>JASDDO010000022.1:300412152-301695410 GCA_030015575.1 Agapanthus africanus | reverse complement strand
AAGCGGTCAGCTAAACGTAACAGCCACTGAGGTATTAAGCGATCAGAAGATAAACAAGCTAGCCTGTACGTTCTCCTGTGAATCCAACCAGTAACACTCCCGTACAGTCTGGTCTGTTCGTCTGATATGTCGCATATCAATTCTATGGGTGGTATACGTCAGACCCCAGTAACCGATAAGTCGTGTCGATGTGAGGCTCATAACAGGTCGAGAAACTACTAGTAACACTTACCAGTAAATCTCTATATCAGCCCTGGCCAGGGACTTTCAGTTATAGCCAATCGAACACAGCACAACATCAACTCCCTATGAGAGACGAATCCCCTCCTATCGCTCATTGCCTCCATGTGATTCAGGACTGCACCCAAAAGCCACCGTTTTGCACGCCCTCTTGGACGTGGTAAGGTGGAAATCAAAGTACAGTGGGAATCACTCAAGACTCTATGATGATCTCGGGTCTACAGACTACCCTGTACCAGTGTCACCGGAGAACTGCCATCTGACGTGTGGTATATCACTATCGGGAGTTCTCGGCGAGTCCGTCCAGTGTACCCAGTCTCCACTGAGCATCCGTACACCATCTCTGATGTCAAACACCGATGGATATGGGATCATCCATCGCCCATCATATGGGTCAAGATGCGTATACGCTAGTCTACTCTGGTGTATCGATGCCCTGTCTCGATATACCCTCGACTAGGAACAGTTATAGGATGTACTCATCGACTACCGTGGCCCCACTAGTATGATCTCATCATAGTTCCAGTAGTCGAGTACAGATCCTAAGGGCTTTATCAACATGTGAGAGAAAAAAACAGTAAACCAATACAAGTCAACATGTTAAGATAAAGTGAAACCAAATAGCATACTATCATGACGAGCAAGAAAGACCTTTATATATATATCCAAGCATCCATAATATACATCATATGTACAACAATGGCCGCTAGGGAATATACATAACTAACAATCTCCCACTTGCACTAAGGCCAGCTGCTATAGTATCTCATACCTAGCATCCCGAATAATCTCTCAAACTGTATCTGGGGAATGGCCTTCGTGAATGGATCCGCAGTGTTGTCCTTCGTATCTACTCTCCTGACCTCGATCTCCCGGCGATCAACTATCTCCCGGCGATCAACTATCTCCCTGATCAGGTGATACCGCCTCAGAATATGTCTGGACTTTTGATGGGACCTGGGTTCCTTGGCCAAAGCCACAGCTCCATTGTTATCGCAATACAGAGGTATTGGATGCTCAATGGATGGAACCACACCAAGTTTACTAATGAACTTCTTAATCCAGACAGCCTCTTTGGCAGCATCGTTGGCAGCGATGTATTCAGCCTCCATCGTCGAGTCTGCAACGGTATCCTGTTTGGAACTCTTCCAACATACCGCCCCTCCATTGAGGGTAAAGACAAATCCCAAGTGCGACTTAGAGTCGTCCTTATCTCTATGGAAGCTGGAATCGGTAAAGGACTCCACCCGGAGTTCTCCGTTACCATACACCAAGAACATGTCTCTAGTCCTTCGTAAGTACTTGAGAATGTTCTTCACAGCTGTCCAGTGACTCTCTCCAGGATCTTCTTGATACGGACTCACTACACTTAGTGAGTATGCTACATCGGGTCTGGTACATAGCATCGCATACATGATAGAGCCTACTGCCGAAGCATAGGGTATCCCTTGCATGCGAGCTCTCTCCAAATCAGTTTTGGGAGACATCACTTTGGAGAGAGTGAGTCCAGAGATCGTGGGTTGGTTCCCACGCTTGGATTCTTCCATACTAAATCTCTTTAGTATGGTGTCAATGTACCTGGATTGGGACAATCCAAGTATCCGTTTAGATCTATCTCTATAGATCATGATTCCCAATATGCAGGAGGCATCACCTAGATCTTTCATTGAGAATCTTTGTGATAAGAAGAGCTTGACTGATTGCAGCATAGGAATATCATTTCCTATCCACGTACAATACGAGGAAGACAACCTTACTCTCTGCTACCTTTTTATAGATACAAGGTTCATCTATATTTTGGATGAAGTCAAACTCTTTGACTACAACATCAAAACAGATGTTCCAACTCCGCGATGCTTGCTTTAACCCATAAATGGATTTAAGCAGCTTGAACACCTTTCCGCTGCTCCCACTATCCACGAAGCCCTCTGGCTGAGTCATGTACACGCACTCTTCTAAACCACCGTTTAGAAAGGCGGTCTTAACATCCATTTGCCAGATTTCGTAGTCATGGTATGCAGCGATGGAAAGTAAGATCCGGATGTACTTAAGCATAGCCACTGGAGAAAAGGTTTCGTCATAATCCACACCTGGTCATTGACGAAAACCCTTTGCTACAAGTCTAGCTTTGAAAGTCTCAACCTTTCCATCTACACCAAATTTCTTTTTAAAAATCCACTTTCACCCAATGGGTTTTACCCTTTCAGGAGCATTTTCCAAAGTCCATACTTTATTGGTGTACATGGATTCCATCTCAGATCGCATTGCATCCAGCCATTTCACAGAGTCACCACTTATGATGGCCTGCTTGAAACTAGTCGGGTCATCATCTTCCATGATGCAATCCTCGCTTCCACCATCAATGAGAAAACCGTAGTATATCTCAGGTGGATGAGAAACCCTGCTTGATCGGCGGAGAGGCTGGGGTTCGTCAGGTACTACTGAATCCTCTGGTTTCACTAAATCTTCAGTTGTAGTTTGTGTTGCTGGAACCTCTTCCAGCTCTACCTCATCGCCACTAATTTCTTTTGCAAGAAATTCCTTTTATAAAAAGGTGGCATATTGAGAAATAAACACTTTTTGTTCCTCACCGTGGTAGAAGATATATCCATAGGAATCTTTTGGATATCCTACAAACTTACATAGACCTGATCTTGCCTCGAGTTTGTCCGGATTTTGCTTTTTAACATAGGCCGGACAACCCCATATCTTAACTCGTTTAAGAGATGGTCTCTTCCCATTTCATATCTCATATGGAGTGGTAGGCACCGATTTAGTTGGAACTCTATTCAATAGACATGTGGCAGTCTCCAGCTCATAACCCCAAAAGGAGATAGGTAACTCAGCAGTGCACATCATAGAGCGCACCACATCTAATAGGGTGCGATTCCTCCGCTCCGATACACCGTTGTGCTGTGGTGTATAAGGATGAGTAAGCTGAGAGAGAATCCCATTCTCTTTTAGATAATCCCGGAACTCAATGCTAAAGTATTCTCCTCCTCGATCAGATCGAAGGATCTTAATACTTTTGCCCGTTTGGTTCTCTACTTCGTGCTTATATTCTATGAATTTCTCAAAAGCTTCAGATTTGTGTTTCATCAGGAACACATGTCCGAATCTTGAGAGATCGTCAGTGAATGTAATAAAGTAGGAAGAACCGTTCCTGGCATGCGTAGACATGGGACCGCATACATCACTATGAACCAGTCCTAAGAGTTCGGTAACTCTTTCTCCTTGTCCACTAAACGAAGCTTTGGTCATTTTACCTTTGAGACATGAATGGCAAGTATCATAAGATGATAATTCGAATGGGTTCAAATATCCATCCTTATGCAACTTAGCCAGTCGTGTCGCATTGATATGACCAAGTCTACAATGCCATAAGAAAGATTCGTTCATTTCTGAACTTTTCCTCTTGTGTGTGTTTTGTATATTGAGGACTGTATTTTGATTTAGAATGAATATGCCATTATGTAATGAGCCTGATGCAATCAACTTTTGATCTAAGAATATGTTCATAACATTATCCTTTACTACAAAATTATATCCTTCTTTACTTAATAAAGAAACTGATATAATGTTGCACATCATGTTCGGTATATAATAGCACTCATTCAGAATCAGTGTATTACGACTTGGTAATACTAGGTGATATTCGCCAACTGCTTTGGCTACAATACTTGCACCGTTTCCTACTTGAACGGAATGATCACCTTTTCCCAGTTCTTTACCTTTCCGCGGCCCATGTAAAAATTTACATATGTGGGATTCCGATCCGGTATCTAATACCCAGGATGTAGGGTGAACTGAGAAACAGTTCTCAATAACTAACACACCTGAAGAAGATGCATCAACATGCATGTTCTTTTGGGCGGCTTGAGAATCCAGATATTCTCCTATTCCCTGTTCAGTCTTATAACTCTTATAAGAAAGAACGGGTCCAACGTTCCCCTGCTCAGTATAATAAGCGAGTTCAGTCAATACGTCCATATTATTATCTTGATTATGGCCTGATATGGTCGCTACCTGGAGAGAGAGAGAAGAAAAAACTTTAGCGTATGCTCTTGCAAGATTAGATTCGTTATTATCTTATCTAATCAGGATGTCTCCCACTGTTTTTATCAAATCTTCCTTCAAACCCTAAAAGGTAAGATTAGCCGGGATTAATTACACCCTACAATTTCGTCAATCTTTCAGCCAGATCAGTGTCGGTACTTGAGGGAGGTTTCCCGTGCTTTCGCACGGACCTAATTAAAGTAAACCTCGTTTTCCCAGAGGCGTAACCCCGTTAACACTTTTCTAGACACCTACTTGATCGGCTAATTGTCCTGTGTAAAACTCTCCCAGGAGTAACTCTTACTCGCAGTGGGTATCGGGATTCAACTATCTCATAGGAGGTATGCAATCTCATTGCAAATTTCAACACTTGAAATTCCCGATAATGCTTTTACCCCTATCAACTTATGACCATGGCTAAGG
Source organism: Agapanthus africanus (assembly GCA_030015575.1). NCBI lineage: Eukaryota > Viridiplantae > Streptophyta > Magnoliopsida > Asparagales > Amaryllidaceae > Agapanthus > Agapanthus africanus. The sequence goes on along the minus strand of JASDDO010000022.1, from coordinate 301,690,691 downwards.
TCAACAAATCATAAGTGCTAGTCAAGTTCAACCCGTCATTTCTTGATTGAATTAAACCCACCCATACGACCATTGGCTAAGGTCAACAAAGTCGTACGACTACCCTAACTCAATCGCATCTCATGTTTTAGCAGATAAATACTAATTAGCTACTGTACACTATGCCTTGGCTAAGGTCAACAAACGCAGCATGAATACTAACTAGTCTCTATTTGAAATGACGGAGGGCTACACAGGTTTTTCAGAAAACCCTGAGCGTAATGAACTTGATATCGTCGTAGAATCGAGTGTTTTTGAAAAGGAGTGTTTTTTAGGCTTTTCTAGTTTCGCTAAAGAGGTCACTCCCGGTGAAGGGATCTCGGCTCTTTCCCCATCGAATAAGGTGCAGGATATATCATATATATCACTGTGCAAAGTAAGAACTATATAAGCTGTCAAAAACTAAACCGCGTGTTTGTAGCATCTGCCAGTTTCGCTAAAGAGGTCACTCCGGATGAAGTGATCTTGGCTCTTTCCTCATCAAATAAGGTGCAGGGTATATCATATATACCGCTATGCAAAGCAAGACTGTAGCTACCCTTTTTTATAAAGTTTTGATTCTACAACATATTTTATGTTTCTTTTCTTTTTATTAATCTCATTAATAAAATCCCATCAGCTTATGCTTCCTAAGCATCACAGAAGAAACGAAAGAAGTAATATTTATATATCAGCATATATATATAGTATAAGCATTCGTCTCAGGCAGTAATATGATCTCATCACAGAACATTGCAGCAGAAGAACATATATGAAATATTGGATATACTAGGACGTCCGTGTTTTCAATACGAGCCTGTATTAAACACGGATTCCACGGTCGCGATGAATAGCCAAACCCACATCCCTAGACCCCTACGAGAGAGGCAAGTAACACTGCCAATTCTAGGGTTAGGAGACCCGGTCTCGACTCCTCGAGATGGCCTCCCACTGGACCCTAGAACCCGGTTACTTGTGCTCCCCTCCTTGGGTCTACCTAATGCGGAAAAGTAAATAATATACAATAGTGACATCAACCTCATCCCGGAAGTGCCCCAATAAAAGAATATTACATACAAATGAATTTTACATGAATGAAAATAAAAACTCTCATCACACATAAAACCCCCGGCTATTCAGAACACGACGATCCAATATAACATATCACAGCAACACATAATATCACATATCATCAACGTAAGTAAGTATGCATACACCGATCGTCATTGATGTATAGCAACGAAAACCGGCAATACAACTACATACTACACTTACGGTCACATAAAAGAAATTGTAAAACTACAATATTTGGAATCCACAATCACTTTAGACATCGTAAATCCGAAATATCACATACTTTGCATTTCGTACCTAACTCTATGAATTCCACATATTGTATCACATTCCATATAAATAGACCGTATTAAACTATTCGAACAGATAATCAAATACCCAAAATTTCCTAAATAGCTCAACACTTGAGCGGAGTTCAAATAATCCCAGAATATGTCACAGTACCGGTGATCCAACCGTAGATGGGTCAAGCCAACGCCTCACATGTGGCACGCCGCACTGCCCTAAACCCTAAGGTTTAGAGGCTGTTCAAGATGGTCACATAATCGAGTTAAGGTTTGTTGTCTTCTAGAGGGTCCACCGCGTAACTTGTACAATTTTTCCGAAAGATTTAAACCCGATAAAAATTCAACACTTGAAAGTTTTTCGTGCCGGGAAAAAGTGAGTTAATGATATCCGCTCGAACTTTTTAACAGTTTCTAAATATCCGGAAAACATAACGAATTTAAATTTTCCGATCGAATCAACGATTACAAAATAAACCCCAGAACACTCAACACTTGAGTCAGAATGAAAAATGCCCAGAAAGTATATAAGCAGCATAGGGAATTACTGTGAAAACAGAAGGGTCAAATCAAACATTACTGCCGCGGATCCGCGGCTCTATGTAAGGATGACATCATCGTTTTTCACCGTTATTCTTAAAATTTCCTGCTGATTTTTTTAGGTATTTTTAATTCAAAAAAATCGCTTTTTTGAAAAATATCCAGAGAAGGGTTCATTTCGTAGTTTCGTGGTTCGTTCGGAGTTTTAACTTCGTATACACGTCGCCTAATGCTCTAGCCAGGCTCTGATACCACTGAAGGGTTCCTAGGCACTCTTGTGAGGGTTCATAAGGCATCAAACATGCCCGAATAAAATTTTAGACGTGCCGAACAACCCAAAGCCGGGATCTTTGCTAGATTATTAGGGTTTAACATGCAAGTAAACATCTTTACTACTAAGTGTGAGGGATTACAACCTTTGTAGTCTGCTCCTTCGCTTCATAAGCTCCGAGTAGAAGTCCGTTCGCCGCGATCCATGATCTCCCGGACTCAAGAGAGGTTCCACGACTCGAACGATCCATGCTAGCTTGTAGTGTTCCGCTTCTCCGATGATCTACGTCGAAGTTGCAATAGCTCAAGCTCTCTCACTCTAATGAGGTGAACACCCTAATCTAATGGGCTAGATTAGATGAGGATGATGGAGTAGTATTTATGCTTTCTTTTTATATCATAATCTCACATGAAATCATCACAAAAGAATTTCTACTAAGCTTTCTCAAAAACTCAAGAGAGAAGAAGATGAAGAATAATGAGATCATCCCTTTTGTGATGAATAGTAGATAAGAGTATATCAATAATAATGCAACCATGGTTAATGATGACAAGGATAACCCTTGTAGAGAGTTAACTAAGGCTAGGGTTTGGTTGGGTTAAGAAATGAGTCATAAGAAAATATCTATCATAATATCTTCTTCATGATAAAAGGAATGCTTCTAGAAGGTGCAAGAAGAAGCTAAACCTAATCAAACCCTAATCTCTTTTATCATCACTAAACATGTTTCATTATTAATCATATCATGTTACTATAATATATATCACATATATATTATATTTGTAACAAAAGAAAATAATACATTTAATGTATATCGCATATATATCAATGTATTATCCAGTGAGAAAATGAAATAATAAAGCGAGCCAATATTAGATAATGTAATACAATATATCATATATATTATTATACATTAAATCATCGAATCGACACTTGATCCGACAATCCGGCTATATCGAATATAACCGACTAATATATCATGTACCGATTCATCGAATCAGCACTTGATCCGATGATCCGGTTCATATCTAAATATCGCGAGAATATAATACGGTATCTCATATCGCATTATCCTTGGTCCTGCACATATCACATATGTGCCTCTACTCCGTTTTGCCTGAGCCAAGAAACCTCTGTATAGGACTCTAAAGAATCGTCAATACGCCGGTAGCAGGTGATGATCATATCAAACACCCACAAGCTGCAAGCGGTCAGCTAAACGTAACAGCCACCCAGGTATTGAGCGATCAGAAGATAAACAAGCTAGCATGTACGTTCTCCTGTGAATCCAACCAGTAACACTCCCGTACAGTCCGGTCTGTTCCTCTGATATGTCGCATATCAAGTCTAGGGGTGGTATACGTCAGACTCCATAACCGATAAGTCGTGTCGATGTGAGGCTCATAACAGGTCGAGAAACTACTAGTAACACTTACCAGTAAATCTCTATATCAGCCCTGGCCAGGGACTTCCAGTTATAGCCAATCGAACACAGCACAACATCAACTCCCTATACCGGGAGAGACGAATCCCCTCCTATCGCTCATTGCCTCCATGTGATTCGGGACTGCACCCAAAAGCCACCGTTTTGCACGCCCTCTTGGACGTGGTAAGGTGGAAATCAAAGTACAGTGGGAATCACACAAGACTCTATGACGATCTCGGGTCTACAGACTACCCTGTACCAGTGTCACCGGAGAACTGCCATCTGACGTGTGGTATATCACCATCTGGGAGTTCTCGGCGAGTCCGTCCAGTGTACCCATTCTCCACTGAGCACCCATACACCATCTATGATGTCAAACACCAATGGATATGGGATCATCCATCGCCCATCATATGGGTCAAGATGTGTATACGCTAGTCTACTCTGGTGTATCGATGCCCTGCTCGATATACCCTCGACTAGGAACAGTTATAGGATGTACTCATCGACTACCGTGGCCCCACTAGTATGATCTCATCCATGTCTAAGATAAAGTGACACACAACCACAAATAGACAAACATCCCCACACTCTCGATCCAACCAATAGCCAAGAAACATGTCATAAGAATAAAGAGAAACCAAATAGCATACTATCACGAGCAAGAAAGTCCTCTCTATATATATCCAAGCATCCATAATATACATCATATGTACAACAATGGCCTCTAGGGAATATACATAACTAACAGGGTCATCTGTAGGGGACGACGTCCTTACGATGTCTAGCTATATTGATAAGCTCAAGGACCTTGAGACCACGTTAGAAAACAGGTCATACGCTGACTTATTTCCACAGCCCCTACCATCTACTTACACCCTGAAAGAAACCAAGGAGACACAAGCTCTGCTTAATAGGGGACCTTCTTCTTCTACATTCAGGGCGAAAGCAAAGGGTGAAAAGAAGAAGACCTCTACAAAGCCGATATACGGTGTCAATAAAGTAGGAGGAAAGGGAAGAGCAAAAGTTTTGGGACTTGGTGTAGCTAAGGAGGGATGTTCCTATTGTTATGGGAACGGGCATTGGCAGAAGGATTGCAGGGCTTTAGAAGCCAGTAGCCAGGATACGAAGCATGTTGTGGCTTCAGCCTCAATTGTGTTTGTAATTGAGAACTGTTTGTCAATTAATCTACTTCCTGGGTACTTGATACCGGAGCAGGATCTCATATCTGTAATTCATTACATGCTTTGAGAAACCGTAGAGATATACGGGTAGATGATTTATCTCTCAGTGTTGCAAACGGAATGAGCGTGGACGCTGAATCCGTGGGAGAATATCCCCTAGGTTTGACAAGTGGGCAGATATTGATTCTACGTAACTGTCTGTATGTTCATAGTTTGACTTGTAATATCATATCAGTGTCCTCACTTTCGAGAGAGGGATATGACTTTACATTCGTAAGCGATGTAGTTCACATCCAACTAAATCAAGTTCTGATTGGGTCCGGTACATTAGATGACGGTATATACGTATTGAATCAAGCTCAGGCTTTCAATGTCCAGAACACACTTAAAAGAAAGTCTCCAAAAATAAATCAGGCTTTCTTAAGGCATTGTAGACTAGGTCACATCAATGAAACACGATTAACGAAGTTACATAGAGAAGGATATTTGAATCCGTTCGAATATCAATCTTATGCCACTTGTGAATCTTGTCTCATGAGAAAGATGACAAAGACTCCGTTTACTGGACACGGAGTAAGAGCGAGCGAGCTCTTAGGACTCGTACACGGTGACGTGTGCGGTCCAATGTCTACACATGCGCGAGGTGGTTATTCCTACTTCATTACTTTTACGGATGATTTCTCTAGGTATGGATATATCTTCTTAATGAAGCATAAATCCGAGGCCTTTGAGAAATTCCAAGAATACAAGAATGAAGTGGAAAAACAGACAGGCAAAAGTATCAAGACACTAAGATCTGATCGAGGTGGTGAATACTTAAGTGCCGAGTTCCTGGGATACTTAAAAGAGAATGGAATTCTCTCTCAGCTTACTTCTCCATACACACCACAACACAATGGTGTATCGGAAAGGAGGAATCGAACCCTATTGGATATGGTTCGTTCCATGATGAGTAAGACTGAGTTACCGCGATCTTTCTGGGGTTATGCACTAGAATCAGCTGCATATCTTTTGAACCAGGTTCCAACCAAGACTGTGCCTACCACACCATATCAGATGTGGAGTGGGAAGAAACCCTGTCTTAAACACTTTAGGACATGGGATGTCCAGCTTTTGTAAAAAAGCAGCATCCGAACAAGCTCGAGGCACGCTCAGTATAGTGTAAGCTTGTGGGATATCCAAAGAACTCCAAGGGATATTATTTCTATTACGTAGAGGAACAAAAGGTTTTTTCACGTCATGCCCACTTCTTAGAAACTGAATTTTTAGAAAATCAGAAGAGTGGGAGCGCAGTAGAACTGGAAGAAATTCCAGAACCACAAGCTGTTACTGAAAGTTTGGTAGAACAAGAAGTTTCAGAAGAAAGGGACATACCAGCACCTATCCGCAGAAGTAGTAGACAGTCTCATCCGCCCGAGAGATACTACGGTTTTCTCATAGACGGGGATCGAGAAGATTGCGTCATTGATAATGACGACCATACTAGCTTCAAGCAAGCCATTCAGAGCGGCGACTCGGTAAAATGGCTGGATGCAATGCGGACCGAAATGGAGTCCATGTACACTAACAAAGTATGGACTTTGGACATTGCTCCAGATGGGGTAAAACCCGTAGGATGCAAGTGGATCTTCAGAAAGAAGATAGGTGTAGATGGACAGGTTGAAACCTATAAGGCTAGACTTGTTGCAAAGGGTTTCCGTCAAAGACCTGGTTTAGACTATGACGAAACCTTTTCTCCAGTGGCTATGCTCAAATCCATTCGGATCCTTCTTGCTATTGCTGCCTTCCACGATTACGAAATCTGGCAGATGGACGTAAAGACGGCCTCTCTAAATGGTAATTTGGAAGAGTGCGTCTATATGGATCAACCAGAGGGATTCATTCAGAGTGGGAGAAGCGGTAAAGTATGCAAGCTACTTAAATCCATTTATGGACTAAAGCAGGCATCGCGGAGTTAGAACATCTGTTTTGATGATACTGTCAAAGAATTCGACTTTATCAAAAATCCAGATGAACCATGCATATACAGTAAGATTGTAGGGAGAGTTGTTGTATTCCTCGTCTTGTATGTGGATGACATTCTCCTAATTGGAAATGATATTCCTATGCTACAGTCAGTCAAAAGATTCTTGTCACAGAAGTTCTCCATGAAAGACCTGGGTGATGCCACCTACATTCTGGGGATCCAGATCTATCGTGATAGATCAAAGAGGATGTTGGGACTTTCGCAGTCCAGGTACATAGACACCATATTGAAAAGATTCAGTATGGATGATTCTAAGCACGGTAACCTATCGGGTTGTCACGGAATCACCCTCTCCAAAGAGATGTCTCCCAAGACTGATATGGAAAGGGATCGCATGTCGATTATACCCTACGCTTCTGCGGTAGGCTCTATATGTTATGTACCAGACCAGATGTAGCATACGCATTAAACGTTGTAAGCCGGTATCAGGCAAACCCAGGGGAGAAGCACTGGATAGCAGTAAAGAACATTCTCAAGTACCTGAGGAGAACTAAGGAGATGTTCTTGGTGTATGGCAGAAAAGACCTCCGGATCGAGGCCTTTGCTGACTCCAGCTTCCAGAGTGACAAGGATGACTCCAAGTCCATGTCGGGTTATGTCTTTACCCTCAATGGAGGGGCGGTCTGTTGGAAGAGTTCCAAGCAGGACACCGTTGTTGACTCAACGATGGAAGCGGAGTACATAGCTGCTTGCGATGCCGCAAAAGAAGCTGTCTGGATGAAGAAGTTCCTCACAGAACTTCAGGTGGTTCCTACCAGTGTTGGTCCAATACCTCTGTATTGCGACAACAACGGCGCTATAGCTTTAGCGAAAGAACCCAGGTCCCATCAGAAGTCCATACACATCTTAAGGCGGTATCACCTGATCAGGGAGATCGTAGATCGCCGGGAGATCGAGGTAAAGAGAGTAGATACAGAAAATAACACTGCTGATCCATTCACAAAGGCCATTCCTCAGACGCGGTTCGAAAGGCTATTCGAGATGATAGGTCTGCGATATGCCAGTACATGGCCTTAGTGCAAGTGGGAGATTGTTAGTGTTTATGCCCTAGAAGGCCATTACTGTATCATACTAGTTTGTATATTACTTAATGGAAGCTTGGGATATTCACAGTTGTATTGACAGTCTTGCTAAAAATGGTAGTATGCTACTTGGTTTGAGTCTACTTTAATATGTACATATGTTTCTTATAACGTATCGCTTATACATATTAGTAGAGCCCTTAGGATCTTTGCTTGATTACCAGCGTTGTGATGGCAGTCACACTAGTGGGGGCTGGGTAGTCTATAAGCAACATCCAATACTTGTCCCTAGTCGTAGGATTATCGAGACAGGGCATCGATACTCCGGAGTAGACTAGTGTGTACGCTTCTCATCCTAGTTGGGGAAATGGTCTGTCCCACAGCCATCAGTACGTCATACTGGAGATAGTATACAGGTGCTCGTTGGGTTACGGGTACACCGGACAGGACTCGCAGGGAACTGTTGATTGGTATTATACCCGTCGTGAGTTAACAATTCCCAGGTGACATGAGTACAGCATAGTCCGCAGACTTGACACTGCTACTTCGCCTCGAGTGTGTCCCACTGTTCTTAGATTGCTACCCTACCATGGCTCAAAGGAGTCGTGCAAACAGGTAGCTGTTGGGTGCAGTCCCGAGCACTTGGAGGCAGTGGCGGTTAGACAGGATTCGTCTCTCCCGGTATAGGGAATTGATATCGCGCAGTGTCAGAGAGCCATTACGCAAAGTCCCTGGCCAGGGCAAGCGAGATTTACTGATAGGTTTTTCCAGTAGTTTCTCAAGGTGTAATGGGCTACGCTCCGACACGACTTATACTGCTTTTGGGGGACTGACGCTTGCCGCCCCCTAGGCCCGATATGCGATAGTCCTAGACGAACAGATCAGACTGTACGGAGATTGTCACAGCAGGCTCAATAGGAGTTCGGATGGGTTTACTCATCGGCCTTCTTATCGACATGTACCTGGGGACCGTTACGTACAGCTAGTGCCGCTTGTGGTCTGTGGTTAAATCCACTGCCAGCGTAGTGTCGAGTCTTTAGAGTCCCACACAGAGAGTTTTCCTGCTTCGGGCGAAACGATATAGAGGTCGTATGGTTTTACGACAGGGTTCGGACGCATACGTGTTTTTACGCACGTACGATGTTCGGACAGTTTTTACTAGCCGGCTTTGGTTTAAGCCAGATTCTAGTATCGGATTATTGGATTTATACAGTCTAAAGTTTTTCCGTGTTTTAACGGATAGGAAGGGCATTCTCGTAATTTGTCGGGAAGCTTCTTGAAGCATGGTGACTTGGGGGTTAAGGTGGCATTTGCATTAATTGGATAAGTGAGTCATGGTGTGATTCATACATAGAGTTAATGAATCATTTATGATTTATATAACTCATGTGATGAATCACTTAGTGGATTAATGAAACATGATGATATATCATTATTTGTTATTCATTTATTATATATGATATGTTTCATATATACACATGATTTATTTATCCAGAAGGATTCTCATTCTCACCTTCTCTCTCCTCAAGCTCTCTCTCTTCAAAACCCTAACCCTAACCTCTCATGTGTTGAGATCAAGGGTTAGCTAGACTAATACATCCATAATCTAACTCTATATCACCTAGGTTGCTTAGATTAGCACTTTGAGAAACCTAGTTACCTCAAGTTAGAGGTTAAGCTTGGAGTAGGAGCTCTCGGGTGGATCATCTTTGACTCGAGGAGGCCGTTGAGGTGCCGACGTTCCAAAGAACCTACAAGGAGTGGAGGACAGTGATGAAGACCCGAAGGACAAGTAACGTGAGGTATAACTTCGAATCAGAGTAGTTAAACCTTTCGTAGTTTGCTAGTAACAGTTTAGACACGATTCATGCACTCAAGTCCGTGTTACGAAGCTTTGATAATCGTTTTTCATATATTCCGCCTCCCCGCAAGTTCGTGGGGTGCGTGACATGGACTTACAAATTGCATATGTTAGATTCACGCTGTACGTGCATACTTGAGATTACCTGGATATGTTATTTACTATTCACAAGTTGGCAACTCACCCCCGTTGTGCCACAGTTGTTTTGTAGGGTGTTCCCCAGAGTAGTCGAGGCAGGCTATTCTTCGATCATCTTTTGCTACGGATACCGCATCAGCTCACAGTGTGCAGTTTGCTTAGGTGAGTTTTGTGGTTATTCGTTTGTTGTATTGTATATTCGTTGTATCCTTGTACTCTCCATCTATTATATTTTCTTGTTGACTTAGAGACTTGGTGAGAACGATATTGTATATTATTTGTGACTTGTTGTCTTTTGTACAGTTTCCTTTGTATCGTCTTTTATTTCTTCGCTACGGCATCGTATATTTGTTATGGTGGTTGTTTTCCGCCTTTGGGCGTGTATTTGCTCCCGTTTGGGGATACTTTACTTTTATTTATGTTGTACCCATTTTTGGGGCTAACTTTTACAAAGGAGATGCTGCCAAAATTTTAAAGGAAATATATTGGGCTTTTAAAGAATTTGGGTTGTGATTTCAAATGTTTCAAAACTCCTATTATCTTTTCTTGTCTTTTTAATGGTTTAGATTTCTGGGTTTTGGCATTCTTTTACTGCGTTACGTCTGTAGGTATTGCGTAGTATTAGGGCTGTCACGTGCCAATTTCGGGTCGTGACATGTTTTGTGGCTGTTAATAAGACTTTTGAGATGATTCTTGACCTGGACCAGAGCTTAGAAACCCAAAACATGGATTTAGGAATTGATCCATGTCGGTTAGGTGAGGATAAAGGGTGTGCAGAGAAATCTGGAGCAACCCGGGGGATTTTTGATAGTAGCAAACAATACCAAGGACCTAGATACACTACCAGGAGACCACCCTACGAAGACGAAGCCCAGAGAAGCCAGTAAAACCGGCCTGGCCGGAATTTCATGGGTAGTGGCCGGTTTTATAGTGGGAGTTGGGGTCAAGGTTGGTCCAGTATGTCATATACACCTTCTACTACACCCTAGACTTGTTTGTGCAACCCCTTTTCGCCTGAGTCAAAATCTGGGAACACTTGTGTGTGATTTAGGATATATTATCCGTATTTTGAATGTTGAGTTTTGATATTTGGATTTGTAATTTTTTGTTGAATGTTGTCGATCGACGACTTGGGGTAAGATGTTGGTTTTGTACGCGTAAGCTATAGGTTCTAACCTATAAGCAACGCGTGTGCCGTTTGGATTTCAGAACATGATTTTAATATCGTTACGATATGTGTTGTTATTGTAGGTACCTTCGTGTGGATTCCGAGGCGACGGAGCGTGGCGTCATCGACTTCGGCAAGCAAGAAGCAAGGTGAGTGGATCTATATCCACGGGGGAAGTCGGGTGGATGGCGTATAGCACCCCCGCAATGTTTTGGTGGAAACCGATTTGTAGCTTATGGTTAAGAAAACCTAGATTTGGAAACTAGGGTTAGAGTTAACTGATAGTTAGTGAAACCATATTAGAAACTAAGGATAGTTAAAAGTGATATAATACGGCTAATATGTGATGACGGTATTTGAGGATGATGTTTGACGATATTGCCGTTTAGGATACTATAGGACTAGATAGTCGACATAGATGTGTCATCCGAACCATACATATTTCTAAACTGAAGAATTGTATGCATCTTTTAAACAGTTACCTTGAGGGACATTACGGAATTTCAAATGATATCTTTTCCATAAAAACACCGTAACCCCCATTTTCAAAACTACGATTCGCTTCTTTAAAAATCTGATTGTATGGTTCGGGTGTGTATGTTAGATTAGATACTTATACTTTTAGTAGAGATAGAATGTTTATGTAAACTCGACTTGATGTGGGATATAAATGCGATGAAAGAATATAAGACGTGATATGATGATTTGGTGATATGTTGATATACGGATGCGAGTCGATTGAGATGATTTATACCATGTCGGTCCCCTGATATGAGATTATTGGGGATGTGACCTGGGACATAGGTATATGGAGATATTTATATATGTTGTGAATCGTGAGTGATAGCCGTACGTAACGATAGGTCCGTACCATCCTCGTCTTATAGGTTGATAAGATCACTGATAGCTTAATGCCGCCGTACGATAATTTTCCGTACGTGATGAGTCTGACTTGAGGTTTGATCCATACCCTTGACTAGAGGATGTCGTACGATGGATTATACCGTACGTGGTGTTGTGAGGCTAGATGTCGATTGATATATTCAGCGACTCAGACATATGATAGTTACGTATACCTTATAGCTTTTAGCTGATGATTTACCTTATGTTGTATTCTTGATATTATCATTGCACTGCATGTACCTGTGTTAGTACACTTACACCATTATCGATGATGCGTATGTTATACGTACACAAATTTGTCGACTCACACACTTCATCATCGATAATTGCCATGTCACTATACAGTAGGATTGCTGCATCATAATATAACTCTTTGCATGATTTACTTGCTATAGTTACCTGTGCACCTTTATATGATGTTGCATTTGACTTTGTAGATATTAGGAACCGCAAGACATATTTTCAAAACTGGAATCATTTAAAGGAGCGGTTTTCCCTTAATATGATACATCACTGTTCCATGTTGCATGATATATGGATATGCTTACATTTCCATCATATGTCACATACATCATGCTTTATGATTTTACGCATTGAGATATGCTGTTTTCATGAGATTTCTGGATTTAAGAACCGTGGTCTTTTTAAAAGGAAGTATGTATTGTTTTAAAAACCCGGTTCCTCTTGATATGATATTTCAGTGCGTCCACCATGCGTTTTCTCGGTTCTGAGTTATGTGATATGTGAAACCCGATTCGAGGAGCTGGATGAGGCCGATTGCGGGTACATGGTGGACTCGGTATGGTAACCCGGGGCGAGAACGGATTTGTTGTGCAGTAGACGATGAGCCTGGAAGAGGGACCACTACCTACCGGTGATAGTATTTAGGCTCGGCGGATATCCGGAGGGTACCGACAGGAGTCGAGAGATGATATAGGCCGATCCGGACTGACGGAGCCCGTGGGACGATCCGGACTGACGGAGCCCGATATATGAGTATTTACGTGTCAATGCTGGACACGGGTTTCATGATGTTTTCGGGTGTCGATGTTGGACACCCAGGTTCCATGATTTTGATGTGTCGCGAGGGACACCGTTGATTTATATCCTCATACTTTCATGCACATTCTTTTATGATATTTACGTGCATACAGACATTGATTATATTGTTGGATGATATCCACATGATGACTGACATTGGTATTAGTGTTGGCACATATATGACTCGGTCACCTTAGATATCATAGTATTACCTTTATGATATAGTTGACCTAGGAGTCGTTGTTTATTCGATTTCTATCTGTTGATATTTTTCTAATCACAAGTTGGCAACTCACCCCCGTTGTGCCATGGTTCTTGCAGGTTGACCGCACGGATCAGTAGCGGTATCGCTGGCACACAGCTTCATTCGGGTGTTTTGCATTGGTAGGTGGGCATTTGTATCGTACCCACTCTTGTATTTATATTCCATATTGTATCTAGTAAACTCCATCAATCAAAATTAGTAAATTGTGTAAATAATGAGGCTCAGTGGGATTTTGATTGCGAGACTTAGAGCGAGGGGTTTTCCGCTACTTGTGATTTTTATTGTCTTGCTTTTCTTTATCTTTGTGGTGATCTTAGCCGTTGGGCGTCGTATACTTATATATATTGTCTTGCGTGGTTGTGATCCGCTGTTTGGCGAAGAGCTAGCTCCCGCTTAAGGATGCCTTTATCATTATCTTGTATATGTGGTTTTGGATCAAAAAATACAAAGGAGGAGCTGCCCAAATTTTTAAAAAGACGAAACATGTTTTTAAACTTGCAAATTTCACTTGCATTTTCATGTTCCTTTTCTATGCATTAAGAAAACTTGATTTCTTTTTACCTTTTTTTCAAAACTTCACCTCTTTTATTTTCTTAAAAAGGTTTAGATTTTTGGGTTTCAGCATACTTGAATTACGTTACGCCTTTAGACGTTGCGTGATTTAAGTTCTGGTCACGAGCTAATATTTCGGGTCGTGACAAACCCGGTGTCCATCAATACACCCTAAATCCCAATACCTCAGACGCCGTCACTCTGACCGGCCCTCATATCCTGTTAATCTCATGGAACCTGAGTGCCCAATATCGGCACTCAAAAACATCATGAAATACTCGTGTCCAATATCGACACGTAAATACTCATCCCTCAGGCGCCACATACCAGATCGGCCCTCAATCTATCTCATGTCATAACTCCCAAACGGTATCCTCCGGATATCCATCGGGCTCTATACTATCACCGGTAGGTCATACTCCCTCTGCCTGGCTCATCGTCTACACCACGAAATCATCTCTCGCCCCGGGGAACCATACCGGGTCCACCATGTACTCGCAGACGGTGCCTCCCACTCCTCGAATCGAGTTTCTAACACAAGTCTCAAAACCGAGAAAACTCATGGTGGACGCACCAAAATATCATATCAAGAGAACCGGGTTTTCAAAATAATGCATACTTTCTTGAAATAATACCACGGTTCTCAAATCCATAAATCACATGAAATCCGTATCTCAATACGTAAATCCATGCAATATGATGTATGCAACATAAAACCGTAATATGAGCATATCAAGGGAATGTTGGAGATAGTGCCCTCAGAATCAATTATTGGATCACAGGCACGTGATTGCAATGATTGAGGGAGGACCTATCCCGGTAGGACAGTCTTACTCGAAATGATAGTATGATATCTGGTTTATCTTTATCATCGTGTACTTCTTTAGGTGACCTTACGAGTCGCTATTACACGTTGATAGAGCCCCTATGATTCTTGCTTGACTACCAGCAGTATGAGGGCGATCATATACGTGAGAGCTGGGGTCTATAAGCACATCCTTAAAAGGTCCCTAGTCGTGGGAGTTTCTTGACAGGGCATCGATACTCCGGAGTAGACTAGTGTATACAGTCGAGACCCCGACGAGGGGCGGTGGCCGGTCTCACAAGACACTGGTGTCAGTTGGTTCACCTAAGATGTATACAGGTGCTCATTGGGTTATGAGTACACCGGACAGGACTCGCCGGGAACCTGCTAGTTGGTATTATACCTGACGTCAGATAGCAGTTCCCTGGTGACATGTGTACAGGTTAGTTAATCGACCTGAGGATCGTCATTTGTCTCGTGTGAGTACCCACTGTACTTTGATTACTACCCTACCATGGCTCAAAGGAGTCGTGCAAACAGGTTTTAGTTGGGTACAGTCTCGAGCCACATGGAGGCAGTGAGCGGATCTGCAGGGGTTCGTCTCTCCCGGTATTAGGGGTGAGGTCGCGCTGTGTCTAGGAGAGCCATTACACGAAGTCCTTGGCCAAGGCAGGAGATTTACTGGTAGGTATTCCAGCAGTATCTCAGGGTGTTCTGGGCTATACTCCGACACGACTTGTACCGCTTTTGGGGGTCTGACTTTTACCAACCCCCTAGGCCCGCCATGTGATGCTCATAGACAAACGGACCGGACTGTACGGATATTGTCACTGACAGGCTCAGTAGGGTGTCAAGATGAGTTCGCTCATCGACGTCCCTTTTGGTCAATAGCTGGTGGCTCGTCACGTATGGCTAATACCTCTGACGTGCTAGTGGTTAAATCCACAGCCATAGTATTGACGAGTCTTTAGAGTCCACCACACACAGTTACTCAGGTTTCGGGCGAAACATTGTAGAGGCCGTATGGAGATATGGCAGGGTTCGATCAGATACGTGCGGTATTGCACGGATCGTGATCGGACGGATTTTACTAGCCGGCTTTGGCTTAAGCCGGATCCTAGTATTAGAAAGTGTAGATTTTGTCTCTTTGCATTTGTGTTCAGTGGGAATACAAATGCGGGCATGTATATGCAGTAGCGGGGTTTTCCTGTAATTTATTACGGGATCAGTTTTCTGAAGTTGCCAGTTTGCATTCCGTTCCGGCCGGTTTTCCTTTGTTCTTTCGCGGCCGGAATTTCCGATGGAGGGGGTTATTTGCAAGAGTGCAAATAACTTATTGTGGAGGGGTTTTCTTGCTTTATTCTTCATAATGGCTAGCATTAATTGAGATTGGATTTGTAAAAGATTGATTAAGTGTTTGATGTGAAGCTTGCTTTTGATGTGGTCACCACCCTTGATCTCCTACACCCACCCCACCCCTTTGTTTTGATTCCCTTCTCATTTCCAAAAAGGGGCCGGCCACATTAGAGTGAGTGGATGAGAGAGTTTCATTTTGAGTGGTGGCATTATTCTTGATCTCATTTTCTTCTTGCTAGGAAAATTGAAAGCACCAAATTTCCTTAACCTCTTCCTCCATCCTCCATGGCAACTAAACCCCAAAGAGACATAGACTCTACACTAGCCTACAGCAAATCTTAAACGCGTCGGCTATCCAACTTCGCGCCCGAGTTGCCTCGGTCCAGAGGTGGGAGCCCGTAAAAGCATCCGGCTACGTGGTGCCCTTTCCGACGAGGACGTGACGGACGGAGATACCGTGGGAGATCGGAGTGGAGACGAAGACCGAAGGACACGGATCGCTTGGTATACTTCTCTACCCGTATTTTAGTTTGCTAGTAGCTAGGTTAATGGCCCGATCCGGGTGAAAAGTGCGCGGTGGTGCCGGTTTGCTAGTTTGCAAAGTTTTCGTTTCCGCATTTCCGGCGTCGGATCGACGGCCGGGGCGCCGCCGCGGACTTACATTGGTATCAGAGACTCGCCATTAACCTAGTCTAGCTTGGTCTAATGTGTTTACTTTTTCGATCGAACAAAATCCCGAAAACCCGATTTCAAGTTGCACAGTTTCTGTCGAAATTGTTTTGGAGTTTAAAAATTTTTCAGGTTATTTCAGAATGATTTGCAGGGAATTCTAAGCATTCTGTAAAAATTTGGTCGCCTGAACTCACTATGCCACCGCGGAACCGCGGCCAAACCCATGCTTGGGCCGCTGTTCCGCCGCGCTTTTGACTGTTCATTTGACCAACTTTTTGCAGAAAGCTCCTGAGTTCAAAATAGGGTTTTTGGAATAATAGTTTTGGGCCCAGAATTTCTTTAACTGCTACAGTAATGCTTGGGGCCCACTTGATAAAATTTGTTCGATCGGATATTTTAAACATATTAGTTCACAGTATTTACATTATATCTGCGACCGTGAATGTCACTCGATCGGTAAATCCAGTCTATCTGCTATAGCCCTTTTAGACGGATTTGCGAACGTGACATTCACGTTGATGTTCTGTGTTGAGCTGTGATGTTCCGGATTGGTCGTGGGGGATAGCCTGGATGCAATGGTAGTACAGTTTGTTTTGTTTTTATGTACATTTGATATTGCGGGGCGAGCGTCCGACATGTGGACTGTCGTCACTGCCTGATTGTATATTATTCTTTTGGGGCACGACCAGGTCGAGGTTGATGTACCCATTGTATGTATATTTTACTTTCTGTACTAGGATTACCCCGAGGAGGGGTGCACGGATAGCTGGGTTCTAGAGGGAAACAAGCCAGCATCTCATAGCATTGAGACGGAGAGGGCTTTACTCTAGAATTGGCGGGCTATTCGCCGCACTCGTAAGGGGTATAGGTTGACCCAGGAGGGGTGCCCAAGTTACCGGATTCCGTGAAGTGCTGGGTAGTCCATTCACGTTGCTGAAGGGGGCTGCCTCGCTTCAGGTTTTGGCGGGTAACTTGCCGCGCCCGTAGGGGTCTAGGATCTCATTGTACAGGCTATCCACACGACCAGTGGAACGTCGGGTTTCAGTAGCGGCTCTATGAAACCCGGGGATCCCAGATATCTGTATTGTTCTGTGATGCTTATTACATTTCTGTGATGTTGCATTTTATCATGCCTTGAGCGAAATATTATATATTGATATATATACTAGTAGATGTTGTATATGTTTTGCATCCGCGCTAGTCCAGTCCCCGCTATGTCGTTAGTTAAGTAACCTAACGGGTGATGACGGGACCCAGTGGCGAATGCGGATGGCATATACGTACATCATTATTTTCGTTCTTTTGTGGTGTGATCAATTGATGGGACTGCATTGATTCGGATCAATGAAAGTTAAACAAACCTATTCTGATGTTGTTGGAACACTTTTCAAAAAGCTGTTATTGCAAGGACGTTCTCTTTTGTTTTGCACAGTGGTATTCTGTTGGAATATCCTGCTCCTCAGTCGACGAGGCAAGGGCCGAGATCCCTTCACCGGGAGTGACCCCTTGGACAGAAGTTTGCGTTAGGGCAATAACTTCACTATAGCCGATTACTTTTGCTTTGCATCGTGGTATTCAGTTGGAATATCCTGCACCTCATTCTACGGGGAAAGAGCCGAGATCCCTTCACCGGGAGTGACCTCTTTGGCAAAGGTTTTCGTCACTATATTTTTATAAAGCTATCAGTTCCTTCAACGATATCAAGTTCATTATGTTAAAGGTTTTCGCCAGAAACCATTCGTTGCCCTCCGTCGTTTCATATGGATAGTCAATAGTATTCAAGCTGTGTATGTTGGCCAAAGTCAAGGCACAGTGTTTGGTAGCTGTTGGGTATTCATATGCAACATTGATAGATGCGTTGGTTTGGGACAGTCGTACTGCCATTTTGGCCAAAGTCAAGGGTAGGTACGGGTGGGTTCAAATTAACCTGGACAATGACGGGTAGAACTTGACATGTGACTTATGATATGTTGGCCAAAGTCAAGGTCATAAGAGCATGGGGCAAAAAATCCACATCGGGAGTTTCAAAAGAACTGAAACTTGCCAGATATGCGCATACCTTCTGGAGTGTGATTGTTGCGCCACGGCAGCGCCCCGGCCGTCTTACCGAGGCCAAAATGCGGAATCAAAAATTTTCCTTACTCGGAAACCGGCGCTACCGCGGACAATAAAAACCCGGATCGTTAACCATTAACCTAATGCTAGCTATCAAGAGAAAGGGTGAGAGATATACCAAGTGATCCGAGTCCTCCGGTCTTCTCGTCATCGTCTCGATCTCCCGCGGAAAGTCTAGTCTCCATATCGTCGCCTCCTTGCCGGAAGGGCACCACATCGCCTGCGTCTTTTACGGGCTCCCGCCTCAATACCGAGGCAACTCGGGCGCGAAGCGGGCGAGTCGACGCGTCCAAGATTTGCTGTAGAATGTGTTGTAGATCATGCTAGTCTCATTTGGGGTTTGTAGTTGCCTTGATGGAGGAATGGGGTTAGGAAAAATGGTGCTTTCATTTTTCCAAAACAAGAAGAAGAAGAGATGAAGAATTCCTCACATAACAAAGATCAACTCTCTCATTCTTTTCTTTTTCTCAAGTGAAGCTTTCTTTCATCTAGTGAGAAAGATATGGTGGAGGAATGAGAATACCAACCATAACAAGAAGGGAGGTGAGTGTAGGATAAAGAGAATGGTGACTATATCCAAACCTCATCATAACAATCTTTCTTATCAATTCTAATCACATAAAACAAATGAAAAGACTTAGAAAGGATCTCATCATGAGAAACTATCATGATGCCACCAATATGCAAGATACCCCCTCCACAAATGTTATTTGCAAACTTGCAAATAACCCCCTCCATCAGAAAAGTCCGGCCGGGAAAGAACAAAGGAAAACCGGCCGGGACGGAATGCAAACTGGCAACTCCAGAAAACTTGTCCCGTAATAAATTATAGGAAAAACCCCAATACTGTGCATACACACCCGCATCTATATTCCGTCCGGATACAAATGCAATGAGACAAAATCTACACTGTACTAAACTAGGACCGGCTTAAGCCAAAGCCGGCTAGTAATATCCGTTCGATCCTGATCCGTGCAATACCGCACGTATCAGATCGAACCCTGCCATATAACTATACGGCCACTAGTACAAAACTGTCCGATCCTGATCCGTGCAATACCGCACGTATCTTGTCGGACCCTGCCATATCTCCATACGGCCTCTACAGCGTTTCGCCCGAAAGCTTGAGTAACTGAAAGTGTGGTGGACTCTAAAGACTCGTCAATACTATGGCTGTGGATTTAACCACTAGCACGTCAGAGGTATTAGCCAATACGTGACGGGCCACCAGCTATTGACCAAAAGGGACGTCGATGAGCGAACTCATCCTGACACCTTACTGAGCCTGTCAGTGACAATATCCGTACAGTCCGGTCCGTTCGTCTATGAGTATCGCATGGCGGGCCTAGGGGGTTGGTAAAAGTCAGACCCCCAAAAGCGGTACAAGTCGTGTCGGAGTGTAGCCCAGAACGCCTTGAGATACTACTGGAATACCTACCAGTAAATCTCCTGCCTCGGCCGAGGGCTTTGCGTAATGGCTCTCCTAGACACAGCGCGACCTCACCACCAATACCGGGAGAGACGAACCCCTGAAGATCCGCTCACTGCCTCCATGTGGCTCGGGACTGTACCCAACTAAAACCTGTTTGCACGACTCCTTTGAGCCGTGGTAGGGTAGTAATCAAAGTACAGTGGGAACTCACACGAGACAAATGACGATCCCCAGGTCGATGAACTAACCTGTACACATGTCACCAGGGAACTGCTATCTGACGTCTGGTATAATCCCAACTAGCAGGTTCCCGGCGAGTCCTGTCCGGTGTACTCATAACCCAATGAGCACCTGTATACATCTTAGGTGAACCAACTGACACCAGTGGCTTGTGAGACCGGCCACCGCCCCTCGTCGGGGTCTCGACTGTATACACTAGTCTACTAATGGAGTATCGATGCCCTGTCTCGAAACTCCTACGACTAGGGACCTTTTAAGGATGTGCTTGTAGACTACCAGCTACCACGTATATGATCGCCATCATACTGCTGGTGGTCAAGCAAGAATCCTAAGGGCTCTATCAACGTGTAATAGCGACATGTCAGGTCACCTAAAGCAGTACACGATGATAAAGATAAACCAGATAGCATACTATCATCTCGAGTAAGACTGTCCTACCGGGATAGGTCCTCCCTCAATCATTGCAATCACGTGCCTGTGATCCAATAATTGACTCTGAGGGCACTAACTCCAACAATCTCCCACTTGCACTCAAGGCTAATTATTGCGATGTCGCATACTCACAGCCCGTGTGATACCGAACACCCAACTCCTCTACTAGTCAGTCTCACAAAGCTCGTTTGTGAAACTATTGCGTTCGAGGAATAGCCTCAGTGAGTGGATCCGCTCAGATGTTTCCTTTTATGTCTCTCTATATCTCAAGTTCGCGGAGAAAGCCATCTCCCGAAATGAGCAATACCTGTCTTAGAATGTCTGGATGTCTGATGGGACCTAGCTCATAAATGAACTCCAAATCCAAACTTCTTAGACTGTATCGTCAACTGAACTTAATCAGTATCCTGCGCCATGCCACCCTCAGTATTGCCTTAGACTATCTGTCCAAAATACTGCCCCTCGTCAGAGGGAAAGCTATAACTCTGACAACCTCCTTGTCGTCCATGTCACCTTGCAAGCCTGGAATGATAACTGTCTCCCAAAAGAGGCTGTCGTTATCACATCCCTAGAACACACACTTATGTCCTAAAACTGCTTCCGATTGTTTCTCCAGGATTGGATTAATATCAACTTATTGCATCTACTGCAAGAACATCTGGTGTGGTACTTGATATCTCATGATTGACTAAATTGCCTAAGCAAGTGATCTGCCAATCATGCACATCCCTCTCCCCTTTAGTCTGTAAGACACCTTTAGAGAGGGTGACTCCATTACCTGCAGGTACACTACCATGCCAGGAGTCGTCCATTCTAAATACTCTTAGAATGCTGTCTAAGTACTCAGATTGGGAAACCACCCAAATCTAGATCTAGTAACCAGTATGTCAGATATTATGTCCAAGTCCCTTGTGGAGAAACCACTGTGTGACGACCAAAGTATAACCGATCGTAGTATAGGAATATCACTTCCTACTACCTTCTCAACAGATCCATCCCCTATTCTGATGACGTCAAACCTATGATTGTCACATCAGAAATAGATGATCTATCTCCGCTACATCTGCTTTAGTCTATAAATAGACATAAGCCTGATGTCCACCAATGCTTCCGCTGCTCCCACTGACTACGACAACCCTCCGGCAGAGTCATATAGACATGCACTTCTAAAGCTAGTTTAGAACGACGCTATACTCATCCTCCTGCCGGGTCTCGCAGCCTGGAACAACAACAATGGCAAGTGTGAGTAAACAAGAACTTCCCTGTCACCGTCCTTGAGGCTACCGAAGTACCTCTCGGGTGCCTGAAGTTACCCACCGTATCTGCGGAGCGGCCAATGGAATGTCAAACCAGATTGTATCTTTAGGTTCCTTATCAAATCTTCAGTAATCGTTTGCGGTTCTGGAATCACTTCCAGTTCTACCATACTCCCACTACTGTTTTTGAAAAAATCCATTTTTAATAAAACTGTGGCGAGTCTAGAACAATATTTCTATTGATCTGCCAGATGGTAGAAAGTCAACCCTCGTCATAGCCTGGGTCAACCCATAAACAGCCATTACAGAAACGTGCCTTGAGTCGTCCAGTGTCTGGTTTTAAGCATAAGCCGGACAACTCCCCGTACCTTAACTTCGTTAAGATATGAACTGTTCTATATCCAATATAGAACCAGAGGCACTGATTTAATTGAACCAGATTCAAATCATGCAGCTGTCTCCAGTGCATGTCAACTAAATGGAAGGAGGCCGATCAGCGTTACTCAACTTAGGAATGCTTCCAATTATGAGTAACCTGAAAGAGAAGCAATTTCCCTTTATCATTACTATCAACTGAATACCATACACAAGTATCTACATCTTCGATCACTTTGAAGAATCCCGATACTTGCTACACCTGGTTCTCTACTCTATTCAAATACCTATAACTTCTCAAAACTTAGACCCTGTGTTCCTACGAAACATATGTCTAAGAACTAGAGAAGTTAAAAGTAAACAGAATATAGTATGAGGACCAACCCCTCTGTCCTAATTGACACTGGACAATATACAATACTCTGTATAAGTCCGCTGAGTCTAACAACTCTTTCACTGTGTGTCGTAGGTTGAAAACTGTACTTATGGTTAAGAAGAATTACACCGCTATTTAATGCTCCTTACCTAACCATCCACTGATATAGGTAAATGTCATCGACATAATATCAAAAGGTATATCTCACTCTATGAAAATAGACGTACAGATATATCAATTTGAAATTGGTGCACAACAGCGGATATTCAAAACCAAATATTTGCCGACCGGCAAACAGCCCAGATGATCTCCTCAAATATCACCGATTACAACGAATCCCGATATAATGAGGATGATCACCCTATTCCCAATGACTTACTCCCACTCATTATCTGTAAAACCATACAGATGTGAGAATCAAACCTGGTAAATACATACCCTGGAATAAGTATCTAATCGGGAAATCAGTTTTCTTTTAACAGTACACAGTGAAACTGAAACATTGAAATGTTTCGTTGGGGTATCCTGGTATTCCTAGTAATGCCTCTTCCATTATCCAGATTCACAACTATAATCGTATAATTCTTTGCCACCTCTCCAAATCCCTTTATATGTCTTTAGTCATTACCTTCTGGACACCCATTAGGCCAAATGGTTTTCTTCCTTCCCTACCGTTCGGCACCAGCCTATGGTTTGGAAGAAGACTATCCAATAAGCATAATGGGTGTACTGTCCTAGTCCTAGGAGCACTCGCAAAGCGAGAGAAGGTGAAGATAAAAGACAACCGAATAAACTGTATTCCTATTTCTCCTGGACCAGAATCCATCCCCGAACCGGAAAAAGTTCCTTTCGAGTTCGTATATAACCATACGATGGAGTATCCAAATAAACTGTGGATCTTCGTAGTGATACGGAGTGTCCTGGAGAAATACAAAGGTGATTCAGGATTGGCGAAGAAATACTTGGTTCGGTCGTGAATAGCAGTCGCAATTTACTTGGCCCTCTTACTAATCCCTTGCTTTGTCTCAATCTTAATGCCTTCTGCACACCGTTTAGGCTAATTGGTTTTCTTCATTCCCTACCGGTCGGCACCAGCCTAAGGTTTGGAAGAAGACTATCCAATTTGCGTAATAGGTGTGCTATCTCCTAAACCAAGGAGTACTCACAACTTGAGAGAAGGTAAAAGGGAAAAGACAACTGAATAATCCTATCCGTTTTCTCCAGAACCGGAAACCATCCTCGAATTCCTTCGAGTTCGTATCTAACCATACGATGGTTTTGTCCAATGGAAGTGGACGTTCGTAGTAATACGGGGTGTCCTGGAGAAAAGGGTAAAAGTAGGAGTGGCAATGAGGTCTGCAACTCTGACAATCCAAAAGCCAGTGTTAAGAAAGTTCGGTCAACTTGGTCACTGAGTCATAGTCCAGGGTCGGGTCAATGGTCGCTGCCAAAGAGAGAGAGAAAAGAAACACTCAGCGTGCACTCTAACCTAGATCAGAATGGTTACCAATTTATCTAATCAGGAAACCTCCCACTGTACCTCAAATTCTCCTCCAAACCTGAAAGAAGAATTAGTCGGGGTCACCCGAGGAGTAAACCAACTCATCAGTGGGAATCGGGATCCAACTATCATCGCATGATAACTTGACGGAATCCACTCAAGTCACCACACTCCAGAAGGTATGCGCATGCCTGGCAAGTTTCAGTTCTTTTGAAACTCCCGATGTGATTTTTACCCCTAGGACCCAAGTGACCTTGACGAATAATCAACAAATCAAAAGGTCCTAGTCAAGTTCAGCCCGTCATTTTCTTGATTGCGTTAAACCCACCCGCACGACCCTTGACGAATAATCAACAAAGTCGTACGACTGTCCTAACCAATCTATATATCCATACGACAGAAAGCATTACAGAGCTACCGCACACTACGCCTCGGCGAATAGCAACGACAAACGTAGCGCGAATACTAAGCAATACTAATCAGAAATGACGGAGGGCTACGGCTGGTTTTTGGCGAAAAACCTTTGACGTAATGAACTTGATATCGTTGAAGGAACCGGATAACTTTTTATAAAAATATAGTGACGAAAACCTTTGCTAAAGAGGTCACTCCCGGTGAAGGGATCTCGGCTCTTTCCCCGTAGAATGAGGTGCAGGATATTCCAACTGAATACCACGATGCAAAGCAAAAGTAATCGGCTATAGTGAAGTTAATGCCCTGACGCAAACTTCTGTCCAAGGGGTCACTCCCGGTGAAGGGATCTCGGCCCTTGCCTCGTCGACTGAGGAGCAGGATATTCCAAATGAATACCACGATGCAAAACAAAAGTGAACGTCCTTGCAATAACAGCTTTTTGAAAAATGTTCCAACAACATCAGAATAGGTTTGTTTATCTTGCATTGATCCGAATCAACGCAGTCCCATCAAATGATCACACCACAAAGAACGAAAATATACTGATGTACGTATATGCCATCCGCATTCGCCACTGGGTCCCGTCATCACTCGTTAGGTTACTTAACTAACGACAGAGCGGGGACTGGACTAGCGCGGATGCAAAACATATACAACATCTACTAATATATATACCAATATATAATTTTCGCTCAAGGCGTGATTGTAAGTCCACGTTGCGACCCCCGGTTCTTACGGGGAGGCGGAAACGGTATAAAAATCAAATTTTTAGTGCAAGAGGCAACATGGACTAAACAAGGTCGGGATCGTTGTCTAAACTAAAACTAGCAAACTAGCTAAAGAGATTTAGCTACTCGGATAAAGATGATTATACCTAAACTTGAACTCCTTCTTCTTCAAACTTTGTTGTAGAGGTTGATGGTTCTCCTTTGTCGCCTTCTTCCGTCGAAGATGGATCCACCTCGAAGGCTCGACCTTTGGGCTCTTTCTCGAACTTGGAGTGAACTAGAATCGCCGGCTTGCTAAACCCTTGATCCTAGAGTGAGTAGAGAGTGTCTAAGGGTTGCTTTTGTTTTTCAAGAGAAGGATTCTCAACACATGAGAAGGTTTCTCTTGGCTAGAGGAAGAAGAAGATGAAGTGAAGAGAGAGAGTGAATATGATAGAATGAGCTCTCTTTTCCTTTCTTGCAACCATAATGCAAAAAGAAAATGAATTATCAAATAATAATAATCAAAATGAAAAGGTTGATGGAAAGTTTTAGAATGACCAATATCATTACAAGCATTAAATGAAAATGCAAGAATCAAGAGCATCTTTCTTTTGTAATGATAATGGTCAAAAGTTCAACCATGGTCAACAAGTCAACCATGGTCAACAAGTCAACAAAAACTAACCATGACACAATTTCATTTTATTATATATTATTAAATGATATAATACAAATCCATTAGGGTTTGGAAAAAGACGATTGTCAACTGCGCATACGCACCCGTTCCGAAACCCTAATGAAAGTCATCTTCCTCTTCCTCAAATAACTGTGCATACACACCTGCATCCTTGTTCCGAGGAACATGAATACTGAGAGTTAAAAGCAACCCCAAATACTATACCAGTATCCGGCTCAAACCAGAGCCCGCTGGTAATATCTGTCCGGACTCCAAACGTGCACAAGTGCGCGGATGAGAACGAACCCTGTCGCAAAACCATGCGACCTCTACTCTGTTTTGCCTAGAGGCGAATACCCTCTGTGTGGGACTCTAAAGACTCGACACTACGCTGGCAGTAGGTTTAACCACAGACCGCAAGCGGCACTAGCTGTGCGTAACGGTCCCCAGGTAGATGTCGACAAGAAGGCTGACGAGGTGAAACCCCATCTGTACTCCTATTGAGTCTGAATGTGACAGTCTCCGTACAGTCCGGTCTGTTCGTCTGATACATCGCATGGCGGGCCTAGGGGGCGGTAAACGTCAGTCCCCCAATAGCGGTACAAGTCGTGCCGGAGCGAAGCCCAAAACACCCTGAGATAACACTGGAAACCTACCAGTATATCTCGTTTGCCCTGGCCAGGGACTACTCGTGTAATGGCTCTCCTAGACACAGCGCGATGTCAACCCCCAATACCGGGAGAGACGAATCCTGTCTAACCGTCACTGCCTCCAAGTGCTTCGGGACTGCACCCAACCACCACCTGTTTGCACGACTCCTTTGAGCCGTGGTAGGGTAGTGATCAAAGTGCAGTGGGAACACACTCGAGGCGAAGTGCCAGTGTCAAGTCAGCGGACTAAGCTGTACTCATGTCACCTGGGAACTGATGACTGACGATAGGTACAATACCAACCTGTCAGTTCCCGACGAGTCCTGTCCAGTGTACTCGTAACCCAACGAGCACCCGTATACTATCTCCAGTACGACGTACTGATGGCTGTGGGACAGACCATCTCCCACACTGGGATGAGAAGCGCATACGCTAGTCTACTCCGGAGTATCGATGCCCTGTCTCGATAGTCCTGCGACTAGGGACCTGTATAAGGATGTGCTTATAGATTACCCAGCCCCCACTAGTGTGACTGCCATCACAACGCTGGTAATCAAGCAAAGATCCTAAGGGCTCCACTAATGCGTATAAGTGATATAGTAAAATAAACACAAGTACACATTGAAGTAGAGAAAAACCAAGTAGCATACTACTATTTTGAGCAAGATTGTATATACAAGGTGAATATCCCAAGCATCCATTAAGTAATATACAAACTAGTATGATACAGTAATGGCCTCTAGGGCATATACACTAACAATCTCCCACTTGCACTAAGGCCATGTACTGGCGTATCGAAGACCTATCATCTCGATCAGCCGCTCGAACTGAGTCTGGGGCAGGGCCTTGGTGAATGGATCTGCAGTGTTGTCTTCTGAAGCAACTCTCCGAACCTCGATCTCCTTGCGATCCACGATCTCCCTGATCAGGTGATACCGCCTCAAGATGTGCCTGGATCTCTGATGGGACCTGGGTTCCTTCGCTAAAGCTATAGCCCCATTGTTGTCGCAATACAGAGGTATTGGATCAACAATGGACGGAACCACCTGAAGTTCTTTCAAGAACTTCCTCATCCAGACAGCTTCTTTTGCGGCATCAGATGCAGCGATGTATTCCGCTTCCATCGTCGAGTCTGCAACGGTTTCCTGTTTGGAACTCTTCCAACACACCGCCCCTCCATTGAGGGTAAAGACAAAGCCCGACATGGACTTGGAATCATCCTTGTCACTCTGGAAGCTGGAGTCAGCAAAGGCCTCGATCTGGAGGTCTTTTCCGCCATACACCAAGAACATCTCCTTAGTCCTTCTCAGGTACTTGAGAATGTTCTTTACCGCTATCCAGTGTTTCTCCCTAGGGTTTGACTGATACCGGCTTACCACACTCAGTGCATAAGCTACATCCGGTCTGGTACACAACATCGCATACATTATAGAGCCTACCGCAGAAGCGTAGGGTATAATAGACATGCGATCCCTCTCCAAATCAGTCTTGGGAAACATCTCTTTAGAGAGGGTGATCCCGTGACAAGCCGGTAGGTTACCGCGCTTGGAATCTTCCATACTGAATCTCTTCACTATGGTGTCGATGTACCTGGACTGAGAAAGTCCCAATATCCTCTTGGATCTATCACGATGGATCCGGATCCCCAGGATGTATGAGGCATCACCCAGGTCTTTCATGGAGAACTTGTGTGACAAGAACCCCTTGGCAGATTGTAGCATAGGAATGTCATTTCCTATTAAGAGAATGTCATCCACGTATAAAACGAGGAATACTACAGTTCTCGCTACAAATCTACTATAGATGCATGGTTCATCTGGATTTTTGATAAAGCCAAATTCTTTGACCGTCTCATCAAAGCAGATGTTCCAACTCCGCGATGCCTGCTTTAGTCCATAGATGGACTTAAGCAACTTGCACACCTTTCCGCTGCTCCCACTCTGAATGAAGCCCTCTGGCTGGTCCATATAGACACACTCCTCTAAATTTCCATTTAGAAAAGCTGTCTTTACGTCCATTTGCCAGATCTCATAATCGTGGAAGGCAGCGATGGCAAGAAGGATCCGAATGGATTTCAGCATGGCTACTGGAGAGAAGGTTTCGTCATAGTCCAAGCCAGGTCTTTGACGAAAACCCTTTGCTACCAGCCTAGCTTTATAGGTATCAACCTGTCCATCTACACCAATCTTCCTTTTGAAGATCCACTTGCATCCTACGGGTTTTACCCCGTCTGGAGCAATGTCCAACGTCCATACCTTGTTGGTGTACATGGACTCCATTTCGGTCCGCATTGCATCCAGCCATTTCACTGAGTCAACGCTCTGAACGGCCTGCTGGAAGCTACTAGGCTCATCATAATCTATGATGCAATCCTCTCTATCCCCGTCTATGAGAAAACCGTAGTATCTCTCGGGCGGATAAGACTGCCTACTACTTCTGCGGAGCGGCGTAGGAATGTCTTGTTCTTCCGAACCCTCTGGTTCTACTAAACTTTCAGTAATAGTCCGTGGTTCTGGAATCTCTTCCAGTTCTACTGCGCTCCCACTTATTTCCTTTTCTATGAACTGGTGTTCTAGAAAGTGGGCATGACGAGAAACAAGAACTTTTTGTTCCTCTTCACAATAGAAGAAATATCCCTTGGAATTCTTTGGATATCCCACAAACTTGCACAGTACTGAGCGTGCCTCGAGCTTGTCCGCATGCTGCTTTTTGACAAAAGCTGGACTTCCCCATATCTTAATGTGATTAAGATGGGGTCTCTTCCCACACCACATCTCAAATGGCGTAGTAGGCACAGTCTTAGTGGGAACTCGGTTCAAAAGGTATGCGGCTGATTCTAGCGCATATCCCCAGAATGATCGCGGCAACTCAGCGTTACTCATCATGGACCGCACCATATCCAATAGGGTGCGGTTCCGTCTCTCCGATACACCGTTATGTTGCGGGGTGTAAGGAGGAGTAAGTTGAGAGAGAATTCCGTTCTCTTTTAAATAGTCCAGGAACTCGGCACTTAAGTATTCTCCACCTCGATCCGATCTTAGAATCTTAATACTTTTGCCGGTCTGTTTCTCTACTTCATTCTTATACTCCTGGAATTTTCCAAAGGCCTCGGACTTATGTTTCATTAAGAAGACATAACCGTACCTTGAGAAGTCATCCGTAAAAGTAATGAAGTAAGAATGTCCGCTTCGGGCATGTGTAGACATTGGACCGCACACGTCACTGTGTACGAGTCCTAAGAGCTCGCTCGCTCTTACTCCATGTCCAGTAAACGGAGTCTTTGTCATCTTTCCTTTAAGACAGGATTGACAAGTGGCATACGACTGATATTCGAACGCATTCAAATACCCTTCTGTATGTAACTTCGTCAACCTTCTCTCATTGATGTGACCCAATCTACAATGCCATAAGAAAGTCTGATTTATTTCCGGAGACTTTCTTTTGTGTGTATTCTGGACATTAAAAATATGTGGTTGGTTTAATACGTATATACCATTACTCAATGTACCTGACCCAATCAGAACTTGATTAAGGTGAATGTTTACAACATTACTTACAAAAGCAAATTCAAAACCTTCTTTAGAAACTAAAGATACAGAAATGATATTACAAGTTGCGTTGGGTACAAAAAAGCAATTACGCAAAACCAAAACATGTCCATTTGACATTCCCAGGTGATAGTCCCCCACGGCTTTAGCATCCATGCTAGCTCCGTTTGCAACTCTGAGGGTCATGTCACATGCCTTCAAAACCCTACGGTTTCTCAACGCCTGTAAAGAATTACAGATATGAGATCCTGATCCGGTATCCAATACCCAGGAAGTAGAGTTTATTGAAAGACAGTTTTCAATAACATACACACCTGAAGCTGAAGCTGCAACCTGCTTCAATTCCTGTGTTCTGGCCTTCCAGGCCCTGCAATCATTCTTCCAGTGTCCTTTCTTATGACAAAAGAAGCATTCTTCCTTATCCACAAGCTTCCCCGCTATCTTTGTTGCTTTACCTTTTCCCTTCGTATCCACTTTACTAACACCGCCCCTTGGTTTGGCGGGGGCTTTCTTCTTCTTTCCCTTGGCTTTCGCCTTGGACCTAGAAGAAGATGATCCTCCTACAAACAAAGTGGATGTTTCCCTACCTTTCTGTAGGGTGCCCTCTACGCTCCTCAGCAGGTTGAGGAGCTCTGAAAGTTCAACCTCCTTTTCTTGTAGGTTGAAGTTCATTATAAACTGGGCGTAAGTGGAAGGAAGGGACTGGAGAACTATATCCGTATATAGCTCACTCTCCAATGTGATCCCTAGGTCAGCGAGCTCCTCAATGTAGCCGATCATCTTTAGCACGTGCTCGGCTACTGATGATCCGACGGCCATTCTTGTCGAAAACAACTTTTTCGACGCTTCGTATCTTGCGATACGTGATTGCTCTCCATACAGTTCTTTTGTATGAAGCAATATGGACTCCATGTCCATATTCTCATGCCTCCTCTGATGTTCGTTGTCCATCGAGGCAAGCAGGAGGCACTTGGCCTTCGCGCTATCAATCTCCCAAGTCTTGCGGATTTCCTTATCCGCGATGCTGGAAGTTGGACCAGGGACAGGGGGAGCTTTGGTGGTAAAAAGATACCCCAGCTTGTCATAAGTGATTGCAATCTTGACATTCCTGAGCCAATCTTTGTAGTTTGGCCCTGTCAGCTTGTTTTTATCTAGGAGTAACTTAAGTCCAATCATGTTGATTGGTCGCTGCAATTAGGAGAGAGAAGAAGAAACACTCAGCATGATGCTCTTGCAAGTTTAGAGTGGTTTTTAGTTTGTCTAAACAGGATGGCTCCCACTGTTTCTCGAATCCCTCCTCAAACCATAAAGGAAGAATTAGCCAGGATCAATCCCACCGTACAATACTTGCTTAACCGTTCAGCCAGGCCGGTGTCGGTACTTCGAGGGAGGTTTTCCAACGCTTTCGCGAAGTTCCTTAATTAAAGAACCTCTTTTCCCTGGGGGCGTAGCCCCGCTAACACCTTTCTAGGCACCTACTAGGTTTATAGCATTGATCGTTAAGTGAAAAATTTCCCGAGGAGTAGCATATACTCACAGTAGGATCGGGATCCAAATATCATTGCGTGACGAAACTGAAGGAATCCTACCAGAATCATCACACTCCAAATGGTATGCAAATCTAGCAAGTTTCAGTACTTATGAAACTCCCGATGTGGATTTTTGCCCCATGCTCTTATGACCTTGACTTTGGCCAAAATATCATAAGTCACATGTCAAGTTCTACCCGTCATTATCCAGGTTAATTTGGATCCATCCGCACCTACCCTTGACTTTGGCCAAAATGGCAGTACGACTGTCCCAAACCAACGCATCTATCTATGCTACACATGAACACCCAATAGCTACCAATCACTGTGCCTTGACTTTGGCCAACATACACAGCTTGAATACTATTGACTATTCATGCGAAACGACGGAGGGCTACGAATGGTTTTGGCAAAACCGTGAACGTAGTGAACTTGATTTGGTCGATGGAACGAGATAGCTTTTAAATGGAGTGGCTCAAACTCCGTATTTTAAAGGTTGGTTTTGAAAAGAACCGAGTGGTTTTTCGAAAGTGTTCCAACGACTTTAACTTGGTTTATTATCTTGCATTAGTTCTTTTAATGCGTGATATTCTTGCATTAGTACTTTTAATGCGTCCCATCATTTAATTCCTACCATTGCAGAAAACAACCAAAATATGACGTACGCTTATGCCATTCGCATTCGCCACTGGGCCCCGTCATTACCCGTTAGGTTACTTAACTAACGACAGAGCGGGGGCTGGGCTAGCGCGTCTGTAAAACATAAGCAACGCCTAAATAGTTATAGATATAGCAATAGTAGACATTACAGATCACAGATGAATGCATTGGATATACTAGCAATCCGCAATCCTTTCGAGCCTGAAACGAAAAGCGGATAACACGGTCGCGGTGAATAGCCAAATACCCCACCCAAGACCCCTACGGGTGCGGCAAACTACCCGCCAAGTACTCGGTAGTTTGTGCACCCCTCCATGGGTCTATCCTAGGAGCAAAAACAGTAAAAAGAATTATACAATGACGGCTACAACCCCGACCCGGTTGTGCGGCCAAACAAATAATATTATTACATCAATTTACATTTACAATGAATGAAAGAAAAACAAAAGCTCATCTCACATCCACCCCGGCTATTCACCCGCGACAGTCCAACACATTCATATACACATTCCAGCACATTACAGATCATGTATAACCCCGACTAATCGTCTTATAGCGATTAGCCGACGTTCAATACATGCATAGCATCACAGATATAACCATCATAGTCAAAGTGCAGTGAAGTTCGGAAAAAAATACGGAATTATAGGACCCCAAAAGAAAATTTCTTTTCTGGAAAATCTGGGCATATATAATATATTTTAAAAATCCCAAAACCAACACACAAACACACTGCATGAAAAACGATGTAGAGAAGAAGACAAAGCGCGGCGGTTGCGCGGCACGAGCCTACCTCGTGCCGCGGAAGGGCGGCGCTTTGAGCTCAACAGTGGATCGTTTTTCTTGGGTGCATTCACAAAACCCTGAGACGATTTTACAAGTATAAAGTTTTTCATTTTGAGCCAAAAAAATTTCAACAGAAACTCAGATTTTGAAAAAGTATGGTTTTTGGGTTTTTTTCGGTTCCGAACTTCGTTACACTTCACTACCAAGCTAGTTTAAGTTTAGTTAGGCTCTGATACCACTGTAAGTCCACGTTGCGACCCCCGGTTCTTACGGGGAGGCGGAAACGGTATAAAAATCAAATTTTTAGTGCAAGAGGCAACATGGACTAAACAAGGTCGGGATCGTTGTCTAAACTAAAACTAGCAAACTAGCTAAAGAGATTTAGCTACTCGGATAAAGATGATTATACCTAAACTTGAACTCCTTCTTCTTCAAACTTTGTTGTAGAGGTTGATGGTTCTCCTTTGTCGCCTTCTTCCGTCGAAGATGGATCCACCTCGAAGGCTCGACCTTTGGGCTCTTTCTCGAACTTGGAGTGAACTAGAATCGCCGGCTTGCTAAACCCTTGATCCTAGAGTGAGTAGAGAGTGTCTAAGGGTTGCTTTTGTTTTTCAAGAGAAGGATTCTCAACACATGAGAAGGTTTCTCTTGGCTAGAGGAAGAAGAAGATGAAGTGAAGAGAGAGAGTGAATATGATAGAATGAGCTCTCTTTTCCTTTCTTGCAACCATAATGCAAAAAGAAAATGAATTATCAAATAATAATAATCAAAATGAAAAGGTTGATGGAAAGTTTTAGAATGACCAATATCATTACAAGCATTAAATGAAAATGCAAGAATCAAGAGCATCTTTCTTTTGTAATGATAATGGTCAAAAGTTCAACCATGGTCAACAAGTCAACAAAAACTAACCATGACACAATTTCATTTTATTATATATTATTAAATGATATAATACAAATCCATTAGGGTTTGGAAAAAGACGATTGTCAACTGTGCATACGCACCCGTTCCGAAACCCTAATGAAAGTCATCTTCCTCTTCCTCAAATAACTGTGCATACACACCTGCATCCTTGTTCCGAGGAACATGAATACTGAGAGATAAAAGCAACCCCAAATACTATACCAGTATCCGGCTCAAACGAGAGCCCGCTGGTAATATCTGTCCGGACTCCAAACGTGCACAAGTGCGCGGATGAGAACGAACCCTGTCGCAAAACCATGCGACCTCTACTCTGTTTTGCCCAGAGGCGAATACCCTCTGTGTGGGACTCTAAAGACTCGACACTACGCTGGCAGTGGGTTTAACCACAGACCGCAAGCGGCACTAGCTGTGCGTAACGGTCCCCAGGTAGATGTCGACAAGAAGGCTGACGAGGTGAAACCCCATCTGTACTCCTACTGAGTCTGAATGTGACAGTCTCCGTACAGTCCGGTCTGTTCGTCTGATACATCGCATGGCGGGCCTAGGGGGCGGTAAACGTCAGTCCCCCAATAACGGTACAAGTCGTGCCGGAGCGAAGCCCAAAACACCCTGAGATAATACTGGAAACCTACCAGTATATCTCGTTTGCCCTGGCCAGGGACTACTCGTGTAATGGCTCTCCTAGACACAGCGCGATGTCAACCCCCAATACCGGGAGAGACGAATCCTGTCTAACCGTCACTCCCTCCAAGTGCTTCGGGACTGCACCCAACCACCACCTGTTTGCATGACTCCTTTGAGCCGTGGTAGGGTAGTGATCAAAGTGCAGTGGGAACACACTCGAGGCGAAGTGCCAGTGTCAAGTCAGCGGACTAAGCTGTACTCATGTCACCTGGGAACTGATGACTGACGATAGGTACAATACCAACCTGTCAGTTCCCGACGAGTCCTGTCCAGTGTACTCGTAACCCAACGAGCACCCGTATACTATCTCCAGTACGACGTACTGATGGCTGTGGGACAGACCATCTCCCACACTGGGATGAGAAGCGCATACGCTAGTCTACTCCGGAGTATCGATGCCCTGTCTCGATAGTCCTGCGACTAGGGACCTGTATAAGGATGTGCTTATAGATTACCCAGCCTCCACTAGTGTGACTGCCATCACAACGCTGGTAATCAAGCAAAGATCCTAAGGGCTCCACTAATGCGTATAAGTGATATAGTAAAATAAACACAAGTACACATTGAAGTAGAGACAAACCAAGTAGCATACTACTATTTTGAGCAAGATTGTATATACAAGGTGAATATCCCAAGCATCCATTAAGTAATATACAAACTAGTATGATACAGTAATGGCCTCTAGGGCATATACACTAACAGTGATAAGAATGCAACATCACAGAAATGTACAACATCACAGAACAATACAGATATCTGGAAGCCCCGGGTTTCACAGAGCCGCTGCTGAAACCCGACGTTCCCCTGGTCGTGTGGATAGCCTGTGCAATGAAATCCTAGACCCCTACGGGCGCGGCAAGTCATCCGCCAAAACCTGAAGCGAGGCAGCCCCTTTGAGCACCGTGAATGGACCACCCAGCACTTCATGGAATCCGGTAACTTGGGCACCCCTCTTGGGTCAACCTGTACCCCCTACGAGTGCGGCGAATAGCCCGCCAATCCTAGAGTGAAGCCCCCTCCGTCTCAATGCCATGAGATGCGGGCCCGTTGCCCTCTAGAACCCGGCTATCCGTGCACCCCTCCGCGGGGTAATCCTAGTACAGAAAGTAAAATATACATACACCGGGTACATCGACCGCAACCAGGTCGTGCCCCAAAAGAATAATACAATCAGGCAGTGACGGCAGTCCACATGTCGGACGCTCGCCCCGCAATATCAAATGTACATATAAAACAAAACTGTACTAACATTGCATCCAGGCTATCCCCCACGACCGATCCGCAACATCACAGCAAAAACATAGAACATCAACGTGAAAATCACGTTCGCAAATCCGTCTAACCGGGCTATAGCAGTTAGACAGGATTTACCGATCAAGTGATATTCACGGTCGCAGATATAATGTAAATACTGTGAAATAATGTGTTTAAAATATCCAATCGATCAAAAATTAACAAGTGGGCCCCCAAGTAATACTGTAGCAGTCACAGAAAATCTGGGCCCAACTTTAATATCCCAAAACCCCTAAAATTAGCCCACAAGCCCACTGTACAAATTTGACACAGAGAAGACAACAATGTGCGGCGGAACCGCGGCCCCAGGGGGGGTTTGGCCGCGGTTCCGCGCTAGGGTTGTCGACTGAATGTGTCGAATTTTTACAGATGTCTTAGAATTGCTTGTACATCAGTTTTCTACAACCTGAAAAATTTTTTGAGCAAGAAAAAATTCAACAGAAAACTGATGCATGCATAAACACGGTTTTTGGAATTTTGGTCGATCGGATAAGTAAAACGCATTAGAACAAGCTAGGCAAGGTTAATGGCGTGGCTCTGATACCATGTTGCGCCACGGCAGCGCCCCGGCCGTCTTACCGAGGCCAAAATGCGGAATCAAAAATTTTCCTTACTCGGAAACCGGCGCTACCGCGGACAATAAAAACCCGGATCGTTAACCATTAACCTAATGCTAGCTATCAAGAGAAAGGGTGAGAGATATACCGAGTGATCCGAGTCCTCCGGTCTTCTCGTCATCGTCTCGATCTCCCGCGGAAAGTCTAGTCTCCATATCGTCGCCTCCTTGCCGGAAGGGCACCACATCGCCTGCGTCTTTTACGGGCTCCCGCCTCAATACCGAGGCAACTCGGGCGCGAAGCGGGCGAGTCGACGCGTCCAAGATTTGCTGTAGAATGTGTTGTAGATCATGCTAGTCTCATTTGGGGTTTGTAGTTGCCTTGATGGAGGAATGGGGTTAGGAAAAATGGTGCTTTCATTTTTCCAAAACAAGAAGAAGAAGAGATGAAGAATTCCTCACATAACAAAGATCAACTCTCTCATTCTTTTCTTTTTCTCAAGTGAAGCTTTCTTTCATCTAGTGAGAAAGATATGGTGGAGGAATGAGAATACCAACCATAACAAGAAGGGAGGTGAGTGTAGGATAAAGAGAATGGTGACTATATCCAAACCTCATCATAACAATCTTTCTTATCAATTCTAATCACATAAAGCAAATGAAAAGACTTAGAAAGGATCTCATCATGAGAAACTATCATGATGCCACCAATATGCAAGATACCCCCTCCATAAATGTTATTTGCAAACTTGCAAATAACCCCCTCCATCAGAAAAGTCCGGCCGGGAAAGAACAAAGGAAAACCGGCCGGGACGGAATGCAAACTGGAAACTCCAGAAAACTGGTCCCGTAATAAATTACAGGAAAAACCCCAATACTGTGCATACACACCCGCATCTGTATTCCGTCCGGATACAAATGCAATGAGACAAAATCTACACTGTACTAAACTAGGACCGGCTTAAGCCAAAGCCGGCTAGTAATATCCGTTCGATCCTGATCCGTGCAATACCGCACGTATCAGATCGAACCCTGCCATATAACTATACGGCCACTAGTACAAAACTGTCCGATCCTGATCCGTGGAATACCGCACGTATCTGATCGGACCCTGCCATATCTCCATACGGCCTCTACAGCGTTTCGCCCGAAAGCTTGAGTAACTGAAAGTGTGGTGGACTCTAAAGACTCGTCAATACTATGGCTGTGGATTTAACCACTAGCACGTCAGAGGTATTAGCCAATACGTGACGGGCCACCAGCTATTGACCAAAAGGGACGTCGATGAGCGAACTCATCCTGACACCCTACTGAGCCTGTCAGTGACAATATCCGTACAGTCCGGTCCGTTCGTCTATGAGTATCGCATGGCGGGCCTAGGGGGTTGGTAAAAGTCAGACCCCCAAAAGCGGTACAAGTCGTGTCGGAGTGTAGCCCAGAACGCCCTGAGATACTACTGGAATACCTACCAGTAAATCTCCTGCCTCGGCCGAGGGCTTTGCGTAATGGCTCTCCTAGACACAGCGCGACCTCACCCCCAATACCGGGAGAGACGAACCCCTGAAGATCCGCTCACTGCCTCCATGTGGCTCGGGACTGTACCCAACTAAAACCTGTTTGCACGACTCTTTTGAGCCGTGGTAGGGTAGTAATCAAAGTACAGTGGGAACTCACACGAGACAAATGACGATCCCCAGGTCGATGAACTAACCTGTACACATGTCACCAGGGAACTGCTATCTGACGTCTGGTATAATCCCAACTAGCAGGTTCCCGGCGAGTCCTGTCCGGTGTACTCATAACCCAATGAGCACCTGTATACATCTTAGGTGAACCAACTGACACCAGTGGCTTGTGAGACCGGCCACCGCCCCTCGTCGGGGTCTCGACTGTATACACTAGTCTACTAATGGAGTATCGATGCCCTGTCTCGAAACTCCTACGACTAGGGACCTTTTAAGGATGTGCTTGTAGACTACCAGCTCCCACGTATATGATCGCCATCATACTGCTGGTGGTCAAGCAAGAATCCTACGGGCTCTATCAACGTGTAATAGCGACATGTCAGGTCACCTAAAGCAGTACACGATGATAAAGATAAACCAGATAGCATACTATCATCTCGAGTAAGACTGTCCTACCGGGATAGGTCCTCCCTCAATCATTGCAATCACGTGCCTGTGATCCAATAATTGACTCTGAGGGCACTAACTCCAACAGTGATAACGTGAGCGGATTCCGTCACGTTATCTTGCGATGATAGTTGGATCCCGATTACTACTGATGAGTTGGTTTACTCCTCGGGTGATCCCGGCTAATTCTTCTTTCAGGTTTGGGGAAGAATTTGACGTTACAGTGGGAGGTTTCCAGATTAGATAAAGTGATAACCATTCTGATCTAGGTTAGAGTGCACGCTGAGTATTTCTTTTCTCTCTCTCTTTGGCAGCGACCATTGACCCGACCCTAGACTATGACTCAGTGACCAAGTTGACCGAACCTTCTTAACACTGGCTTTTGGATTGTCAGAGTTGCAAACCTCATTGCCACTCCTACTTTTACCCTTTTCTCCAGGACACCCCGTATTACTACGAACGTCCACTTCCATTGGACAAAACCATCGTATGGTTATATACGAACTCGAAGGAATTCGAGGATGGTTTCCGGTTCTGGTGAAAACGAATAGGACTATTCAGTTGTCTTTTCCTTTTACC
Source organism: Agapanthus africanus (assembly GCA_030015575.1). NCBI lineage: Eukaryota > Viridiplantae > Streptophyta > Magnoliopsida > Asparagales > Amaryllidaceae > Agapanthus > Agapanthus africanus. Next base: position 301,651,214 of record JASDDO010000022.1, on the reverse strand, counting down.
TTCTCTCAGGTTGCGAGTACTCCTTGGTTTAGGAGATAGTACACCTATTATGCAAATTGGATAGTCTTCTTCCAAACCATAGGCAGGTGCCGACCGGTAGGGAATGAAGAAAACCAATTATTCTAAATATGGTGTACAGAAGGTATTAAGTAAAGACAAAGAAAGGGATTAGTAAGAGGGCAAAGTAAACTGCGACTGCTATTCGCGACCAAACCAAGTATTTCATTACCACTCCCACATCACCTTTGTATTTCTCCAGGACACTCCGTATCACTACGAAGATCCACAGTTTATTGGATATTCCATCGTATGGTTATATACGAACTCGAAAGGATCTTGTTCCAGTTCGGGGATGGATTCTGGTTCAGGAGAAATAGGAATAAGGTTTATTCGGTTGTCTTTTATCTTCACCTTCTCTCGCATTGCGAGTGTTCCTAGGATTAGGACAGTACACCCATTATGCTTTTTGGATAGTCTTCTTCCAAACCATAGGCTGGTTGCGAAAGGTAGGGAAGGAGGAAAACCATTTGGCCTAAAGGGGTGTACAGAAGGTAATGACTAAAGACATATAAAGGGATTTGGAGAGATGGCAAAGAATTATACGGTTACAGTTGTGAATCGGATAATGGAAGAGGCATTACTTGGAATACCGGGATACCCCATCGAAACATTTCAATGTTTCAGTTTCACTGTGTACTATTAAAAGAAAACTGATTTCCCAATTAGACACTTGCTCCAGGGTATGTATTTACCAGGTATGATTCTCACATCTGTATGGTTTTACAGATGATGAGTGGGAGTAAGTTATTGGGAATTAGGTGATCATCCTCATTATATCGGGATTCGTTGTAATTGGTGATATTTGAGGAAGTCACCTGGGTTGTTTGCCGGTCAGCAAATATTTGGTTTTGAATATCCGTTGTTGTGCACCAATTTCAAATTGATATATCTGTACGTCTTTTTTTTTATAGAGTGAGACATACCTTTTTGAAATTATGTCTATGACATTTACCTATACCAGTGGATGGTTAGGTAAGGAGCATTGAACAGCGGTGTAATTCTTCTTAACCATAAGTACAGTTTTCAACCTACGACACACAGTGAATGAGTCATCTGACTCAAGGGACTTGTACATAGTATTGTATATTGTCCATTGTCCATTAGGACAGTGGGGTTGGTCCTCGTACTATATTCTGTTTACTTATGACTTCTCTAGTTCTTAGACATGTGTTTCGTAGAAACACAGGGTCTGAGATTTGAGAAGTTATAGGTATAAGAATAAAGTAGAGAACCAGATGTTGCAAGTATCAGGATTCTTCAAGGTGATCAAAGATGTAGATACTTGTGTATAGTATTCAGTTGATAGTAATGATTAAGAGAACTTGCTTCTCTTTCAGGTTACTCATAATTGGAAGCATTCCTAAGTTGAGTAACGCTGATCGGCCTCCTTCCATTTACTTGACATGCACTGGAAACAGCTGCATGATTTGAATCTGGTTCAATAAAATCAGTGCCTTTGTTTCTATATTGGATATAGAACAGTTCATATCTTGACATTGTTAAGATACGGGGAGTTGTCCGGATTATGCTTAAAACCAGACTCTGGATAACTCAAGGCACGTTTCTGTAATGGCTGTTTGTGGGTTGACCCAGGCTATGACGAGGGTTGACTTTCTACCATCTGGAAGATCAATAGTGATATTGTTCTTGACTCGCCACAGTTTTATTAAAAATGTATTTTTTCAGAAAACAGTAGTGGGAGTATGGTAGAACTGGAAGTGATTCCAGAACCGCAAACGATTACTGAAGATTTGATAGGAACCTAAAGATTCAATCTGGTTTGACATTCCATTGGCCACTCCGCAGATATGGTGGGTAACCTCAGGCACCCGAGAGGTACTTCGGTATGCTCAAGGACGGTGGCAGGGAGGTTCTTGTTTACCCAGACTTGCCATTGCTGTTGTTCCAGACTGTGAGACCCGGCAGGAGGATGAGTATAGCGTCGTTCTAAACTGGCTTTAGAAGTGCACGTATATATGACTCTGCCAGAGGGTTGTCGTGGTCAGTGGGAGCAGCGGAAGCATAGTGGACAAGTTGCTTATGTCTATTTATAGACTAAATCGGATATAGCGGAGATAGATCATCTATTTCTGATGTGACAGTCATAGGTTTGACTTCATCAGAATAGGGGATGGATCTGTTAAGAAGATAGTAGGGTGTGATGTCCTGGTATTTGATGACATACACAGAGTAGGAAGTGATATTCCTATACTACGGTCGGTTAAACTTTGGTTGTCACACAGTGGTTTCTCCACATAGGACTTGGATCTTATATCAGACATTCTGGTTACTGGATCTATGGTATTAGATCTAGATTTGGGTGGTTTCCCAATCAGGGTACTTAGACAGCATTCTATGAGTATTTAGAATGGACGACTCCTGGCATGGTGAAGTACCTGCAGGTAATGGAGTCACCCTCTCTAAAGGTGTCTTACAGACTAAAGGGGAGAGGGATGCGCATGATTGGCAGATCACTTGCTTAGGAAATTGAGTCAATCATGAGATGTCAAGTACCACACCAGATGTTGTTCTTGCAGTAGATGCAATAAGTTGATATTAATCCAATCCTGGAGAAACAGTCGGAAGCAGTTTTAGAACATAAGTTGATGTTCTAGGGATATGATAACAGCCTCCTTTAGGAAACGGTTATCATTCCAGGCTTCCAAGGTGACCTGGATGACAGAGTGGCTGTCAGAGTTATAGTTTTCCCTCTGACGAGGGGCAGTATTTTGGACAGGTGGTCCAGGTGGATACTGAGGGAAGGCATGGCGCAGGATACTGATTAAGTTCAGTTGACGATACAGTCTAAGAAATTTGGATTTGGAGTTTATTTATGAGCTAGGTCCCATCAAATATCCAGACATATTCTAAGATAGGTATTGCTCATTTCGGGAGATGGGTTTCTCCGCGAACTTGAGATAAAGAGAGACATAGAAAGAAACATCACAGCGGATCCACTCACTGAGGCTATTCCTCAAACGCAATAGTTTCGCAAACGAGCTTTGTGAGACTGACTAGTAGAGGAGTTGGGTGTTCGGTATCACACGGGCTGTGAGTAGGCGACATCGCAATAATTAGCCTTGAGTGCAAGTAGGAGATTGTTGGAGATAGTGCCCTCAGAGTCAATTATTGGATCACAGGCACGTGATTGCAATGATTGAGGGAGGACCTATCCCGGTAAGACAGTCTTACTCGAAATGATAGTGTGCTATCTGGTTTAACTTTATCATCGTGTACTTCTTTAGGTGACCTTACGAGTCGCTATTACACGTTGATAGAGCCCCTAGGATTCTTGCTTGACTACCAGCAGTATGAGGGCGATCATATACGTGAGAGCTGGGGTCTATAAGCACATCCTTAAAAGGTCCCTAGTCGTGGGAGTTTCGAGACAGGGCATCGATACTCCGGAGTAGACTAGTGTATACAGTCGAGACCTCGACGAGGGGCGGTGGCCGGTCTCACAATCCACTGGTGTCAATTGGTTCACCTAAGATGTATACAGGTGCTTATTGGGTTATGAGTACACCGGACAGGACTCGCCGGGAACCTGCTAGTTGGTATTATACCTGACGTCAGATAGCAATTCCCTGGTGACATGTGTACAGGTTAGTTCATAGACCTGAGGATCGTCATTTATCTCGTGTGAGTTCCCACTGTACTTTGATTACTACCCTACCACGGCTCAAAGGAGTCGTGCAAACAGGTTTTAGTTGGGTACAGTCCCGAGCCACATGGAGGTAGTGAGCGGATCTATAGGGGTTCGTCTCTCCCGGTATTGGGGGTGAGGTCGCGCTGTGTCTAGGAGAGCCATTACACGAAGTCCTTGGCCAAGGCAGGAGATTTACTGGTAGATATTCCAGTAGTATCTCAGGGTGTTCTGGGCTATACTCCGACACGACTTGTACCGCTTTTGGGGGTCTGACTTTTACCAACCCCCTAGGCCTGCCATGCGATGCTCATAGACGAACGGACCGGACTGTACGGATATTGTCACTAACAGGCTCAGTAGGGTGTCAGGATGAGTTCGCTCATCGACGTCCCTTTTGGTCAATCGCTGGTGGCCCGTCACGTATGGCTAATACCTCTGACGTGCTAGTGGTTAAATCCACAGCCATAGTATTAACGAGTCTTTAGAGTCCACCACACACAGTTACTCAGGTTTCGGGCGAAACGCTGTAGAGTCCGTATGGAGATATGGCAGGGTTCGATCAGATACGTGCGGTATTGCACGGATCGTGATCGGACGGATTTTACTAGCCGGATCCTAGTATTAGAAAGTGTAGATTTTGTCTCTTTTCATTTGTGTTCAGTGGGAATACAAATGCGGGCATGTATATGCAGTAGCGGGGTTTTCCTGTAATTTATTACGGGATCAGTTTTCTGAAGTTGCCAGTTTGCATTCCATTCCGGCCGGTTTTCCTTTGTTCTTTCGCTGCCGGACTTTCCGATGGAGGGGGTTATTTGCAAGAGTGCAAATAACTTATTGTGGAGGGGTTTTCTTGCTTTATTCTTCATAATGGCTAGCATTAATTGAGATTGGATTTGTAAAAGATTGATTAAGTGTTTGATGTGAAGCTTGCTTTTGATGTGGTCACCACCCTTGATCTCCTACACTCACCCCCCCTTTGTTTTGATTCCCTTCTCATTTCTAAAAAGGGGCCGGCCACATTAGAGTGAGTGGATGAGAGAGTTTCATTTTGAGTGGTGTCATTATTCTTGGTCTCATTTTCTTCTTGCTAGGAAAATTGAAAGCACCAAATTTCCTTAACCTCTTCCTCCATCCTCCATGGCAACTAAACCCCAAAGAGACATAGACTCTACACTAGCCTACACTAAATCTTGGACACGTCGGCTAGCCAACATCGCGCCCGAGTTGCCTCGGTCCAGAGGTGGGAGCCCGTAAAAGCATCCGGCTACGTGGTGCCCTTTCCGACGAGGACGTGACGGACGGAGATACCGTGGGAGATCGGAGTGGAGATGAAGACCGAAGGACACAGATCGCTTGGTATACTTCTCTACCCGTATTTTAGTTTGCTAGTAGCTAGGTTAATGGCCCGATCCGGGTGAAAAGTGCGCGGTGGTGCCGGTTTGCTAGTTTGCAAAGTTTTCGTTTCCACATTTCCGACGTCGGATCGACGGCCGGGGCGCCGCCGCGGACTTACAGGGAAAACCGCTCTTTTAAAAGAATCGTGTTTTTAAATATATCATGTGGTTCCCAATTTCTCCAAAATCAAATCCAACATCATCTAAAGATGCACATGTAGTTATAGCAAGTATGGGTGTATACATGTAAGTATGTATGCACGATGTATCTCATATGCGCAATAGAACAGTAATCCATGTGTCAATATTAATAACAAATAAATACGGCATTTGTGTATAGGTTGTGCGTATCATTGCAATTACCGACGGTGTGTGTGTAGCATACAATCAGTGCTCGTGCAACATGAACAGTCAGTAATGGTGCAGTGTCTACTAGATACTAAGTCAAGGCACAACAAGTAATGGTATGTATGATGCTCATGCAAATCAATATATATATATGAATATAAACATGCGGCTATAGTATCCTATCAAGCCCTGGCGCATAACGCCATACGGGAGATTTCCCCGTAGATGTTAAATCTACTAACAGTGATCTCGAGCTAGGTATATCCAATCACCTGCTTCCCTTTCTTCGCAGCGTCCAAAGTCCCCGCTTGCGATCCTATTAACACAAAACATAGCAAGTGCAATTCAGAATCGACCAATAATACATATAATTATGTTTAAATCGACGCGCCGACTCCTACAACCTCTAAAGTGCTCGCTTAGCGGCTAACGTGTATGTGGCGACACAACTAAACAAACTCACGTGCAGAAATCACGTGATCCACAGAAACTGAGTCGGACACCATATCGGATATCGTAACGCGCGTCGTCGAAATAGTAAAACTAGAAAATTGCTCCCAGATTTTACCTACTGTCACAACTTAAAAATCTAACAGTACCAAATACTCTAAAACCACTGCAGACAGCTACCCACAAAATTACAACTTCCCAGGCCACCGTACGGCCGAGCTCGCCGAAAAAGTCCTTCATGTCGCCAGCCAAAACCGGTGGGTTCGGGTCAGCGTTTCAGGTGAACACTTAAGGTCTCTAACACTACACTACTACACTACTACACAACTACACTGCTAGTTTTCACAATGAACACTCGTGGTCACAGCAGATCACAGACATCCAAAAAGACACTAAAAATACGATATTGCACTCAAACTATATCTTTATCGTTCTAAACTGAAACTACAAAGCAACACAACAATAATAAACTCCTAATTAACAGTTTAGAGTCACTACCTTCCCAAACTTGCCCAAAACCCTTGCTTTCCATGCTCCAAGTGATCCTAGTTGCTTGACTTGGCTTTGTGAAGGGTTTAAGTGAAGTTTAGTGGAGATTTAGTGTGGGTTTGTGACGGTTGGGTTAGGGTTTGAGTTGAGGGATAAGGGATTGAGTGAGGTGAAGGAAAAATAAGAGAAGGAGAAAACAAATGAGAGTGAGAGTGAGTGAATGAGGGTGTATGCATGAGGGTGAGGGGTTTGGAAATGAGGGGTGAGTTTAGAGAGCCATGCCCCTCTCTTTCCTCATTAAATGCATGGCATGCTTTCCATGCCTCATGATGCCCTCTCTCTCTCTCTTCCTCTCTCTCAAGTCAACCAAATAAAAAAACCATTTTTATTTATAATTTGAAAACTAATTAATTTAATTAATTACATATTACACTTAATGGAATGAGGTTAGATGTCATGGCTACTTAAGCATGGTTTAACCCCCAAATTAACCCTAGGTTAACACGCACATGTGTGTTCAAGCCCGCAATAAATATTAATAAAATATTAATTAATTTTGATAAAATATTTGAAAACTATTTTGGTAAACTTTTTACTAAAAAACCGCATTATCGCTTAATTAACAATTGTCACGCCCCGCTTCCCAGAGTACGCTAAGATCGGCACGTGACAGAGCCAACCATGCTACCTGTGGCTAGGAAACATCCCTCCACAGTCACATTACGGCTGTCTATAGATATCAAGAACAGGAAAATAAATGAAACTATCCAGTCATGTCCATGAGCCAGAAATAACGAGTCAAGAAATAATATGCGGAAGCAATAAATCCAATAAACAAAACATCTGGAAAGTAAAACTAGATACTAACTGGATCCTCACTACTTGGCCTAACGGCGGAAGTACTCCTGATCAGCCTACGACAAAGGTAGAGGATTTGGGCCATGCAAAACCCAGACGTCAGTGCGTCATAATATCAACAATAATATAATCAGGAGGTAACAAGACATGCAAGCACGAGTATGAACGGTAATAAAGGTATAACAGTAACACGAATGTGGAACAGTGAAGGGTAAAAGCATATGTGACGTGCAGTGGTTAATCTGAGCTAAACTACCGGGGAACTACTCTCAATTCTGTGAAATCAATTTAATGAACCATCGATGTAACTCAATAGTATCCCGTGCATGCCCGGGACCACGGTCCAGATTCTCGGGCTGAATCCGAGACATGCCGCTAGGCACTAAACAAGAAACATGTACAGATGAATGATGTCAGCAGCAGCATCCCCGGGCTGGCCTAGCCCGTAAAACTGATCAGTATAAGTATCGAACTGTCGAGTTACAAGTCAGGTTTCATCATTGATTTCCCCATACCCGCAAGTTATGTGTTCAAGTCAGGTATTGATAAATCTGAAGCTAATGCCAACACAGGATCAAGCAGGAACAGGTTTGTCTATACAAACAACAGGATATGTCCATAGGGACAACAGGTCAAGATTGTCGGCATTAGTAACCAGATCGGGTATCAAGTCAAGCAGTGGTATATCAGGTTATAACAGGTAGTGCACAGGTATCAAGCGGATGCTCAAAATAAAACTGTAGCAAGTATGGATGCACGATAAAAGCATGGATGCACAAATATTTTGTCAGGGTTACATCATGATTATGTAGGATGCACATTATCAAGTATGGGGTGCTAAAAAAACAATAATATGGATTAATACAATCTGTAGATGCAACTGGATATAAAGAATTAATGGTATGGGTACACAATAAAGCATGGATGCATAACTAACTATCAGGGGTTGCAACTATAGGTCCATTACTATGTAGGATGCACATTATCTAGCATGGGGTGTTAATGTAGCAGTAATATGAAATAACGTGACATGGAATGCAAATAGATATATAATTAATGGTATGGATGCACAAACATCGACCAGGGTTACATTTACAGTTCTAAGACTAAGTGGGATGCACATTAATAAGCATGGGGTGTTACTACAATAATAATATGAATTAATGTGATCTATAGATGCATATATATATATATATATATATATATATATTAAATGATATGGATGCATACGGGTATCCGAAAACAGTAAAACTCTGATATGGATGTATAATGCAATCAACATATGATATTTTTATTCATATGGATGCATAATGATATACCTAACATGTAGCAAGATGAATTAGCATGCGACTGGATATGTAAATAACGATATGGATGCACATGGACGTCGTATAACAGTAAAATGGTAAAAATGGTAATGTGGGATGTACAACTAAGCAATATGAAATGTTATTATTCAATTGGGTGCATTATATAGTAGTATAGCATGTAGAAAGATAAAGTTGCCTCGATCGGATAACGCGACGGATACGTACGGCACATCCGACGTCGGTAAATCATTGCAATGCACACACGGCACGCGGGACAAGGGCATAGGCGAGGCGTGGGTTTCGTTCGTAGGCGGGAAAACGTGAAGAAGAAAGGGAACGGTGCTTTTCTTTATATGGGATTTAAAAAGTATATCAAATATATATGTGTGGAGAAGAGATGCACGGGTTGTAAATATTGAAAGAATTAATATTTATAAAGTAACAGAGAGAAGGGGAGAGAGAGGAGAGAGAAAAAGGGGTTGTTAGTTTGTTAGGAAATTAGTTTAGATTTAAATTTAAAAAAATCTTTTATTAGTTAACTAAATTTTTATTTGTATCAGTTTATAAAATTAATATTATATAAATAAAATTTGATATTCTGGTAAATACAAACATAGTCCAAAACACGCCCGGGTCGGGTCTAAAATTCAGTTTTAAAATACAAAAAATATACATGTCGACCAAAATTAAAGTTGGATATCCGGGTAATGAAAATACATACCCCCCAAGAACGGATGCACGCACGTGCACGTAGTCATCCAAACAAGTCCGTTTCATTGAACGGGACGAGAACAAGATGCGCGGATGCTACCACAGGGTCATGGGCATCATGCAGGCCATGCAATATATATATATATATATATATATATATTTTTAAAAACATTTTATGTGACTCTAATTGTTATATTTAAAATGCAGATGCCAGATAAATGCCAGTATGCAGGATGTATAAATGAAAGTGCACGGATCCACGTAACAAGCCTGGATAAATCACAAACATGAATCAAGACTGGTTTCAAGCATGTGGGTCGGGTCGGATGCAAATACAGATGTCAAATACACTATTCGCACCTACAACACAATAAATCAGGAAAAAATACCATAAATAAAGAAATACTTGAACTAGAACTGATATAAATGAACTAAGGTGTTACATTATACCCAACTACAAAAAGAATTTCGTCCTCGAAATTCCCAAAAACAAGAAAAGATAAACAAACAAGAATCTATAAGAATAGGTGTGGAAACTTCTATCGAATCTCGTCTTCACGTTACTAAGTTGATTCTCCATGCGAGCGATTTCCCCAAGAAACAAGTATGAGAGGGATAACCTTGTTCTTATGGACCCTTTCTCTTCGATCAACAATCGACATCGGTCGTTTCTCAAAGGTCAAATTCTCCCTTATAGTCAGCTCCGAATGATCCAGCACGTGTGTTTCATCTTGAACATACTTATGGAGTTGAGATACATGAAACACGTCATGAACATTCGCCAAAGATTGTGGTAACGCCAATCGATAAGCCACTTCTCCAACACGCTCCATAATCTCGAAAGGCCCCACAAATCGAGGACTAAGCTTGCTTCGACTCCCAAAACGAATCACTCCTCTAGTCGGTGATATCTTCAAGAACACCAGATCACCAACAGCGAACTCTGGAGGTCTTCTCGATATATCGGCCCAACTCTTCTGTCGATCCTGCGCTTCTTTCATATGATTTCGGATATTATTAACTTTCTCCACGATTTGCACGATCAAATCCGGTTCCAACAATCTTCGTTCTCCAACATCGTCCCAACAAACAGGTGAGCGACATTTGCGACCATACAATACTTTGAATGGAGCCATCTAAATAGTCGTCTGAAAACTGTTGTTGTACGAAAACTCCACCAAGTGTAGATGATTCTCCCACGAACCCTTGAAGTCCAACATGCAAGCTCTCAACATATCTTCAAGAGTTTGGATCATTCTCTCCGACTGGCCATCTGTCTGAGGATGATAAGCTGTGCTAAACTTCAATCGCGTCCTCAAACTTTCCTGTAAACTCCTCCAGAAGTGCGATAAGAATCGGGTGTCACGGTCGGACACGATGCTCACAGGTACTCCATGCAATCTCACAATCTCCTGCATGTACCATTCTGCTAACGTTTCCGTCGACTGACTAACTCAAAACGGTATAAAATGAGCTGCATTGGTCAATCGATCAACAATCACCCAAACTGCATTGATGCCCTTTGGACTCCACGGTAAAGCTGTCACGAAATCCATGGTTATATGTTCCCACTTCCATTGAGGAATCGGAAGTGGTTGCAATAAACCAGCAACTCTTTGATGTTCAACCTTAACTTGCTGACACACCAAGCACTTCGCTACAAAGCAAGCAATCTCCCTTTTTATGCCTTCCCACCAAAAATGTTGTCTTAGATCGCGGTACATCTTCGTGCTTCCTGGATGTATGGAATATGCGGAGCTATGTGCCTCTTTCATAACTTCTTCATGAATGTCTCCTTTCAGCACACACAAACGGCTAGCAAATCGCAATGAACCATCTTCATGAATCAACAAGTCCGTTCAAAGTCTTGCTTCAACCTGTTCTCGAAACTTCTGCAATCTTGGGTAGTGCAACTGCGCTCCTTTAATATTATCGATCAATGACGAATGTACTTGCAGCTGCATCAACTAACCCGAAGAATGCGGCAGCGCGATCTCCAACTCGAATCTCCGAAAATCTTCGATAAGCTTCTTCAGTGCAGTAAACATCCGAATTGCTGGCAACCGACTAAGCGCATCCGGCACTACATTAGCCTTCCCCGGATGGTACTTAAGATCAGATCGCAATCAACCATCAGTTCCAACCATCTACGCTGCCTCATACTAAGCTCTTTCTATGTGAACACATACTTTAGGCTTTTGTGATCAGCGAATACTTCGACCCTTTTGCCCAGTAAGTAGTGTCTCTAAATCTTCAAAGCGAAAATCACTGATGCAAGCTCCAAATCATAAGTTGGGTAATTGTTCTCATGGGTCTTCGACTGTCTCGATGCGTAAGCTATAACCTTTCCATGCTGCATCAGAACACACCCCAAACTTTTTCCAGATGCGTCGCTGTGAATCACCAATCCTCCGGAACCGTCTGGTACGGTCAAAATAGGAGCGGTTATCAATCTTTGCTTCAACGCCTCAAAAGCTGACGCACAACTATCCGTCCAAACGAACGGTACATCCTTCCGTATAAGCTTGGTCAAAGGCTCAGCCAATCGAGCAAAATTCTCCATGAATCTTCGGTAATATCCGGCAAGTCCAAGAAAACTTCTGATCTCTGCTACGTTCTTCAGAATCGGCCAATCTTGAACTGCTGCAATCTTCTCAGGGTCAACGGCGATTCCATCTCCGGATACGACATTCCCCAAAAACTTCACTTCTTCAAACCAAAACTCGCACTTGCTCATCTTCGCATATAATCTTTCTTGACTCAACGTCTGCAGTGCGATCTTCAAGTGTTCCGCATGCTCTTCTAGGCTTCCCGAGTAGGCCAGAATATCATCGATGAACACCACTATAAACTGGTCCAAGAATGGTGAAAAGATTCGGTTCATCAAGTCCATAAATATCGCCGGTGCATTCGTGACTCCGAATGGCATCACTAAATACTCGTAATGTCCATACCGAGTTCGGAACGCAGTCTTGCAAATATCTTCTGATTTAACTCGGACCTGATGATATCCGGATCGCAAATCCAGCTTCGATAATACCCTCGTGCCACTAAGTTGCTTGAATAATTCGCCAATGCGAGAGATCGGGTACTTGTTCTTAATAGTCACCCGGTTTAATTCTCGATAATCGATGCACATCCTCCTTGTGCTATCTTTCTTCTTGACTAGAAGAACTGGAGCTCCCCAAGGTGAATTGCTCATGCAAATCCAACCCTTCTCTAGCAATTCGGTAACCTGCTTCTTGACTTCTTCCAATTCCACTGGTGCCATTGGATAATATGCCTTTGAGATTGGTGTTGCACCAGGAACAAGATCGATTGCGAACTCCACATCTCGTTTTGGCGGTAAACTCGAGATGTCCTCGAAAACGTCCATAAACTTTCGAACTACAACTGGCGCTTCCTCCTTATCAACTTCTATTGACGAAAGAACATTGTTTGTCGGCCTAAACCTAAACTCTACTGGCCCGACAGAAATGCTACCTCTAGCAAAAACAAACTCCGGATGTCCGGGAATCTGGAAAATCACTTTCTTTGCCCTACAATCAATGTGAGCGTGGAAAGTGCCGAGAAAATCCATTCCCGAGACAACATCATAGCTGCCGGTATCGATCACCAAGAAATCTGCAAAACATGAACTGGTAAGCAATGAAACTGAGAGAACCAAGGTAATAAAATGACCATGGAACAAGGAAATGAATCAAGACCAGGACTCTAAGTTACTTAAATAGAGTACTGCATTGTAACCATGCTGCAGTTCATGGGTACAATCATATAACTCCGTTCAAGTCGCCCAAATCCAAGTATCAGAATCAAAGGAATAGGGAGAAACAATAAGGAACCAAAAGGTTTCAAGTCGAGATGCAAAGTGGTTTGCATATCGTCAAGACAAGGGTCAAGAGAAATATATGATTCAAGAATCACGATAACAATGTGGGAGGACATGTTCCTGATTATGGATTTTCTGATTCATGTATTGGGTCCAATATCCAACTACAAAAGAATCAAACCCGATCAACCTAAATCTTATGGATCTGATACCAAACATGTAAGTCTACGTTAGCGCCCCGGCAGTCTACAGACGCCAAAATGCGGAACAAAAACTTTTAACTGGCGCTATCGTATACTTTAACCCGGATCTGCCATTATTGCTAAACTAACGAACTGTAAAGAGTGTATAATGGTTATACCGAACGATCCGAGTCCTTCGTTCTTCAACCATCATCCCACGCTCCGTTGCGGCTGCTCCGATCTCGTCGATCTCCGATCTCCTCGTCGAGGTGGCACCACATGATCGGTTCTTTAAACGGGCTCCCGCCTCTGACTCGAGGCAACTCGATCGTCAAGTTTGCTAAAAGAGACGACCAAGATTGATGTAGAGAATGAGTAGATGACTTTGTCTCACTTCGTCCAAATCCGTGGACGATCGGTTAATGAAGTTGCCGAGGGAATTGGGTGATGGAATGAAATGAACTGTGAATTCCAAACACCCCAAATCTATCATAATCTTTTCACAAATGAAAACAACAACCATAAGAGAGAGAGGAGGGGGCCGGCCTTATAAAGAGAGGGGGGTGACCGTAGGAGAGGGGGGGTAACCACATCATGAAGCTTATCATGTATGAAAAGATCTTAATCAAAACAAAAGGCATTAAGGTTAAAGCATGACTCACAAACCTAGTCATCATGCATTAATGAACCCTTAAATGCAACCAATGAAAACTCAACACCAATAATCCTAGTCACCACATCTAGAATCTTCTAGAAGAATCCACACTCATCTCAAGAAAAGATAAACCCGTCTTTAACCAAATGTTAAAAGACGGCTGATAGAAAACTGGAAACTGGCAACTTCCAAAAGTGATCCTGAAACGACTTTCAGGAAAACCCCGAAACTGTATAAATATACCCGCATTTGTATTACGACCGAATACAAATGCAACTGAGACAAAGATATTATACCTACTCAATATAATACTCGGATCCGGCTTAATCCAAAGCCGACCAGTATCATCTGCCCGAAAAATAACACGTGCGTAAACGCACGTGCATTTTCCGAACCCTGCCATAAAACCATACGGCCTCTACAACGTTTCGCCCGAACTTGGGAAACTGCCTGTGGGGGACTCTAATGACTCGTCAGCACCCTGGCAGTGGGTTTAACCACAAACCGTCAGCGGCACTAGCAATGCGTAACGGCTGCCCATGGACTGACCTCAAGGGATGCCGATGAGCGCACTCATCCGGAAAACCCTACTGAGCCTAACAGTGACAATGTATATACAGTCCGGTCCGTTCGTCAATGAGTATCGCATATCTGCCTAGGGGGCTAGTAACGTCAGACCCCCAATAGCAGTATAAATCGTGTCGGAGTGAAGCCCAATTACACTCTGAGATACTACTGGAGTACCTACCAGTAAATCTCCTGCCATGGCCATGGACTTTGTGTAATGGCTCTCCTAGACACAGCACGACCTCGCCCCCAATACCGGGAGAGACGAATCCCCTGCCGATCCGCTCACGTGCCTCCATATGGCTCGGGACTGTACCCAAAAACTACCTGTTTGCACGACTCCTTTGAGCCGTGGTAGGGTAGAAATCAAAGCACAGTGGGAACTCACACGAGACAAATGACGACCTCAGGTCGATGAACTAACCTGTACACATGTCACCAGGGAACTGCTATCTGACGATAGGTATAGTACTAACTAGCAGATTCCCGGCGAGTCCTGTCCGGTGTACTCATAACCCAATGAGCACCTGTATACATCTTAGGTGATCCAACTGACACCAGTGGCTTGTGAGACCGGCCACCGCCCCTCGTCGGGGTCTCGACTGTACACACTAGTCTACTCCGGAGTATCGATGCCCTGTCTCGAAACTCCCACGACTAGGGACAACAATTAAGGATATGCATATAAACTTCCCAACTCTCACGTATATGATCGCCATCATACTGTTGGTAGTAAAGCAAGATCTTATGGGCTCTATCAAAGTGTAACATGCAATCAGTCACCTGAACATGTACACGACTGATAAAGGCAAACCAGATAGCATACTATCATCTCGAGTAAGACTGTGCTACCGGGATAGGTCCTCCGCAATCATTGCAATCACGTACCTGCGATCAAATAATTGACTATGAGGGCACTATCTCCAACAATCTCCCACTTGCACTCAAGGCTAATATTGCGATGTCGACTACTCACAGCCCGTGTGAAACCGAACATCTAACTCCTCTACTAATCAGTTTCACAAAGCCCGTTTGTAAAACTATTGTGTTCGAGAAATAGCCTCGGTGAGTGGATCCGCCTAGAAGTTTCTTTCTGTATCTCTCTTAATCTCAAGTTCGCGGAGAAAGCCATCTCCCGAATTGAGTAGTACCTGTCTTAGAATATGACTGGATATCTGATGGGACCTTAGTTCATAAATGAACTCCATATCCAAACTTCTTAGACTGTATGGATCACTGAACCTAATCAGTATCCGGCACCATGCCACCCACAGTATCCTCTGGAACCACCTGTCCATAATACTGTCCCTCGTCAGAGGGAAAACTAAAAACTCTGACAATCACTCTGTCATCCATGTCACCTTTGAAGCCTGGAATGATAACCGTCTCCCGAAAGAGGCTGCCGTCATCAAATCCGTAGAACATGTACTAATGTTCTAAAACCGCTTCCTTATGTTTCTCCAGGATTGGATTAATACAAACTTATTGCATCTAGTGCAAAACCAACATTTGGTGTGGTACTTGACATCTCATGATTGACTCAATTGCCTAAGCAAGTGATCTGCCAATCATGCACATCCCACTCCCCTTTAGTCTGTAAGACACCTTTAGAGAGGGTGACTCCATCACCTGCAGGTACACTACCATGCTAGGAGTCAACTATTCCAAAAACCATTAGAATATCTGTCAAAGTACCCACATTGGGAAACTACCCAAATCCAGATCTAAAACCATAGATCTAGAAACCAGAATGTCAAATATTATATCCATATCCTGTCTGGAGAAACAACTGTGTGACGACCACAGTACAACCGATCGTAGTATAGGAATTTTACTTCCCACTCTGTGTATGTCATCCAGATACCATGACATCACACCCTACTACCTTCTTAACTGATCCATCCCTTATTCTGATTGAAGTCAAACCCATGACTGTCACATCAAAATTAGATGATCTATCTCCGCTATAACTGCTCAAGTCTATAAATAGATATAAGCATCTTGCCCACTATGCTTCCGTTGTTCCCACTGACTACGACAACCCTCCTACCGGGTCTCATATCCTGGAACAACAGTAGTGTCAAGTCTGGGTAGATAAGAACCTCCTTGTCACCGTCCTTGAGCCTACCGAAGTACCTCTCGGGTGTCTGAGGTTACCTACCATACCTTCGGAGTGGCTATTGGAATGTCAAACCTGATTGAATATATAGGTCCTATTAAATTTTCCGTAATCGTTCGCGGTTCTGGAATCACTTCCAGTTCTACCATACTCCCACTACTGTTTTCTGAAAAAGATCCATTTTTACTAAAACTGTGGCGAGTCAAGAACAATATCACTATTGATCTTCCATATGGTAGAATATCAACCCTCGTCATAGCCAGGGTCAACCCACAAACAGCCATTACAGAAACGTGCCCTGAGTTATCCAGTGTCTGGTTTTAATCATAAGCTGGACAACTCTCCATACCTTAATTTCTTTTAAGGTACGATCCATTCTATATCCAATACAGAAACTTTGGCACTTATTTAATTGGAACCATATTCAAATCATGCAACTGTCTCAAGTGCATATCAACTTTAATGGAAAGAGGCTAATCAGCATTACTTAACTTAGGAATCCATCCAATTATGAGCAACCTGAAAGAGAAAACTCGTTTCTCAAAACCATCACTATCATCTGAATACCAATCACAAGAATCTACATCTTCGATCTCTTTGAAGAATCCCGATACTTGTGATACCTGGTTCTCTACTTTATTCTTATACCCACAACTTCTCAAAACTTAGACCTTGTATTTCTACGAAACACTCGTCTAAATACTAGAGAAGTTATAAGTAAACAGAACATAGTACGAGGACCTACCCCTTCGTCCTGATGGACACTGGACAACATACAATACTCTGTATAAGTCCGCTGAGTTAAACAACTCAAAACCTGTGCGTTGTAGGTGGAAAACTGTACCCTGGCGATTTCCTCAAATATCACCAATTACAACGAATTCCGATATAATGAGGATGATCACCTAATTCCCAATATCTTACTCCCACTCATCATCTGTAAAACCATACAGATATGAGAATGAAACCTGGTAAATACATACCCTTGGAGTAAGTGTCTAATCGGGAAAAAAGTTTTTCCTTTAACAATGCACTGAAACATGAAAATGTTTCGTAGGGGTATCCTGGTATTCATAGCAATGCCTCTTCCATAATCCAATTCATGACTTCAACCGTATATTTTATTGCCATCTCTCCAAATCCCTTTTATTTGTCTTTAGTCGTTACCTTCTGTACACCATCGTTAGGCTAAATGGTTTTCTTCCTTCCCTACCGTTCGGCACCAGCCTATGGTTTGGAAGAAGACTATCCAGTAAGCATAATAGGTGTACCCTCCTAAACCAAGGAGTACTCACAACTCGAGAGAAGGTGACGATAAAAGACAACTGAATAATACCTTATTCTTTTTAAAGGTGAAATAGGAGCGGCGATGAAGTACGCGGTTTTGGTCGTGAATGATATCAGTCGCAATTTACTTTGCCCTCTTTCTAATCCCTTTATTTTGTCTTTACATATTACCTTCTGCACACCCTACTTAGGCTAATTGGTTTTCTTCATTCCCTACCTTTCGGCACCAGCCTATGGCTTGGAATAAGACTATCCAATAGGCGTAATAGGTGTACTCTCCTAAACCAAGGAGCTCTCGCAACCTGAGAGAAGGTGATAATAAAAGACAACTGAATAAACCAATTCTATTTCTCCTGAACCTTGATCCATCCCCGAAGAAGTCCCTTCGAGTTCGTATATAACCATACGATGGCTCTATCCAATGGAAGTGGATATCCGTAGTAATACGGGTGTTCTGAGAAATACAAAGGGTAAAAGAAGGAGTGGCAATGACTTATGCAACTCAGACAATCCAAAAGCCAGTATTTTAAGAAGGTTCGGTCAACCTGGTCACTGAGTCATAGTCTAGGGTCGGTCAAAGGTCGCTGCCAAAGAGCGAGAGAGAAAAGAAACACTCAGCGTGCACTCTAACCTAGATCAGAATGGTCATCATTTTATCTAATCCGGAAACCTCCCACTGTCCTGTCAAATTCTCCTCCAAACCTAAAGAAGAATCAATCGGGATCACCCGAAGAGTAAACCAACTCATCAGTGGGAATCAGGATCCAACTCTCATCGCATGATAACGTGATGGAATGCATCCACGTTACTCATACTCCAGAAGGTATGCGCATACTCGGCAAGTTTCAGTTTCTTTAGAAACTCCTGATATTATTTTTTGCCCCATGCTCTTATAACCTTGGCGTTGGTCAAAATGTCATAAGTCACATGCCAAGTTCTACCCATCACTATCTTGTCAATTTGAACCCACCCGCACATGCCCCTGACGTTGGCCAATCGGCAGAACGACTGTCCCAAACTAACTCATCTATCTATGCAACAATTGAATACCCAGCAGCTACCAAACACTATGCCTTGGCGTTGGTCAAAATGCGTAGCTTGAATACTACTGAATACCCAAAAGAAGTGACGGAGGGCTACGGCTGGTTTTTGGCGAAAAACCTTTAGCGTAGTGAACTTGATATCGCTGAAGGAACCTGATAGCTTTTTTTAAAATATAGTGGCGAAAACCTTTTGCTAAAGAGGTCACTCCCGGTAAAGGGATCTCGGCTCTTTCCTCGTGGAATGAGGTGCAGGATATTCCACTGAATACCGCTATGCAAAGCAACTTGTAATCGACTATAGTGAAGTTATTACCCTGACGCAAACTTCTGTCCAAGGGGTCGGTCCCGGTGAAGGGATATCGGCTCTTGCCTCGTCGAATGAGGTGCTGGATATTCCACTGAATACCGCTATGCATAACAAAAGAAAACGTCTTTGCAATAACACTTTTTAAATTGTTCCAACAACTGTATACAGGTTTGTTTTAACTTTGCGTTGATCAGAATCAACGCAGTCCCATCATTCGATCACACCGGAAAAGAACGAAAATAAAATGTACGTATATTCCATCCGCATTCGTCACTGGGTCCCGTCATCACCCGTTAGGTTACTTAACTAACGACAGAGCGGGGACTGGACTGGCGCGGGTGTAAAACATATACAACATCTAATAGTATATAAACCAATATACAATAATCGCTCCAGGCGTGATAATATGCAACATTACAGAAAAGTAATAAGCATCACAGAACAATACAGATAATCTGGGATCCCCGAGTTTCACAGAGCCGCTGCTGAAACTCGACGTTCCCCTGTCGTGTGGATAGCCTGTGCAATGAAACCTAGACCCCTACGGGTGCGGCAAGTTACCCGCCAAAACCTGAAGCGAGGCAGTCCCCACAGCATAGTGAATGGAACACCCGGCACTTCACGGAATCCGGTAAGCTTGGGCACCCCTCCTTGGGTCAACCTGTACCCCCTACGAGTGCGGCGAATAGTCTGCCAATTCTAGAGTGGGACCCCTCTGCCTCTCAAAACCATGAGATGCGGACCCGTTGCCCTCCCGAACCCGGCTATCCGTGCACTCCGTCTCGGGGCAAAACCTAGTACAGTAATGAAAAATAGTACAATAGGTACATCGACCGCAACCTGGTCGCCCCAAAAAGAATATTATACAACAGGCAGTGACGGCTGTCCACAAGTTGGACGCTCGCCCCGCAATATCAAATGTACAAATAAACTCAAACTGTACTACCATTGCACACTGCTATCCACCACGACAAATCCGCAACATCACAGCACAACACAGAACATCAACGCGAATGTCACGTTCGTAAACCCGTCTAAAAGAACTATAGCAATCAGACGCGGTTTACCGATCAAATGACATTCCCGGTCGGAGATATAATGTAAGCACTGTAAACTAACGTGTTTAAATTTCGATCGACCAAAGACCAAATATCAAAAAGTGGGCCCCACGGCTTACTGGTGAACAGTAACATAACCTGGGCCAAAAATATATATACCAAAAATCACAAAATCCAACATAGAATATACTGTAGAAAATTGACCAACTGATTTGACTTTTCGGCGGCGGATCCGCGGCCAAACCCATGCTTGGGCCGCGGATCCACGCTAGAACAGTCGAATTACTTCGTCGTTTTTCTGCAGTATTCCTAAAAAAGCCTGCACACATTTCTGAGACATGTAGAATTTAATTTTGAGACCATTTAAAATTAACAGAAAATGTCGGGCATGGATTTTACAATTTTCGATTTCCGGTCGGATCGATGTTTTAAACGCGTTAGCACAAGTTAGTATAGCAAAATGGTTAGGCTCTGATACCACTGTAAGTCTACGTTAGCGCCCCGGCAGTCTACAGACGCCAAAATGCGGAACAAAAACTTTTAACTGGCGCTATCGTATACTTTAACCCGGATCTGCCATTATTGCTAAACTAACGGACTGTAAAGAGTGTAGAATGGTTATACCGAACGATCCGAGTTCTTCGTTCTTCAACCATCATCCCACGCTCCATTGCGGCTGCTCCGATCTCGTCGATCTCCGATCTCCTCGTCGAGGTGGCACCACATGATCGGTTCTTTAAACGGGCTCCCGCCTCTGACTCGAGGCAACTCGATCGTCAAGTTTGCTAAAAGAGACGACCAAGATTGATGTAGAGAATGAGTAGATGACTTTGTCTCACTTCGTCCAAATCCGTGGACGATCGGTTAATGAAGTTGCCGAGGGAATTGGGTGATGGAATGAAATGAACTGTGAATTCCATACACCCCAAATCTATCATAATCTTTTCACAAATGAAAACAACAACCATAAGAGAGAGAGGAGGGGGCCGGCCTTATAAAGAGAGGGGGGTGACCATAGGAGGGGGGGTAACCACATCATGAAGCTTATCATGTATGAAAAGATCTTAATCAAAACAAAAAGCATTAAGGTTAAAGCATGACTCACAAACCTAGTCATCATGCATTAATGAACCCTTAAATGCAACCAATGAAAACTCAACACCAATAATCCTAGTCACCACATCTAGAATCTTCTAGAAGAATCCACACTCATCTCAAGAAAAGATAAACCCGTCTTTAACTAAATGTTAAAAGACGGCTCATAGAAAACTGGAAACTGGCAACTTCCAAAAGTGATCCTGAAACGACTTTCAGGAAAACCCCGAAACTGTATAAATATACCCGCATTTGTATTACGACCGAATACAAATGCAACTGAGACAAAGATATTATACCTACTCAATATAATACTCGGATCCGGCTTAAACCAAAGCCGACCAGTATCATCTGCCCGAAAAATAACACGTGCGTAAACGCACGTGCATTTTCCGAACCCTGCCATAAAACCATACGGCCTCTACAACGTTTCGTCCGAACTTGGGAAACTGCCTGTGGGGGACTCTAATGACTCGTCAGCACCCTGGCAGTTGGTTTAACCACAAACCGTCAGCGGCACTAGCAATGCGTAACGGCTGCCCATGGACTGACCTCAAGGGATGCCGATGAGCGCACTCATCCGGAAAACCCTACTGAGCCTAACAGTGACAATGTATATACAGTCCGGTCCGTTCGTCAATGAGTATCGCATATCTGCCTAGGGGGCTAGTAACGTCAGACCCCCAATAGCAGTATAAATCGTGTCGGAGTGAAGCCCAATTACACTCTGAGATACTACTGGAGTACCTACCAGTAAATCTCCTGCCATGGCCATGGACTTTGTGTAATGGCTCTCCTAGACACAGCACGACCTCGCCCCCAATACCGGGAGAGACGAATCCCCTGCCGATCCGCTCACGTGCCTCCTTATGGCTCGGGACTGTACCCAAAAACTACCTGTTTGCACGACTCCTTTGAGCCGTGGTAGGGTAGAAATCAAAGCACAGTGGGAACTCACACGAGACAAATGACGACCTCAGGTCGATGAACTAACCTGTACACATGTCACCAGGGAACTGCTATCTGACGATAGGTATAGTACTAACTAGCAGATTCCCGGCGAGTCCTGTCCGGTGTACTCATAACCCAATGAGCACCTGTATACATCTTAGGTGATCCAACTGACACCAGTGGCTTGTGAGACCGGCCACCGCCCCTCGTCGGGGTCTCGACTGTACACACTAGTCTACTCCGGAGTATCGATGCCCTGTCTCGAAACTCCCACGACTAGGGACAACAATTAAGGATATGCATATAAACTACCCAACTCTCACGTATATGATCGCCATCATACTGTTGGTAGTAAAGCAAGATCCTAAGGGCTCTATCAAAGTGTAACATGCAATCAGTCACCTGAACATGTACACGACTGATAAAGGCAAACCAGATAGCATACTATCATCTCGAGTAAGACTGTGCTACCGGGATAGGTCCTCCGCAATCATTGCAATCACGTACCTGCGATCCAATAATTGACTATGAGGGCACTATCTCCAACAAAACAATCGCTGTCATGCCCCGCTTCCCAGGGTGCGCTAAGATCGGTACGTGAAAGAGCCAACCATGCTACCTGTGGCTAGGAAACTATAACGATGCTGGGCACTGCCACAAGGGTCTACGGGGCATCAACCATGCCCGATTTAAAATTTAGCCGTGTTGAACAACCCAAAGCCGGATCTTTAAACTAGAGTTTAGGCGAAAACAAGCATGTTAAACTCTTTAACACTAAGTGAGAGTGATTACAACCTTTGTAGATCCGGTCATTCACTTCTTAAGCTCCGTGTTGAAGTCCCTTCGCTGCGATCATCGTGTTCCGGACTCTCGAGAGGTTCCACGAAGAGAAAGATGCAAGCTTGCTTCCGATCTTCGATACAAAGATGATTTACCTTGAAGTTTCATTAACACAAGCTAACACTCACCAAATGAAGTGAACACTCTCGTCTAAAGGGCAAGGATAGATGAGAATGATGAAGTAGGATTTTTTCACTCTTTTATTCTCTTATTCTCACTCATTTTCATCACTTGGAAAAAAGCTAGAAAGCTTTTTCCATGAAAGAAAGAAGAAGGAAGAAGAAGAAGAATATCATAATCTCAAAACTTTTTGTGATGAATAATGTAAAGAAAATAATGATGAATAATGCAACCATGGTTGCTAATTTGTAGAGAATTAACCAAGGGCTAGGGTTTGGGTTGGGTTAAAGCATGAGTCATTTGAAAATATCTTGCACAAAACAAAAAGAAACTTCTAGAATCATCAAGAAGGAACTAACCCAAAAGAAACCCTAACCTTGTTTAATCTCCACTAAACATGTTGCATTAGTTATCATATCATGTTACAATATTATATATAACATATATAATATTTATCGTAACAATATAAAATAATACAATTAACATATATCGCATATATATCAATGTATTACCCGAGTGAGAAAAAGAATCTTTTAGTGAGCTAATATTAGTTAATGTAATTTAATATATCATATATATTATTATAAACTAAATTATCGAATCAACACTTGATCCGACAATCCGGCTATATCTCATATAACCGACTAATACGATGACCCGGCTATATCATATATACCCGGCCGATATCTCATATCGCGAGAATCCAATACGGTATCACATACCGCATTATCCTCGGTCCCGCACATATCACATATATGCTCCTACTCCATTTTGCCTGAGTCAAGAAACCTCTGTGTAGGACTCTAAAGAATCGTCAATACACCGGCAGTAGGTGATGATCATATCAAACACCCACAAGCTGCAAGCGGTCAGCTAAACGTAACAGCCACCCAGGTATTGAGCGCTCAGAAGATCAACAAGCAAGCCTGTACATTCTCCTGTGAATCCAATCAGTAACACTCCCGTACAGTCCGGTCTCGTCGTCTGATATGTCGCATATCTCGCCTAGGGGTGGTAAACGTCAGACCCCAGTAGAGCGATAAGTCGTGTCGATTTGAGGTCTATAACAGTTTGAGAAACTACTGATAACACTTATCAGTAAATCTCAGCAACCCTGGCCAGGGATTTCCAGTTATAGCCAATCGAACACAGCGCAACATCAACTCCCTATACCGGGAGAGACGAATCCCCTCCTATCACTCATTGCCTCCATGTGATTCGGGACTGTACCCAAAAGCCACCTTTTTGCACGCCCTCTTGGACGTGGTATGATGGAAATCAAAGCACAGTGGGAATCATACAAGACTCTATGACGATCTCGGGTCAACGGACTACTCTGTACCAGTGTCACCGGAGAACTGCCATCTGACGTGAGGTATAATACCATCTGGAAGTTCTCAGCGAGTCCGTCCAGTGTTTCAGTCTCTACTGAGCACCCGTACACCATCCTTGATGTCAAACACCGATGGATATGGGATCATCCATCGCCCATCATATAGGTCAAGGTGCGTATACGCTAGTCTACTATGGTGCATCGATGCCCTGTCTCGATACACCCTCGACTAGGAACAGTTATAGGATGCACTCGTCGACTACCGTGGCCCCACTAGTATGATCTCATCATAGTCCCAGTAGTCGAGTACATATCCTAAAGGCTTTATCAACATGTAACATAGAGACAGTCAGAGTACATGTTAAGATAAAGTACAACCAGATAGCATACTATCATGTCGAGCAAGAATGTCCTCCCTATATATGTCCATGCATCCATTACAATATACATCATATGCACAGTAATGGCCTCTAGGGTATACATATAACTAACAATCTCCCACTTGCACTAGGGCCATCTGTTGTGGTATCACATACCCAACAATTAGCTGTGATTAAAGTATCTCATACTCAACCATCCCATAAAAGTCTCTACTGGGAAAAAGGCCTTTGTGAGTGGATCCGCGTTGTCATCCTCTGTGTCTACTCTCCTAACCTCGATCTCCTTAGAGATCAACCATCTCCATGATCAGGTGATACTGCCAAAGAATTATATCTGGATTTCTGATGGGACGGGGGGTTCCTTGGCAAAAGCCACAACTCCATTGTCGCACAATGGTAGGAACGAAGTTCATCTCATGAACTTATATATACAGACTGCCTCTTTGGTAGCATCCTTGGTAACGATGTATCTTGCCTTTAATCGTCTAGTATGTCACGGTATCTAGCTTGGAACTCTTCCAACATACCGTCCCTCCACTGAGGGTAAAGACAATGCCTGCGACTAACATTCAGTCGTCCTTACCACCCTGGAACCTTTCCAGTGATTCTCTCTAGGATCGATTCATACCATCTCACTCCAACTAGTGAGAATCCTAACATCCAATTAGATCTATCACATAGATCCAAAAACCCAGGATTTAGGAGGTATCACTTTGATCCTATATGGAGAATCCTTGTGATAAGCGGAGATTGACCGAGCGTAGCATAGGAAACTCCTTCCCTATCAAGAGTATTTCATCCACGTACTCTACGAGGATCACCACCATACTCCCTACTACCTTTTTGTATATACAAGGTTCATCTACCATTTTGATGAAGTCAAACTCTCTGACTACCACATCAAAACAGATGTTCCAACTCCGTGATGCCTGCTTTATCACATAAAACATCTTGCACACGTTTCCGCTACTCCCACTGTCTACGAAGCCCTCTGGCTGTGTACTTATAGATGCTCTCTTCCAAATCAATATTTAAAAAAGCAGTCATGACACCCAACCACCAGATATCGTAGTCATGGTATGTAGCCGTGGCAAGTAGGATCTGGATGGACTTAAGCATAGCTTTGAAAGTCTCAACTTTTCCATGTACACCAAGTAATCTTCTCAAGATATACTCGCTCCTGATGGGAATTTTGCCCTTCAGATAAAGCAACCAAAATCCATACTTTGTTGGTGTATAAGGATTCCATCTCAGATCTGTAAGTCGATGTAGTACACCTCAGTACTTATGGGGAGGCGGAATTTTAAAAAACAATCAAGTTTAAAGAACGAACATCGACTAACCGCTTGAATCGAAGCTAAACTATAAATAACCGTATTCAAAAAGTTTCATTTCACTTGTGATTAGGGATTATACCTAATGAAACCGGTCCTTCGTCTTTGTGTCCTCCTTTGTTCTCCTCGACCTTCTCTAGGTAGTAGACGATCCACCCGAGAGCAAAACACCAAGCTAAACCTCTAACTTGAGGTAACTAACCTTCTTGGATTGCTAATCAAAGAAGTTAGAATGAGATAGAGTGATGGTTATGGATTGTTTAGTCTAACTAATCCTTTGATCTCAACTCATGAGGTGTAAGGATTAGGGTTTGAAGATGAGAGCTTGAGGAGAGAGAATGTGAGATAAGATAATAAGAGAAGAGAGAGAGTGTATCATAATATATTATGAAGCATTCTTATTTAAGAATAATGAGTAAAAGAAATGAATAAGCATGCTTCATAAAATATCTAGTGGTGATTCATTAGCATGAGTCATTAAGCAATAAATGTGCATTAATGAAATGAATGAATCACCACCATGACTCACAACCTCATCCAAAGTAACCTCCTTAGTCACATCTTCTAGAAGCTTCTCGTACAATTACGAGAACGCCCCTCCGATCCGCAAAAATACGGAAAAACTTTAGACTGTAAAAATCCAATAACCGGATACCAGTAACTGGCTTAAACCAAAGCCGACTGGTAAAAACTGTCCGAAAGTCGTACGTGCGTAAACGCACGTATGCGTCCGAACCCTTTGTCGCAAAACCATGCAACCTCTATATCGTTTCGCCTGGAGTAGGAAACTCTCTGTGTGGGACTCTAGAGACTCGACTACTACGCTGGCAGTGGGTTTAACCACAGACCGC
This sequence comes from Agapanthus africanus, assembly GCA_030015575.1. Classification (NCBI taxonomy): domain Eukaryota; kingdom Viridiplantae; phylum Streptophyta; class Magnoliopsida; order Asparagales; family Amaryllidaceae; genus Agapanthus; species Agapanthus africanus. The sequence goes on along the minus strand of JASDDO010000022.1, from coordinate 301,623,994 downwards.
AAGCGGCACTAGCTGTACGTAACGGTCCCCAGGTAGTTGTCGATAAGAAGGCCGATGAGAAAACCCATCCGAACTCCTACTGAGTCTAATGTGACAATCTCCATACAGTCCGGTCCGTTCGTCCATGACTATCGCATATCGGGCCTAGGGGGGCGGCAAGCGTCAGTCCCCTAATAGCGGTATAAGTCGTGTCGGAGTGAAGCCCATTACACCATGAGAAACTACTGGAACCTACTAGCAAATCTCGCTTGCCCTGGCCAGGGACTTTGCGTAATGGCTCTCTGACACAGCACGATATCTACTCCCAATACCGGGAGGGACGAATCCTGTCTAACCGCCACTGCCTCCAAGTGCTCGGGACTGCACCCAACTGCTACCTGTTTGCACGACTCCTTTGAGCCGTGGTAGGGTAGCAATCTAAGTACAGTGGGACACACTCGAGGCGAAGTAGCAGTGTCAAGTCTGCGGACTACGCTGTACTCATGTCACCTGGGAACTGTTCACTGACGACTGGTATCAAACCAACCAACAGTTCCCTGTGAGTCCTGTCCGGTGTACCCGTAACCTAACGAGCACCTGTATACTATCTCCAGTACGACGTACTGACGGCTGTGGGACAGACCATCTCCCCAACTGGGATGAGAAGCGTACACACCAGTCTACTCCGGAGTATCGATGCTGTGTCTCGATAATCCAACGACCGGGGACCTGAATAAGGATGTGCTTGTAGACTACCCAGCCCCCACTAGTGTGACTGCCATCACAACGCTGGTAGACAAGCAAGATCCTAAGAGCTCTATCAATACGTACACTCACATATTAAGATAGAAAAACCAAGTAGCATACTACCATGTTTAGCAAGACTGTCATATACATGTGAATATCCCAAGCTTCCATTAAGTAATATACAAGCTAGTATGATACAGTAATGGCCTTCTAGGGCATAAACACTAACAATCTCCCACTTGCACTAGGGCCATATACTGGCATATCGCAGACCAATGATCTCGAGCAGCCTCTCGAACTGAATCTGAGGAAGGGCCTTCGTGAATGGATCAACAATGTTCTCTTCTGAAGCAACTCTCCGAACCTCGATCTCCTGACGATCAATGATCTCCCTGATCAGGTGATACCGCCTCAAGATGTGTCTGGACTTCTGATGGGACCTTGGTTCCTTTGCTAAAGCTATAGCTCCGTTGTTGTCGCAATACAGAGGTATTGGATCAACTATGGTAGGAACAACCTGAAGTTCTGTTAGGAACTTCTTCATCCAGACTGCTTCTTTTGCGGCATCGCAAGCAGCTATATACTGCGCTTCCATCGTCGAGTCAGCAACGGTGTCCTTCTTGGAGCTCCTCCAGCACACCGCCCCTCCATTGAGGGTAAAGACATAACCCGACATGGACTTGGAATCGTCCTTATCACTCTGGAAGCCGGAATCAGCAAAGGCCTCCAACCTGAGGTCTTTTCCGCCGTAAACCAAGAACATCTTCTTAGTCCTCCTCAGGTACTTGAGAATGTTCTTTACTGGTATCCAGTGTTTCTCCCCTGGGTCTGACTGATACCGGCTTACCACGCTCAGTGCGTAAGCTACATCTGGTCTGGTACACAACATCGCATACATTATAGAGCCTACCGCAGAAGCGTAGGGTATAATAGACATGCGTTCCCTTTCCAAATCAGTCTTGGGAGACATCTCTTTGGAGAGGGTGATTCCGTGACAAGCCGGTAGATTACCGCGCTTAGAATCTTCCATACTGAATCTTTTCAGTATAGTGTCGATATACCTGGACTGCGAAAGTCCCAACATCCTCTTGGATCTATCACGATAGATCCGGATCCCCAGAATGTAAGAGGCATCACCCAGGTCTTTCATGGAGAACCTGTGTGACAAGAATCCTTTGACAGATTGTAGCATAGGAATGTCATTTCCTATCAATAGAATGTCATCCACGTACAAGACGAGGAATACGACACTTCTGGCCACAACTTTACTATATATGCACGGTTCATCTGGATTTTTGATGAAGTCATATTCTTTGACTGTCTCATCAAAACAGATGTTCCAACTCCGCGATGCCTGCTTTAGTCCATAAATAGACTTAAGCAGCTTGCATACTTTCCCGCTGCTCCCACTCTGATTGAAACCCTCTGGCTGATCCATATAGACGCTCTCTTCTAAATTTCCATTCAGAAAAGCCGTCTTTACGTCCATCTGCCAGATTTCATAATCATGGAAGGCAGCAATAGCAAGAAGGACCCGAATGGATTTGAGCATAGCCACTGGAGAAAAAGTTTCGTCATAGTCCAAACCAGGTCTTTGACGAAAACCCTTTGCAACAAGTCTAGCCTTATAGGTTTCCACCTGTCCATCTACACCAATCTTTTTCTTGAAGATCCATTTGCATCCTATGGGTTTTACCCCATCTGGAGCAAAGTCCAAAGTCCATACTTTGTTGGCGTACATGGACTCCATTTCGGTCCGCATTGCATCTAGACATCGTACCGAGTCGCCGCTCTGGATGGCCTGCTGGAAGTCAGTAGGTTCATCATCATCTATGATGCAATCCTCTCTATCCCCGTCTATGAGAAAACCGTAGTATCTCTCAGGCGGATGAGACGGCCTACTACTCCTGCGGAGGGGTGCGGGAATGTTCTGTTCTTCTTGAACCTCTGGTTCTACCAAACTTTCAGTAGCAGCTTGTGGTTCTGGAATTTCTTCCAGTTCTATTTCGCTCCCATTTGTATCCTTTTCTAAAACTTGTTGTTCTAGAAAATGGGCATTACGAGAAACAAAAACCTTTTGTTCCTCTGCGAAATAGAAGCAATATCCCTTGGAGTTCTTTGGATATCCTACAAGCATACATTTTACTGATCGTGCCTCGAGCTTGTCCACAAACTGCTTTTTGACAAAAGCTGGACATCCCCAAATCCTTATATACTGAAGATAGGGTTTCTTCCCACTCCACATCTGATATGGTGTGGTAGGCACAGTTTTGGTAGGAACTCTGTTCAAAATATATGCCGCTGATTCTAGCGCATATCCCCAGAAAGATCGCGGTAACTCAGCATTACTCATCATGGATCGTACCATATCTAATAGGGTTCGATTCCATCTCTCCGATACACCGTTGTGCTGTGGAGTGTATGGAGGAGTAAGCTGAGAGAGAATTCCTTTCTCTTTTAGGTAAGCTAGGAACTCGGCACTTAAGTATTCTCCACCTCGATCAGATCTCAGTGTCTTAATACTTTTGCCTGTTTGGTTTTCCGCTTCACTCTTGAATTCCAGGAATTTCTCAAAGGCCTCTGATTTATGCTTCATTAAGAAAACATATCCATACCTAGAGAAATCATCTGTAAAAGCAATGAAGTAGGAATAACCACCTCTCGCATGTGTAGACATTGGACCACATACATCACTGTGTATGAGTCCTAAGAGCTCGCTCGCTCTTACTCCTTGTCCAGTAAATGGAGTCTTTGTCATCTTTCCTTTGAGACAAGATTGACAAGTGTCATAAGTTTGATATTCGAACGTGTCCAAATATCCTTCTCTATGCAACTTAGTCAACCTTCTCTCATTGATGTGACCCAGTCTACAATGCCATAAGAAAGCTTTATTCAAATCTGGAGACTTTCTTTTTAGTGTGTTCTGGACGTTGAAAATTTGGAGTTGGTTTAAAACATATATGCCGTTATTTAGAGTACCGGACCCAATCAAACCATGATTAAGGTGGATGTTGACAACATCTCTTACAAACGTGAAATCATAACCTTTATTTGATAACAAAGAAACTGATATGATATTACACGTTAAGCTGGGTACAAAATAACAGTTATGTAAAACCAAAATGTGTCCACTCGTCAATCCTAGGTGATAATCCCCGACGGACGCAGCTCCCACGCTAGCTCCGTTAGCAACCCTGAGGATCATATCACCTTCCTTCAGCAGTCTACGGTTTCTCAGTGCCTGCAATGAATTGCAAATATGAGATCCTGATCCGGTATCCAATACCCAGGAAGTAGAGTTGATCGACAGACAATTCTCAATTACAAACACACCTGAAGTCGAAGCCACAGCTTGCTTCGGTTCCTGGTTCTTGGCGTTCCACGCCTTGCAATCCTTCTTCCAGTGCCCTTTCCTGTGACAATGGAAGCACTCATCCTGACCAACTATCGGTACTGCTTTCTTTTTCTTTCCCTTCCCTCCCACCTTACTAACACCTCCTCTAGGTCTGGGTGCGGCCTTCTTCTTCCTTCCTTTGGCCCTAGCCTTGGACCCGGAAGAAGATGAACCGCCAACAAACATAGCGGGTGTTTCCCTTGCCTTCTGCAAGGTTCCCTCCGCACTCCTTAACATGTTCAGGAGTTCCGCAAGTTCAACTTCTTTTCCTTGAAGATTGAAGTTGAGGATAAACTGGGCGTAGGTGGGAGGAAGGGACTGGAGAACAAGGTCTGTATAGAGCTCATTATCCAAAGTCGTCCCAAGGTCTGCGAGCTCTTCTATATAACCAATCATCTGTAGGACATGTTCACCTACCGATGACCCGACAGCCAACCTCGCTCGAAACAATTTCTTAGAGGTCTCGTATCTTGCTATACGAGATTGCTCTCCATAAAGTTCCTTTGTATGGAGAAATATGCCATCTAAGGACATATCCTCGTGCCTCCTCTGATGTTCATTGTTCATCGAGGCAAGCACGATGCACTTGACTCTCGCGCAATCTAAATCCCAGGTTTTGCGGATTTCCTTATCCGCATTGCTGGATTTGGGACCAGGGACAGCAGGTGCCGTAGCGGTGAGGACGTACCCCAGTTTGTCATAGGTCAAAGCCATTTTGACATTCCGCAGCCAATCTTTATAGTTTGGCCCCGTCAGTATATTTTTCTCTAAAAGTAACTTAAGTCCAGTCATTTTCAGGGTCGCTGCAATTAGGAGAGAGAGAAGAAAACTCTTTAGCATGATGCTCTTGCAAGTTTAGAGTGGTTTTTAGTTTATCTAAACTGGATGGCTCCCACTGTTTCTCGAATCCTTCCTCAAACCATAAAAGAAGAATTAGCCAAGACTATTCTCACCGTACAATACTTGCTTAACCGTTCAGCCAGGCCGGTGTCGATACTTCGAGGGAGGTTTTCCAACGCTTTTGCGAAGTTCCTTAATTAAATAACCTCTTTTCTCTGGGGGCGTAACCCCGCTGACACTTTTCTGGACACCTACTAGGTTTATAGCATTGATCGTTAAGTGACGAATATCCTGATAAGTATCATATACTCACAGTAGGATCGGGATCCAAATATCATCGTTTGATAATGTTGTAGGAATGCTACCAACATTCATCAAACTCAAAATGGTATGCACTTGGTTCTTTGCAAATTTCAGTTTCTTTAGAAATTCCCGATATAAATTTTTACCCCATGCTCTTATGACCTTGGCGTTGGTCAAAATGTCATAAGTCACATGTCAAGTTCTACCCATCATTATCTTGTCAATTTGAACCCATCCGTATATATCCCTGACGTTGGCCAAATGATAATACGACTGTCCCAAACCAACTCATCTATCTATGCAACAAATGAATATCCAGCAGCTACCAAACACTATGCCATGACGTTGGCCAAAACTGCATAGCTTGAATACTACTGAATACTCAAATGAAATGATGGAGGGCTACGACTGGTTTTGGCGAAACCGTGAACGTAGTGAACTTGATATAACCAAAGGAACCTGATAGCTTTTAAAAGGAGTGGTTAAAGCTCCGCATTTAAAAATATCTATTTTAAAAATAACCGAGTGGTTTCTTTTAAAATGTTCCAACGATTTAAACTTTGGTTTGTTTTACTTTGCATTATAGATAATGCATCCCATCATTAACCTATCATTACAGAAAACAACGAAAATACAACGTCCTCTTATGCCATCCGTATTCGCCACTGGGTCCCGTCATCACCCGTTAGGTTACTTAACTAACGACAGAGCGGGGGCTGGGCTAGCGCGGGTGTAAAACATAAGTGGCGTCTAAATAGCTATCATAAATATAGATATTTTACATTCGTCTGACGCAATGATATTCATTCCAGAACACAGATAAACAATATTGGATTTGCAAGCAATCTGTATTTCTTTTGAGCCTGCAAGAAAAGACAGATTACACAGTTGTGATGAATAGCCGTTACCCCACCCTCGACCCCTACGGGTACGGCAAACTACCCACCCGGCAGTCTGTGTACCCTACCTTGGGTCAGTCCTAGGAGCAAAAACAGTAAAATGAAATAATACAACGGTGGCTACGACCGCAACCTGGAAGTGCCCCGCAAAAATAATATTACAACAAATTACATTTACAACAAATGAATTAAACAATAACCCATTGCTAACCCCGGCTATACACCACAACAGTCCAATACAGTTTATATGCACAAACAGATATAACCATTTCAGAAATGTGCAACCCCCTGCCAACCGACATACTAGCAGTTAGGGGAGGTTTACGAACACATTAAACAATCACAGATATAATCCAATATGCAAATACTGTACAATTTCGATCGAATAAACAACATCAATATTGCTCCAAAATCTGCTCTGTTAAACAGTAACCTGAGCAATAATTAAACATTCCAGAAAACCCCAAATTTCACAGGGGACCCACACAAGAAAGATGAGTCCATGACTGGGCCAAAGCGCCGCGGAAGGGCGGCGGATCCCACCGATCCGCCGCGCTTCCGCGGCCGAGTTGCCGATTCATGGGCTCGAATTTCTTGGGTGTTCTTCTGGACTCCTTTCTAGCTTTCTGAACACACCTGAAAAATTTTCTGACTTCATTTTAAGTTCGACAGAAACTGAAAATATTTAGGGTTTTCCGGCTTCGATTTTTCGTTCGAAATTCGTACAAATTTGCAATTAAGTTATTTAGTGTTTAGCGAGGCTCTGATACCACTGTAAGTCGATGTAGTACACCCCAGTACTTATGGGGAGGCGGAATTTTCAAAAACAATCAAGTTTAAAGAACGAACATCGACTAACCGCTTGAATCGAAGCTAAACTATAAATAACCGTATTCAAAAAGTTTCATTTCACTTGTGATTAGGGATTATACCTAATGAAACCGGTCCTTCGTCTTTGTGTCCTCCTTTGTTCTCCTCGACCTTCTCTAGTTAGTAGACGATCCACCCGAGAGCAAAACACCAAGCTAAACCTCTAACTTGAGGTAACTAACCTTCTTGGATTGCTAATCAAAGAAGTTAGAATGAGATAGAGTGATGGTTATGGATTGTTTAGTCTAACTAATCCTTTGATCTCAACTCATGAGGTGTAAGGATTAGGGTTTGAAGATGAGAGCTTGAGGAGAGAGAATGTGAGATAAGATAATAAGAGAAGAGAGAGAGTGTATCATAATATATTATGAAGCATTCTTATTTAAGAATAATGAGTAAAAGAAATGAATAAGCATGCTTCATAAAATATCTAGTGGTGATTCACTAGCATGAGTCATTAAGCAATAAATGTGCATTAATGAAATGAATGAATCACCACCATGACTCACAACCTCATCCAAAGTAACCTCCTTAGTCACATCTTCTAGAAGCTTCTCGTACAATTACGAGAACGCCCCTCCGATCCGCAAAAATACGGAAAAACTTTAGACTGTAAAAATCCAATAACCGGATACCAGTAACTGGCTTAAACCAAAGCCGACTGGTAAAAACTGTCCGAAAGTCGTACGTGCGTAAACGCACGTATGCGTCCGAACCCTTTGTCGCAAAACCATGCAACCTCTATATCGTTTCGCCTGGAGTAGGAAACTCTCTGTGTGGGACTCTAGAGACTCGACTACTACGCTGGCAGTGGGTTTAACCACAGAACGCAAGCGGCACTAGCTGTACGTAACGGTCCCCAGGTAGTTATCGATAAGAAGGCCGATGAGAAAACCCATCCGAACTCCTACTGAGTCTAATGTGACAATCTCCATACAGTCCGGTCCGTTCGTCCATGACTATCGCATATCGGGCCTAGGGGGGCGGCAAGCGTCAGTCCCCTAATAGCGGTATAAGTCGTGTCGGAGTGAAGCCCATTACACCCTGAGAAACTACTGGAACCTACCAGCAAATCTCGCTTGCCCTGGCCAGGGACTTTGCGTAATGGCTCTCTGACACAGCACGATATCTACTCCCAATACCGGGAGGGACGAATCCTGTCTAACCGCCACTGCCTCCTAGTGCTCGGGACTGCACCCAACTGCTACCTGTTTGCACGACTCCTTTGAGCCGTGGTAGGGTAGCAATCTAAGAACAGTGGGACACACTCGAGGCGAAGTAGCAGTGTGAAGTCTGCGGACTACGCTGTACTCATGTCACCTGGGAACTGTTCACTGACGACTGGTATCAAACCAACCAACAGTTCCCTGTGAGTCATGTCCGGTGTACCCGTAACCTAACGAGCACCTGTATACTATCTCCAGTACGACGTACTGACGGCTGTGGGACAGACCATCTCCCCAACTGGGATGAGAAGCGTACACACCAGTCTACTCCGGAGTATCGATGCTCTGTCTCGATAATCCAATGACCGGGGACCTGAATAAGGATGTGCTTGTAGACTACCCAGCCCCCACTAGTGTGACTGCCATCACAACGCTGGTAGACAAGCAAGATCCTAAGAGCTCTATCAATACGTACACTCACATATTAAGATAGAAAAACCAAGTAGCATACTACCATGTTTAGCAAGACTGTCATATACATGTGAATATCCCAAGCTTCCATTAAGTAATATACAAGCTAGTATGATACAGTAATGGCCTTCTAGGGTATAAACACTAACAAGATCACTAAGCATCCAGCCATTCTTACAGAGTCCCACTCCTGATGGCCAGCTTGAAACTAGTTGGGTCATCATCTCATGATGCAATCCTCGCTCCCACTGTCATAGAGAAACCAAAGTATCTCTCAGGTGGATGAGGAACACTACTAGATCGACGGAGAGGCTGAGGTTCATTGGAAACTATTGAATCTTTTGGTTCTACCAAATCATCTGATGTAGTTTGTATAGCTGGAACTGCTTCCAGTTCTACCTCATGGCCACTAATTTCTTCACAAGAAATTCCCTTTCACAAAGGTGGCATGTTGAGAAACAAAACATATTTTGTTCCTCGGTTAGGTAGAAGATATTCCCTTGCGTATGCTTGGGATATCCAACAATCTTTCACAGATCTGACTTTGCCTCGAGCTTGTCCGGATTTTGCTTTTTAGACATAGGTCGGACAACCCCAAATCTTAAAAAACTTAAGATATGGGCTCTTCCCTTTCCATATCATATATGAAGTGGTAGGCAACTTATTTGATTTGAACCCTATTCAATAGGTATGCAACTTCTCAAGTGCATAACTCCCAAAAGGAAATAGGTGTTAGTTATATGTATGCCCTAGAGACCATTACTGTACATACGATGTATATTGTAATGGATGCTTGGACATATATATGGAGGACTTTCTTGCTCGACATGATAGTATGCTATCTGGTTGTACTTTATCTTAACATGTACTCTGATTGTCTCTATGTTACATGTTGATAAAGCCCTTAGGATATGTACTCGACTACTGGGACTATGATGAGATCATACTAGTGGGGCCACGGTGGTCGATGAGTACATCCTATAACTGTTCCTAGTCGAGGGTGTATCGAGACAGGGCATCGATACACCAGAGTAGACTAGCGTATACGCATCTTGACCCATATGATGGGCGATGGATGATCCCATATCCATCGGTGTTTGACATCAAGGATGGTGTACGGGTGCTCAGTAGAGACTGGGTACACTGGACGGACTCGCCGAGAACTCCCAGATGTTATTATACCTCATGTCAGATGGCAATTCTCCGGTGACACTGGTACAGAGTAGTCTGTTGACCCGAGATCGTCATAGAGTCTTGTGTGATTCCCACAGTGCTTTGATTTCCATCATACCACGTCCAAGAGGGCGTGCAAAAAGGTGGCTTTTGGGTACAGTCCCGAATCACATGGAGCCAATGAGCGATAGGAGGGGATTCGTCTCTCCCGGTATAGGGAGTTGATGTTGTGCTATGTTCGATTGGCTATAACCGGAAATCCCTGGTCAGGGTTGCTGAGATTTACTAGTAAGTGTTATCAGTAGTTTCTCGAACTGTTATAGACCTCATATCGACACGACTTATTGATTGAATGATTTAGCGTGCTTGCGCTTTCTAAAAGATAGATCAAAAATATTTGTAACCGCAATCAAGAACGGTGTCGCATGAAGCTAGCCGGTGAGTACGGGTCGGTCCACAGGGATTTTGTGAATTTCCGATTCGTTCTAACGAGTTAATTCCGAAGGGTGTTCGGATTAATTATTAAATCTAAAAACCTAATTAACCTAGGGCAATTATCTAGATCTACTCTTGCTAGGGCTAAATTTAGGGATGGTTTGGAAATGTAATTAAATCTCACCGCTTTGAATACCCGAATGAAGATCTGTGAGGAGTTATGGTAATTATCAATAAAGGGGATTAGATCCGTTCGGGAAGATGTTCCTTCCTCTAGGTTCTTGTCCTTCCTTTAGAGATCCTTACCCTAACCTCCATGGAAAACACAACAACCGGGCGTTTACACTACGGTGTCATCGTTACCTCGAGGGGTACGATGCCGTAGGGCGCGGTATGTGCGTGTATGCATGGAGTCCTATTGTAAATATTTGGTGGGTAAGAAAGGGATGAGAGATCTCATCTTTCAAAATCCTTCCTCAAAGCCAAACCCTAAACAAGTTCCTAGGGCATGAAATTAAATCTACCTAGGGCAAGGAATTGAAATCTACACTAGGGCAAGAAATTAAATTACTTACAGATGCATCCCTCCAATCGTCCATGCAGGGTTGTCAGATCTGAATTTCAGAATGGAGAAGAAACACCGATGCTCTCCAAAAAGGATTTCTGAATTTTTATTAAAAGGAGGCATAGAGAATTACAATGATTAGAGTTCCTATTTATAATGAATAGGAAGCCCTAGGGTTACATTTGTTTCGCATGTCTGAAATTACAAAAATAGCCCTTAGGAAATCTTTTCAGGGCCGTAAGCGAATATTGGTAAAATTTCTCGAAGCACAGGCACCAGACAGCCGCGGAACCGCGGCAATGGCAGGCTTTGACCGCGGTTCCGCGGCCCATTGGTGAGATCACCTCATGAATTTTCCTGGCCTGCTTCTTGTTGGCTTGGGCTTCTTATTTCTATATATCTTTTTCCATTTGGGCTTCTAGGTTGGTTCCAGATCTTCAGTGAACAATTTGCAATGGATTTTTAACCGTTCGCTTTGAGTCGATGTCTTGAATCTTGCTTTGTGAATTGTTTCTTATGTAGGCTTGATCAAGATTCTCTGTTTGTTGGTTAAAGTCCACATTTTCATCGTCTTTACATCGTTTGCACTGTTTTCTGTCCAAGAACCTGTAACATGTAACATGTAGCAGACATGCGTCAAAAGCACCTGTTTATTTATAAAAAGAATAAGAATGGGGAATATAATAATGCAATATTCTGGTGTGAACAAATCCCCCCAAACTTATCTTTTGCTCGTCCTCGAGCAAACTTATTTTTATTCACTAAAATCCTAACCGCACTTTCGCAGGGAAACGCGATTGCACTGAGCACGTGCAACAAGCCGTTAAATCTCTATGTGTCCCTAGTAGGAGGAGTGTTGTCTCCTGAGGGTTTTCAGCGGATTACACCCACAAAATCCTATCAACTCGGCCCATTGACTTTTGTTCTCCAATTAGGTTTTCTAACAAGGAATTCTATTATCGTCGACTTGCAAATTATCCACCCATATTCTTCATACTTCTCTATCATCTAACTTAAGATTATATATGTTTTATAGACTTACTTAGCTTTCGGCATTTCCTAAGTTTTCCTTCTAGGGTTCCATCTCCACTTAGGAATTTCAATCAACTCTACTAAAGATACAAGTTCTATTCTTCATCCCTTTCTCTCATCTAAACTCCAATCACATATCCCTACGTGTGTGTATAGATCATCCCTACACTTGGAAATTCAAATCAAGCAATCATACCCTTGTCCGTTGTCCAAAGTACTTATTAATTGGTGAATTTTTAATTAAATTTCGCTTACACATCCTTCATGCGACCGTTAATACTTCTTGAGGTACCAACAACCGATTACAGGATGTGTTTGCACATTAAAGCGTAATTCCTAGTCTTGCAACACCCAAGGCTTTAGCAGTGACTCCCAAACCAGTTGGTCTAAGGCACTAGGTGATGAAGCACCCTCGCTAAATATTTTTCTATTTTCGCAGCCTTAAGTAATTACAAGAACCAGTGTCCATTTTTTTATTCTTTATTCACACTTATATTTTTTTCATTTTCTTCGTACTAAGGACTTCAGACAAGAGCATTTCAAGGTCTCCTCTACTATTCCAATTTTCAAGGTGCGTGATTGTGCAAATTGTAGGGTATACATTTTCAGAATCTAGACTTAAGCTAGGAACTATTTTTCAAACTTATACTCTAATAAGAACATCAATACTTTCCTTTGTTTCAACTTAGCCTAAGAACTGAACTCAAAATTTGCATATTTCTAAATAAACTACAAGGCATATACTTTCTACCGTTAAACTTTAAGGAATGTTATTTTTAGGGTTTTTTAATTCACTAAGTCTAAGATCTAGTTGTTCCTAGCCAATTAACCCATTTGTCAAACTTAAATCAATTAGACCAAATTGAATACATTGATTTTTATAATTTTTGAAAATTTTCAATTTTTATGGGTTTTCAAATAAATATGCAAATGCAAGAATATGTACAAATGAATGCGAAGGAAGAAGACGTACCGATCATACCCCCAAACTTGAACTTGACAGTGTCCTCACTGTCATGCTACTACCGGTACTCCCCTGTTTATTTATTTATAATTTTAATATTTTTAATGTTTTGAAATTTTTTTATTATTATTTTTTTTTATAGAAAACAAAATATATACATATATACAAAGATTCCCCCAAACTTAAGCTTGGCCTTGCACAAGCCAAAAGTTAACACCAACCATTCAAAAATCTTATCGTGGAAATGGTATAGTTGGTGCAAGAAAATGAGAAGCACGCGAGACCATATGGAAAGAAGAATGGTAGAATATGGTCTCGGTGGGGGAGAAGAATGGCGAAAAGAAGAAGGAAGTGGAGTACGATCTTGAGGGTGTAAATTGAGTGAATAAATTAGCGCAATATGTGATGACCGATATGTTATAAGCAATTGCACTAACCTATCTACTCGTCGCGAAATGGGATCAAATCCCTCAAGATTCGCAAGAAAACATGGGTACGCCGAACTTGGTATTGGAGATGAAAGCGTAACGGTCTTTTGTTCGGTCGGAACGATAGGACGGACGAAAGGGAGTGAATTAGGGATAGTATCTTTCTCACTGTAGTAAACTGTCTCGAACTTGAAAGATTCCATTAATGTTTCGAAACAACTGTAAGCAGCTGAGTCTGATGGTTCAACTAACTCATCTGAAAATGTAAGGGACTCAAACTCGTGCGGTGAGTCATCAATATCGTCCGAAAAAGTGAAACACTCGTAGGTGTTATCGTCTGTGAGAATTGTGTCAGTTTCAAAGGAAAAGGTTTCAAGCTCACAGTCTTCAAGCGGGGTCGGAACGATGGGAAAGAGGGAGGGTGATATAACAGTCAAAGGTTCAGGAGGATGAATTGGAAAATCAGACACATCAAATAAAAATGATTCAACCTCAATATTATCCTCAAGACTCTCCTTAATACTATCCTCAATATTCAACTCATCCATGCCATTATCATCAAAATCTAGACGCATATGAGATTCGGGAGAAACATTTAATAACTCAGGATGATGATTTGAACATAAAATTTCAAGCAAATCGACAGGTTCATCATCCGCAATATTCCCGGCGTCTATATCCTCAATCAAGTGAAAATCAATTTCTTTAGACATCTCAACAAAAGCATGGATATCTATCGATTTAGGTTCTAGAGTGGAGGTGTAAAGATCGAAAGGATTAAGTGCGGTTTCACTCGAAAGGGGTTCCTCACAATCTGGCAAATCAAACACTACAAAATCACACAACTCATTTTTATTTTCAACAGGTGAACTATTTAGGGCAATCGATGGAAAACAGGAGTTTTGGGCTTCAATTGGGTAAGGGTAGGTTTGATTTGAAAATCCTCTCTCATTCTCACTTTGTCCAACTGCCGCCTCATACGTTGAAAAATTTGTAGCTAGCGGGACACTAACTACCGGTTCACTAGGTTGCATAAGGGCGGCCATGGACGCTTCCACATTCCTCATCATTTTATTTGTTGCAGCAATATATGCCTCCAACGACTCTTCCAAACTAGACTTAGGTGGTGAGGGGGTTTCGGTAAAAGATTCGAAATTGTTTGGATATGTGAAACTCCCTAATGGCTGTGTAGAATCAATGTCTAGTGACGGTGGAAAAGTCGGGTAGGACTGGTAGGAAGTGGGTGGTAAGATAGGGGTAGAGTCAACGTATGGATAAAATGGTGAATAATCGTGCGGATCCCTAAAACTAGATGAGTGGAGAGGGGTGAAAGATCGACTATGAGATTGAGCAATATGCTCAGCAATGGACATCGGCTTAGAAGTTATAGCAGGACTTGGAAAAGTGGTGTCAACATATGGAGGTGGTGAAGGTTGACTTGGTTGACATAAAGTGGGTTGAAAAGTCAAACTGTTTCTCCTAGACGCCTCTATTTGATCTTTCAACGAAATTTTTGGCAAGGAAGGATCGTTTTTAAATTGACCGAACAAATTAACGTACGACGCAAAATTAGGTTCGGGATACCAAAGTTCAGCTAATGATTTATTGTATGGGGTACCCATGTTAGAAGAAGAAAGGTGACAAGAAGGAATGTTGGGTGGTGCAAGAATTTATTTGGGGCTAAAAAATTTTGCAGGTTCTATAAAATATTTGTCCTTTTTATTTTCAGTTTTCATTGATTTTTTTCTCTCTTTATTTGGAAAAATTTTGTTGCAAAAAGATTTTAGAGAAAAGATATGCAACAGCAAAATATTTTATAGAAAATATATGCAACAGCAAAATATTACTTGCAATCTATTTTATTTCAAGCGGGGCCCAAAAATCCTGCACAAGATCGTTATTTGGAAGGGAATATATTTTTAATGTGCACAAAATCCTGCAGGCATTTTTCAGAAAATATATTTCAAAAATTACAGAGGATGAACAGAAGATCTTACAGAGCAAAGTTGGTCTGATGATGTCACTATTCCACCACCCTTCCGCGGCAAAACGTGGCTCCCACCGCGATTTCGCGGTCACATTAACTGCACAGTGCCGCAGAAATTTTTTGGTGCGACGAATCGACAAGATGGTCGCGGTTCCGGGGCCTAAGGTAGGTTTTGGCCACGGAAACGCAGTCGGATGGGCGGTTCAAGACTCCAAAATTTTTGTGCTCTTCTGTTAGTTAAAATCCCTTCTGTTCCGGTACCCCTTTTTCTGTTTCGCTTTCTCGAATTTGCCAGATCCGATTCTGTATATCATGCAAAAATTCAACCACAAAGTATCCCTTCCAAAAATAACAAATGATATATATTTTTATATTTTATGATTTTTTCAGATTTTTAGGATTTTTTTTTATTTTATGATTAACCCGAAATTGCGAAAAGGAAAGTTCTACGCCATCCCCGGCAACGGCGCCATTTGATTGAATGATTTAGCGTGCTTGCGCTTTCTAAAAGATAGATCAAAAATATTTGTAACCGCAATCAAGAACGGCGTCACATGAAGCTAGACGGTGAGTACGGGTCGGTCCACAGGGATTTTGTGAATTTCCGATTCGTTCTAACGAGTTAATTCCGAAGGGTGTTCGGATTAATTATTAAATCTAAAAACCTAATTAACCTAGGGTAATTATCTTGATCTACTCTTGCTAGGGCTAGATTTTGGGATGGTTTGGAAATGTAATTAAATCTCACCGCTTTCAATACCCGAATGAAGATCTGTGAGGAGTTATGGTAATTATCAATAAAGGGGATTAGATCCGTTCGGGAAGATTTTCCTTCCTCTAGGTTCTTGTCCTTCCTTTAGAGATCCTTACCCTAACCTCCAAGGAAAACACAATAACCGGGCGTTTACACTACGGTGTCATCGTTACCTCGAGGGGTACGATGCCGTAGGGCGCGGTATGTGCGTGTATGCATGGAGTCCTATTGTAAATATTTGGTGGGTAAGAAAGGGATGAGAGATCTCATCTCTCAAAATCCTTCCTCAAAGCTAAACCCTAAACAAGTTCCTAGGGCATGAAATTAAATCTACCTAGGGCAAGGAATTGAAATCTACACTAGGTCAAGAAATTAAATTACTTACAGATGCATCCCTCCAATCGTCCATGCAGGGTTGTCAGATCTGAATTTCAGAATGGAGAAGAAACACCGATGCTCTCCAAAAAGGATTTCTGAATTTTTATTAAAACGAGGCATAGAGAATTACAATGATTAGAGTTCCTATTTATAATGAATAGGAAGCCCTAGAGTTACATTTGTTTCGCATGTCTGAAATTACAAAAATAGCCCTTAGGAAATCTTTTCAGAGCCGCAAGCGAATATTGGTAAAATTTCTCGAAGCACGGGCACCAGACAGCCGCGGAACCGCGGCAATGGCAGGCTTTGACCGCGGTTCCGTGGCCCGTTGGTGAGATCACCTCATGAATTTTCCTGGGCTGCTTCTTGTTGTCTTGGGCTTCTTATTTCTATATATCTTTTTCCATTTGGGCTTCTAGGTTGGTTCCAGATCTTCAGTGAATAATTTGCAATGGATTTTTAACCGTTCGCTTTGAGTCGATGTCTTGAATCTTGCTTTGTGAATTGTTTCTTATGTAGGCTTGATCAAGATTCTCTGTTTGTTGGTTAAAGTCCACATTTTCATCGTCTTTACATCGTTCGCACTGTTTTCTATCCAAGAACCTGTAACATGTAACATGTAGCAGACATGCGTCAAAAGCACCTGTTTATTTATAAAAAGAATAAGAATGGGGAATATAATAATGCAATATTCTTGTGTGAACACTTATCGAGCTACTGGGGTCTGACGTGTACCACCCCTAGGCGAGTATGCGACATATCAGACAACGAGACCGGACTGTACGGGAGTGTTACTGTTTGGATTCACAGGAGAATGTACAGGCTTGCTTGTTGATCTTCTGAGCGCTCAATACCTGGGTAGCTGTTACGTTTAGCTGATCGCTTGCAGGTTGTGGGTGTTTGATATGATCATCACCTACTGCCGGCGTATTGACGATTCTTTAGAGTCCTACACAGAGGTTTCTTGGCTCAGGCAAAACGGAGTAGGGGCACGTATGTGATAAGTGCCGGACCGAGGATAATGCGATATGAGATACCGTATTCTATTCTCGCTATATTTGATATCAGCCGGGTCATCGGATCAAGTGTTGATTCGATGAATCGGTACGGATAAATATTAGTCGGTTATATGCGATATAGCCGGATTGTCGGATCAAGTGTTGATTCGGTAATTTAATGTATAATAATATATATGATATATTAAATTACATTAACTAATATTAGCTCACTAAAAGATTATTTTTCTCACTCGGGTAATACATTGATATATATGCGATATATGTTAATTGTATTATTTTATTTTGTTACGATAAATATTATATTTGTGATATATAATATTGTAACATGATATGATAACTAATGCAACATTTTTAGTGGAGTTTAAACATGATTAGGGTTTGGATTAGGGTTAAGCTTTCTAGATGATTCTAGAAGGTTTTGGTTTTGTTTTGTGAAAGATATTTTCAAGTGAATCATGCTTTAACCCAACCCAAACCCTAACCCTAGTTAATTCTCTACATGAGTTTAGTTGACCATGGTTGCATTATTTATCATATTAATTCTTTCTATTCATCACAAAAGAAAATGGATCACTATTCTTCTTCTTCATTGAGTTCTTCATGCAAAGCTTTCTTGTTTTGATATTTGTGATGAAAATATGTGAGAAAAAGATAAATAAAGAGAGCAAAAATCCTACTTCATCATCCTCATCTTCCCTTTCCATTTAGATGAGGGTGTTCACATCATTTCATGAGTGTTAGCTTGTGTTAACGAAACTTCAAGGTAGATCATCTTTGTATCGAAGATCGGAAGCAAAGGTTGCATCTTTCTCTTCGTGGAACCTCTCGAGAGTCCGGAACCCGATGATCGCAGCTAAGGGACCACAACACGGAGCATATGAAGTGAAGGACCGGATCTACAAAGGTTGTAATCCCTCTCACTTAGTGTTAAAGTTGTTAACATGCTAGTTTTCGCCTAATCTCTAGATTAAAGATCCGTATTCGGGTTGTTCGGCACGGCTAAAATTTTAATCGGGCATGGTTGATGCCTCGTACACCCTTGTGCGCGTGCCTAGCAACCCTACAGTGGTATCAGAGCCAAGCTAGAGCTTTAGGCGAAGTCTAGACGAAGTTTAAAGTCCGATCGAACCCGGAAAACCCGATATACCCTAGTTTCTGGAAATTTTTCAAAACTGTGATTTTTTCCATATTAAAAATACCTAAAAAATTCAGCAGGGAATTTTTGGAAATACTGTGAAGCACGTGCGTCTGAATCCACCAAAGCGCGGCGGAACCGCGGCACAAGCATGGCTTGTGCGGCGGTTCCGCGGCTCGTTAGTCACTTCAGCATTTGAAATTTGCACAGTAATTCTTGTCTTTTAGTGCTGTATTTTCTGGGAATTTTTAATATTTTTTCAACTGTTGAATTTTCTGGGTTGTATTGGGGATTCGATGATTCGATCGGGAACTTTAACTGCGTCTTTGTGTTTTGTCCGGATAATTTTTAGAAACTGTGAACGGATATCAATAACTCACTTTTTCCCCTATCGGAAATTTTTTCAAAAGTTGGATTTTTCCTCGTGTTTAAGAACGTTCTAAGTCGTGCAAGTAACGCGGTGGACCCTCTAGAAGACAACAAACATTAACTCAATTATGTGACCGTCTTGAACTGCCTTTTGAACCTTAGGGTTTGGGGCAGTACGGCATGCCACATGTGAGGCGTTGGCTTGACCCTTCTACGGCTGGACCATTGGTACTATGGCATGTGATGGATGTTTTTAAACTGATTTCAAGTGTTGAGATATATTGGGGAAATCTTGGGTGTTTGATTATTCGATCGGAAAGTTTAACTTTGTCTATTTATCTGGAATGTGATACAATATTTGGAATCCACAGGTAGTTATGAGATAACTGATTTGAATATTATAAACACAACAGTTTAGTCTCAAATGATCGGTTGCCACAGAATTTTGATCTGGTCAAAAGTCCGTCGCAATCACGTAGCGTACGCGGATACTCGCCGGGTAAACTTAATAGACAACTACACCTCTTAGCCCCGACCAAGTGACTGTAGGAGAACCCCGTCACCGAAAGCATCCGTTCGGATGCTCGCGGCAGCGGTGTTCCGCCTTAGTGCACTTCGTCGACGGCATCTGGGGTGCGGCCGTCTACTAAAGTTTGCGACGAGCATTCGATCAGGACGTCGGGAATCTTGTTGAATTGCCCGACTTGATATTGAAAAGAGTTTTCGATAATGAGACTAAAATGCGGGGTTTATAATTGTTAGGCATGTGATGTCTAAGGAATTCATTTGGTTAGGCATGCGATGTCTAAGAAGGTTGAGGATTTCAACTGTTGTAGTTTTACACATTCTTTTCTGTGACCGTAAGCGTAGTATGTTGTGTATCGCCGGCTTCGTTGCTATACATCAACGACAATCGGGATACGCATACTTGCTTACGTTGATGATATGAGATATTATGTGTTGCTGTGATATGTTATATTGGATCGTCGCGTTTTGAATAGCCGAGGGGTTTTATGTGAGATGAGAGTTTTTTCTTTTTCATTCATGTAAAATTCATTTGTATGTAATATTCTTTTATTGGGGCACTTCCAGGTTGCGGAAGATGTCACCGTTGTATATTATTTACTTTTCCGCATTAGGTAGACCCAAGGAGGGGAGCACAAGTAACCGGGTTCTAGGGTCCAGTGGGAGACCATCTCGAGGAGTCGGGACCGGGTCTCCTAACCCTAGAATTGGCAGTGTTACTTGCCGCTCTCGTAGGGGTCTAGGGATGTGGGTTTGGCTATTCATCGCGACCGTGGAATCCGTGTTTTATACAGGCTCGTATTGAAAACACGGACGTCCTAGTATATCCAATATTTCATATATGTTCTTCTGCTGCAATGTTCTGTGATGAGATCATATTACTGCCTGTGACGAATGTTTATATTATATATATGAGATATATGTTATATTGCAGATTTCGTTTCAAAAGTGATGCTTGCGAAGCATAATTAAAATGGGACTTCATTAATGAGATTAATGAAAATAAAAGAAACCTAAGATGTTGTAGAAACTTGTTTCAAAAACAGGTAGCTACGGTTCTTGCTTTGCATAGCGGTGTTCCTTGTAGAACATCCAGCACCTTATTCGATAAGGAAAGGACCGAGATCCCTTCACCGGGAGTGACTCCTTTAGCAATAACTGGCAGATGCTACAAACTCGGTTTGTCTTTTGATTGCTTCTATAGTTCTTGCTTTGCATAGTGGTATATATAATATATCCTGCACCTTATTCGATGAGGAAAGGGCCGACGATCCCTTCACCGGGAGTGACCCCTTTAGCAAAACTAGAAAAGCCTCAAAAACATTCCATTTAAAATCACTCGATTCTACAACGATATCAAGTTCATTACGCAAAGGGTTTTCTGAAAAACCCGTCGTAGTCCTCCGTCATTTCAGATAAGTACTAGTTAGTATTCGTGCTACGTTTGTTGACTATGTTAAGGCGTAGTGTGCGGTAGCTGATTAGTGCTTATCTGTATAAGCATATGATACGATTGGATTAGGGTAGTCGTGCGACTTTGTTGACTATGTTAAGGGTCGTGCGGGTGGGTTTAATTCAATCGGGAAATGACGGGTTGAACTTGACTAGCACTTATGATTTGTTGACTATGTTAAGGTCATATAGCTGGTAGGGGTAAAATATTATTGGGAATTTCAAGTGTTGAAATTTGCAATGAGATTGCATACCTTCTATGAGATAGTTAGATCCCGATACCCGCTGCGAGTAAAAGTTACTCTTGGGAGAGTTTTATACATTACAATTAGTCGATCAAGTAGGTATCTAGAAAGGTGTCAACGGGGTTACGGCTCTGGGAAAATGAAGTTTACTTTAATTAGGTTCTTGCGAAAGCACGGGGGACCTCCCTCAAAGTACCGACACTGGCCTGGCTGAAAGATTGGCGAACTTGTAGCGTGTAATTAATCCCGGCTAGTCTTTCCTTTTAAGGTTTGAAGGAAGTTTTGATTAAAACAGTGGGAGACATCCTGATTAGATATATTAGATAACCAATCTAATCTTGCAAGAGCATACGCTGAGTGTTTTCTTCTCTCTCTCTCCAGGTAGCGACCATATCACGCCTTAATCAAGATAATAATACGGATATATTGACCGAACCCGCTTATTATACTGAGCTGGGGAACGTTGGTCCCGCTCCAACTTATAATTGTTATAAGACAGAGCAGGAGATTGGGGAATACCAGATTTCCAGTTCCGCCCAAACGAAGAAAGTGCATATTGATGCATCATCTTCGGGTGTGTTCATTACAGAGAACTGTTTCTCAGTATCCTTTACGTCCTGGGTATGTGATACCGCATCAGGATCCCGCATATGTAATTTGTTACATAGGCTACAGAAAGGTAGAGAACTGAGAACGGGTGATAAGTTTCATGAGACAGAAAACGGTGCAAGTGTTGCAGCCAAGTCTGTTGGTCACTGTCACCCTGTATTACCAGAATACATTGATTCTGAACGAATGTTATTAGATACCGAACCTGATATACAAAATCATATCAGTCTCTTTATTAGTAAAGAAATGATAAAATTTTGTATTGTTGGATAATGTTTTGAACATTTCCTATATCAAAAGTTGATCGGTTCAGGCACGTTATCTAAAAGCATTGACGTTCTAAATCAAACTACAGTTCTTAGTATACGGAACACACACAAGAAGAATAGTTCAGAAATGAACGAATCCTTCTTGAGGCATTGTAGACTAGGTGATATCAATGCGACCCGACTGGCTGAAGTTACATTTAGATGCATATTTAAATTAGTTTGAATTTACATCTTGTGAAACTTGCCGGTCATGTCACAAAGATAAGATGACCACAGCTCTGTTTATTGGAAACAGAGAAAGAGTTAGTGAACTCTTGGGATTGATACATGTTGATGTATGTAAGGTCCCCTGTCTACACATGCCAAGATCGGTTCTTTCTACTTCATTACATTCTTTGATAATTTCTCAAGATTCAGACATATGTTTCTGTTGAAACACAGGTCCGAACCTTTTGAGATATTCACAGAATATAAATTAGAAGTAGAGAACCAAAATACGGGTAAAAGTATTATGTCCTATGATGTGATCAAGGAGGAGAATACTTAAGCACGGAATTCCTAGACTATTCTAAAGGAGAATGAGATTCTCTCTCAGCATTACTCCTCCGTATACACCATAGCATGATGGTATATCGGGGCGGAGCAATAGCACCCTATGTGATATGGTGTGCTCTATGATGAGTACTACTGAGTTTCCTATTTCCTTTTGGGAGTTATGCACTTGAGAAGCTCCATACCTATTGAATAGGGTTCAAATCAAATCTGTTGCCTACCACTTCATATGTGATATGGAAAGGGAAGAGCCCATATCTTAAGTTTGTTAAGATTTGGAGTTGTCCGGCCTATGTCTAAAAGCAAAATCCGGACAAGCTCGAGGCAAGGTCTGTTATGTAGAACTGGAAATGTTCTAGCTATACAAACTACAGCTGATAATTTGGTAGAACCAAAGGATTCAATAGTTTCCAACGAACCTCGGCCTCTCCACCGATCTAGTAGGGTCCCTCACCCACCTGAGAGATACTTCGGTTTCTCTATGACAGTGGTAGCGAAGATTGCATCATGAGATGATGACCCAACTAGTTTCGAGCTGGCCATCAGGAGTGGGACTCTGTAAGAATGGCTGGATGCGTATCGATCTGAGATGGAATCCTTATACACCAACAAAGTATGGACTTTGGTTGCTTTATCTGAAGGGTTAAATCCCCATCAGGAGCGAGTATATCTTGAGAATATTACTTGGTGTATATGGAAAAGTTGAGACTTTCAAAGCTATGCTTAAGTCCATCCAGATCCTACTTGCCACTGCTACATTCCATGACTACGATATTTGGTGGTTGGGTGTCATGACTGCTTTTCTAAATGATGTTTTAGAAGAGAGCGTCTATAAGTACACAGCCAGAGGGCTTCGTAGACAGTGGGAGAAGCGGAAACGTGTGCAAGATGTTTTATATGATAAAACAGGCATCGCGGAGTTGGAACATCTGTTTTGATGTGGTAGTCAAAGAGTTTGACTTCATCAAAATGGTAGATGAACCTTGTATATACAAAAAGGTAGTAGGGAGTATGGTGGTGATCCTCGTAGAGTACGTGGATGACATACTCTTGATAGGGAAGGAGTTTCCTATGCTACGCTCGGTCAATCTCCGCTTATCACAAGGATTCTCCATATAGGATCAAAGTGATACCTCCTGAATCCTGGGTTTTGAATCTATGAGATAGATCTAATTGGATGTTAGGATACACACTAGTTGTAGTGAGATGGTATCAATCGATCCTGGGGAGAATCACTGGAAAGGTTCCAGGGTGATAAGGACGACTGAATGTCAGTCGCAGGAATTGTCTATACCCTCAGTGGAGGGACGGTATGTTGGAAGAGTTCCAAGCTAGATACCGTGACATACTAGATGATTAAAGGCAAGATACATCATTACCAAAGATACTACCAAAGAGGCAGTCTGGATATATATAAGTTCATAAGATGAACTTCGTTCCTACCATTGTGTGACAATGGAGTTGTGGCTTTAGCCGAGGAACTACCGTCCCATCAGAAATCCAGATATAATTCTTAGGCAGTATCACCTGATCATGGAGATGGTTGATCTCCAGGTAGATCGAGGTTAGGAGAGCAGACACAGAGGACAACAGCGCGGATCCATTCACAAAGGCCTTTTTCCCAGTAGAGACTTTTATGGGATGGTTGAGTATGAGATACTTCAACCGCAGCTAATTGTTGGGTATGCGATACCACAACAGATGGCCCTAGTGCAAGTGGGAGATTGTTAGTTATATGTATGCCCTAGAGGCCATTACTGTACATACGATGTATATTGTAATGGATGCTTGGACATATATAGGGAGGACTTTCTTGCTCGACATGATAGTATGCTATCTGGTTGTACTTTATCTTAACATGTACTCTGATTGTCTCTATGTTACATGTTGATAAAGCCCTTAGGATATGTACTCGACTACTGGGACTATGATGAGATCGTACTAGTGGGGCCACGGTGGTCGATGAGTACATCCTATAACTGTTCCTAGTCGAGGGTGTATCAAGACAGGGCATCGATACACCAGAGTAGACTAGCGTATACGCATCTTGACCCATATGATGGGCGATGGATGATCCCATATCCATCGGTGTTTGACATCAAGGATGGTGTACGGGTGCTCAGTAGAGACTGGGTACACTGGACGGACTCGCCGAGAACTCCCAGATGGTATTATACCGCACGTCAGATGGCAGTTCTCCGGTGACACTGGTACAGAGTAGTCTGTTGACCCGAGATCGTCATAGAGTCTTGTGTGATTCCCACTGTGCTTTGATTTCCATCATACCACGTCCAAGAGGGCGTGCAAAAAGGTGGCTTTTGGGTACAGTCCCGAATCACATGGAGGCAATGAGCGATAGGAGAGGATTCGTCTCTCCCGGTATAGGGAGTTGATGTTGTGCTGTGTTCGATTGGCTATAACCGGAAATCCCTGGCCAGGGTTGCTGAGATTTACTGGTAAGTGTTATCAGTAGTTTCTTGAACTGTTATAGACCTCATATCGACACGACTTATCGAGCTACTGGGCTCTGACGTGTGCCACCCCTAGGCAAGATATTCGACATATCAGACAACGAGACCGGACTGTACGGGAGTGTTACTGTTTGGATTCACAGGAGAATGTACAGGCTTGCTTGTTGATCTTCTAAGCGCTCAATACCTGGGTAGCTGTTATGTTTAGCTGACCGCTTGCAGCTTGTGGGTGTTTGGTATGATCATCACCTACTGCCGGCGTATTGACGATTCTTTAGAGTCCTACACAGTGGTTTCTTGGCTCAGGCAAAACGGAGTAGGGGCACGTATGTGATAAGTGCGGGACCGAGGATAATGCGATATGAGATACCGTATTCTATTCTCGTGATATTTGATATCTGCCGGGTCATCGGATCAAGTGTTGATTCGATGAATCGGTACGGATAAATATTAGTCGGTTATATGCGATATAGCCGGATTGTCGGATCAAGTGTTGATTCGATAATTTAATGTATAATAATATATCTGATATATTAAATTACATTAACTAATATTAGCTCACTAAAAGATTCTTTTTCTCACTCGGGTAATACATTGATATATATGCGATATATGTTAATTGTATTATTTTATTTTGTTACGATAAATATTATATATGTGATATATAATATTGTAACATGATATGGTAACTAATGCAACATGTTTAGTGGAGTTTAAACATGATTAGGGTTTGGATTAGGGTTAAGCTTTCTAGATGATTCTAGAAGGTTTTGGTTTTGTTTTGTGAAAGATATTTTCAAGTGACTCATGCTTTAACCCAACCCAAACCCTAACCCTAGTTAATTCTCTACATGAGTTTAGTTGACCATGGTTGCATTATTTATCATATTAATTCTTTCTATTCATCACAAAAGAAAATGGATCACTATTCTTCTTCTTCCTTGAGTTCTTCATGCAAAGCTTTCTTGTTTTGATATTTGTGATGAAAATATGTTAGAAAAAGATAAATAAAGAGAGCAAAAATCCTACTTCATCATCCTCATCTTCCCTTGCCATTTATATGAGGGTGTTCACATCATTTCATGAGCGTTATCTTGTGTTAACGAAACTTCAAGGTAGATCATCTTTGTATCGAAGATCGGAAGCAAAGGTTGCATCTTTCTCTTCGTGGAACCTCTCGAGAGTCCAGAACCCGATGATCGCAGCGAAGGGACCACAACACGGAGCATATGAAGTGAAGGACCGGATCTACAAAGGTTGTAATCCCTCTCACTTAGTGTTAAAGTTGTTAACATGCTAGTTTTCGCCTAATCTCTAGTTTAAAGATCCGTATTCGGGTTGTTCGGCATGGCTAAAATTTTAATCGGGCATGGTTGATGCCTCGTAGACCCTTGTGCGCGTGCCTAGCAACCCTACAATAGGAAACTCGGTAGTACTCTTCATAGAGCACACTATATCACATAGGGTGCGATTGCTCCGCCCCGATACACCGACGTGCTGTGGTGTATACGGAGGAGTAATGCTGAGAAAGAATCTCATTTTCTTTTAGAATAGTCCAGGATCTCCGTGCTCAAGTATTCTCCTCCTTGATCTCATCAAAGGACATAATACTTATACCCGTTTTTGGTTCTCTACTTCTAACTTATATTCTGTGATTATCTCAAAAGCTTCGGACTTGTGTTTCAACAGGAACATATGTCTGAATCTTGAGAGATCATCAGAGAATGTAATGAAGTACAAAGAACCGGTCCTGGCATATGTAGACAGGGGACTTTTATACACCATCTGTATCAATCCCAAGAGTTCATTAACTCTTTCTCTGTTTCCAATAAACAAAGCTGTGGTCATTATATCTTTGTTACATGACTGGCAAGTTTCACTAGATGTAAATTCAAACAGATTTAAATATGCATCTAAATGTGACTTAGCTAGTCGGGTCGCATTGATATGACCTAGTCTACAATACCTTAAGAAGGATTCGTTCATTTCTGAACTCTTCCTCTTGTGTGTGTTCCGTATACTAAGAAATGTAGTTTGATTTAGAACGTCAATGCTGTTAGATAACGTGCCAGAACCGATCAACTCTTGATATAGGAAATGTTCAAAACATTATCCAACAATACAAAATTATATCCTTCTTTACTAATAAAGAGACTGATATGATGTTGTATATCAGGTTCGGTATCTAATAACATTCGTTCAGAATCAATGTATTCTGGTAATACAGGGTGATAGTGACCAACAGACTTGGCTGCAACACTTACACCGTTTCTATCTCATGAAACTTATCACCCGTTCTCAGTTCTCTATCTACCTATCTGTAGCCCATGTAACAAATTACATATGTGGGATCCTGATCCGGTATCAAATACCCAGGACGTAAAGGATATTGAGAAACAGCTCTATGTAATGAACACTGTAGGGCTCCTAGGCACTCTCAAGAGGTCTCACAAGGCATCAACCATGCCAATTTCAAAAATTCTAGGTGCCGAGAAACCCGACTACGGACCGTCGGCTAGAAATCTAGGCGAAAAGGAAATCTAGTTAACACTTAACTATAAGAATACGGATATACAACCTTTGTAGATCCGGTGCTCCACCTCCACGGCTCCGCAATGAAGTCCTCTCCGCGGTCCTCATGCAATCCCGGGCTCTAGCGTCGGCTTCGTCGGAGAAATGGCGAGCTAGGTCGTTGATGTCCATGCCGAAGATGATCTACATCGAGGCATCGCTAAATCAAGCTCCACCTTCACCAAGTCATGAAAACTTGTGAAGGAAACACACTCTACTACTTGGCAAGAGGTAGAGGATGAAGAAATAGGAAGTGGGTAGACTTTAGAATTGGATTTCTCACTCATTTCCATCAATCACCATTGATGGTCCAAGGTTTTCTTCTTTGAAGAAGATGAAGAAGAAGATGATGAATATTATGATAAGTATATCTAAAAAGGAAATAATAAGAATACTTATCATAATGTAACCATGGTAATGTGTAGAGAGTTAATCATGGTTGAATGGAATGGTCAAGGTTAAGCATGAGACAAAATGGTCACTTGGTCAAAGTCTTCAAGAAGCTTCAACAAGCTTCCAAAGTGAGCCACCATTTTGCATTATGCTTATCATTTTCCAAAATGAATAAATAAATAAATAAATAGATATGAAAATGAAAACCCTAACCATTACATGACCATGGTTTAAACTTTACACAAAACACAAGTTAGCATGCATCATCAAACATGATACATACAAGTGCACAAAAATTTATCACATATATAATGTGCACAAACCAAGTGAGAAAATCCATTTAAAGTAAACCAATACTAGTTAATGCAAAGTAATATATCAAATATATAATTATGCATTAAATCATTAAATCAACACTTGATTCAATGATCCGGTCATGTCGCACACAACCGACTAGTATACAATGTATCGGCTTATCGAATCAACGCTTGAATCGATAACTAGGTTATATCGCATACAACCATTCGACACATTGATCGCGAGAATGTAATACGGTATCACATACACGCATTATTCTCGGTCCCGCACATATCTCATATGCGCTCCTATTTCGTTTCGCTTGAGCCAGGAAACCTCTGTGTAGGACTCTAAAGACTCGTCAATACGCCGGCAGCAGATGATGATCATATCAAACACTCACAAGCCGCAAGCGGTCTGCTAAACGTAACGGACACCCGGGTATTGAGTGATCAGAAGATCGACGAGCAAGCCCGCTCACACTCCAGTGAATCCAACCAGTAACACTACTGTACAGTCCGGTCTGATCGTCTGATATGTCGCATATCTCACCTAGGGGTGGTAAACGTCAGACCCCAATAGCTCGATAAGTCGTGTCGATATGAGGTCTATAACACTTCGAGAAACTACTGGTAACACTTACCAGTAAATCTCAGCAACCCTGGCCAGGGATTTCCTGTTATAGCCAATCGAACACAGCGCAACATCAACCCCCTATACCGGGAGAGACGAATCCCCTCCTATCTCTCATTGCCTCCATGTGACTCAGGACTGTACCCAAAAACCACCGTTTTGCACGCCCTCTTGGACGTGGTAAGATGGAAATCAAAGCACAGTGGGAACCACACAAGATTCTATGACGATCTCGGGTCAACAGACTACTCTGTACCAGTGTCACCAGAGAACTGCCATTTGACGTGAGGTATAATACCATCTGGGAGTTCTCGGCGAGTTCGTCCAGTGTACCCAGTCTCTACTGAGCACCCGTATATCTCCTCTGATGTCAAACACCAATGGATATGGGATCATCCATCGCCCATCTGTATGGGTCGAGAAGGTACACGCTAGTCTACTCTGGTATATCGATGCCCCATCTCGATACACCCACGACTAGGGACTTTGAAGGATGTACTTATGGACTACCATGTCCCTACTAGTATGATCCGCATCATAGTCCGGGTAGTCAAGTACACATCCTAAGGGCTTTACCAACATGTAACAGAGAGACAATCAGTGTACATGTTAAGGTAAAGGGTAACCAGATAGCATACTATCATGTCGAGCAAGAAAGTCCTTCCTATATACGTCCCAGCATCCACTACAATATACATCCTATGTATAGTAATGGCCTCTAGGGCATACATATAACTAACAATCTCCCACTTGCACTAGGGCCATCTGTAGCAGTGGTTGCAGTATCTCATACTCAACCATCCCATAAAAGTCTCTCTCTGGGAATAGGCCTTCGTGAGTGGATCCGCCGTGTTGTCCTCTGAGTCTGCTCTCCTAACCTCGATCACCCTGGAGATCAACTATCTCCATGATCAGGTGATACTGCCTTAGAATAAGTCTGGATCACTGATGGGACCGGCGTTCCTTGGCATAAGCCACAACTCCATTGTCTCACAATGGTAGGAACGTAGTTCATCTCATGAACTAATATACACCCAAACATCCTCTTTGGTAGCATCTTAAGTAGCGATGTATCCTGCCTTTATCGTCTAGTATGTCACGGTATCTAGCTTAGAACTCTTCCAACATACCGTCCCTTTACTGAGGGTAAAGACAATGCCTGCGACTGACATTCAGTCGTCTTTATCACTCTGGAACACTTCCAGTGATTCTCCCCAGGATCGATTGATACCATCACACTACTACTAGTGAGTATCCTAACATCCAATTAGATCTATCTCATAGATCCGAAATCCAGGATTTAGTAGGTATCATTTTGATCCTATATGGAGAATCATTGTGATAAGCGGAGATTGACTGAGCGTAGTATAAGAAACTCCTTTCTTATCAAGAGTATGTCATCCACGTACTCTATGAGGATCATCACCATACTCCCCACTGCCTTTTTGTATATACAAGGTTCATCTACCATTTTGATGATGTCAACTTCTTTGACTAATCCATCAAAACAGATGTTCCATCTCCGCGATGCCTGCTTTATCAGATAAAACATCTTGCACACGTTTCCGCTGCTCCCACTGTTTACGAGGCCCTCTGGCTGTGTACTTATAGACACACTCTTCTAAAACATCATTTAGAAAAGGAGTCATGGCACCCAACCGCCAGATATCGTAGTCATGGTATGTAGCCGTGACAAGTAGGATCTGGATGGACTTAAGCATAGGTACTGGAAAAGGTTTCATCATTATCCACGCCTGGTCAATGACGAAAAACCTTTAACAAGTCTAGCTTTGAAAGTCTCAACTTTTCCATTTACACCAAGTAATCTTCTCAAGATATACTTGCTCCTGAAGGGGATTTAACCCTTCAGATATAGCAACCAAAGTCCATACTTTGTTGGTGTATAAGGATTCCATCTCAGATCGATAAGCATCCAGCCATTCTTACAGAGTCTCACTCCTGATGGCCAGCTCGAAACTAGTTGGGTCATCATCTCATGATGTAATCCTCGCTCCCACTGTCATAGAGAAACCGAAGTATCTCTCAGGTGGGTGAGGAACCCTACTAGATCGGCGGAGAGGCTGAGGTTCATTGGAATCTACTGAATCCTTTGGTTCTGTCAAATCATCAGCTGCAGTTTGTATAGCTGGAACATTTCCAGTTGTACATAACAGACGTTGCCTCGAGCTTGTCCGGATTTTGCTTTTAGACATTGGCCGGACAACCCCAAATCTTAACTGACTTAAGAGATGGGCTCTTCCCTTTCCATATCACATATGAAGTGGTTGGCTACTGATTTGATCGGGACCCTATTCAATAGGTATGCAGCTTCTCAAGCGCATAACTCCCAAAAGGAAATAGGTAACTCAGTAGTACTCATCATAGAGCACACCTTATCATATAGGGTGTGATTGCTCCGCCCCGATATACCATCGTGCTATGGTGTATACGGAGGAGTAATGCTGAGAGAGAATCTCATTCTCCTTTAAAATAGTCCAGGATTTCCGTGCTCTAGTATTCTCCTCCCGATCACATCAAAGGACATAATACTTATACCCGTATTTTGGTTCTCTACTTCTCGCTTATATTCTGTGAATATCTCAAAAGGTTCGGACTCATGTTTCAACAGGAACATATGACTGAATCTTGAGAGATTATCAGAGAATGTAATGAAGTATAAAAGAACCAGTCCTGGCATGTGTAGACTGGGGACCTACATACATCAAACATGTATCATCCCAAGAGTTCACTAACTCTTTCTCTGTTTCCAATAAACAGAGCTATGGTCATCTTATCTTTGTGACATGACTGGCGAGTTTCACAAGATGTAAATTCAAACTAATTTAAATATACATCTTTATGTAACTCTAGCTAGTCGGGTCGCATTGATATGACCTAGTCTACAATACCTCAAGAAGGATCCGTTCATTTCTGAACTATTCCTCTTGTGTGTGTTCTGTATACTAAGAACTGTAGTTTGATTTAGAACATCAACGCTTTTAGATAACGTGCCTGAACCGATCAACTTTTGATATAGGAAATGTTCAAAACATTATCCAGCAATACAAAATTTTATCATTTCTTTACTAATAAAGAGACTGATATGATTTTGTATATCAGGTTCGGTATCTAATAACATTCGTTCAGAATCAATGTATTGGTAATACAGGGTGACAGTGACCGACAGACTTGGCTGCAACTCTTGCCCCGTTTTCTGCCTCATGAAACTTATCACCCGTTCTCAGTTCTTTACCTTTCTGTAGCCCTATGTAACAGATTACATATCTGGGATCCTGATCCGGTATCATATACCCAAGACGTAGAGGATACTGAGAAACAATTCTATATAATGAACACACCCGAAGATGATGCATCTCATGCACTTTCTTCGTTTGGGCGTCACGGGAAATCTGGTATTCCCCAATTTCCTGCTCTGTCTTATAACAATTATAAGTTGGAGCGGGACCAACGTTCCCCAGCTCAGTATAACAAGCGGGTTCGGTCAATAATCCGTTTTATTATCTTGATTAAGGCGTGATATGGTCGCTACCAGGAGAGAGAGAGAAGAAAATACTCAGTGTGCGCTCTTGCAAGATCAGATTGGTTATAATTTTATCTAATCAGGATGGCTCCCACTGCTTTTTATCAAATCTTCCTTCAAACCCCAAAAGGAAAGACTAGCCGGGATTAATTACACACTACAAGTTCGCCAATCTTTCAGCCAGGCCAGTGTTGGTACTTTGAGGGAGGTCCCCCGTGCTTTCGCACGAACCTAATTAATGTAAACCTCGTTTTCCCAGAGGCGTAACCTCGTTGACACCTTTCTAGACACCTACTTGATCGGCTAATTGTAATGTATAAAACTCTCCCAGGAGTAACTCTTACTCGCAGCGGGTATCGGGATCCAACTATCTCATAGAAGGTATGCAATCTCATTGCAAATTTCAACACTTGAAATTCCCGATAATATTTTGCCCCGAACGATCTATGACCTTGACAAGGTCAACAAACCATAGACCGCAAGTCAAGTTCAACCCGTCATTTCCTGATTGAATCAAACCCACCTGCACGACCCTTGACAAAGTCAACAAGGCCGCACGACTACCCTAACCCAATCTGCATCATATGCATAAGCAGATAAATACTGGTTAGCTACCACACACTGCGTCTTGACAAGGTCAACAAACGCAGCACGAATACTAAACAGGATTTATCTGAAATGACGGAGGGCTACGACAGGTTTTTCTGAAAACCTCTTGCGTAATGAACTTGATATCGTTGTAGGATCAAATGATTTTTAAAATGGAGTGTTTTTTAGGCTTTTCAGTTTTGCTAAAGGAGTCACTCCCGGTGAAGGGATCGTCGGTCCTTTCCTCGTCGAATGAGGTGCGGGATATATCATATATATCACTGTGCAAAGCAGAACTCTTAAAAGCAATCAAAAGACAAACCGAATGTGTAGCATCTGCCAGTTATTGCTAAAGGAGTCACTCCCGGTGAAGGGATCTCGGTCCTTTCCCTATCGAATAAGGTGCAGGATATATCATATATACCGCTGTGCAAAGCAAGAACTGTAGCTACCTGTTTTATTTTGAAATTCGATTCTACAACTTCTTAGGTTTCTTTTTATTTCATTAATCTCATTAATGAAGTCCCATCATTTAAATACCTAAACATCACAGATAAATACGACGTACACTTATGCCATCCGCATTCGCCTCGATGTCCCCTCGTGCACCGTTAGGTTAGGTAACTAACGGCAGAGCGGGGCAGGGCTAGCGCGGGTGTAAAACATAAGTAACGTCTATATAATATATCATATATACTATATACTGTATCTATCATAGAACATCACATGATCACATCACAGATATCGCAGCAGAAGAATCATATGAAATATTAGATATACTAGGACGTCCGTGTTTTCAATACGAGCCAGTATAAAACACGGATTCCACGATCGTGATGAATAGCCAAACCCACACCCCTAGACCCCTACGAGAGCGTCAAGCAACCCTACGAATTCTGGAGTTAGGAGACCCGGACTCGACTCCTCAAGTTGGTCTCCCACTGGACTCCAGAACCCGGTTACTTGTGCCGTCCTCCTTGGGTCTATCCTAGTGCGGAAAAGTAAATAATATACATCAACGGTGACAACTTCCGCAACCTGGAAGTGCCCCAATAAAAGAATATTACATACAAGTTTTTACATGAATGAAAATGTAAAACACTCATCTCACATAAAACCCCCAGCTATTCAAACACGACGATCCAATATAACATATCCAGCAACACATAACATCACATGTCATCAACGTAAGTAAATATGCGCATCCCAATTGTCGTTGACATATAGCAACGAAACCGGCGATATCACATATTACACTTACGGTCACAGAAAAGAAAGTGTAAAACTACAACAGTTGGAATCCGCAACCTATATAGACATCGCATGCCTAATCAAATGAATTCCTTAGACATCACATGCCTAACAATTATAAACCCCGCATTTTAGTCTCAAAATCGAAAACACTTTTCAATATCAAGTCGGGAAATTCAACAAGATTCCCGACATTCTGATCGAATGCTCGTCGCAAACTTCAGTAGGCAGCCGCACCCCCGACGCCGTCGACGAAGTGCACCAAGGCGGAACACCGCTGCCGCGAGCACCCGAACGGATGCTTTCGGCGACGGGGTTCTCCTACAGTCACTTGGTCGGGGTTATGGGGTGAGGCTGTCTATTAAGTTTACCCGGCGAGTATCCGCGTACGCTACGTGATTGCGACGGACTTTTGATCACATCAAAATTCCGTGGCAACCGATCAAGTGAGACAAAACTGCTATGTTTATAACATTCATTCAGTTATCTCATAACTTATTGTGAATTCCAATTATTGTATCCCATTCCGGACAAATAGAAAATGTCAAACTTTCCGATCGAACAATCGAACACCCAAGTTTTCCCGATACAGATCAACACATGAAATAAGTCTAACAGCATTCAGTTCGTGCCACAGTACCAACGGTCCAGCCGTAGAAGGGTCAAGCCAACGCCTCACATGTGGCACGCCGTACTGCCCCAAACCCGAAGGTTCAAAGGGCAGTTCAAGACGGTCACATAATCGAGTTAAGGTTTGTTGTCTTCTAGAGGGTCCATCGCGTTACTTGCACTACTTAGAACGTCGTTAAACTACGGAAAAGTCCAACACTTGGAAATTTCCCGACAGGGGAAAAATTGGGTATTTATATCCGGTCGAACATTTTAACATATTCTAAAATTTATCCGGAAAGCCAAATAGACAAAATTTGATACCCCGATCGAAACACCGAATCCCCAAAACAACTCCAGAAAATTCAACTCTTGAATAAATTTTAAAAATACCCAGAAAATCCAGCATAATATAATAGGAGTTACTGTGCAAAGAGTGTACGATGACGTCATCATTCTGCCGCGGAACCGCCGCAGAAGCCAGGCTTCTGCCGCGGTTCCGCCGCGGTTTGTACTGTTCATCAATAAAGTTTTGCGTCGTAATTCTTAAAATTCCCTGCTGAATTTTTTAAGCATTTTTAATCTGGAAAAATCCACGTTTTTGAAAAAAGGACAGAGAGCTATTTTGGGGTTTTGGTTTTGATTCGATCGGAGTTCAAATTCCGTCTAGACTTCGCCTAAGGCTCTAGCTAGGCTCTGATACTACTGTAGGGCTCCTAGGCACTCTCAAGAGGTCTCACAAGGCATCAACCATGCCAATTTCAAAAATTCTAGGTGCCGAGAAACCCGACTACGGACCGTCGGCTAGAAATCTAGGCGAAAAGCAAATCTAGTTAACACTTAACTATAAGAATACGGATATACAACCTTTGTAGATCCGGTGCTCCACCTCCACGGCTCCGCAATGAAGTCCTCTCCGCTGTCCTCATGCAATCCCGGGCTCTAGCGTCGGCTATTGGGGTGTAGTACATCGACTTACAGTGGTATCAGAGCCTCGCTAAACAATAAATAACTTAATTGCAAATTTGTACGAATTTCGAACGGAAAAAACGAAACCGGAAAACCCCGAACTGTCAAGTTTCTGTCGAAATTTAAATGAAGTCCAAAAATTTTTCAGGTAAGTTTAGAAAGCTTGAAAAGACACCAGAAGAACACCCAAGAAATTTGGGCTCCTGAATCGGCAACGCGGCCGCGAAAACGCGGCGGATCGCACCGATCCGCCGCGCTTCCACCGCCGAGTTGCCGAGTCAGGAACCCAAATTTCCTGTGTTGCTTCTCTGTGAAATTTAGGATTTTCTGGAATATTTAATATTTGCTCAGGTTTCAGTTTTACAGAGCAGTATTGGAGCAATATTAATGGTGTTCAATCAATCGAAATTGTACAGTATTTGCATATTGGATTATATATGTGATTGTATAATGTGTTCGTAAACCTCCCCTGACTGCTAGTATGTCGGTTGGCAGGGGGTTGCACATTTCTGTAATGGTTATATCTGTTTTTGCATATAAACTGTATTGGACTGTTGTGGTGTATAGCCGGGGTTTTGAAATGGGTTATTATTTAATTCATTTGTTGTAAATGTAATTTGTTGTAATATTATTTTGCGGGGCACATCCAGGTTGCGGTTGTAGCCACCGTTGTATTATTTCATTTTACTGTTTTTGCTCCTAGGACAGATCCAAGATGGGGTACACAAACTGCCGGGCGGGTAGTTTGCCGTACCCGTAAGGGTCGAGGGTGGGGTAATGGCTATTCATCACAACTGTGTTATCCGTCTTTTCTTGCAGGCTCAAAAGAAATACGGATTACTTGCAAATCCAATTAAGTTCATCTGTGTTCTGGAATGTATATCATTGCGTCAGACGAATGTAAAATATCTATATATATGATAGCTATTTAGACGTCACTTATGTTTTACACCCGTGCTAGCCCAGCCCCCGCTCTGTCGTTAGTTAAGTAACCTAACGGGTAATGACGGGACCCCGTGGCGAATGCGGATGGCATAAGAGGACGTTGTATTTTCGTTGTTTTCTGCAATGATAGGTTAATGATTGGACGCATTATCTATAATGCAAAGAAAATAAACCAAAGTTTTAATCGTTGGAACAATTTAAAAGAAACCACTCAGTTAATTTTAAAAACAGATATTTTTAAATGCGGAGCCTTAACCACTCCTTTTAAAAGCTATCAGGTTCCTTCGGTTATATCAAGTTCACTACGTTCACGGTTTCGCCAAAACCATTCGTAGCCCTCCATCATTTCATCTGGGTATTCAGTAGTATTCAAGCTATGTATTTTGACCAACGCCAAGGCATAGTGTTTGGTAGCTGCTGGATATTCATTTGTTGCATAGATAGATGAGTTAGTTTGGGACAGTCGTATGATCATTTTGGCCAACGTCAAGGATATGTACGGATGGGTTCAAATTAACAAGATAATGATGGGTAGAACTTGACATGTGACTTATGATATTTTGACCAACGCCAAGGTCATAAGAGCATGGGGCAAAAATAAATATCGGGAATTTCTAAAGAAACTGAAATTTGCAAAGAGATGCATAACATTTTGAGTTTGATGAATGTTGGTAGCATTCCTACAACATTATCAAACGATGATATTTGGATCCCGATCCTACTGTGAGTATATGCTACTTATCAGGATATTCGTCACTTAACGATCAATGCTATAAACCTAGTAGGTGTCCAGAAAGGTGTCAGCGGGGTTACGCCCCCAGAGAAAAGAGGTTATTTAATTAAGGAACTTCGCGAAAGCGTTGGAAAACCTCCCTCGAAGTATCGACACTGGCCTGGCTGAACGGTTAAGCAAGTATTGTACGGTGAGAATAGTCCTGGCTAATTCTTCTTTTATGGTTTGAGGAAGGATTCGAGAAACAGTGGGAGCCATCCAGTTTAAATAAACTAAAAACCACTCTAAACTTGCAAGAGCATCATGCTAAAGAGTTTTCTTCTCTCTCTCCTAATTGCAGCGACCCTGAAAATGACTGGACTTAAGTTACTTTTAGAGAAAAATATACTGACAGGGCCAAACTATAAAGATTGGCTGCGGAATGTCAAAATGGCTTTGACCTATGACAAACTGGGGTACGTCCTCACCGCTACGGCACCTGCTGTCCCTGGTCCCAAATCCAGCAATGCGGATAAGGAAATCCGCAAAACCTGGGATTTAGATTGCGCGAAAGCCAAGTGCATCGTGCTTGCCTCGATGAACAATGAACATCAGAGGAGGCACGAGGATATGGACCTTGATGGCATATTTCTCCATACAAAGGAACTTTATGGAGAGCAATCTCGTATAGCAAGATACGAGACCTCAAAGAACTTGTTTCGAACGAGGTTGGTTGTCGGGTCATCGGTAGGAGAACATGTCCTAAAGATGATCGGCTATATAGAAGAGCTCGCAGACCTGGGGACGACTTTGGATAATGAGCTCTATACAGATCTTATTCTCCAGTCACTTCCTTCCACCTACGCCCAGTTTATCCTGAACTTCAACATTCAAAGAAAAGAAGTTGAACTTCCGGAACTCCTGAACATGTTAAGGAGTGCAGAGGGCACCTTGAAGAATTCAAGGAAAACACCCGCTATGTTTGTTGGCGGTACATCTTCTTCCGGGTCTAAGGCAAGGGCCAAAGGAAGGAAGAAGAAGGCCGCACCCAGACCTAGAGGAGGTGTTAGTAAGGTGGGAGGGAAGGGAAAGAAAAAGCTTGCGGTACCGGTAATTGGCCAGGATGAGTGCTTCCATTGTCACAGGAAAGGGCACTGGAAGAAGGATTGCAAGGCGTGGAACGCCAAGAACCAGGAACCGAAGCAAGCTGTGGCTTCGACTTCAGGTGTGTTTGTAATTGAGAATTGTCAGTCGATCAACTCTACTTCCTGGGTATTGGATACCGGATCAGGATCTCATATTTGCAATTCATTGCAGGCACTGAGAAACCGTAGAGTGCTGAAGGAAGGTGATATGACCCTAAAGGTTGCTAACGGAGCTAGCGTGGGAGCTGCGTCCGTCGGGGATTATCACCTAGGATTGACGAGTGGACACATTTTGGTTTTA
Source organism: Agapanthus africanus (assembly GCA_030015575.1). NCBI lineage: Eukaryota > Viridiplantae > Streptophyta > Magnoliopsida > Asparagales > Amaryllidaceae > Agapanthus > Agapanthus africanus. Next base: position 301,585,008 of record JASDDO010000022.1, on the reverse strand, counting down.
CATAACTGTTATTTTGTACCAAGCTTAACGTGTAATATCATATCAGTTTCCTTGTTATCAAATAAAGGTTATGATTTCACGTTTGTAAGAGATGTTGTCAACATCCACCTTAATCATGGTTTGATTGGGTCCGGTACATTAAATAACGGTATATATGTTTTAAACCAACTCCAAATTTTCAATGTCCAGAACACACTAAAAAGAAAGTCTCCAGATTTAAATAAAGCTTTCTTATGGTATTGTAGACCGGGTCACATCAATGAGAGAAGGTTGACTAAGTTGCATAGAGAAGGATATTTGGACTCGTTCGAATATCAAACTTATGACACTTGTCAATCTTGTCTCAAAGGAAAGATGACAAAGACTCCATTTACTGGACAAGGAGTAAGAGTGAGTGAGCTCTTAGGACTCATACACAGCGATGTATGCGGTCCAATGTCTACACATGCAAGAGGTGGTTTTTCCTATTTCATTACTTTCACGGATGATTACTCAAGATACGGATTCATTTATCTGATGAAACATAAATCCGAGGCTTTTGAGAAATTCCAAGAGTATAAGAATGAAGTAGAAAACCAAACCGGCAAAAGTATCAAGACACTTAGATCTGATCGAGGTGGTGAATACTTGAGTGCGGAGTTCCTAGGTTACCTAAAAGAGAAAGGAATTCTCTCTCAGCTTACTCCTCCATACACTCCACAGCATAATTGTGTATCGGAGAGACGGAATCGAACCCTATTAGATATGGTACGATCCATGATGAGTAATGCTGAGTTACCGCGATCTTTCTGGGGTTATGCGCTAGAATCAGCGGCATATCTTTTGAACATGGTACCTACCAAGACTGTGCCTACCACTCCATATCAGATGTGGAGCGGGAAGAAACCCTATCTTCAGTATCTGAAAATATGGGGATGTCCAGCTTTTGTTAAAAAGCAGCATGTGGACAAGCTCGAGGCACGATCAGTAAAGTGTATGTTTGTGGGATATCCAAAGAACTCCAAGGGGTATCTATTCTATTACGCAGAGGAACAAAAGGTGTTTGTTTCTCGTAATGCCCATTTTCTAGAATATCAATTTTTAGAAAAGGAAATAAATGGGAGCGAAATAGAACTGGAAGAAATTCCAGAACCACAAACTGCTACTGAAAGTTTGGTAGAACCGGAAGTTCAAGAAGAACAGAACATTCCCGCACCCCTCCACAGGAGTAGTAGGCCGTCTCATCCGCCTGAGAGATACTACGGTTTTCTCATAGATGGGGATAGAGATGATTGCATAATAAATGATGATGAACCTACTGACTTCCAGCAGGCCATCCAGAGCGGCGACTCGGTACGATGGCTAGATGCAATGCGGACCGAAATGGAGTCCATGTACACCAACAAAGTATGGACTTTGGACTTTGCTCCAGATGGGGTAAAACCCATAGGATGCAAATGGATCTTCAAGAAAAAAATTGGTGTAGATGGACAGGTGGAAACCTATAAGGCTAGACTTGTTGCAAAGGGTTTTCGTCAAAGACCTGGTATGGACTATGACGAAACTTTTTCTCCAGTGGCTATGCTCAAATCCATTCGGGTCCTTCTTGCTATTGCTGCCTTCCACGATTATGAAATCTGGCAGATGGACGTAAAGACGGCTTTTCTGAATGGAAATTTAGAAGAGAGTGTCTATATGGATCAGCTAGAGGGTTTCAATCAGAGTGGGAGCAGCGGGAAAGTATGCAAGCTGCTTAAGTCCATTTATGGACTAAAGCAGGCATCGCGGAGTTGGAACATCTGTTTTGATGAGACAGTCAAAGAATATGGCTTTTTCAAAAATCCAGATGAACCGTGCATATATAGTAAAGTTGTAGCCAGAAGTGTTGTATTCCTCGTCTTGTACGTGGATGACATTCTATTGATATGAAATGACATTCCTATGCTACAATCTGTCAAAGGATTCTTGTCACACAGGTGCTCCATGAAAGACCTGGGTGATGCCTCTTACATTCTGGGGATCCGGATCTATCGTGATAGATCCAAGAGGATGTTGGGACTTTCGCAGTCCAGGTATATCGACACTGTACTGAAAAGATTCAGTATGGAAGATTCTAAGCGCGGTAATCTACCGGCTTGTCACGGAATCACCCTCTCCAAAGAGATGTCTCCCAAGACTGATTTGGAAAGGGAACGCATGTCTATTATACCCTACGCTTCTGCGGTAGGCTCTATAATGTATGCGATGTTGTGCACCAGACCAGATGTAGCTTACGCACTAAGCGTGGTAAGCCGGTATCAGTCAGACCCAGGGGAGAAGCACTGGTTAGCAGTAAAGAACATTCTCAAGTACCTGAGGAGGACTAAGGAGATGTTCTTGGTTTACGGCGGAAAAGACCTCAGGTTGGAGGCCTTTGCTGATTCCGGCTTCCAGAGTGATAAGGACGATTCCAAGTCCATGTCAGGTTATGTCTTTACCCTCAATGGAGGGGCAGTGTGCTGGAGGAGTTCCAAGCAGGACACCATTGTTGACTCGACGATGGAAGCGGAGTATATTGTTGCTTGCGATGCCGCAAAAGAAGCGGTCTGGATGAAGAAGTTCCTAACAGAAATTCAGGTGGTTCCTACTATTGTTGATCCAATACCTCTGTATTACGACAACAACGGAGCTATAGCTTTAGAGAAAGAACCTAGGTCCCATCAGAAGTCCAGACACATCTTGAGGCGGTATCACCTGATCAGGGAGATCATTGATCGTCAGGAGATCGAGGTTCGGAGAGTTGCTTCAGAAGAGAACATTGATGATCCATTCACGAAGGCCCTACCTCAGATTCAGTTCGAGAGGCTACTCGAGATCATTGGTCTTCGATATGCCAGTACATGGCCCTAGTGCAAGTGGGAGATTGTTAGTGTATATGCCCTAGAAGGCCATTACTGTATCATACTAGTTTGTATATTACTTAATGGAAGCTTGGGATATTCACATGTATATAACAGTCTTGCTAAACATGGTAGTATGCTACTTGGTTTTTCTATCTTAATATGTGAGTGTACGTATTGATAGAGCTCTTAGGATCTTGCTTGACTACCAGCGTTGTGATGGCAGTCACACTAGTGGGGGCTGGGTAGTCTACAAGCACATCCTTATTCAGGTCCCTAGTCGTTGGATTATCGAGACAGAGCATCGATACTCCAGAGTAGACTAGTGTGTACGCTTCTCATCCCAGTTGGGGAGATGGTCTGTCCCACAGCCGTCAGTACGTCGTACTGGAGATAGTATACAGGTGCTCGTTAGGTTACGGGTACACCGGACAGGACACACAGGGAACTGTTGATTGGTTTTATACCAGTCGTCAGTGAACAGTTCCCAGGTGACATGAGTACAGCATAATCCGCAGACTTGACACTGCTACTTCGCCTCGAGTGTGTCCTACTGTTCTTAGATTGCTACCCTACCACGGCTCAAAGGAGTCGTGCAAACAGGTAGCAGTTGGGTGCAGTCCCGAGCACTTGGAGGCAGTGGCGGTTAGATAGGATTCGTCTCTCCCGGTATTGGGAGTTTATATCGCGCTGTGTCAGAGAGCCATTACGCAAAGTCCCTGGCCAGGGCAAGCGAGATTTGCTGGTAGGTTCCAGTAGTTTCTCAGGGTGTAATGGGCTTCCCTCCGACACGACTTATACCGCTATTAGGGGACAGACGCTTGCCTCCCCCTAGGCCGGATATGCGATAGTCTAAGACTAACGGACCGGACTGTATGGAGATTGTCACATCAGACTCAGTAGGAGTTCGGATGGGTTTCCTCATCGGCCTTCTTATCGATAACTACCTGGGGACCGTTACGTACAGCTAGTTCCGCTTGCGGTCTGTGGTTAAACCCACTGCCAGCGTAGTAGTCGAGTCTCTAGAGTCCCACACAGAGAGTTTCCTATTCCAGGCGAAACGATATAGAGGTCGTATGGTTTTACGACAAGGGTTCGAACGCATACGTGCGTTTACGCGCGTACGATTTTCGGACAGTTTTTACCAGTCGGCTTTGGTTTAAGCCAGTTACTGGTATCCGGTTATTGGATTTTTACAGTCTAAAGTTTTTCCGTATTTTTGCGGATTGGAGGGGCGTTCTCGTAATTGTGCGAGAAGCTTCTAGAAGTGGTGACTAAGGAGGTTTAGGTGTCATATGCAATGAATGAGATTAGTGAGTCATGAGGGTGATTCATTCATGTTATTAAAGCATCATAAATGCTTAATGACTCATGATAATGAATCACCATTAGATATTTGTGATGCATGCTTATTCATCATGTATTATTCTTTTCTTCATAAAAGAGAATGCTTCATATTTATTATGATACTCAATAATCTCATCTCATTATTATCTACACATTCTCTCTCCTCAAGCTCTCTCTCTTCAAAAGACTAATCCTCCCCTCTCATGAGTTGAGTACAAGGGTTACTAAGACTAAACAATCCATTACCATCACTCTATCTCAATCTATCTTCTTTGATTAGCAATCCAAGAAGGTTAGTTGCCTCAAGTTTAGAGGCTAAGCTTGGAGTTTTGCTCTCGGGTGGATCGTCTACTACTTCGAGAAGGCCGAGGAGAACAAGGAGTTCGTAAAGACGAAGGAGTTGGTTCATTAGGTATAATCCCTAAACACAGTAGTTTAGAAACACTTTGTGTTTGGTTATTTATAGTTTAGCTTCGATTCAAGCGGTTAGTCGATGTTCGTTCACTAAACAAGTTCGTTTTTGAAAATTCTGCCTCCCCACAAGTATTGGGGTGTAGTACATCGACTTACATCGGCTTCGTCGGAGAAATGGCGAGCTAGGTCGTCGATGTCCATGACGAAGATGATCTACGTCGAGGCATCGCTAAATCAAGCTCCACCTTCACCAAGTCATGAAAACTTGTGAAGGAAACACACTCTACTACTTGGCAAGAGGTAGAGGATGAAGAAATAGGAAGTGGGTAGACTTTAGAACTGGATTTCTCACTCATTTCCATCAATCACCATTGATGGTCCAAGGTTTTCTTCTTTGAAGAAGATGAAGAAGAAGAAGATGAATATTATGATAAGTATATCTAAAAAGGAAATAATAAGAATACTTATCATAATGTAACCATGGTAATGTGTAGAGAGTTAATCATGGTTGAATGGAATGGTCAAGGTTAAGCATGAGACAAAATGGTCACTTGGTCAAAGTCTTCATGAAGCTTCAACAAGCTTCCAAAGTGAGCCACCATTTTGCATTATGCTTATCATTTTCCAAAATGAATAAATAAATAAATAAATAGATATGAAAATGAAAACCCTAACCATTACATGACCATGGTTTAAACTTTACACAAAACACAAGTTAGCATGCATCATCAAACATGATACATACAAGTGCACAAAAATATATCACATATATAATGTGCACAAACCAAGTTAAATCAACACTTGATTCAATGATCCGGTCATGTCGCACACAACCGACTAGTATACAATGTATTGGCTTATCGAATCAACGCTTGAATCGATAACTAGGTTATATCGCATACAACCATTCGGCACATTGATCGCGAGAATGTAATACGGTATCACATACACGCATTATTCTCGGTCCCGCACATATCTCATATGCGCTCCTATTTCATTTCGCTTGAGCCAGGAAACCTCTGTGTAGGACTCTAAAGACTCGTCAATACGCCGGCAGCAGATGATGATCATATCAAACACCCACAAGCCGCAAGCGGTCTGCTAAACGTAACGGCCACCCGGGTATTGAGCGATCAGAAGATCGACGAGAAAGCCCTCTCACACTCCAGTGAATCCAACCAGTAACACTACCGTACAGTCCGGTCTGATCGTCTGATATGTCGCATATCTCACCTAGGGGTGGTAAACGTCAGACCCCAACAGCTCGATAAGTCGTGTCGATATGAGGTCTATAACACTTCGAGAAACTACTGGTAACACTTACCAGTAAATCTCAGCAACCCTGGCCAGGGATTTCCTGTTATAGCCAATCGAACACAGCGCAACATCAACCCCCTATACCGGGAGAGACGAATCCCCTCCTATCGCTCATTGCCTCCATGTGACTCGGGACTGTACCCAAAAACCACCGTTTTGCACGCCCTCTTGGACGTGGTAAGATGGAAATCAAAGCACAGTGGGAACCACACAAGACTCTATGACGATCTCGGGTCAACAGACTACTCTGTACCAGTGTCACCAGAGAACTGCCATCTGACGTGAGGTATAATACCATCTGGGAGTTCTCGGCGAGTCCGTCCAGTGTACCCAGTCTCTACTGAGCACCCGTATATCTCCTCTGATGTCAAACACCAATGGATATTGGATCATCCATCGCCCATCTGTATGGGTCGAGAAGGTACACGCTAGTCTACTCTGGTATATCGATGCCCCGTCTCGATACACCCACGACTAGGGACTTTGAAGGATGTACTTATGGACTACCATGTCCCCACTAGTATGATCCGCATCATAGTCCAGGTATTCAAGTACACATCCTATGGGCTTTACCAACATGTAACAGAGAGACAATCAGTGTACACGTTAAGGTAAAGGGTAACCAGATAGCATACTATCATGTCGAGCAAGAAAGTCCTTCCTATATACGTCCCAGCATCCACTACAATATACATCCTATGTACAGTAATGGCCTCTAGGGCATACATATAACTAACAAACACACCCGAAGAAGATGCATCAACATGCACTTTCTTCGTTTGGGCGGCACGGGAATTCTGGTAATCCCCTATTTCCTGCTCTGTCGTATAACAATTATAAGTTGGAGCGGGGCCAACATTCCCCAGCTCAGTATAACAAGCGGGTTCGGTCAATACATCCGTATTATTATCTTGATTAAGGCATGATATGGTCGCTACCAGGAGAGAGAGAGAAAAAAACACTCAGCGTATGCTCTTGCAAGATTAGATTGGTTATCTAATATATCTAATCAGGATGTCTCCCACTATTTTAGTCAAATCATCCTTCAAACCCTAAAAGGAAAGACTAGCCGGGATTAATTACACGCTACAAGTTCGCTAATGTTTCAGCCAGGCCAGTGTCGGTACTTTGAGGGAGGTCCCCCGTGCTTTCGCACGAACCTAATTAAAGTAAACCTCGTTTTCCCAGGGGCGTAACCCCGTTGACACCTTTCTAGACACCTACTTGATCGGCTAATTGTAATGTGTAAAACTCTCCCAAGAGTAACTCTTACTCGCAGCGGGTATCGGGATCCAACTATTTCATAGAAGGTATGCAATCTCATTGCAAATTTCAACACTTGAAATTCCCAATAATATTTTACCCCTAGTGACTTATGACCTTAACTATGGTCAACAAATCATAAGCACTAGTCAAGTTCTACCCGTCATTTCTTGATTAATTAGACCCACCCACATGACCCTTAACTAAGGTCAACAAAGTCATATGACTGTCCTAACTAATCGCATCATATGCTATATAGGAAGACATCACTTAGCTACCGTACACTGTGCCTTAACTAAGGTCAACAAACACAGCACGAATACTAAGTACTCTACTTCCTAAAATGACGGAGGGTTACGACAGGTTTTTAAGAAAACCCTTTGCGTAATGAACTTGATATCGTTGTAGAATCGAGTGATTATAAATGGAATGTTTTTTAGGCTTTTCAAGTTTTGCTAAAGGGGTCACTCCCGGTGAAGGGATTATCGGCTCTTTCCTCATCGAAGAAGGTGCAAGATATTTCACAAATATCACTATGCAAAGCAAGAACTATAGAAGCAATCAAAAGACAAACCGAGTTTGTAGCATCTGCTAGTTTCACTAAAGAGGTCACTCCCGGTGAAGGGATCTCGGCTCTTTCCTTATCGAATAAGGTGCTGAATGTTCTACAAGGAACACCGCTATGCAAAGCAAGAACTAGAGCTACCAGTTTTTAAACAAGTTTCTATAACATTTTAGGTTTCTTTTAGTTTCATTAATCTCATTAATGAAGTCCCATTTTATTATGCTTCACAAGCATCACATTTGAAACGAAATCTGCATTATAACATATATCTCATATATATAATATAAACATTTGTCTCAGGCAGTAATATGATCTCATCACAGAACATTGCAGCAGAAGAACATATATGAAATATTGGATATACTAGGACGTCCGTGTTTTAGTACGAGCCTGTATAAATCACGGATTCCACGGTCGCGATGAATAGCCAAACCCACATCCCTAGACCCCTACGAGAGCGGCAAGCAACACTGCCAATTCTAGGGTTAGGAGACCCGGTCTCGACTCCTCGAGATGGTCTCCTACTAGACCCTAGAACCCGGTTACTTGTGCTCCCCGCCTTGGGTCTACCTAATGCGGAAAAGTAAATAATATACAATGGTGACATCATCCTCAGCCCGGAAGTGCCCCAAAAAAAAAATATTACATACAATTGAATTTTACATGAATGAAAAAGAAAAACTCTCATCTCACATAAACCCCCGGCTATTCAAAACGCGACGATCCAATATAACATATCACAGCAACACATAATATCTCATATCATCAACGTAAGAAAGTATGCGTATCCCGACTGTCGTTGATGTATAGCAACGAAGCCGGCGATACACCACATACTACGCTTACGGTCACAGAAAAGAAAGTGTAAAACTATAACAGTTGGAATCTGCAACCTCCTTAGACATCGCATGCTGATCACACGCTTTTGGCGTGTCGGATGTTCAAAGATTTAAAGTGTAACCGCGATCAGGACGGTGTCGCTTTGCAGCTAGCCGGTGAGCACGGGTCGGTCCACAGGGAGATGGTGGTATTTTACCTTCTTGTCTTAGACGAGCCAATAAAGAATCTGTATGTTTGTTTGATCTAACCTATGTGTTTATCTGCAAGTATAAAGTTGTTAAGAAAAAATACGAGATTGTAAGCTAAGAAATCCGTACTCAAAACCATTAAGCCGAGTCTTGACCAATTGAAGCTAGACAATCTGCAACAACGGGGATTAGGGGATTTAAGCGCGGTATTCGTGGAATCCGGCTTATTTACCCTTGTCCTTCCGTTCTTGTCTCTTGCTTTCGCCTCCGGCCAAACCGAACGCAACCGGTCGTGGTTAGGAATCACCGTTACCTTGTCAGGGTACGGTGCCTAACGGAGCGCTTGCGTATGGTTTGGGCGAAGTTTAAATGGAAAATAACGGGAAAAGGAATTGGTAAAGAAATGTGTTAACTTACAATACCTTATTTCTTCTTAACAATAATAATTACAACATTCACAAAACGAATAAAAGAGAACAAAAAGAAAAGAACAAAGAAAAGAAAAGAGACAAGTATTAAAGTGCATAAATAAAATTGCAAGTAAATAAAAACAAGGCAATAAATTGCGAATAATAAAAAGCGATAAAAAGAATACGGAACTAGGACTCAAGACAAGCATGTGCTCAATAGCCAACCCTTAAACTTGCAAACTCAATGAAGAGATTGCAAGATCAAGGGAAGGGTAGAAAACGCATGTGAAATGAAGTGCTAGTCCCGGGAGAAAATACGACCCTTGAGATCAATAACTAACTCTTAACCATTCATCCTCAATAAAGAGATTGAATGAGCAAGAGAAAGCAGAAATCTCAAGGGGGAGCAAACTAACAAGAAAGATACAAATCCCTCATCTTCATTAACATCCACTCAAAAGCTCTCACTACAATTTAATGGAGGAATGAAGAAGAAGAAGAAAGAAACTAACAAAAATGTGGCTAAAACAAAACTCAAAAATTGCTCCCTTGGTTAAGCCCTGATCTGCTGTATTTATAGGCAGAAGAATGGATTTCTAGGGCAACCAGCAGACCAGAAATGAAATACCAAAAATAACCCTGAAGTTTGACAGTGAGAGGGCACCGTACGGCCGCAGATCCGCCGCCTATAGCCCCCTATGGCCGCGGATCCGCGCCCCTACTGTGGGTTTAGGGTGTGGGCTTCTGAGTGTTTTCCTGGTCTCCTGTCCCCTCTTGTCTGGTACATGTATTTTCTGATAATTTCTTCCAGAATATCAGCAGAATTCATAGTCCAAGATTGTTCTCTTTATTCACTTTTGACTTTATCTCTCTTGAGCTCCGCGCACCCATTGATTCTTGTGCAGCCCCTCTCGTGCTCCGTGCTTGTCCGAGACACGAATGACTGCTGTCATATGTCTTGTCCCTGGAACCGGTACGCAGCACCGGACGGATATGGATGACCGGAACCCGGCTTTTATCTGTTGTCAACAGATATTCTGTATTTGGTGAAACTGTGGAGATTTTGTCATGATTTGCAATATTTGGACTGAAAACCTGTACTCTGTAAATATGTAACAAACACAGATCAAAAAGCACCTACCTATAAACACACGAGCGTAAGAATGGGCGGTATAAAATGCAGTATTCTGTTGTGAACAAATACCCCGAAACTTAACTTTTGCTCGTCCCGAGCAAAACCAATTATTCACAAAAATAAAATGATAACCGCACTTTCGCAGGGAACGCGATTGCACTGAGCATGTGCAACAAGCCGTTAAACCTCTAGGTGTCCCTAGTAGGAGGAGTGTTGTCTCCTGAGGGTTTTCAGCGGATACTACCCACAAAATCCCGTCAAGCTAGTTTTGTAAAATAACTAAGATTCAACCCCCTAAAGTTTTGTTTCAGAAAATAACAATTCTATTATCCTAAGTCTAGACTATCGAACCTTTAGTTTTCACACCTCGCTTCTTATTTAACTACAGGTTTTATATGTCTTTACGTGTAGTGCAAATAGTGCCGTTAAGTTCCAGAAAGGTCGATTAAAGTCATCATGTCGCACAATAAAGCCCAGATAACAATTTTAAAAGGATCACATAAGTTTTATAAAGAGTTAAGCATTTTTCAAGTTTCGTTTTCCAGTAAGGTTTCAACTTCAGAATTTCTATCTTCTTTAACGGAAACTAAGTCGTATTTTTCACTCCACCTTTTTCTTGTTTTCATTTCATACACACCTCTGTGAACGTGCAATAGTCTTTATCATAGAATAAAACCTTCATATCTCCGTTAAAATTTTTATAAAAGCCTGTCTTTTATCAAGATTATTCTCACACAAAGAACCGTTAGGAATTTTAACTCGGAGAGAACACTTGCTTGACTTTGTTTTAAAACTGGACTTTCTAGGCTTCTTAGCGAGCTTTGGGCCAATGCACCCAAACCAGTTGGTTTTAGAGCATTAGGTGTAGAAAACACCCCAGCGGACTTAATTACTCAAGTTACCTAGGTCCAAAAACAAAAGACAGATTGACGTGAAAAACATGATGATTCAATACGAACGGAGATATAACCGGTAGTTCAATTATTTTTGGATAAAAGACGTGTTTAGTGGGTTTGGTGTGTAATCATTCCAATCAAGTTTCAGATGGGTTATTTTTCAGACTTAGTTCCAATTAAGGCATCAATAACATTCCTTCATATTCACTTACTTCATAAACTATTCTTGATATATTACTTATTTCAGAACAAACCTATTTGATCCTCAGAAAATCATTTATCTATTTAAAAGTTTTTTAAACATAAAAGACTTGTCATCTAATTTCCAAGACTCACAACACGTGTAGTGTAATGTAAAGACGTATATCAGCTATAGTTAACTTCAAAGGAGAGTTATCTTTCAGGTTTTCAAAATCCAAACATAGGATTTAGTTATTCCTATCTTTTCAAACAAAAACCGTCGAATGTTGAATCAGAGTTCTTCCACAAGCTAACTTGACAAAAAAGTTTTTATATTTTTAGAAAATTTTCAGATTTTTATGGATTTTATGGATTAAATATGCAGATGCAAAATATACATATGAATGCGAAGGAAGAAAGCTTACCGAGCACACCCCCAAACTTAAACTTGACAGTGCCCTCACTGTCAGGCTATACCAAGAGGGTTAAAATTGCCGGCGCTTCCTAAAAACAAATTATATACAAAACAAAAAAAAGGAAAACCAAAAATATATACAAAAAAAAATGTCCCCCCCCCAAACTTATGTAAAACAGTGTTTCCACTGTTAAGCGTTGAAATTCAGGATTAGGGGGGAAAGAACAGTATCCATCTATACAAGGCCTTACACAGGCCAAAAGTTAACACCAACCATTCAAAGATCTTATCTCTGTAAAGCGGTGGCTGGTGAAAGAAGGCGTAGGGAAAAGAAATGGAGACTACGCGAGACCGCTTGTGGAGAGAAGTGGAATGCGGTCTCGGTAGATGAGAAGAAGAATGGCGGAAGGGGAAAAGAAGTGGAATACGAACTTGAGGGTGCAAATGGAGTAAATAGATTAGCACAATTTGTGATGAACGCTGTGTGAAAAGTGATTGTGCTAATATATTTACTCGTCGAGAAATTGGGTCAATCCCTCAAGATTCGTAAGAAACCATGGGTACGCCGAACTTGGTAAACCAGACATATGAAATGTAAGTGAGACGGGTTCTTGCAAGGTCGGAACGATGGAAAGGATGGAGGGAAGTGATCGAGGAGGGGCATCGGTTAGGGTTTCGGGAGGGTGTACACAGTCAATGAAAGGAACAGGATGAATTAGAAAATCCGACTCATCAATTAAAACTGTTTCATCCTCAAAACTATCCTCAAAATTCTCCTCAAAATTTATCTTATCCATGCATTTTTCATCAATATCAAGACGCATATGAAGTTCGGGAAAAACAGTTAAAGACTCGGGATGATGATTTGAAAAGATAAACTCAGCCAAATCTACGGTTTCATCATCCAAAATGTTCCCAGCGTCAATATCCTTAATCCAGTGAAAATCAAAATTCTCTGACACCTCAAAAGCATGGATATCAATCGATTCAGGTTCTAAAGTGGAGGTGTAGAGGTCAAAAGGTTTGGGTGTGGTTTCACTTGGAGGGAACCCTTCACAATCAGGTAAATCAAATACTACGAAGTCGCACAACTCATTCATCATTCTATCTTCAATTGATAAATCTTGTGGGATACTCGATAGATTTTCAAAACAGGAGCTGTGGGATTCAATTTGGGACGGGTAGGTTTGATTTGGAAGGGGGTATATCTCACTCTCTCCACTCAAATTCACAGCCTGTCCTGCCGCCTCATCATACATTGAAAAATTAGGAGCTAGTTGAAAACTAGCTATCGGATCACTAGGTTGTATGATGGCGGCCATGGACGCATTCAATTCCATCGTCTGTTGTGAAGCTACCCTAAATTCTTCCAAGGACTGTTCTAAGCTAGACATAGGTTGTGATGGGGTTTCAGTAAAAGATGCGAAGTTGGTTGGATACTGGAAACCCCCAAATGGCTGTGTAGAAGCAATGTCTAGGGAAGGCGCAAAAGTAGGGTAGGATTGGTAGGAATTGAATGGCTGGACAGGAGCAGGATCAACATTTGGATAAGAAGATGAATGAAATTGTTGATCCCAAGAACTTGAAGTGGTGAAAGGAGTGAAAGATCGGCTGCGAGATTGTTCAATACGTTCAGCAATAGACATAGGTCTTGGAGTGGCAACATGACTCGAAGAAGGGGTATCAACGTAAGAAGGAGTGACTGTTTGAAATGGTTGATACGAAGTGAATTGCTGAGTCAAATTGTTCGTCCTAGACGCGTCTATCCGATCTTTCAAAGAAATTTTGGGCATGGATGGATCGTTCGATGTTCGGCCAAAGCAAGACCCGTAGGAAGTAATGTCTGGTTGTGGGTACCAAAGTTCGGCAAGAGTTTTGCGAGGTGGAGTACCCATGATATGAAGAGAGAGAGAGAAAAGGTAGAGAAAAGGAGGGAAAAAGAATGTGATTTTTTTTTTTAAAAAAAAAAAATATATTAACAAAAGAATGAAGTATACACTAAAAAAAAGATATGGACAAGAATAATCACGACACAAAAAATACCACACACTTAATCGTTCTAGGGTTCACCTAGGTCAACTAGACCTGCTCGAGAACTTGATTGTCGAAGTAAAACTGTGTCGAGAAACAGGCTCAAGATACACTGATCACGAGGCCAGGTAAGTGCAGAGATAATGGGAGGTTTTCCAACGCTTTCGCGAAGTTCCTTAATTAAATAACCCTTTCTCTTTTGGCGGTTTCGCCGTTAACACATTCCTAGACACCCCGTAAACAATATACCGTTAAGCAAGCTTCTAAATACAGTTAACTTCTCCTAGTGAGCACGAAGTCCTTAAGGCTTAAAGTCTAGTTTCTTTTAAAATTTGTGCGGGTTATCGTTATGCTCAAGTTCGTGATTTGTGGGCCACGGAAAAGGTGATGAAATCCTTTACCGTATGTTGTGGGGTTCGCTTGCCCTTAAGTCCGTATTAATTGATGCAATGCGCAATTCAAAAAATTCTATAAAGAATCAAAAATCGTTTTTTATTTTAAGCGCGGCGCTGCAACAAATACGGGTTAGTCAATTTTTGCGTTTGCTAGCGAACTTGCAAAGAATCCTGCAAAAGAATAGTATATTGGAAGCGTCGGATTTGAGAAGAAGGTGTTAGTAAAGTACGTACCGTTTAAGTTTTGGGTTAAGAAACCCCCGTTGAATTGAGTCCGGTAAGCTTGAAAGGTTCGCTTGCGCGGGTCAAACTACCCGGATCTTTGGCACTGTACTCCGTAATCACCTTAACTTTGAATGTACACTTTGCTCCCACAATCGCAGTTTGCAAATCTGCAAAAATCTGCACACTTGCCCACAAAAATATTGTCCAAAAAAAACAAAAAGAATATTTTTTTTTATATATATACAAAAAGAATATTAACCCGAATAACAAGAAAGAAAATACGCTACCGTCTCCCCGGCAACGGCGCCATTTGATCGCACGCTTTTGGCGTGTCGGATGTTCAAAGATTTAAAGTGTAACCGCGATCAGGACGGTGTCGCTTTGCAGCTAGCCGGTGAGCACGGGTCGGTCCACAGGGAGATGGTGGTATTTTACCTTCTTGTCTTAGACGAGCCAATAAAGAATCTGTATGTTTGTTTGATCTAACCTATGTGTTTATCTGCAAGTATAAAGTTGTTAAGAAAAAATACGAGATTGTAAGCTAAGAAATCCGTACTCAAAACCTTTAAGCCGAGTCTTGACCAATTGAAGCTAGACAATCGGCAACAACGGGGATTAGGGGATTTAAGCGCGGTATTCGTGGAATCCGGCTTATTTACCCTTGTCCTTCCGTTCTTGTCTCTTGCTTTCGCCTCCGGCCAAACCGAACGCAACCGGTCGTGGTTAGGAATCACCGTTACCTTGTCAGGGTACGGTGCCTAACGGAGCGCTTGCGTATGGTTTGGGCGAAGTTCAAATGGAAAATAACGGGAAAAGGAATTGGTAAAGAAATGTGTTAACTTACAATACCTTATTTCTTCTTAACAATAATAATTACAACATTCACAAAACGAATAAAAGAGAACAAAAAGAAAAGAACAAAGAAAAGAAAAGAGACAAGTATTAAAGTGCATAAATAAAATTGCAAGTAAATAAAGACAAGGCAATAAATTGCGAATAATAAAAAGCGATAAAAAGAATACGGAACAAGGACTCAAGACAAGCATGTGCTCAATAGCCAACCCTTAAACTTGCAAACTCAATGAAGAGATTGCAAGATCAAGGGAAGGGTAGAAAACGCATGTGAAATGAAGTGCTAGTCCCGGGAGAAAATACGACCCTTGAGATCAATAACTAACTCTTAACCATTCAACCTCAATGAAGAGATTGAATGAGCAAGAGAAAGCAGAAATCTCAAGGGGGAGCAAACTAACAAGAAAGATACAAATCCCTCATCTTCATTAACATCCACTCAAAAGCTCTCACTATAATTTAATGGAGGAATGAAGAAGAAGAAGAAAGAAACTAACAAAAATGAGGCTAAAACAAAACTCAAAAATTGCTCCCTTGGTTAAGCCCTGATCTGCTGTATTTATAGGCAGGAGAATGGATTTCTAGGGCAACCAGCAGACCAGAAATGAAATACCAAAAATAACCCTGAAGTTTGACAGTGAGAGGGCACCGTACGGCCGCGGATCCGCCGCCTATAGCCCCCTATGGCCGCGGATCCGCGCCCCTACTGTGGGTTTAGGGTGTGGGCTTCTGAGTGTTTTCCTGGTCTCCTGTCCCCTCTTCTCTGGTACATGTATTTTCTGATAATTTCTTCCAGAATATCAGCAGAATTCATAGTCCAAGATTGTTCTCTTTATTCACTTTTGACTTTATCTCTCTTGAGCTCCGCGCACCCATTGATTCTTGTGCAGCCCCTCTCGTGCTCCGTGCTTGTCCGAGACACGAATGACTGCTGTCATATGTCTTGTTCCTGGAACCGGTACGCAGCACCGGACGGATATGGATGACCGGAACCCGGCTTTTATCTGTTGTCAACAGATGTTCTGTATTTGGTGAAACTGTGGAGATTTTGTCATGATTTGCAATATTTGGACTGAAAACCTGTACTCTGTAAATATGTAACAAACACAGATCAAAAAGCACCTACCTATAAACACACGAGCGTAAGAATGGGCGGTATAAAATGCAGTATTCTGTTGTGAACACATTCCTAACCAAATGAATTCCTTAGACATCGCATGCCTAACAATTATAAACCCCGCATTTTAGTCTCATTATCGAAAACTCTTTTCAATATCAAGTCGGGCAATTCAACAAGATTCCCGACATCCTGATCGAATGCTCGTCGCAAACTTTAGTAGACGGCCGTACCCCCGGATGTCGTCGACGTAGTGCACTAAGGCGGAACACCGCTGCCACGAGCACCCAAACGGATGCTTTTGGTGACGGGGTTCTCCTACAGTCACTTGGTCGGGGCTATGGGGCGTCGTTGTCTACTAAGTTTACCCGGTGAGTATCCGCGTACGCTACGTGATTGCGACGGACTTTTGATCGCATCAAAATTCCGTGGCAACCGATCATCTGAGACTGAACTGCTAGATTTATAACATTCAAATTAGTTATCTCATAACTACCTGTAGATTCCAAATATTGTATCACATTCCAGATAAAAAGACAGTGTTAAACTTTCCGATCGAATAATCAAACACCCAAGATTTCCCCAATATATCTCAACACTTGAAATCAGTTTAAAAAACATCCATCACATGCCACAGTACCAATGGTCCAGCCGTAGAAGGGTCAAGCCAACGCCTCACATGTGACACGTCGTACTGCCACAAACCCTAAGGTTCAGAGGCAGTTCAAGACGGTCACATAATCGAGTTAAGGTTTGTTGTCTTCTAGAGGGTCCACCGCGTTACTTGCACGACTTAGAAAGTTTCAAACTCGAGAAAAAATCCAACTTTTGAAAAAATTTCCGACTGGGGAAAAAGTGAGTTATTGATATCCGTTCGAACTTTTTAACAGTTTCTAAAATTATCCAGAAAAAATTAAACGAAGTTAAATTATCCGATTGAATCAACGAGTCCCCAATACAACCCAGAAAACTCAACACTTGAGTAGAATTAAAAATTCCCAGAAGAATAAGGAAGTACCAACGGTTATTACTATGCAAACCCTATCCATCAATCATCATTTATTGTCGCAGAACCGCCGCCAATACCCTGGTTTGGCCGCGATTCCGCGGCGCTTTGGGTGATTTAGGGGGTCGGGTTTCACAGTAATTCCTAAAATACCCTGCTAATTTTTTTGAGTATTTTTAATATGCAAATATCAACAGTTTTGAAAAATATCCAGAGAAGGGTATTCGTCGGGATTTCCGGGTTCGATCGGACTTTAAACTTCGTCTAGACTTCGCCTAAAGCTCTAGCTTGGCTCTGATACCACTGTAGGGTTGCTAGGCACTGCCATAAGGGTCTACGGGGCATCAACCATGCCCGATTTAAAATTTAGCCGTGCCGAAGAACCCAAAGCCGGATCTTTAAACTGGAGTTTAGGCAAAAACAAGCATGTTAAACTCTTTAACACTAAGTGAGAGGGATTACAACCTTTGTGGATCCGGTCCTTCACTTCTTAAGCTCTGTGTTGAAGTCTCTTCGCTGCGATCATCGTGTTCCGGACTCTCGAGAAGTTCCACGAAGAGAAAGATGCAAGCTTGCTTCCGATCTTCGATACAAAGATGATCTACCTTGAAGTTTCATTAACACAAGTTAACACTCACCAAATGAAGTGAACACTCTCATCTAAAGGGCAAGGATAGATGAGAATGATGAAAAAGGATTTTCTCTCTCTTTTATTCTCTTATTCTCACTCATTTTCATCACTTGGAAAAAAGCTAGAAAGCTTTTTCCATGAAAGAAAGAAGAAGGAAGAAGAAGAAGAATATCATAATCTCAAAACTTTTTGTGATAAATAATGTAAAGAAGACAATGATGAATAATGCAACCATGTTTGCTAAACCTTTGTAGAGAATTAACCAAGGTCTAGGGTTTGGGTTGGGTTAAAGCATGAGTCATTTGAAAATATCTTGCACAAAACAAAAAGAAACCTTTTAGAATCATCAAGAAGGAACTAACCCAAAAGAAACCCTAACCTTGTTTAATCTCCATTAAACATGTTGCATTAGTTATCATATCATGTTACAATATTATATATCACATATATAATATTTATCGTAACAATATAAAATAATACAATTAACATATATCGCATATATATCAATGTATTACCCGAGTGAGAAAAAGAATATTTTAGTGAGCTAATATTAGTTAATGTAATTTAATATATCATATATATTATTATACATTAAATTATCGAATCAACACTTGATCCGACAATCCGGCTATATCGCATATAACCGACTAATACGATGACCCGGCTATATCACATATACCCGGCCGATATCTCATATCGCGAGAATCCAATACGGTATCACATAACGCATTATCCTCGGTCCCGCACATATCACATATGTGCTCCTACTCCGTTTTTCCTGAGTCAAGAAACCTCTGTGTAGGACTCTAAAGAATCGTCAATACACCGGCAGTAGGTGATGATCATATCAAACACCCACAAGCTGCAAGCGGTCAGCTAAACGTAACAGCCACACAGGTATTGAGCGCTCAGAAGATCAACAAGCAAGCATGTACATTCTCCTGTGAATCCAATCAGTAACACTCCCGTACAGTCCGGTCTCGTCGTCTGATATGTCGTATATCTCGCCAAGGGGTGGTAAACGTCAGACCCCAGAAGCGCGATAAGTCGTGTCGATTTGAGGTCTATAACAGTTCGAGAAATTACTGATAACACTTACCAGTAAATCTCAGCAACCCTGGCCAGGGATTTCCAATTATAGCCAATCAAACACAGCGCAACATCAACTCCCAACACCGGGATGGACGAATCCCCTCCTATCGCTCATTGCCTCCATGTGATTCGGGACTGTACCCAAAAGCCACCTTTTTGCACGCCCTCTTGGACGTAGTATGATGGAAATCAAAGCACAGTGGGAATCACACAAGACTCTATGACCATCTCGGGTCAACAGACTACTCTGTACCAGTGTCACCGGAGAACTGCCATCTGACGTGAGGTATAATACCATCTGGGAGTTCTCGGCGAGTCCGTCCAGTGTACCCAGTCTCTACTGAGCACCCGTACACCATCCTTGATGTCAAACACTGATGGATATGGGATCATCCATTGCCCATCATATGGGTCAAGATGCGTATATGCTAGTCTACTCTGGTGCATCGATGCCCTGTCTCGATACACCCTCGACTAGGAACAGTTATAGGATGTACTCATCGACTACCGTGGCTCCACTAGTATGATCTCATCATAGTCCCAGTAGTCGAGTACATATCCTAAGGGCTTTATCAACATGTAACATAGAGACAGTCATGGTACATGTTAAGATAAAGTACAACCAGATAGCATACTATCATGTCGAGCAAGAAAGTCCTCCCTATATATGTCCAAGCATCCATTACAATATACATCATATGTACAGTAATGGCCTCTAGGGCATACATATAACTAACAGAAACATCCCTCCACAGTCACATTACGGCTGTCTATAGATATCAAGAACAGGAAAATAAATGAAACTATCTAGTACATGTCCATGAGCCAGAAATAACGAGTCAAGAAATAATATGCGGAAGCAATAAATCCAATAAACAAAACATCTGGAAAGTAAAACTGGATACTAACTGGATCCTCACTGCTCGGCCTAACGGCGGAAGTACTCATGATCAGCCTGCGACAAAGGTAGAGGATTTGGGCCATGCAAGCACGAGTATGAACAGTAACAAAAGTAAAAACAGTAGCACAAATGTGGAACAGTGAAGGGTAATAGCATATGTGACGTGCAGTGGGTAATCTGAACTAAACTACTGGGTAACGACTCTCAATTCTGTGAAATCAATTTAATGAATCATCGATGTAACTCAATAGTATCCCGTGCGTGCCCGGGACCACGGTCCAGATTCTCGGGCTGAATCCGAGACATGCAGCTAGGCACTAAACAAGAAACATGTACAGATGAATGATGTCAGCAGAAGCATCCCCGGGCTGGCCTAGCCCGTAAAACTGATCAGTATAAGCATCGAACTATCGAGTTACAAGTCAGGTTTCATCATTGATTTCCCCATACCCCCAAGTTATGTGTTCAAGTCAGGTGTTGATAAATCTGAAGCTAATGCCAACACAGGATCAAGCAAGAATAGGTTTGTCTATACAGACAACAGGATATGTCCATAAGGACAACAGGTCAAGATTGTCGGCATTAGTAACCAGATCAGGTATCAAGTCAAGCAGTGGTATATCAGGTTATAACAGGTGGTGCACAGGTATCAAGCGGATGCTCATAATAAAACTGTAGTAAGTACGGATGCACGATAAAAGCATGGATGCACAAATATTTTGTCAAGGGTTACATCATGACTCTGGAGGATGCACATTATCAAGTATGGGGTTCTAATAAAACAATAATATGGATTAATACAATCTGTAGATGCAACCGGATATAAAGAATTAATGGTATGGGTACACAATGAAACAAGGATGCATAACTAACTATCAGGGGTTGCAACTATAGCTCCATTACTTTGTAGGATGCACATTATCTAGCATGGGGTGTTAATGTAGCAGTAATATGAAATAACGTGACATGGAATGCAAATCGATATATAATTAATGGTATGGATGCACAAACATCGACCAGGGTTACATTTACAGTTCTAAGACTAAGTGGGATGCACATTATTAAGCATGGGGTATTACTACAATAATAATATGAATTAATATGATCTATAGATGCAGCTATATATATATTAAATGATATAGATGCATATAGGTATCCGAAAATAGTAAAACTTTGATATAGATGTATAATGCAATCAACATGTGATATTTTTATTCATATGGATGCATAATGATATACCTAACATGTAGCAAGATGAATTAGCATGCGACTGGATATGTAAATAACGATATGGATGCACATGGACGTTGTATAACGGTAAAATGGTAAAAAATGGTAATGTGGGATGTACAACTAAGCAATATGAAATGTTATTATTCAATTGGGTGCACTATATAGTAGTATAGCATGTAGCAAGATAAACTTCCCTCGATCGGATCACGTGACGGATACGTACGGCACGTCCGACGTCGGTAAATCATCGCAACGCATACACGGCACGCGGGACGAGGGCAGAGGCGAGGCGTGGGTTTCGTTCGTAGGCGGGAAAACGTGAAGAAGAAAAGGAACAGTGCTTTTCTTTATATGGGATTTAAAAAATATATCAAATATATATATGTGGAGAAGAGATGCAGGGGTTGTAAATATTGAAAGAATTAATATTTATAAAGTAACAGAGAGAGAGGGAGAGAGAGGAGAGAGAAAAAGGGGTTGTTAGTTTGTAAGGAAATTAGTTTAGATTTAAATTTAAAAAAATCTTTTATTAGTTAACTAAATTTTAATTTGTATCAGTTTATAAAATTAATATTATATAAATAAAATTTGATATTCTGGTAAATACAAACATAGTCCAAAACACGCCCGAGTAGGGTCTAAAATTCATTTTTAAAATACGAAAAATATACATGTCGACCAAAATTAAAGTAGGATATCCGGGTAACGAAAATGCATACCCCAAGAACGAATGCACGCACGTGCACGTAGTTATCCAAACAAGTCCGTTTCACTGAACGAGACGAGAACAAGATGCGCGGATGCTACCACAGGGTCAGGGGCATCATGCAGGCCATGCAAGATATATATATATATATATATATATATATTTTAAACATTTTATGTGACTCTAATTGTTATATTTAAAATGCAGATGCCAGATAAATGCCAGTATGCAGGATATATAAATGAAAGTGCACGGATCCACGTAACAAGCCATGATAAATCACAAACATGAATCAAGACTGGTTTCAAGCATGTGGGTTGGGTCGGATGCAAATACAGATGTCAAATACACTATTCGCACCCACAACACAATAAATCGGGAAAAAATACCTTAAATAAAGAAATACTTGAACTAGAACTGGTATAAATGAACTAGGGTGTTACAACAATAATCGCATTCTAAGGTGTTACACCATCCCTGAAACGGGTACAAACATATGATATAAGTAAAGCATCCCCAAATGGGAGCAAATCACGCCCAAAGGCGGAAACAACCACCACAAGCATAAATATACGACGCCGTAGCGAAGAAATAGACAGTATAAGTGAAAAACAACATAAGGAGATAAAACTACATAATAAAGGCCGGCTCACACGAGCACGATACCCAGAGTCACAAAATATACAATATCGTTCTCACTACTCGTCTCTAAGTCAATACATGAAATGATAGATGGAGAGTACTAGATACAATGAGAGATATACAATGAATATAAACGGATAACCGCGAACCCACCTATAGCAAAATGGATCAAACCCAACCGTAGTGGTATCAGCTGAAAAGGATACAATAAGAAGCCCTGCCGCGACTACTCTGAGGGTCAAGCCTGTAAAACACTGTGGCACAACGGGGTGAGTTGCCAACTCGTGAATAGTAAGTAACATCATACAGATAATCGCAGGTATGCACGTACAGCGATAATCTATCACATGCAATCTGATAGCATAGATATGGTAATATGGATATGCAACAATCATGAAAGGTACTCTATCAGGTACTACAAATACATAAAGCAATGCATATTAAATGAATGCTGAGTATGGGATAAAACATTGTAACATTTTGAAAATCGTTTCGGTGAAATTTCGGAAAATCGGTAAAATAAGGGGTTTTCTGTAAAATGTCAAAATACAAATATCCTTATTTTAAAATAAAATATACATATTCTAGCTATGTAATTGCTAGTATTTAGTGTTTATTGAGCCACTGGTGAAATTTCAAATTTTCTGAAATTTTTCCGAAATTAATTATTTTAATATTATTTTAAGCCGTCACTAATACATTTAATTAGGGAAAATTACAAATTGGAATGAGTTGAGACAAATTTTGTGCATCATATCAAATTAAGCAAAATTTTAACACATTGTTTTTGAAATGAAATGAAGTTGTTAATCGGTTTTAGAAAATATTGAAGAAAGGAGGCTTATTTGGTGAAATTAGTGTAAATGGTTTTGGGGGTATAATATGTATCTTTTTCTTTCCACACCTACACTCACACTCCGCATTTTTCCTCCACTCCATGGATGAATTTCAGCAGCCCCAAGTTGTTCCCCCCTCACTTTCCCCACTTGAATTGTCAAAAGAAAAGAAAAGAAAAGGAAATGGTAGAAAATTGTTAAATGAGAGTGGACTTTGACCATGGTTGACTTGATATCATTTTTCCCCACCTCCCTCTCTCTCTCCTCTCTCCCTACCTGCAGCCCAATCCCCCCTTGCTGTCCAGAATTTTCCCCCTTGAATCCCACTTCATTTTGGCCTCAAAAATGTCCAAAATTCCATCAAAAATCAAGCTAAAATCCAAATCCGACTCCTACCCATTTCTCATTAGCCAAAATTGCATGGATCTTGGTGCAAGGATTTCAAATTAGAGGTCTAGATCTTAAGTTTGATCCATGGTTCATGAGGTATAAATCTTGGACTTTTGTTTAAATTGTTGCTAAATACTTTAGTCTAGCTTAATTATAAGTTTAATTATGGTTTAATTGAAAGATGTGGGTTTTCAAGAGAAGAATTAGATTAGGGTTTTGTTGTGGATTTGTGTTGTGATATATTGTGCATGGTTTAGTGATGTGGATTAACATCTTAAGTTTTGTAGAAAGCTAATCTAGTTGTTAATTACAAACCATTACTTATAAAATGTCCTAATTAAGTTATTTTGCTAACTAGGGTTTTTGGAAAATTGTTAAATGCTTTAGATTAAAATATAATTATGGTTTCATTTCATCATTAATATTATAATGAGTGGTTTAGTGCATTTGGGCCATGCAAAATCAAGCGTAGTTATTGTTTTGTGCATTTTTAGTTGAAATTGTTAAAATTAGATAAATTGCAAAACTAGAATTTTTATTTTTATAAGAATTGATGATATTAAATTCTTGAAATGGGTTGTATGACTTATTTGAGATGTTTAATAAGTATTATAGCCGCTAGATTTGTTTAAACGTCGAGTTTTGTACAAAAACGGGTAATTTTTGCTTGCTAGATTTTCGGAAAAATGGCTTTTAAAGTGAATTTCGGGTTTTTGTGAATTTTAACCTATTTTATATTATAATTAGTGTTAGTGAATGCGCAAATGAGTGTGTTTGGGTTTTTCTCGATGGTTTGACATTTGTACATCGACATCGAGGGTTGGTTTGGCTATTCTTTCATGCGTAGGCGATAGGTTTTGACCTATGCGTGATACGCGTGCCGATTTGATTTTCGTATGCCGTTTCGATTTCGAATTTGGTTTTAATGCGATACGGTGCGTAATGATATGTAGGTACCCCATATGGACTTCGAAACGACAAGCAAGCGCGTGGTGACATCGGCACCGGAGAGCGAGGACCGGGTGAGTAGATTTATATCTACGGGAAGAAGTCAGGTGGATGGCGTATAGCACCCCCGCAGTTCGTGTAAGTGCACGGCGGCGCCCCGGCCGTCAATCCGACGCCGGAATGCGGAAGCGATGATTTACTTTAACTTTTTAAACCGGCACCACAGTACACTATAAACCCAGATCGTGCCATTAATCTAGTCCTAGCTATCTAGAGAAGGGGTAGAGAGATATACCGAGCGATCCGTGTCCTTCGGTCTTCTCGTCGTCGTCCCGATCTCCCCGCGGAACCTCCGGTCTCTATCAAGTCGCCGGAAGGGCACCACGTCGCCGGCTTCTTTTACGGGCTCCCACCTCTGGACCGAGGCAACTCGGGCACGAAGCTGGCGAGTCGACGTGCCCAAGATTTGCTGTAGAATACATGTAGTGCTCTATGTCTCATTTGGGGTTTGAGGAAGTTTCCTTTGGTGGAGGAAATAAACTATGGAACTTTGTGATGAACTTGGGGATTTTTGCAAGCATGAGAGAACCAAAAATCCCCCACACAAAATTGGGCAGCCCTCCTCTAATGCTTGGCCGGCCAAAAAGAATGTGGAGAGGAGAATGAGAGAGGGAGTGTGTGTATCACCAAGGAATGAGTCAAAAACAAGAGAGAGAAAAGGGTTATCATGGAAAAGGAAATGATCACCCACTAAAACTCACACTCCATCAACCAATCATCAACAACCATGATTGCTCCAAAACCAACACTTCAATAACCTAATCATCAACAACCATGATGACTCCAAAAGTCAAGCCATGATGAAAATAAGAAGAAGTCAAATGAAGTCAAATTGTGGAGGAATTATCATGATACAACAATATGCAAATAACACCCTCCACAATACTTATTTGCACAAATGCAAATAAGCCCTCCTCCACCAATCTTCAGCCAATGAAAGATACAATGAAATATGGCTGAAACGGAAAACAAACTGGCAACTCCAAAAAAACTGATCCCGTAATAAATTACAGGAAAACCCCGCTACTGTATATACATAACCGCATTTGTATTCCGACCGAATACAAATGCAATGAGACAAAGTCTACACTGTACAATACTAGGATCCGGCTTAAACCAAAGCCCGCTAGTATTAACCGTCCGATCCTGATCCGTGCAATACCGCACGTATCTGATCGAACCCTGCCATATCTCCATACGGCCTCTACAGCATTTCGCCCGAAACTTGAGTAACTGTATGTGGGGGACTCTAAAGACTCGTCAATACTATGGCTGTGGATTTAACCACTAGCACGTCAGAGGTATTAGCCATATGTGACGGGCTACCAGCTATTGACAAAAAGGGACGTCGATGAGCGAACTCATCCTGACACCCTACTGAGCCTGTCAGTGACAATATCCGTACAGTCCGGTCCGTTCGTCTATGAGCATCGCATGGCGGGCCTAGGGGGTTGGTAAAAGTCAGACCCCCAAAAGCGGTACAAGTCGTGTCGGAGTGTAGCCCAGAACACCCTGAGATACTACTGGAATACCTACCAGCAAATCCCCTGCCTTGGCCAAGGACTTCGTGTAAGGGCTCTCCTAGACACAGCGCGACCTCACCCCTAATACCGGGAGAGACGAACCCCTGAAGATCCGCTCACTGCCTCCATGTAGCTTGGGACTGTACCCAACTAAAACCTGTTTGCACGTCTCCTTTGAGCGTGGTAGGGTAGTAATCAAAGTACAGTGGGAACTCACACGAGACAAATGACGATCCTCAGGTCGATGAACTAACCTGTACACATGTCACCAGGGAACTGCTATCTGACGTCAGGTACAAGACCAACTAGCAGGTTCCCGGCGAGTCCTGTCCGGTGTACTCATAACCCAATGAGCACCTGTATACATCTTAGGTGAACCAACTGACACCAGTGGATTGTGAGACCGGCCACCGCCCCTCGTCGGGGTCTCGACTGTATACACTAGTCTACTCGGGAGTATCGATGCCCAGTCTCGAAACTCCTACAACTAGGGACCTTTTAAGGATATGCTTATAGACTACCAGCTCCTACGTATATGACCGCCCTCATACTGCTGGCAGTCAAGCAAGAATCCTAGGGGCTCTATCAACGTGCAATAGTGACCTGTAAGGTCACCTAAAGTAGTACACGATGATAAAGGTAAACCAGATAGCATACTATCATCTTGAGTAAGACTGTCCTACCGGGATAGGTCCTCCCTCAATCATTGCAATCACTTGCCTGTGATCCAATAATTGACTCTGAGGGCACTATCTCCAACAATCTCCCACTTGCACTCAAGGCTAATTATTGCTATGTCGCATACTCACAGCCCGTGTGATACCGAACACCCAACTCCTCTACTAGTCAGTCTCACAAAGCTCGTTTGCGAAACTATTGCGTTCGAGGAATAGCCTCAGTGAGTGGATCCGCTTTGATGTTTCTTTCCATGTCTCTCTATATCTCATGTTCGCAGAGAAACCCATCTCCCGAAATGAGCAATACCTGTCTTAGAATATGTCTGGATGTCTGATGGGACCTAGCTTATAAATGAACTCTAAATCCAAACTTCTTAGACTGTATCGTCAACTGAACTTAATCAGTATCCTGCGCCATGCCTCCCTCAGTATTGCCTTGGACCACCTGTCCAAAATACTGCCCCTCGTCAGAAGGAAAACTATAACTCTGACAACCTCCTTGTCGTACAGGTCACTTTGGAAGCCTGGAATGATAACTGTCTCCCGAATGAGGCTGTCGTTATCATATCCCTAGAACATCCACTTATGTTCTAAAACTTCTTCCGACTGTTTCTCCAGGATTGGATCAATATCAACTTATTGCTTCTACTGCAAAAACAACATCTGGTGTGGTACTTGACATCTCATGATTGACTCAATTGCCTAAGCAAGTGATCTGCCAATCATGCACATCCCTCTCCCCTTTAGTCTGTAAGACACCTTTAGAGAGGGTGACTCCATCACCTGCAGGTACACTGCCGTGCCAGGAGCCGTCCATTTTAAATACTCTTAGAATGCTGTCTAAGTACCCTTAATTAGGAAACCACCCAAATCTAGATCTAAAACCATAGATCTAGTAACCAGTATGTCTGATATAATGTCCAAGTCCCATGTGGAGAAACTACTTGTGTGACAACCAAAGTATAACCGATCGTAGTGTAGGAATATCACTTCCTACTATGTGTATGTCATCCAAATACCAGGACATCACACCCTACTACCTTCTTAACAGATCCATCCCCTATTTTGATGAAGCCAAACCTATGACTGTCACATCAGAAATAGATGATCTATCTCCGCTATATCTGCTTTAGTCTATAAATAGACATAAGCCACTTGTCCACCAATGCTTCCGCTGCTCCCACTGACTACGACAACCCTCTGGCAGAGTCATATACACACACACTTCTAAAGAAAGTTTAGAACGACGCTATACTCATCCTCCTGCCGGGTCTCACGGTCTGGAACAACAGCAATGGCAAGTCTGGGTAAACAAGAACTTCCCTGTCACCGTCCTTGAGGCTACCAGAGTACCTCTCGGGTGCCTGAAGTTACCCACCTCATCTGCGGAGTGGCCAATGGAATGTCAAACGAGATTGAATCTTTAGGTTCCTTATCAAATCTTCAGTAATCGTTTGCGGTTCTGGAATCACTTTCAGTTCTACCATACTCCCACTACTGTTTTTCTGAAAAAATCCATTTTTAATAAAACTGTGGCGAGTCTAGAACAATATCACTATTGATCTTCCAGATGGTAGAAAGTCAACCCTCGTCATAGCCTGGGTCAACCCACAAACAGCCATTACAGAAACGTGCCTTGAGTTATCCAGAGTCTGGTTTTAAGCATAAGCTAGACAACTCCCCGTACCTTAACATCGTTAAGATATGAACTGTTCTATATCCAATATAGAACCAGAGGCACTGATTTAATTGAACCAGATTCAAATCATGCAGCTTTCTCCAGTGCATGTCTACTAAATGGAAATAGGCCGATCAGCATTACTCAACTTAGGAGCACTTCCAATTATGAGTAACCTGAAAGAGAAGCAAGTTCCCTAAATCATTACTATCAACTGAATACCACACACAAGTATCTACATCTTCGATCACTTTGAAGAATCCCGATACTTGCAATACCTGGTTCTCTACTTTATTCAAATACCTATAACTTCTCAAAATTCGGACCCTGTGTTTCCACGAAACACCTGTCTAAAAACTAGAGAAGTCATAAGTAAACCGAATATAGTACGAGGACCAACCCCTCTGTCCTAATGGACACTGGACAACATACAATACCCTGTATAAGTCCCTTGAGTCTAATAACTCACTCCCTGTGTGTCGCAGGTTGAAAACTGTATTTATGGTTAAGAAGAATTACACCGCTGTTTAATGCTCCTTATCTAACCATCCATTGATATAGGTAAATGTCATCGACATAATTTCAAAAAGGTATATCTCACTCTATAAAAATAGACGTACAGATATATCAATTTGAAATTGGTGCATAACAGCGGATATTCAAAACCAAATATTTGCGTCCGGCAAACAACCCAGGTGACTTCCTCAAATATCACCGATTACAATGAATCCCGATATAATGAGGATGATCACCTAATTCCTAATAACTTACTCCCACTCATCATCTGTAAAACCATACAGATGTGAGAATCATACCTGATAAATACATACCCTGGAGCAAGTGTCTAATTGGGAAATCAGTTTTCCTTTAACAGTACACAGTGAAACTAAAACATTAAAATGTTTCGATGGGGTATCCCGGTATTCCTAGTAATGCCTCTTCCATTATCCAGATTCATAACTGTAACCGTATAATTCTTTGCCATCTCTCCAAATCCCTTTATGTCTTTAGTCATTACCTTCTGTACACCCCTTTAGGCCAAATGGTTTTCTTCCTTCCCTACCATTCGGCACCAGCCTATGGTTTGGAAGAAGACTATCCAATAAGCATAATGGGTGTACTGTCCTAATCCTAGGAACACTCGCAATCCGAGAGAAGGTGAAGATAAAAGACAACCGAATAAAACTTATTCCTATTTCTCCTGAACCATAATCCATCACCGAACTGGAACAAGTTCCTTTCGAGTTCGTATATAACCATACGATGGAGTATCCAATAAACTGTGGATCTTTGTAGTGATATGGAGTGTCCCGGAGAAATACAAAGGTGATTTAGGATTGGCGAAGAAATACTTGGTTTGGTCGTGAATAGCAGTCGCAATTTACTTTGCCCTCTTACTAATCCCTTGATATGTCTTTACTTAATACCTTCTGTACACCATCGTTATGCTAATTGGTTTTCTTCATTCCCCACCGTTCGGCACCAGCCTATGGTTTAGAAGAAGACTATCCAATTTGCGTAATAGGTGTACTATCTCCTAAACCAAGGAGTATTCGCACCCTGAGAGAAGGTAAAAGGAAAAGACAACTGAATAGTCCTATCCGTTTTCTCCAGAACCGGAAACCATCCTCGAATAAATTCCTTCGAGTTCTTATATAACCATACGATGGTTTTGTCCAATGGAAGTGGACGTTCGTAGTAATACGGGGTGTCTTGGAGAAAAGGGTAAAAGTAGGAGTGGCAATGAGGTTTGCAACTCTGACAATCCAAAAGCCAGTGTTAAGAAGGTTCGGTTAATTTTGGTCACTGAGTCATAGTCTTAGGGGCGGGTCAATGGTCGCTGCCAAAGAGAGAGAGAAAAGAAACACTAAGCGTGCACTCTAAC
Source organism: Agapanthus africanus (assembly GCA_030015575.1). NCBI lineage: Eukaryota > Viridiplantae > Streptophyta > Magnoliopsida > Asparagales > Amaryllidaceae > Agapanthus > Agapanthus africanus. Next base: position 301,554,352 of record JASDDO010000022.1, on the reverse strand, counting down.
CTAGATCAGAATGGTTACCAATTTATTTAATCTGGAAACCTCCCACTGTTACCTCAAATTCTCCTCCAAACCTGAAAAAAGAATTAGTCGAGGTCACCCGAGGAGTAAACTAACTCATCAGTGGGAATCGGGATCCAACTATCATCGCATGATAATGTGACGGAATCCGCTCACGTTATCACACTCCAGAAGGTATGCCCATATCTGGGAAGTCTCAGTTTCTTTAGAAACTCCCGATGTGATTTTTACCCCATACTCTCATGACCTTGACGAAAGTCAACAAATCATAAGTCACATGTCAAGTTCTACCCATCATTGTCCAGGTTAATTTGAACCCACCCGTACAAGCCCTTGACGAAGGTCAACAAGGTTATACAACTGTCCCAAACCAACGCATCTATCTATGCAGCAGAAAGGCAACAGGCAGCTACCATTCACTATGCCTTGACGAAGGTCAACAAACATAGCATGAATACTACGTGCTACCCGTCTGAAACGACGGAGGGCTACGAATGGTTTCTGGCGAAAACCTTTAACGTAATGAACTTGATATCGTTGAAGGAACTGGATAGCTTTATAAAAATATAGTGACGAAAACCTTTGCTAAAGAGGTCACTCCCGGTGAAGGGATCTCGGCTCTTTCCCCGTAGAATGAGGTGCAGGATATTCCAACTGAATACCACGATGCAAAGCAAAAGTAATCGGCTATAGTGAAGGTATTGCCCTGACGCAAACTTTTTGTCCAAGGGGTCACTCTCGGTGAAGGGATCTCGGCCCTTGCCTCGTCGACTGAGGAGCAGGATATTCCAACTGAATACCACGATGCAAAACAAAAGAGAACGTCCTTGCAATAACAGCTTTTTGAAAAGTGTTCCAACAACATCAGAATAGGTTTGTTTTTAACTTGCATTGATCCGAATCAATGCAGTCCCATCAATTGATCACACCAATAAAGAACAAAAATAATGATGTACGTATATGCCATCCGCATTCGCCACTAGGTCCCGTCATTACCCGTTAGGTTACTTAACTAACGACAGAGCGGGGACTGGACTAGCGCGGATGCAAAACATATACAACATCTACTAGTATATATATCAATATATAATATTTCGCTCAAGGCGTGATAAAATGCAACATCACAGAAATGTAATAAGCATCACAGAACAATACAGATATCTGGGATCCCCGGGTTTCATAGAGCCGCTACTGAAACCCGACGTTCCCCTGGTCGTGTGGATAGCCTGTGCAATGAAATCCTAGACCCCTACGGGCGCGGCAAGTTACCCTCCAAAACCTGAAGCGAGGCAGCCCCCTTCAGCAACGTGAATGGACCAGCCAACACTTCATGGAATCCGGTAACTTGGGCATCCCTCCTGGGTCAACCTGTACCCCCTACGAGTGCGGCGAATAGCCCGCCAATTCTAAAGTAAAGCCCCCTCCGTCTCAATGCCATGAGATGCGGGCTTGTTGCCCTCTAGAACCCGGCTATCCGTGCACCCCTTCTTAGGGTAATCCTAGTACATAAAGTAAAATATACATACAACGGGTACATCGACCTCAACCTGGTCGTGCCCCAAAAGAATAATATACAATCAGGCAGTGACGGCAGTCCACATGTCGGACGCTCGCCCCGCAATATCAAATGTACATAATACAACCAAATCTGTACTACCATTGCATCCAGTCTATCCCCCACGACCAATCCGCAACATCACAGCACAATCACAGAAAATCAACGTGAATGTCACGTTCGCAAATCCGTCTAACCGGGCTATAGCAGTTAGAAAGGATTTACCGATCAAGTGACATTCACGGTCGCAAATATAATGTAAATACTGTGAACTAATGTGTTTAAAATATTCGATCGATCAAATTTACCCAAGTGGGCCCCAAGCACTACTGTATCACATAAAGAAATTCTGGGCCCAAAAAGAATATACCAAAACCCCTATTTTCATCCCAAAAGCCCACTGCAAAAAAATTGGTGAAATGAAGCTTAATTCCTGCGGCGGAACCGCGGCCAAAGTGGGGTTATTGCCGCGGTTCCGCGGACCTATTGAAGGATCAGGTCACCAAAATTTTACAGTGCTCTTAGAATTCCCTGCACATCATTCTGCAACTACCTGAAAAAATTTTGGAGCCAAAAAAAATTCGACAGAAACTGATGCACATGGAAACGCGGTTTTTGGAATTTTGTTCGATCGAAAATGTAAACACATTAGACAAAGCTAGACTAGGTTAATGGCGAGGCTCTGATACCATTGTAAGTGCACGGCGGCGCCCCGGCCATCAATCCTACGCCGGAATGCGGAAGCGATGATTTACTTTAACTTTTTAAACCGGCACCACCGCGCACTATAAACTCGGATCGTGCCATTAATCTAGTCCTAGCTATCTAGAGAAGGGGGTAGAGAGATATACCGAGCGATCCGTTTCCTTCGGTCTTCTCGTCGTCGTCCCGATCTCCCCGCGGAATCTCCGGTCTCCATCAAGTCGCCGGAAGGGCACCACGTCGCCGGCTTCTTTTACGGGCTCCCACCTCTGGACCGAGGCAACTCGGGCACGAAGCTGGCAAGTCGACGTGCCAAAGATTTGCTGTAGAATACGTGTAGTGCTCTATGTCTCATTTGGGGTTTGAGGAAGTTGCCTTTGGTGGAGGAAATGAACTATGGAACTTTGTGATGAACTTGGGGATTTTTGCAAGCATGAGAGAACCAAAAATCCCCCACACAAAATTGGGCAGCCATCCTCTAATGCTTGGCCGGCCAAAAAGAATGGGGAGAGGAGAATGAGAGAGGGAGTGTGTGTATCACCAAGGAGTGAGTCAAAAACAAGAGAGAGAAAAGGGTTATCATGGAAAAGGAAATGATCACCCACTAAAACTCACACTCCATCAACCAATCATCAACAACCATGATTGCTCCAAAACCAACACTCCAACAACCTAATCATCAACAACCATGATGACTCCAAAAGTCAAGCCATGATGAAAAGAAGAAGAAGTCAAATGAAGTCAAATGGTGGAGGAATTATCATGATACAACAATATGCAAATAACACCCTCCACAATGTTTATTTGCACAAATGCAAATAAGCCCTCCTCCACCAATCTTCAGCCAATGAAAGATACAAAGAAATATGGCTGAAACGGAAAACAAAGTGGCAATTCCAAAAAAACTGATCCCGTAATAAATTACAGGAAAACCCCGCTACTGTATATACATACCCGCATTTGTATTCCGACCGAATACAAATGCAATGAGACAAAGTCTACAATGTACAATACTAGGATCCGGCTTAAACCAAAGCCCGCTAGTATTAACTGTCCGATCCTGATCCGTGCAATACCGCACGTATCTGATCGAACCCTGCCATATCTCCATACGGCCTCTACAGCGTTTCGCCCGAAACTTGAGTAACTGTATGTGGGGGACTCTAAAGACTCGTCAATACTATGGCTGTGGATTTAACCACTAGCACGTCAGAGGTATTAGCCATACGTGACGGGCTACCAGCTATTGACAAAAAGGGACGTCGATGAGCGAACTCATCCTGACACCCTACTGAGCCTGTCTGTGACAATATCCGTACAGTCCGGTCCGTTCGCCTATGAGCATCGCATGGCGGGCCTAGGGGGGTGGTAAAAGTCAGACCCCCAAAAGCGGTACAAGTCGTGTCGGAGTGTAGCCCAGAACACCCTGAGATACTACTGGAATACCTACCAGCAAATCTCCTGCCTTGGCCAAGGACTTCGTGTAAGGGCTCTCCTAGACACACCGCGACCTCACCCCCAATACCGGGAGAGACGAACCCCTGAAGATCCGCTCACTGTCTCCATGTGGCTCGGGACTGTACCCAACTAAAACCCGTTTGCACGTCACCTTTGAGCTTGGTAGGGTAGTAATCCAAGTACAGTGGGAACTCACACGAGACAAATGACGATCCTCAGGTCGATGAATTAACCTGTACACATGTCACCAGGGAACTGCTATCTGACGTCAGGTACAAGACAAACTAGCAGGTTCCCGGCGAGTCCTGTCCGGTGTACTCATAATGTAACACCTTAGATTGTGTTTTATGGTTAAGTATATTTTAATGTATGGTTTTTAATAAAAAGTTTACCAAATTAGTTTTCAAATATTTTATCCTATTTAATGAGTATTTTATTAGATTATTCCTAGGCTTGCACACACTTGTGCATGATAACTAGGGTTGTTTTTGGGGGTTTAACCATGATTAGCAACATGGTGAACTAACCATTCCCTAACCTAGTTTAATATTGTATTAGGTGCTTTTGGGTTTTTATTTGTATATGGTTCATTTCAAAAATAATATGAATTTAAAAAGGTTTTTTTTAAATGATTGCTTTGTGTTGACTTGGTGAGAGAGAGAGAGAGTGCATTATGAGGCATGATGGCTTGCCCATGCCTTCATTTAATGAAGAGAGAGAAAGAGGAGGGGGTTGACTTGTTAGTGTTCTCTCATTCTCACTCATTTCTCTTATCCTCTCACTCTCAAACTCACAACACACACACTCACCTGCAGCAGAGGCAGCAGCAGCTCCAGCATCAGCTCCACCAGCATCATCAGCAACAGCATCATCACCATCATCATCAGCAGCAGCAGGAGCAGCAGGCAGCAACAGCAGTAGCAGGAGCTCCAGCGACTTGCAGCAGCTCCTTTCACTTCTTCACCTGCCTTCTAGGGTTCATTAGGGTATATTTCTTGAACCCCATTTCATGGTTTGCTTATGTTGTGTGTAGTTTAGCATCGGTTTGTGTTAATTAGCTAGTTTTGTGCTAGTTATGGTGATTTATGAGATGTTGCGGCTAATTGATGATTGTGTTAGTTAATCCTACCTATTTAAGTGTTATTAAGGTCACTTGAGCTGAATTTAACCCTTGATTACACTAAAATACCATAGGGTTTGTGTTTTGTGCAAATTGGTGATTTTAAAGCGATGTATTGGCTTTCTGAGATCTGCTTTTGACCCGGGACCTTCAGGTTAAAATTGAGAAAACTGGGGCATGCACACTAGGTCTGGAACACACCACCAGAGCAAGAGCCCCTAACAATTTCCTTGGGCCGCAGATTCATTGTGTTTGGCCGCAATTTGTGGCCAAGTAGGGGGCAGGGGTGTTGGGGTCTTGTCTAGGGTTGTCTGTAGTGTTGTCTAGTACTTTGGCATGTCTAGTTTTGTAATATTTGACCTGTAGGATAATCTGGGACTATATATCGTTTTGCATGTCCGTTTGTCTGCGCGATACGCGCGATACGTGAGTGGGTTCTGTGATCCAGCGTATCGCGGTGTGTCGCGATAATTTTAGACACGTATACACACGATTCAGCGTATCGTGCACACGCGCGTTTAGTTCGCGACGCGAGTTTCTCGTTTTGGTTCGATATCGCGTTTTGCGGAATATTTGGCTTATATATGATTTCCATGTCTTATTTGCAGGTTTGCCGGCAGGGACTACGGACACTACTACATGGGGGAGCAGATGGTAGGATTCACCTAGCGTGGAGCGTAGGTGAGTAGATTTAACATCTACAGGGGAATCGCCCGCATGGCGTTATGCGTCTGGGCTAGGATTCTAATACCTGTCGCATATTCTACGTCATTGTTAGAATTGCGCCTTTACTTTATTTTCTTGGTATAGTTGTACTGTGACTAGCAGCCGTAGGACACTGCATATATTATTGACGGTTTATATTGTACGAGCACAGATTTTATGCTACACACACACCGTCAATAATTTCCATGTCACACACAACCCCTTATAGATACCTTATTGCTTATCATACTTGACATCTAGCTTATCGGTATACCTATAGTGTATCTTACCATTAGTGATAGGTACATCAACAACTTGCGATACAGCTACAGGTATACCTTGCACATATTTTACTTATACCCGGGGGGTACCCTTCATATTCTAATTATACCCAGGGGGTATACGACATCTTTAACTTATAGATAGACACCTATACTTAGCTGTACCTTGTTGATTTCGCATACATCTGTTTCAGCTTTATATTCTCATTTATATGCTCACATTCTGATATATCGCATATATTTATTCCTGGATTTGCGCCTTGTTATTTAGATTTTACATGATGTTTTCTGGATTTGGGAACCGCGGGAGTTCATGAAATTATGCATACATTGAAAAACCCGGTTTCCTTGATGTGATATTTGCGCAGCCACCATGAGATTTATCGGTTCTGATTATATACTCCATACGAGGTGTGGTTGCCGTATGAGGGTACATGGTGGGGCCCGGTATGGTTCCCCTCGGCAAGAAGATCGATGGACTTTGCCGATTGAGCCTAGAGGCGGGCGAGTACCTACCGGTGACAGTACCCATGACTCGGCGGGGGATCACGGAGACACCGTTGGGAGTCATGTACGTATGCATACGTCGAAAGGCGAGGGTCAGAGCTAGGCACTCGTGCTTTCGGGATAGCGTATGATATGTGATCAGGATTTCTGTGTCGATGCTTGGCACATGGTTTTCATGATATTTCTTTAACACCTTTGTATATATAACAGGGGATTTAGCCGTTGTTATATATACCCTTACACCAATATTAGTGGAATGGGACGCTAATATATGTGTATTGCCCCCATCATATTTATTTCTGTATATATACCTTTAGGATGTTAGATTCTTACTTGAGATTTGACTTGGGATATTAGGTGATTCATTGAGATTGGATATTGGACATACCTATGCGATTACTGATTTGTACATTCGGGATATAGGAGATTACTCGATATTGTACATTGAGGAGATGTGAGACTTATATGATGTGAGAGCCCAATGTGGGGGCAGATTTGAGGAATTGGGATTTGAGTGTCTTGATGGATTGTGATCCTACCACGATGACAGGATTCCGTGGATGACATATTTCTCTCCATACCTCGTACCTTTTCACCTATGCACTGTTCCATGTTTTAGAAGTACCTGTTAGTGTACCCTTCATGATAGCTGCATATTTGCCTTCTCATATTCCTATTGCATAGTTATTGCACACTCTTATCATGTTATTATTGCTTTACATATTGATTGTACATGCTTGTGTACTTTCCATTATTCAGCATTTGCATGACATGTTATTACTGTAATCGCATATCTTAGATTCATGCTGTACGTACATTCCTGCGATTACCTGCATATGTTATCTACTATTCACGAGTTGGCAACTCACCCCCGTTGTGCCACAGGTGTTTCAGGTTGTTCCCCAGAGTAGTCGAGGCAGGCTATTCCGCTATTCAGTATCCATCTATCATATTTTGCTACAGATATCGCATCGGCTCACAGTGTACTGTTTTGCTTAGGTGGGTTAGATGATTATCTGTATTTCATATTGTACATTCGTTGTATCTTGTACTCTCCATCTACTATTATGTTGTTGACTTAGAGACTTGGTGAGGACGTTATTGTATATTATTTGTGGATTTTTTGCCTTTTTATATATACAGCTTTCTCTCTATTGTCCTTATTCTTCGCTACGGCGTCGTATATTTGTATTGTATTCATCTTGGCTAGTTTTTACAAAAAGGGGGTGTTGCCAAAATTTTAAAGAAAGAAAGTAGAACTTTTAAAGAATTTGGGTTGCGATTTCAAGTGTTTCAAAAACTTATATTATCTTTTCCGTATTTTCTTGGTTTAGATTTCTGGGTTTTGGCTTTCTTTTACTGCGTTACGTCCTTAGGCGTTGCGTAGTATTAGGGCCGTCACGGGCCAATTTTGGGTCGTGACAAAGTTGGTATCAGAGCGCTAGGTTTTACCTTTCGGAGTGTAGGATGACCTTAGTATGATGGAGTAGGTAACTTAAGCAGAGTAACGTAGTGTGTGTATGTCTACAGCATACCCACGATGCGGTACTTCGCCTTAAGTGACCTAAGTACAATTTGCTTGAAATTCCTTCCTTGATGATTCATATCCTTGTGATTCGATTTCCTTATCCTTATCGAATCTTATATCTATTTATAACCTTGCCGCCGATGACTATGGGGACTCGGAGTGATGCAGCGAGGGCCGAGGTCAGAGTTGGCTCGGGTGAGACGAGTACTGACCAGGATGGCACTCTAGTTGCACAGGTGCAGACGGATCAGCCTACGACATATACTATTGATAGACTTTTGGCAGAGATGCAGGACATCCGCCAGACTATGAGTTCATTGGTTGATGTCGTTCGGGAGCTACGACAGGAGGTTGTCACCCCTGTTACTCAGTTGTCACTTACGATCAGCATGCAGCAGTCCGTCACCTACATAGCACCAGTGGTTGCAGCTCTAGTTGACGAGGCGCATATTCCAGAGGCTCAGAGAGTTCCCGGACGGTGGAGGACTCATACTAGCGTACCATCCCAGAGACAGAGGTTTGGTCATCGAGACAGATTCCGTGGCTGTCGCGGGAGTAGCAGAGGCTTAGGACAAGGACAGCCGTTCAGCTTTCATCCCCAGGATGGTCAGCAGTCACCACATGGATGTTTTCGATGCGGGAGCCTTCAGCACTTCGTCAGGGATTGTTCCTTAGCACCTCGTCAGGATCGTCACCAGAGAGGCCGTGGACGTGGAAGGTTCGCTCAGAGGGCTCAGTCTACCAGAGGAGTTCATCCAGCTGAGGGTAGAGGGCAGACACAGGAGTTTGCTTCTACTCATCGGGACGCGCAGGCGTCCAATGTGGAGTTTTCAGGTATCCTTATTTCGCGTGTTCTTTTGATGTATTCGTTTGTTTTTCATGCTTGTGCCGTGGTTGGGTAAATTAGTCGTAGTTGTGTTAACTTCTGTCAGCGATTCTTTTGTTACGCGACATGTATTCAGTTGTGTGCCAATCGGATAGGAGATAGAGATTCGTCCGTCGTTTTGATCCTTCTAGAGATGTTGGATTTGACGTTCTCCTGGGCACGGACTGGTTAATTACGTGCTAGGCGTCTGTGGACTACCGGGAGGAAACAGTCAGGTTGTTTTTCCGGCAAGTCAGTTCTTGTTGTGCAGGTGGATAGTTGTGCCGCCTCTCACAGCTTGAATTCAGCCTTTTTCGCTAGTCGGCTTCTGAGGAGATGTCGTGGATTCTTAGCGTTCATTCGTGATACCGTAGCCACAGAGGGTTTGTTGGACCGGTGTTCCTTTCGTGCGAGAGTTTCCGACGTTGTTCGGGATGAGCCGGCAAAGCTTAGGGAGCTTAAGGATCAGCTGCAGAGTTTTGGTATGGGGAGTTTTGTGCATCTGAGTGTTTCACTTTTGGAAGCTCCTATTTCTGTTCGTAAAGGAGAAAGACGGCAGTTTAAGGTTGTGTGTCAACGGATCGCTACTTGAACCGGCTTACGGTGCGGATGGGTATCCTTCACCTCGCATTGACGATTTCTTCGATCAGCTCCAGAGTGCGGGACATTTTCTAAGTTTGTTTGGGATCAGGTCATCATTATTGCGGATTCGGGGTGATGGCATTCCGAAGACTGCCTTATGCGTGCGACGGGCTTTGTGTGTTTTTGTGAGTCGTTGGATTCACTGATGCCCTAGCAGCATTCGTAGATGTGATGAACCAGATTTCTTCAGGCCATTCCTCGACCAGTTTTTGTTGTGTTATTTACGACATTCTGGTCTATTTAATGTGTCTTGAGGGACAATAGTAGCACTTGAGGATTTGTTATGCAGATACTGGGAGAGCACCAGCAGTTTGCTAAATTCTCGGAGTATTTCTTCTGGCTTGTTTTGTGTTGACTCCTAGGTCTTGTAGTCACGGGAGACGGTTTCGTATGGTTCCGAGGGAGATCGTGGCCGTACAGCTTAGGCCCAGACTTGTGTGCAGGACGGAGGTCCGCAGATTTTTGGGCATAGCGGGTTTTACCGCCGTTTCGTGCAGGGTTACTAGAGTAGTGCTGCACCGTCGAATGAATTGACCGAGATGGAGATTTCTTTTCTGTGGACAGAGGCATGTGTGCGGAGTTTTCGGCAGTTGAAGATTCTGTTAACAAATGCATCAGTTCTTCCTTTGCTTTCTGGTTCGGGCGATCTTGTTGTTAAACTGTAATGTTTCTTGAGTGGGACTCTAGTGTGTACTGAGGTGACCCTATAGAGTTATCGCTTTTGCTTCCCTACATTTGGAGGAAGTACGAGAAGGATATTCCACTCATGATCTGGAGATGGCCGCGGTGGTTTTGCGTTGGAGATTTGGAGACACTACTTGTTTGACAGTCGTGTCAGATTTTCCACGGACCACTAGAGCTTAATGTACATCTTCCTGCAGTGGATTTTGATTGTTGTGATAGTCTTCTGCAGATTTACAGTTCTTGTGTGATCGTCAAGTACAGCTTGAGTTCGTCTCTACGGAGGGGACAGCTTGCTCATGTCCGCGCCCGACCACTTTCCTTAAATCGTTTTCGCGAGACACTGCCCGCCGATGCTCGTTCGTCAGAGATACTTGAGCATACTCGGCTGGGTAATGATTCGGAGTCCTTGATTTGTGACACGGTATGCTAAGTTAGGGACACGTGGGTGTACCTGATGTTATCAGGTAGAGACGTGTAATCCTAGAACATGCACATCTGTCAACTCTCTCTATGCATTCAAGTGCCACCAATATTTAACGTGACTTGTGAGATAGTTACGGGTGGACAGGGATGTAAAGAGAAGTTTCAGATTTCGTTTCAAGGTGTCTGTCTTGTTGTGTGCTTGGGTCAAGCATCTGAGGCCGGCTGGAGAGTTGCAACCTTTTAGCGTTCCGATGTAGGAGTGGGAGCAGACCTCCACGAATTTCGTTATGGTTTCTACCCAAGTTTAGTCAGGGTGTGACTCCATTCGGATTCTTGTCGTCCGGTTATACTCAATTTGCTCAGTTGTTTCTTGTTAAGCTGTGTGTTTTTGTTAGTTGTCGTCAGCAGTTGGGGATCGTCACTCGCCATCGTTAGGGTTCTCCTTCGATAGCCGTTATTAGGAGACACTCTAATTGGCCACCTTTAGGTTTAGAGGTTAGGTCGTGTCGATCACCAGTCTGTTGTTTTTCTGACTTTGTGTAAGTAGGATTTTGGACCCCAGCTGTGTCTTGAGACTTCGGAGATGATCCGGTTGTTCAGGTCAGGATGAGAGTAGCCCAGCGCAAATAGAGGTCTTATGCCGACTGTGTTGGTCGTAGACTTAAGTGCGCAGGGACAGATCATGTATTCCTACGGACTTTCCGATGAATGCGTGTTGGATTTTGGGAAGCTTGTCCCAGAATTTTGGTCTTTCTGAGATCCTATAAGCGAGTTAGTTTCGTTGCCTTTAATTTGGCACTTCCGCCCAGATTATTGAGTTTTCACCCCGTATTCCTTGTGATGATACTTTACAATTACCTTCTTGACCTTTCTCACATGATTTAGCATCAGACCATGTAGCTTGGACGCGATCTTTCGTTCACCAGCAGCCATTTGTGTTAATGGTCCGGCGAGTGGAGAAACGTCGGTCAAGGGTCTTGCTATCTGTGAAGGGTTTTTCTTGGACGTAGCCGTATAGTGAGATAATCACTTGGGAGGCTGCGAGCGAGATTTGAGAGTTGTAATCGTCTCTTTGAAGGTACGCGTAACAGTATATTTTTAAATTTGGGGACGAATTTCTTTTAAGGGGGGGGGGGAGATTGTAACACCTTAGATTGTGTTTTGTGGTTAAGTATATTTTAATGTATGGTTTTTAATAAAAAGTTTACCAAATTAGTTTTCAAATATTTTATCCTATTTAATGAGTATTTTATTAGATTTTTCCTAGGCTTGCACACACTTGTGCATGATAGCTAGGGTTGTTTTTGGGGCTTTAACCATGATTAGAAACATGGTGAACTAACCATTCCCTAACCTAGTTTAATATTGTATTAGGTGCTTTTGGGTTTTTATTTGTATATGGTTCTTTTCAAAAATAAAATGAATTTAAAAAGGTTTTTTTTTAAATGATTGCTTTGTGTAGACTTGGTGAGAGAGAGTGTGTGCATTATGAGGCATGATGGCTTGCCCATGCCTTCATTTAATGAAGAGAGAGAAAGAGGAGGGGGTTGACTTGTTAGTGTTCTCTCATTCTCACTCATTTCTCTCATCCTCTCACTCTCAAACTCACAACACACACACTCACCTGCAGCAGAGGCAGCAGCAGCTCCAGCTTCAGCTCCACCAGCATCATCAGCAACAGCATCATCACCATCATCATCAGCAGCAGCAGGAGCAGCAGGCAGCAACAGCAGTAGCAGGAGCTCCAGCGACTTGCAGCAGCTCCTTTCACTTCTTCACCTGCCTTCTAGGGTTCATTAGGGTATATTTCTTGAACCCCATTTCATGGTTTGCTTATGTTGTGTGTAGTTTAGCATCGGTTTGTGTTAATTAGCTAGTTTTGTGCTAGTTATGGTGATTTATGAGATGTTGCGGCTAATTGATGATTGTGTTAGTTAACCCTACCTATTTAAGTGTTATTAGGGTTACTTGAGCTGAGTTTAACCCTTGATTACACTAAAATACCATAGGGTTTGTGTTTTGTGCAAATTGGTGATTTTAAAGCGATGTATTGGCTTTCTGAGATCTGCTTTTGACCCGGGACCTTCAGGTTAAAATTAAGAAAACTGGGGCATGCACACTAGGTCTAGAACACACCACCAGAGCACGAGCCCCTAACAATTTCCTTGGGCCGCAAATTTATTGTTTTTGGCAGCAATTTGCGGCCAAGTAGGGGGCAGGGGTGTTGGGGTCTTGTCTAGGGTTGTCTGTAGTGTTGTCTAGTGCTTTGGCATGTCGAGTTTTGTAATATTTGACCTGTAGGAAAATCTGGGACTATATATCGTTTTGCATGTCCGTTTCTCTGCGCGATACGCGCGATACGTGAGTGGGTTCTGTGATCCAGCGTATCGCGGCGTGTCGCGATAGTTTTAGACGCGTAAACACACGATTTAGCGTATCGTGCACACGCGCGTTTAGTTCGCGACGCGAGTTTCTCGTTTTGGTTCGATATCGCGTTTTGCGGAATATTTGGCTTATATATGATTTCCATGTCTTATTTGCAGGTTTGCAGGCAGGGACTACGGACACTACTACATGGGGGAGCAGATGGTAGGATTCACCTAGCGTGGAGCGTAGGTGAGTAGATTTAACATCTACAGGGGAATCGCCCGCATGGCGTTTTGCGTCTGGGCTAGGATTCTAATACCTGTCGCATATTCTACGTCAGTGTTAGAATTGCGCCTTTACTTTATTTCCTTGGTATAGTTGTACTATGACTAGCAGTCGTAGGACACTGCACATATTATTGACGGTTTATGTTGCACGAGCACAGATTGTATGCTACAAAAACACCGTCAATAATTGACATGTCACACACAACCCCTTATAGATACTTTATTGCTTATCATACTTGACATCTAGCTTATCGGTATACCTATAGTGTATCTTACCATTAGTGATAGGTACATCTACACCTTGCGATACAGCTACAGGTATACCTTGCACATATTTTACTTATACCCGGGAGGGTACCCTTCATATTCTACTTATACCCAGGAGGGTATACGACATCTTTAACTTATAGATAGACACCTATAGTTAGCTGTACCTTGTTGATTTCGCATACATCTGGTTTCAGCTTTATATTCTCATTTATATGCTCACATTCTGATATATCGCATATATTTATTCCTGGATTTGCGCCTTGTTATTTGGATTTTACATGATGTTTTCTGGATTTGGGAACCGCGGGGGTTCATTAAATTATGCATACATTAAAAAAACCGGTTTCCTTGATGTGATATTTGCGCAGCCACCATGAGATTTATCGGTTCTGATTATATACTCCATACGAGGTGTGGTTGCCGTATGAGGGTACATGGTGGGGCCCGGTATGGTTCCCCTCGGCAAGAAGATCGATGGACTTTGCCGATTGAGCCTGGAGGCGGGCGAGTACCTACCGGTGACAGTACCCATGACTCGGCGGGGGATCACGGAGACACCGTTGGGAGTCATGTACGTATGCATATGTCGAAAGGCGAGGGTCAGAGCTAGGCACTCGTGCTTTCGGGATAGCGTATGATACGTGATCAGGATTTCTGTGCCGATGCTTGGCACATGGTTTTCATGATATTTCTTTAACACCTTTGTATATATAACAGGGGATTTAGCCGTTGTTATATATACCCTTACACCAATATTAGTGAAATGGGACGCTAATATATGTGTATTGCCCCCATCATATTTATTTCTGTATATATACCTTTAGGATGTTAGATTCTTACTTGAGATTTGACTTGGGATATTAGGTGATTCATTGAGATTGGATATTGGACATACCTATGCGATTACTGATTTGTACATTCGGGATATAGGAGATTACTCGATATTGTACATTGAGGATATGTGAGACTTATATGATGTGAGAACCCAATGTGGGGGCTGATTTGAGTAATTGGGATTTGAGTGTCTTGATGGATTGTGATCCTACCACGATGACAGGATTCCGTGGATGACATATTTCTCTCCATACCTCGTACCTTTTCACCTATGCACTGTTCCATGTTTTAGGAGTACCTGTTAGTGTGCCTTCATGATAGCTGCATATTTGCCTTCTCATATTCCTATTGCATAGTTATTGCACACTCTTGTCATGTTATTATTGCTTTACATATTGATTGTACATGCTTTTGTACTTTCCATTATTCAGCATTTGCATGACATGTTATTACTGTAATCGCATATCTTAGATTCATGCTGTACGTACATTCCTGCGATTACCTGCATATGTTATCTACTATTCACGAGTTGGCAACTCACCCCCGTTGTGCCACAGGTGTTTCAGGTTGTTTCCCAGAGTAGTCGAGGCAGGCTATTCCGCTATTCAGTATCCATCTATCATATTTTGCTACAGATATCGTATCGGCTCACAGTGTACTGTTTTGCTTAGGTGGGTTAGATGATTATCTGTATTTCATAGTGTACATTCGTTGTATCTTGTACTCTCCATCTACTATTATGTTGTTGACTTAGAGACTTGGTGAGGACGTTATTGTATATTATTTGTGAATTTGTTGCCTTTTTATATATACAGCTTTCTCTCTATTGTCCTTATTCTTCGCTACGGCGTCGTATATTTGTATTGTATTCATCTTGGCTAGTTTTTACAAAAAGGGGGTGTTGCCAAAATTTTAAAGAAAGAAAGTAGAACTTTTAAAAAATTTGGGTTGCGATTTCAAGTGTTTCAAAAACTTATATTATCTTTTCCGTATTTTCTTGGTTTAGATTTCTGGGTTTTGGCTTTCTTTTACTGCGTTACGTCCTTAGGCGTTGCGTAGTATTAGGGCCGTCACGGGCCAATTTTGGGTCGTGACACATAACCCAATGAGCACATGTATACATCTTAGGTGAACCAACTGACACCAGTGGCTTGTGAGACCGGCCACCGCCCCTCGTCGGGGTCTCGACTATATACACTAGTCTACTCTGGAGTATCGATGCCCAGTCTCGAAACTCCTACGACTAGGGACCTTTTAAGGATATGCTTATAGACTACCAGCTCCCACGTATATGATCGCCCTCATACTGCTGGCAGTCAAGCAAGAATCCTAGGGGCTCTATCAACGTGCAATAGTGACCTGTAAGGTCCCCTAAAGCAGTACACGATGATAAAGGTAAACCAAATAGCATACTATCATCTTGAGTAAGACTGCCCTACCGGGATAGGTCCTCCCTCAATCATTGCAATCACGTGCCTGTGATCCAATAATTGACTCTGAGGGCACTATCTCCAACAGTTCGTGTTGATGTATACGAATACGTATACACACGTATATATTGGTTATATTGTTTGATGTTATTGATGACATAGATGGATTTAGGGTGTGATCGGATTAGTTTAGTGTTGCGAGACCCTAGAGTAGAGGTTGCACCACATTTGCACACACACACCATACTTGCATACATTCTTCTTTCATATGTGCTTATATGGTGTTATATTGTTATGTGTTCTCATGGGTATGGGACTATGTGTTCACATACTGGATTTGAGGATAGTATTTGGGATTTAAGATGAGTCGATAAGATATGATTGAGACCGCGAGAACGGTGATATGGCAGGATTCGTACTTGAGATACGTCCTGATATTATAGCGGATCTTGGGACGACGATACATGTTAATTGTGTTATACATTGAATGGTTGACATGTGATCGTGATATGAGATAAGATATGTTAAGATATTCATAATAGGTCACATTAGGCGATGTATACCTCTCTATGACAATATTTGATGATGATATCAGTTTGTATGAGGCTGTAGATCAGCAGTCAGATCATGATTAGATTGATGATATTAGTATTGTACTAGACGTAGATCAGTACCCCAGATTATGATCTTTGATAAAGAGGATACCAAATGATTAATTTGATGAATGTGATACTGACCTGTACCCAGATTTGGGGATGCCGTACAACGGATTTACATACGAGCTATATATTGATGTTTGATCCGCACTCTTGACTTGGGAATGTCTGATTATAGATATGGTATCGGATGTGATATTATCGAGGCGGGATCACCGACTAATACACACACACACACACATACACACACACACATGTATCGACTCAGACGTTAGGCGGCTTCCTTACCTTTAGTTTAACTTGACAGTTTAGCCCTATAGTTTAGTGTAGTTGTTAGCCCATATTAGTTGTTATTGTGTATAGTATTTAGCTCCCGCTCATTATTGTTGTTGCTGCGCATCGCATACTTATTTTTGAATCATATTCTATTGTTAATATCATGCTGTTAGGACACCAGCACCATTACCGATGACGCGTATGTACCACGTACACTTACTTGCCGGCTCACACGCATCTTCATCGGAATTGCCATGTCACGAACACTTTAGAAAATACTATTTCATTTGACATAGGTTGTTAGCTAATAGTTTAGACATGATATTAGTATACTTGCCTTATATGCTAGTTTAGACATTGTAGTTATTACTTGCTACTTCATGTATGTTATTATTCATTTTTATGCCGCATTCATGGATTCTCATACATATATTCACTAATTTACGCGCTATTGAGGTTTTGGATTCGGATTTCCATGAGATTTTCTGGATTTGGGGGAAAACCGCAAAACTTATATAAACTTATTTTCTCTCTTTTAAATAAAAAGTACGGTTTTCCCATGATGTATGAGTCGTCCACCATGAGTTTGCTGATGGATTTCGAGACCCGAGTTCGAGGAGTGGAGGAACCGTTTCGGGTACATGGTGGACCCGGTGCGGTACCCTGGGGCAAGAGGATCGCAGATGATGGCGTTGAGCCTGGCAGGGGAGCACTACCGACCGGTGATATTACCCGACACATCGGATATCCGGAGGATACCGTCGTTGTCTTGAGATTGATGGTAGGGGCCGGTCTGGACTGACGGCGCCCTAGATATTGAGATTAAGACATTGAGATTTCGAGATATTGAGGTACTGAGATTTGATGATACAGGCCAGTCCGGATAGCCGGAGCCTGAGATTTTGAGACTTTGAGATTTATGTTTTGTGTCGATGCTAGACACTGTTTATGCTGATTTCATTTATGATACCTCATTTTAAAAAGTACAAAGGAAATCTCACTAAATTATGAAAGCAGTTACTTTAGTACATGTATTATGTTTTCATGCATTCATACATCATCCATATGATATATTGCTACCTGAGGCACTGACACGGGCACTTGGGATTACACTCGGGTTAGATATTTACCCTAGTCATTGTTATAGGTTGCATGTTATATATATTTGAGGATATATTATGATCTTATGACCTAGGATTGCGTTGTTCATGTGGTTTCTGTTCGTAGATGTTTTTCTACTCATGAGTTGGAAACTCACCCCGTTATGCCATAGTTTCTTGCAGGTTTTGCCGTACAGGTTTCATTACGGCTTTGCTGGCACTACTTCCTTTTCCGGGTGATTTGCTAGTAGGTGGGTTTATTTGTATCGTACCCCTCATTATATACCTGGTATATTATTACTCTGTTGTATCTAGAAGTTCCATCAACCAAACATGTATTTATTTTGAGATAGAGACCAGTGATGTTATTCTTTCGACCTTAGAGTCGAGCGTTATATTTCTGTGGATTTCTTGTTGTTTTGAGTTTCCTTTTGAGTTTTGATCCTCGCCCTTGGCATTGTATATTATATTGCTTGTGTGGTTGTGACCGTCAATTAACGAAGAGCTAGCTCCCGCTTAGGGATGCCTTTTATTGATTTCGTATACTATTCATGTTGTATCCCGTTTGGGGACCAGTATTTACAAAGGAGACTCTGTCGAAATTTTCAGTAAATATTTGATGTTTTTTAAAAACACATAATTCGGCTTATGCTATTAAACTACTTGATTTAAATTGGTTTTCCTTCACTCTACTACATTTCTTGGTTTGGATTTCTAGGTTTTCACCTTACTTAGATTACGTACGCCTCGAGACGTTTCGTAGTTTAAGTGCAGGTCATGTGCCGTACTTTCGGGACGTGACAAACATATCATCATCAACGGCTCATCATCGTGGAGAAACCGGTGTCCATCAATGACACCCCAAATCCCAATACCTCAGGCGTCGTCACTCTGATCGGCCCTCATATCCTGTAAATCTCATGGAACCTGAGTGCCCAACATCGGCACTCGAAAACATCATGAAAACTCGTGTCCAACATCGACACGTAAATCCACATAACTCGGGCTCCATCAGTCCGAATCGGCCCACGGGCTCCGTCATTCCGGATCGGCCCATATCTATCTCACGACTCCAGTCGGTATCCTCCGGATAACTGCCAGGTCCAACCAATCACCGGTAGGTAGTAGTCCCTCTGGCAGGCTCGTCTTCTACTGCACAACATCCCTTTCTTGTCCTGGGGTACTATACCGGGTCCACCATGAACCCGCAAACGGATTATCCAGCTCCTCGAATCGGGCTTCTAACATAAGTCTCAGAACCGAGAAAACTCATGGTGGACGCACTGAAATATCATATCAAGAGAAACCGGGTTTTCAAAACAATGCATACTTTCTTGAAATATCCCCACGGTTCTCAAATTCATAAATCACATGAAAATCGTATCTCAATGCGTAAATCCATGAAATATGATATATGCAACATAAAACCGTAATATGAGCATATCAAGGGAAAACCGCTCTATAGTGTAGGGAAGCAAAAGTGATAGCTCTATAGTGCCACCTCAGTACATACTCGAGCCCCACTCAAGAAACATTACAGTTAAATAACAAGGTCATCCAAACCAGAAAGCAAAGAAAGAACTGGTGCAGTTGTTAACAGAATCTTCAACTGCCGAGAACTCCGCACACATGCCTCAGTCCAAAGAAGAAACCTCCCTTCCGGTCAATTTAGTCGACGGTGCAGCACTACTCTAGTAATCCTGCACGCAACGGTGGTAAGAACCTGCTAAGCCCAAAAATCTGCGGAATTCCGTCCTGCATGTTAGTTATATGTATGCCCTAGAGGCCATTACTGTACATAGGATGTATATTGTAGTGGATGCTGGGACATATATAGGGAGGACTTTCTTGCTCGACATGATAGTATGCTATCTGGTTGCTCTTTACCTTAACGTGTACATTGATTGTCTCTCTGTTACATGTTGGTAAAGCCCTTAGGATGTGTACTTGACTACCTGGACTATGATGCGGATCATACTAGTGGGGACATGGTAGTCCATAAGTACATCCTTCAAGGTCCCTAGTCGTGGGTGTATCGAGACGGGGCATCGATATACCAGAGTAGACTAACGTATACCTTCTCGACCTATACAGATGAACGATGGATGATCCCATATCCGTTGGTGTTTGACATCAGAGATGATATACGGGTGCTCAGTAGAGACTGGGTACACTGGACGGACTCGCCGAGAACTCCCAGATGGTATTATACCTCACGTCAGATGGCAGTTCTCTGGTGACAGTGGTACAGGTTAGTTTGTAGACCCGAGATCATCATAGAGTTTTGTGTGATTCCCACTATGCTTTGATATCCACCTTACCACGTCCAAGAGGGCGTGCAAAACGGTGTCTTTTGGGTACAGTCCCGAATCACATGGAGGCAATGAGCGATAGGAGGGGATTCGTCTCTCCCGGTATAGGGAGTTAATGTTGCGCTGTGTTCGATTGGCTATAACCGGAAATCCCTGGCCAGGGTTGCTGAGATTTTTCGGTAAGTGTTACCAGTAGTTTCTCGAAATGTTATAGACCTCATACCGACACGACTTATCAAGCTACTGGGGTCTGACGTTTACCACCCCTAGGCGAGATATGCGACATATTATGCGAACAGACCGGACTGTACGGTAAGTGTGTAAGTCTACGCTAGCGCCCCGGCAGTCTACAGACCCCAAAAGCGGAACAAAAACTTTTTAACTGGCGCTATCGTATACTTTAACCCGGATCTGCCATTATTGCTAAACTAACAAACTGTAAAGAGTGTAGAAAGGTTATACCGAACGATCCGAGTCCTTCGTTCTTTAACCATCATCCCACGCTCCGTTGCGGCTGCTCCGATCTCATCGATCTCCGATCTGCTCGTCCAAGTGGCACCACGTCTCTGATTCTTTAAACGGGCTCCCGCCTCTGACTTGAGGCAACTCGATCGTCAAGTTTGCCAAAAGAGACGACCAAGAATGATGTAGAGAATGAGTAGATGACTTTGTCTCACTTCGTCCAAATCCGTGGACGATCGGTTAATGAAGTTGCCGAGGGAATTGGGTGATGGAATGAAATGGACTGTAAAATTCCATGCACCCCAAATACTATCATATCTTTTCTACAAAATGAAAACCACCAAGTGAAGTGAGGAGGAGAGAGAGGGCCGGCCACTTTATAGAAGGAGGGAGGTGACCGTAGGAGAAAGAGGGTGACCACAAGGAAAAGATCTTAAACAAATATCTATCATGCAAACAAAAGGAATTAATGGTAAAGGGTGACTCATTAAACACATCATCAAAAAATCATTAATGCACTAATGAGTCATGAAGCCTAGTCATCATCTAGAACCTTCTAGAACACTGACTCACCTCAACTGAAGAAAAGATAAATCCGTCTTTAACCGAATGTTAAAAGACGGCTGATAGAAAACTGGAAACTGGTAACTTCCAAAAGTGATCCTGAAACGACTTTCAGGATAACCCCGAAACTGTATAAATATACCCGCATTTGTATTACGACCGAATACAAATGCAACTGAAACAAAGATATTATACCTACTCAATATAATACTCGGATCCGGCTTAAACCAAAGCCGACCAGTATCATCTACCCGAAAAATAACACGTGCGTAAACGCACGTGCATTTTCCGAACCCTGCCATAAACCATACGGCCTCTACAACGTTTCGCCCGAACTTGGGAAACTGTCTGTGGGGGACTCTAATGACTCGTCAGTACCCTGGCAGTGGGTTTAACCACAAACCGTCAGCGGCACTAGCAATGCGTAACGGCTGCCCATGGACTGACCTCAAGGGAGGCTGATGAGCGAACTCATTCAGAAACCCTACTGAGCCTAACAGTGACAATGTATATACAGTCTGGTCCGTTCGTCTATGAGTATCACATTTCTGCCTAGGGGGCTAGTAACGTCAGACCCCCAATAGCAGTATAAGTCGTGTCGGAGTGTAGCCCAATAACACCCTGAGATACTACTGGAGTACCTACCAGTAAATCTCCTGCCACGGCCGTGGGCTTTGTGTAATGGCTCTCCTAGACACAACACGATCTCGCCCCCAATACCGGGAGAGACGAATCCCCTGCCGATCCGCTCACGTGCCTCCATATGGCTCGGGACTGTACCCAAAAGCTACCTGTTTGCACGACTCCTTTGAGCCGTGGTAGGGTAGAAATCAAAGCACAGTGGGAACTCACACGGGACAAATGACGACCTCAGGTCGATGAACTAACCTGTACACATGTCACCAGGGAACTGCTATCTGACGATAGATATAGTACTAACTAGCAGATTCCCGGCGAGTCCTGTCCGGTGTACTCATAACCCAATGAGCACCTGTATACATCTTAGGTGATCCAACTGACACCAGTGGCTTGTGAGACCGTCCACCGCCCCTTGTCGGGGTCTCGACTGTATACACTAGTCTACTCCGGAGTATCGATGCCCTGTCTCGAAACTCCCACGACTAGGGACCACAATTAAGGATATGCATATAAACTTCCCAACTCTCACGTATATGATCGCCATCATACTGTTGGTAGTAAAGCAAGATCCTAAGGGCTCTATCAAAGTGTAACATGTAATCAGTCACCTGAACATGTACACGACTGATAAAGGCAAACCAGAAAGCATACTATCATCTCGAGTAAGACTGTCATACCGGTATAGGTCCTCCGCAATCATTGCAATCACGTACCTGCGATCCAATAATTGACTATGAGGGCACTATTTCCAACAATCTCCCACTTGCACTCAAGGATAATTATTGCAATGTCGACTACTCACAACCCGTGTGAAACCGAACATCCAACTCCTCTACTAATCAGTTTCACAAAGCCCGTTTGTAAAACTATTGTGTTCGAGAAATAGCCTTAGTGAGTGGATCCGCCTAGATGTTTCTTTCTATATCTCTCTTAATCTCAAATTCGCGGAGAAAGCCATCTCCCGAATCGAGTAACACCTGTCTTAGAATATGTCTGGATATCTGATGGGACCTAGTTCATAAATGAACTCCAAATCCAAACTTCTTAGACTGTATCGATCACTGAACCTAATCAGTATCCGGCACCATGCCACCCACAATATCCTCTTGGACCACCTATCCATAATACTGTCCCTCTTCGTCAGAGGGAAAAACTATAACTCTGACAATCACTCTGTCAACCATGTCACCTTTGAAGCCTGGAATGATAATCGTCTCCCGAAGGAGGCTCCCTTCATCAAATCCGTAGAACATGTACTTATGTTCTAAAACTGCTTCCTTATATTTCTCCAGGATTGGATTAATACAAACTTATTGCATCTAGTGCAAAACCAACATTTGGTGTGGTACTTGACATCTCATGATTGACTCAATTGCCTAAGCAAATGATCTGCCAATCATGCACATCCCTCTCCCCTTTAGTCTGTAAGACACCTTTAGAGAGGGTGACTCCATCACCTGCAGGTACACCACCATGCTAGGAGTCATCTATTCCAAAAACCATTAGAATATCTGTCAAAGTACCCACATTGGGAAACTACCCAAATCCAGATCTAAAACCATAGATCTAGAAACCAGAATGTCAAATATTATATCCATATCCTGTCTGGAGAAACAACTGTGTGACGACCACAGTACAACCGATCGTAGTATAGGAATTTTACTTCCTACTCTGTGTATGTCATCCAAATACCATGACATCACACCCTACTACCTCCTTAACAGATCCATCCCCTATTCTGACTGAAGTCAAACTCATGACTATCACATCAAAACTAGATGATCTATCTCCGCTATAACTGCTCTAGTCTATAAATAGACATAAGCTACTTGCCCACCATGCTTCCGTTGCTCCCACTGACTACGACAACCCTCCTACCGGGTCTCATAACCTGGAACAACAGTAATGTCAAGTCTGGGTAGATAAGAACCTCCCTGTCACCTTCCTTGAGGCTACCGAAGTACCTCTCGGGTGTCTGAGGTTACCCACCATGTCTGCGGAGTGGCTATTGGAATGTCAAACCTGATTGAATATATAGGTCCTATTAAATTTTCCGTAATCGTTCGCGGTTCTGGAATCACTTCCAGTTCTACCATACTCCCACTACTGTTTTCTGAAAAAGATCCATTTTACTAAAACTGTGGCGAGTCAAGAACAATATCACTATTGATCTTCCAAATGGTAGAATATCAACCCTCGTCATAGCCAGGGTCAACCCACAAACAGCCATTACAGAAACGTGCCCTGAGTTATCCAGAGTCTGGTTTTAAGCATAAGCTGGACAACTCCCCGTACCTTAATATCTTTTAAGGTACGAACTATTCTATATCCAATATAGAAACTTTGGCACTAATTTAATTGGAACCAGATTCAAATCTTGCAGCTGTCTCCAGTGCATATCAACTTAATGGAAAAAAGGCTAATCAGCATTACTCAACTTAGGAATCCATCCAATTATGAGCAACCTGTAAGAGAAACACGTTTCTCAAAACCATCACTATCTTCTGAATACCAATCACAAGAATCTACATCTTCGATCTCTTTGAAGAATCCCGATACTTGTGATACCTGGTTCTCTACTTTATTCTTATACCCACAACTTCTCAAAACTTAGACCTTGTATTTCTACGAAACACTCGTCTAAATACTAGAGAAGTTATAAGTAAACAGAACATAGTACGAGGACCTACCCCTTTGTCCTGATGGACACTTGGACAACATACAATACTCTGTATAAGTCCGCTGAGTTAAACAACTCAAAACCTGTGCGTCGTAGGTTGAAAACTGTACCCTGGCGATTTCCTCAAATATCACCAATTACAACGAATTCCGATATAATGAGGATGATCACCTAATTCCCAATATCTTACTCCCACTCATCATCTGTAAAACCATACAGATATGAGAATGAAACCTGGTAAATACATACCCTTGGAGTAAGTGTCTAATCGGGAAAACAGTTTTTCTTTAACAATGCACTGAAACATGAAAATGTATCGTAGGGGTATCCTGGTATTCATAGCAATGCCTCTTCCATAATCCAATTCATGACTTCAACCGTATATTTTATTGCCGTCTCTCCAAATCCCTTTATTTGTCTTTAGTCGTTACCTTCTGTACACCATCGTTAGGCTAAATGGTTTTCTTCCTTCCCTACCGTTCGGCACCAGCCTATGGTTTGGAAGAAGACTATCCAGTAAACATAATAGGTGTACCCTCCTAAACCAAGGAGTACTCGCAACTGAGAGAAGGTGATGAGAAAAGACAACTAAATAATACCTTATTCTTTTAAAGGTGAAATAGGAGTGGCGATGAAGTACGCGGTTTTGGTCGTGAATGATATCAGTCGCAATTTACTTTGCCCTCTTTCTAATCCCTTTATTTTGTCTTTACATATTACCTTCTGCACACCCTACTTAGGCTAATTGGTTTTCTTCATTCCCTACCTTTCGGCACCAGCCTATGGTTTGGAATAAGACTATCCAATAAGCGTAATAGGTGTACTCTCCTAAACCAAGGAGCTCTCGCAACCTGAGAGAAGGTGATAATAAAAGACAACTGAATAAACCAATTCTATTTCTCCTGAACCTGGATCCATCCTCAAAGAAGTCCCTTCGAGTTCGTATATAACCATACGATGGATCTATCCAATGGAAGTGGATATCCATAGTAATACGGGTGTTCTGAGAAATACAAAGGGTAAAAGAAGGAGTGGCAATGACTTATGCAACACAGACAATCCAAAAGCCAGTATTTAAGAAGGTTCGGTCAACCTGGTCACTGAGTCATAGTCTAGGGTCGGTCAAAGGTCGCTGCCAAAGAGAGAGAGAAAAGAAACACTCTGCATGCACTCTAACCTAGATCAGAATGGTTATCACTTTATCTAATCCGGAAACCTCCCACTGTCCTGTCAAATTCTCCTCCAAACCTAAAGAAGAATCAATCGGGATCACCCGAAGAGTAAACCAACTCATCATTGGGAATCGGGATCCAACTCTCATCGCATGATAACGTGACGGAATCCACTCGCGTTATCACACTCCAGAAGGTATGCGCATGCCTGGCAAGTTTCAGTTTCTTTAGAAACTCCCGATATGATTTTTACCCCATGTTCTTATGACCTTGACGAAAGCCAACAAATCATAAGTCACATGTCAAGTTCTGCCCGTCATTATCTTGTTAATTCGAACCCACCCGTACATACCCTTGACGAAAGCCAACAAGGTAATACGACTGTCCCAAACCAACACATCTATCTATGCAACAAATGAATACCCCAGCAACTACCAAACACTATGCCTTGACGAAAGCCAACAAACATAGCTTGAATATTACTAACCATCCATAAGAAACGACGGAGGGCTACGGCTGGTTTTTGGCGAAAAAACCTTTAACGTAATGAACTTGATCTCGTTGAAGGAACCTGATAGCTTTTTATAAAATATAGTGGCGAAAACCTTTTGCTAAAGAGGTCACTCCCGGTAAAGGGATCTCGGCTCTTTCCTCGTGGAATGAGGTGCAGGATATTCCACTGAATACCACTATGCATAGCAACTTGTAATCGACTATAGTGAAGTTATTACGCTGACGCAAACTTCTGCCCAAGGGGTCAGTCCCGGTGAAGGGATATCGGCCCTTGCCCCGTCGAATGAGGTGCAGGATATTCCACTGAATACCGCTATGCATAACAAAAGGAAACGTCTTTGCAATAACACTTTTTAAATTTGTTCCAACAACATCCAAACAGGTTTGTTTTACTTTGCATTGATCAGAATCAACGCAGTCCCATCATTCAATCACACCAGAAAAGAACGAAAATAAAATGTACGTATATGCCATCCGCATTCGTCACTGGGTCCCGTCATCACCCGTTAGGTTACTTAACTAACGACAGAGCGGGGACTGGACTAGCGCGGGTGTAAAACATATACAACATCTAAACAGGTTTGTTTTACTTTGCATTGATCAGAATCAACACAGTCCCATCATTCAATCACACCAGAAAAGAACAAAAATAAAATGTACGTATATGCCATCCGCATTCGTCACTGGGTCCCGTCATCACCCGTTAGGTTACTTAACTAACGACAGAGCGGGGACTGGACTAGCGCGGGTGTAAAATATATACAACATCTAATAGTATATAAACCAATATACAATAATCGCTCCAGGCGTGATAGTATGCAACATTACAGAAAAGTAATAAGCATCACAGAACAATACAGATAATCTGGGATCCCCGGGTTTCACAGAGCCGCTGCTGAAACCCGACGTTCCCCTGTCGTGTGGATAGCCTGTGCAATGAAACCTAGACCCCTACGGGTGCGGCAAGTTACCCGCCAAAACCTGAAGCGAGGCAGCCCCCTACAGCATAGTGAATGGACCACCCAACACTTCACGGAATCCGTTAATCTTGGGCACCCCTCCTTGGGTCAACCTGTACCCCCTACGAGTGCGGCGAATAGTCTGCCAATTCTAGAGTGGGGCCCCTCTGCCTTTCAAAGCCATGAGATGCGGACCCGTTGCTTCTCAGAACCCGGCTATCCGTGCACTCCGTCTTGGGGTAAAACCTAGTACAGTAATGAAAAATAGTACAACAGGTACATCGACCGCATCCTGGTCGTGCCCCAAAAGAATATTATACAACAGGCAGTGACGGCAGTCCACAAGTTGGACGCTCGCCCCGCAATATCAAATGTACAAATAAACTCAAACTGTACTACCATTGCACACTGCTATCCACCACGACAAATCCGCAACATCACAGCACAACACAGAACATCAACGCGAATGTCACGTTCACAAACCCGTCTAAAAGAACTATAGCAATCAGACGCGATTTACCGATCAAATGACATTCCCGGTCGGAGATATAATGTAAGCACTGTAAACTAACGTGTTTAAATTTCGATCGACCAAATATCACAAAGTGGGCCCCACGACTTACTGGTGAACAGTAACAAAACCTGGGCCAAAACGATATATACCAAAAACCCCAAAATCCAACAGAGAAGACACATACAAAATTTGGTGCACTGATCCCATCATATGGCCGCGGATGCGCGGCTAAACCATGGGTTTGGCCGCTAATCCGCGGCGCTTTGGTGAGATCACGTGCTCAAATTTTGCACGTGTGCTTAAAAAACCCTGCACAGTTTTCTGAGATGTGTAGAAAAATTTTAGGAGATCATTTAAAATCAACAGAAACTGTCAAGCTTGAAAATTGCGATTTTTGATTTCCGGTTCGATCGATGTTTTAAACGCGTTAGCACAAGTTAGTATAGCAAAATGGTTAGGCTCTGATACCACTGTAAGTCTACGCTAGCGCCCCGGTAGTCTACAGACGCCAAAATCGGAACAAAAACTTTTTAACTGGCGCTATCGTATACTTTAACCCGGATCTGCCATTATTGCTAAACTAACAAACTGTAAAGAGTGTAGAAAGGTTATACCGAACGATCCGAGTCCTTCGTTCTTTAACCATCATCCCACGCTCCGTTGCGGCTGCTCCGATCTCGTCGATCTCCGATCTACTCGTCCAAGTGGCACCACGTCTCTGATTCTTTAAACGGGCTCCCGCCTCTGACTTGAGGCAACTCGATCGTCAAGTTTGCCAAAAGAGACGACCAAGAATGATGTAGAGAATGAGTAGATGACTTTGCCTCACTTCGTCCAAATCCGTGGACGATCGGTTAATGAAGTTGCCGAGGGAATTGGGTGATGGAATGAAATGGACTGTAAAATTCCATGCACCCCAAATACTATCATATCTTTTCTACAAAATGAAAACCACCAAGTGAAGTGAGGAGGAGAGAGAGGGCCGGCCACTTTATAGAAGGAGGGAGGTGACCAAAGGAGAAAGAGGGTGACCACAAGGAAAAGATCTTAAACAAATATCTATCATGCAAACAAAAGGAATTAATGGTAAATGGTGACTCATTAAACACATCATCAAAAAACCATTAATGCACTAATGAGTCATGAAGCCTAGTCATCATCTAGAACCTTCTAGAACACTGACTCACCTCAACTGAAGAAAAGATAAATCCGTCTTTAACCGAATGTTAAAAGACGGCTGATAGAAAACTGGAAACTGGCAACTTCCAAAAGTGATCCTGAAACGACTTTCAGGATAACCCCGAAACTGTATAAATATACCCGCATTTGTATTACGACCGAATACAAATGCAACTGAAACAAAGATATTATACCTACTCAATATAATACTCGGATCCGGCTTAAACCAAAGCCGAACAGTATCATCTGCCCGAAAAATAACACGTGCGTAAACACACGTGCATTTTCCGAACCCTGCCATAAAACCATACGGCCTCTACAACGTTTCACCCGAACTTGGGAAACTGTCTGTGGGGGACTCTAATGACTCGTCAGTACCCTGGCAGTGGTTTTAACCACAAACCGTCAGCGACACTAGCAATGCGTAACGGCTGCCCATGGACTGACCTCAAGGGAGGCTGATGAGCGAACTCATCCAGAAACCCTACTGAGCCTAACAGTGACAATGTATATACAGTCCGGTCCGTTCATCTATGAGTATCACATATCTGTCTAGGGGGCTAGTAACGTCAGACCCCTAATAGCAGTATAAGTCGTGTCGGAGTGTAGCCCAATAACACCCTGAGATACTACTGGAGTACCTACCAGTAAATCTCCTGCCACGGCCGTGGGCTTTGTGTAATGGCTCTCCTAGACACAGCACGATCTGGCCCCCAATACCGGGAGAGACGAATCCCCTGTCGGTCCGCTCACGTGCCTCCATATGGCTCGGGACTGTACCCAAAAGCTACCTGTTTGCACGACTCCTTTGAACCGTGGTAGGGTAGAAATCAAAGCACAGTGGGAACTCACACGAGACAAATGACGACCTCAGGTCGATGAACTAACCTGTACACATGTCACCAGGGAACTGCTATCTGACGATAGATATAGTACTAACTAGCAGATTCCCGGCGAGTCCTGTCCGGTGTACTCATAACCCAATGAGCACCTGTATACATCTTAGGTGATCCAACTGACACCAGTGGCTTGTGAAACCGGCCACCGCCCCTTGTCGGGGTCTCGACTGTATACACTAGTCTACTCCGGAGTATCGATGCCCTGTCTCGAAACTCCCACGACTAGGGACCACAATTAAGGATATGCATATAAACTACCCAACTCTCACGTATATGATCGCCATTATACTGTTGGTAGTAAAGCAAGATCCTAAGGGCTCTATCAAAGTGTAACATGTAATCAGTCACCTGAACATGTACACGACTGATAAAGGCAAACCAGATAGCATACTATCATCTCGACTAAGACTGTCATACCGGTATAAGTCCTCCGCAATCATTGCAATCACGTACCTGCGATCCAATAATTGACTATGAGGGCACTATCTCCAACAAAGTGTTACTGGTTGGATTCACAGGAGTGTGAGCGGGTTTGCTCGTCGATCTTCTGATCGCTCAATACCCGGGTGGCCGTTACGTTTTGCAGACCGCTTGCGGCTTGTGGGTGTTTGATATGATCATCACCTGCTGCCGGCGTATTGACGAGTCTTTAGAGTCCTAGACAGAGGTTTCCTGGCTCAAGAGAAACGAAATAGGAGCGCATATGAGATATGTGCGGGACCGAGAATAATGCGTGTATGTGATACCGTATTCTATTCTCGCGATGAATGTATCGATTGGTTGTATGCGATATAACCTAGTTATCGAATCAAGGATTGATTCGATAAGCCGATACATTGGATATTAGTCGGTTATATGCGATATGACCGGATCGTTAAATCAAGTATTGATTTGATGATTTAATGCATAATTATATATTTGATATATTACTTTGCATTAACTAGTATTGGTTCACTTTTCACTTTAAATGGATTTTCTCACTTGAAATGCACATTGTATATGTGATATATTTTTGTGCACTTGTTTGTATCATGTTTGATAATACATGCTCACTTGGGTTTGTGTAAAGATTAAACCATGGTTGTGTAATGGTTAGGGTTTTCATTTTATTATCTATTTATTTATTTATTATTCTTTTTGAAATGAAAAAGAGAAAATGGTGGCTTTCTTTGTTTGTTGATGAAGCTTCATGAAGCTTTGACTAAGTGACCATTTTGTCTTCATGCTTAACCCTAACCATTCAAACTAACCATAGTTTATTCTCTACACCTAACCATGGTTGGGATATGATAAGTATTCATATTATTTTCATTTTTGAAATATACTTATCATATTCTTTCTTCTTCATCTTCATCTTCAACAATGAAGAAAGCTTGCCTCCATCAATGGCAACTTATGAAAATGAGTGAGAAATCCAATTCTAAAGTGAACCCACTTCCTATTTCTTCATCCTCTACCACTTTCCAAGTAGTATAGGGTGTTTTCTTCACAAGTTTCATGGCTTGGTGAAGTTGGAGCTTGATCTTGTGTTGCCTCGACGTAGATCATCTTCGGCATCAAAGTCGACGACCTAGCCCGCCCATTTCTCCGATGAAGCCGACGCTAGAGCCCGGGATTCGATGATCGCAGTGAGGGGACTTCATCACGGAGCTATGGAGGTGGAGGACCGGATCTACAAAGGTTGTATTTCCGTTCACTTAGTTAAGTTGTTAACTAGTTGCATGTTTCGCCTATACATCTAGTCAACGATCCGTATTAGGGTTTCTCGGCACTTGAATTTTTTGAAATTGGCATGGTTGATGCCTTGTGAGACCTCATTAGCGTGTCTAAGAACCCTACAGTGGTATCAGAGCCTACCTAGAGCCTTAGGCGATGCGTAGACGATGTTAGAAACCCGATCAAACCCGAAACCCTAATCCGAGACCACTCTCTGTCCAATTTTTGAAAATGTGGATTTTTCCATATTAAAAATATGCAGAAAATTAAGCAGGGCTTTGTAGGAATTGCTACAAATTTCATGGACCTAAATCGATTAAACCGCCACGGAACCGCGGCAGGAGCCTGCTTGTGCGGCGGTTCCGCGGCCGTACGGTTGGTTCATCCAATAAAAGTTTCACAGTAATTCCTCTTTTTTAGTGCTGTATTTTCTGGGATATTTTAATATTTACTCTACAGTTGAGTTTTCTGGGGTTGTTTAGGGAACTCGTGGATTCGATCGGATTGTCTAATCTTGTCTATGTGTTTTTCCGGGTAAATTTTTGAAATGTTAAAAAGTTCGACCGTATATAAATACCCAATTTTTCCCCTGTTGGGAAATTTCCAAGTGTTGGATCTTTCCGTAGTTTAATAACGTTCTAAGTAGTGCAAGTAACGCGATGGACCCTCTAGAAGACAACAAACCTTAACTCGATTATGTGACCGTCTTGAACTGCCTTTTGAACCTTAGGGTTTGGGGCAGTACGGCGTGCCACATGTGAGGCGTTGGCTTGACCCTTCTACGGCTGGACCATTGGTACTGTGGCATGTGATGGATGTTTTTAAACTGATTTCAAGTGTTGAGATATTTTGGGGAAATCTTGGGTGTTTGAGTATTCGATCGGAAAGTTTAACTTTGTCTATTTATCTGGAATGTGATACAATATTTGGAATCCACAGGTAGTTATGAGATAACTGATTTGAATATTATAAACATAGCAGTTTAGTCTCAAATGATCGGTTGCCACAGAATTTTGATGTGATCAAAATTCCGTCGCAATCACGTAGCGTACGCGGATACTCGCTGGATAAACTTAATAGACAGCTACACCCCAAAGCCCCGACCAAGTGACTGTAGGAGAACCCCGTCGCTGAAAGCATCCGTTCGGGTGCTCGCGGCAGCGGTGTTCCGCCTTGGTGCACTTCGTCGACGGCATCGGGGGTGCGGCCGTCTACTGAAGTTTGCGACAAGCATTCGATCAGGATGTGGGGAATCTTGTTGAATTGCCCGACTTTGTATTGAAAAGTGTTTTCGATAATGAGACTAAAATGCGGGGTTTATAATTGTTAGGCATGCGATGTCTAAGGAATTCATTTGGTTAGGCATATGATGTCTAAAGAGGTTGCGGATTCCAACTGTTGTAGTTTTACACTTTCTTTTCTGTGACCGTAAGTTTAATATGTGATATCGCCGGTTTCGGTGCTATATGTCAACGACAATTGGGATGCGCATATTTACTTACGTTGATGACATGTGATGTTATGTGTTGCTGGATATGTTATATTGGATCGTCGTGTTTGAATAGCCGGGGGGTTTTTATCTGAGATGAGTTTTTTTCTTTTTCATTCATGTAAAAACTTGTATGTAATATTCTTTTATTGGGGCACTTCCAGGTTGCGGAAGTTGTCACCGTTGATGTATATTATTTACTTTTCCGCACTAGGATAGACCCAAGGAGGAGGGCACAAGTAACCGGGTTCTGGAGTCCAGTGGGAGACCAACTCGAGGAGTCGAGTTCGGGTCTCCTAACTCTAGAATTGGTAGGGTTGCTTGCCGCTCTCGTAGGGGTCTAGGGGTGTGGGTTTTGCTATTCATCGCGACCGTGGAATCCGTGTTTTATACTGGCTCGTATTGAAAACACGGACGTCCTAGTATATCCAATATTTCATATGTTTCTTCTGCTGCGATATCTATGATCATGTGATGTTCTGTGATAGATACAGTTTATAGTATATATGATATATTATATAGACGTTGTCACGCCCCGCTTCCCAGAGTACGCAAGATTTGGGCACGTGACATAGCCAACCATGCTACCTGTGGGTAGGACGCATCCGTCCACAGTCACATTACGGTTGTATAGATATCAAGAACAGTAAAATAAACTAAACTAATACATGTCCAAATCCATAATAACAAGAATCAATAAACAATAAGTGCGGAAGCTAATGATCCAATACAATGAATAAACAGTATGTCCCATAATGCGGGCTCACATCTGGAAATGAAATGACATAAATAAACTAAACTCTAAAGAACTCACAGTTCAGCCGGCTGGCTGAAGTACCCCTGCTCGGTCGACGACAAAGGTACGGAATCTGGGCCATGCAAAACCCAGACGTCAGCGCGTCATGATATCAAGTATATAGCATAAACATGGTAATAAACAATGCAAGCATGAACATGAATAAAGCAGCAATAAGAAGTAATAAACAGGGTAATGTGCAGTAGTGACTAAACTGTCCTATCAGGTTTCCTACTCTATAGTCTTTGAAACCAATTGATGAATCGTCGATGTAACTCAATAGTATCCCGTGCGTGCCCGGGACCACGGTCATGATCCTCGGGGCTGAATCCGAGACGTGCCGCTAAGCAGTAAAAGGTAGTAGGATAGATGAGTGATGTCAGCATCAACACTCCGGAGCTGGCCAAGCCCGTAAGACTGATCAGAACAATGTATCGAACTGTTGAGTTACAAGTCGGTTTCACCTTTGATTTCCCCATACCCCCAAACTATGTATGTCAGTCAGGTATTCAGTAGTCAAGGACTAATGCCAACACAAGTCAAGTAAAGGTAGGTCTGTCTGGATCGACAGCAGGAATGGTTAGGTTTGTCGGCATTAGGCATAAGATCAGGTAACAGGTCAGGTTACTTTCAACAGGTAGAGTCGATATGTACAGGGTGTTGTGTCCGGTGTATCAGAACATGTGTCAGGTGTATCAAGATCGGTCAATAAGTAATGCAATCAGTTATATGATGATAACAGGTATAGTAACGAATAATGAACAACAACAGGAACAGTAACTAACAATATTATTCTATGTGAACACAGTGATGTTTGTATTTCATATTAATCGGTTCACGCACCTTTGGGGTGCAAAAGCCACAAGGTGAAGCGATATCGATAACCTACGTAATGGAGTTGCATGAATTTAAACTAAGCATAATAATAGTTACAAGGATGATCTAGCAATTTAGGCAATGATGTGCCAAATTGGTTAATTAGTTAAAATGTGGATTAATAGCATACCGATTAACTACAAGTAACTACTACAATGGTTTAACATTACGGATGATAGTAATTGTCACCAAGTCGTGTGATTATAACAGATAACATGATTATTAAGTTTGTAGCATGTTAAAGCAAGTATTCGGATACTTGCCTCGGCGGTTCCGCAAACCGAAACACGGTTGCGATGTCGGTAGAAACCATGATACGGAAGCACGGGCCACGGATCGAGTCCCAACAGAGGTCAACGGAATCACACGGACCAGGGGGCTTCGCTGGAGCGTCGGGTTCGTCAGACGGCACGGTCGGATCCGGCAGTAAACAGAAACAACAAAGTTAGTAAACACAAACTACACATCCAAAATACGGAACAGCGGAGGGATTGTACCAAGAGGAAGCGCAAGGAAAACTCACCGAGAAGATACAGGGTGCAAACACGATGGCTCGACGGCACTGGATCGCCGGCGAAGCGACGGCGGCGGCTGCAGCACGGGGAAGGGCCTCGGGTGTGCAGGGTAGTGTGCTGCGGCGAGTTGGAGAGGAGTGTGGTCGGCTATGGTGGTCGTGGGAGAGAGGGAGGTGGTCGGAGGTGGTGTCGACGAGGTCGCCGGCACGTTTCTTCGGCGAACAGTGGGGTAGGCGAAGGATGAAGGCTCGGGTTTACTGTTCCGGCGAGGGGAGGAGGGAAACGACGACGAGGTCTCGACGAGGAGGGTGAGAGGGTGTCGCGGTGGTCGTCGGCGACGGGAAGTCGCGTCGACGGCGAGGTTTGCGCGGGTGGAGGCGAGGTCGGGAATGGGTTGTAGGCGGGAAGGAGCGGGAGCACGGGGAAAAGAGGGTAGGTGGGTGTGGTGGAGGTCGTGGTGGTGAGGGCGGCGACGGCGAGGTCGCGAGGAAGTCGGCGACGGGATCGCGAGGGCTAGGGTTAGGGTTTGCGTCGGGTTTCTCATGATGGAAGGTGGGTTTCGTGAAGGCGGCTGTGCATGGTAATTATATAGAGGAGAGAGAGAGAGAGATTGGAGATAGAGAGAGAGAGAGAGATTGAGAGAGATTGAGGGAGGAGAGAGAGAGACTGAGGGAAAGAGAGCGGGGCCCACACGGGGAAACCAAAGCTCGCGATTGGCTGGGGATGTTAGGAAAAGGAATTTAAAAGATTTAAAGAAGAGATTTGCTGTTAGGAAATATGGATTGGAATATATATATATTAGATATTAAATTTAAATGGGCCATTTTGGCGCAAAATGAAACATTTCCAAATCGCGCCCGGTTTGCGTCCAAATATTCCAAATTCAAATTATAGGATTTTAAGCGGGTTCCAAACTTTGAAAAGAGGTGTTTAGTGATTAAAATGCATGCCCCCAAGTCGGACACTTGCACGCGCGCGTAGTCGCCCAAACTGGCCCGTTTAGCCAAACGGAACGGAATCTCGACACGCGGACGCTACCACGCGACTAGTGGCGACGAGTAGGCTAACATGGACATCTTAAATTTCATTTTCGGAGTTAAAATTTGTTATGTGCCAAAATGACTTAACCGGGTAAAATTTAGCAATAAACACCAGAAAATCAGGAAAATTGGAAAGAGCAATAAATAACCCTCAACTAGTAATATACATAGTATTATTGGGCTCGGGTGTTACAGACGTTACTTATATTTTACACCCGCGCTAGCCCTGCCCCACTCTGCCGTTAGTTACCTAACCTAACGGTGCACGAGGGGACATCGAGACGAATGCGGATGGCATAAGTGTACGTCGTATTTATCTGTGATGATTAGGTACTGATATGATGGGACTTCATTAATGTGATTAATGAAAGAAAAGAAACCTAAGATGTTGTGGAATCGAATTTCAAAATTAAAACAGGTAGCTACAGTTCTTGCTTTGCATCGCGGTGTTCCTTGCAGAACATCCTGCACCTTATTCGATAAGGAAAGGACCGAGATCCCTTCACCGGGAGTGACTCTTTTAGCATTAACTGGCAGATGCTACAACCCTCGGTTTGTCTTTTGGTTGCTTCTATAGTTTTTTCTTTGCACAGTGATATATATGATATATCCCGCACCTCATTCGACGAGGAAAGGGCCGACGATCCCTTCACCGGGAGTGACCCCTTTAGCAAAACTAGAAAAGCCTCAAAAACACTCCATTTCAAAATTCATTCGATCCTACAACGATATCAAGTTCATTACGCAATAGGTTTTCAGAAAAACCTGTCGTAGCCCTCCGTCATTTCAGATAAGTCATGCTTAGTATTCGTGCTGCGTTTGTTGACCTTGTCAAGGCGCAGTGTGCGGTAGCTAACCAGTATTTATCTGCTTATGCATATGATGCAGATTGGGTTAGGGTAGTCGTGCGGCCTTGTTGACCTTGTCAAGGGTCGTGCGGGTGGGTTTGATTCAATCAAGAAATGACGGGTTGAACTTGACTTGCGGTCTATGGTTTGTTGACCTTGTCAAGGTCATAGATCGTTCGGGGCAAAATTATCGGGAATTTCAAGTGTTGAAATTTGCAATGAGATTGCATACCTTCTATGAGATAGTTGGATCCCGATACCCGCTGCGAGTAATTGTTACTCCTGGAAGAGTTTTACCCATTACAATTAGCCGATCAAGTAGGTGTCTAGAAAGGTGTCAACGAGGTTACGCCTCTGGGAAAACGAGGTTTACTATAATTAGGTCCGTGCGAAAGCACGGGGCACCTCCCTCAAAGTACCGACACCGGCCTGGCTGAAAGATTGGCGAACTTGTAGCGTGTAATTAATCCCGGCTAGTTTTCCTTTTAGGGTTTGAAGGAAGATTTGATAAAAAGCAGTGGGAGCCATCCTGATTAGATAAAATAAAAACCAATCTGATCTTGCAAGAGCATACGCTGAGTGTTTTCTTCTCTCTCTCTCCAGGTAGCGACCATATCACGCCTTAATCAAGATAATAAAACGGATATATTAACCGAACCCGCTTGTTATACTGAGCTGGGGAACGTTGGTCCCGCTCCAACTTATAATTGTTATAAGAGAGAGCAGGAAATTGGGGATTACCAGAATTCCTGTGCCACCCAAACGAAGAAAGTGCATATGATGCATCTCCTTCGGGTGTGTTCGTTACACAGAACTGTTTCTCAAAATTCTTTACGTCCTAGGTATGTGATACCAGATCAGGATCCCAGATATGTAAACTGTTATATAGGGCTACAGATAGGTAGAGAACTAAGAACGGGTGATAAGTTTCATGAGGCAGAAAACGGGGCAAGAGTTGCAGCCAAGTCTGTTGGTCACTGTCACCCTGTATTACAAATACATTGATTCTGAACGAATGTTATTAGATACCGAACCTGATATACAAAATCATATCAGTCTCTTTATTAGTAAAGAAATGATAAAATTTTGTATTGTTGGATAATGTTTTGAACATTTCCTATATCAAAAGTTGATCGGTTCTGGCACGTTATCTAAAAGCATTGATGTTCTAAATCAAACTACAGTTCTTAGTATACAGAACACACACAAGAGGAAGAGTTCAGAAATGAACGGATCCTTCTTAAGGTATTGTAGACTACGTCATATCAATGCGACCTGACTAGCTGGAGTTACATAAAGATGCATATTTAAATTAGTTTGAATTTACATCTTGTGAAACTCGCCAGTCATGTCACAAAGATAAGATGACCATAGCTTTGTTTATTGGAAACAGAGAAAGAGTTAGTGAACTTTTGGGATTGATACATGTTGATGTATGTAGATCCCCTGTCTACACATGCCAAGACCGGTTCTTTGTACTTCATTACATTCTCTGATAATCTCTCGAGATTCAGACATATGTTCCTGTTGAAACAAAAGTCCGAACCTTTTGAGATATTTACAGAATATAAGTTAGAAGTAGAGAACCAAAATACGGGTATAAGTATTATGTCCTATGATGAGATCAGGGAGGAGAATACTTGTGCATGGAATTCCTGGACTATTCTAAAGGAGAATGAGATTCTCTCTCAGCATTACTCCTCCGAAAACAACACAGCACAGCGTTGTATCGGGGCGGAGCAATCACACGCTATATGATAAGGTGTGCTCTATGATGAGTACTACTGAGTTACCTATTTCCTTTTGGAAGTTATGCGCTTGAGAAGCTGCATACCTATTGAATAGGGTTCCAATCAAATCAGTTGCCTACCACTCTATATGAGATATGGTAATGGAAGAGCACATCTCTTAAGTCAGTTAAGATTTGGGGTTGTCCGGCCTATGTCTAAAAGCAAAATCCGGACAAGCTCGAGGCAAGGTCTGTTATGTAGAACTGAAAATGTTCCAGCTATACAAATTGCAACTGATGATTTGACAGAACCAAAGGATTCAATAGTTTCCAACGAACCTCAGCCTCTCCGCCGATCTAGTAGGGTTCCTCACCCACCTGAGAGATACTTCGGTTTCTCTATGACAGTGGGAGCGAGGATTGCATCATGAGTTGATGACCCAACTAGTTTTGAGCTGGCCATCAGGAGTGAGACTCTGTAAGAATGGCTGGATGTTTATCGATCTGAGATGGAATCCTTATACACCAACAAAGTATGGACTTTGGTTGCTTTATCTGAAGGGTTAAATTCCCATCAGGAGCAAGTATATCTTGATAAGATTACTTGGTGTACATGGAAAAGTTGAGACTTTCAAAGCTAGACTTGTTAAAGGTTTTCGTCATCGACCAGGCGTGGATAATGATGAAACCTTTTTCCAGTTTCTATGCTTAAGTCCATCCAGATCCTTCTTGCCACGGCTACATACCATGACTACGAAATCTGGCGGTTGGGTGTCATGACTGTTTTTTCTAAATGATGTTTTAGAAGAGAGAGTCTATAAGTACACAGCCAGAAGGCCTCGTAGAAAGTGGGAGCAGCGGAAACGCGAGAAAGATGTTTTATGTGATAAAGCAGGCATCGGGGAGTTGGAACGTCTATTTTGATGAAGTAGTCAAAGAGTTTGACATCATCAAAATGGTAGATGAACCTTGTATAAACAAAAAGGTAGTAGAGAGTATGGTGGTGATCCTCGTAGAGTACGTGGATGACATACTCTTGATAAGGAAGGAGTTTCCTATGCTACGCTTGGTCAATCTCCGCTTATCACAATGATTCTCCATATAGAATCAAAGTGATACCAACTAAATCCTGGGTTTTTGGATCTATGAGATAGATCTAATTGGATATTAGGATACTCACTAGTTGTAGTGAGATGGTATCAATTGGTCCTGGGGAGAATCACTGGAAAGGTTCCAGGGTGATAAGGACGACTGAATGTCAGTCACAGGCATTGTCTTTACCCTCAGTGGAGGGACGGTATGTTGGAAGAGTTCCAAGCTAGATACCGTGGCATACTAGACGATAAAGGCTGGATACATCGCTACTTAAGATGCTACCAAAGAGGCAGTCTGGTTGTATATATGTTCATGAGATAAACTTAGTTCCTCCCATTGTGTGACAATGGAGATGTGGCTTATACCAAGGAACGTCTGTCCCATCAGTGATCCAGACATATTCTAAGGCAGTATCACCTGATCATGGAGATAGTTGATCTCCAGGGTGATCGAGGTTAGGAGAGCGGACTCAGAGGATAACACGGCGGATCCACTCACGAAGGCCTATTCCCAGAGAGAGACTTTTATGGGATGGTTGAGTATGAGATACTACAACCACTGCTACAGATGGCCCTAGTGCAAGTGGGAGATTGTTAGTTATATGTATGCCCTAGAGGCCATTACTGTACATAGGATGTATATTGTAGTGGATGCTGGGACATATATAGGGAGGACTTTCTTGCTCGACATGATAGTATGCTATCTGGTTGCTCTTTACCTTAACGTGTACATTGATTGTCTCTCTGTTACATGTTGGTAAAGCCCTTAGGATGTGTACTTGACTACCTGGACTATGATGCGGATCATACTAGTGGGGACATGGTAGTCCATAAGTACATCCTTCAAGGTCCCTAGTCGTGGGTGTATCGAGACGGGGCATCGATATACCAGAGTAGACTAGCGTATACCTTCTCGACCCATACAGATGGACGATGGATGATCCCATATCCATTGGTGTTTGACATCAGAGATGATATACGGGTGCTCAGTAGAGACTGGGTACACTGGACGGACTCGCCGAGAACTCCCAGATGGTATTATACCTCACGTCAGATGGCAGTTCTCTGGTGACACTGGTACAGGTTAGTCTGTAGACCCGAGATCGTCATAGAGACTTGTGTGATTCCCACTGTGCTTTGATTTCCACCTTACCACGTCGAAGAGGGCGTGCAAAACGGTGTCTTTTGGGTACAGTCCCGAATCACATGGAGGCAATGAGCGATAGGAGGGGATTCGTCTCTCCCGGTATAGGGAGTTGATGTTGCGCTGTGTTCGATTGGCTATAACCAGAAATCCCTGGCCAGGGTTGCTGAGATTTTCCGGTAAGTGTTACCAGTAGTTTCTCGAAATGTTATAGACCTCATATCGACACGACTTATCGAGCTACTGGGGTCTGACGTTTACCACCCCTAGGCGAGATATGCGACATATTATGCGAACAGACCGGACTGTACGGTAAGTGTTACTGGTTGGATTCACAGGAGTGTGAGCGGGCTTGCTCGTCGATCTTCTGATCGCTCAATACCCGGGTGGCCGTTACATTTAGCAGACCGCTTGCGGCTTGTGGGTGTTTGATATGATCATCACCTGCTGCCGGCGTATTGACGAGTCTTTAGAGTCCTACACAGAGGTTTCCTGGCTCAAGCGAAACGAAATAGGAGCGCATATGAGATATGTGCGGGACCGAGAATAATGCGTGTATGTGATACCGTATTCTATTCTCGCGATGAATGTATCGATTGGTTGTATGCGATATAACCTAGTTATCGAATCAAGGATTGATTCGATAAGCCGATACATTGGATATTAGTCGGTTATATGCGATATGACCGGATCGTTAAATCAACTATTGATTTAATGATTTAATGCATAATTATATATTTGATATATTACTTTGCATTAACTAGTATTGGTTCACTTTTCACCTTAAATGGATTTTCTTACTTGAAATGCACATTGTATATGTGATATATTTTTGTGCACTTGTTTGTATCATGTTTGATGATACATGCTCACTTGGGTTTGTGTAAAGATTAAACCATGGTTGTGTAATGGTTAGGGTTTTCATTTTATTATCTATTTATTTATTTATTATTCTTTTTGAAATGATAAAGAGAAAATGGTGGCTTTCTTTGTTTGTTGTTGAAGCTTCATGAAGCTTTGACTAGGTGACCATTTTGTCTTCATGCTTAACCCCAACCATTCAAACTAACCATAGTTTATTCTCTACACCTAACCATGGTTGAGATATGATAAGTATTCATATTATTTTCATTTTTGAAATATACTTATCATATTCTTTCTTCTTCATCTTCATCTTCAACAATGAAGAAAGCTTGCCTCCATCAATGGCAACTTATGAAAATGAGTGAGAAATCCAATTCTAAAGTGAACCCACTTTCTATTTCTTCATCCTCTACCACTTGCCAAGTAGTATAGGGTGTTTTCTTCACAAGTTTCATGGCTTGGTGAAGTTGGAGCTTGATCTTGTGTTGCCTCGACGTAGATCATCTTCGGCATCGAAGTCGACGACCTAGCCCGCCCATTTCTCCGATGAAGCCGACGCTAGAGCCCGGGATCCGATGATCACAGCGAGGGGACTTCATCACGGAGCTATGGAGGTGGAGGAACGGATCTACAAAGGTTGTATTTCCGTTCACTTAGTTAAGTTGTTAACTAGTTGCATGTTTCGCCTATACATCTAGTCAACGATCCGTATTAGGGTTTCTCGGCACTTGAATTTTTTGAAATTGGCATGGTTGATGCCTTGTGAGACCTCATTAGCGTGCCTAGGAACCCTACACTGCACACAAGTCTGTACCTAAGCTGTACGGCAACAATCTCCCTCGGGACCATACAAAACCCGTCTCCCATGACAACAAGACCTAGGAGTCAATACAAACAAGCCTGAAGAAACACGCCGAGAATCTAGCAACCGCTGGGACGCTCCCAGTATCTGCATAACAAATCCTCAAGTGTTACTCCTGTCCCTCGAGACATATTAAATAGACCAGAATGTCGTAAATAACACAACAATAGCTGGTCGAGGAACGGCCTGAAGAAATCTGGTTCATCATATCTACGAATGCTGCCAGGGCATCAGTGAATCCAATGACTCACTAATACACACAAAGCCCGTAGCACGCATAAGGCAGTCTTCGGAATGCCATCACTCCGAACCCGCAATAATGATGACCTGATCCCAACCAAACTTAGAAAATGTCTCGCACTGTGGAGCTGGTAGAAGAAATCGTCAATGAGAGGTAAAGGATACCCATCCGCATCGTAAGCCGGTTCAATTAGCGATCCGTCGATACACAACCTTAAACTGCCGTCTTTCTCCTTGACGAACAGAAATAGGAGCTTCCAAAAGCGAAACACTCAGACGCACAAAACTCCCCAAACCACAACTCTGCAGCTGATCCTTAAGCTCCCTAAGCTTCGCCGGCTCATCTGGAACAACGTCGGAAAACTCTCGCATGAAAAGAACCCGGTCTAACAAACCAACTGTGGCTACAGTATCACGAATGAATGCCAAGAATCCACGACATCTCCTCAGTAGCTGACTAGCAAAAAAAGGCTGAATTCAAGCTGTGAGAGGCGGCACAACTATCCACCTGCACAACAAGAACTGACCTGACACGGAAAAAAAAACCTGACTGTTTCCTTACGGTAGTCCACAGACGCCTAGCACGTAGCTAACCAGTCCGTGCTCAGGAGAATGTCAAATCCAACATCTCTAGAAGGATCGAAACGACGGACGAATCTCTATCTCCTATCCGATTGGCACACAACTGAATACGTGTCGCGCAACAAAAGAATCGCTGATAGAAGTTAACACAAGAAACGGCTAATCTACCTAACACGGCACAAGTATGAAAAGCAACGAATACATCAAAAGAACATGCGAATTAAGGATACCTGAAAACTCTGCAT
Organism: Agapanthus africanus; assembly: GCA_030015575.1. NCBI lineage: Eukaryota > Viridiplantae > Streptophyta > Magnoliopsida > Asparagales > Amaryllidaceae > Agapanthus > Agapanthus africanus. The sequence goes on along the minus strand of JASDDO010000022.1, from coordinate 301,510,711 downwards.
TGGATGCCTGCGTGTCCCGATGAGTAGAAGCAAACTCATGTGTCTGCCCTCTACCCGCAACTGACTGAACTCCTCTGGTAGACTGACTCCTCTGAGCGAACCTTCCACGTCCACGGCCTCTCTGAATACAACTCTGATGTGGTGCTAAGGAACAATCCCTGACGAAGTGCTGAAGGCTTCCGCATCGAAAGCATCCACGCGCTGACTGCTGACCCTCCTGGGGATGAGAGCTGAACGACTGTCCTCGTCCTAAGCCTCTGCTACTCCCGTGACGGCCACGAAATCTGTCTCGATGACCAAACCACTGTCTCTGGGCTGGTACACTGGTATGAGTCCTCCTTTGTCCTGGAACTCTCAGCGTCTCTGGAATATGTGCCTTGTCAACTGGAGCTGCAACCACTGGTGCTATGTAGGTGACGGACTGCTGCATGCTGATCGCAAAGGACAACTGAGTAACAGGGGTGACAACCTCCTGTCGTAGCTCCTGAACGACATCAACCAAAGAACTCATCGTCTGGCGGAAGTCCTGCATCTCTGCCACAAGCCTATCGATAGTATATGTCGTAGGTTGATCCGTATGTACCTATGCAACTAGAGTGTCATCCTGATCAGTACTCGTCTCACCCGAGCCAACTCTGACCTCGGCCCTCGCTGCATCACTCTGAGTCCCCATAGTCATCGGCGGCAAGGCTATAAATAGAGATAAAATTCGATAAGAATAAGGAAATCGAATCGCAAGGATAAGGAAGGAATTTCAAGCAATTGTACTTAGATCACTTAAGGCGAAGTACCGCATCGTGGGTATGCTGCAGACATACACACACTACGTTACTTTGCTTAAGCTACCTACTCCATCATACCAAGGTCATCCTACACTCCGAAAGGTAAAACCTAGTGCTCTGATACCAACTTTGTCACGACCTGAAATTGGCACGTGACGGCCCTAATACTACGCAACGCCTAAAGACGTAACGCAGTAAAAGAAAGCCAAAACCCAGAAATCTAAACCATGAAAATACGGAAAAGATAATAAAAGTTTTTGAAACATTTGAAGTCGCAACCCAAATTCCTTAAAAGTCCAACTTTCTATATTTAAAATTTTGTCAACACCCCTTTTTGTAAAAACTGGCCCAAAGGCGGAAAACAATCCACGTCACAAATATACGACGCCGTAGCGAAGAAATAAAGACAATAGAGATAAAGCTGAATATAAGACAACAAAGACATAATAATATCTAATATCGTCCTCACCAAGTCTCTAAGTCAACAACATAATAGTAGATGGAGAGTGCAAGATACAACGAATGTACAATATGAAATACAGATAATCATCCAACCCACCTCAAAATAGTATACTGTGAGCTGATGCGGTATCTGTAGCAAAAGATGATAGGTGAATAGCTGAATAGCCTGCCTCGACTACTCTGGGGAACACCCCGCAATACCTGTGGCACAACGGGTGTGAGTTGCCAACTCGTGAATAGTAGATAACATATGCAGGTAATCGCAGGAATGTACGTACAACATGAATCTAAGATATACAATTTACAGTAATAACAGGTCATGTGAATGCAGAATAATGGAAAGTACACTAGCAGGTACAATCAATATGTGAAGCAGTAATAACATGACAGTAATATGCAATAACCTTGCAATAGGGATATGAGAATGTAGATATGCAACAATCATGAAGGGTACGCTAACAGGTACTCCTAATACATGGAACAGTGCATAAGTGAAAAGGTATGAGGTATGGAGTGAAATATGTCATCCCACGGAATCCTTTCATCGTGGTAGGATCACAATCCATCAAGACACTCAAATCCCAATTCCTCAAATCAGCCCCCAAGTTGAGCTCTCACATCATATAAGTCTCACATCTCCTCAATGTACAATATCGAGTAATCTCCTATATCCCGAATGTACAAATCAGTAATACCATATGTATGTCCAATATCCAATCTCAATGAATCACCTAATATCCCAAATCAAATCTCAAGTAGAATTCTAACATCCTAAAGGTATATATTTGCAGAAATAAATATGATGGGGTCAATACACATATATTAGCGTCCCACTCCACTAATATTGGTGTAAGGGTATATATAACAACGGCTAAATCCCCTGTTATATATACAAAGGTGTTAAAAGAAATATCATGAAAACAATGTGCCAAGCATCGACACAGAAATCCTGATCTATCAGATGCCGTCACCAAGACTAGCACCCTGATAGGTACGTATCATACGCTATCCCGAAAGCACGAGTGCCTAGCTCTGACCCTCGCCTTTCGACGTATGCATACGTGCATGACTCCCAACGGTATCTCCATGATCCCCGCCGAGTCATTAGTACTGTCACCGGTAGGTTCTCGCCCGCCTCCAGGCTCAATCGGAAAAATCCATCGATCTTCTTGCCGAGGGGAACCATACCGGGCCCCACCATGTACCCTCATACGGCAACCACACCTCGTATGGAGTATATAATCAGAACCGATAAATCTCATGGTGGCTGCGCAAATATCATATCAAGAAAACCCGGTTTTTCAATGTATGCATAATTTCATGAACTCCCGCGGTTTCAAAATCCAGAAAACATCATGTAAAATCTAAATAAACAATGCGCAAATCCAGGAATAAATATATGCGATATATCTGAAATGCGAGCATATAAATGAGAATATGTAGCTGAAACCAGATGTATGCGAAATCAATAAGGTACAGCTAAGTATAGATGTCTACCTATAAGTAAAAGATGTCGTATACCCCCCTGGGTATAAGTAGAATATGTAGGATACCCCCCTGGGTATAAGTAAAATATGTGCAAGGTATACCTGTATCTGTATTGCAAGGTGTATATGTACCTATCACTAATGGTATGATACACTATAGGTATACCGACAAGCTAGATGTCATGTGTGACAAGCAATATAGTATCTATAAGGGGTTTGTGTGTGACATGGAAATTATTGACGGTGTGTGTAGCATACAATCCGTGCTCGTGCAACATGAACCGTCAATAATATATGCAGTGTCCTACGGCTTCTAGTCGCAGTATCATTATATCTAATAAATAGGGTAAGGCGCAATTCTAACAATGACATAGAATACGCAACAAGTATTAGAATCCTATCCCAGACGCTTAACGTCATGCGGGCGATTCCCCTGTAGATGTTAAATCTACTCACCTACGCTCCACGCTAGGTGAATCCTACCACCTATCTCCCTCTGTAGCCGTGTCCGTAGTCCCCGCCTGCAAACCTGAAAATGAGATAAGGAAATCATATATAAGACAAATATTCCGCAAAACGCGATATCGAACCCAAACGAGAAACTCGCGTCGCGAACTAAACGCGCGCGTGCACGATACGCTAAAACGTGTGTATACGCGTCTAAAACTACTGCGACACGCCGCGACACGCTGGATCGCAGAACCCACTCACGTATCGCGCGTATCGCGCAAACACAACGGACATGAAATACGATATTTGATCCCAGATTTTCCTACAGGTCAAATCTTACAAAACTACACATGCCAAAACACTACAATACACTGCAGACAACCCTAGCCAAGACCCCAACACCCAACTCCTCTTCCTGGCCGCAATTTGCTGCCAGATTGCTTTAATTGGCAGCCTGGGTAGGGAATTAGGGGCTCGTGTTCTTGTGGTGTTGTCTATAACTAGTGAGCATACTGCAGTTTTCTCAATTTTAACCTGAAAGGTCCGGGTCAAAAGCAGATTTTAGAAAGCCAATATATCGCTAAAAAACACCAATTTGCACTAAAAAGGAAACCCTATGGTATTTTAGTGTAATCTGGGTTAATTCTCAGTTAAGTAACCCTAACAACACTAAAATAGGCTAGGTTAACTAACCCAATCATCACTTAGACAATATCTCACACAAATCACCATAATTAGCACTAAACTCACTATTTAACACTAATCGACACTAAACCACACACAACTTAAGCAAACCATGAAATGGGGTTCAAGAAATATACCCTAATGAACCCTAGGAAGCAAGAGAAGAAGTGTATGGAGGAGGAAGAGCTGTTGCAAGTAGCTGGAGCTCCTGTTGCTGCTGTTGCTGCATGCTGTTGCTGCAGCTGCTGTTTGATGATGATGTTGTTGCTGATGGAGCTGCTGATGTTTCTGTTGTTGTTGTTGATGCTGGAGCTGCTGCTACTGCCACCAGGGTGTGTGTGTGTGTATGAGAGTGAGAGAATGAGAGAATGGGTGAAAAGAGAAGTGAGAAATGAGAGACAAAGTCAAAACTCCTCCTCTCTCTCTTCATTTAATGAAGCATGGCAAAACCACCATGACCCATCCTCACTCTCTCTCTCTCACCAAGGTCAACATAAGAAAGTCAATTTAAATTTAAAACCCTTTTCATTTTTAACAACCATACACTATTAAACCCAAAACACTTAATAATTAAAACTAGATTAAGGAAATGGTTAAACCACCATGTTGCTAATCATGATTTAACCCCACTTAACACCCTAGTTATCATGCACAAGTGTGTGCAAACCTAGGAAAAATCTAATAAAATATTCATTAAATAGGATAAAATAATTGAAAACCAATTTGGTAAACTTTGTATTAAAAACCATATATTAAAATATAATTAGCCACAAAACACATTCTAAGGTGTTACAATGACGGAGGGCTACAACAGGTTTTTAAGAAAACCCCTTGGGTAATGAACTTGATATCGCTGTAGAATCGAGTGATTTTGAAAAAGAAGTGTTTTTTAGGTTTTTACCAGTTTTGCTAAAGAGGTCACTCCCGGTGAAGGGATCTCAGCTCTTTCCTTATCGAATAAGGTGCAGGATATTTCACAAATACCGCTATGCAAAGCAAAAACTATAGAAGCAATCAAAAGACAAACCGAGTGGGTTGTAGCATCTGCCAGTTTCGCTAAAGAGGGCACTCCCAGTGAAGGGATCTCAGCTCTTTCCTTATCGAATAAGGTGGATATTCTTCAAGGAATACCACTATACAAAGAAAGAACTAGAGCTACCAGTTTTTAAAACAAGTTTCTACAACATCTTTAGTTTTCTTTTATTTCATTAATCTCATTAATTAAGTCCCATCAAATTATGCTTCCTAAGTATGTCACGACCCGAAATTGGCACGTGACGGCCCTAATACTACGCAACGCCTAAAGACGTAACGCAGTAAAAGAAAGCCAAAACACAGAAATCTAAACCATGAAAATACGGAAAAGATAATAAAAGTTTTTGAAACATTTGAAATCGCAACCCAAATTCTTTAAAAGTCAAACTTCTTTCTTTAAAATTTTGGCAGCACCCCCTTTGTAAAAACTAACCCTAAAATGGGACAACAGATAAAATAAATAAAGCATCCCCAAACGGGAGTAAATACACGTCCAAAGGCGGAAAACAATCACCACCACAAATATACGACGCCGTAGCGAAGAAATAAAGACAATAGAGATAAAGCTGTATAAAAGACAACAAATCCACAAATAATATACAATAACGTCCTCACCAAGTCTCTAAGTCAACAACATAATAGTAAATGGAGAGTACAAGATACAACGAATGTACAATACAAAATACAGATAACCACCAAAACCCACCTAAGCAAAATAGCACACTGTGAGCCGATGCGGTATCTGTAGCAAAAGATGATAGATGAATAGCCTGCCTCGACTACTCTGGGGAACACCCTGCAACACCTGTGGTACAACGGGGGTGAGTTGCCAACTCGTGAATAGTATATAACATATGCAGGTAATCGCAGGTATGTACGTACAGCATGAATCTAAGATATGCAATTAGCGGTAATAGCAGGTCATATCAATGCAGAATAACGGAAAGTACACTAGCAGGTACAACCAATGTATGAAGCAATAGTGATATGACAATAGTATGCAATAATCATGCGGTAGGGATATGAGAATGTAGATATGCAGTAATCATGAAGGGTACACTAACAGGTACTACCAATACATGAACAGGGCATAAATAAGTAGGTATGAGGTATGGAGTGAAATATGTCATTTCCACGGAAACCTGACATCGTGGTAGGATCACAATCCATCAAGACACTCAAATTCACAATTCCTCAAATCAGCCCCCAATCGGCTCTCATATCATATAAGTCTCACATCTCCCCAATGTACAATATCAGTAATCTCATATGTATCTGGTATCCAATCTCAATGAATCACCTAATATCCCAAATCAAATCCCAAGTAAAATTCTAACATCCTAAATATATATTTGCAGAAATAAATATGATGGGGTCAATACACATATATTAGCGTCCCACTCCACTAATATGGGTGTAAGGGTATATATAACAACGGCAAAATCCTCTGTTATATATACAAAAGGTGTTAAACAAATATCATGAAAACATTGTGCCAAGCATCGACACAGAAATACTGATCTATCAGATGTCGTCTCCCAGACTAACATCCTGATAGGTACGTATCATACGCTATCCCGAAAGCTCGAGTGCCTAGCTCTGACCCTCACCGCTCGACGTATCCATACGTACATGACTCCCAACGGTATCCCCATGATCCCCGCCGAGTCATTGGTACTATCACCGGTAGGTACTCGCCCGCCTCCAGGCTCAATCGGCAAAGTCCATCGATCATCTTACCGAGGGGAACCATACCGGGCCCCACCATGTACCCTCATACGGCACCCACTCCTCGTATGGAGTATATAATCAGAACCGATAAATCTCATGGTGGCTGCGCAAATATCATATCAAGGAAACCGGGTTTTTCAATTAATGCATAATTTCATGAACACCCGCGGTTCCCAAATCCAGAAAACATCATGTAAAATCCAAACATCAATGCGCAAATCCATGAATAAAAATATGTGCGATATATCTGAAACGCAAGCATATAAAGGAAAATATGTAGCTGAAACCAAATGTATGCGAGATCAACAAGGTATAGCTAAGTATAGGTGTCTAGCTATAAGTAAAGGATGTAGTATACCCCCCTGGGTATAAGTAAAGGATGTAGTATACCCCCTGGGTATAAGTAAGAGATGTAGTATACCCCCTGGGTATAAGTAAAAGATGTAGTATACCCCCTGGGTATAAGTAAAATATGAGCAAGGTATACCTGTAGCCGTATCGTAAAGTGTGTATGTACCTATCACTAATGGTACGATACTCTATAGGTATACAGGTATGGTAAATGTCATATGTGATAAGCAGTACGAATCAATGTCACAAGGTCCCTAACCAAGCAATATAGTATCTATAAGGGTTTGTGTGTGACATGGCAATTATTGACGGTGTGTGTAGCATACAATCAGTGCTCGTGCAACATGAATCGTCAATAATTTGTGCAGTGTCCTACGGCTACTAGTCCAAGTACAACATCTAAGTAATGGGGTAAAGGAGAAATTCTAACAATAGCGTAGAATATGCGACAAGTATTAGAATTCTAGCCCAGACGCATAATGCCATGCGGGCGATTCCCCTGTAGATGTTAAATCTACTCACCTACGCTCCAAGCTAGGTGAACCCTACCATCTGTTCCCCTCTGTAGCAGTGTCCGTAGTCCCCGCGTGCAAACCTGAAAATGAAACAAGAATTCAATATATAAGCAAAAAACCTCGCAAAACGCGATATCGAACCCAAATGAGAAACTCGCCTCGCGAACTAAATGCGCGTGTGCACGATACGCTAAATCGTGTGTATACGCGTCTAAAACTACCGCGACACGCTGGATCACAGAACCCACTCACGTATCGCGCATATCGCGCAAACACAACGAACTAGAAATACGATAAATTGTCCCAGATTTTTCTACGGGTCAAATCTTACAAAACTACACATGCCAAAACACTAGAAAACACTGCAGAGAACTCTAGCCAAGACCCCAACACCCCAGCCTCCTACCTGGCCGCAATTTGCGGCCAATCCTATTAAATCTTCGGCCATGGTGAAGCTTTTGGGGCTCATGTTCTGGTGGTGTGTTCTAGACCTAGTGTGCATGCTCCAGTCTTCTCAATTTTGTTCTGAAGGATCCGGGTCAAAAGCAGATCACAGAAAGCCATAAAATCGCTTAAAAACACCAATTTGCACAAAAATGGAAACCCTATGGTATTTTAGTGAAATCCAGGGTTAAACTCGGTTAAAGTGACCCTAATAACACTTAAATAGGTAGGGTTAACCAACAAAATCATCACTTAATCAAAAGTTCACACAATTCACCATATTTAGCACAAAAGCTAACTAAAATCGCAAACCGATGCTAATTCTACATACAAGCTAGGAAAAAGGGAATTGGGTTTAGAAAATATACCCTATGGAACCCTAGGAAGCAGGAGAAGGAGTGTATGGAGGAAGAAGAGCTGCTGCAAGTTGCTGGGGCTCCTGCTGCTGCTGTTGTTGCTGCTGCTGCTGCAGAAGCTGCTTGCTGCTGCTGTTTGCTGATGCTGATGCTTGCTTCTCTGCTGCTGGAGCTGCTGGTTGTTGCTGTTCTGGGTGTGTGTGTGTGTGTGAGAGAATGAGAGAAATGAGAGTGAGGGTGAGAATTAGAGAAACACAACAACAACAACAACAACAACAACAACAACCCCTTCTCACTCTCTCTCACTTCATTAATGAGGCATGGCTTGGGCCATGAAACCCCATGCTTTCTCTCTCTCTCTCTCTTTCCCTCAAGGTCAACAATTCAAACCAATATTTAAAACCCTTTTCAATTTCATTTTTCATTTAAAAATAACCATGCACAATAACACCCAAAACACTTAAACAATTATTAAAACTAGATTAAGGCAAATAGGTTAATCCACCATGATTTCTAATCATGGTTTAACCCCACTTAACACCCTAGTTAACATGCACAAGTGTGTGCAAGCCTAGAAAAAAATCTAATAAAATATTCATTAAATAGGATAAAATAATTAAAAACCAATTTGGTAAACTTTTTATTAAAAACCCATACATTAAAATATAATTAGCCACAAAACACATTCTAAGGTGTTACAATCTCCCCCCTTAAAAGAAATTCGTCCCCGAATTTAAAAATATACAGCTACGCATACCTTCAAAGAGAAGATTACAACTCTCAATCTCGCTCGCAGCCACCCAAGTGATTACCTCACTATACGGCTACGTCCAAGAAAAACCCTTCATAGATGGCAAGACCCTTGACCGACGTTTCTCCACCCGCCGAGCCATTAACACAAATGGCTGCCGGTGAGCGAAACGATCGTGTCCAAGCCAAATCATGTGAGAAAGGTCATGAAGGTAATTGTAAAGTATCATCACAAGGAATACGGGGTGAAAACTCAATAATTTAGGCGGAAGTGCCAAATTAAAGGCAACGAAACTAACTCGTTTATAGGATCTCGAAAGGACCTACAATCCTGGGATAAGCTTCCCAAAACTCAACACGTCATTTATCGGAAAAATCCATAGGAATACATGATTTACCACTGCGCACTTAAGTCTATGACCAACATAGTCGGCATGAGACTGTTGGAGATAGTGCCCTCAGAGTCAATTATTAGGTCACAGGTACGTGATTGCAATGATTGATGGAGGACCTATCCCGGTAGGACAGTCTTACTCGAGATGATAGTATGCTATCTGGTTTACCTTTATCATCGTGTACTGCTTTAGGTGACCTGACAAGTCGCTATTACACGTTGATAGAGCCCCTTGGATTCTTGCTTGACCACCAGCAGTATGAGGGCGATCATATAAGTGGGAGCTGGGGTCTATAAGCATATCCTTAAATGGTCCCTAGTCGTGTGAGTTTCGAGACAGGGCATCGATACTCCAGAGTAGACTAGTGTATACAGTCGAGACCCCGACGAGGGGCGGTGGTCGGTCTCACAAGCCACTGGTGTCAGTTGGATCACCTAAGATGTATACAGGTGCTCATTGGGTTATGAGTACACCGGACAGGACTCGCCGGGAACATGCTAGTTGGTCATATACCAGACGTCAGATGGCAGTTCCCTGGTGACATGTGTGCAGGTTAGTTCATCGACCTGGGGATCGTCATTTGTCTCGTGTGAGTTCCCACTGTACTTTGATTACTACCCTACCACGGCTCAAAGGAGTCGTGCAAACAGGTTTTAGTTGGGTACAGTCCCGAGCCACATGGAGGCAGTGAGCGTATCTTCAGGGGTTCGTCTCTCCCGGTATTGGGGGTGAGGTCGTGCAGTGTCTAGGAGAGCCATTACACGAAGTCCTTGGCCAAGGCAAGGAGATTTACTGGTAGGTATTCCAGTAGTATTTCAGGGTGTTCTGGGCTACACTCCGACACGACTTGTACCGCTTTTGGGGGTCTGACTTTTACCAACCCCCTAGGCCCGCCATGCGATGCTCATAGACGAACGGACCGGACTGTACGGATATTGTCACTGACAGGCTCAGTAGGGTTGTCAGGCTGAGTTCGCTCACAGACGTCCCTTTTAGTCGATACCTGGTAGCCCGTTACGTATTGGCTTATACCTCTGACGTGCTAGTGGTTAAATCCACAACCAAGGTGTTGACGAGTCTTTAGAGTCCCCCACATTCTGTTACTCAGCTTTCGGGCGAAAGGTTGTAGAGGCCGTATGGAGATATGGAAAGGTCCGATCAGATACGTGCGGTATTGCACGGATCAGGATCGGACAGTTTGTACTATAGGCCGTATGGATATATGGCAGGGTTCGATCAGATACGTGCGGTATTGCACGGATCAAGATCGGACAGATATTACTAGCCGGCTTTGGTATAAGCCGGATTCTAGTATAGTACAGTGGAGATTTTGTCTCATTGCATTTGTATTTCGGTCGAAATACAGATGCGGGTGTGTATGCACAGTATCGGGGTTTTCCTGTAATTTATTACGGGACCAGTTTTTTGGAGTTGCCAGTTTGCTTTCCGTTTCGGCCAATTTCCATTGTTCCGTTCATTGGCCGAAGATTGGTGGAGGAGGGTTTATTTGCATTGTTGCAAATAGGCATTAGTGGAGGGGGTTCTTTGCATCTTGTTGCATCATGATGGCTTTCATGATGTGCACCATCATTGACTTGTTTTGACTCCATCATGACTTGACTTTTAAAGTCATGATTGTTGATGATGATGAGGGGTGAGGTTGGTTGTGTGTGGATGTATTTGTTATCATGTTCTTTCATGATTCCCTTTTTTTGCATTATTGTTCCACCCACCCCCTTGTCTTTGTTTTTCTCTCTCCAATCACACATGGAAAAAGGAGGGCCGGCCATTCCAAAAGGGATGGGATTCATTTCATGAATTGAGTGGAAAAATGTTACTCTCATTTTTGTATGCTACATTTTTCCCACCTCTCTCCAAGTTCTTTTTTCTTCCACCAAAATGGCAAAGCTCCAAAACCCCAAATGAGACACAAGTTCTACACAACATTCTACAGCAAATCTTGGGCACGTCGACTAGCCAGCTTCGTGCCCGAGTTGCCTCGGCATTGAGGTGGGAGCCCGTAAAAGAAGTAGGCGATGTGGTGCACTTCCGGCGATGAGGAGGAGACGGGACATTCCGCAGGAGATTGGGACGACGACGAGAAGACCGGAGGACTCGGATCTGTCGGTATATCTCTATTCCCTTTCTTGTAGATAGCTAGGACTAGTTAGTGGTTCGATCCGGGTATTAGTGCGCGGCGGTTTGCCAGTTCAAATAAAATTAAAGTTTATCACCGCTTCCGCATTTGGCCGTCGGATTGACGGCCGGGGCGCCGCCGTGCACTTACAGAGACCTTTATCCGCACTGGGCTACTCTCATCCTGACCTGAATCAACTGGATCATCTCTGAAGTCTCTAGACTAGCTGGGGTCCAGAAATCCTACTTATGCAGAGTCAGAAAAACAACAGACTGAACCTAAAGGTTGCCAATTGGAGTGTCTCCTGATAACAGCTATCGAAGGAGAACCCTAACAATGGCGAGTGACGATCCCAACTGCTGACAACAATTAACACAAACGCACAACTTAACAAAGAACAACTGAGCAAACTGAGTATAACCGGACGACAAGAATCCGAATGGAGTTACACCCTGACTAACTTGGGTAGAAACCATAACGAAATTCATGGAGATCTGCTCCCACTCCTACTTCGGAACGGTTAAAGGTTTGCAACTCTCCAGCCGGCCTCAGATGTTCGACCCAAACACACAACAAGACAGACACTTTGAGCCGAAACCTGAAACTTCTCTTTACATCCCTGCCCACCCGTAACTATCTCACAAGTCACGTCAATGTTGGTGGAACTTGAATGAATACAGAGAGTTGACTGGTGTACTTGCTCTAGGATTTCACGTCTCCACCCGATAACATCAGGTACACAAACGCGTCCCAAACTTAGCACACCCGTGTCATAAATCAAGGTCTCCGAGTCATTACCCGGTCGAGTATGCCCAAGTATCTCTGACGTACGAGCATCGGCGGACAGTATCTCGCGAAAGCGATTAAGGAAAAGTGGTCGGGCGCGGACATGAGCAAGTTGTCCCCTCCGTAGAGACGAACTTAAGCTATACTCAACGATCGCACAAGAACTGTAAATCTGCAGAAAACTATCACAACAATCAAAATCCGCTGCAGGAAGATGTACATTAAGCTCTGGTGGTCCGTGAAAATCTGACACGACTCTCGAACCAGTAGTGTCTCCAAATCTCCAACGCAAAACCACCGCGGCCATCTCCAGATCATGAGTGGAATATCCTTCTCGTACTTCCTCCAAATGTAGGGAAGCAAAAACGATAGCTCTATAGTGTCACCTCAGTACACACTCGAGCCCACTCAAGAAACATAACAGTTAAACAACAAGGTCGGCCGAACCAAAAGCCAAGAAAGAACTGGTGCAGTTGTTAACAGAATCTTCAACTGCCGAAAACTCCGCACACATGCCTCAGTCCAAAGAAAAGAAACCTCCCTCCCAGTCCATTCAGTCGATGGTGCAACACTACTCTAGCAATCCTGCACGAAACGGAGGTAAGAACCTGCTAAGCCCAAAAATCTACGGACCTCCGTCCTGCTCACAAGTCTGGCCTAAGCTGTCACGATCTTCCTCAGAACCATACGAAACCGTCTCCCTTGACAACAAGACCTAGGATTCTACACAAACAAGCCTGAAGAAATAATCCGAGAATCTAGCAAACCGCTGGGGCTCTACCAACGCTTGCACAATAAATCCTCAAGTGCTACTCCTGTTCCTCAAGACACATTAAATAGAACAGAATGTCGTAATAACACAACAATAATTGGTCGAGGAACGGCCTGAAGAAATCCGGTTCATCACATCTACGAATGCTGCTAGGGCATTGGTGAGTCCAATGACACACCAAGACACACAAAGCCCGTAGCACGCACAAGGCAGTCTTCGGAATGCCATCACTCCGAACCCGCAATAATGATGACCTGATCCCGAACAAACTTTGAAAATGTCTCGCACTCTGGAGCTGATCGAAGAAATCGTCAATGCGAGGTAAAGGATACCTATCCGCACCGTAAGCCGGTTCAATTGACGATCCGTCGATACACAACCTCGAACTGCCGTCTTTCTCTTTGATGAATAGAAATAGGAGCTTCCAAAAGCGAAACACTCAGACGCGCAAAACTCCCCAAACAACAACTTTGCAGCTGATCCTTAAGCTCCCTAAGCTTCGCCGTATTTAGCACAAAAGCTAACTAAAATCGCAAACCGACGCTAATTCTACATACAAGCTAGGAAAAAGGGAATTGGGTTTAGAAAATATACCCTATGGAACCCTAGGAAGCAGGAGAAGGAGTGTATGGAGGAAGAAGAGCTGCTGCAAGTTGCTGGGACTCCTGCTGCTGCAGAAGCTGCTTGCTGGTGCTGCTGCTGCTGCAGAAGCTGCTTGCTGCTGCTGTTTGCTGATGCTACTGCTTGCTTCTCTGTTGCTGGAGCTGCTTGCTGTTGCTGTTCTGGGTGTGTGGGTGTGTGAGAGAGAGAATGAGAGAATGAGAGAAATGAGTGTGAAGGTGAGAATGAGAGAAACACAACAATAACAACCCTTCTCACTCTCTCTCACTTCATTAATGAGGCATGGCTTGGGCCATGAAGCCCCATGCTTTCTCTCTCTCCCTCTCCCTCAAGGTCAACAATTCAAACCAATATTTAAAACCCTTTTCAATTTCATTTTTCATTTAAAAACAACCATGCACAATAACACCCAAAACACTTAAACAATTATTAAAACTAGATTAAGGCAAATGGGTTAATCCACCATGATTTCTAATCATGGTTTAACCCCACTTAACACCCTAGTTAACATGCACAAGTGTGTGCAAGCGTAGAAAAAAATATAAAAAAATATTTATTAAATAGGATAAAATAATTAAAAACCAATTTGGTAAACTTTTTATTAAAAACCCATACATTAAAATATATTTAGCCACAAAACACATTCTAAGATGTTACAAAGTATCACAGATGAAACGAAAGCAACAATAGTTATTATATATCATATATATAATATAGGCATTCGTCTCAGAACATATCAAGTGATCACATCTCAAAATATCAGTAGCAGAAAAACACATATGAAATATTGGATATACTAGGAATTCCGTGTTTTATTTAAGCCAATAAAAACGCGGATTCCACGGTCGCGATGAATAGCCAAACCCACATCCATAGACCCTTACGAGAGCGGCAAGCAACCCTACCAATTCTAGAGTTAGGAGACCCGGTCTCGACTCCTCGAGATGGTCTCCCACTGGACCCTAGAACCCGGTTACTTGTGCTCCCCGCCTTGGGTCTATCCTAATGTGGAAGAGTAAATAATATATATCAATGGTGACAACATCCTCAATCCGGAAGTGCCCCAATAAAAGAATATTACATACAAGCTTTTACATGAATGAAAATGAAAAACTCTCATCTCACATAAAAAAAACCTGGCTATTCAAAACACGACGATCCAATATTACATATCACAGCAACACATAACATCACATGTCATCAACGTAAGTAAATATGCGTATCCCAATTATCGTTGACATATAGCAACAAAACCGGCGATACGCCACATATTACACTTACGGTCGCAAAAAAGGAAGTGAAAAACTACAACAATTGGAATCTGCAACCGTCTTAGACATCACAAACCCAATGTATCACATACTTTGGATTTATGCCCAACCAAATCAATTCCTTAGACATCGCATGCCTAACAATTATAAACCCTGCATTTTAGTCTCAATATTGAAGACACTTTTCAATAACTTGTCGGGTAATTCAACAAGATTCCCAATAACTTGATCGAATGCTCGTCGGAAACTTTAGTAGACGGCTGCACCCTCGATGCCATCGAGGAAGTGCACTAAGGCCGAACACAGCGGCCGTGAGCACCCGAACAGATGCTTTTGGCGATGGGGTTCTCCTACAGTGACTCAGTCGGGGCTATGGGGCGTGGTTATCTATTAAGGTTACCCGGCGAGTATCCACGTACACTATGTAATTGCGACGGACTTTTGATCAACATCAAAATCCCGTGGCAAACGATCAAATGAGACTAAACTGCTAGATTTATAAAATTCAAACTAGTTATCTCATAACTAATTATGTGGATTCTAAATATTGTAACACAATCACAGATAGTTAGACGAAGTTAAACTTTTTGATCTAATAAGCAAGCATCCAAAATTTCCTAACAAGCTCAACAATTGAGCGTAGTTCAAAAAGTACCCAGAATACACTACAGCTCCTATGAACCATCCGTAGAAGGGCCGGCCCATGCCTCACTCATGTCGCCATGGAACTGCTGCAAACCCTAGGGTATGACCGCGGTTCCACGATCCAAAAAGTTGAGTTTGGGTATCGTTCTTCTAGAGGGTCCACAGAATTGCTTGCATGATTTTCTGAAAATTTTAAACTCGGAAAAATCCAACTCTTGGAAAATTTCAGTGAGGGAAAAATTGGGATATTGATATCCGTTCGAACTTTTTAATGTCGTCTAAATAACCCGAATAGATATCAGAATTACGATTACGAAACACTCCGAATTACCTTTGCAGAAAGTTAACATTACATGCAAATTTAGCAAAAACTAACAACACCTGAAACACCAAAACCCAGAGCCTGGAACACCATGAAAATTTGAAGTCCAAATACCCTAATAGGTCCGGCCACCTCGGAAATTTCCCTCATCTGTTTGGCCAAAAACCGAGAAAACCCCTTCAAATTTTCTTGGTGTTCATGCCATAACACATACAACATTCTGCAGTTGCTAAAAAAATTTTTAGAGGCCATTTAAAATTCGACAGAAACTGGATATTAGGGTTTCAAGTTTCGAAGCAGTTTCGGTTTCGTAATCTAACAAACATCATTTAATTTTCTAGCTTGGCTCTGATACCACTATTGGGTTACTTAGCAAGGAAGCAAGGTTTCGGGAGGCATCGTCCATGCCGTTTTTAAAATTTTGCCGTTCTAAAGAACCCTAACCCTAGAATCTTAACTAGAGAATTAAATAAAACATCATGTAAACAACTTTACATCCTAAGTGAATGCGGAATACAACCTTTGTAGACCGGTCCTTCACTTCTAAAGCTCCGTGTAGTAGTCCATTCGTTCCAAGTAGTGAACACCCAAACTCTTGAGACGTTCCGCAAGGTGAAAGATGCAAACTTGCTCGAAGTCTTCGAGGCCGAAGATGATCTACATCGAGGAGACTCAAGCTCATGCTACCTCTTCACTAATATGTGAATTAGTGAAGCAAACATCCTAAACTAAATGGCTAATAGTAGAGAATGATGAAGTAGGAATTGAGCTTTCTTTAGATTTCTTTTTCTCATAATATTTCATCACTTAGAAAAAAAGCTAGCAAGCTTTTTCTCATCAGGAAGAAGATGAAGTGATGATGAGAGAATGATTTCATGAGGTGAGAATATCAACCATGGGTGAGTTAGTGTCATACACTAACTCATGTAGAGACTTAACTAGGGCTAGGGTTTATGGTTAGGTTAATAAATATCTACAAGTGAAAACAAAAAGAGTGAACTTGGTCAATATTTCCACAAGCTTCTACAAGCTTGTAGCCATGACAATAATCCATTTATTTTTGAATTACTTAGATAAATATAAACCCTACATTATCCTAACTATAGTGTAAGTCTCATACACTGATGAAGCATGTGGCATCAAACATGACATAATAAAATGTACATTAATATATATCACATATATACTACATGCACACTTGTGAGAAAAAGAATACTTAGTGAGCAAATATTAGTTAATGTAAGTTAATATATCAAATATATAATTATATATTAAATTATCAAATCAACACTTGATTTGATAATCCGGTTATATCACATACAACCGACTAATATCATATGAATCATCTTATCGAATCAATACTTGATCCGATAGCCCAGCTATATCTCATATAACCGACCGATATCACATATCGCGAGAATAGAATGCGGTATCACATACTCGCATTAATCTCGGTCCCGCACATATCACATATGTGCTCCTACTCCGTTTCGCATGAACCAGGAAACCTCTGTGTAGAACTCTAAAGACTCGTCAATACGCAGGCAGTAGGTGATGATCATATCAAACACCCACAAACCGCAAGCGGTCTGCTAAACATAACGACCACCCAGGTATTAAGCGATCAGAAGATCAACAAGCAAGCCTGCTCATACTCCTATGAATCCAATCAGTAACACTACCGGACAGTCCGGTCTCTTCGTCAGATATGTCGCATATCACAGCCTGGGGTGGTATAACGTCAGAACCCAATAACCTGATAAGTCATGCCGATGCAAGGTCCATAACGGTTTGAGAAATTACTGATAACACTTACCAGTAGATCTCAGCAATCCTGGCCAGGGATTTCATGTTATGGCCAATCAAGCATAGCGCAACATCAACCCCCAATACCGGGAGAGACGAATCCCCTCCTATCGCTCATTGCCTCCATGTGACTCGGGACTGTACCCAAAAACCACCTTTTTGCACGATCTCTTGACCGTGGTATGGTGGAAATCAAAGCACGGTGGGAATCACACAAGACTCTATGACGATCTCGGGTCGACAGACTAACCTGTACCAGTGTCACCAGAGAACTGCTATCTGACGATAGGTATAATACCATCTAGGAGTTCTCGGCGAGTCCGTCCAGTATACCCAGTCTCCACTAAGCACCCGTATACCTTTTCTGATGCCAAACACCAATGGATATGGGATCATCCATCGCCCATCACATGAGTCGAGAAGCGTATAAGCTAGTCTACTCTGGAGTATCGATGCCCCGTCTCGATACTCCCTCGACTAGGAACAATTATAGGGTGTACTTGTGGACTACCCTTGGCCCCACTAGTATGATCTACATCATAGTCATGGTAGTCAAGTACACATCCTAAGGGCTTTATCAACATGTGATAGCAAGACAACATCACTTATACAAGTCAACATGTTAAGATAAAGTGCAACCAGATAGCATACTATCATGTCGAGCAAGAAAGTCCTCCCTATATATGTCCAAGCATCCACTACAATATACATCCTATGTGCAGGGATGCTTAGCACGTCAGCAAGGTTTTGGGAGGTATCTTCCATGCCAAATTAAAATTTTAGTCATACTAGCTAACCCTAACCTAGAATCGTATACTAGAAAATCCGACGAAATGAAATGCAAACAACTTTGTAACTAAAGTGAACAAGGAATACAACCTTTGTATACCGGTCCTACACTTCAATAGCTCCATGTAGTAGTCACTTCACTGCGATCATGAACTCCAGGACTCTAGAGAGGCTCCCATGAAGAAATGAACAAGCTTGCATCGAAGTCTCCGAGGCCGAAGATGATCTACGTCGAGGAGACAGTAACCTAAGATACCTCTTCACTGATTGTAGAATTAGTGAAGCAAACACCCTATACTAAATGGCAAGTAGTAGAGGATGATGAAATAGGAATTTTGCTCACATTAGAAATGAATTTCTCACTCATTTTCCATCATCTCCATGGATGCTAGAAAAGCTTAAGGAAGAAGAAGAAGGAAACTCTCATGATAATTATCCAAAGGATAATGGAAACCATGGGTGAGTTAAGCATCATATGCTAACCCTTGTAGAGACATAACCATGGTTAGGATAATTGGTTGGGTTAATAAATATCTTAGGCAAAATAAAAGAGTGGACATGGTCAATGAGCACTACAAGCTTCTACAAGCTATTAGCCATGACAAAATGCCACCATTTTGTAATTACCAAAATAAATAAAAACCCTAATAATTATCATAATCATGTTTGGGTCTTATACACCCATCTTGCATGTATCATCAAACATGACACAAACATGTACACAAATATACATATCACATATATACAATGTGCACAATAAGTGAGAAAAGAAATCTTAAGTGAAATAATATTAGTTAATGTAATTTAATATATCAAATATATAATTATACATTAAATCATTAAATCAACAATTGATTTAACAATCCTGTTATATCATATATAACCGACTAATATCAAATGTAAAAATTTATCGAATCAGCACTTGATCCGATAACCCGGCTATATCACATATAACCGACCTATATCACATATCGCGAGAATAGAATACGGCATCACATATCGTATTAATCTCGGTCCAGCACATATCACATATATGCTCCTGCTCCGTTTCTCTTGAGCCAGGAAACCTCTGTGTAAGACTCTAAAGACTCGTCAATACGCCGGCAGTAGGTGATGATCATATCAAACACCTACAAGCCGTAAGCGGTCTACCAAACGTAACGGCCACCCGGGTATTGAGTGATTAGAAGTGTTAGTGTATATGCCCTAGAAGCCATTACTGTATCATACTAGTTTGTATATTACTTGATGGAAGCTTGGGATATTCACATTGTATAAACAATCTTGCTCAATATAGTAGTATGCTACTTGGTTTGTTTCTACTTCAATATGTACTTGTGTTTATTTCAGTATATCACTTATACGCATTAGTGGAGCCCTTAGGATCTTTGCTTGATTACCAGCGTTGTGATGGCAGTCACACTAGTGGGGGCTGGGTAATCTATAAGCACATCCTTATACAGGTCCCTAGTCGCAGGACTATCGAGACAGGGCATCGATACTCCGGAGTAGACTAGCGTATGCGCTTCTCATCCCAGTGTGGGAGATGGTCTGTCCCACAGCCATCAGTACGTCGTACTGGAGATAGTATACGGGTGCTCGTTGGGTTACGAGTACACTGGACAGGACTCGTCGGGAACTGACAGGTTGGTATTATACCTATCGTCAGTTATCAGTTCCCAGGTGACATGAGTACAGCTTAGTCCGCTGACTTGACACTGGCACTTCGCCTCGAGTGTGTTCCCACTGCACTTTGATCACTACCCTACCACGGCTCAAAGGAGTCGTGCAAACAGGTGGTGGTTGGGTGCAGTCCCGAAGCACTTGGAGGCAGTGACGGTTAGACAGGATTCGTCTCTCCCGGTATTGGGGGTTGACATCGCGCTGTGTCTAGGAGAGCCATTACACGAGTAGTCCCTGGCCAGGGCAAGCGAGATATACTGGTAGGCTTCCAGTGTTGTCTCAGGGTGTTTTGGGCTTCACTCCGACACGACTTGTACCGCTATTAGGGGACTGACGTTTTACCGCCCCCTAGGCCCGACATGCGATGTATCAGAAGAACAGACCGGACTGTACGGAGACTGTCACATTCAGACTCAGTAGGAGTACAGATGGGGTTTCACCTCGTCAGCCTTCTTGTCGGCATCTACCTGGGGACCGTTACGCACAGCTAGTGCCGCTTGCGATCTGTGGTTAAACCCACTGCCAGCGTAGTGTCGAGTCTTTAGAGTCCCATACAGAGGGTATTCGCCTCTGGGCAAAACAGAGTAGGGGTCGCATGGTTTTGCGACAGGGTTCGTTCTCATCCGCGCACTTGTACACGTTTGGAGTCCGGACGGATATTACCGGCTGGCTCTGGTTTGAGTCAGATACCGGTATATGTTTTGGGGTTGCTTTTATCTCTCAGTATTCATGTTCCTCGGAATAAGAATGCAGGTGTGTATGCACAGTTATTTGAGGAGGAGGAAGAGGACTTTTCATTAGGGTTTCGGAACGGGTGCGTATGCACAGTTGACAGTCGTCTTTTTCCAAACCCTAATGGATTTATGTTATATCAATTAATAATATTAATAAAATGAAATTGTGTCATGGTTGGTTTTTATGTTGACTTGTTGACCATGGTTGACTTGTTGACCATGGTTGAAGTTTTGACCATCATCATTACAAAAGAAAGATGCTCTTTGATTCTAGCAAATTCATTTAATGTTTGAAATGATAATGGTCATTCCAAAACCTTCCATCAACCTTTTCATTTTCATTATTATTATTAATTTGATAATTCTTTTCTTTTTGTTATGGTTGCAAAAAGAAAAGAGCTCATTCTATCATTTAGCTTCTCTCTCCTCACTTCATCTTCTTCTTCCTCTAGCAAAAGGAGAACCCTTCTCATGTGTTGAGAATCCCTCTCCTTAAAAGAAAAGCACCCTTTAGACACTCTCTACTCACTCTAGGATCAAAGGTTTAGCAAGCCGAAGATTCTAGTTCTCTCCAAGTTCGAGAAAGAGCCCGAAGGTTGAACCCTCAGGTGGATCCATCTTCGACGGAAGAAGGCGACAAGAAGAGAACCATCAACCTCTACTAGGTTTCAAGAAGAAGGAGTTCAAGTTAGGTATAACCACTTTGCCGAGTAGTTAACTCTCATTTGCATGTTTGCGAGTTTAGTTTAGAAAAGATCCCGACTTTGTTAGTCCATGTTGCCCCATGCGCTAAAAATTTGATTTTTATACCGTTTCCGCCTCCCCGTAAGAACCGGGGGTCGCAACGTGGACTTACAAGAAGATCAACAAGCATGCCTGCTCATACTCCTGCGAATCCAATCAGTAACACTACCGTACAGTCCGGTCTCTTCGTCTGATATGTCGCATATCTCGTCTAGGGGTAGTAAACGTCAGACCCTAGTAACTCAATAAGTCGTGCCGATATGAGGCTCATAACGGGTCGAGAAACTACTGATAACACTTACCAGTATATCTCTGAAGCAGCCCTGATCAGGGACTTCCTGTTATAGCCAATCGAACACAGCGCAATATCAACCCCCAATACCGGGAGAGACGAAACCCCTCCTATCGCTCATTGCCTCCATGTGATTCGGGGCTGTACCCAAAATCCACCATTTTGCACATTCTCTTGAACGTGGTAAGGTGGAAATCAAAGCACAGTGGGAATCACACAAGTCTCTATGACGATCTCGGGTCTATAGACTAACCTGTACCAGTGTCACCAGAGAACTGCTATATGACGATAGGTATAATACCATCTAGGAGTTCTCGGCGAGTCCGTTCAGTGTACCTAGTCTCCACTGAGCACCCACACACCATCTCTGATGTCAAACACCAATGGATATGGGATAATCCATCGCCCATCTATATGGGTCGAGAAGCTACACGCTAGTCTACTCTGGTATATCGATGCCCTGTCTCGATACACCTACGACTAGGAATATTTGAAAGATGTACTTATCGACTACTCTGTCCCCACAAGTATGATCTGCATCATAATCCTGGTAGTTAAGTACTCATCCTAAGGGCTTTATGAACATGTAGCATAGAGACAATTAGTGTACATGTTAAGATAAAGAGCAACCAGATAGCATACTATCATGTCGAGCAAGAAAGTCCTCCCTATATATGTCCAAGCATCCACTACAATATACATCGTATGTACAGTAGTGGCCTCTAGGGCATACATATAACTAACAATCTCCCACTTGCACTAGAGCCATCTGTTGTAGTATCCAATACCCAACAATCAGCAGTGGTTGAAGTATCTCATACTCAACCATCCCATAAAAGTCTCTCCTGGGAAAAGGCCTTTGTGAGTGGATCCGCCGTGTTAACCTCTAAGTCTACTCTCCTAACCTCGATCTCCCTGGAGATCATCCATCTCCATGATCAGGTGATACTGTCTAAGAATATGTCTGGATCACTGATGAGAAAGGGGTTCCTAGGCCAAAGCCACAACTCCATTGTCACACAATGGTAAGAACGAAGTTCATCTCATGAACTTATATACACCCAGACTACCTCTTTGGTAGCATCGTTGGTAGCGATGTATCGAGCCTTTATCGTCTAGTTTGTCACGGTATCTAGCTTGGAACTCTTCCAACATACCGTCCCTCCTCTGAGGGTAAAGACAAAGCCTGTGACTGTGTAACGTTTTGAAATCGTTTAGCTGAAATTTCGGGAAATCGGTAAAATAACGGGTGTTTTCCGTAAAAAAAATCAGGATATAAATATCTTTTAATATAAAATTAAATATGCATATTCTAGCTATATAATTGCTAGTAATTGGTATTTATTGAGCCGCTTGTAAAATTTCTAATTTATTGAAAAAATTTCCGAAATTAATTCTTTTAATATTATTTTAAGCCGTCACTAATACATTTAATTAAGGATTATTACAAATTGGAATGGGTTGATACAAATTTTGTGCATCATGACACATTAAACTAACATGTAAAATATTATTTTTGAAATGAAATGAAACTGTCAAACGGTGTTAGAAAATATCAAAGAAAAAGGCTAAAATTGTGAATTATATTAATGTAATTGAGATATGGGGGTATTTCCTTCACTTGGAACTTGCTACACACACACCCACACTCACACACCCCCATTTTTCCTCCTCATTTCTGCAGAATTCAGCATCCCTCCCCAAAGTTCTCCCCCACTTCTTTTGGTAAAAGAAAAGAAAAAGAAGAAATGAAATATTAAACAAAAGAGGTATGGTGTTAGATAATGGGGACTTGGACTTTTTCTTTGACTTTACCAACACCCCCACACCCTCTCTCCTTGCCTTCCTCATCTGGCTGCCCTCCCCCCCCCCCCCCCCTCCCTCAACAGCAGCCCCCTCCTTTTTCTCCTCTCATTTCTCATCAAAAATCCACCATTTTGCCTCAAAATCCATACAAAATCAAAGCTAAATCCAAATCCAACTCTTACCCATTTTTCCTTAGCCTAACATGCATGGATTGTGGTGAAAAGAGAGCATTTTGATAGGCTAGATTGAAGGTTTGATCCATGGTTCATGAGGTATAAATCTTGACCTTTGTTTAATTGTTGCTATAATACTTCCTTATTAGCTAATTAGATGCTTAATTAGGTTTTAATTTGAAAACTTGGAAATTCTAGAATGGGGTTTAATTGCTAGTTAGGGTTTTGGGTAATTAGATCATGGTTGTGTGTTGTAATTAAGATCTTAAGTCATGTAAAGGCAAAGCTAGTTGTAGTTTGCTAATTGTATTTTAAAATTTGTTCTAATTAAGATTTCTAGCAAACTAGGTTTTTGGAACTAATTCAAAACATGAGATTAAAACCTAGTAAAGGTTTTTATGACATAATTAACATTTTAATTTGTTGTTTAGCAACTTAGTTCATACAAAACTTAGTTTAGTTGATGAATTGTGGATTGTTACCTTGAAAATTGTTAAAATTGGTTATGTTTGCAAACTAGATTTTTTAGATTTATATTAAGAGGTATGTTTAAAATCTAATTAATATTGGTATGACTTAATTGAGATGTTTAATGAACATTATAGCCACTAGAATTGTTAAAATATTTAGATTGGTTAAAACATCAAGTTTTGAACCGAAATGGGAATTTGTGCTAACTAGGTTTTTGGGAAATAAAACGATTTGATTAATTTTAATATTTTGATGATTTAAAACCCTATTTCATATATGATTAGTGATTTGTGAAACCACGAATGGTGCGTTTGAGTTTTTCTCGATCGCTCGGCGTTTGTACGCCGATGTCGAGGGTTTTTGGGTTGATTTGAGAAGCAAAACCATAGGTTTTGACCTATGTGAGATTCGTGTGTCGTTTTGGTCATGAGTCGGATTTTAATGCGATGCGATGCATTATGATATGTAGGTACCTTCACGAGGACTTTAAGACGACAAGCAAGCGCGTGGCGACATCGATTTTGGCAAGCGAGGACGAGGTGAGTAGATTATAGCTACGGGGGAAGTCGGGTAGATGGCGTATAGCACCCCCGCAGTTCATAGTATAGTTATGATATATATATATTTATATATGTGATTCATGATACTTGGATGTTTATCAAGAGATGATTATTGCATTCAGGGTTTGGTTTAGGGTAATTAGAAGTAAACTAGCATAGCTTCTTAGTCGCGAACCTAGAATAGGTTCACACCCACATGCACACACGCATTTGCATACATCTATTTTACATGTGCGTATATGGGGATATGTGTATATATATATACACACATGGGTATGGGACTGTGTGTGTGTGTGTGTATACACGGATTATGAGGATAGTACTTGGGATTGGAGATGAGTCGATGAGATTTGGTTTGAGGCCGTGAGATCGGTGATGTGACAGGGTTCGTATTTGAGTTACGACGTAATATGTTTAGTGGGTCCTTTAGGCGTGGTGTTTTCATACAACGCATGCATACATAGATGGTATCAGTATTGTACTAGACGTAGATCAGTACCCCGGATCTTGATTTTGATAAAGAGGATGCCAGATGAATAATGTGATGAATGTAATATTTCACCCATACCCAGATTTGGGATGCCGTACGACGGATTTTCCGTACGAGCTATATATTGATGATAAATCCGCACTCTTGATTCGAGGATGTCATATTATATTAGGGTATCATATGGGATACTATTGAGGCGGGATCACCGACTATTATACGTATATATATATGTATCGACTCAGATGTTAGGCGGTTTCCTTACCTTTCGATCAGCCTGTTTAGTTTGGCCATGTAGTGTACTTGTAAATGATAGATTAGATTCGACTCATACCTATTTCAAAAACTGACGAATCATGCGTATTTAAAATACGGGACAAGGGATTCTACGGATATTTCAAAAGACGTACATTTTCTTAAAAACGTCGTAGCCCTTACTTTCAAAACACCAAGATTCGTACTATTTCACACGGCAAAACAGTATTACACAGGTGTAGCGATGTAGATTCCTTATTGTTACGTTATCATTCATGTTCCGCATATTATTGTTGCAATTACTATTCATTGCCATTTATCATGTTGTTATCGTCTCATTGCATGTTTATTGTGTACTTGGTGATTATGAACCATGCTGTCAGGACACCAGCACCATTACCGATGATGCGTATGTTCCACATACACTTACTTGCCGGCTCACACACATCATCATCGGTAATTGCCATGTCACGTACACTTTAGAAAATACTATTTCATTGACATAGCTTGCTAACTGATAGTTGCTACATGTTATAGCTTTCATATGCTAGTTTAATTATTGCATGATATCAGATGCATCCATATATTCATTGGTTATGCGGTATTATGGAGATTTATGCCGATTTTCATTGTTTTTGACATGGTGACTTGAAGATTTTAGATTCTTCTTGATATTTTCTGGATTTGGAAACCGCATGTGAAAGTTTTGTAAACTGATGAACCATTTTAAAGAGAAAAATGCGGTTTTCCTTGATATGTTGAGTATCGTCCACCAGGATATTTTCTCGGTTCTGAGATGTTTTCAAGACCCGATTTGAGGAGTTGGATGAACCATCTCGGGTACATGGTGGACCAGCTATGGTACCTCGGGGTAAGAAGCTCGAGTAGTAGACGATGAGCCCGGCAAGGGAAGACTGCCTACCGGTGATTTTACCTGGTGCGGCGGATATCCAGAGGATACCGTTCGTGGTCGTGTGATTGATCATATGGGCCGATCCGGATTGACGGAGCCCGAGGTATTGAGATTTGAGACACTGAGATATATAGATTTGATCATACAGGCCAGTCCGGATAGCCGGAGCCTGAGATATTGAGGTTTATGTTTTGTGTCGATACTTGACACGGATTTGATATTGATTTTATTGATGATATCTCAATTTATATACATACAGAAATCTCATTAAATAAAGAAAAACAGTTCTTTGATTCATGATGTACTTTGTCCTCATTATATGCATCTGCACATCATTTTAGTGATATATTGCTACCTGACATTTGTACATCATATTAGCGACATGTTGTTACCTGAGGCACTGACACGAGTACTGGTTTTACACTTAGTGATAATTGTTTACCCTTACCATTAATTATGCTTCAGGCCATATTGTTATTTTGAGGGTATTACTGATCGTATGACCTAGGATTGCGTTATACATGCGATTTCTGCTGGCAGATGTTTTCTACTCATGAGTTGGCAACTCACCCCCGTTGTGCCACAGTTCCTTGCAGGTTTTGCCATACAGGTTTCGTTGCGGCTTTGCTGGCACACTGTTCCTTCCGGGTGATTGCTTTGGTAGGTGGGTTCTTTTGCATCAGGACCACCATTGTTTATTTATTATTTCAGTTGTATCTAGAAACTCCACCAACCAGATTGTATATTTGATAGAGATAGAAGACCAGACTTGTTATTATTTCGACCTTACAGTCGTGTGTTGTATTATTATGGTTTTCATGCAGATTTTGGGTTTTCTTTTGAGTTTTTGATCCTCGCCCTTCGGCGTTGTATATTATATTGCTTGCGTGGTTGTGACCGTCGATTGACGAAGAGCTAGCTCCCGCTTGGGGATGCCTTTTTATTTATTTCGTATACTATTCATGTTGTATCCCGTTTGGGGCCCAGTATTTACAAAGGAGACTCTGCCGAAATTTTCAAAAAATACTTGAGATTTTAAAAATACATACTTTGGCCTATGTTGATTAAAACTACTTGCTTTCAATTGGTTTTTCCTTCACTCTACTGCTTCTTTGGTTTTGATTTCTGGGTTTTGGCTCACTTAGATTACGTACGCCTCGAGACGTTTCGTAATTTAAGTGCCGGTCATGTTCCGTACTTTTCGGGTCGTGAAAAAGTTGGTATCAGAGCGTTAGGTTTTACCTTCTGAGTGTAGGATGACCCTTGGTTGATGGAGTAGGTGACTCAAGTAAAGTGACGTACCGTGTGTATGTTCCGCGGCATACTTACGATACGATACTCCGCTTAAGAAGCCTTAGGATGTACATTTCCTTGCACAGTATTATATTCCTTCCTATGATCTATCCTCATCAATACCAGTTATGGTTTTGTTATCACGGTTGTACGGGCGTGGAGAGTTACGGCTAGAGTTGCGGTCAGCACGAGCTCGTCATGGACGAGGACTGACCATGGCGTGATTCCAGGGACATACGATTGCATGGAGGCGTCGTTTTACTGTGTTTTCATGCCACGAGCGTTTGATGGATCGCTTTTACGAGATTTCTCGGGCGTGCAGATCAGCACCAGAGGATTAGGCTACTGTTAGAGGCCAGTCAGAATATGATGACCGTCAATACACCGAGTATTTTGATGATTGAGGCACTGTTCAGCATACGGACGAATGAGCCAGTGATTTTAGCGAATGAGGAGATATCGCCCCAGATGTTGAACCTAATGCCGCACGAGTTATACTTCAAGATATGATAGAAGATCGCTAGTCACCAGAGATGAAAGACTGGGACATGTGATTCATTGCCTACCCCGATGCGAGGTCATCAGATTGATTGATTCCAGCTAGAGACAACTTCACGCGGATACGTTGAGAGTCGATAGAGACGATCGAATGTCCGGAACCCATTTTCCAAGTTTAAAGTATTCGGAAAACAATGCAAGCAATTCTACGGACCCTCTAGAAGAATGAAACCCTAACTCGACTTAATGACCATGGAACGCCGGTGAACCTTAGGGTTTGCGGCAGTTCAGCGGTGCCATTAGTGAGGCTTGGGTCTGCCCTTCTATGGTTGGTCCATAGGTGCTGTAGCATATATTCGATACTATTAAACTGTACCTAAGATGTTGAGCTCTTGGGAGATTATGGAACCTCGACGAATCGATCGAAAAGTTCAACATCATTCGGATATCATATGATGGGATACATTGCTTGGGAGATTCCAGATACGAGTATAGCCGTTGGAGCGCAGTCCATGCAGCCACGAAGAGACGAGTCTGAAGCAGTCGACAATTGAGAAAAGTAGAGTAAGAGGTTCGTACGAGATCTTGATGAGATGGTGTTCCACTCCGCCGACATAAGAGATGTGATACGCATGCAGAGCCGTTGTATATAGATATATCTTCCAGAAGGAGTCGCGATGAGTATGCAGCCGCTCCGGAACAAGAAACAGATATAGTAAAGGGTGGTAACTTCCGGGCAGTTTGGCAGAAACGAGATTTGGGGAGAGACCTTGACAGGACCTTTCTGGGATACTATATGAGAAGACTTGGACCCAGAATCGGTCATATTGCACGCACCCAGCAGGCCAGAGTTCAGCATCGTCGACGAGACATGTTATGAGTAACCATGATAGTTGACCAAAGATCTTTAGAGGATGTATCAAAGCGGACTGCTTCCGTTATAGTTTCTATATTGGACCTTTGAGCCAAGGAGATATGTACTTAGCAATCTGCAGAGAGAGACGAGAGCCTAAGGGCACTAGGCGACAGGCCATGATCAGAAGGTAAGTAGATATCTGGATCTGCTAGCATTGGATGCACCGACACCTTCTCGACTTTGAAGGACATACATATCGACGACAGTATTTATGATTTATGATTTTGTGATTGACTATCATGTATCCGTCACTTTGGATTTCAGTATTTTGGGTGATTTATTTCAAGATTGAGTTTTGATGACCGAGTTTCATGATATTTGATTTCATGCCTAAGGCATGCATATGTTTTGACTTATGCTTTCGGCATAGTTTTTATGCACTTTTAGTATTTTGATTTGCTTTTGTACACGCCGATTCACAGGATGGTGAGAATTTATACCACGGTATACCTGATTGGGATTTTGGATTGAGATGTGTTGTATACCGTAGATTTCGATTTTGATATTCGATATTCGTTTTCTTGCACATTGATTTGGATTTTGCGCATACTTAAGGCGCTTGATGCGATTTAGGTGCACACCAGATGCACTAAATCGAGATTCTTTGTAACGTTTTGAAAATCGTTTCGGTGAAATTTCGAAAAAAACGGTAAAATAAGGGGGTTTTCTGTAAAAAGTCAAAATGCAAATATCTTTATTATAAAATTAAATATACATATTCTAGCTATGTAATTGCTAGTATTTGGTGTTTATTGAGCCACTGCTGAAATTTCAAATTTTCTGAAATTTTTTCCGAAATTAATTATTTTAATATTATTTTAAGCCGGTAAGAAAATACATTAAATTAGCGATAAATACAAATTTAAATGGGCTAATTTTAATCTTTAAAATCATGTTAATTAAAATCTAGTTGTAATATAATTTTTTAGTATTTTATTTCAAGTTTTAATTGATTTATTTTATGGAAAACAAAAATATAGTTATTTGAACTAAAACTTGCAAATATGGTATTGTGGGGGGTCTTTTTGCATAGAATTTTTTTGTAAAGTCTCTCACACTCACCCTCACTCCCCTTGGCCGGCCCCACACTATTGTAGCAGCCCAAGAATTTTATTTCCCTCTTTTTGACCTTAAATCATGTGAGAAATGGGTTAAAATAAGGTTTTTATATATAGTAAAGTAGGTGGGGGTATTATGGTAATTTGGGAGGGGCTTTGACTTGGATTCTTTTCCACAACTCGCCCACACCTCTCCCCACTCCCTCCTCAGCCGAAATTCCTGCAATAAACAGCCCCAAAATTTCCCCTCTCATTTTTCTTCTCAACTCATCAAAATTCCATCAAAATTCTATTTAAACTTCACAATTTCAAGCCCATCCTTCATCCATTCTTCTTAACCTTTCTTGCATGGATTTTGGATGTAGGAGGCCATCGTTGGAGTCGAAATTTCTTGCTAGATCTCTAGATCTAGAGGTATAATTCTTACCCATTTAAATTCTTATGGTTAGATTTCTTTAAATGAGTTGTTTTAGTGTTAATATTGGTGCTATTTTCATCTAGGATCTTCAAGAGAATGGTTTGAGTTAAACTAGGGTTTTTAGCACACCATTATTAAGTTAATTATTCTATTTTACTATCTAGTGTTTTATACAAACCAAATCTAAGAGTTTAACTTGCTTTTTGGGCATCAAATTAGTGCTAATTTAGTGTTTCATGTATAGTTTGGGTTGGATTTTTGTTAGTTATAAAATTCAAGAAAGGGTTTGAATGCAAGTTAGGGTTTTGTGAAATTTGTGTATGGTTGTGTAATGTATTAGGCTCTTATGGCTTGTTAAAACAAAGTTAGTAGCTAGTTGTTAATTGTTAGTTTAAAAATTATGATAATTACGCTAATTTGCTAACTAGTTATTTAAAATTGGTTAAATAATTGGGTTAAAAAATATAATTGTGTTTTTATGACATCATTAACATTATTATGAGTGGTTTAATATCTTAGGTTATGCAAAACCAAGCTTAATTGTTGAATTGTGAATTTTGCTTTAAAAGGTGTTAAAAATTGATATTTTTGCAAACTAGGATTTTGGAATTTATGCAAATTGATAAGAATAAATTAATGGAATGGTTTATATGACTTTGTTATGATATTTAGTGAATATTGTGGATGCTAGGTTCGTTTATACATCGAGTTTTGTACTAAAACGGTGATTTGTGCCTGCTAGATTTTCAGAAAAATGACTTTTTAAGTGAAATTGGGGTTTTTTGGGAATTTTAAGCTATTTTATATTATAATTAGTGCTTGTAATTGTACAAATGAGTGTGTTGGGAGTTTTCTCGATGGTTTGGCGTTTATACGCCGACGTCGAGGGTTTTTGGGTCGATTTGCGAAAGCAACCATAGGTTTTGACCTATGTGGGATTCGTGCGTCGTTTTGGTCATGAGTCGGATTTTAATGCGGTATGGTGCATTATGATATGTAGGTACCCCATGTAGACTTCGAGAAGACAAGAAAGCGCGTGGCGACGTCGGCACCGGCGAACGAGGACCAGGTGGGTAGATTTATATCTACGGGGAGAAGTCGGGTGGATGGCGTATAGCACCCCCGCAGTCCGTGGTGGTGTATACGGATGCGTAT
This sequence comes from Agapanthus africanus, assembly GCA_030015575.1. Lineage (NCBI taxonomy): Eukaryota > Viridiplantae > Streptophyta > Magnoliopsida > Asparagales > Amaryllidaceae > Agapanthus > Agapanthus africanus. The sequence goes on along the minus strand of JASDDO010000022.1, from coordinate 301,478,664 downwards.
ACACACCAACAATTTATTATATGTTATTTGGGATTAATAACGATGTTTAGGATGGATATTGGTGTGTTGGATTATTTTAGTGTTGCGAACCCTAGGGTAGTGTTGCACTACACATACACACCTACATACTTGCATACATTCCTATTTATATGTGCTCATGGGATTCTTTATAGTTACGTGATCACATGAGTATGGGACTATGTGTTCACATACGGATTTGAGGATGATACTTGGGATTGAGCTGAGTCGATGAGATTTGTTTTGTGGTTGTGATATCGGTGATATGGCAGGATTCGTACTTAAGGTACGCCCTGGTGTTATAGCGGATCTTGGGGCGGCGATACGGGTGAATAGTGTTATAAATAAAATGGTCGACATGTGATCGTGATATGAGGCATGATATGCTAGGATATTGATATTAGGCCGTATCGGGCGATGTATACCCTTGATGATGCTATGTGCTGACGGTATTGGTTTGTACGAGATTGTCGATCTGTAGTCAGATCATGAGTATATTGAGGATATTAGTATTGTACTAGACATAGGTCAGTACCCTAGACTAGGATCTTGAATAAAGAGGATACCAGAGGAATGGTGTGAGGAATATGATATTGACCCGTACCAAGATTTGGGGATGCCGTACAACGGATTTACGTACGAGCTATATCTTGATGATTGATTCGCACTCTTGACTTGGGATGGCTGATTGTAGATATGGTATCGGATATGATATTATTGAGGCGGGATCACCGACTAATATATATACAGGTATGTATATGGGTCGACTCAGATGTTAGGCGGTTTCCTTACCTGTAGTCCAGCTTGTTAGCTTAGCCCTTTAATTTAGTTTAGTTGTTAGATTAGATTCGATCCTTACCTATTTCAAAAACTACGAATCATGGGTATTTTAAAAGACAGCCCAAGGGATCCTACGGATATTTCAAAAGACGTATCTTTTCATAAAAACACCGTAGCACCTATTTTCAAAACCCCATGATTCGTGTTATTTCAAGAGGCACCATTTGTAGGACTTATATTAGATTAATGCAGGTTAGTTACAGTTGCGTCTAGTATTCAGCTCCCGCTTATTATTGTGGTTCGCTTCGCATCGCATACTTATGTTATAATTTCTTATTGCAATGTTGATATCATATTGTTAGGACACCAGCACCATTACCGATGATGCGTATGTACCACGTACACTTACTTGCCAGCTCACACACATCTTCATCGGTAATTGCCATGTCACGTACACCTTAGAAAATATTATTGCTTGACTTAGCTTGTTAGTTAGTAATTTGACATGATATTAGTATGCCTGCCTTATATGCCAGCTTAACATTGTAGTTAGTACTTGTCACTTCATGCATACTGTTATTCATTGTTATGCCTATATTCATGGTTTTTACATGCTATTGATGATTTGGATTCGGATTTCCATGAAATTTTCAGGATTTGGGTGGAAAACCGCAAAACTTATATAAACTGATTTCTCTCTTTTTAAATAAAAAGTGCGGTTTTTCCCATGATGTATGAGTCGTCCACCATGAGTTTGCTGATGGATTTCGAGACCCGATTCGAGGAGACGGATGAACCGTTTCGGGTACATGTTGGACCCGGTAAGGTACCCCAGGGCAAGAAGCGCGTGATGATGACGATGTGAGCCTGGCAGGGGAGCACTACCTACCGGTGATTTTACCCGATGCGTCGGATATCCGGAGGATACCGTCGTGGTCTTGAGATGGATGGTAGGGGCCGGTCTGGACTGACGGCGCCCTAGATATTGAGGTACAGAGACTGTGATACAGAGATATCGAGATATTGGGATTACGTTTTGTGCCGATGCTTGGCACTGTTTTATGCTGATTTCATTATGATACCTCATTTTAAAAATACAAAGGAAATCTCACTAAATTATGAAAACGGTTCTTCATTTACATGTATTCTGTTTTCATGCATTCATACCTCATTCATATGATATATTGCTACTTGAGGCACTGACACGGGCACATGAGATTACACTCGGGTTAGATATTTACCCTAGCCTTGTTATAGGCTACGTGTTATTCATATATTTGAGGATATATTATGATCATTGACCTAGGTTGCGTTATTTATGAGATTTCTCTGCGTAGATATTTTTCTATTCACGAGTTGGCAACTCACCCCCGTTGTGCCCCAGTTTCTTGCAGGTTTGCCGTACAGGTTTCTTTACGGCTTGCGGGCATAGTTTCCTTCGGGTGATTTGCTAGTAGGTGGGTTTACTTGTATCGTACCCCCATTTTATATCTTGTATATTATTATTCTGTTGTATCTAGAAGTTCCATCAACCAAACATGTATTTATTTGAGATAGAGACCAGTGATGTTTATTCTTTCGACCTTAGAGTCGCGTGTTGTATTTCTGTGGTTTTCTTGTGGTTTTTGAGTTTCCTTTTGAATTTTGATCCTCGCCCTTGGCGTTGTATATTATATTGCTTGTGTGGTTGTGACCGTCGATTGACGAAGAGCTAGCTCCCGCTTGGGGATGCCTTTTTATTGATTTCGTATACTATTCATGTTGTATCCCATTTGGGGGCCAGTAATTACAAAGGAGACTCTGCCGAAATTTTCGGGAAATTTTTGATGTTTTTAAAACCGCCTAATTCGACTTATGCTATTGAAACTACTTGCTTTAAGTTGGTTTTTCCTGCACTCTACATCTTTCTTGGTTTGGATTTCTGGGTTTTCGGTTTACTTAGATTACGTACGCCTCGAGACGTTCGTTGTTTAAGTGCCGGTCATGTTCCGTACTTTCGGGTCGTGACAAAGTTGGTATCAGAGCGTTAGGTTTTACCTTCGGAGCGTAGGATGACCCTTGGTTGATGGAATAGGTGACTAAAGTAGAGTGACGTACCGTGGGTATGTTCCACGGCATATTTACGATACGCTACTCCACTTAAGAAGCCTTAGGATGTACATTTCTTTGCTCAGTATTATATTCATTCCGATCTAGCCTCATCAGTACCAGTTATGGTTTTGCTGCCACGATTACGGGCAGGGAGAGCTACGGCTAGAGTTGCGGTCAGCACGAACGAGGACTGACCAGGGCGAAATTCCGGCGACACTCGATTGCGGAGATGTGTCTTTTTACTGTGTTTCCGCGCCACGAGCGTTTGGCGGATCGCCTTTATGAGGTTTCTCGGACGTGCCGATCAGTATCAGAGGATTGGGCCACTGACAGAGGCCAGCCAGATTTTGATGACCGTTGGTGTGTTGCTTATTCATGATGGTCGAGGCACTGTTCAGCGTGCAGACGAGCGAGCCAGTTATTGCTGCGAATGACGAGATATTGCCCCAGATGCTGGCGTTAGTGCAGAACGAGTTGTACTAAGAGATGATAAAAGGTCGCTAGTCATCGAGGATGAATGACTAGGACATGTGGATCGTTCGCCTACCCCGATGCGAGGTCATCAGATAAATTGATTCCAGCTAGAGACGACTTCACGCGGAGACGTTGGGAGTCGACAGAGACGATCGAATGTCAGAAACCTATTATTCCAAGTTTAAAGTAGTCGAAAAGACATGCAGGCAATTCTATGGTCCCTCTAGAAGAATGAAACCCTAACTCGACTTAATGACCGTGTGAAAGCCTTTGAACCTTCGGGTTTGCGGCAGTTCTACGGCGCCATTAGTGAGGCTTGGGTTTTCCCTTCTACGGCTGGACCACCGATGCTGTGGTATGTACTCGATACTATTAAACTGTGCCCAAGATGTTGAGCTCTTGGGGGATTATGAGGTTTTGACGACTCGATCGGATGGCTCGACTTAATTCGGATGCTAGGTGGTGAGATGCATTTCTTGGGAGACTCCAGATATGAGGATAGCCGTTGGAGCTCAGTCCATGCAGCCGCGACGAGACGAGTCCAAAGAAGACGACATTAGAGGAAAGTGAAGTAAGAGGTTCGTACCAGATCTAGATGAGATGACGTTCCACTCCGTCGACATCAGAGATGCGATGCGCATGCCGAGGCATGGTACTTGGATTTACCTTCCAGAAGGAGTCGTGATGAGTATGCAGCCGTTCTGGAACGAGAACAGATCTAGTAAGGAATGATGACTTTCGGACAGTTCGGCAGAGGCGAGATTTGGGAGAGACCTCGACAGGACCTTTCTGGGACAAATTACGAGAAGACTTGGACCCAGGAGTGGTCGTGTTACGCACACCAGTAGGCCAGAGTTCATGATCATCGACGAAACGTCCCACTAGTGACCGCGACAGTTGTTCCGAGATTCTTAGAGGATGCACTTGAGCGGTACTATTCCGCCATTATTGATTTCGATGTTTTGGGTGATTGATTCGCATGATTTGATTTTGATGATTGAGGATTTATGATCTTTGCACAGTGTTGCACTTGATATCGTTTTCGTGCTTGGTTTCACATGTTTTCGATTTTACAGTTTTAGACATTTGAGTTGATTTTGTGCGTATATACGCACACGATTTGGTTTTTGCACGCGGTATAGTTCATATATGCTTGCAGTGCAGTGTTACGTATGTTGTGCATTTAGATGCCCTGGACTTTGATTTCGATGGTGATGTTCGATATTTGTTTTGTTCACCTTGTGCACCTGATTTGATTTTGCGCATGTTCGGCACTTGAGGATTTCATGATTTCGTGCACGATGGATACACCTGATTTGGATTTTCGCGCATGTTGGGCGCATGTTTTGAAGTGTGATTTTGGTGCACACCAGATGCACTAAATCGAGATTTTTCGTGCATGTCATATGCACCTGATTTTGCTGTCAGGCACACATGTTGCCTATGACAGATGTTTCGTGCACACCCGATGCACTTAGATGTTGTTTCTGTGCATATGTATGGCACATATTTGGATTTTGATTCCCTGCGCACAAGACGCACGTAATATTCATACGCGTATTTTGGGGATTGATTTTTCTTATAGAGCAGTACGTTTTTATGATATTGCTATGTGTTTTCGTACTGAGCAGGACTAGTTAGAGGACAGTACCTGAATATATTTTACATGTATAGTTTCGAGTTATATCATATTGGTTTTGCTTTGGATTTGGTATTGATGTCTTCCTCATGACTCCGATGATTGCGGGATGCTTGACGGAGTTCTGATTTGAGTTATATGCTCATTTTTCATGCGCATGCGTTGCGCTATGATTTGTTTTAGGTATTTATGATTTCGGAGCCCCGGCGATTTGATGGTTTTGGCTGAAATATTTTAGTATTTGGGGGAAGTTTTAATTTAAATTCGGGGACCGAATTTCTTTAAGGGGGGAAGATTGTAACGTTTTGAAAATCGTTTCGATGAAATTTCGAAAAAAACGGTAAAATAAGGGGGTTTTCTGTAAAAAGTCAAAATGCAAATATCTTTATTATAAAATTAAATATACATATTCTAGCTATGTAATTGCTAGTATTTGGTGTTTATTGAGCCACTGCTGAAATTTCAAATTTTCTGAAAATTTTTCCGAAATTAATTATTTTAATATTATTTTAAGCCGGTAAGAAAATACATTAAATTAGCGATAAATACAAATATAAATGGGCTAATTTTAATCTTTAAAATCATGTTAATTAAAATCTAGTTGTAATATAATTTTTTAGTATTTTATTTCAAGTTTTAATTGATTTATTTTATGGAAAACAAAAATATAGTTATTTGAACTAAAACTTGCAAATATGGTATTGTGGGGGGTCTTTTTGCATAGAATTTTTTTATAAAGTCTCTCACACTCACCCTCACTCCCCTTGGCCGGCCCCACACTATTGTAGCAGCCCAAGAATTTTATTTCCCTCTTTTTGACCTTAAATCATGTGAGAAATGGGTTAAAATAAGGTTTTTATATATAGTAAAGTAGGTGGGGGTATTATGCTAATTTGGGAGGGGCTTTGACTTGGATTCTTTTCCACAACTCCCCCACACCTCTCCCCACTCCCTCCTCAGCCGAAATTCCTGCAATAAACAGCCCCAAAATTTCCCCTCTCATTTTTCTTCTCAACTCATCAAAATTCCATCAAAATTCCATTTAAACTTCACAATTTCAAGCCCATCCTTCATCCATTCTTCTTAACCTTTCTTGCATGGATTTTGGATGCTAGGAGGCCATCTTTGGAGTCGAAATTTCTTGCTAGATCTCTAGATCTAGAGGTATAATTCTTACCCATTTAAATTCTTATGGTTAGATTTCTTTAAATGAGTTGTTTTAGTGTTAATATTGGTGCTATTTTCATCTAGGATCTTCAAGAGAATGGTTTGAGTTAAACTAGGGTTTTTAGCACACCATTATTAAGTTAATTATTCTATTTTACTATCTAGTGTTTTATACAAACAAAATCTAAGAGTTTAACTTGCTTTTTGGGCTTCAAATTAGTGCTAATTTAGTGTTTCATGTATAGTTTGGGTTGGATTTTTGTTAGTTATAAAATTCAAGAAAGGGTTTGAATGCAAGTTAGGGTTTTGTGAAATTGGTGTATGGTTGTGTAATGTATTAGGCTCTTATGGCTTGTTAAAACAAAGTTAGTAGCTAGTTGTTAATTGTTAGTTTAAAAATTATGATAATTACGCTAATTTGCTAACTAGCTATTTAAAATTGGTTAAATAATTGGGTTAAAAAATGTAATTGTGTTTTTATGACATCATTAACATTATTATGAGTGGTTTAATATCTTAGGTTATGCAAAACCAAGCTTAATTGTTGAATTGTGAATTTTGCTTTAAAAGGTGTTAAAAATTGATATTTTTGCAAACTAGGATTTTGGAATTTATGCAAATTGATGAGAATAAATTATAGGAATGGTTTATATGACTTTGTTATGTTATTTAGTGAATATTGTGGATGCTAGGTTCGTTTATACATCGAGTTTTGTACTAAAACGGTGATTTGTGCTTGCTAGATTTTCGGAAAAATGACTTTTTAAGTGAAATTGGGGTTTTTTGTGAATTTTAAGCTATTTTATATTATAATTAGTGCTTGTAATTGTACAAATGAGTGTGTTGGGAGTTTTCTCGATGGTTTGGCGTTTGTACGCCGACGCCGAGGGTTTTTGGGTCGATTTGCAAAAGCAACCATAGGTTTTGACCTATGTGGGATTCGTGCGTCGTTTTGGTCATGAGTCGGATTTTAATGCGGTATGGTGCGTTATGATATGTAGGTACCCCATGTGGACTTCGAGAAGACAAGCAAGTGCGTAGCGACGTCGGCACCGGCGAACGAGGACCAGGTGAGTAGATTTATATCTACGGGGAGAAGTCGGGTGGATGACGTATAGCACCCTCGCAGTCCGTGGTGGTGTATACGGATGCGTATACACACCAACAATTTATTATATGTTATTTGGGATTAATAACGATGTTTAGGATGGATATTGGTGTGTTGGATTATTTTAGTGTTGCGAACCCTAGGGTAGTGTTGCACTACACATACACACCTACATACTTGCATACATTCCTATTTATATGTGCTCATGGGATTCTTTATAGTTACGTGATCACATGGGTATGGGACTATGTGTTAACATACGGATTTGAGGATGATATTTGGGATTGAGCTGAGTCGATGAGATTTGTTTTGTGGTTGTGATATCGGTGATATGGCAGGATTCGTACTTAAGGTACGCCCTGGTGTTATAGCGGATCTTGGGGCGGCGATACGGATGAATAGTGTTATAAATAAAATGGTCGACATGTGATCGTGATATGAGGCATGATATGCTAGGATATTGATATTAGGCCGTATCGGGCGATGTATACCCTTGATGATGCTATGTGCTGACGGTATCGGTTTGTACGAGATTGTCGATCTGTAGTCAGATCATGAGTATATTGAGGATATTAGTATTGTACTAGACATAGGTCAGTACCCTAGACTATGATCTTGAATAAAGAGGATACCAGAGGAATGGTGTGAGGAATATGATATTAACCCGTACCCAGATTTGGGGATGCCGTATGACAGATTTACGTACGAGCTATATCTTGATGATTGATTCGCACTCTTGACTTGGGATGGCTGATTGTAGATATGGTATCGGATATGATATTATTGAGGCGGGATCACCGACTAATATATATACAGGTATGTATATGGGTCGACTCAGATGTTAGGCGGTTTCCTTACCTGTAGTCCAGCTTGTTAGCTTAGCACTTTAGTTTAGTTTAGTTGTTAGATTAGATTCGATCCTTACCTATTTCAAAAACTACGAATCATGGGTATTTTAAAAGACAGCCCGAGAGATCCTACGGATATTTCAAAAGACGTATCTTTTCATAAAAACACCGTAGCCCCTATTTTCAAAACCCCATGATTCGTGTTATTTCAAAAGGCACCATTTGTAGGACTTATATTAGATTAATGCAGGTTAGTTACAGTTGCGTCTAGTATTCAGCTCCCGCTTATTATTGTGGTTCGCTTCGCATCGCATACTTATGTTATAATTTCTTATTGCAATGTTGATATCATATTGTTAGGACACCAGCACCATTACCGATGATGCGTATGTACCACGTACACTTACTTGCCAGCTCACACACATCTTCATCGGTAATTGCCATGTCACGTACACCTTAGAAAATATTATTGCTTGACTTAGCTTGTTAGTTAGTAATTTGACATGATATTAGTGTGCCTGCCTTATATGCCAGCTTAACATTGTAGTTAGTACTTATCACTTCATGCATACTGTTATTCATTGTTATGCCTATATTCATGGTTTTTACATGCTATTGATGATTTGGATTCGGATTTCCATGAAATTTTCTGGATTTGGGGGGAAAACCGCAAAACTTATATAAACTGATTTCTCTCTTTTTAAATAAAAAGTGTGTTTTTTCCCATGATGAATGAGTCGTCCACCATGAGTTTGCTGATGGATTTCGAGACCCGATTCGAGGAGACGGATGAACCGTTTCGGGTACATGGTGGACCCGGTAAGGTACCCCGGGGCAAGAAGCGCGTGATGATGACGATGTGAGCCTGGCAGGGGAGCACTACCTACCGGTGATTTTACCCGACGCGTTGGATATCCGGAGGATACCGTCGTGGTCTTGAGATGGATGGTAGGGGCCGGTCTGGACTTACGGCGCCCTAGATATTGTGATTGAGACATTGAGATTTCGAGATATTGAGGTACAGAGACTGTGATACAGAGATATCGAGATATTGGGATTACGTTTTGTGCCGATGCTAGGCACTGTTTTATGCTGATTTCATTATGATACCTCATTTTAAAAATACAAAGTAAATCTCACTAAATTATGAAAACGGTTCTTCATTTACATGTATTCTGTTTTCATGCATTCATACCTCATTCATATGATATATTGCAACTTGAGGCACTGACACGGGCACATGAGATTACACTCGGGTTAGATATTTACCCTAGCCTTGTTATAGGCTACGTGTTATTCATATATTTGAGGATATATTATGATCATTGACCTAGGTTGCGTTATTTATGCGATTTCTCTGCGTAGATATTTTTCTATTCACGAGTTGGCAACTCACCCCCGTTGTGCCCCAGTTTCTTGCAGGTTTGCCGTACAGGTTTCTTTACGGCTTGCGGGCATAGTTTCCTTCAGGTGATTTGCTAGTAGGTGGGTTTACTTGTATCGTACCCCTATTTTATATCTTGTATATTATTATTCTGTTGTATCTACAAGTTCCATTAACAAACATGTATTTATTTGAGATAGAGACCAGTGATGTTTATTCTTTCGACCTTAGAGTCGCGCGTTGTATTTCTGTGGTTTTCTTGTGGTTTTTGAGTTTCCTTTTGAATTTTGATCCTCGCCCTTGGCGTTGTATATTATATTGCTTGTGTGGTTGTGACCGTCGATTGACGAAGAGCTAGCTCCCACTTGGGGATGCCTTTTTATTGATTTCGTATACTATTCATGTTGTATCCCATTTGGGGGCCAGTATTTACAAAGGAGACTCTGCCGAAATTTTCGGGAAATTTTTGATGTTTTTAAAACCGCCTAATTCGACTTATGCTATTGAAACTACTTGCTTTAAGTTGGTTTTTCCTGCACTCTACATCTTTCTTGGTTTGGATTTCTGGGTTTTCGGTTTACTTAGATTACGTACGCCTCGAGACTTTCGTAGTTTAAGTGTCGGTCATGTTCCGTACTTTCGGGTCTTGACATTCTTCGTGCATATCAGATGCACCTGGTTTTGCTGTCAGGCACACACGTTTCTCTTGACAGGTGTTTTCGTGCACACCCATTGCACTTAGATTTTTGTTTTTGTACACGTGTTTAGCACATTCATGGATTTCGATTTCCGTGCGCACCAGACGCACGTGGCATTCATATATATTTGGGATTGATTTCTTTTGGAGCAATATATTTTATGATATTTTCTATTTGGTTTAGTACTGAGCAGGACTAGTCAGAGGACAGTACCTGAGTATATTTTTGCATGCCTTGATAGTTATCGAAGGGATTTCCAAAGAGAAGCTATAGTCTCAGTATTTACCTACGTGTCCGTGATGACACGAAACTTTTTACAAGGGAAACCCTTCTAAATTGTTTTCAAAACGGCGGGACGTGTATGTTAAACAAAGGATATATATAAATATATAGTTATTTTCTCACAATGGACGTCCGCCACTGTGCAGTGATACACACATCGCACAGCTATTTGAAAAAGGTTTGCCATGCATTGCTTCCAGATGTTTTAATGATGTTTACCTATATAGTTTTGAAGTTTACAGGTATATTTTTTATGTATATCATATTGATTTTCGTTTTGGATCTTGACATTGGTGTCTTAACCATAACTCTGATGATTGCGGGATGCTTGACGGAGTTTTGATAGTAGTTTATATATCTGTTTTTCATGCATGCATTGCGTTACGATATGTTTTATGTATTTATGATTTCGGAGTCCCGATGACATGATGGTTTTGCTGAAATGTTTTAGTATTTGAGGGAGTTTTAATTTAAATTCGGGGACCGAATTTCTTTAAGGGGAAAGATTGTAACGTTTTGAAAATCGTTTAGGTGAAATTTCGGGAAATCGGTAAAATAACGGGTGTTTTCCGTAAAAAAAATCAGGATATAAATATCTTTTAATATAAAATTAAATATTCATATTCTAGCTATGTAATTGCTAGTAATTAGTGTTTATTGATCCACTTGTAAAATTTCTAATTTATTGAAAAAATTTCCGAAATTAATTCTTTTAATATTATTTTAAGCCGTCACTAATACATTTAATTAGGGATTATTACAAATTGGAATGGGTTGATACAAATTTTGTGTATCATGACACATTAAACTAACATGTAAAATATTGTTTTTGAAATGAAATGAAACATTCAAACGGTGTTAGAAAATATCGAAGAAAAAGGCTAAAATTGTGAATTTTATTAAAGTAACTTAGATATGGGGGTATTTCCTTCACTTGGAACTTGCTACACACACCCCCACACTCACACACCCCCATTTTTCCTCCTCATTTCTGCAGAATTCAGAAGCCCTCCCCAAAGTTTTCCCCCACTTCTTTTGGTAAAAGAAAAGAAAAAGAAGAAATGAAATATTAAACAAAAGGGGTATAGTGTTAGATAATGGGGACTTGGACATTTTCTTTGACTTTACCAACACCCCCACACCCTCTCTCCTTGCCTTTCTCATCTGGATGAGCCCCCCCTCCCCTTCTCCTGTAAGTCCATGTCACGCACCCCACGAACTTGCGGGGAGGCGGAATATATGAAAAATGATTATCAAAGCTTCGTAACAAGGACTTGAGCGCATGATTCGTTTCTAAACCGTTACTAGCAAACTCCGAAAGGTTTAACTACTCGGATTCGAAGTTATACCTCACGTTACTTGTCCTTCGGGTCTTCATCACGGTCCTCCACTCCTTGTAGGCTCCTTGGAACATCGGCACCTCAACGGCCTCCTCGAGTCAAAGACGATCCACCCAAGAGCTCCTACGCCAAGCTTTATCTCTAATTTGAGATAACTAGGTTGCTCAAAGTGCTAATCTAAGCTACCTAGGGGATATAGAGTAAGGTTATGGATGTATTAGTCTAGCTAACCCTTGATCTCAACACATGAGAGGTTAGGGTTAGGGTTTCAAGAAGGAGAGAGCTTGAGGAGAGAGAAGGTGATGATAAGAATGAATTGAAATTGTTTCTCACTTCTAATATATTATGAAGCATAAAGAATTATCAAATGAATAAATCAAATGCATTATCATCATGCTTCATTGAATATGTGCAATGAATCATCAAGTGAGTCATTAAGCAATAAATGCTTCATTAACTCACTTGAATGATTCATCTCATGAGTCACAAAATCAATTAATGCTAATACCACCTTACCCTCCAAGTCACCATGCTTCTAGAAGCTTCCCGGAAAATTACGAGAATGCCCCTCCAATCCGTGAAAACACGGAAAAACTTTAGACTGTATAAATCCAATAACCTGATACTAGAAACTGGCTTAAACCAAAGCCGACTAGTAAAAACTGTCCGAACGTCGTACGTGTGTAAACACACGTATGCGTCCGAACCCTTGTCGTAAAACCATACGACCTCTATATCGTTTCGCCTAGAGTAGGGAAACTCTCTGTGTGGGACTCTAAAGACTCGACACTACGCTGGCAGTGGGTTTAACCACAGACCTCAAGCGGCACTAGCTGTACGTAACGGTCCCCAGGTAAATGTCGATAAGAAGGCCGATGAGGAAAACCATCCGAACTCTTACTGAGCTTGATGTGACAATCTCCGTACAGTCCGTTCTGTTCATCTAAGACTATCGCATATCGAGCCTAGGGGGCGGCAAGCGTCAGTCCCCTAATAGCTGTATAAGTCGTGTTGGAACGTAGCTCATTACACCCTAAAAAACTACTGGAACCTACCAGTAAATCTCGCTTGCCCTGGCCTGGGACTTTGCGTAATGGCTCTCTGACACAGCGCGATATCAACTCCCAATACCGGGAGAGACGAATCCTGTCTAACCGCCACTGCCTCCAAGTACTCGGGACTGCACCCAACTGCTACCTGTTTGCACGACTCCTTTGAGCCGTGGTAGGGTAGCAATCTAAGAACAGTGGGACACACTCGAGGCGAAGTAGCAGTATGAAGTCTGCGGACTGTGCTGTACTCATGTCACCTGGGAACTGTTAACTGACGATGGGTATAATACCAACCAATCAGTTCCCCTGCGAGTCATGTCCGGTGTACCCGTAACCTAACGAGCACCTGTATACTATCTCCAGTACGACGTACTGATGGCTGTGGGACAGACCATCTCCCCAACTGGGATGAGAAGCGTACACACTAGTCTACGCAGGAGTATCGATGCCCTGTCTCGATAATCCTACGACTAGGGACAAGTATAGGATGTTTCATATAGACTACCCAGCCCCCACTAGTGTGACTGCCATCACAACGCTGGTAATCAAGCAAAGATCCTATGGGCTCTACTAATATGTATAAGTGATACGTTACAAGAAACATATGCACATATTAAAGTAGACACAAACCAAGTAGCATACTGCCATTTTTAGCAAGACTGTATATTCAACTGTGAATATCCCAAGCTTCCATTAAGTAATATACATACAAGTATGATACAATAATGGCCCCTAGGGCATATACACTAACATCTCCCTCAACAGCAGCCCCCTCCTTTTTATCCTCTCATTTCTCATCAAAAATCCACCATTTTGCCTCAAAATCCATACAAAATCAAAGCTAAATCCAAATCCAACTCTTACCCATTTTTCCTTATCCTAACATGCATGGATTGTGGTAAAAACAGAGCATTTTGAGAGGCTAGATTGCAGGTTTGATCCATGGTTCATGAGGTATAAATCTTGACCTTTGTTTAATTGTTGCTATAATACTTCCTTATTAGCTAATTAGATGCTTAATTAGGTTTTAATTTGAAAACTTGGAAATTCTAGATTGGGGTTTAATTGCTAGTTAGGGTTTTGGGTAATTAGATCATGGTTGTGTGTTGTAATTAAGATCTTAAGTCATGTAAAGGCAAAGCTAGTTGTAGTTTGCTAATTGTATTTTAAAATTTGTTCTAATTAAGATTTCTAGCAAACTAGGTTTTTGGAACTAATTCAAAACATGAGATTAAAATCTATTAAAGGTTTTAATGACATAAGTAACATTTTAATTTGTTGTTTAGCAACTTAGTTCATGCAAAACTTAGTTTAGTTGATGAATTGTGGATTGTTACCTTGAAAATTGTTAAAATTGGTTATGTTTGCAAACTAGATTTTTGAGAATTATATTAAGAGGTAAGTTTAAAATCTAATTAACATTGGTATGACTTAATTGAGATGTTTAATGAACATTATAGCCACTAGAATTGTTAAAATATTTAGATTGGTTAAAACATCAAGTTTTGAACCGAAATGGGAATTTGTGCTAACAAGGTTTTTGGGAAATAAAACGATTTGATTAATTTTAATGTTTTGATGATTTAAAACCCTATTTCATATATGATTAGTGATTTGTGAAACTACGAATGGTGCGTTTGAGTTTTTCTCGATCGCTCGGCGTTTGTACGCCGATTTCGAGGGTTTTGGGGTTGATTTGAGAAGCAAAACCATAGGTTTTGACCTATGTGAGATTCGTGTGTCGTTTTGGTCATGAGTCGGATTTTAATGCGATACGATGCGTTATGATACGTAGGTGCCCTCATGAGGACTTCGAGACGACAAGCAAGCGCGTGGCGACATCGATTTTGGCAAGTGAAGACCAGGTGAGTAGGTTATATCTACGGGGGAAGTCGGGTGGATGGCGTATAGCACCCCCGTGGTTCGTAATATAGTTATGATATATATGTTTATATATGTGATTCATGATACTTGGATGTTTATCAAGAGATGATTATTGCGTTCAGGGTTTGGTTTAGGGTAATTAGAAGTAAATTAGCATAGCTTCTTAGTCGCGAACCCTAAAATAGGTTCACACCCACACGTACACACGCATTTGCATACATCTATTTTACATGTGTGCATATGGGGATATTTATATATATACACACACACACACATGGGTATGGGACTGTGTGTATGTATGTGTGTGTGTGTGTGCATATACGTATACATATACACGGATGAGGGTAGTACTTGGGATAGGAGATGAATCGATGAGATTGGGCTTGAGGCCGTGAGATCGGTGATGTGACAGGGTTCGTATTTGAGTTACGACGTGATATGTTTAGTGGGTCCTTTAGGCATGGTGTTTTCATACACACGCATGCATACATAGATGGTATCAGTATTGTACTAGACGTAGATCAGTACCCCGGATCTTGATTTTGATAAAGAGGATACCGGATGAATAATGAGATGAATGTGATATTTGACCCGTACCCAGATTTAGGATGCCGTACGACGAATTTTCCGTACAAGCTATATATTGATGATAGATCGGCACTCTTGATTCGAGAATGTCATATTATATTAGGGTATCGTATGGGATAATATTGAAGTGGGATCACCGACTATTATATGTATATATATGTATCGACTCAGATGTTAGGCGGTTTCCTTACCTTTCGATCAGCCTGTTTAGTTTGGCCCTGTAGTGTACTTGTAAATAATAGATTAGATTCGACTCATACCTATTTCAAAAACTGACGAATCGTGCGTATTTAAAATACGGGACAAGGGATTCTACGGATATTTCAAAAGACGTACATTTTCTTAAAAACGCCGTAGCCCTTACTTTCAAAACACCACGATTCGTACTATTTCACACGGCAAAATAGTATAACACAGGTGTAGCGATGTAGATTCCTTATTGTTACGTTATCATTCTTGTTCCGCATATTATTGTTGCATTTACTATTCATTGCCATTTATCATGTTGTTATCGTCTCATTGCATGTTTATTGTGTACTTGGTGATTATGAACCATGCTGTCAGGACACCAGCACCATTACCGATGATGCGTATGTTCCACATACACTTACTTGCCGGCTCACACACATCATCATCGGTAATTGCCATGTCACGTACACTTTAGAAAATACTATTTCATTGACATAGCTTGCTAACTGATAGTTGCTACATGTTATAGCTTTCATATGCTAGTTTAATTATTGCATGATATCAGATGCATCCATATATTCATTGGTTATGCGGTATTATGGAGATTTATGCCGGTTTTCATTGTTATTGACATGGTGACTTGATGATTTTGGATTCTTCTTGATATTTTCTGGATTTGGAAACCGCATGTGAAAGTTTTGTAAACTGATGAACCATTTTAAAGAGAAAAATGCGGTTTTCCTTGATATGTTGAGTATCGTCCGCCATGATATTTTCTCGGTTCTGAGATATTTTCGAGACCCGATTCGAGGAGTTGGATAAACCGGCTCGGGTACATGGTGGACCCACTATGGTACCCCGGGGCAAGAAGCTCAAGTAGTAGACGATGAGCCCGGCAGGGGCAGACTGCCTACCGGTGATTTTACCTGGCGCGGCGGATATCCGGAGGATACCGTTCCTGGTCGTGTGATTGATGATATGGGCCGATCCGGATTGACGGAGCCCGAGGTATTGAGATATTGAGATTTGAGACACTGAGATATATAGATTTGATAATACAGGCCAGTCCGGATAGCCGGAGCCTAAGATATTGAGGTTTATGTTTTGTGTCGATGCTTGACACGGATTTGATGTTGATTTTATTGATGATATATCGATTTATATACATACAGAAATCTTATTAAATAAAGAAAAACAGTTCTTTGATTCATGATATACTTTGTCCTCATTATATGCATATGCACGTCCTTTTAGTGATATATTGCTACCTGACATTTGTACATCATATTAGCGACATGTTGTTACCTGAGGCACTGACACGAATACTTGGTTTTACACTTAGTGATAGATGTTTACCCTTATCATTAATTATGCTTCAGGCCATATTGTTATTTTGAGGGTATTACTGATCGTATGACCTAGGATTGCGTTATACATGTGATTTCTGCTGGTAGATGTTTTCTACTCACGAGTTGGCAACTCACCCCCGTTGTGCCACAGTTCCTTGCAGGTTTTGCCATACAGGTTTCTGTGTGGCTTTGCTGGCACACTGTTCCTTCCGGGTGATTGCTTTGGTAGGTGGGTTCTTTTGCATCAGAACCACCATTGTTTATTTATTATTTCAGTTGTATCTAGAAACTCCATCAACCAGATTGTATATTTGATAGAGATAGAAGACCAGACTTGTTATTATTTCGACCTTAGAGTCGCGTGTTGTATTATTATGGTTTTCATGCTGATTTTTGGTTTTCTTTTGAGTTTTTGATCCTCGCCCTTCGGCGTTGTATATTATATTGCTTGCGTGGTTGTGACCGTCAATTGACGAAGAGCTAGCTCCCACTTGGGGATGCCTTTTTATTTATTTCATATACTATTCATGTTGTATCCCGTTTAGGGGCCAGTATTTACAAAGGAGACTCTGCCGAAATTTTCAGAAAATACTTGAGATTTTAAAAATACATACTTCGACCTATGTTGATTAAAACTACTTGCTTTCAATTGGTTTTTCCTTCACTCTACTGCTTCTATGGTTTTAATTTCTGGGTTTTGGCTTACTTAGATTACGTATGCCTCGAGATGTTTCGTAATTTAAGTTCCAGTCATGTTTCGTACTTTTCAGGTCGTGACAAAGTTGGTATCAGAGCATTAGGTTTTACCTTCTGAGTGTAGGATGACCCTTGGTTGATGGAGTAGGTGACTCAAGTAGAGTGACGTACCGTGTGTATGTTCCGCGGCATACTTACGATACGATACTCCGCTTAAGAAGCCTTAGGATGTACATTTCCTTGCACAGTATTATATTCCTTCCTATGATCTATCCTCATCAGTACAAGTTATGGTTTTGTTATCACGGTTGTACGGGTGTGGAGAGCTACGGCTAGAGTTGCGGTCAGCATAAGCTCGTTACGGACGAGGACAGACCAGGGCGTGATTCCAGGGACATACGAATGCATAGAGGCGTCGTTTTATTGTGTTTTCGTGCCACGAGCGTTTGATGGATCGCTTTTACGAGATCTCTCGGGCGTGCAGATCAGCACCAGAGGATTAGGCTACTGTTAGAGGCCAGTCAGAATGTGATGACCGTCAATACACCGAGTATTTTTATGATTGAGGCACTGTTCAGCATACGGACGAATGAGCCAGTGATTTTGGCGAATGAGGAGATATCGCCCCAGATGTTGAAGCTAATGCTGCACGAGTTATACTTCGAGATATGATAGAAGATCGCTAGTCACCAGAGATGAAAGACTGGGACATGTGATTCATTGCCTACCCCGATGCGAGGTCATCAGATTGATTGATTCCAGCTAGAGACGACTTCACGCGGATACGTTGAGAGTCGATAGAGACGATCGAATGTCAGGAACCCATTTTCGAAGTTTAAAGTATTCGAAAAACAATGCAAGCAATTCTACGGACCCTCTAGAAGAATGAAACCCTAACTCGACTTAATGACCATGGAACGCCGGTGAACCTTAGGGTTTGCGGCAGTTCAGCGGTGCCATTAGTGAGGCTTGGGTGTGCCCTTCTACGGTTGGTCCATAGGTGCTATGGCATATATTCGATACTATTAAACTGTACCCAAGATGTTGAGCTCTTGGGGGATTATGGAACCTCTATGAATCGATCGAAAAGTTCGACATCATTCGGATATCATATGATGGGATACATTGCTTGGGAGACTCCAGATACGAGTATAGCCGTTGGAGCACAGTCCATGCAGCCACGAAGAGACGAGTCTGAAGCAGTCGACATTTGAGAAAAGTGGAGTAAGAGGTTCGTACGAGATCTTGATGAGATGGTGTTCCACTCCGCCGACATAAGAGATGTGATACGCATGCAGAGGCGTTGTATATAGATATATCTTCCAGAAGGAGTCGCGATGAGTATGCAGCCGTTCCGGAACAAGAAATAGATATAATAAAGGGTGGTAACTTCCGGGCAGTTTGGCAGAAACGAGATTTGGGGAGAGACCTTGACAGGACCTTGTTGGGATACTATACAAGAAGACTTGGACCCAGGATCGGTCATATTGCACGCACCCAGCAGGCCAGAGTTCAGCATAATCAACGAGACATGTTATGAGTAACCATGATAGTTGGCCAGAGATCTTTAGAGGATGTGTCAGAGCGGACTGCTTCCGTTATCGTTTCTATATTGGCCCTTTGAGCCGAGGAGCTATGTACTTAGCAATCTGCAGTGAGAGACGTGAGCCTAAGGGCACTAGGCGACAGGCCATGATCAGAAGGCAAGTATATATCTGCTCTGCTAGCATTGGATGCACCGACACCTTCTCGACTTTGAAGGACGGACATATCGACGACAGTATTTATGATTTGTAATTTTTTGATTGACTATCACGTATCCGTCACTTTGGATTTCAGTATTTTTGATGATTTATTTCAAGATTGAGTTTTGATGACCGAGTTTCATGATATTTGATTTCATGCCTAGGGCATGCATATGATTTGACTTATGCTTTCGGCATAGTTTTCATGCACTTTTAGTATTTTGATTTGCTTTTGTGCACACCGATGCACAGGATGGTGAGATTTTATACCACGGTATACCTGATTGGGATTTTGGATTGAGACGTGTTGTATACCGTCGATTTCTATTTTGGTATTCGATATTCGTTTTCGTGTACATTGTGCACTTGATTTGGATTTTGCGCATACTTAAGGCGCTTGATGCGATTTAGGTGCACACCAGATGCACTAAATCGAGATTCTTCAAGCATATCAGATGCACCTGGTTTTGCTGTCAGGCACACACGTTGCTCTTGACAGGTGTTTTCGTGCACACCCGTTGCACTTAGATTTTTGTTTTTGTACACGTGTTTATCACATTCATGGATTTCGATTTCCGTGCACACCAGACGCACGTGGCATTCATATATATTTGGGATTGATTTCTTTTGGAGCAGTATATTTTATGATACTAGCTATTTGGTTTAGTACTGAGCAGGACTAGTCAGAGGACAGTACCTGAGTATATTTTTGCATGCCTTGATAGTTATCGAAGGGATTTCCAAAGAGAAGCTATAGTCTCAGGATTTACCTACGTGTCTGTGATGACACGAAACTTTTTACAAGGGAAACCCTTCTAAATTGTTTTCAAAACGGCGGGACGTTATGTTAAACAAAGGATATATATAAATATATAGTTATTTTCTCACAATGGACGTCCGCCACTGTGCAGTGATACACACATCGCACAGCGATTTGAAAAAGGTTTGGCATGCATTGCTTCCAGATGTTTTAATTATGTTTACCTATATAGTTTTGAAGTTTACAGGTATATTTTTTTATGTATATCATATTGATTTTCGTTTTGGATCTTGACATTGGTGTCTTCACCATAACTCCGATGATTGCGGGATGCTTGACGGAGTTTTGATATTGGTTTATATATCTGTTTTTCATGCGCATGCATTGCGTTACGATATGTTTTATGTATTTATGATTTCGGAGCCCCGACGACATGATTGTTTTGCTGAAATATTTTAGTATTTGGGGGAGTTTTAATTTAATTTCGGGGACTAAATTTCTTTAAGGGGGAAGATTGTAACGTTTTGAAAATATTTTAGGTGAAATTTCGGGAAATCGGTAAAATATCGGGTGTTTTCCGTAAATATAATCAGGATATAAATATCTTTTAATATAAAATTAAATATACATATTCTAGCTATGTAGTTACTAGTAATGGGTGTTTATTGAGCCACTTGTAAAATTTCTAATTTATTGAAAAAATTTCCGAAATTAATTCTATTAATATTATTTTAAGCCGTCACTAAATCATTTTCCACAACTAGTCGATGATGAGAACCTGTTGCAACAAGTCTTAGCTTTGAAAGTCTCAACTTTTCAATGTACACCAAGTAATCTTCTCAAGATATACTTGCTCCTGATGGGGATTTAACCCTTCAGATAAAGCATCCAAAGTCCATACTTTGTTGGTGTACATAGATTCCATCTCAGATCGCTTAGCATCCAGCCATTCTTACAAAGTCCCCACTCTTGATGGCCTGCTCGAAACTAGTTGGGTCATCATCTCATGATTCAATTCTTGCTCCCACTGTCATTGAGAAAACCGAAGTATCTCTCAGGCGGATGAGGAACCCTACCAGATCGGCGGAGAGGCTGGGGTTCGTTGGGAGCTATTGAATCCTCCAGTTCTACCAAATCATCAGCTGTAGTTTGTATAGATGGAACTCATTCCAGTTCTACCTCATGAACATAAATTTATTTCCAAAATAAATTCCTTTTCTAAAAAGGTGGCATGCCGAGAAATAAAACACCTTTTGTTCCTCGGTGCGGTAGAAGATATTCCCTTGCGAATGCTTGGGATATCCAACAAACTTCCACAGAACTGATCTTGCCTCGAGCTTGTCCGGATTTTTGATTTTAGACATAGGCCGGACAATCCCAAATCTTAACTTACTTAAGAGATGGGATCTTCCCATACCATATCATATATAGAGTGGTAGGCACTGATTTGGTTGGAACCCTATTCAATAGGTATGTAGCTTCTCAAGTGCATAACCACCAAAAGGAAATAAGCAACTCAGTAGTACCCATCATAGAGCGCGCCATATCATATAGGATGTGATTGCTCCGTCCCAATACACCAACATGCTGTGGTGTGTACGGAGGAGTAATGCTGAGAGAGAATCTCATTCTCCTTTAGAATAGTCTAGGAACTCCGTGCTCACGTATTCTCCTCCCTGATCACATCATAGGACATAATACTTATACCCATTTTGGTTCTCTACTTCTAACTTATATTCTTTGAATTTCTCAAAAGCTTCAGACTTGTGTTTCAACAGGAACACATGTGTGAATCTTGAGAGATCATCAGTAAATGTAATGAAATACAAAGAACCAGTCCTGGCATGTATAGACAGGGGACCTACACATCATCAAGTATCAGTCCCAAGAGTTCACTAACTCTTTCTCTGTTCCAATAAACGGATCTATGGTCATCTTATCTTTGTAACATGACTGGAAAGTTTCACAAGATATAAATTCAAACTGATTTAAATATGCATTTTTATGTAACTTCAGCTAGTCGGGTCGCATTGATATGACCTAGTCTAAATTACCTTAAGAAGAATTCGTTCATTTCTGAACTCTTGTGTGTATTCTGTACGTTAAGAACTGTAGTTTGATTTAGAACATATATGCCATTAGATAACGTGCCTGAACCGATCAACTCTTGATATAGGAAATGTTCAAAACATTTATCCAACAATACAAAATTATATCCTTCTTTACTTAATAAAGAGACTGATATGATGTTGTATACCAGGTTCGGTATCTAATAACATTGGTTCAGAATCAATGTATTTAGTAATACAGGGTGATAACTGCCAACACCTTGGCTGCAACAATTGCACCGTTTCTAACTCTTAAAACTTATCACCCATTCTCAGTTCTCTACCTATCTGTAGCCTATATAACAGATTACATATATGGGATCCTAATCCGGTATCTCATACCCAGGACGTAAAAGAAACTGAGAAACGGTTCTCGGTAATGAACACACCCGAAGAAGATGCATCATCATGCACTTTCTTCGTTTGGGCGGCACGGGAATCCTGGTAATCCCCTATTTCCTGCTCGGTCTTATAACAATTATAAGTTGGAGTGGGACCAACGTTCCCCAGCTCAGTATAACAAGCAGGTTCGGTCAATACATCCATATTATTATCTTGATTAAGGTGTGACATGGTTGCTACCTGGAGAGAGAGAGAAGAAAACACTCAGCATATGCTCTTGCAAGACTAGATTGGTTATTATTTTATCTAATCAGGATGGCTCCCGCTGTTTTAATAAAATATTCCTTCAAACCCTAAAAGGAAAAACTAATCGGGATTAATTACACCCTACAAGTTCGCCAATCTTTCAGCCAGGCCAGTGTCGGTACTTTGAGGGAGGTTCCCCGTGCTTTCGCACGGACCTAATTAAAATAAACCTCGTTTTTCCATGGACGTAACCCCGTTGACACCTTTCTAGACACCTGCTTGATCGGCTAATTGTAATGTGTAAAACTTTCTCAGGAGTAACTCTCCCAGGAGTAACTATTACTCGCAGTGGATATCGGGATCCAACTATCTCATAGAAGGTATGCAATCTCATTGCAAATTTCAACACTTGAAATTCCCGATAATATTTTGCCCCAAGCAATCTATGACCTTGACAAGGTCAACAAACCATAGACCGCAAGTCAATTTCAACCCGTCATTTCCTGATTGAATTAAACCCACCAGCATGACCCTTGACAAGGTCAACAAGGTCGCACGACTACCCTAATCGAATCGCATCATATGCTAGCAGATTAGCACTAATCAGCTACCGCACACTACGCCTTGACAAGGTCAACAAACGCAGTACAAATACTAACTATTACTTATCTGAAATGACAGAGGGCTACGACAGGTTTTTATGAAAACCTTTTGCGTAATGAACTTGATATCGTTGTAGAATCGAGTGATTTAAATGGAGTGTTTTTTAGGCCTTTGCTAGTTTTGCTAAAAAGGTCACTCCCGATGAAGGGATCTCGGCTCTTTCCTTATCGAATAAGGTGCAGGATATTCACAATACCACTATGCAAAGCAAGAACTAGAAAAGCAATTAAAAAACGAAACCGAGGGTTGTAGCATCTGCTAGTTTCGCTAAAGAGATCACTCCCGGTGAAGGGATCTTGGCTCTTTCCTTATCGAATAAGGTGCTGGATATTCTACAAGGAATACCGCTATGAAAAGCAAGAACTAGAGCTACCTATTTTTGAAAATTCGATTCCACAACATCTTTAGGTTTTTTTGCTTTCATTAATCTCATTAATGAATGTCCCATCATTTAAGTTACTTAAGCATCACAGATAAATACAACGTACGCTTATGCCATCCGCATTAGCCTTGATGTCCCGTCATGCACCGTTAGGTTAGGTAACTAACGGCAGAGCGGGGCAGGGCTAGTGCGGGTGTAAAACATAAGAAACATCTATATAATATATCACATATACTATATACAATATCTATTTCATCATACAAAGTGATCACATCACAGAATATCGGAGCAGAACACAACATATGAAATATTGGATATACTAGGATTTCCGGGTTTTAAATTAAACCTGTATAAAACACGGATTCTACGATCATGATGAATAGCCAAACCCAAATCCCTAGACCCCTACGAGAACGGCAAGCAACCCTCCCAATTCTAGAGTTAGGAGACCCAGTCTCGACTCCTCGAGATGGTCTCCCACTGGACCCTAGAACCCGATTGCTTATGCTTTCCGCCTTGGGTCTATCCTAATATGGAAAAGTAAATAACATATAATGGTGATAACATCCTCAACCCGGAAGTGCCCTAATAAAAGAATATTACATACAATGAATTTTATATGAATGAAAATGAAAAACTCTTATCTCACATAAAACCCCCGGCTATTCAAAACACGACGATCCAATATAACATATCACAGCAACACACAACATCACATGTCATCAACGTAAGTAAATATGCGTATCCCAACTGTCGTTGACATATAGCAACAAAACCGGCGATACACCACATATTAGACTTACGGTCACAGAAAAGAAAGTGAAAAACTACAACAATTGGAATCCGCAACCACCTTAGACATCATAAACCCAATGCATCACATACTTTGGATTTCATGCCTAACCAAATGAATTCCTTAGACATCGCATGCCTAACAATTATAAACCCCGCATTTTAGTCTCGATCTCGAAAACACTTTTCAATATCAAGTCGGGAAATTCAACAAGATTCCCGACATCCTGATCGAATTCTCGTCGGAAACTTTAGTAGACGGCCGCACCCCCGTTGCCGTCAACGAAGTGCACTAAGGCGGAACACCGCGGCCGCGAGCATCCGAACGGATGCTTTTGGCGACGTGGTTCTCCTACAGTCACTTGGTCAGGGCTATGGGGCGTGGCTATCTAATAAGGTTACCCGGTGAGTATCCGCGTACGCTACGTGATTGTGACGGACTTTTGATCACATCAAAATCCCGTAGCAACCGATCAAATGAAACTAAACTGCTAGATTTATAAAATTCAAACTAGTTATCTCATAACAACTTTTGTGGATTCCAAATATTGTATCCCATCATATGATATCCGGACGACGATAAACTTTTCGATCGATTCATCAAAGTCCCACAATTTCCCGACAGCTCAACACTTGAGCACAGTTCAATAATACCCAGAACATGCCACAGTACCTATGCACCAGCCGTAGAAGGGCAGGCCCAAGCCTCATTAATGGCACATCGGAACTACCGCAAACCCTAAGGTTCGAAAGCATTTCCATGGTCATTATGTCGAGTTAGGGTTTCATTCTTCTAGAGGGTTCACAGAATTACTTGCATGATTTTCCGAATACATTAAACTTGGAAAAATAGGTTTTTGACATTCGATCGAACTTTTTAAATTCGCCTAGACAACATGCGAAAACCCGAAACAATGTTAAAACTACGAATACGAAACACTCCAAATTTCTTATAGTGTAAGATCACATCTCATGCAAAATTAGAAAAAACAAACAACACATGAAACACCAAAACCCAGAACCTGAAACACACTGAAAATTTCAAGCCAAACCAATGTAATAGGGCCGGCCTCCTCGGCCAAAACCTCATTCTGCTCGGCCAAAATCCGAGAAACCCCCTTGAAATTTCCATGGTGTTCATGTTATATCTCATATAACATTCTGCAGTTGTTTTAAAAAAATTTAGAGGACCTTTTAAAATCGACAGAAACTACATTTTCGTGTTTCAAGTTTCGGAGTCGTTTCGGTTTCGTAATCCTAACAAAATCAGTCTAATTTTCTAGCATGGCTCTGATACCACTGCAGGGCTGCCTAGCACAGCAGAAAGGTTTCGGGAGGCATCTTCCATGCCAAATTAAAATTTTAGCTGTACTAGCTAACCCTAACCTAGAATCGTATACTAGAAAATCCGACGAAATGAAATGCAAATAACTTTGCAACTAAAATGAACAAGGAATACAACCTTTGTAGACCGGTCCTGCACTTCAATAGCTTCATGTAGTAGTCCCTTCGCTGCGATCATGAACTCCCGAACTCTAGAGAGGCTCCCATGAAGAAATGAACAAGCTTGCATCGAAGTCTCCGAGGCCGAAGATGATCTACGTCGAGGAGACACTAACCCAAGCTACCTCTTCACTGATTGTAGAATTAGTGAAGAAAATACCCTATACTAAATGGCAAGTAGTAGAGGATGATGAAGTAGGAATTTTGCTCACATTAGAAATGAATTTCTCACTCATTTTCCATCATCTCCATGGAAGCTAGAAAAGCTTGAGGAAGAAGAAGAAGGAAACTCTCATGATAATTATTCAAAGGATAATGGCAACCATGGGTGAGTTAAGCATCATATGCTAACCCTTGTAGAGACATAACCATGGTTAGGATAATTGGTTGGGTTAATAAATATCTTAGGCAAAACAAAAAAGTGGACTTGGTCAATGAGCACTACAAGCTTCTACAAGCTATTAGCCATGAAAAAATGCCACCATTTTGTAATTACCAAAATAAATAAAAACCCTAATAATTATCATAAGCATGTGTGTCTCATACACCCATCTTGCATGTATCATCAAACATGACACAAACATGTACGCAAATATACATATCAGATATATACAATGTGCACAATAAGTGAGAAAAGAAATCTTAAGTGAATTAATATTAGTTAATGTAATTTAATATATCAAATATATAATTATACATTAAATCATTAAATCAACACTTGATTTAACAATTCGGTTATATCATATATAACCGACTAATATCAAATGTAACAACTTATCGAATCAACACTTAATCCGATAACCCGGCTATATCACATATAACCGACCTATGTCACATATCGCGAGAATAGAATACAGTATCACATATCGTATTAATCTCGCACCCGCATATATCACATATGTGCTCCTACTCCGTATCGCTTGAGCCAGGAAACCTCTGTGTAGGACTCTAAAGACTCGTCAATACGTCGGCAGTAGGTGATGATCATATCAAACAGCTACAAGCCGCAAGCGGTCTGCCTAACGTAACAGCCACCCGGGTATTGATCGATCAGAAGATCAACAAGCATGCCTGCTCATACTCATGCGAATCCAATCAATAACACTATCGTACAGTCCGGTCTCTTCGTCTGATATGTCGCATATCTCGTCTAGGGGTGGTAAACTTCAGACTCCAGTAACTCGATAAGTCGTGCCGATATGAGGCTCATAACGGGTCGAGAAACTACTGATAACACTTACCAGTATATCTCTGAAGCAGCCCTGGCCAGGGACTTCCTGTTATAGCCAATCGAGCACAGCGCAACATCAACCCCCAATACCGGGAGAGACGAAACCCCTCCTATCGCTCATTGCCTCCATGTGATTCGGGACTGTACCCAAAAGCCACCGTTTTGCACGTTCTCTTGAACGTGGTAAGGTGGAAATCAAAGCACAGTGGGAATCATACAAGACTCTATGACAATATCGGGTCTACAAACTAACCTGTACCAGTGTCACCAGAGAACTGCTATATGACGATAGGTATAATACCATCTACGAGTTCTCGGCGAGTCCGTTCAGTGTACCCAGTCTCCACTGAGCACCCGCATACCATCTCTGATGTCAAACACCAATGGATATGAGATCATCCATCGCCCATCTACATGGGTCGAGAAGCTGCACGCTAGTCTACTCTGGTATATCGATGCCCTGTCTCGATACACCTACGACTAGGAATATTTGAAGGGTGTACTTATCAACTACTCTGTCCCCACTAGTATGATCTGCATCATAATCCTGGTAGTCAAGTACTCATCCTAAATGCTTTATCAACATGTAACATAGAGACAATCAGTGTACATGTTAAGATAAAGAGCAACCAGATAGCATACTATCATGTCGAGCAAGAAAGTCCTTCCTATATATGTCCAAGCATCCGCTACAATATACATCGTATGTACAGTAATGGCCTCTAGGGCATACATATAACTAACACCATGTACATTAATGTCCTCTAGGGCATACATATAACTAACAAATCCATGGTTCAATGAGTGAGGGATATGATATTAGCCATTCTCCACACTTAGCTATTGGACTCTTAGCTCATTTGTTCATCTCTCATTCTATCTCCAAGTTTTCCTCTTCTTCCTCAAGTGAGACTCTTACCCTCACATGAGTTGTGAAACAAAGAGTCTTATGAGAAAAAACGATCTAATAGATTCTCTACATCACCTAGGCTATTTAGATTAGCGAACCATTTACCCTGGTTACCTCAGTTTAGAGTTTGGAGCATGAAGCACATACTCTTGGGTGGATCATCTTTGATGCAAGGAGGCCGACATCACAACCTCGATCCTTTCTTTGAGGAGCCATGGAGAGGAGGCAAAGAAGACCTGAAGGACTGGTTCATGGAGGTATAACCATCTATCATAGTAGTTAAACCTCTTAGATAGTTTAGTTAATTAAGGTTTTAGTATAGATCCTGGAGTTAGCCGGTGTTGCAAAACATGTTAAATTCGTTTTTGAAAATTCTGCCTCCCCGCGAATCCGCGAGGTGCGTGACATCGGCTTACACTATAAAGGGATCTCGGCACTTGTCTCGTCAGATGAGGTGCTGGGTATTCATAACCGAATACCACTGTGCAAAGAAAAAAGAAACGTCTGTAATAACAGTTTCAAAAAATTGGTTCCAACAACATCATATAGGTTTGTTTTTCCTTACATTAATCAAAGTTAACGCAGTCTCATCAATTAATCTATATCATGCCAGAAAAAGGAACGAAAATACAATGTACGTAAATGCCATCCGCATTCGCCACGGGGCCCCGTCATGCATCGTTAGGTTACTTAACTAACGGCAGAGCGGGGGATGGACTAGCGCGGATGCAAAACATATACAACATTTACTAGTATATATAAATATATATATATAATATTCATCCCAGGCATGATATAAGCAACATCACATAATCTCAGCAAGGAACATAGAATGGTGGATAATCTTGGAGTCTCGTGTTTCATTTAAGCTGCAAATGAGACCCGACGTTCCCGGTCGTGTAGATAGCCTGTGCAATGAAAACCTGGACTCCTGCGAGCGCGGCAAGTTACCCACCAATCCCAGAAGTGAGGCAACCCCAATCAACAAAGTGAATGGGCCACCCAGCACTTCATAGAATCCGGTAACTTGAGCACCCCCTCCGTGGGTCATCCTATACCCCCTACGAGTGCAGCGAGTAGCTCGCCAATTCTAGAGTAAAGCCCCCTCCGTCTCAATGCCATGAGATGCGGGCCCGTTACCCTCTAGAACCCGGCTATTCGTGCACTCCACCGCGGGGTAAACCTAGTACAGAAAAGAAAAATACATATACAATGGCAACACCGACCTCAACCCGGTCATGCCCTAATAAAAGAATATACAATCTGGCAAAGACGGCTTTCCACATGTCGAACGCTCGCCCCGCAATAATAAATATACAAATGAATCTGAACTGTACTACTACCATTGCACCACTGGCTATCCACCACGACAATCCAACCACAATATCAGCACAGCTCATAACATCAACGTGAATATCACGATCGCAAACCCGTCTAGTCGAACATATAGCAATTAGTCAGGTTGTACCGCTCAATGATATTCACGGTTGCAGATATATTCACATGCACTGATAAACACGAACTTAAAATTTTGATCGACTAAACTTTTCCAAATTGGCCCTAAATGCAAACCAGCACTCAAACAAATCTGGGCCAAAATAATACATCCCAAAAATCACATTTCCACATAATAGAGTGCCAGAAGAAATTTGGAACACCATAGCCACAAATCCACCGTGGAACCACGGCCGATGTGCCTATTATGCGGCGGTTCCGCGGCCATTTGTTTGGGTCACGTGTCCAAATTTCTTTAGATTCTTCAATATTGTCTGCACGTATTTTTAAGATACACAGAATAATTTTTTGAACATTTTTCAAAATCGACAGTGGGCATGTGAAAATGAAATTTTGATTCGCAAAATTCGGTCGATCGAGATTTTAACCTTGTGCAAACTAGCTAGTAATGGTTTATGGAGTGGCTCTGATACCATGTTGGATTATGACAGCGCCCTGGCCATCAACCGTGGCCGGTGCGGAACAAAAAATGGCGTTTAAAGATTTTGGTGCTAACATATTCGTCTAGATCGAACTATAAACCAATACTAGCAACTACAAAGGAGCTAAACTACAAGGTTAGAAAATGTTATACCAAATGATCTGTGTCCTTCGGTCTTCTACAATCTTCATAAGCTTCTTGAGGCGTCATGGATCGAGTTTGGCCTCCGGTCTCCCTCCATCGAAGATGATCCACCTGAGGATTTGTAGTTCGAGCTCTAACCTCAAAGCCGAGATAACTAGGATACCTTGTTCGCTAAACTAGATAGTCTAGAGGATGTAGAGTCTAATGATGGATTAATATGTCTCATAACACCCTAGGTTTCTCAACACATGAGACTTTTAGGGTGGAGGTAGAAGAAGGAAGCTAGAGAGGATGAGAGTGTTGTGTGAAGCAACCATGCAAAATGGCTAAGTCTTTTTGTGTGTAGAATAAAGCATACAATAATTCATACAACCATGAATCAAGCATGAATCAATAGTAAACCATGAGTCACCCTATGAGTCACTAAGTGAGCCATGCTTCAATAAATGTCAATCAACACCTCATCCTCCACCTCATTAACCATTTATCAAAAATGATTAAAACACAAATGAGGTGTCTTCTTCTAGAAGTATCCTTGCAAAAATTACAAAAATATCCCTCACCGTATATACATACCTATATCCGTATTCCGAAAAATACGAATACAAAGTGACGAAAATAATCGAATAATATAGTATTAGGATCAGGCTTAAACTAAAGCCCACTAGTATTATCCGTCCGGATCATGATGCGTGCATAAGTGCATGTATATGATTAAACCCTGCCGTAATACCATATGGTCTCTACATCGTTTCGTCCGAAGCAGGGAAACCTTCTGTGTGGGACTCTAAAGACTCGTCAATACGCTGGCAGTGGATTTAACAACAAGCACGTCAGCGGCACTAGCTGTACGTAACGGCTACCCAGGTATTGAGCGAAAAGAAGGCTGACGAGCAAACTCATCCGAACCCCTACTGAGTCTATCCATGACATGTTGGATATATGTATGCCCTAGAGGCCATTATATAATAGTGGATGTATTTTTACATGTGTGTGTGTGTGTGTGTGTGTATTCAGGAGACTTTCTTGCTCGACGTGATAGTATGCTATCTGGTTACTCTTTATCTGACATGTTCACTTGATTATGCTTTTATTCATTTGTACATGTTGATAAAGCCCTAAGGATATTTGCTTGACTACTGTGATTATGATGCAGATCATACTAGTGGGACATGTGTAGTTTATAAGCACATCCTGAAATGTCCCAAGTTGTGGGTGTATCGAGACGGGGCATCGATATTCCAGAGTAGACTAGCGTATATGATACTAGACCCATATGATGGGTGATGGATGTTCCCATATCCATTGATGTTTGACATCAAGATCGTATGCGGGTGCTCAGTGGAGACTGGGTACACTGGACAGACTCACCGAGAACTCCTATATGGTATTATATCTATCGTCGGATAGCAGTTCTTAGATGACACTGGTACAGGTTAGTCTGTAGACCCGAGATCGTCATAGAGTCTTATGTGTTCTCCCACTGTGCTTTGATTTCCACCCTACCATGACTCTGCTGAGTCGTGCAAACAGGTGGCTTTTGGGTATAGTCCTGAGACATGTGGAGGCAATGAGCGATAGGAGGGATTTTGTCTCTTCCGGTATTGGGGGTTGATGTTGCGCTGTGCTCGATTGCCTATATCAGTAAGTCCCTGGCCAAGGATGTTGAGATTTACTGATAAGTGTTATCAGTAGTTTCTCGGTTTGATTATAGGCCATACATCGGCATGACTTATTGAGTTATTGGGGTCGAAAATGCCATCCCTAGACTTGATATGCAGCATATCTGACGAAGAGACCGGACTGTACGGTAGTGTTACCAGTTGGCTCGACGGGAGTTTTGACGGGTTCGCTTATTTTCTTCTGATCACTCAATACCCGGGTGGCCGTTACGTTTAGCTGATCTCTTGCGGCTTGGGGGTGCTTGATATGATCATCACCCACTATCGGCGTATTGACGAGTCTTAGAGTCCCACAGAGGAATTTCTCAGCCCAGGCGAAACGATGTGGTGTGCATATGTGATATGCGCGGGGACCCGATTAAATGCGCTTATGTGATACCGTATATTGATCGGGAGATTTACTATTGGTCGGGTCGTATGTGATACGGCCGGTTTGTTAAATCAAGTGTTGATTTAACATCGACTTTATTGCTCACTTTGTTTAAACCCTTTTCTTTATTGTATGCATGCATGTATGCATATGTTTATGTTGATGCACATGTTAATGTGCATGCACACATACATGCATACACTTGTGTGTATTATGGTTGTTGATACACTAGTGGTGGCAATGCAAGACTCACATGGAAGTATTTATCTAAATATTTATTTTTGAGTTAATGTAAATAGAATTAATTCATGGTTGATATTTATCCTTCATTCTCTACACTTAACCTTGCATTAACCATGAGTTAATTTTCTATGGCTCTCTTTTCTCCAAACTAAATATCTAGATATTTATTAACCCATGGTTTAGGATGAGAGTGGAAATTATATATAATTTCTATTCTCATTTTTATTATAAGGATTATCATAACTTGAGCTCTTGAGTTGTCATCATCTTCTTCCTCCTCTCTCTTGCTCTCTTGACTTTGTTAGTGAGTGAGATAGTGATAAAGATAGGGTTTTGAAGTGAGAAAACAAACCACATCATCATTCTACACTAGTCTAGCCAATTAGTTTAGAGTGTTAGCTTCATCTTCATCTTTTGATCAAGTGGAGCTTGGAGCTTGGACAAAGAGGACTCAGGGTGGATCATCGTGGACTCGGAAGATCACTAGCAAACCCGTTCGAACTCTCAAGTAGCCAAGGAGTCAAGAAAAGAAAACTACAAAGGTTGTATTCTCTTTACTTAGTGTTTTATTACTTGTAGTATGTGATACTACTTCATATGTTACTTTAAATTTCTAGTTTGATCCTAAGTTAGTTTGCTTAGCACCCTATAAAATTAAATTGTAGCATATTTGATGCATTACAAACCCTTGTGAGGTGCTAGGCAAACTCCAACAGTGGTATCAAAGGCAAGCTAGAGCATTAGAGTAACCTAGACGACGTTAAAACACTTCAAACGAACATCGATTGCCCGGAAAAACCATTCTCTAGAAATTTTTCAAAATGTTTGAATTTTTCACATTAAAAATATTCATAAAATCATGCAGGTAATTCTATGGACCCTCTAGAAGAACGATACCCTAACTTGACTAAACGACCGCGGAACCGTGGCAGAAACCTGATTTTGGCGGCGGTTCCGCGGCGCCGTTTGTGAGGCTTGGGTCGGCCCTTCTACGGTTGGTCCATAGGTATTGTGGGATGCTTCTGGGTAATTTTAATTCTGCTCAAGTGTTGAGCTTCTCTTTGGATTGTTGGGTCATTGATCGATCGATCAAATGGTTTAACATCGCCTAGTTTATATGCATATATTGACATGAGTTGTTATATGTTGCTGTGAAATAATGTATAGGATCGTCATGATGAATGGCCGGGTTTTATGTGAGATGAGAGTTTTTTTTTATTCATGTAAAATTCATTTGTATGTAATATTCTTTTATTGGGACACATCCGGGTTGAGGATGATGTTTCCTTCGATGTATATTATTTACTTTTTCGCATTAGGATAGACCCAAGGTGGGGAGCACAAGTGACCGAGTTCTAGAGTCCAGTGGGAGGCCATCTCGAGGAGTCGAGACCGGGTCTTCTAACTCTAGAATTGGTAGGGTCGCTTGCCGCTCTTGTAGGGGTCTACGGTGTGGGATTGGCTATTCATCACGACCGTGGAACCCGTATTTTCTATCGTTGGCTACATATAAAATACGGAATTCCTAGTATATCCTATATTTTCATATATGTGCTTCTGCTGTTTATATTCTGTGATGTGATCGCTTGATATATCTGAGACGAATGCAATATTATGTATGAGATATATAGTAGGCGTTGCTTATGTTTTGCGTCCACGCTAGTCCTGTCCCGGTATGCCGTTAGTTAAGTAACCTAACGGTGCATAACGGAACATTGTGGCGAATGCGGATGGCATAAGCGTACGTTGTATTTTCGTTTCTTTTTTGTTTATTTTTTGTGTTTGACTTAAGGACTTAAATGATGGGACTACATTAATATGATTAATGTAAGGAAAAATAAACCTAAAAAGATGTTGTAGAATCAAATTTAAAAACCACTCAGCTTTTTGTGAAAAAGCTACATTTCAAAATTGCGGAGAATAAGCCACTCCTTTTGAAAACCGTTTGATTCTACAACGATATCAAGTTCAAAGTGTTAAGGGTTTTCTTAAAAACCATCTGCAACCCTCCGTCATTTTAGGAAGTAGAGTACTTAGTATTCGTGCTACGTTTGTTGACTATAGTTAAGGCGTAGTGTACGGTAACTAAGTGATGTCTTCCTACACCGCATATGATGTGATTAATTGGGACAATTATATGACTTTGTTGACCATAGTTAAGGGTCATATAACTAGGTCTAATTAATTAAGAAATGACGGGTTGAGCTTGACTAGTGCTTGTGATTTGTTGACCATAGTTAAGGTCATGAGTGCTAGGGGTAAAAACCATATCGGGAGTTTAAAGAGTTGAAATTTGCAATGAGATTGCATACCTTCCATATGATGGTTGGATCTCGATCCCACTGTGAGCAAGAGTTGCTCCCAGGAGAGTTTTGCACTTTACAATTAGCTAACCCATTAGGTGTCTAGAAAGGTGTCAACGAGGCTGCGCCTCTGGGAAAATGAGGTTTACTTTAATTAGGTCCATGCGAAAGCACGGGGATCCTCCCTCAAGTACCGACACTGGCCTGGCTGAACGGTTAGCAAAGTTGTAGAATGTAATTAATCCTGGCTAGTTTTCCTTTTAAGGTTTGAAGGGAAATTTGATAAAAGTAGTGGGAGACATCGATTAGATAAGATAAATGTCACGACCCGACAGTACGAAACATGACCGGCACTTAGGCTACGAACGTCTCAAGGCGTACGTGCTCTAAGTAAGCCAAGCCCAGAAATCCAAACCAAGAAAAGTAGTGGAGTGAAGGAAAAACCATATGTAAATCAACCAGTTTGCAACATAATATACAACGCCTAAAGGCGAGGATCACAACAGGAAAGGGAACTCAACAGCATGAAACCCAGAGAAATATAACGTGCGACTCTAAGGTCGAAAGAATGATCAATACTGGTCTTTATCTCAAATAAGTACAAGTTTGGTTGATGGAACTTCTAGATACAACTGAAATATAATATACAAAGTATAATGATGGGTATGATACAAATAACCCACCTGCTAGCAAGTCACCTGAAGAAGCTGTGCCCGTAAAGCCGTAATGGAACCCGTACGGCAACACCTGCAAGAAACTGGGGCACAACGGGGGTGAGTTGCCAACTCGTGAATAGAAACACATCTACGAACAGAAAATCGCATGTATGACACAATCCTAGGTCATACGATCATAATATACAATCCTCAAGTATATAACCAGCATTCTATAACCATGACTAGGGTAGCTATCTAACCAAAATGTAATCCCATGTACCCGTGTCAATGTCAGTGCCTCAGGTAGCAATGTATCATATGAATGATGTATGAATGCATGAAAAGTATGATCAATGTAATCAAGTCTGTATGTGATCATTGTCTGTATATAGGTGGATCCCGTCCACGTATCACCTAATGACAATAAGCATCATGCATGTAAATATGAGGATATAGTCAAAATCATGAAAAACACATCATGAAACCTGTGCCCAACATCGGCACGAAACATAGCCTCAATCTCAATATCTCTGATAAGTCTCACCATCTAGGGCGCCGTCAATCCATACCGGCCCCTACCAACAATCTCAAGACCACGACGGTATCCTCCGGATATCCGACGTGTCGGGTAAAATCACCGGTCGGTAGTGCTCCCCTGCCAGGCTCAACGCCATCTCCTGTGATCTTCTTGCCCTGGGATACCGCACCGGGCCCACCATGTACCCGCAATCGGCCTCATCCGCCTCCTCGAATCGGGTTTCACATGTCGCTCTCAGCACCGAGAAAACACATGGTGGACGCACTGAAATATCATATCAGGGGTAACCGGGTTTTTATAACAATTACATAATCTCTTTAAAATACCCACGGTTCCCAAATCCAGAAATATCATAGAACAACATATCTCCATGCGCATAATCAGAAAACATGATGTATGTGACATATCAATGAAGTGCAAGTATAACAGTATATCATGCAACATGGAATAATAGTATGCACATACAAGGGTCATATCCTGCAGCAATAATACTACTGTGTAGTGACATGGCAATTACCGATGAAGATGTGTGTGAACTGGTAAGTAAGTGTACGTGGTACATACGCATCATCGGTAATGGTGCTGGTGTCCTAACAGCATGATGTCAAAAATAGAATATGAATCACAATAAGTATGCGATGCAGAACAACAATAATAATATGCGGGAGCTGAATACCAAATACCAGGATAACTAAACTGCATCTAATGTCATAAGAGTCATATAGCTACCCCACTATAAGGCTGAGCTAAAGCTATCAGTAGGTAAGGGAAACTGCCTAACCTCTGAGTCGATACATATATATACATATAGTCGGTGATCCCGCCTCGATAATATCACATCCGATACCATATTGCTAATATCGGTTATTCCCAAGTCAAGAGTGCGGATCAAACATCAAGTTACAGCTCGTACGTAAATCCGTCATACGGCATCCCCAAATCTGGGTACGGGTCAATATCACATTCGTCATATCACTCATCTAGTATTCTTATATCAAATATCATAATCTGGGTACTGACCTACGTCTAGTACAAAACTAACATCATCACTATCATCATGATCTGACTACTGATCAACAGTCTCGTATGAATCGCTATCATCAGCACATATCATCTCAAGGAGTAAACAACGCCCAAGGCGGCCTATCATAAATATCTTGTCATCTCATATCATATCATATCCTATCTCGTATCATAATCGCATGTCAATCATTTTATATATATCACTATTACTATGGCATTATCATCCAAGACCCGCTATCATATCGGGACGTATATCAAGTACGAATCCTGCCAATCACCAATATCATAATCTCAGATCAACTCTCATTGACTCATCTCAATCCCAAGTATCATCCTCAAATCCGTATGTGAACACATAGTCCCATACCCACGTGAACACATATCTATAAGAATCCCATAACCACATATGTGATAAGGATGTATGCAAGTATGTATGTGTGAATATGTATGTGTAGTGCACCCACTACCCTAGGGTTCATAACCTTTCACCAATCCAACATAAAAATATCCATTTTTACATTATTAATGATCCCGAATAACATATATTAAATGTAAGTGTGTATACGCATCCGTATACATCACGACGAATTGCGGGAGTGTTATACGCCATCCACCCGACTTCTCCCTGTAGATATAAATCTACTCACCTTTCTTTATGTGTGCCGGTACCGATGTCTCCATTTGCATCTCCAATGCTCCGACGCCACGTGGGTACCTACAAGGATATCACACGCTAAAACACATGAAAACCATGTCGGAAACCAAAATGGTGCGCGCTACGCTCATAGGTAAAAACCTGTAGCCTTGCGTGCAAACACGGCCAACAACCTGCTGCCGTTGGCGTTTAAACGCCACCCGACAGAAACGAATCACCGAATACCCAAAATCTATATGAAAACAGTCGTAAATCATGCGCCAACTCAAGAAAATCAACCCAGATTCTACCCTAACTGGAATCAGTCAAAACTAGACATACCCAGGGTCAAGTTTACATGAAATAGGGCTGTGCACGCAAAACGAGGCGGTTTCCTCCTGCTCTGGCCGCAAATTGCGGCCAGAAGGAATATATCTGTGGCCTGGTATGGGTGTTGGGGGCTAAGGCTTTGTGGGATGGTTCCAGGATGCCTGCACAGCTTACTGCCAAGTCAATTTTATTTTAGGAGGTCTCGGGTTGAAGCAGATACCAGAAAGGTCACAAAATCGACAAAATCGCTAAAATACGCCAAGTATAACAATTCTAATAACTAACTGAAAATCTGGGGCAATCTTGGTTACACTGGTCTCAAATACACCTAATAAGGTTATACCAACCATCAAAACCAACCCTCGGTCAAGTCTTACTCAAATTTGCCTAAACTAGCACTAATCACGATATAAACACTAAATTTCAGCTATAAAACTAGAACTTGGCAAGATAGGAGTTGGGTTGCAAGATTATACCTCAAGAGATCTTAGATGAAGGAGAAGGGAAGGAGGAAGTGGGGTGGTGCTGCTGAAGTGCCCCGGGCTGAAGTTGCTGTTGCAACTGAGGCTGAGGCTGGTTCTGCTTGTTGCTGTTGCTGCTACTCAAGCTGCTGCTGCTGCTTGTTATTTGTTATCTTCTGTTGTTGATGAAGTAGCACTTAAGGAAGGGTTTTAAGGTATTTGTGGTGAAGTGTTGGAGTTGTTGATGGGGTTGTTTTGAAAGGAAGTTGCTGTTGCTGTTTTTTCATAGTAGTGCTGATGCTGCATCTGCTGCTTGCAATCTATTTTCTTGTGGCTGAAGTGTTGATATTGGGGGGGCTGATGTAGCTGCTCATGTTGATTGAATTGGGGCTGATGTTACAGCTTGTAGCAGCAGCTAGGGGGCTGATGTGTGGGTGAAGGGACCTGATGCAGCTGCTGTTGGAGTGTGCTGATGGAAGATTGGGGGCTGATGTGTTGTTTCAGCTGAAATCAGGGGCTGATGTGCTGATGGTGGCTGAAGTTGGATATTGGGCTGATGTGTGAGAGGGAGTAAAAGAGCACAAGGGGTTTGTGAAGTGGAATGGATCATGGCAAAACCAACATGGCTCTCTCTCTTTCTCACACACACACACAAGGTCAACTAACCCTAATCTTAACCAATTGGTTCAACCTACCATGGTCATCTTAACATGGTAACCCTAGACTTCACCCAAGCTATCATGCACAAGTGTGTGCAGTCCAGATAAAAATCCGATAAAATATTCATAAAACCAGATAAATCATCAGAAACCAATTTTGGTAAACTTTTACCAAAAACCCTACATTAAACATATTTTAGAATTTCCATGATTTTTTGTCCAGAATTTTCCCAAAATAATATTATATTTTCCTGAAATGTTACAATAAATAACCAATCTGATCTTTGCAAGTGCTTTCGCTGAGTGTATTCTTTTCTCTCTCTTAATGGCAGATACCAATGACAGGACTCAAGCTTCTACTAGATAAAAATAAACTGAATGGGACCAATTATAAAGACTGGCTGAGGAACATTAACATTGCCTTGACTTATGATAAGGTATCATATGTTCTCACGGCTCCAGCCCCGCCCTTCCCAGTTCCTAAATCTTCAGTTGCGGACAAGGAAATCCGCAAGACATGGGACGCTGAATGTGCCACGGCCAAATGCCTCGCGCTTGCATCGATGGATAACACACATCAAAAGCAGCACGAGCAGATGGACGTTCAATCCATTTTTCTCCATACAAAAGATTTGTATGGGGAGCAATCTCGTGTCCTTCGATACGAAGTATCTAGAAAGCTGTTTCAGACGCGGATGGCCCCTGGCACACCAGTAGGTGACCATGTTCTGAAGATGATAGCTCTTATAGAAGAGCTTGAGGACCTCGGATGGAAAATGGACAACGAACAATATACTGATATCATTCTGCAGTCTCCCCCCCCCCCCACCTTTGCTCAGTTTGTAGTTAACTTCAACATGAACAACATGGAGAAGTCACTACCTAAACTCCTCAATATGTTGAGGAGTGCAGAGAGCACGCTGAAATCAGTGAAGACTCCCGCTTTGATTGCTGGGCCATCTTCCTCCTCTCACCCGAAGGCCAAGGCCAAGGAAAAGATGAAGAAACCCGCCAAACCTAGAGATGGAGTTAAAAAGGTTAAGGGGAAAGACAAGTCCACGGCTGGGGAATCGGGGAAAGGGGAATGTTATCACTGCCACAAATCGGGACACTGGAAGCGCAACTGCACTGAGTTCTTGGATTCCAAAAAGAAGAAGCATGGTGATGCTTCCGCTTCAGATGTGTTTGTGATAGAAAAACTGTTTTTCTATAAACTCTGCTTCATGGGTATTAGATACCGGTTCAGGTTCTCACATTTGCAATTCCATGTAGGGGCTGAGAAATAGCAAAGTTTTGAAGACAGGTGACTGTTAGTGTATATGCCCTAGGGGCCATTATTGCATCATACTAGCTTGATATTACTTAATGGAAGCTTGGGATATTCACAGTTATATAATAGTCTTGCTAAACATGGTAGTATGCTACTTGGTTTTATCTATCTTAATATGTGTGTACGTATTGATAGAGCCCTTAGGATCTGGCTTGACTACCAGCGTTGTGATGGCAGTCACACTAGTGGGGGCTGGGTAGTCTACAAGCACATCCTTTTTTCAGGTCCCTAGTCGTAGGATTATTGAGACAGGGCATCGATACTCCGGAGTAGACTAGTGTGTACGCTTCTCATCCCAGTTGGGGAGATGGTCTGACCCACAGCCATCAGTACGTCGTACTGGAGATAGTATACAGGTGCTCGTTGGGTTACGGGTACACCGGACATGACTCGCGGGGAACTGTTGGTTGGTATTATACCCGTCGTCAGTTAACAGTTCCCAGGTGACATGAGTACAGCATAGTCCGCAGACTTGACACTGCTACTTCGCCTCGAGTGTGTCCCACTGCTCTTAGATTGCTACCCTACCACGGCTCAAAGGAGTCGTGCAAACAGGTAGCAGTTGGGTGCAGTCCCGAGCACTTGGAGGCTGTGGCGGTTAGACAGGATTCGTCTCTCCAGGTATTGGGAGTTGATATCGCGCTGTGTCAGAAAGCCATTACGCAAAGTCCCTGGCCAGGGCAAGCGAGATTTACTGGTAGGTTCCAGTAGTTTCTCAATGTGTAATGGGCTTCACTCAGACACGACTTATACCACTTTTAGGGGACTGACGCTTTCCGCCCCCCTAGGCCCGATATGCGATAGTCCTAGACGAACAGACCGGACTGTACAGAGATTGTCACATCAGACTCAGTAGGAGTTTGGAAGGGTTTGCTCATCGACCTTCTTATCGACATCTACTTGGGGACCGTTACGTACAGCTAGTGCCGCTTGCGGTCTGTAGTTAAACCCACTGCCAGCGTAGTAGTCGAGTCTTTAGAGTCCCACACAGAGAGTTTCCCTGCCCCAGGCGAAACGATATAGAGGTCGTATGGTTTTACGACAAGGGTTCGGACGCATACGTGTTTAAACGAACGTACAATGTTCGGACAGTTTTTACTAGCCGGCTTTGGTTTAAGCCAGATTCTAGTATCGGATTATTGGATTTATACAGTCTAAAGTTTTTCCGTGCTTTCACGGATAGGAGGGGCGTTCTCGTAATTTGGCGGGAAGCTTCTAGAAGTATGGTGACTTGAGGGTTTAGGTGGCATTTATATTAAATGCCTTTGTGACTCATTAGATGAATTATTCAAGTGAGTTAATGAAGCATTTATTGCTTAATGACACACTTGATGATTCATTGCACATATTTAATGAAGCATAATGATAAATCATTTGATAATTCTTTATGCTTCATAATATATTAGAAGTGAGAAATATTTTCATCATAATCTTGCTCACCTTCTCTCTCCTCAAGCTCTCTCTCTTCAAACCCTAATCCTACCCTCTAATGTGTTGAGATCAAGGATTAGCTAGACTATTTAATCCATAACCATACTCTATATCATCTAGGTGACTTTGATTAGCAACTAAAGAAACCTAGTTACCTCAAGATTAGAGGCAAAGCTTGGAGTAGAAGCTCTCGGGTGGATCGTCTATTACATAGAGGAGGCCAACGAGGAAGTGGATAACGAGAAGACGAAGGACTGGGTTCATTAGGTATAATCTCTTTTCATAGTAGTTAACAACTCCTATGTTTGTGTTAGTTATAGTTTAGCAAAGATCCTTTCGGTTAGTCGATGTTGCTTCAAACAAAATGATTGTTTTTCATACTTCCGCCTCCCCGCAAGTAGTGGGGTGTACAACGTCGACTTACAATGGTATCAGAGCCTCGCTAAACAATAACTAACTTATTAGCAAAGTCATAAGAATTTCAAACGCAAAACGAACCGAAAAAATATCGTATTCACCAAGTTTCTGTCGAATTTAAAACGATGTCTAAAAATTTTTCAGGGACCTCAGATTTGTATGGAATTTATGATCAAAAATATTTCTAAACCGCAATCAAGAACGGCGTCGCTTGGTAGCTAGCCGGTGAATACGGGTCGGTCCACAGGGATGTTGTGAATTTCCTAATCGCTCAAACGAGTTAATTCCGATGGGTGTTCGGATTGATTATTAAATCTAAAAACTAAATCTATTTAAAAACTAAATTAATCTAGATCTAAATCTTGCTAGGGTTAGGTTTAGGAATGGTTTGGAAATGTAAATAAATCTCAACGCTTTCTATACCCAAATGAAGATCTATGAGGAGTTATGGTAATTATCAATAAAAGGGATTAGATCCATTCGGGAAGGTGTTCCTTCCTCTAGGTTCTTGTCCTTCCTTTATCGATCATTACCCTAACCTCCATGGAAAACACGCGCAACCGGGCCTTTATACTACGGTATCACCACTACCTCGAGAGATAGGGTGCCGTAGGGCGCGGTGTGTGCGTGTATGCATGGAGTCCTATTGAAAAGATATAATGGGCAAGAAAGGGATGAGAGATCTCATCTCTCAAAAGCCTTCCCCAAAGCTAACCCTAACAAGCGAGGAGACTACTCGCTCATTAGGGAATTTAAAAACATTTATCTAGGGCAAAGAATGAAAAATTACCTAGGGCAAGAATTGAAATTACCTACTTACTTTACAGATGGCTCTCTCCAAACATCAACACAGGGTTGTCAAATCTGAATTCATGATATGAAAAGAGGCATCGATACTCTCCAAAAGAATTCTAAATTTTATTCATAGAAAGAGGCATAGGGAGGCATACCTCAAAAGAGGTATTAAGGTCTCTATTTATAGGATATAGAAACCCTAGGGTTACAATTGACTCGCACGTCTGCTATTACAAAAATACCCTCTAAGAAAAGACCTAGTCAAAGATCCGCACAAATTTTGGTAAAAAATTATTCAGCTCTGGGCTCTATATGGCCGCGGAACCGCGGCCTCAGCATGGGTTGGGCCGCGGTTCCGCGGCCCAATTATGGTCGTGGCTTCTGAGCTTTTGTGTGCTGGTTCTGGGCCTTTTTTGCTTCCTGTATCTTTAGTACTTTTCTCAAATGGGCTTCTAGGTTTCTTCCAGATCTCCCAGTGAACAATTGCAGTGGACTTTTAACCGTTCCCTTTGTAATCTTGGATCTTGCGTTTCCTTGTACTTTGTAAACTAATCTTTTGTGTAGGATTGATCAAGATCCTTCTATTTGTTGGTCGTAGTCCCGCTTTTGCATCTTCTTTTATCTTTTTCACTGTTTTTGTCCAAGAACCTGTAACCTGTAACTAAGTAGCAGACATGGGTCAAAAGCACCTATTTATTTGTAAAATAACTAGGACTGGGGAATATAATAATGCAATATTATCGTATGAACAAATACCCCCAAACTTATCTTTTGCTCATCCTTGAGCAAACCTAGTTTTTATTCTCAACAAAAACCTAACCTCACTTTCGCAGGGAAACGCGATTGCACTGAGCTCGTGCAACAAGCCGTTAAACCTCTAGGTGTCCCTAGTAGGAGGAGTGTTGTCTCCTGAGGATTTTCAGCGGATACTATCCACAAAATCCTATCAATTCGGCCCATTGACTTTAATTCTCCAATTAGGTTTTCTAACA
Source organism: Agapanthus africanus (assembly GCA_030015575.1). Lineage (NCBI taxonomy): Eukaryota > Viridiplantae > Streptophyta > Magnoliopsida > Asparagales > Amaryllidaceae > Agapanthus > Agapanthus africanus. The sequence continues at coordinate 301,434,451 of JASDDO010000022.1, read as the reverse complement.
AGGAATTCTATTATCGTCGACTCGTAAATTATCCACCCATATTCTTCACACTTCCCTATCATCTAACTTAAGATTATATATGTTCTGCAGACCTACTTAGCTTTCGGCATCTCTTAAGTTTTCCTTCTAGGTTTTCATCTCCACTTAGGAATTTTTATCAACTTTACTAAAGATACAAGTTCTATTCTTCATTCCTCTCTCTTATCTAAACTCCAATCACATATCCCCACGTATGTGTATAAATCACCCCTACACTTGGAAATTCAAATCAAGCAATCGTACTCTTGTCCGTTGTCCAAAGTACTTATTAATTGGTGAATTTTTTAATGAATTTTTCTTACACATCCTTCATGCGACCGTTAATACTTCTTGAGGTACCAACAACCGATTACAAGATGTGTTTGCACATTAAAGCGTAATTTCTAGTCTTGCAACACCCAAGGCTTTAGCAATGACTCCCAAACCAGTTGGTCTAAGGCACTAGGTGATGAAGCACCCTCGCTAAATATTTTTCTATTTTTGCAGCCTTAAGTAATTACAAAAACCAGTGTTCATTTTTTTCTTTATTCACACTTGTATATTTTTTTTTCTTCGTATTAAGGACTTTAGACAAGAGCATTTCAAGGTCTCTTCTACTATTCCAAGTTTCAAGGTGCGTGTTTGTGCAATTTGTAGGGTATACGTTTTCAGAATCTTGACTTAAGCTAGGAATTATTTTTCAAACTCATACTTTAATAAAAATATCGATACTTTTCCCTTGTTTCGACTTAGCCCAAGAAGTGAACTCAAAATTTGCCTATTTCTAAATAAACTACAAAGACATATACTTTCTACCGTTAAACATTAAGAAAGGTTATTTTTAGGGTTTTTAATTTACTAAGTCAAAGATCTAGTTGTTCCTAACTAGTTAACCCATTTGTCAAACTCAAGTCAAATATGGCCAAAATTGAATACATTAATTTTTATAATTTTTGAAATTTTTCAATTTTTATGGGTTTTAAAATAAGTATGCAAATGCAAAATGTACATATGAATGCGAAGGAAGAAGGCTTACCGAGCATACCCCTAAACTTAAACTTGACAGTGTCCTCACTGTCATGCCATACCAAGAGGGTCAAAATGTCGGCACTCCCCTGTTTATTTATTTACAAAATATTTTTTTTATATTTTTTAATGTTTTGAATTTTTTTTTAATTTTTTATAGAAAAAGAAAACAAAAAATATATATATACATATATACAACAAGGTCCTCCCCAAACTAAATAAGGCCTTACACAAGCCAAAGGTTAGCACCAACCATTCAAAAATCTTATCGTGGTAATGGTAGAGTTGGTGAAAAGAGGGAGTGGAAAGAAGAGAAATGAGAAGCACAGGAGACCATATGGGAAGAAGAGTGGAATGTGGTCTCGGTGGAGGAGAAGAATGGCAGAAAAGAGAAAGAAGTGGAGTACGATCTTGAAGGTGTAAATCGAGTGAATAAATTAGCGCAATTTGTGATGGCCGAAGTGTTAAAAGTGATTATGTTAATCTATCAACTCGTCGTGAAATGGGGTCAAATCCCTCAAGATTCGCAAGAAAGCATGGGTACGCCGAACTTGGTATTGGAGATGAAAGCGTAACGGTCTCTTGTACGGTCGGAATGATAGGAAGGACGAAAGGGAGTGAATTAGGGATAGTCGCATTCTCACCGTAGTAAACTGTCTTGAACTGGAAAGATTCCAACAATGGTTCGAAATGACTGTAAGAAACCGAGTCTGATGGTTCAACTAACTCATCTGAAAATTCAAAGGACACAAACTCGGGCGGTGAGTCTTCAACATCGTCCGAAAAAGTGAAACACTCGTAAGTGTCATCGGCTGTGAGAACTGTGTCAGATTCAAAGGAAAAGTTTTCAAGCTCACAGTCGTCAAGCGTGATCTTGTGCGTAGTCGGAACGATGGAAAGGAGGGAGGGTGATATAGGTAAAGGTTCAAGAGGATGAATTGGAAAATCCGACACATCAAACAAAAATGGTTCAACCTCAATATTATCCTCAAGACTCTCCTCATTACTATCCTCATAATTCTCCTCAAAATTTAGCCTATCCATGCCATCATCATCAAAATCAAGACGCATATAAAGTTCGGGAGAAACAATTAATGACTCGGGATGATGAATTGGACATAAAATTTCAATCAAATCGACGGGTTCATCATCCAAAATATTCCCGGCGTCTATATCCTCAATCAAGTGAAAATCAATTTTTTCTGACACCTCATCAAAAGCATGGATATTTATCGATTTAGGTTCTAGATTGGAGGTGTAAAGATCGAAAGGATTAAGTGTGGTTTCACTCGAAAGGGGTTCGTCACAATCTGGCAAATCAAGCACTACAAAGTCACACAACTCGTTAGATGTTTTATTTTCAACGTGTGAATCATTTGGGACAATCGATGGAAAACCGGAGTTGTGGGCTTCAATTGGGTATGGGTAGGCCTGATTTGGGAATGTGTAGAACTCACTCGCTCCTCTCAAATTCTCACTCTGTCCAACCGCCTTCTCATACATTGAAAAATTTGGAGCTGGTTGGAAACTAGCTGCCTGTTCACTAGGTTGCATAAGGGCGGGTATGGACACATCCACATTCCTAACCATTTGGTTTGTTGCTGAAATATAAGCTTCCAACGACTTTTCCAAACTAGACATGGGTTGTGAAGGGGTTTCGGTAAAAGATTCAAAATTGTTTGGATACGTGAAACTCCCAAATGGCTGTGTAGAATCAATGTCTAGTGAAGGTGGGAAAGTCGGGTAGGACTGGTAGGAAGTGGATGGTTGGACAGGATTAGGATCAACAAGTGGATAAAAAGGTGGATGGACTTGTTGATTCCTAGAACTAGATGAGGGGAGAGGGGTGAAAGATCGGCTACGAGATTGAGCAATATGCTCAGCAATGGACATCGGTTTAGGAGTTACAGCAGGACTTGAAAAAGTGGTATCAACGTATGAAGGTGGTGAAGGTTGACAAGGTTGACACAAAGTGGGTTGCAAAGTCGAACTGTTTCTCCTAGACGCTTCTATTTGATCTTTTAAAGAAATTTTGGGCACGGAGGGATCTTCTTTAAATCGACCGAAACAATTGACGTACGACGCAAAGTTAGGTTCGGGATACCAAACTTCGGCAAGAGATTTATGATGTGGGGTACCCATGATAGAAGAAAGAGAAGAGAAAGAAGATTGGGGTGCATGGATTTCTTAGCGACAAAAGTTGCAAGTCTTTTTATAAAAATTTTCCTCTTTTTTTTTATTTGTAACTTTTTGCAAAAAAAAAATTTCGATAAAGGGCTTTAGAACACAAATGCAATCAACCAGAAATGCACAATCAGGCCTAGATCTAGTGTCACCTAGGTCAGCTAGACAGCTCCTAACTGTTCCAAAGGGCTAGAAATAGGACCTCAAACCACCTCTTCACCGCCAATTGCGGCCAGATAAGTGTCAGGTGAGTGGGAGGCTCCCCGCTACAAGTAGCGGTCCTAATTAAGTAACCACTTGCCTTAGACACACTTGCCTAGACATCGCAAAGTCAGGTTAGGATAAACGGCCGATACCTATAACCAGTCCTCTGTCCTATTGAGCTCGAAGTCCTTAGGGCTGAGTCTAGTATTTTTTAATTAATAGATGGTCAATGCATAGGCCTTATGTGATTTCTGAGGTCCTGGGAAGGGTGATGAAATCCCCACCCAAACTGAATTGGTCTCAAGCCCCTTAAAGTCCGATTAAAGATATGCAAAACAGTAAATCACCACTTGCAATCAAATCTTTTTCATTTTATGCGCGGCGGAAAGAATCCTGCACAAGATTTGTTATTTGGAATGGAAGATTTTTTTTTAAGCGCAAGGAATCCTGCAGAAGATTTGACAAAAGATATATGGGGATTGGCAGAAGAGGGAAAAGGGGAGCAAACAGTGCAAAACACGCGCACGGACGTGGCAAATGGACCGCGGAACCTCGTCGGGAGCGCGCTTGCGCGGCAGAAGGGCGGCGGATTTGAAGCTTCAGGTCTCTGAAAAAATTGTGCTGCTCTTTGTTCCAATCCCTTTCTGTTCTGATCGACCTTTTTCTGTTTCGAACTCTGGATTTTTCCAGATCCATCGATCCTGCAAAGATTCACAAAAAATACCCTTTCCAAAAAATAACAGATGATATATTTTTATTTTTATTTTTATTTTTTGATTTTTCGGTTTTTATGATTTTTTTAATTAAGATTAACCCGAAATTGCAAAAAGGAAATAACACGCCATCCCCTGCAACGGCGCCATTTGATTTGTATGGAATTTATGATGAAAAATATTTCTAAACCGCAATCAAGAACGGCGTCGCTTGGTAGCTAGCCGGTGAATACGGGTCAGTCCACAGGGATGTTGTGAATTTCCTAATCGCTCAAACGAGTTAATTCCGATGGGTGTTCGGATTGATTATTAAATCTAAAAATTAAATCTATCTAAAAACTAAATTAATCTAGATCTAAATCTTTCTAGGGTTAGGTTTAGGAATGGTTTGGAAATGTAAATAAATCTCAACGCTTTCTATACCCAAATGAAGATCTATGAGGGGTTATGGTAATTATCAATAAAAGGGATTAGATCCATTCGGGAAGGTGTTCCTTCCTCTAGGTTCTTGTCCTTCCTTTATCGATCCTTACCCTAACCTCCATGGAAAACACGCGCAACCGGACCTTTATACTACGGTATTACCGCTACCTCAAGGGATAGGGTGTCGTAGGGCGCGGTGTGTGCGTGTATGCATGGAGTCCTATTGAAAAGATATAATGGGAAAGAAAGGGATGAGAGATCTCATCTCTCAAAAGCCTTCCCCAAAGCTAACCCTAACAAGCGAGGAGACAACTCGCTCATTAGGGAATTTAAAAACATTTATCTAGGGCAAAGAATGAAAAATTACCTAGGGAAAGAATTGAAATTACCTACTTACTTTACAGATGGCTCTCTCCAAACATCAACACAGGGTTGTCAGATCTGAATTCATGATATAAAAGAGGCATCGATGCTCTCCAAAAGAATTCTAAATTTTATTCATAAAAAGAGGCATAGGGAGGCATACATCAAAAGAGGTATTAGGGTCTCTATTTATAGGATATAGAAACCCTAGGGTTACAATTGACTCGCACGTCTGCTATTACAAAAATACCCTCTAAGAAAAGACCTAGTCAAAGATCCGCACACATTTTGGTAAAAAATTATTCAGCTCTGGGCTCTATATGGCCGCGGAACCGCGGCCTCAGCATGCGTTGGGCCGCGGTTCCGCGGCCCAATTGTGGTCTTGGCTTATGAGCTTTTGTGTGCTGGTTCTGGGCCTTTTTTGCTTCCTGTATCTTTAGTACTTTTCTCAAATGGGCTTCTAGGTTTCTTCCAGATCTCCCAGTGAACAATTGCAGTGGACTTTTAACCGTTCGCTTTATAATCTTGGACCTTGCGTTTCCTTGTACTTTGTAAACTAATCTTTTGTGTAGGCTTGATCAAGATCCTTCTATTTGTTGGTCGTAGTCCCACTTTTGCATCGTCTTTTATCTTTTTCACAGTTTTTGTCCAAGAACCTGTAACCTGTAACTAAGTAGCAGACATGGGTCAAAAGCACCTATTTCTTTGTAAAATAACTAGGACTGGGGAATATAATAATGCAATATTATCGTATGAACAACCTCAAAAAATACAAGCAGGGAAATATATGAATACTGGAGAAAATTGGGTGCATGAATCGGCCAAACAGCCGCGGAACCGCGGCCGATCGAAGCGACCCGCCGCGGATCCGCGGCCGAGTTGGAGCCGATTCACCCCAATCTTCCCCAGTAACTCTTCTATGAATATTTTGTTTTTTCTGCAATGTTTATTTTCTGCTCAAGTCTCAGGTGCACAGAGAAGTTTTGGAGTAGAATCTAAGTGTTTGCTCGATCGAAATTATACGATGTTTGCTAATTAGATTATATCTGTGAACTGTATAATGTGTTTGTAAACCTCCCCTAACTGCTAGTATGTCGGTTGGCAGGGGGTTGCACATTTCTGTAATGATTTTACTGTTTGTGATTATGAACTTGATTCGATGTAATTGTAATATGTTGTAATATTATTTTGTGGGGCACATCCAGGTTGCGGTTGTAGCCACCGTTGTATTATTTCATTTTTACTGTTTTTGCTCCTAGGATAGACCCAAGGTGGGGTGCATAAACTACCGGGTACTTTGAAGTGTTTAGTGGCCTACTCACGTTGTTGAGGGAGACCGCTTCACTTCGGGTACTTGGCGGGTAGTTTGCCGTACCCGTAGGGGTATAGGGTGGGGTAATGGCTATTCATCACAACTGTGTAATCCGTCTTTCGTTGCAGGCTCAAAAGATACGCGGATTGCTTGTATATCCAATAATGTTCATCTGTGATCTGGAATGCCTATTATTGCGTCAGACGAATGTACAATATCTATATATGATAGCTATTTAGACGTCACTTATGTTTTACACCCGCGCTAGCCCAGCCCCCGCTCTGTCGTTAGTTAAGTAACCTAACGGGTGATGATGGGACCCAGTGACGAATGCGGATGGCATAAGAGGACGTTGTATTTTCGTTGTTTTCTGCAATGATAGGTTAATGATGGGACGCATTATTATTAATGCAAAGAAAATAAACCAAAGTTGAATCGTTGGAACAGTTTAAAAGAAGCCACTCGGTTATTTTTAAAACAGAAGATATTTTTTAATTTCGGAGCTTTAACCACTCCTTTTAAAAGCTATCAGGTTTCTTCGGTCATATCAAGTTCACTACGTTCACGGTTTCCCCAAAACCATTCGTAGCCCTCCGTCATTTCATTTGGTTATTCAGTAGTATTCAAGCTATGCATTTTGTCCAAAGTCAAGGCATAGTGTTTGGTAGCTGCTGGGTATTCATTTGTTGCATAGATAGATGAGTTAGTTTGGGAAAGTCGTATTATCATTTGACCAAAGTCAGGGGTATGTACGGATGGGTTCAAATTAACAAGATAATGATGGGTAGAACTTGACATGTGACTTATGACATTTTGACCAAAGCCAAGGTCATAAGAGCATGGGGCAAAAATTTATATCGGGAATTTCTAAAGAAACTGAAATTTGCAAAGAGATGCATACCATTTGGAGTTTGATGAATGTTGGTAGGATTCCTTCAGCAATATCATACGATGATATTTGGATCCTGATTGTTACAATTTCTTGATTGGATGTAAAAGTATCAATTCAAATAGTCCCCGGCAACGGCGCCATTTGACTGATAAGAAAACTTCAAGACTGTGTAAATCACATCAAATGATTCCCGATAACGGTTTCATTTGATTGATAAGAGTTTCTTTGTGTCGGTAATTAGAAAATTGAATAAAGTTCACAATCAAAGAATTATATTTGACCGCAATCAATTACGGTGTCAGTTGTAGATCGTAAGCGAGTGCGGATCGTCCACAGGGATTGTGCGATTCGTTTTTATATTTGATTTGTTTGAATTGAAAAGTTAATCGAAAAGAAAAGAAAACATGATTCAAGATTTTATCGATTGATTCAGGTGTCACTAATCTAATCAAGAATCAAGAAATGATAAACAATCGAGAATCGGGTTTCGATGATATTTCCAACCAAATGTAAAGAATCTAAATGAGGCTCGTAGGAATCGATCGGATCTATAGACGTGATGTAATCTCAAGATTTCGTGTTCTTGTCCTTCGAAGGATTGATACTAGATCGATGATGATCGACGAGAGTTAGGGCTTTCTTGATGAAACTAGGGTTTCATCATTTAACCCTTGTTCTTTCGTTGATATCATTCACATTCTAGCCTCTAGCAATTTCAAGAAACGATCATAACTCCCCAATCTCGAGCGATATCAATCAAGAAAGCATCGTAACGAATTGGGTTGTCGATTCTTGAACTTGCTAGGGTTTACAAAACTCGTAGGACTCAAGAATCGATTTAAGATATATTACATCATCATTCTATTGATCGTCTCGACTCCTCGACGAGCGGAGTATTACTCAAACATCACAACAAGAATTATAACTAGAAATTTAGATTGAATCATGATGCAAGAATTTAAAGAAAACAAGATAAAAGAATATCACCTTTTATTTATATCAACAATTTGATTACAGTCGCTCAAGAACTACAAGAGGAAGAACTAAATTGTCGACTTGGCTTCGCTCGGCTCCGTGAGTCGCGGGTCGGCTTGGACCACTTGCTCTGTTGAAGAACGGCTCGGCTCCTAAAAGGTTGCAAGGCTTCTTGCTTGATGGGGTACTTGGGATCTTGGCTTTTGATTGGAATTAGGGTTAGGGTTTCACACAAGTCCTCTCACTACACTTGTGGAAGAAGATGAAGAAAGAGATAGAATGGCTCTAGTTTGATACTGGAATTGGGTAAAGATGATTAGATTGGGGATCCCTTTACAAGTGAGTCTAGGGTCTTATTTATAGATCTCCCAAACCCTAAGCCTTGAGAAGTTCCCTCCAAAAGTTTGTTGAAAGACTTCTAGAAGTAGTTAGTTAGGCTTGGCTTAGGGTTTAAGCTAGGGTTTAGGGAGGAGTTTCTAGAATATAAGGCTAGTTTAGTGTTAATCCCAAAGCTTGCTGATCTGGCAGAAGTATCTGGAGTCTTCTGGAATTTGTTGTGCCTTTTTGAGGTGTGGATGCTGACATAGGAGTTATGGCCCAAAATTGAGGTGGTGATGTCGACAAGCCGCCGCAGAACCGCGGCCTAAGCAGGCTTGCGCCGCGGTTCCGCGGCCAAGTTGTGGCTTCATGGCTTGGTTCTTCTGGTGTGGTCTTGGGTTGATATTTGTAGCTTTATTTGATGTGTCGATCTGTATTTTTCCCTTTGGATTGATACCAGAACTGAAATTATTGAGTTGGCGTCATGTTTGATCGGTACCCTGTAAATTTTGGCCTTTCTTCTGGATTTTCCTGCACAGATCTTAAAACAAGTGTTGCGCAATATAGAGATGATGCGATGCCATGAAATGCGGTCAATTTCCTTTATAGTGCCGGTTTTAGGGTCTAACACATGCAATCTGATATTTTACGACTGATTTGCTAATATGTGAAATATGAATACCGTACACTTCTAAATGAGTGCAAATGATGAGGAAATTGCCGGCTAAAATATGCAATATTTTTGACTAATCAAATTCCCCCAAACTTAATTTCGATCGTCTCGAGCGAACAGTTTTATAAAAAAGAGAAGGAGAAAATAAAGAAAGAGAAAAACTAACTAGCACACTTTCGTAGGCAACACGATTGCACTGAGTACGTGCAACAAGCCTTTAAACCTCTAGGTGTCCCTAGTAGGAGAAGTGTTGTCTCCTGAGGGTTTTCAGCGGATTGCACCCAAAAAATCCAATAATAAAAGAAAGATCATGAATATTATATTTAAAGAAAAGAATTGTAAAAGAAAAGCCTTGAAAATTAGAGTTTCCAACTAAGCTAGCTTTTCGATTGTCATGAGCCCTATCTTAATGGTCATGAAAAGATGTCAGAAATCACGTCCTTCCTCAATAAAACATCATCTTATTCTTCATTCCTATCTTTCTTCCAAACATCGATCATATAACCCTGCGTGTGTGTAAAGACATCCCTACACCCGGAGAATTCAATTCAAGCTATCATACTCTTGCCCATCAGCCTCAGTACTTTTTAATTAATGAATATTTAGACGGAGTTGCTCACACACTTTCATGCGACCGTTAATACTTCTTGAGGTACTAACCGACCGATTACTCTTGAGCTTGCTTACTTGGTGTATTTTCCTCGTCTTGCACCACCTCAGGCATAGCAGTGACTCCCAGACCAGTTGGCCTTAGGGCACTAGGTGAAGAAGCACCCTTGCTATACATTTTTATTGCCCTCGGTGATAAAAAAACCAGTGTTCATTTTTCTCACCACTTTATATTTTCTTTATTCACCTTTTTTTTTATTTCCTTCATACATCGGCTTTAAGACAAGAGCATTTCAAGGTATCCTCTACTATCCCAGGCTTCAAGACGTGTGTAAGTGCGAATAGCAGGGTAGAAACGTTCAAAATGTTTGGTTTCCAGAATAGAAACTATTTTTCAAACTTATTTTTATCCTCAGATTAGTGACGTCCTTCATCTTACTAACCCTTGGGACAACGGCTCATAACTACTTATTACTAGTTCGTATAAGAAAACTTCTAATTTTCTTAGTTTTCTTAAATTTTTCTAATCTCATGGATGTAAGTTTTCACTATCTAAACTTTTATTATCTTATTTATATACAAAAAAATGTAAATATTAAAATATTTTTTATATTTTGAAAAATTTTAAATTTTTATGGGTTTTGAAACATTTTCAATTTTTATGGATTTTAAAAAAATGTTTTGTGCTTATGCAAATGATATGCAAATGATGCAAAAATAAGCACAAACCTCCCCCAAACTTGTTTTCAACAGTGTCCTCACTGTTGCCAACAGCAATATCTACAAAACCTGTAAGCCTGGGGGGAATTATTAGTGGGGGAAAAATATATAAGTGAAGAACTTCCCCCAAACTTACTCTTTTCACTCACCTCCATTTAAAAAATGATGCAGTGATATACAGGATATGAAGGTGAGACGGAGGAATTTTAATCCAAATAAACTGGCTCCTGTAAGAACAGGAGCACCTCCGTGGGGTCAGTGGAAAAATACGGCTTTAGTCTATGTCCATTCACTTTAAAAAAGGTGCCGTTTTTTATATTTTCTACTTCTACTGCCCCGTGCGGGTATACAGACCGCACAATAAAAGGTCCATTCCATCGAGATCGGAGCTTACCCGCGTGAAGGTGTAATCGTGACTTATAAAGAAGAACTTGTTGACCAGGTGAAAATGTTTTCCTCAAAATGTTTTTATCGTGAAAAACCTTAGTCCTATTCTTTATGATTACGGCATTATCATAAGCTTCATCGCAGAGTTCGCTTAGCTCATTAAGTTGCAGCTTCCGAAAGTTGCAAGCAAGGTTTAGATCAAAATTTATTTCCTTAATAGCCCACAATGCTTTATGCTCTATCTCGATAGGTAAGTGACATGCTTTTCCAAACACTATCCTATATGGATACATTCCTAGGTCGGTCTTATATGCAGTTCGGAATGCCCAAAGAGCATCCGTCAGTTTGGTCGACCAGTCTTTTCTATTTTTAGCAACAGTTTTCTCCAGGACAAGTTTGATTTGTCTGTTTGAGATTTCAGCTTGCCCGCTTGTTTGGGGTGATAGGGTGTAGAAAGTCGGTGGTTGATTGAGTATTTCCGCATCAGAGTCTCGAAAGATCTGTGTAACATTTTCAAAAAGATAAAATATTAATTTTGGGAATTTTTATAATTTAATATTATTTTATTGAATATTTTAATATTTTGGAATTATTAAATACAAATAAATGGGAAAAATTTTGGAAAATTTATGGAAAATTCTAAAATAGGGTAAATTAGAGAATTATGTCATTTCTAAGTTTAATTGATTAGTTATATGCTTAATTAGTGCTAATCGCGATTAAAAATCGCTAATCGGTTTTTAGCATTTTTGTGCAAAACATGCACATATCACTTTTTCACACTTGTGTTACATTTTTATTTGCCATGGTTGTTTTGGGTTACTATTTGAGTGAGAAGAGTTTTAAAAGAAATGAAAATAAGGAAAAGAAAAGAGAAAAGATTAAAGAAATTGGTAGTAGGTGAGAGAGAGAGGTATGGGCACCATTGACTAAAGACTTAGCCATTCTCCTCCATTTCCAACACTCATTTCTCTCTCCCCCTTCCTTGCTTGCTGCTGCTCCTCCTCCTTCATCTCCCTCCCCTCTTTAACCCCTCACAACACCTTTAAAACAAACTCAAAACCCTATCCCCATTTCACTAAAAAGATGCACAAGCTCAAGACCTTCATGATGGACCAAGAAAGCATGGATTTTGGCCACTAGGGGCAACTCAAGAAAATTCTTGAGTTGCAAAATGAGGTAATTACTGAACCATTAGCTTAGTTTTAGCATTTCCTTTACCCCCATGTTATGATTGAACCGATATTGCGTGATTTGGTGACTTGAGGTAAAACCTAGTTAGGGTTTGAGGGAAACTTGTGTTGTATGTGAAATTGAGTTCAGTAGAGGCTACACCAACACCCTAGTGTATGAATTGAGACCCTAACCTGAAGCTTAAACCCATAATACGGATTTTAGAAACCGATATCGGGGAATTTGTGAAATCTGTGCAGGGTATATTGAATCTGCTATCACCCGAGACACCCTAAATTAAAATTGATTGGACAGTGACATGTGCAGGCACCCAGGAAGCTACCACCAGAACCCTAACCCCTACTTCCACTTCCAGGCCGCAAATTCCTCCATTATGGCCGCAAATTGTGGCCAGACCATGATGGAATTGGCTCGTTTTGGTTTTGGTGTTCCCTTATCTGTAGTTTAGGCCCCTGGTATACATAGAATTGTCTAATTGGACCTAGGGTGAAATCTGGGACATATTTCCTAAGTTGCTGTTTCGGATTCGTGTTTCTGTATTCCGTATTTTAAAGTCTGAATTTGTGTCTTGTGTTTTACCTCGACTATTTGGCGTTTATACGACGATATAGAGGATTTATTGATGGTTTTGAAGGCGTTCCATAGGTTCAAACCTATAGGCCTCTTATCGTATCGTTTTGGGTTTCGTGTGCCGTTTTAGCTTTGATTTGGTTTTAATGCGCATATACGATATTTTGATGTGTAGGTACCCTATGAAGACTACGGGACGACAAGCAAACGCGTGGTGACATCGAAAGATGGAGACGCAAGGTGAGTAGATTATATCTACTGGGGGAAGTCGAGTGGATGGCGTATACACCCCCGCAGTCCGTAGTCGTTATTATATGATAGTTAGGTGTATTATGGTTAGTGTAGGGTTAGAAGTGACTAGTGTAGTTCATAGTCGCGAACCCTAGAATAGAATTACACCTACACGCACACCCTTGCATATTACCTATACTTACACGGTGTTAATGATGATATTGGATGACTTTGGAGATGAGTCGATGATATTGGGCTTTGTGCCGCGAGATCGGTGATGTGATATGATTCGTATTTGGGATACGAAATGTGTTTCTTGCGGGCTTGGGATGTGTGTTTACCCCCGCATTCATACTTTGTAGATGGTATCAGTTGTACTAGCCTTAGATCAGTACCCCAGATTATGTGATACGATGATAGTGATACCTGAGACGTGATGAGATAGTGTGATATTAACCGTACCCAGCTATTGGGATGTCGTACGATGATTTACCATACGAGCCTATATTGATGATAGATCCGTGCTCATGACTTGAGGATGTCATATGATATACTGTATCGTACGCGATATTATTGAGGCGGGATCACCGACTAGTATATCTATATATATCGACTCAGATTTAGGTGGTTTCCATACCCCTCCTGATTGACCTGATACTTAGATCTGCAGTTTGCATAGTAGATTCTTCACTGTGGTGTTGACTATTTGATTTCCGCATATTCATGCTATTCGCATTGCTTGCATATGTTTATTACTATATTATTATCATGTTGTTAGGACACCAGCACCATTATCGATGATGCGTATGTTCCACGTACACTATTTGCCGGCTCACACACTTCATCATCGATAATTGCCATGCCACTACACTGTAGTATTGTTGCGTTCATGATATGATTCTTGCATGACATGATGATGTGCATACCTTCCCTTACATGTCGCATACTTCGTGCTTTTGATTATACGCATTGGGATATGTGGTTTCTATGATATTTCTGGATTTGGGAACCGTGGGTGTTTCAAAAGAGAATACGTCGTTGCTTTAAAAACCCGGTTACCCTTGATATGATATTTCAGTGCGTCCACCATGTGGGTGCTGAGAGCGACATGTGTAACCCGAATCGAGGAGTGGACGAGCCGATTGCGGGTACATGGTGGACCCGGTATGGTTCCCCTCGGCAAGATGATCGATGAGCTTTGCCGATTGAGCCTGGAGGCGGGCGAGTACCTACCGGTGATTGGTTGGACCTGGCGGTTATTCGGAGGATACCGACCTGAGTCGATAGATGGATGTGGGTGTACTGTCGGGGCCGAGGGCCGATACCGCAGACAGAGCCCGTGGGCCGATCCGGACTGACGGAGCCCGATATATGAGGATTTACGTGCCGATGCTGGGCACAGTTTTCATGATGTTTTTCTATGATTTTGTTTATATCCTCATATTGCATACATGATGCTTATTGTCATTGGGTGACGGGTGGACGGGTTCCACGTATATACAGACATGGATCATATACAGACTGGATTTACACTGATCATACTTCATTTGTATATATAACAGGGTATGAGGGCGCTGTTATATATACCCTTACACCAATATTAGTGGTATGGGACGCTAATATATGTGTATTGATATCCTTGATACTTCATCATATTTACTTCATGCAGACATACCTTATACTGATGACATGTTATTACCTGAGTACTTGGCACTACATACCTGTTTAGATGTTGCTTGCCACCTTATCTTGTATCAGGCTTATTCCTTGAGGTTTATTACTGATTGTTGACCTAGGATTATGTCTTGCATTCGGTTTCTGCTTGTAGATATTCTTTATTCACGAGTTGGCAACTCACCCCCGTTGTGCCACAGTTCTTGCAGGTTTTGCCGTACAGGTTCCTTCGCGGCATTTCTGGCACATTGCTTCCTTGCGGGTGAATTGCATTTGGTAGGTGGTTTCTTTTGCATCAAGAACCACCATTGTACTTATATTATTCTTTGTATCTAGAATTTCCATCAACCAAAACTTGTATATTGTTTCAGACTCAGACTTTAGTGATGTATTATTTGGCCTTAGAGTCACGCTTAGTAGTATTGCGGTTTTCATGCTTACTGTGTTTCTTTTGGATTTGATCCTCGCCTTTCGGCGTTGTATATTATATTGCATGTGTGGTTGTGACCGTCAATTGACGAAGAGCTAGCTCCCGCTTGGGGATGCCTTTTATCATTGTATATGTGTTGTGCTTGTGTACCCCGTTCGGGGCCAGTATTTACAAAAGAAACTCTGCCGAAATTTTTAGAAAAGACTTTACCTTTTAAAAATGCACATTCGACTTAGTTATTTAAAAACCTTGACTTCAAACATGTTTTCTTTCACTTCTTTAAAAAACCAGTTTTCTTCACTTACTCTTAAAATGGTTTTAGATTTCTGGGCTTTTGGCTTACTTGGATCAGATGGGGTCCTATAGACTTCATATGGTTCAAGGGCTAGTCACGTGCTCTTTCGGGTCGTGACAAAGTTGGTATCAGAGCGCTAGGTTGACCTTGGTTCGAGTCTAAGTTTGACTATGTGGAGCCTAGGGCGTTTATATATATACGGAACTTAGGCTTGACCTTACGGAACTTAGACTTAATCGAGGGGGTATTAGACCCGAACTTTCGTCGTATAGGATGACCCTTGGTTGATGGAATAGGTGACTAAAGTAGAGTGACGTACCGTTGGTATGTTCCGCGGCATACTTACGACACGCCACTCCACTTAAGGAACCTTAGGATGTACATATTTTCGAGATCAGTGATTCTCTTCATATCCATAGTTATACATCCCTTTGAGATCCCCGATTCTAATAGTTCATGATCATACCTTTATTGATGTTGTTCCTTCTTATGATCATGTATCCACTCTGGATCTGTTGTTCTCTTTCTTGCCATTGATCTGCTCTGTTCGATACTCGATTGAGGTTCCTGTCGCCATGTTTGAGCGCAGTTTGGGCTGCTGCTAGGGTTACGGTCAGGGCGAGCGCGTCTGGTACGAGGGCCGACCATTGTGTTTTCTGGTGACATGGGAACGTCTCGAGTTAGTATTGATGACTGTGACCTCAAGTGGAGGCGAGTGCTTGGTTTTGCACCGGGTGATCGGGCCATTGTTAGAGCTGCCAGTTAAGAGAGGACTGTTGATGTACAGCATACCTCAGAGATTATGATGTCGCCTACCGTGCAGACAGATGGACCAGCTGTTGCTGAGATTGACAGGATGTCGCTTCCGGAG
Source organism: Agapanthus africanus (assembly GCA_030015575.1). NCBI lineage: Eukaryota > Viridiplantae > Streptophyta > Magnoliopsida > Asparagales > Amaryllidaceae > Agapanthus > Agapanthus africanus. The sequence goes on along the minus strand of JASDDO010000022.1, from coordinate 301,418,369 downwards.
CTTACGACCTGAGATTGCCGAAGCTTCCAGGCGGATATGAGACAGATGATAGCTAGTCTACCCGAATTGAGAGACGAAGGTGATTCGTCCGATTTATGCACCGGAGCGGGCCCAGTTGAGTTGAAGATTTCCAGTGTGGAGAGTCTTACTCAGATCTAGAGCAGACCGATTCAGAGATGGCCGCCAATGTGTCGCCTTTCCTGGAGGATTGAGGCGTTGTTCGGTATACAGGCGAATGAGCCAGTTGCTGCTGCAAATGATGGGATATCGCCCAGATGGTTGGAGCTACTGCAGCGTGAGCATATACTTAGAGAGATGATAGCGAGTCGCTAGTCACCTGAGGAAGAATGACTAGGACATTTGGTTCGTTCGTTTACCGATGCGAGGTCATCAGATAGATTGTTTCTGTTGGAGATAGTGCCCTCAGAGTCAATTATTGGATCACAGGCACGTGATTGCAATGATTGAGGGAGGACCTATCCCGGTAGGACAGTCTTACTCGAGATGATAGTATGCTATCTGGTTTACCTTTATCATCGTGTACTGTTTTAGGTGACCTGACACGTCGCTATTACACGTTGATAGAGCCCCTAGGATTCTTGCTTGACCACCAGCAGTATGAGGGCGATCATATACGTGGGAGCTGGCAGTCTATAAGCATATCCTTAAATGGTTCCTAGTCGTGTGAGTTTTGAGACAGGGCATCGATACTCCATAGTAGACTAGTGTATACAGTCGAGACCCCGACGAGGGGCGGTGGCCGGTCTCACAAGCCACTGGTGTCAGCTGGATCACCTAAGATGTATACAGGTGCTCATTGGGTTATGAGTGCACCGGACAGGACTCGCCGGGAACATGCCAGTTGGTCATATACCAGACATCAGATGGCAGTTCCCTGGTGACATGTGTGCAGGTTAGTTCATCGACCTGGGGATCGTCATTTGTCTTGTGTGAGTTCCCACTGTACTTTGATTACTACCCTACCACGGCTCAAAGGAGTCGTGCAAACAGGTTTTAGTTGGGTACAGTCCCGAGCCACATGGAGGCAGTGAGCGCATCTTCAGGGGTTCGTCTCTCCCGGTATTGGGGGTGAGGTCGTGCTGTGTCTAGGAGAGCCATTACACGAACCCTCGGCCGAGGCAAGGAGATTTACTGGTAGGTATTCCAGTAGTATCTCAGGGTGTTCTGGGCTACACTCCGACACGACTTGTACCGCTTTTGGGGGTCTGACTTTTACCAACCCCCTAGGCCCGCCATGCGATGCTCATAGACGAACGGACCGGACTGTACGGATATTGTCACTAACAGGCTCAGTAGGGTTGTCAGGCTGAGTTCACTCACAGACATCCCTTTTAGTCAGTACCTGGTAGCCCGTTACGTATTGGCTTATACCTCTGACGTGCTAGTGGTTAAATCCACAACCAAGGTGTTGACGAGTCTTTAGAGTCCCCCACATTCAGTTACTCAGCTTTCGGGCGAAAGGTTGTAGAGGCCGTATGGAGATATGGCAAGGTCCGATCAGATACGTGCGGTATTGCACGGATCAGGATCGGACAGTTTGTACTATAGGCCGTATGGATATATGGCAGGGTTCGATCAGATACGTGCGGTATTGCACGGATCAGGATCGAACAGATATTACTAGCCGGTTTTGGTATAAGCCGGATTCTAGTATAGTACAGTGGAGATTTTGTCTCATTGCATTTTGTATTTCGGTCGAAATACAGATGCGGGTGTGTATGCACAGTATCGGGGTTTTCCTGTAATTTATTACGGGACCAGTTTTCTAGAGTTGCCAGTTTGCTTTCCGTTTCGGCCGATTTCCATTGTTCCGTTCATTGGCCGAAGTTTGGTGGAGGAGGGTTTATTTGCATTGTTGCAAATAAGCATTTGTGGAGGGGGTCTTTGCTTATTGGTTGGATCATGATGGTTGCTCCATTGACCTTGACTTCTTGACTTCTTCATGATGGCTTGACCATTTGGAGTCATCATGGTTGGTTTTGGAGTGTTTGTTTTTGTTTGTGATGATATTGTTTTGATCATCACTCATTATTCTTCCTTGCTTGATAGCTCACCCACTCCCTTGTCTTTCATTGACTTCACTCCATTCCCACCTACCACCATCATGCTTGGCCGGCCTTTAGTGAGGGTGGGGACTTTTCTTTTGGGGGTGAGAAAAATGTCACTCTCATTCTTTGTATGATGCATTTTTCCTCACCTCTCTCCAAGTTCTTCTTCCTCCACAAAAAGGCAACTCCATAATCCCAAAATGAGACATGCAATCCACATTATATTCTACAGCAATTCTTGGGCACGTCGAGTAGCCGGCTTCATGCCCGAGTTGCCTCGGCATTGAGGTGGGGGCCCGTAAAAGAAGTAGGCGATGTGGTGCACTTCCGGCGACGAGGAGGAGACGGCATATTCCGCAGGAGATCGGGACGGCGACGAGAAGACCGGAGGACTCGGATCTGTCGGTATACTTCTCTTCCCTATCTTGTAGTTAGCTTAGACTTGTTAATGGTTACGATCCGGATGTTTAGTGCGCGGTGGTGCCGGTTTGCTAAGTCCGCAAAATTAAAGTTTTTCACCGCTTCCGCATTCCGGCGTCGGATTGACGGCCGGGGCGCCGCCGTGCACTTACAATGGTATCAGAGCCTCGCCATTAACTTAGTCTAGCTTGGTTAAATGTGTTTGCATTTCCGATCGATCAAAAAGTTCCAAAACTGCATTTTACCTTCGCATCAGTTTCTGTTGAAATATTTTGGTCTCGAAAAATTTTTCAGGTTGTAAAATATTGATGTACTGGAAAATCTAAGAACTCTGTAAAATTTCGATGAAGTGAATCCATAGTGGGAGCGCGGAACCGCCGCACATACCCCCATTCCGCCGCTCTTCCGCCGCACAATGTGGAGATCACTGCACCAATTTTTTACAGAGGCTTTCTGGGTTTAAAATATGGGTTTTGGAATGTTAAAATTGGGCCCAGGTTTTCTGTGAGTGCTACAGTTTTGATTGGGGGCCCACTTGTTAATTTTTGGTCAATCGGAAAATTTTAAACACATTTTTCACAGTATTTACATTATATCTGCGACCGTGAATGACACTCGATCGGTAAATCCGGTCTAACTGCTATAGCCCGGTTAGACGGATTTGCGAACGTGACTTTCACGTTGATGTTCTGTTTTTGCTGTGATGTTGCGGATCGGTCGTGGGGGATAGCCTGGATGCAATGCTAGTACAGATGTGGTTGTATTATGTACATTTGATATTGCGGGGCGAGCGTCCGACATGTGGACTGCCGTCACTGCCAGTTTGTATTATTATTTTGGGGCACGGCCAGGTTGCGGTCGTTGTACCCGGTGTATGTATATTTTACTTTCTGTACTAGGATTACCCCGCGGAGGGGTGCACGGATAGCCGGGTTCTGGAGGGCAACAAGCCCGCATCTCATGGCATTGAGACGGAGGGGGCTTCACTCTAGGATTGGCGGGCTATTCGCCGCACTCGTAGGGGGTACAGGTTGACCCAGGAGGGGTGCCCAAGTTACCGGATTCCGTGAAGTGTTGGGTGGTCCATTCACGGTACTGAAGGGGGTTGCCTCGCTTCAGGTTTTGGCGGGTAACTTGCTGCGCCCGTAGGGGTCTAGGATTTCATTGCACAGGCTATCCACACGACCAGGGGAACGTCGGGTTTCAGTGGCTCTGTGAAACCCGGGGATCCCAGATATCTGTATTGTTTCTGTGATGCTGTACATTTTCTGTGATGTTGCATTTCTTTTCACGCCTTGAGCGAAATATATTATATTGGTATATATATTAGTAGATGTTGTATATGTTTTACATCCGCGCTAGTCCAGTCCCCGCTCTGTCGTTAGTTAGCTAACCTAACGGGTAATGACGGGACCCAGTGGCGAATGCGGATGGCATATACGTACGTCAGTATATTTTCGTTCTTTTTGGTGTGATCAATTGATGGGACTGCATTGATTCGGATCAATGCAAGTTAAAAACAAACCTAATCTGATGTTGTTGGAACACTTTTTCAAAAAAAGCTGTTATTGCAAGGACGTTCACTTTTGTTTTGCATCGTGGTATTCAGTTGGAATATCCTGCTCCTCAGTCGACGAGGCAAGGGCCGAGATCCCTTCACCGGGAGTGACCCCTTGGACAGAAGTTTGCGTCAGGGCATTAACTTCATTATAGCCGATTACTTTTGCTTTGCATCGCGATATTCATTTGGAATATCCTGCACCCCATTCTACGGGGAAAGAGCCGAGATCCCTTCATCGGGAGTGACCTCTTTAGCGAAGGTTTTCGTCACTATATTTTAAAAAGCTATCCGTTCCTTCGACGATATCAAGTTCTTTACGTTAAAGGTTTTCGCCAGAAACCATTCGTAGCCCTCCGTCGTTTCATATGGGTAGTCAATAGTATTCAAGCTGTGTTTGTTGGCCAAAGTCAAGGCACAGTGTTTGGTAGCTGTTGGTTATTCATATGCAGCATAGATAGATGCGTTGGTTTGGGACAGTCGTATAGCCTTGTTGGCCAAAGTCAAGGGCTTGTGCGGGTGGATTCGAATCAACCTGGAGAATGACGGGTAGAACTTGACATGTGACTTATGATTTGTTGGCCAAAGTCAAGGTCATAAGAGCATGGGGCAGAAATCACATCGGGAGTTTCAAAAGAACTGAAACTTGCCAGATATGCGCATACCTTCTGGAGTGTGATACCGTGAGCGGATTCCGTCACGTTATCATGCGATGATAGTTGGATCCCGATTCCCACTGATGAGTTAGTTTACTCCTCGGGTAACCCCGACTAATTCTTCTTTTAGGTTTGGAGGAGAATTTGAGGTACAGTGGGAGGATTCCAGATTAGATAAATTGGTAACCATTCTGATCTAGGTAAGAGTGCACGCTGAGTGTTTCTTTTCTCTCTCTCTTTGGCAGCGACCATTGACCCGACCCTATGACAATGACTCAGTGACCAAGTTGACCGAACCTTCTTAAAACACTGGTTTTTGGATTGTCAGAGTTGCAAACCTCATTGCCACTCCTACTTTTACCCTTTTCTCCAGGACACCCCGTATTGCTACGAACGTCCACTTCCATTGGACAAAACCATCGTATGGTTAGATACGAACTCGAAAGAATTTATTCGAAGATGGTTTCAGGTTCTGGAGGAAACGGATAGGATTATTCAGTTGTCTTTTCCTTTTACCCTCTCTCAGGTTACGAGTACTCCTTGGTTTAGGGGTAGTACACCTATTATGCAAATTGGATTGTCTTCTTCCAAACCTTAGGCTGGTGCCGACCGGTAGGGAATGAAGAAAACCAATTAGCATAACGATGGTGTGCAGAAGGTATTAAGTTAAGACAAAGCAAGGGATTAGTAAGAGGGCAAAGTAAATTGCAACAGATATTCACGACCAAACCAAGTATTCCTTCGCCAATCCTAAATCACCTTTGTATTTCTCCGGAACACTCCGTATCACTACGAAGATCCACAGTTTATTGGATACTCCATCGTATGGTTATATACGAACTCGAAAGGAACTTGTTCCAGTTCGGGGATGGATTCTGGTTCAGGAGAAATAGGAATAAGATTTATTCAGGTGTCTTTTATCTTCACCTTCTCTCGCATTGCGAGTGTTCCTAGGATTAGGACAGTACACCCATTATGCTTATTGGATAGTCTTCTTCCAAACCATAGGCTGGTGCCGAATGGTAGGGAAGAAAGAAAACCATTTGGCCTAAAGGGGTGTGCAGAAGGTAATGACTAAAGACATATGAAGGGATTTGGAGAGGTGGCAAAGGATTATACGGTTACAGTCGTGAATCTGGAAAGGGCATTACTAGGAATACCAGGATACCCCTACGAAACATTTCAATGTTTCAGTCTCACTGTGTACTGTTAAAGGAAAGTTGATTTCCCGACTAGATACTTACTCCAGGGTATGTATTTACCAGGTATGATTCTCACATCTGTATGGTTTTACAGATGATGAGTGGGAGTAAGTTGTTGGGAATTGGGTGACTATCCTCATTATATCGGGATTCGTTGCAATCGGTGATATTTGAGGAAATCACCTGGGTTGTTTGCCGGTCGGCAAATATTTGGTTTTGAATATCCATTGTTATGCACCAATTTCAAATCGATATATCTGTACGTCTATTTTCATAGAGTGAGATATACTTTTTGAAATTATGTCAATGACATTTACCTATACCAGTGGATGGTTAGGTAAGGAGCATTAAACGGCGGTGTAATTCTTCTTAACCATAAGTACAGTTTTCAACCTACGACACACAGTGAATGAGTTATCAAACTCAAGGGACTTATACAGAGTATTGTATGTTGTCCAGGGTCCATCAGGACAGAGGGGTTGGTCCTCGTACTATATTCGGTTTACTTATGACTTCTCTAGTTTTTAGACAGGTGTTTCGTGGAAACACATGGTCCGAATTTTGAGAAGTTATAGGTATTTGAATAGAGTAGAGAACCAGGTGTAGCAAGTATCGGGATTCTTCAAAGAGATCGAAGATGTAGATACTTGTGTATGGTATTCGGTTGGTAGTAGTGACTAAGAGAACTTGCTTCTCTTTCAGGTTACTCATAATTGGAAGCATTCCTAAGTTGAGTAACGCTGATCGGCCTCCTTCCATTTAGTTGACATGCACTGGGGACAGCTGCATGATTTGAATCTGGTTCAATTAAATCAGTGTCTCTGGTTCTATATTGGATATAGTACAGTTCATATCTTAACATTGTTAAGGTACGGGGAGTTGTCCGGTTTATGCTTAAAACCAGACATTGGACAACTCAAGGCACGTTTCTGTAATGGCTGTTTGTGGGTTGACCCAGGCTGTGACGAGGGTTGACTTTCTACCATCTGGATGAACAATAGCAATATTGTTCTATACTCGCCACAGTTTTATCAAAAATGAATTTTTTCAGAAAACAGTAGTGGGAGTATGGTAGAACTGGAAGTGATTCCAGAACCACAAACGATTACTGAAGATTTGATAAGGAACCTAAAGATTCAATCTGGATTGACATTCCATTGACCACTCCGCAGATGAGGTGGGTAACTTCAGGCACCCGAGAGGTACTACGGTAGCCTCAAGGACGGTGACAGGGAAGTTCTTGTTTACCCACAATTACCATTGCTGCTGTTCCAGGCTGCGAGACCCGGTGGGAGGATGAGTATAGCGTCGTTCTAAACTAGTTTTAGAAGTGTACGTCTATATGACTCTGCCAGAGGGTTGTCGTAGTCAGTGGGAGCAGCGGAAGCATTGGTGGACAAGTAGCTTATGTCTATTTATAGACTAAAGCAGATGTAGCGGAGATAGATCATCTATTTCTGACGTGACAGTCTTGGGTTTGACTTCATCAGAATAGGGGATGGATCTGTTGAGAAGGTAGTAGGGTGTGATGTCATGGTATTTGGATGATATACACAAAGTAGGAAAGGAAACTCCTATACTACGATCGGTTATACTTTGGTCGTCACACAGTGTTTTCTCCACACAGGAAATGGATTTTATTTCAGACATACTGGTTACTAGATCTATGGTTTTAGATCTAGATTTGGGTAGGTTTCCCAATCAGGGTACTTTGACAGCATTCTAAGAGTATTTAGAATGGACGACTCCTGGCACGGTAGTGTACCTGCAGGTGATGGAGTCACCCTCTCCAAAGGTGTCTTACAGACTAAAGTGGAGAGGGACGTGCATGATTGGCAGATCACTTGCTCAGGCAATTGAGTCAATCATGAGATATCAAGTACCACACCAGATGTTGTTCTTGCACTAGCTGCAATAAGTTGACATTGATCCAATCCTGGAGAAACAGTCGGAAGCAGTTTTAGAACATAAGTGGATGTTCTAGGGAAATGATAACGACAGCCTCATTCGGGAGACAGTTATCATTCCAGGCTTCCAAGGTGACATGGACGACAAGGAGGTTGTCAGAGTTATAGTTTTCCATCTGATGAAGGGCAGTATTTTGGACAGGTGGTCCAAGGCAATACTGAGGGAGGCATGGCGCAGGATACTGATTAAGTTCAGTTGACGATACAGTCTAAGAAGTTTGGATTTGGAGTTCATTTATGAGCTATGTCCCATCAGAAATCCAGACACATTCTAAGACAGGTATTGCTCATTTCGGGAGATGGGTTTTCTCCGCGAACTTGAGATTTAGAGAGACATAGAAAGAAACATCTAGGCGGATCCACTCACTGAGGCTATTCCTCGACCGCAATAGTTTCACAAACGGGATTTGTGAGACTGACTAGTAGAGGAGTTGGGTGTTCGGTATCACACGGGCTGTGAGTATGCGACATCGCAATAATTAGCCTTGAGTGCAAATGGGAGATTGTTGGAGATAGTGCCCTCAGAGTCAATTATTGGATCACAGGCACGTGATTGCAATGATTGAGGGAGGACCTATCCCGGTAGGACAGTCTTACTCGAGATGATAGTATGCTATCTGGTTTACCTTTATCATCGTGTACTGTTTTAGGTGACCTGACACGTCGCTATTACACGTTGATAGAGCCCCTAGGATTCTTGCTTGACCACCAGCAGTATGAGGGCGATCATATACGTGGGAGCTGGAAGTCTATAAGCATATCCTTAAATGGTTCCTAGTCGTGTGAGTTTCGAGACAGGGCATCGATACTCCATAGTAGACTAGTGTATACAGTCGAGACCCCGACGAGGGGCGGTGGCCGGTCTCACAAGCCACTGGTGTCAGCTGGATCACCTAAGATGTATACAGGTGCTCATTGGGTTATGAGTGCACCGGACAGGACTCGCCGGGAACATGCCAGTTGGTCATATACCAGACATCAGATGGCAGTTCTCTGGTGACATGTGTGCAGGTTAGTTCATCGACCTGGGGATCGTCATTTGTCTTGTGTGAGTTCCCACTGTACTTTGATTACTACCCTACCACGGCTCAAAGGAGTCGTGCAAACAGGTTTTAGTTGGGTACAGTCCCGAGCCACATGGAGGCAGTGAGCGCATCTTCAGGGGTTCGTCTCTCCCGGTATTGAGGGTGAGGTCGTGCTGTGTCTAGGAGAGCCATTACACGAAGCCCTCGGCCGAGGCAAGGAGATTTACTGGTAGGTATTCCAGTAGTATCTCAGGGTGTTCTGGGCTACACTCCGACACGACTTGTACCGCTTTTGGGGGTCTGACTTTTACCAACCCCCTAGGCCCGCCATGCGATGCTCATAGACGAACGGACCGGACTGTACGGATATTGTCACTAACAGGCTCAGTAGGGTTGTCAGGCTGAGTTCACTCACAGACATCCCTTTTAGTCAGTACCTGGTAGCCCGTTACGTATTGGCTTATACCTCTGACGTGCTAGTGGTTAAATCCACAACCAAGGTGTTGACGAGTCTTTAGAGTCCCCCACATTCAGTTACTCAGCTTTCGGGCGAAAGGTTGTAGAGGCCGTATGGAGATATGGCAAGGTCCGATCAGATACGTGCGGTATTGCACGGATCAGGATCGGACAGTTTGTACTATAGGCCGTATGGATATATGGCAGGGTTCGATCAGATACGTGCGGTATTGCACGGATCAGGATCGAACAGATATTACTAGCCGGTTTTGGTATAAGCCGGATTCTAGTATAGTACAGTGGAGATTTTGTCTCATTGCATTTTGTATTTCGGTCGAAATACAGATGCGGGTGTGTATGCACAGTATCGGGGTTTTCCTGTAATTTATTACGGGACCAGTTTTCTGGAGTTGCCAGTTTGCTTTCCGTTTCGGCCGATTTCCATTGTTCCGTTCATTGGCCGAAGTTTGGTGGAGGAGGGTTTATTTACATTGTTGCAAATAAGCATTTGTGGAGGGGGTCTTTGCTTATTGGTTGGATCATGATGGTTTCTCCATTGACCTTGACTTCATGACTTCTTCATGATGGCTTGACCATTTGGAGTCATCATGGTTGGTTTTGGAGTGTTTGTTTTTGTTTGTGATGATATTGTTTTGATCATCACTCATTATTCTTCCTTGCTTGATAGCTCACCCACTCCCTTGTCTTTCATTGACTTCACTCCATTCCTACCTACCACCATCATGCTTGGCCGGCCTTTAGTGAGGGTGGGGGCTTTTCTTTTGAGGGTGAGAAAAATGTCACTCTCATTCTTTGTATGATGCATTTTTCCTCACCTCTCTCCAAGTTCTTCTTCCTCCACAAAAAGGCAACTCCATAATCCCAAAATGAGACATGCAATCCACATTATATTCTACAGCAATTCTTGGGCACGTCGAGTAGCCGGCTTCATGCCCGAGTTGCCTCGGCATTGAGGTGGGAGCCCGTAAAAGAAGTAGGCGATGTGGTGCACTTCCGGCGACGAGGAGGAGACGGCACATTCCGCAGGAGATCGGGACGGCGACGAGAAGACCGGAGGACTCGAATCTGTCGGTATACTTCTCTTCCCTATCTTGTAGTTAGCTTAGACTTGTTAATGGTTACGATCCGGATGTTTAGTGCGCGGTGGTGCCGGTTTGCTAAGTCCGCAAAATTAAAGTTTTTCACCGCTTCCGCATTCCGGCGTCGGATTGACGGCCGGGGCGCCGCCGTGCACTTACAGTTTCCAGCTAGAGACGACTTCACGCAGGTTCGTTGAGAGTCGATAGAGACGATCGAATGTCAGGAGCCCATTTTCCAAGTTTAAAGTATACGGAAAGACATGCAGGTGATTCTATGGACCCTCTAGAAGAATGAAACCCTAACTCGACTTAATGACCGTGTGAAAGCCTTTGAACCTTAGGGTTTTCGGCAGTTCCTCGGTGCCATTAGTGAGGCTTGGGTTTGCCCTTCTACGGCTGGACCACCGACGCTGAGGCATGTACTCGATACTATTAAACTGTACTCAAGATGTTGATCTCTTGGGGGATTATAAGGTTCTGACGAGTCGATCGAATGTTTCGACATCATTCGGATATCATGTGATGGGATGTATTGCTTGGGAGACTCCAGATACGAGTATAGCCGTTGGAGCACAGTCCATGCAGCCACGATGAGACGAGTCCAAATCAGTCGACATTGAAGCAGAGTGAAGAAAAGAGTTCGCAAGAGATTTCGACGAGATGACGTTCCACTCCGCTGACATCAGAGATGTGATACGCACCCAGAGGCGTTGTATATGGATATATCTTCCAGAAAGAAGCGCGATAAGTATGCAGCCGTTCCGGAATAAGAATTTGCTTCAGCGATGGATGATGACTTCCGGGCAATCCGGCAGGAAGGAGATTTGAGAGAGAAAACTCGAAAGGACCTTTCTGGATTACGATACGAGAAGACCTAGACCCAGGAGTGGTCATATTGCGCACACCCAGCAGGCCAGAGTTCGGCATTGTCGATGAGGTAGTTGACCAGGTTCGGATAAAGGAACTTACCAGATGCGTTGCGAATTGATCAAGGACGGACGGGTGTTGAGTATTCCTCCGATGGTTGGGACGTGTTCCCGAGGACCTGTTCGGCCAGACATCTTCTACAGAATGATGAAGCTACAGAGTACGCGATTTCGAGTCCGTGTGAGAGGCTTCAGATTGACCGTGGCCGAGAACAGTGCAGTGCGTAGATATGCATGGCGTGACGTCATAGTGGATGACGATAGAGACAGGTGGCACCAGAGGTTCGAGCGAGACGCTGACGAGCTGTCATTACTTCCCGTCGAGACTAGAGACCTGATATGCTTACAGAGACGTTGGGACGCGACCAATTTCCGAGAAGATTTTGTGCTGGTGACACAGATGTCTATCGAGTGAGAAGAGATTATGCAAGAGAGCCAGCCTCTGTACAGATCGGCATAGGCATGATTGGAAGAGACCCTGAGCAGGATTCCTTCCAGGACATTGCTGCAATGATGTTTGCACCCAGGATCAGATGTGTGACGTGATTCAGAGAGCCAGAGGCCGACGCCAGTGATAGGCTGCCTCACGAGTGGTCGTGAGGATTGACCGAGAGGTGACCAGAGAAGTGCCAGAACGGAATCGTCCCCGTTAGCACACCTGACAGGGCCGATGAGCCGATTGACTGCGAGATAGGTAATCCGCAGAGAAGATAAGGACCCAGAGTCAGGGGACGCCAGACCGTGAGCAAGAGGCAAGTAGATATCCTGCGCTGCTAGCAGTGGATGCACCGACTCCTTCTCGACCTTGAAGGAGGAACTACCGACGACGGTATTATGATTTGTGATTTTGTGATTCGATTATCACGTATCCGTCATTTTGGATTTCGGTATTTTGGGCGTTCTGTTTGCATGATTTAGTTTGATGACTGAGTTTCATGATATTTGTTTCATGCACCCACTGGATATTTATATTTTGCGCATAAGTTATTACATTCGAGGTATTGATTGTGATTTCACGCCTATCTTATACAGTGATTTGATTTACACTTCCAGCATAGTTTTCATGCACCTTTAGTGTTTTGATATACGATTTTGGTGCACTCCAGATGCACTAAATCGGGATTCTTCGTGCATGTCACATGCACCTGATTTTTACTGTCAGGCACACACGTTGCCTACGACAGATGTTTCGTGCACACCAGTTGCACCTAGATATTGTTTTGTACACCTGTTTGACACATATATGAATTTTGATTCCTTGCACACCAGACGCACAGGATATTAGTATATATGCATTTTGGGGATTGATTTCTAGTAGAGCAGTACATTTTTATGATATTTTCTATGTATTGATGTCTTCGGAGCCCCGACAAATTGGATTATTACTGAAATTGTTTTAGTATTGGGGGTTTAAATTTAAATTCGGGGACCGAATTTCTTTAAGGGGGGTAGATTGTAACATTTTCAAAAAGATAAAATATTAATTTTGGGAATTTTTATAATTTAATATTATTTTATTGAATATTTTAATAGTTTGGAATTATTAAATACAAATAAATGGGAAAAATTTTGGAAAAATTATGGAAAATTCTAAAATAGGGTAAATTAGAGATTTATGCCATTTCTAAGTTTAATTGATTAGTTATATGCTTAATTAGTGCTAATCGCGATTAAAAATCGCTAATCGGTTTTTAGCATTTTTGTGCAAAACATGCACATATCACTTTTTCACACTTGTGTTACATTTTTATTTGCCATGGTTGTTTTGGGTTACTATTTGAGTGAGAAGAGTTTTAAAAGAAATGAAAATAAGGAAAAGAAAAGAGAAAAGATTAAAGAAATTGGTAGTAGGTGAGAGAGAGAGGTATGGGCACCATTGACTAAAGACTTAGCCATTCTCCTCCATTTCCAACACTCATTTCTCTCTCCCCCTTCCTTGCTTGCTGCGGCTCCTCCTCCTTCATCTCCCTCCCCTCTTCAACCCCTCACAACACCTTTAAAACAAACTCAAAACCCTACCCCCATTTCACTAAAAAGATGCACAAGCTCAAGACCTTCATGATGGACCAAGAAAGCATGGATTTTGGCCACTAGGGGCAACTCAAGAAAATTCTTGAGTTGCCAAATGAGGTAATTACTGAACCATTAGCTTAGTTTTAGCATTTCCTTTACCCCCATGTTATGATTGAACCGATATTGTGTGATTTGGTGACTTGAGGTAAAACCTAGTTAGGATTTGAGGAAAACTTGTGTTGTATGTGAAATTGAGTTCAGTAGAGGCTACACCAACACCCTAGTGTATGAATTGAGACCCTAACCTGAAGCTTAAACCCATAATACGGATTTTAGAAACCGATATCGGGGAATTTGTGAAATTTGTGCAGGGTATATTGAATCTGCTATCACCCGAGACACCCTAAATTAAAATTGATTGGACAGTGACATGTGCAGGCACCCAGGAAGCTACCACCAGAACCCTAACCCCTACTTCCACTTCCAGGCCGCAAATTCCTCCATTCTGGCCGCAAATTGCGGCCAGACCATGATGGAATTGGCTCGTTTTGGTTTTGGTGTTCCCTTATCTGTAGTTTAGGCCCCTGGTATACATAGAATTGTCTAATTGGACCTAAGGTGAAATCTGGGACATATTTCCTAAGTTGCTGTTTTGGATTCGTGTTTCTGTATTCCGTATTTTAAAGTCTGAATTTGTGTCTTGTGTTTTACCTCGACTATTTGGCGTTTATACGACGATATAGAGGATTTATTGATGGTTTTGAAGGCGTGCCATAGGTTCAAACCTATAGGCCTCTTATCGTATCGTTTTGGGTTTCGTGTGCCGTTTTAGCTTTGATTTGGTTTTAATGCGCATATACGATATTTTGATGTGTAGGTACCCTATGAAGACTACGGGACGACAAGCAAACGCGTGGTGACATCGAAAGATGGAGACGCAAGGTGAGTAGATTATATCTACTGGGGGAAGTCGGGTGGATGGCGTATAGCACCCCCGCAGTCCGAAGTCGTTATTATATAATAGTTAGGTGTATTATGGTTAGTGTAGGGTTAGAAGTGACTAGTGTAGTTCATAGTCGCAAACCCTAGAATAGAATTACACCTACACGCACACCCTTGCATATTACCTATACTTACACGGTGTTAATGATGATATTGGATGACTTTGGAGATGAGTCGATGATATTGGGCTTTGTGCCGCGAGATCGGTGATGTGATATGATTCGTATTTGGGATACGAAATGTGTTTCTTGCGGGCTTGGGATGTGTGTTTACCCCCGCATTCATACTTTGTAGATGGTATCAGTTGTACTAGCCTTAGATCAGTACCCCAGATTATGTGATACGATGATAGTGATACCTGAGACGTGATGAGATAGTGTGATATTGATCGTACCCAGCTATTGGGATGCCGTACGACGATTTACCGTACGAGCCTATATTGATGATAGATCCGCGCTCATGACTTGAGGATGTCATATGATATAATGTATCATACGCGATATTATTGAGGCGGGATCACCGACTAGTATATCTATATATATCGACTCAGATTTAGGTGGTTTCCATACCCCTCCTGATTGACCTGATACTTAGATCTGCAGTTTGCATAGTAGAATCTTCACTATGGTGTTGACTATTTGATTTCCGCATATTCATGCTATTCGCATTGCTTGCATATGTTTATTGCTATATTATTATCATGTTGTTAGGACACCAGCACCATTATCGATGATGCGTATGTTCCATGTACACTATTTGCCGGCTCACACACTTCATCATCGATAATTGACATGCCACTACACTGTAGTATTGTTGCGTTCATGATATGATTCTTGCATGACATGATGATGTGCATACCTTCCCTTACATGTCGCATACTTCGTGCTTTTGATTATACGCATTGGGATATGTGGTTTCTATGATATTTCTGGATTTGGGAACCGTGGGTGTTTCAAAAGAGAATACGTCGTTGCTTTAAAAACCCGGTTACCCTTGATATGATATTTCAGTGCGTCCACCATGTGGGTGCTGAGAGCGATATGTTTAACCCGAATCGAGGAGTGGACGAGCCGATTGCGGGTACATGGTGGACCCGGTATGGTTCCCCTCGGCAAGATGATCGATGAGCTTTGCCGATTGAGCCTGGAGGCGGGCGAGTACCTACCGGTGATTGGTTGGACCTGGCGGTTATCCGGAGGATACCGACCCGAGTCGATAGATGGATGTGGGTGTACTGCCGGGGCCGAGGGCCGATACCGTAGACAGAGCCCGTGGGCCGATCCGGACTGACGGAGCCCGATATATGAGGATTTACGTACCGATGCTAGGCACAGTTTTCATGATGTTTTTCCATGATTTTGTTTATATCCTCATATTGCATACATGATGCTTATTTTCATTGGGTGACGGGTGGACGGGTTCCATATATATACAGACATGGATCATATACAGACTGGATTTACACTGATCATACTTCATTTGTATATATAACAGGGTATGAGGGCGATGTTATATATACCCTTACACCAATATTAGTGGTATGGGACGCTAATATATGTGTATTGATATCCTTGATACTTCATCATATTTACTTCATGCAGACATACCTTATACTGATGACATGTTATTACCTGAGTACTTGGCACTACATACCTGTTTAGATGTTGCTTGCCACCTTATCTTGTATCAGGCTTATTCCTTGAGGTTTATTACTGATTGTTGACCTAGGATTATGTCTTGCATTCGGTTTCTGCTTGTAGATATTGTCTATTCGCGAGTTTGCAACTCGCCCCCGTTGTGCCACAGTTCTTGCAGGTTTTGCCGTACAGGTTCCTTCGCGGCATTTCTGGCACATTGCTTCCTTGCGGGTGAATTGCATTTGGTAGGTGGTTTCTTTTGCATCAAGAACCACCATTGTACTTATATTATTCTTTGTATCTAGAATTTCCATCAACCAAAACTTGTATATTGTTTCAGACTCAGACTTTAGTGATGTATTATTTGGCCTTAGAGTCGCGCTTAGTAGTATTGCGGTTTTCATGCTTACTGTGTTTCTTTTGGATTTGATCCTCGCCTTTCGGTGTTGTATATTATATTGCATGTGTGGTTGTGACCGTCAATTGACGAAGAGCTAGCTCCCGCTTGGGGATGCCTTTTATCATTGTATATGTGTTGTGCTTGTGTACCCCGTTCGGGGCCAGTATTTACAAAAGAAACTCTGCCGAAATTTTTAGAAAAGACTTTACCTTTTAAAAATGCACATTCGGCTTAGTTATTTAAAAACATTGACTTCAAACATGTTTTCTTTCACTTCTTTAAAAAACCAGTTTTCTTCACTTACTCTTAAAATGGTTTTAGATTTCTGGGCTTTTAGCTTACTTGGATCAGATGGGGTCCTATAGACTTCATATGGTTCAAGGGCCAGTCACGTACTCTTTCAGGTCGTGATAATCTGTTGCAGAAATGTGTCTCATTATCGCTAATGATAGCGCGTGGGTGTCCAAATCGCGAAAAGATATTCTCTTTCAAGAACTTAATGACAACTTTCTTTTCACTAGTGCGACATGGAATGGCTTCAACCCACTTTGAGACATAATCAACCGCCAGCAGTATGTACAAATTCCCAAAGGAGTTGGGAAAAGGACCCATAAAATCAATGCCCCAAACATCGAAAATTTCAACAACCAAGATGGGTTGCTGAGGCATTTCATTCCTCTGGGAGATTCTACCCGTGTACTGACATTGTGTACAAGTTTTGCAATGCTCAAATGCGTTCTTGAATAAGGTCGGCCAATAAAATCCACATTTCAAAACCTTCTCCGCCGTCTTTCTAGGACCGAAGTGACCCCCACAGGCCTGATCATGACAAAAAGAAAGAACACTCTTGAACTCTTCATTCGGGACATACCGGCGAATGATCTGATCAGGACAATATTTAAACAAATAGGGCTCGTCCCAGTAAAAGTGTTTTACTTGGGATAGAAAACGGTATTTGTCCTGTTTTGACCAATCGCTGGGTATCAGTCCCGTGGCATGATAGTTCACAATATCCCTGAACCAAGGTTCAGCGGATACGTTCAAGAGTTGTACATCTAGGAACGAATCATTGATCGGCAGGGTCACAGGGGAAGAAATGATGCGTGAAAGATGGTCAGCTAGAACATTTTCACATCCTTTCTTATCTTTGATAACAAGATCGAATTCTTGTAACAGAAGGATCCAACGTATTAGTCGACCTTTTGCATCTTTCTTCTCCAGAAGATGTTTTAAAGCGGAATGGTCAGTATACACAATTATAGGAGAGCCAATTAAGTAAGGCCTGAATTTTTCTAATGCAAATACAACCGCTAAAAGTTCTTTTTCTGTGGTTGTATAATTGATTTGCGCATCATTCAGGTTCTTACTTGCATAGTATATTACGTGTGGCATCTTTTCGATGTGTTGTCCTAAGACTGCACCTACTGCAAAATCAGATGCGTCACACATCAGCTCAAAGGGGTAGTCCCAGTTTGGTGATGATAGAATGGGGGCTGAAGTGAGTGAGTGTTTAAGTGAGTCGAAAGCTGTCTCGCAGTCCGAGTCAAAATGGAAGGTCGTATCCTTGGCCAGGAGAAGAGTTAAAGGTCTAGCAATTTTGCTAAAATCCTTAATTAATCTTCTATAAAAGCCCGCATAGCCAAGGAAAGATCGAATATCTTTAACGCTTTTGGGATGAGGGAGGTTTTGAATGACATCTATCTTAGCTCTGTCAACCTCAATGCCTTTCTGTGAAATAACATGTCCAAGTACAATTCCTTCTTGGACCATGAAATGGCATTTTTCCAAGTTCAAAGTTAAGTTCTTCTCTTTGCAACGAGTAAGAACAGCGTCAAGATTTGAGAGGCAATCGGAAAAAGAGTCTCCAAAAATCGAGAAGTCGTCCATAAAGATCTCCAGAAAATTCTCTACCATATCAGAGAATATCCCCATCATACACCGTTGAAAGGTAGCGGGAGCATTGCATAACCCAAAGGGCATGCGACTGTAAGCAAAAGTACCAAAAGGACAAGTAAAAGTGGTTTTATCTTGATCCTTTTTGGCGATGGGGACCTGATTATAGCCTGAGTATCCGTCCATAAAACAATAATACTCTCGTCCCGCTAAGCGTTCCAGCATCTGATCAATGAATGGAAGAGGAAAGTGGTCTTTCCTCGTGGCAGCATTGAGTTTTCTATAATCGATACATACACGCCACCCAGTTTGGGTGCATGTCTGAATCAACTCATTTGCCTCATTGGTTATAACAGTGATGTCGGATTTCTTAGGAACGACATGTATAGGACTCACCCATTGGCTATCGGAGATGGGGTATATAATACCATTATCTAAGCATTTGACGATCTCTTTCATCACAGCTTCCTTCATGACGGGATTCAACCGTCTCTGTGGTTCTCGGGTTGGTCTGGCATCATCCATCACATGTATATGATGTTCAACTATCAAGGGACTAATCCCTTTGATGTCCGCCATACTCCAACCAAACGCCTCTTTGTTAGATCTCAATACCGATAAAAGTGCATTCTCTTGCTCTAATGCTAGAGAAGCGGATATTATAACCGGTAAAGATTCCTTCTCACCTAAATAAGCATATTTCAGATGAGACGGTAAAATTTTGAGATCTAATTCAGGCGGAGAAATGATAGAAGGAGGGATCATTGAGTGATTTTTGGATTTACAAAGAAGCTCAAAGCCTGTGAAAGATATAGACTCGGGTGGAGAAAAGTCAGAAGTGCAGGACTCAAGTGTAGAAAAAGTGTCCTCACTAAGATCTTGTGTGAAATCAAACAGAGATGTGGTAATGTCATCGAGATCAGTAAAGCAAAGTTCCTCAGCTCCACAACTATCGGGAGCGATCTCGTGGACAGAGCACACATCTAAAAGATGAGCAGCGGGTTCTGATGGCTGACTTCCAACCTTGTAGATGTTTAGTTCAATGGTCATATTTCCAAATGATAAGTTCATTGAACCGTTTCTACAGTTTATAACAGCGTTGGAAGTGGCAAGGAAAGGACGACCCAGAATCACCGGAATTTGGCCCCGGGGGTTTGCTACAGGCTGTGTGTCAAGTACAATGAAGTCTACAGGGAAAACAAATTCCCCGAACTTTATCAACACATCCTCTAATTCTCCCCTTGGTTTGGTGATTGAACGGTCTGCCATCTGGAGAGTGCAGTGAGCAGGTTTCAGCTCTCCAATCCCTAGTTGCTCATAGACTGAATAAGGGAGTAGGTTAACACTTGCGCCAAGGTCTAAAAGAGCACGATTTATGTTTTTACCCCCAATAGAAATCGATATTGTAAGACATCCTGGGTCCATTCGTTTCTTTGGTAGCTGGGGAATAAAAGCAGTGCTGATATTATTAGACATAAAGACCTTCTTCGGTATTTGGGTCTTCCTCTTCCTAGTGCACAAGTCCTTAAGAATTTTCGCATAAGCGGGGACTTGTTGAATTGCATTTAGGAGAGGGATATTGATGTTAACCTGTTTGAACATTTCTATAATTTTCTCCATATGAGGACTCGTTCTATTACCCCTTAACCGGTTCGGGTAAGGAGCTTTCGCAATAAGCGTCGGGTCCATCATAGGAGAAGGAAGAGGGGGTAGACGAGGTCCCAAAAGAGGTGTGGGGACCGTCTGTGGAGAACTATAAGAGTTGGGTTGAGGTGTCGAGCCTAGTGGGAAATGGAGAATAGGCTCTCGAGAAGGTGGTATGGTAGAAGAAGAAGGATCAGAAATAGAAGTGTGTGTGTGTGGAAGGGTCTCAGCCGGGGTGTTGATATGATTTTCAATATCATCAATACCTTTCCCGACATGATTGTTCAGCACTCTTCCCGATCTCAACGTTGTGATGGCATTTACATTGTAATGCCCAGGATTCTGTAGGGGTTGAGAGGGAAGTTTCCCTTTTTCTCTCGCACTCATTTCGGCTTTAAGGCGTGCGATTTCAGCTTCCATCGATCTGATACTCTCAGCTTGGGACGCTGAGTTTTTCTTTATCTCACTGACGGAAGATCTAACCTCAGTCGAAACCTCTATGAAATTTGATAAAAGTGATTTCATGGTTTGAGTGAATTGAGAGAATTCGTCAGAACAGGACGACTGCATAGGATTAGACTGTGCAGGAGTGTTGCCCTGGTTTTGGAAATTTTGTGACTGGTAGGGGTGCTGAGTGAGTTGAAGGTGTTGCTGTTGTGGTGGAGAAAGAGCCCTTTGAAAATTATTCGTGTTTGGAACCGTGTTTTGAGATTGGTTTTGGTTCCAAGCGAAATTCGGGTGATTCCTCCAACCCTGATTGTACGTGGAAGAATATGGATCGTTTCAAGGTCGTTGAAATGCGGCATTAGAATGCTCGTGACCTTGAAACGCAAAGTTTAATGGACATTCTTCCGTTAAATGAGACAGATCAGAACAGCACCCACAAACAGTTTTGGGGAGTGATATTGGGTTTAGGGAGGCTGCAGAAAATTTGTGTTCCATAGCGTCGAGCTTCTTTTGCATTGTTGCCATCTCAGCTCGAACACCTATGGATACATCTATTTGGTGTACGCCACCCCTATTCAATGGTTGGGTTCCACTCTCCCACTGTAGTGATTTTTCAGCGAACTCTTCTAAATACTTCCACGCTTCCCCATCATCCTTAGTCATAAAAGTACCTTGACACATGTTTTCAAGGCTCTGTTTAGTGTTTGGGTTAATGCCCTCATAAATGATTCGGCACAATTCCCATCTCGGGATGCCGTGATGAGGACACTGAACCAAAAGATCCTTGAAACGTTCAAGCATTTAGAGAATGGTTCAGCAGGGAGCTGGGCAAATTGATTCAGTTAGCTACGGATTCGAGCTGTCTTTTGTATTGGGTAAAATTTCTTAAGGAATGCAGCGACGAATTCTTCCCAATTCGTAATAGAGTGTGCGGTAGTGTTATATAGCCACTTCTCGGCTATATCGCACAATGTAAATGGAAGAAGTCGTAGACGCATCGCATCCACTGAAAGTTGTGACGTACCCATCATTGCGCAGACGTTTTCAAATTTGGTGATGAAAACGTAAGCGTCCTCAGTCTCGAGTCCGTGGAATTTGGGTAAAAGATTGATATACTGGGGTTTAATCTCAAAGTTATACCCATTGGCTAGTGGTGTGGATAAGCAGGTCGAAAGAGGACCTCGAAGTGGATAGCACCTCTCCTGGAGAGAGATGCGGGGTGGATTCTGCGCACCAACGGACGGCGGCAGATTAGGGTTAAAGAAGTCTGATGGAGTCGGATCCATCGGTGTAGGTGTGGTAGTGGGTAAAGAAGAAGTAAATGGAGAAATATCGACTTCGGAGTCGATAAAGGGTACGCGGATTAAACGGGCACTAGAATCCCGTGTCCAGCCTATCTTGTACTAAAAAGAGTTAGTACAAGTGGCAGCGTTGACTTATAATTAGGGGTATGAATGAATGCGGTGTTTGCTTTGAAAAAGAGACGGATTTTTTTTGAAAAAATGATGCGACACAACAAATGCGGCATACAAACCCTAGAATCTAGTGGTCACCTAGGTCCGGCTCTAGACCGCTCCTAACTGCCAAAAGACAAGTCGCAGGATAGAATCCTCCACTGCCTCTTTGTCCCCATGTGGCCAGGTAAGTGCCAGGTAAGTGGGAAGGTACTCCACTACGTAAGTAGTGGGCCTAATTAATAACCACTAGCCTTCGACACACTTGCCTAGACACCACAAGAAAACGCGGATAAGCAATGAATTACCCACGGCCTTCTCTTGTCCTAAGTGAGCGCGACGGTCCTTAGAGTCATCTCTAGATTTCTTTTAGTTAATGTGGGTCAATGCGGATGCAAGTTTTGTGGTTTTCGGGGCCTAGGAAGGGTGATGAAATCCCCACCTAATTTGGATTTGGTCGTGCCCCTTAATATCCGTATTTAGAATGCAAACAACCAAGAAACAAAATCACGTACAAATTTAACTTTGCAATTTGCGAGCTGCGATTATTTGCAAAGAATCCTGCAGAAAATTATTAGTTGGAGCTAAAAAGAGGAGAGAGGAGAAGGTAAGAAGTCACCTGAAACAAAAATTGTACAGAGAACCCTCCAAAGGGCCGCGGTTCCGCCGCAATTGCCTTCTATTGCCGCGCTTCCGCGGTCTCGTGATGAGATCACTCCACCAAAATTTTCCAGGGAGCTAATGTAGACTCCCTCAACTCTCTGGTATTTTCCAAAAAATTTCTTCAATTGCCAAACAGCTCCAGATTTCCTTGCAATGAACCACAACAAATCGTTTAGGGTTTGCACGAATTTTGATCTCAAAATAACAATGGAATAAATCTTTCAATTCAAACTATAATATGAAACGAATTAGCGTGTAATCCCCGGCAACGGCGCCATTTGATTGTTACAATTTCTTGATTGGATGTAAAAGTATCAATTCAAATAGTCCCCGGCAACGGCGCCATTTGACTGATAAGAAAACTTCAAGACTGTGTAAATCACATCAAATGATTCCCGATAACGGTTTCATTTGATTGATAAGAGTTTCTTTGTGTCGGTAATTAGAAAATTGAATAAAGTTCACAATCAAAGAATTATATTTGACCGCAATCAATTACGGTGTCAGTTGTAGATCGTAAGCGAGTGCGGATCGTCCACAGGGATTGTGCGATTCGTTTTTATATTTGATTTGTTTGAATTGAAAAGTTAATCGAAAAGAAAAGAAAACATGATTCAAGATTTTATCGATTGATTCAGGTGTCACTAATCTAATCAAGGATCAAGAAATGATAAACAATCGAGAATCGGGTTTCGATGATATTTCCAACCAAATGTCAAGAATCTAAATGAGGCTCGTAGGAATCGATCGGATCTATAGACGTGATGTAATCTCAAGATTTCGTGTTCTTGTCCTTCGAAGAATTGATACTAGATCGATGATGATCGACGAGAGTTAGGGCTTTCTTGATAAAACTAGGGTTTCATCATTTAACCCTTGTTCTTTCGTTGATATCATTCACATTCTAGCCTTTAGCAATTTCAAGAAACGATCGTAACTCCCCAATCTTGAGCGATATCAATCAAGAAAGCATCGCAACGAATTGGGTTGTCGATTCTTGAACTTGCTAGGGTTTACAAAACTCGTAGGACTCAAGAATCGATTTAAGATATATTACATCATCATTCTATTGATCGTCTCGACTCCTCGACGAGCGGAGTATTACTCAAACATCACAACAAGAATTACAACTAGAAATTTAGATTGAATCATGATGCAAGAATTTAAAGAAAACAAGATAAAAGAATAACACCTTTTATTTATATCAACAATTTGATTACAGTCGCTCAAGAACTACAAGAGGAAGAACTAAATTGTCGACTTGGCTTCACTCGGCTCCGTGAGTCGCGGGTCGGCTTGGACCACTTGCTCTGTTGAAGAACGGCTCGGCTCCTAAAAGGTTGCAAGGCTTCTTGCTTGATGGGGTACTCGGGATCTTGGCTTTTGATTGGAATTAGGGTTAGGGTTTCACACAAGTCCTCTCACTAGACTTGTGGAAGAAGATGAAGAAAGAGATAGAATGGCTCTAGTTTGATACTAGAATTGGGTAAAGATGATTAGATTAGGGATCCCTTTACAAGTGAGTCTAGGGTCTTATTTATAGATCTCCCAAACCCTAAGACTTGAGAAGTTCCCTCCAAAAGTTTGTTGAAAGACTTCTAGAAGTAGTTAGTTAGGCTTGGCTTAGGGTTTAAGCTAGGGTTTAGGGAGGAGTTTCTAGAATATAAGGCTAGTTTAGTGTTGATCCCAAAGCTTGCTGATCTGGCAGAAGTATCTGGAGTCTTCTGGAATTTGTTGTGCCTTTTTGAGGTGTGGATGCTGACATAAGAGTTATGGCCCAAAATTGAGGTGGTGATGTCGACAAGCCGCCGCGGAACCGCGGCCTAAGCCGGCTTGCGCCGCGGTTCCGCGGCCAAGTTGTGGCTTCATGGCTTGGTTCTTCTGGTGTGGTCTTGGGTTGATATTTGTAGCTTTATCTGATGTGTCGATCTGTATTTTTCCCTTTGGATTGATACCAGAACTGAAATTATTGAGTTGGCGTCATGTTTGATCGGTACCCTGTAAATTTTGGCCTATCTTCTGGATTTTCCTGCACATATCTTAAAACAAGTGTTGCGCAATATAGAGATGATGCGATGCCATGAAATGCGGTCAATTTCCTTTATAGTGCCGGTTTTAGGGTCTAACACATGCAATCTGATATTTTACGACTGATTTGCTAATATGTGAAATATGAATACCGTACACTTCTAAATGAGTGCAAATGATGAGGAAATTGCCGGCTAAAATATGCAATATTTTCGACTAATCAAATTCCCCCAAACTTAATTTCGATCGTCTCGAGCGAACTGTTTTATAAAAAAGAGAAGGAGAAAATAAAGAAAGAGAAAAACTAACTAGCACACTTTCGTAGGCAACACGATTGCACTGAGCACGTGCAACAAGCCTTTAAACCTCTAGGTGTCCCTAGTAGGAGGAGTGTTGTCTCCTGAGGATTTTCAACGGATTGCATCCACAAAATCCAATAATAAAAGAAAGATCATGAATATTATATTTAAAGAAAAGAATTGTAAAAGAAAAGCCTTGAAAATTAGAGTTTCCAACTAAGCTAGCTTTTCGGTTGTCATGAGCCCTATCTTAATGGTCATGAAAAGATGTCAGAAATCACGTCCTCCCTCAATAAAACATCATCTTATTCTTCATTCCTATCTTTCTTCCAAACATCGATCATATAACCCTGCGTGTGTGTAAAGACATCCCTACACCCGGAGAATTCAATTCAAGCTATCATACTCTTGCCCATCAGCCTCAGTACTTTTTAATTAATGAATATTTAGACGGAGTTGCTCACACACTTTCATGCGACCGTTAATACTTCTTGAGGTACTAACTGACCGATTACTCTTGTGCTTGCTTACTTGGTGTATTTTCCTCGTCTTGCACCACCTCAGGCATAGCAGTGACTCCCAGACCAGTTGGCCTTAGGGCACTAGGTGAAGAAGCACCCTCGCTATACATTTTTATTGCCCTCGGTGATAACAAAACCAGTGTTCATTTTTCTCACCACTTTATATTTTCTTTATTCACCTTTTTTTTTCCTTCATACATCGGCTTTAAGACAAGAGCATTTCAAGGTATCGTCTACTATCCCAGGCTTCAAGACGTGTGTAAGTGCGAATAGCAGGGTAGCAACGTTCAAAATGTTTGGTTTCCAGTATAGAAACTATTTTTCAGACTTATTTTTATCCTCGGATTAGGACGTCCTTCATCTTACTAACCCTTGGGACAACGGCTCATAACTACTTATTACTAGTTCGTATAAGAAAACTTCTAATTTTCATAGTTTTCTTAAATTTTTCTAATCTCATGGATGTAATTTTTCACTATCTAAACTTTTATTATCTTATTTATATACAAAAAAATGTAAATATTAAAATATTTTTTATATTTTGAAAAATTTTAAATTTTTATGGGTTTTGAAACTTTTTCAATTTTTATGGATTTTAAAAAAATGTTTTGTGCTTATGCAAATGATATGCAAATGATGCAAAAATAAGCACAAACCTCCCCCAAACTTGTTTTCAACAGTGTCCTCACTGTTGCCAACAGCAATATCTACAAAACCTGTAAGCCTGGGGGGAATTATTAGTGGGGGCAAAATATATAATTGAAGAACTTCCCCCAAACTTACTCTTTTCACTCACCTCCATTCAAAAAATGATGCAGTGATATACAGGATATGAAGGTGAGACGGAGGAATTTTAATCCAAAAAAACTGGCTCCTGTAAGAACAGCAGCTCCTCCGTGGGGTCAGTGGAAAAATACGGCTTTAGTCTATATCCATTCACTTTAAAAAAGGTGCCGTTTTTTATATTTTCTTCTTCTACTGCCCCGTGCGGGTATACATACCGCACAATAAAAGGTCCCTTCCATCGAGATCGGAGCTTACCCGCGTGAAGGTGTAATCGTGACTCATAAAGAAGAACTTGTTGACCAGGTGAAAATGTTTTCCTCAAAATGTTTTTATCGTGAAAAACCTTAGTCCTATTCTTTATGATTACGGCGTTATCATAAGCTTCATCGCGGAGTTCGCTTAGCTCATTAAGTTGCAGCTTCCGAAAGTTGCAAGCAAGGTTTAAATCAAAATTTATTTCCTTAATAGCCCACAATGCTTTATGCTCTATCTCGACAGGTAAGTGACATGCTTTTCCAAACACTATCCTATATGGAGACATTCCTAGGTCGGTCTTATATGCAGTTCGGAATGCCCAAAGAGTATCCGTCAGTTTGGTCGACCAGTCTTTTCTATTTTTAGCAACAGTTTTCTCCAGGATAAGTTTGATTTGTCTGTTTGAGATTTCAGCCTGCCCGCTTGTTTGGGGGTGATAGGGTGTAGAAAGTCGGTGGTTGATTGAGTATTTCCGCATCAGAATCTCGAAAGATCTGTTGCAGAAATGTGTCCCATTATTGCTAATGATAGCGCGTGGGTGTCCAAATCGCGAAAAGATATTCTCTTTCAAGAACTTAATGACAACTTTCTTGTCATTAGTGCGACATGGAATGGCTTCAACCCACTTTGAGACATAATCAACCGCCAGCAGTATGTACAAATTCCCAAAGGAGTTGGGAAAAGGACCCATAAAATCAATGCCCCAAACATCGAATATTTCAACAACCAAGATGGGTTGCTGAGGCATTTCATTCCTCTGGGAGATTCTACCCGTGTACTAACATTGTGTACAAGTTTTGCAATGCTCAAATGCGTCCTTGAATAAGGTCGGCCAATAAAATCCACATTGCAAAACCTTCTCCGTCGTCTTTCTAGGACCGAAGTGACCCCCACAGGCCTGATCATGACAAAAAGAAAGAACACTCTTGAACTCTTCATTCAGGACACACCGGCGAATGATCTGATCAGGACAATATTTAAACAAATAGGGCTCGTCCCAGTAAAAGTGTTTTACTTGGGATAGAAAACGGTATTTGTCCTGTTTTGACCAATCGCTGGGTATCAGTCCCGTGGCATGATAGTTCACAATATCCCTGAACCAAGGTTCAGCGGATACGTTCAAGAGTTGTTCATCTGGGAACGAATCATTGATCGGCAGGGTCACAGGGGAAGAAATGATGCGTGAAAGATGGTCAGCTACAACGTTTTCACATCCTTTCTTATCTTTGATAACAAGATCGAATTCTTGTAACAGAAGGATCCAACGTATTAGTCGACCTTTTGGATCTTTCTTCACCAGAAGATGTTTTAAAGCGGAATGGTCAGTATACACAATTATAGGAGAGCCAATTAAGTAAGGCCTGAATTTTTCTAACGCAAATACAACCGCTAAAAGTTCTTTTTCTGTGGTTGTATAATTGATTTGCGCATCATTCAGGGTCTTACTTGCATAGTATATTACGTGTGGCATCTTTTCGATGTGTTGTCCTAAGACTGCATCTACTGCAAAATCAGATGCGTCACACATCAGCTCAAAGGGGTAGTCCCAGTTTGGTGATGATAGAACGGGGGCTGAAGTGAGTGAGTGTTTAAGTGAGTCGAAAGCTGTCTCGCAGTCCGAGTCAAAATGGAAGGTCGTATCCTTGGCCAGGAGAAGAGTTAAAGGTCTAGCAATTTTGCTAAAATCCTAATGAATCTTCTATAAAAGCCCGCATGGCCAAGAAAAGATCGAATATCTTTGACACTTTTGGGATGAGGGAGGTTTTGAATGACATCTATCTTAGCTCTGTCAACCTCAATGCCCTTCTGTGAAATAACATGTCCAAGTAGAATTCCTTCTTGGACCATGAAATGGCATTTTTCCCAGTTCAAAGTTAAGTTCTTCTCTTTGCAACGAGTAAGAACAGCGTCATGATTTGATAGGCAATCGGAAAAAGA
The DNA here is from genome assembly GCA_030015575.1 of Agapanthus africanus. NCBI lineage: Eukaryota > Viridiplantae > Streptophyta > Magnoliopsida > Asparagales > Amaryllidaceae > Agapanthus > Agapanthus africanus. Next base: position 301,390,010 of record JASDDO010000022.1, on the reverse strand, counting down.
GTCTCCAAAAATCGAGAAGTCGTCCATAAAGATCTCCAGAAAATTCTCTACCATATCAGAGAATATCCCCATCATACACCGCTGAAAGGTAGCGGGAGCATTGCATAACCCAAAGGGCATGCGACTGTAAGCAAAAGTACCAAAAGGACAAGTAAAAGTGGTTTTATCTTGATCCTTTTTGGCGATGGGGACCTAATTATAGCCTGAGTATCCGTCCATAAAACAATAATACTCTCGTCTCGCTAAGCGTTCCAGCATCTGATCAATGAATGGAAGAGGAAAGTGGTCTTTCCTCATGGCAGCATTGAGTTTTCTATAATCGATACATACACGCCACCCAGTTTGGGTGCGTGTCTGAATCAACTCATTTGCCTCATTGGTTATAACAGTGATGCCGGATTTCTTAGGAACGACATGTATAGGACTCACCCATTGGCTATCGGAGATGGGGTATATAATACCATTATCTAAGCATTTGACGATCTCTTTCATCACAGCTTCCTTCATGACGGGATTCAACCGTCTCTGTGGTTCTCGGGTTGGTCTGGCATCATCCATCACATGTATATGATGTTCAACTATCAAGGGACTAATCCCTTTGATGTCCGCCATACTCCAACCAAACGCCTCTTTGTTAGATCTCAATACCGATAAAAGTGCATTCTCTTGCTCTAATGCTAGAGAAGCGGATATTATAACCGGTAAAGATTCCTTCTCACCTAAATAAGCATATTTCAGATGAGACGGTAAAATTTTGAGATCTAATTCAGGCGGAGAAATGATAGAAGGAGGGATCATTGAATGATTTTTGGATTTACAAAGAAGCTCAAAGCCTGTGAAAGATATAGACTTGGGTGGAGAAAAGTCAGAAGTGCACGACTCAAGTGTAGAAAAAGTGTCCTCACTAAGATCTTGTGTGAAATCAAACAGAGATGTGGTAATGTCATCGAGATCAGTAAAGAAAAGTTCCTCAGCTCCACAACTATCGGGAGCGATCTCGTGGACAGAGCACACATCTAAAATATGAGCAGAGGGTTCTGATGGCTGACTTCCAACCTTGTAGATGTTTAGTTCAATGGTCATATTTCCAAATGATAAGTTCATTGAACCGTTTCTACAGTTTATAACAGCGTTGGAAGTGGCAAGGAAAGGACGACCCAGAATCACCGGAATTTGGCCCCGGGGGTTTGCTACAGGCTGTGTGTCAAGTACAATGAAGTCTACAGGGAAAACAAATTCCCGACCTTTATCAACACATCCTCTAATTCGCCCCTTGGTTTGGTGATTGAACGGTCTGCCATCTGGAGAGTGCATTGAGCAGGTTTCAGCTCTCCAATCCCTAGTTGCTCATAGACAGAATAAGGGAGTAGGTTAACACTTGCGCCAAGGTCTAAAAGAGCACGATAAAAGAGCAAAACCTGGGAGTTAGATTGTGCGAAGGCCAAGTGCATCGTGCTTGCCTCAATGAATAATGAACATCAGATGAGGCACGAGGATATGGATCTAGATGCCATATTTCTCCATACAAAGGAACTTTATGGAGAGCAATCTCGTATAGCAAGATACGAGACCTCAAAGAACTTGTTTCAAGAGAGGTTGGCCGTCGGATCATCGGTAGGAGAACATGTCCTAAAGATGATTGGCTATATAGAAGAGCTCGCAGACCTTGGGACAACTTTGGATAATGAGCTCTCTACAGACCTGATTCTCCAGTCCCTCCCTTCCACCTACACCCAGTTTATTCTCAATTTCAACATTCGAAGAAAACAAGTTGAACTTTCAGAACTCATTAACATGTTGAGGAGTGCAGAGGGCACCTTGCAGAAGGCAAGGGAAACACACGTTATGTTTGTTCGCGGTGCTTCTTCTTCCGGGTCTAAGGCTAAGGCTAAAGGAAGGAAGAATAAGGCCGCCGCCAAACCTAGAGGAGGTGTTAGTAAGGTGGGAGCAAAGGAAAAGAAAAGGATTACGGTGCCAGTAGTGGCCAAGGATGAGTGCTTCCATTATCATAGGAAAGGGCACTGGAGGAAAGATTGCAAGGTGTGGAACGCCAAGAACCAGGAACCGAAGCAAGCTGTGGCTTCGACTTCAGGTGTGTTTGTAATTGAAAATTTTCTGTCAATCAACTCTACTTCCTGGGTATTGGATACCGGATCAGGATCTCATATATGCATTTCATTGCAGGCACTGAGAAACCGTAGAGTGCTGAAGGTTGGTGATATGACCCTCCAAGTTGCTAACGGAGCTAGCGTGGAAGATGTGTCCGTAAGGGATTATCACCTGGGATTGACGAGTGGACATATTTTGGTTTTACATAACTGTTTTTGTTTACCTAGTTGTAACGTTTTCAAAATAATAAAATATGATTTTTGGAAAATTTTATAATTTAATATTATTTTAATGAATATTTTAATATTCTGGTATAATTAAATACAAATAAATGGGGGAAAAATATGGAAAATTCTAAAATAAGGTATTTTATGTAATTATGCCATTTTAAAGTTTTTAAGATTAGTTATGTGCTAATTTAGTGCTAATCGCGATTAAAAATCGCTAATTGGATTTTTAGCTTTTTTGTGCAAAAATGTGCACATATCGTTTTCCACACTTGTTACACTTGTGTTACATTTCTATTGCCATGGTTGTTCTTTTGGGTTCACTATTGGAGTGAGAGGGAAAAGAAAAGAAAGAAAAAGTGATGATGATGATGAGAGAGAGAGACTAGGTCAACCCCCACTTTTTAAACCATACTCCCATCATTTTCCCCTTCTCATTCTCTCTCCTCTCCCTCTCTTGAGCTGCTGCCCTCTCTCTCCCTCTCTCACCCTCTTCACTAAAACCCTATATCCATAATGAAATCCAACCCAAAACCCCATTCCCACTTCACAAAACTTACTCCCAAGCTCACTAGCTACACATTAAACCTAGCAAGATTGGATTTGGAGGACTTTGAGCAACTCAAGAATTTTCTTGAGTTGCCAAAGGAGGTAATTTCTGCACCTATTAGAGTAGTATCTCATTTCTTATGCATTAATTCTAGTTTCATATCGATATTGTGTCATTTTGTGGACTTTGGAGAATTGAAGTTAGGGTTTAGGGTTAGACCTGAAATCAAAGTGAAATTGAGGCTTGTTGTGACCTTAGAACCCCTTGTGTGATGCTAATTTGAACCCAAACCTGAACTTGAAACCAGAATACGGAATTACGGAATCGATATCGGGAAAAACTGTAAATCGGGAAGTGTTTTGTGGAATCTGCTATCACCCCGAGACCCCAAAAATAAAACTGAGTTGACAGTGAGATGTGCAGGCACCATAGAACCACCAGACCAAACCCTAGCCCCCAACTCATTCCCTTGGCCGCCAATTTATCCCTTCTGGCCGCAATTTGCGGCCAGAGCGGGAGGGAATTGCCTCGATTTTTGTGCATGACCCTATTTCCTCTAGTCTTGACCCTGGGTATGTCTAGTTTTGACTGATTCCATCTAGGATAAAATCTGGGTTGATTTTCCTATGTTGGTGAATGGTTTACGACTTGATTTAGCATGGATTTTGGTATTTGGTGATTCATTCCTGTCGGGTGGCGTTTGGACGTCAACGACAAGTGGATATTGATCGTGTTTACATGCGAGTCGATAGGTTTTTACCTATGCAAGTAGCGTGTGCTATTTTAGTTTCCGATGTGATTTTCATGTGCTTTAGCGTTGTGATATACTTGTAGGTACCCTACGTGATGTTGAGGCAAAGAAGATGAAGATGGCGACATCGGCACCGACACATGAGAAGCAAGGTGAGTAAATTATATCTACGGGGAGAAGTCGGGTGGATGGCGTATAGCACCCCCGCAGTCCATGGTGATGTATACGAATACGTATACACACATATATTCATTATGTGTTGTTTAGGATTATTGATGGTAATAATGGATTATTGGTGATAAGGATGTATTGGTTGAGTATAGTGCGAAACCCTAGCGTAGTGGTTGCACCCACACTCACACATACACACATACTTGCATACATTCTTTCATTTATCTGTGCGCATATGATGGTGTGTGTATCTACACATGGGTATGGGACTATGTGTTCATATACGAGATTTGAGGATGATATGTAGGATTGAGATGAGTCGATGAGATTCGATTGAGGCCGTGAGATTTGGCGACATGACAGAGTTCGTATTGGAGATGTGATATGATGGTAGTGATACCTGTCATGTGATGAGATAGTGTGATATCGACTCAGATTTAGGTGGTTTCCATACCCCTCTCTAATGACTTGATTGTTGGGTTCGTAGTTCGCCGAGTAGGCGTTAGACTAGACCCGAGTCATACCTATTTCAAAACTAACGCATCAGGGATATTTTAAAGATAGGTAAAAGGGTTTATACGGATATTTTCAAAAGGCGCATCTTTCCTTAAAACACCGTAGCCCTTATTTTACCAAAAGCCCTGATTCGTCTTATTTCAAAAGGCAAGGTTGCATGATATATCTATTGAGGCAGGTTCTCTACTGTTGCGTTGATTATTCGATTCCGCATATTCATGCTATTTGCATTGCATCGCTTGTATTGTTGATATATTTCAGTCATGCTGCTAGGACACCAGCACTATTATCGATGATGCGTATGTTCCACGTACACTGTTGCCGGCTCACACACTTCATCATCGATAATTGCCATGTCACTACACTATAGTACTGTACATGTCGCATACATCTCTTTACATGTCGCATACATCATGCTTCCTGATTATACGCATTGAGATATGTTATTTCCATGATATTTCTGGTTTGTGGGAACCGTGGGTGTTTCAAAAGGAAAGTATGTAATTGTTTTAAAACCCGGTTACCCTTGATATGATATTTCAGTGCGTCCACCATGTGTTTTCTCGGTGCTGAGAGCGACATGTGAAACCCGATTCGAGGAGGCGGATGAGGCCGATTGTGGGTACATGGTGGACCCGGTATGGTTCCCCGGGGCAAGAAATGTTTTTCGTGGAGTAGACGATGAGCCTGGCAGGGTGGCGAGTACCTACCGGTGATTGGTTGGACCTGGCGGTTATCCGGAGGATACCGACCAGAGTCGATTGATGGATATGGGCGTACTGCCGGGGCCGAGGGCCGATACCGCAGACAGAGCCCGTGGGCCGATCCGGACTGACGGAGCCCGATATGTGAGGATTTACGTGCCGATGCTGGGCACAGTTTTCATGATGTTTTCGAGTGCCGATGCTGGGCACTCCGGTTCCATGATTTTGACGTGTCGCGAGGGACACAGGTGGTTCATATCCTCATATTTCCATGCATATGCTGATGGTATTTACATGCATGATGGTTATTGTCATTGGGTGACGAGTGGATGGGATCCACGTACATGCAGATGGATTTCATTGATTGTACCTCACATTTATGTTATGCTATTACCTGAGGCACTGGCACGAGTACTTGGCACTGCACTCATGTATAGAGATTACATTGCCAGTTTAGCATGTTTCAGACTTATTCATATTGAGGTTTATATGTATATCTGATCGTATTGACCTAGGATGGGTCATGCATTCGATCTCTGCTTGTAGATATTTTTCTATTCACGAGTTGGCAACTCACCCCCGTTGTGCCACAGTCCTTGCAGGTTTTTGCCGTACAGATTCCATAGCGGCATTTCCGGCACACTGCTTCCATATGGGTGACTTGCGTTGGTAGGTGGGTTCTTTTGTATCAGAACCGCCATTGTTCATGTATTATTTATTGTATCTAGTCATTCCATCAACCAAAACTTGTATATTGTTTCAGACTTAGAAACAGTGTTGTATTATTTCGACCTTAGAGTCGCGCTTGTAGTATTTCGTTTTTCTGGCTGTTTTGAGTTCTTTTTGTGTTTTGATCCTCGCCCTTGGCGTTGTATATTATTATTGCTTGCGTGGTTGTGACCGTCGATTGACGAAGAGCTAGCTCCCGCTTGGGGATGCCTTTTATCATTTCATATATATTATTCTTGTTGTACCCCGTTTGGGGCCAGTTTTTACAAAGGAAACTCTGCTGAAATTTTCAGGAAAGGTTTCACATTTTAAAAATGCATTTTTGGCTTAGTTATTTAAAAACTTGATTTTCGAAACGTGATTTCCTTACTTCTTAAAACCAGTTTCCTTATTTACTCTTTAAATGGTTTTAGATTTCTGGGCTTTTGGCTTACTTGGATCAGATGGGGTCCTATAGACTTCATATGGTTCAAGGGCCAGTCACGTGCTCTTTCGGGGCGTGACAAAGTTGGTATCAGAGCGCTAGTTTGACCTTGGTTCGAGTATAAGTTTGACTATGTGGAGCCTAGGGCGTTATTTATATACGGAACTTCGGCTTGACCTTACGGAACTTAGACTTAGTCGAGGGGGTATTAGACCCGAACTTTCGTCGTGTAGGATGACCCTTGGTTGATGGAATAGGTGACTAAAGTAGAGTGACGTACCGTGGGTATGTTCCGCGGCATACTTACGACACGCCACTCCGTTTAAGAAACCTTAGGTTGTACATTTCCTTGCACCGTATTGTATTCCTTCCTATGATCTACCTTCATCGATACTGGTTATGATCTTGCTGTCGCGGTTGCACGGGCAGAGTGAGCTACGGCTCGAGTTGCGTCAGCATGAGCTCGTCGTGGACGAGGGCTGACCGGGGCGTGATTCCAGAGACATACGGTTGCATTGAGGCTTCATATTTTATGTTTCCGCACTATGAGCGTTTGACAGATCGCTGTTGCGAGATTTCTCGGATGTACCGGTCGGTACCAGAGGATTGAGCCACTGATAGAGGCCAGCCAGGATGTGATGACCGTTGATATATCGCTTATCCAGGACGATTGAGGCGCTGTTTAGCGTATAGACGAATGAGCCAGTTGTTGCTGCGAATGATGAGATATCACCCAGATGATTGGAGCTACTGCAGCATGAGCATATACTTAGATATATGATAGTGAGTCGCTAGTCACCGAGGATTAATGACTAGGACATGTGGTTCGTTCGCTTACCCCGATGCGAGGTCATCAGATAGGTTGATTCCAGCTAGAGGCGACTTCACGCAGATTCGTTGAGAGTCGATTGAGACGATCGAATGTCAGGAACCCATTTTCCAAGTTTAAAGTATTCGGAAAGACATGCAAGCGATTCTATGGACCCTCTAGAAGAATGAAACCCTAACTCGACTTAATGACCGTGTGAAAGCCTTTGAACCTTAGGGTTTGCGGCAGTTCCTCGGCGCCATTAGTGAGGCTTAGGTTTGCCCTTCTACGGCTGGACCACCGATGCTGTGGTATGTACTCGATACTATTAAACTGTATCCGAGATGTTGAGCTCTGGGGGGATTATGAGGTTCTGACGAGTCGATCGGACGATTCGACATCTTTCGGATATCATGTGATGGGACACTGCTTGGGAGACTCCAGATACGAGCGTAGCCGTTGGAGCGCAGTCTGTGTAGCCACGATGAGATGAGTCCGAATCAGTCGATATTGAAGCAGAGTGGAGTAATGAGTTTGCACGAGATTTTGACGAGATGACGTTTCACTCCGCTGACATCAGAGATGCGATATGCACGCTGAGGACGTGTTCGGCTAGATATCTTCTACTGAGTGATGAAGTTACCGAGTTCATGATTTCGGGTCCGTGTGAGGGACTTCGGATGGACCGTAGCCGAAGACATTGCAGTGCGCAGATAGAGATGCGGTGTCGAAATGGTCGATGATACAGACAAGCGGGACAAGAAGTTCGTGCGAGATGCAGATGAGCTGTCACTACACCCCGTTAAAATTAAAGGTTGGATATGCGTACAGAGGCGCAGGGATACGACCAGCTTCTGAGGAGATGTTGTACTAAGGGTGCAGATGTTCAGAAAGCGAGGAAAGATTACGCCAGAGTACCAGCCTCCTTACAGTTTGGCTTAGGCAAGATCAGAAGAGACCTTGAGTAGGATTCCTTCCAGTACACTGCTGCAATAAGAGTTGCACCCAGGATCGGATGTGTGATGGGTATTCAGAGGACCAGAGGTCGGCGCCAGAGATGTGCTGCTTTACGAGCGGTCGTGAGGATTGACCGAGTGATGACTTGAAAAGTGCCAGAACGGAATCGTTCCTGTCAGTACACCTGACCGGGCCAATGAGCCGATGGATTGCGAGATTGGTAATCTACAGGAAAGATCAGGAACCAGAGGTAGAGGACGCCAGCCGCGAGCAAGAGGCAAGTAGATATCTTGCGCCGCTAGCATCGGATGTATCGGTACCTTCTCGACCCTGAAGGAGGATATACCGACGGCGGTAATTATGATTTGTGATTTTGTGATTTGACTATCACGTATCCGTTGCTTTGGATTTCAGTATTTTGGGCGATCTATTCGCATGATTTAGTCTTGATGACTGAGTTCCATGATATTTGTTTTTGTGCACCATGGTTGCACCTACTGGGTATTTATACCTTGCACATAGTTATTACTCTTGAGGTATTGATTGTGATTTCATGCCTATTTTATGCCGGTGATTTGATTTACGCTTCCAGCATAGTTTCATGTACTTTTAGTGTTTTGATTTGTGCACACGGTTGTGAGTTTTTCCATCGCGGTACACCTGATTTTGATTAAGCCGCGTTGTATATCGTTTCGTGCCTTGGCTGCACCTGCTTATGACTTTATGGATTTCATACGGTTGATTTGATGTTGTGCATATGTTACGCACACGATTTGATTTTTGCACTCGGTATAGCTTATATGTGCTTGTAGTGCATTGATATGTGTTTTGTGCACGCAGTTGCACACGTTTATGATTTCCTTTATACCGGGGTACACTTGGTGTTGCTGCTTACGTATTTGAGTTATTGCTTGGTATTTGTGCATGGGATGCACCAGTTCTATACCTCGTGCGTTTGTCACACCAGTTTTATGTTTCTTGCGTTTATCGCATCAGATTTATATATCATGCCTTTGTTGCACCGGATTTACATTTTATGCATTACGGTTGCACCTGACTTCGATTTGATGTCTTTCGATATGTCGATTTTGATTGTGATATTGATGTGGATTCTTGCACTCTGTGCTTTTGACTGGACTTACGCATGTTCGGCGTTGCTATTGGATTTTGTGATTCCGTGCATGCTGAGTACGCAAGGTTTAGATTTTCATTCGTGCACGATGGATGCACCGATTTGGATTTTCGCGCTTGTTGGGCGCATGTTTTGAGATACGATTTTGGGGCACACCGGATGCACTAAATCGAGATTCTTCGTGCATGTCAGATGCACCTGTTTTGGCTGTCAGGCACACACGTTGCCTATGACAGATGTTTCGTGCACACCCGTTGCACCTAGATGTTGTTTTGTGCACCTGTATGGCACATATATGGATTTTGATTTCCGTGCGCACCAGACGCACAGGGTGGTGTTATGTGCATTTTTGGGATTTATTCCTTTTGGAGCAGTACATTTTTATGATATTTGATATTCGTTTTGTACCGAGCAGGACTAGTCAGAGGACAGTACCTGGATATATTTTGCATGCATTGATAGTTCGAAGGGATTTCCAAAGAGCGAGCTATAGTCTCGGTATATATATACCTACGTGTCCGATGTGACACGAAACGTTTAAAAACAAGGAAACCCTTCTAAATTGTTTTCAAAACGGCGGAACGCACCTATTAAACAAAGGATATATATATATATATACGTATATAGTTATTTTCTTATGAAAAACGTCCGCCACTGTGCAGTGTTACGCGTATCGCACAGCGACTTAAAAAGGATTGGGCATGCATTTACATCAGCTATTTACATGTATAGATTGGATGTCTACATGTATAGTTCTGATTTATATCATATTGATTTTGTATTGGATTTGACATTGTGTCTTTACCATGACTCCGATGATTGCGGGATGCTTGATGGAGTGTTGCTTTTGAGTTATCTGCTCAGTACTCGTGCGCATGCATTGCGCTATGATACGTTTTATGTATTGCTGATTTCGGAGCCCCGATGACTTGGAATTTGTGTTGAAATATTTTAGTATTTGGGGGTTTAAATTTAAATTCGGGGACCGAATTTCTTTAAGGAGGGTAGATTGTAACGTTTTCAAAATAATAAAATATGATTTTTGGGAAATTTTATAATTTAATATTATTTTAATGAATATTTTAATATTCTGGTATAATTAAATACAAATAAATGGGGAAAAATTATGGAAAATTCTAAAATAAGGTATTTTATGGAATTATGCCATTTTAAAGTTTTTAAGATTAGTTATGTGCTAATTTAGTGCTAATCGCGATTAAAAATCGCTAATTGGATTTTTAGCTTTTTTGTGCAAAAATGTGCACATATCGTTTTCCACACTTGTTACACTTGTGTTACATTTCTATTGCCATGGCTGTTCTTTTGGGTTCACTATTGGAGTGAGAGGGAAAAGAAAAGAAAGAAAAAGTGATGATGATGATGAGAGAGAGAGACTAGGTCAACCCCCACTTTTTAAAACATACTCCCATCATTTTCCCCTTCTCATTCTCTCTCCTCTCCCTCTCTTGAGCTGCTGCCCTCTCTCTCCCTCTCTCACCCTCTTCACTAAAACCCTAGATCCACAATGAAATCCAACCCAAAACCCCATTCCCACTTCACAAAACTTACTCCCAAGCTCACTAGCTACACATTGAACCTAGCAAGATTGGATTTGGAGGACTTTGAGCAACTCAAGAATTTTCTTGAGTTGCCAAAGGAGGTAATTTCTGCACCTATTAGAGTAGTATCTCATTTCTTATGCATTAATTCTAGTTTCATATCGATATTGTGTCATTTTGTGGACTTTGGAGAATTCAAGTTAGGGTTTAGGGTTATACCTGAAATCAAAGTGAAATTGAGGCTTGTTGTGACCTTAGAACCCCTTGTGTGATGCTAATTTGAACCCAAACCTGAACTTGAAACCAGAATACGGAATTACGGAATCGATATCGGGAAAAACTGTAAATCTGGAAGTGTTTTGTGGAATCTGCTATCACCCCGAAACCCCAAAAATAAAACTGAGTTGACAGTGAGATGTGCAGGCACCATAGAACCACCAGACCAAACCCTAGCCCCCAACTCATTCCCTTGGCCGCCAATTTATCCCTTCTGGCCGCAATTTGCGGCCAGAGAAGGAGAGAATTGCCTCGATTTTTGTGCATGGCCCTATTTCCTCTAGTCTTGACCCTGGGTATGTCTAGTTTTGACTGATTCCATCTAGGGTAAAATCTGGGTTGATTTTCCTATGTTGGTGCATGGTTTACGACTTGATTTAGCATGGATTTTGGTATTTGGTGATTCATTCCTGTCGGGTGGCGTTTGGACGTCAACGACAAGTGGATATTGATCGTGTTTACATGCGAGTCGATAGGTTTTTACTTATGCAAGTAGCGTGTGCTATTTTGGTTTCCGATGTGATTTTCATGTGCTTTAGCGTTGTGATATACTTGTAGGTACCCTACGTGATGTTGAGGCAAAGAAGATGAAGATGGAGACATCGGCACCGACACATGAGAAGCAAGGTGAGTAGATTATATCTATGGGGAGAAGTCGGGTGGATGGCGTATAGCACCCCCGCAGTCCGTGGTGATGTATACGAATACGTATACACACATATATTCATTATGTGTTGTTTAGGATTATTGATGGTAATAATGGATTATTGGTGATAAGGATGTATTGGTTGAGTATAGTGCGAAACCCTAGCGTAGTGGTTGCACCCACACTCACACATACACACATACTTGCATACATTCTTTCATTTATCTGTGCGCATATGATGGTGTGTGTATCTACACATGGGTATGGGACTATGTGTTCATATACGAGATTTGAGGATGATATGTGGGATTGAGATGAGTCGATGAGATTCGATTGAGGCCGTGAGATTTGGCGACATGACAGAGTTCGTATTGGAGATGTGATATGATGGTAGTGATACCTGTCATGTGATGAGATAGTGTGATATCGACTCAGATTTAGGTGGTTTCCATACCCCTCTCTAATGACTTGATTGTTGGGTTCGTAGTTCGCCGAGTAGGCGTTAGACTAGACCCGAGTCATACCTATTTCAAAACTAACGCATCAGGGATATTTTAAAGATAGGCAAAAGGGTTTATACGGATATTTTTAAAAGGCGCATCTTTCCTTAAAACACCGTAGCCCTTATTTTACCAAAAGCCCTGATTCGTCTTATTTCAAAAGGCAAGGTTGCATGATATATCTATTGAGGCAGGTTCTCTACTGTTGCGTTGATTATTCGATTCCGCATATTCATGCTATTTGCATTGCATCGCTTGTATTGTTGATATATTTCAGTCATGCTGCTAGGATACCAGCACTATTATCGATGATGCGTATGTTCCACGTATACTGTTGCCGGCTCACACACTTCATCATCGATAATTGCCATGTCACTACACTGTAGTACTGTTGCATTCAGTGTATGTTGCTTACATTTCTTTACATGTCGTATACATCATGCTTCCTGATTATACGCATTGAGATATGTTATTTCCATGATATTTCTGGTTTGTGGGAACCGTGGGTGTTTCAAAAGGAAAGTATGTAATTGTTTTAAAACCCGGTTACCCTTGATATGATATTTCAGTGCGTCCACCATGTGTTTTCTCGGTGCTGAGAGCGACATGTGAAACCCGATTCGAGGAGGCGGATGAGGCCGATTGCGGGTACATGGTGGACCCGGTATGGTTCCCCGGGGCAAGAAATGTTTTTCGTGGAGTAGACGATGAGCCTGGCAGGATGGCGAGTACCTACCGTTGATTGGTTGGACCTGGCGGTTATCCGGAGGATACCGACCAGAGTCGATAGATGGATATGGGTGTACTGCCGGGGCCAAGGGCCGATACCGCAGACAGAGCCCGTGGGCCGATCCGGACTGACGGAGCCCAATATGTGAGGATTTACGTCCCGATGCTGGGAACAGTTTTCATGATGTTTTCGAGTGCCGATGCTGGGCACTCCGGTTCCATGATTTTGACGTGTCGCGAGAGACACAGGTGGTTCATATCCTCATATTTCCATGCATATGCTGATGGTATTTACATGCATGATGGTTATTTTCATTGGGTGACGAGTGGACGGGATCCACGTACATGCAGATGGATTTCATTGATTGTACCTCACATTTATGTTATGCTATTACCTGAGGCACTGGCACGAGTACTTGGCACTGCACTCATGTATAGAGATTACATTGCCAGTTTAGCATGTTTCAGACTTATTCATATTGAGGTTTATATGTATATCTGATCGTATTGACCTAGGATGGGTCATGCATTCGATCTCTGCTTATAGATATTTTTCTATTCACGAGTTGGCAACTCACCCCCGTTGTGCCACTGTCCTTGCAGGTTTTTGCCGTACAGATTCCATAGCGGCATTTCCGGCACACTGCTTCTATATGGGTGACTTGCGTTGGTAGGTGGGTTCTTTTGTATCAGAACCGCCATTGTTCATGTATTATTTATTGTATCTAGTCATTCCATCAACCAAAACTTGTATATTGTTTCAGACTTAGAAACAGTGTTGTATTATTTCGACCTTAGAGTCGCGCTTGTAGTATTACGTTTTTCTGGCTGTTTTGAGTTCTTTTTGTGTTTTGATCCTCGCCCTTGGCGTTGTATATTATTATTGCTTGCGTGGTTGTGACCGTCGATTGACGAAGAGCTAGCTCCCGCTTGGGGATGCCTTTTATCATTTCATATATATTATTCTTGTTGTACCCCGTTTGGGGCCAGTTTTTACAAAGGAAACTCTGCCGAAATTTTCAGGAAAGGTTACACATTTTAAAAATGCATTTTCGGCTTAGTTATTTAAAAACTTGATTTTCGAAACGTGATTTCCTTACTTCTTAAAACCAGTTTCCTTATTTACTCTTTAAATGGTTTTAGATTTCTGGGCTTTTGGCTTACTTGGATCAGATGGGGTCATATAGACTTCATATGGTTCAAGGGCCAGTCACGTGCTCTTTTGGGGCGTGACACTAGTTTAATGTGTAATATCATATCAGTTTCCTAGTTATCAAATAAAGGTTATGATTTCACGTTTGTAAGCGATGTTGTTAACATCCACCTTAATCATGGTTTGATTGGGTCCGGTACACTGGAGAACGGTATATATGTCTTAAACCAATTACAGATTTTCAATGTCCAGAACACACTAAAAAGAAAGTCTCCAGATTTAAATAAAGCTTTCTTATGGCATTGTAGACTAGGTCACATCAATGAGACAAGGTTAACTAAGTTACATAGAGAAGGATATTTGGACTCATTCGAATATCAAACTTATGCCACTTGTCAATCATGTCTCAAAGGAAAGATGATAAAGACTCCATTCACTGGACATGGAGTAAGAGCGAGCGAGCTCTTAGGACTTATACACAGCGATGTATGTGGTCCAATGTCTACACATGCAAGAGGTGGTTTTTTCTATTTCATTACTTTTACGGATGATTACTCTAGGTACGGATTCATTTTTCTGATGAAACATAAATCCGAAGCTTTTGAGAAATTCCAAGAGTTTAAGAATGAAGTAAAAAACCAAACCGGCAAAAGTATCAAGACACTAAGATCTGATCGAGGTGGTGAATACTTAAGTGCCGAGTTCCTGGGTTACCTAAAAGAGAAAGGAATTCTCTCTCGGCTTACTCCTCCATACACTCCACAGCATAACGGTATATCGGAGAGACGGAATCGAACCCTATTAGATATGGTACGTTCCATGATGAGTAATGCTGAGTTACCACGATCTTTCTGAGGTTATGCGCTAGAATCAGCGGCATATCTTCTGAACAGAGCTCCTACCAAGACTGTGCCTACCACGCCATATCAGATGTGGAGTGGGAAGAAACCCCATCTTCAGCATATGAAGATATGGGGATGTCCAGCTTTTGTTAAAAAGCAGCATGCGGACAAACTCGAGGCACGATCAGTACAATGTAAGTTTGTGGGATATCCAAAGAACTCCAGGGGGTATTATTTCTATTACGCAGAGCAACAAAAGGTTTTTGTTTCTTGTAATGCCCATTTTCTAGAACAGCAGTTTATAGAAAAGGAAAACAAGTGGGAGCGAAATAGAACTAGAAGAAATTCCAGAACCACAAACTACTACTGAAAGTTTGGTAAGACTAGTAGCTAAAGAAGAACAGGACATTCCCGCACCCCTCCGCAGGAGTAGTAGACCGTCTCATCCGCCTGAGAGAAACTACAATTTTCTCATAGATGGGGATAGAGAGGATTGCGGCATTGATGATGATGAACCTACTAGCTTCCAGCAGGCCATCCAGAGCGGCGACTCGGTACGATGGCTAGATGCAATGCGGACCGAAATGGAGTCCATGTACACCAACAAAGTATGGACTTTGGATTTTGCTCCAGATGGGGTAAAACCCATAGGATGCAAATGGATCTTCAAGAAAAAGATTGGTGTAGATGGACAAGTGGAAACCTATAAGGCTAGACTTGTTGCAAAGGGTTTTCGTCAAAGACCTGGTTTGGACTATGACGAGACTTTTTCTCCAGTGGCTATGCTCAAATCCATTCGGGTCCTTCTTGCTATTGCCGCCTTCCATGATTATGAGATCAGGCAGATGGACGTAAAGAGGGCTTTTCTAAATGGTAATTTGGAAGAGTGTGTCTATATGGATCAGCCAGAAGGCTTCAATCAGAGTGGGAGCAGCGGGAAAGTGTGCAAGTTGCTTAAGTCCATTTATGGACTAAAGCAGGCATCGCGGAGTTGGAACATCTGTTTTGATGAAACGGTCAAAGAATATGACTTTATCAAAAATCCAGATGAACCATGTATATATAGTAAAATTGTAGCACGAACTGTCGTATTCCTCGTCTTGTACGTGGATGAAATTCTATTGATAGGAAATGACATTCCTATGCTACAATCTGTCAAAGGATTCTTGTCACACAGGTTCTCCATGAAAGACCTGGGTGATGCCTCTTACATTCTGGGGATCCAGATCTATCGTGATAGATCCAAGAGGATGTTGGGACTTTCGCAGTCCAGGTATATCAACACTATACTGAAAAGATTCAGTATGGAAGATTCTAAGCGCGGTAATCTACCGGCTTGTCACGGAATCACCCTATCCAAAGAGATGTCTCCCAAGACTGATTTGGAAAGGGATCGCATGTCTATTATACCCTACGCTTCTGCGGCAAGCTCTATAATGTATGCGATGTTGTGCACCAGACCAGATGTAGCTTACGCACTGAGCGTGGTAAGCCGGTATCAGTCAGACCCAGGGGAGAATCACTGGATAGCAGTGAAGAACATTCTCAAGTACCTGAGAAGGACTAAAGAGATGTTCTTGGTTTACGGCGGAAAAGACCTCAAGATCGAGGCCTTTGCTGATTCCGGCTTCCAGAGTGATAAGGACGATTCCAAGTCCATGTCAGGTTATGTCTTTACCCTCAATGGAGGGGCGGTGTGCTGGAAGAGTTCCAAGCAGGACACCGTTGCTGACTCGACGATGGAAGCGGAGTATATTGCTGTTTGCGATGCCGCAAAAGAAGCGGTCTGGATGAAGAAGTTCCTCACAGAACTTCAGGTGGTTCCTACCCTTGTTGATCCAATACCTCTGTATTGCGACAACAATGGAGCTATAGCATTAGCAAAGGAACCAAGGTCCCATCAGAAGTCCAGACACATCTTAAGTCGGTATCACCAGATCAGGGAGATCGTAGATCGCCGGGAAATCGAGGTCCGGAGAGTTGCTACAGAGGAGAACATTGCTGATCCATTCACAAAGGCCTTACCTCAGATTCAGTTCGAGAGGCTACTCGAGATCATCGGTCTTCGATATGCCAGTACATGGCCCTAGTGCAAGTGGGAGATTGTTAGTGTATATTCCCTAGGGGCCATTATTGTATCATACTATCTTGTATATTACTTAATGGAAGCTTGGGATATTCACAGTTATATAACAGTCTTGCTAAACATGGTAGTATGCTACTTTGTTTTATCTATCTTAATATGTGTGTACGTATTGATAGAGCCCTTAGGATCTTGCTTGACTACCAGCGTTGTGATGGCAATCACACTAGTGGGGGCTGGGTAGTCTACAAGCACATCCTTTTTCAGGTCCCTAGTCGTAGGATTATCGAGACAGGGCATCGATACTCCGGAGTAGACTAGTGTGTACGCTTCTCATCCCAGTTGGGGAGATGGTCTGACCCACATCCATCAGTACATCGTACTGAAGATAGTATACAGGTGCTCGTTGGGTTACGGGTACACCGGACAGGACTCGCGGGGAACTGTTGGTTGGTATTATACCCGTCGTCGGTTAACAGTTCCCAGGTGACATGAGTACAGCATAGTCTATAGACTTAACACTACTACTTCGCCTCGAGTGTGTCCTACTGTTCTTAGATTGCTACCCTACCACGGCTCAAAGGAGTCGTGCAAACAGGTAGCAGTTGGGTGCAGTCCTGAGCACTTGGAGGCAGTGGCGGTTAGACAGGATTCGTCTCTCCCGGTATTGGGAGTTGATATCGCGCTGTGTCAGAAAGCCATTAAGCAAAGTCCTTGGCCAGGGAAAGCGAGATTTACTGGTAGGTTCCAGTAGTTTCTCAATATGTAATGGGCTTCACTCCGACACGACTTATACCGCTTTTAGGGGACTGACGCTTGCCGCCACCCTAGGCCCGATATGCGATAGTCCTAGACGAACAGACCGGACTGTACGGAGATTGTCACATCAGGCTCAGTAGGAGTTCGGATGGGTTTCCTCATCGGCCTTCTTATCGACATCTACCTGGGGACCATTACGTACAGCTAGTGTCGCTTGCGGTCTGTAGTTAAACCCACTGCCAGCGTAGTAGTCGAGTCTTTAGAGTCCCACACAGAGAGTTTCCCTACTCCAGGCTTAACGATATAGAGTTCGTATGGTTTTACGACAAGGGTTCGGACGCATACGTGTTTAAACGAACGTACAATGTTCGGACAGTTTTTACTAGCCGGCTTTGGTTTAAGCCAGATTCTAGTATCGGATTATTGGATTTATACAGTCTAAAGTTTTTCCGTGTTTTCACGGATAGGAGGGGCGTTCTCGTAATTTGGCGGGAAGCTTCTAGAAGTATGGTGACTTGAGGGTTTAGGTGGCATTTACATTAAATGCATTTGTGACTCATTAGATGAATCATTCAAGTGAGTTAATGAAGCATTTATTGCTTAATGACTCACTTGATGATTCATTGCACATATTTAATGAAGCATGATGATAAATCATTTGATTTATTCATTTGATAATTCTTTATGATTCATAATATATTAGAAGTGAGAAACATTTTCATCATAATCTTGCTCACCTTCTCTCTCCTCAAGCTCTCTCTCTCTCTCTCTTCAAAGCCTAATCCTACCATCTCATGTGTTGAGATCAAGGATTAGCTAGACTATTTAATCCATAACCATACTCTATATCATCTAGGTGACTTTGATTAGCAACTAAAGAAACCTAGTTACCTCAAGATTAGAGGCAAAGCTTGGAGTAGAAGCTTTCAGGTGGATCGTCTATTACATAGAGGAGGCCGACGAGGAAGTGGATAACGAGAAGACGAAGGACTAGGTTCATTAGGTATAATCTCTTTTCATAGTAGTTAACAACTCCTATGTTTGTGTTAGTTATAGTTTAGAAAATATCCTTTCGGTTAGTCGATGTTGCTTCAAACAAAATGATTGTTTTTCATACAACGTCGACTTACAGTGACCATACTCTCCGGGTTGGAAATGGTTCCAATGTATATGCGGTTTCAGTGGGAGAGTATCACCTTGGGTTGCCGTCAGGGCGTATATTGGTTTTGAACCCATGTTATTATGTACCTAGTATGCTTTGTAATATAATATATGTTTCTTTGTTAGACAATGTAGTATATCATTTTGTATTGCAGAATAATGTTATGAATATTAATCTGAATTAAATGTTGGTTGGGTATGGTACACTTAATAACGGGATATACGTCCTAAATTAACACACAATTTTCAGCATACAACACACTAATAAAAGAAAACTTTCAGAAATAAATGAAGCTTTTTTTTGGCACTGTAGACTTGGTTATATTAACAAAATAAGACTAAACAAGCTATATAAAGATGGATATTTAAACCTCTTTGAATATAAATCTTATACGACTTGCCAATCTTGTATCAAGGGTAAAATGACCAAATCTCCGTTTATAGGACACGGAGAAAAAGCTACTCAGCTCTTAGCCCTCATACATAGTGATGTATGCGGGCCAATGTCTACACAGGCTAGAGGCGGTTTTTCTTACTTCATAACTTTTACTGATGATTTCTCAAGGTTCGGTCATGTGTTTTTACTAAAGCATAAGTCTGAAGCTTTCGAGAAATTCACTGAGTACAAACTTGAAGTAGAAAAACAAACCGGACTGAGTATCAAAATACTTCGATCAGATCGAGGTGGGGAGTATCTCAGTACAGAGTTTGCAAACTTTCTAAAAGAGAATGGGATTCTCTCTCAGCTCACTCCTCCTTACACACCACAACACAACGGTGTGTCAGAACGACGGAATCGGACCCTATTAGATATGGTTCGTTCCATGATGAGTGATACTGAGTTACCTGTCTCATTTTGGGGGCATGCATTGGAGACTGCAGCGTTTCTATTGAACAAGGTTCCAACCAAAACCGTGTCTACCACGCCATATGAGATATGGCATGAGAAGAGACCATCTCTTAAACGAGTTAAGATTTGGGTAAAGAAAAATCCGGACAAGCTCGAGACACGATCAGTCATGTGTAATTTTGTGGGGTATCCAAAGAATTCCTATGTATATCTATTCAACCATAAGGAGGAACAAAAGGTGTTTGTTTCTCAGTATGCCACATTTTTAGAAAAAGAATTTTTTACAAATGATACAGATGGCAATGTGGTAGACCTAGAAGAAGTTATAGAAACACAAGTTACAAATGACGACTTAGTTGAACCGGCTGTTGCAACAGAAACAAATGAACCTCAACCACTCCGTAGATCTGGTAGGATTTCTCGCCCACCAGAGAGATACTACGGTTTCCTCATTGATGGTGATAAAGAAGATTGCATCATGGAGGATGATGATCCTACCAGTTTTCAGCAAGCTATCACGAGTGGAGACTCTGTGAAGTGGCTAGATGCCATGAGATCTGAAATGGAGTCTATGTACACCAACAAAGTATGGACTTTGGACATTGTACCCCCTTGGGTAAAACCCATTGGGTGCAAATGGATCTTTAAAAGAAAGATTGGTGTAGATGGGCAGGTAGAGACCTATAAGGCAAGACTTGTGGCGAAAGGATTTCGTCAAAGACCGGGTCTGGAATATGACGAAACTTTTTCTCCCGTAGCCATGCTTAAATCCATTCAGATCCTGCTTGCTATTGTTGCTCACTACAACTATGAAATCTGGCAAATGGACGTTAAAACTGCATTTCTAAATGGTGATTTAGAAGAATGCATTTATATGGATCAGCCAGAGGGCTTCGTTGACAGTGGGAGCAGCGGGAAAGCATGTAGATTGCTTAAATCCATTTATGGATTAAAGTAGGCATCACGGAGTTGAAACATCTATTTTGATGATGTTATCAAAGAGTTTGATTTCATCAAAAATCCAGATGAACCTTGTGTTTATAAGAAGGCTGTAGGGAGAGCTGTCGCATTCCTCATATTGTACGTGGATGACATTCTTCTGATAGGAAATGACATTCCTATGCTGCAGTCGGTAAAATCATTCTTATCATAAAGGTTCTCCATGAAGAACCTGGGTGATGCCACGTACATATTGGGCATTCGGATCTATAGGGATAGATCCAAAAGGTTGTTGGGATTGTCCCAAACTAGGTACATCAACACCATCCTAAAGAGGTTTAGTATGGAAGACTCCAAGCGGGGTTCCTTACCCGCTTGCCATGGAGTCACTCTCTCCATGGACTTTTGCTCAAAGACCGATGAAAAGAGAGCTCGCATGAGCATTATACCCTATGCTTCAACCATAGGATCTATAATGTATGCGATGTTATGTACATGCCCTGATGTAGCTTATGCACTAGGTGTAGTAAGCAGGTATCAGTCCAACCCAGGGGAGAATCACTGGATAGTTGTGAAGAACATTCTCAAGTACTTGCGAAGGACTAAAGAATTATTGTTGGTGTATGGTAACGGAGATCTCCAAATGGAGGCCTTAACCGATTCGAGCTTCCAGAGTGATAAGGACGACAGCAAATCTATCTCTAGGTTTGTATTTACCCTCAATGGAGGGGCGGTGAGTTGGAAGAGTTCCAAACAGGATACCGTTGCAGACTCTACGATGGAAGCTGAGTACATTGCTGCTAATGATGCCGCAAAGGAAGCAGTCTGGATGAGAAAGTTCGTCTCGGAGCTAAGAGTAGTTCCAACCATTATTGATCCAATACCATTGTATTGTGATAATAATAGGGCTATGGCGTTAGCCAAGGAGCCCAGGTCCCATCAGCGGTCCAGACACATCCTGAGGCGATATCATTTGATCCAGGAGATAATAGATCGCCGCGAGATCGAGATTCAGAGAGTAGATACAAAGAATAACACTGCAGATCCACTCACCAATGCCCTCCCTCAGCCGCAGCATGAGCGACTTTTTAAGACGTTGGGTATGAGATACGCCAATAACTGGCCTTAGTGCAAGTTGGAGATTGTTGGATATATGTATGCCCTAGAGGCCATTATATGATAGTGGATGTATTTTTACATGTATATATATATATATATATATATATATATATATATATTCAGGAGATTTTCTTGCTCGACATGATAGTATGCTATCTGGTTACTCTTTATATGACATGTTCATGCTTTTATTCGTTTGTAGATGTTGATAAAGCCCTGAGGATATTTGCTTGACTACTGTGATTATGATGCAGATCATACTAGTGGGACATGTGTAGTTTATAAGCATATCCTGAAATGTCCCTAGTCGTGGATGTATCGAGACGGGGCATCGATATTCCAGAGTAGACTAACGTATATGATACTAGACCCATATGATGGGCGATGGATGTTCCCATATCCATTGATGTTTGACATCAAGATCGTATGCGGGTGATCAGTGGAGACTGGGTACACTGGACGGACTCGCCAAGAACTCCTATATGGTATTATATCTATCGTCGGATAGCAGTTCTCAGCTGATACTGGTACAGGTTAGTCTGTAGACCCGAGATCGTCATAGAGTCTTATGTGTTCTCCCACTGTGCTTTGATTTCCACCCTACCATGGCTCTGCTGAGTCGTGCAAACAGGTGGCTTTTGGGTACAGTCCCGAGACATATGGAGGCAATGAGCGATAGGAGGGGTTTCGTCTCTCCCGGTATTGGGGGTTCATGTTGCGCTGTGCTCGATTGGCTATACCAGTAAGTCCCTAGCCAAGGCTGTTAAGATTTACTGATAAGTGTTATCAGTAGTTTCTCGGCTTGATTATAGGCATACATCGGCATGACTTATTGAGTTATTGGGGTCGACGATACCATCCCTAGACTTTATATGCAGCATATCTGACGAAGAGACTGGACTGTACGGTAGTGTTACCAGTTGGCTCGACGTGAGTTTTGACAGGTTCGCTTGTTTTCTTCTGATCGCTCAATACCCGGGTGGCCGTTAGGTTTAGCTGACCTCTTGCGGCTTGGGGGTGCTTGATATGATCATCACCCACTGCCGGCGTATTTACGAGTCTTAAAGTCCCACAAAGGAGTTTCTCAGCCTAGGCGAAACGATGTGGTGTGCATATGTGATATGCGCGGGGACCCGATTAAATGCGCGTATGTGATACCGTATATTGATCGGGCGATTTACTATTGGTCGGGTCGTATGTGATATGGTCGGTTTGTTAAATCAAGTGTTGATTTAACATTGACTTTATTGCTCACTTTCTTTAAACCCTTTTCTTTATTGTATGCATGCATGTTTGCATATGTTTATGTTGATGCACATGTTGATGTGCATGCATACATACATGCATACACTTGTGTGTATCATGGTTGTTGATACACTAGTGGTAGCAATGCAAGACTCACATGAAAATATTTATCTAAATATTTATTTTTGATTTAATGTAAATAGAATTAATTCATGGTTGATATTTATTCTTCATTCTCTACACTTAACCTTGGATTAACCATGAGTTAATTTTCAATGGCTCTCTTTTCTCCAAAGTAAATATCTAGATATTTATTAACCCATGGTTTAGGATGAGAGTGGAAATTATATATAATTTCTATTCTCATTTTTATTATAAAGATTATCATAACTTGAGCTCTTGAGTTGCCATCATCTTCTTCCTCCTCTCTCTTGCTCTCTTGACTTTGTTAGTGAGTGAGATAGTGATAAAGATAGGGTTTTGAAGTGAGAAAACAAACCACATCATCATTCTACACTAGTCTAGCCAATTAGTTTAGAGTGTTAGCTTCATCTTCATCTTTTGATCAAGTGGAGCTTGGAGCTTGGACAAAGAGGACTCCGGGTGGATCATCGTGGACTCGGAAGATCACTAGCAAACCCGTTCAAACTCTCAAGTAGCCAAGGAGTCAAGCAAAGAGAACTACAAAGGTTGTATTCTCTTTACTTAGTATTTTATTACTTGTAGTATGTGATACTACTTCATATGTTACTTTAAATTTCTAGTTTGATCCTAAGTTAGTTTGCTTAGCACCCTATAAAATTAAATTGTAGCATGTTTGATGCATTACAAACCCTTGTGAGGTGCTAGGCAAACCCTAACATGAAAATCTCTGTATAGTCCGGTCTATTCGTCTAAGAGTATTGCATATCGAGTCTAGGGGGGTGGATAAAGTCAGACTCCTAATAACGCGGTATTTCGTGTCGGTATGAAGCCCATCACCCACTAAGAAACTACTGATCCAAATCAGTAATTCTCGTCTACCTTGGCTAAGGATTTTTGGTGATGGCCACCCGTGCACCTCGTGACATCAACCCCCAATACCGGGAGAGACGAATCCCCGACAATCCGCTCACTGCCTCCATGTGGCTCGGGACTGTACCCAACTAAAACCTATTTACACGACTCTTTTGAGCTATGTGTAGGGTTCCTAGGCACACTCATGAGGTTCCACAAGGCATCAACCATGCCAAATTCAAAAATTTATGTGCCGAGAAACCCTATGCAAGATCGTTAACTAGAGGATAGGCGAAACTCTAAGCAAGCAAACAACTTTACTGATAAGTGAAAGAGATTACAACCTTTGTAGATCCGGTCCTTCACTTCATTAGCTCCGTGTAGACGTCCCCATCGCTGTGATCGTGCACTCTGGACTCTAGAGAAGCTCCACGAGAAGAACGAACGTGCTTGCTACGATTACTTCGAGGCCGAAGATGATCTAGGTCGGGGAGACACTAACTCAAGCTATTCCTTCACTACGTCATAAACTTCGTGAAGAGAACACACTCTACTACATGGCAAGTGGTAGAGGATGAAGACGTAGGAAGTGGGCTCACTTTAGAATTGATTTTCTCACTCTTTTTCTCATGGCACCATTGGAGCTAGTAAGCTTTTGGATGGAGCTTGATGAAGAAGAAGAAAAAAGAAAGAATTAATTATCCAAATGAAAAATTATCCAATAAATAATGTAACCATGGGTGAGTTAAGCTATCATGCTTAAATCATGTAGAGAATTAACCAAAGCATTAGGTTAAAGGTTAGGTTAAAGAATATCAAAAGAAATGACAAAAGAGTGGACTTTGTCAAAGCTTCTCCAAGCTTCTTCAAGCTTGATTACTTTGACTAAGTTAAACCCTTTTGTTAAATCTTAAGATAAAACAATAACCCTAATCTTTACCCTAATCTTGGTATGAGTCTCATACACCCATCTTGTGTGTATCATCAAGCATGATACAAACATATACACTTGCATATATCACATATAAACAATGTGCACAAACAAGTGAGAAAATAAATCTTAAGTGAGCTAATACTAGTTAATGTAATGTAATATATCAAATACATAATTATACATTAAATTATTAAATCAACTCTTGATTTAATAATCCGGCAAAAACCGACTAATATCATGTGTAACAACTTATCGAATCAACACTTGATCCGATAACCCGGCTATATCGCATACAACCGATCAATGTTACAAATCGCGAGAATAGAATACGGTATCTCATATCGTATTAATCTCGGTCCCGCACATATCACATATGTTAGTTATATGTATGCCCTAGAGGCCATTACTGTACATTGGATGTATATTGTAGTGGATGCTGGGACGTATATAGGGAGGACTTTCTTGCTCGACATGATAGTATGCTATCTGGTTGCTCTTTACCTTAACGTGTACACTGATTGTCTCTCTGTTACATGTTGGTAAAGACCTTAGGATGTGTACTTGACTACCTGGACTATGATGCGGATCATACTAGTGGGGACATGGTAGTCCATAAGTACATCCTTCAAAGTCCCTAGTCGTGGGTGTATCGAGACGGGGCATCGATATACCAGAGTAGACTAGCGTGTACCTTCTCGACCCATACAGATGGGCGATGGATGATCCCATATCCATCGGTGTTTGACATCAGAGATGATATACGGGTGCTCAGTAGAGACTGGGTACACTGGACGGACTCGCCGAGAACTCCCAGATGGTATTATACCGCACGTCAGATGGCAGTTCTCTGGTGACACTGGTACAGAGTAATCTGTTGACCCGAGATCGTCATAGAGTCTTGTGTGGTTCCCACTGTGCTTTGATTTCCATCTTACCACGTCCAAGAGGGCGTGCAAAACGGTGGTTTTTCGGTACAGTCCCGAGTCACATGGAGGCAATGAGCGATAGGAAGGGATTCGTCTCTCCCGGTATAGGGAGTTGATGTTGCGCTGTGTTCGATTGGCTATAACAGGAAATCCCTGGCCAGGGTTGCTGAGATTTACTGGTAAGTGTTACCAGTAGTTTCTCGAATTGTTATAGACCTCATATCGACACGACTTATCGAGCTATTGGGGTCTGACGTTTACCACCCCTAGGCGAGATATGCGACATATCAGACGATCAGACCGGACTGTACGGTAGTGTTACTGGTTGGATTCACAGGAGTGTGAGTGGGCTTGCTCGTCAATCTTCTGATCGCTCAATACCCGGGTGGCCGTTACGTTTAGCAGACCGCTTGCGGCTTGTGGGTGCTTGATATGATCATCATCTGCTGCCGGCGTATTGACGAGTCTTTAGAGTCCTACACAGAGGTTTCCTGGCTCAAGCGAAACGAAATAGGAGCGCATATGAGATATGTGCGGGACCGAGAATGATACCAGTATGTGATACTGTATTTGATTCTCGCGATTTGTGACATTGATCGGTTATATGCGATATAGCCGGGATATCGGATCAAGTGTTGATTCGATCAGATGTTACTGTTTATATTAGTCGGTTATATGTAATATGACTGGATCATTAAATCAAGTGTTGATTTAATGATTTAATGCATAATTATATATTTGATATATTACTTTGCATTAACTAGTATCGGTTCACTTAAGATGGATTTTCTCACTCGGATGTGCGCATTATATATGTGATATGATTTTGTGCACTTGCTTGTATCATGTTTGATGATACATGCTTTTTGGTTAAGTGTAAAGTATTAAACCTTGGTTAATGAAATGGTTAGGGTTTATTATTTGTTATTCATTTATCTTATTTAGTTATCCATTTATTTTTGATAAATGAATAAAAGAAAGAGAAAAGAATGGTGGCTTCATTTGTTGTTTAGTTAAAGCTTCATGAAGCTTTGACTTAGTCCACCATTCTTATCTCATCCTTAACCCTAACCATACCACTCAACCATGATTAATTCTCTACACTAAACCATGGTTCTAAGATGATAAGAATGGATTATTCTTTTCATTTTAGAATTAACTTATCATAACAATATTCTTCTTCTTCTTCCTTTCTTCAAGTGAAGAAAGCAAGGTCCATCAATGGTGATTGATGGAAATGAGTGAGAAATCCAAATCTAAAGTCTACCCACTTCCTATTTCTTCATCCTCTACCTCTTGCCAAGTAGTAGAGTGTGTTTACTTCACAAGTTTCTTGACTTGGTGAAGTCGGAGCTTGATTTAGCGATGCCTCGACGTAGATCATCTTCAGCATGGACATCGACGACCTAGCTTGCCCATTCTCCGATGAAGCCGACGCTAGAGCCCGGATTTGATTTGGACAGCGGAGAGGACCTCATCTCGGAGCCGTGGAGGTGGAGGACCGGATCTACAAAGGTTGTATTTCCGTATCTCATAGTTAAGTGTTAACTAGTTTTTTGTTTCGCCTAGTTTTCTAGCCAACGATCTTGTTAGGGTTTGTAGGCACCGTTAAAATTTGAAATTGGCATGATCGATGCCTTGTGAGACCTCACTAGGGTGCCTAGGAACCTTTCACTGGTATCAGAGCCTAGCTAGAGCCTTTGGCGAAGTCTAGACGGATTTTGAACTCCGAACGAACCCGAAATCCTAACACACCCATGCTCTCTGTCCAATTTCAAAAACAGGGATTTTTCAGTATTAAAAATATGAAGAAAATCAAGCAGGGTTTTCTAGGAATTACTGTAAATTTCGTGGACCTAATTCAACTTTCCCACCGCGTTTCCGCGGCACGAGCATGGCTCGTGCGGCGGAAGCGCGGCCGTTTTGTCTTTTGTGGCATCCAAATTTGTACAGTAATTCATAAAATACAGGGTATTTTTAATATTTTTTCAAGAGTTGAATTTTTCTGGGTTGTTTTGGGGATTCGAATGTTCGATCGGATTATCAAATTTTGTCTGTGTGACTTTCCGGATAAATTTTAGAATATGTTAAAAAGTTCGACCGAATATAAATACCCAATTTTTCCCCTGTCGGGAAATTTCCAAGTGTTGGATTTTTCCGTAGTTTAACGACGTTCTAAATAGTGCAAGTAATGCGATGGACCCTCTAGAAGACAACAAACCTTAACTCGATTATGTGACCGTCTTGAACTGCCTTTTGAACCTTCGGGTTTGGGGCAGTACGGCGTGCCACATGTGGGGCGTTGGCTTGACCCTTCTACGGCTGGACCGTTGGTACTGAGGCACGAACTGAATGTTGTTAGACTTATTTCATGTGTTGATCTGTATCGGGAAAACTTGGGTGTTTGACTGTTCGATCGAAAAGTTTAACATTTTCTGTTTATCTGGAATGGGATACAATAATTGGAATTCACAACAAGTTATGAGATAACTGAATGAATGTTATAAACATAGTAGTTTAGTCTCACTTGATCGGTTGCCACGGAATTTTGATGTGATCAAAAGTCCGTCGCAATCACGTAGCGTACGCGGATACTCGCCGATAAACTTAATAGACAGCCTCACCCCATAGCCCCGACCAAGTGACTGTAGGAGAACCCCGTCGCCGAAAGCATCCGTTCGGGTGCTCGCGGCAGCGGTGTTCCGTCTTGGTGCACTTCGTCGACGGTATCGGGGGTGCGGCCGCCTATTAAAGTTTGCGACGAGCATTCGATCAGGATGTCGGGAATCTTGTTGAATTGCCCGACTTGATATTGAAAAGAGTTTTCGATTTTGAGACTAAAATGCGGGGTTTATAATTGTTAGGCATACGATGTCTAAGTAATTCATTTGGTCAGGCATGCGATGTCTGAGGTGGTTGCGGATTCCAACTGTTGTAGTTTTACACTTTCTTTTCTGTGACCGTAAGTGTAATATGTGATATCGCCGGTTTCGTTGCTATATGTCAACGACAATTGGGATGAACATATTTACTTACGTTGATGACATGTGATGTTATGTGTTGCTGGATATGTTATATTGGATCGTCGTGTTTGAATAGCCGGGGGTTTTTATGTGAGATGAGTGTTTTTTCATTTTCATTCATGTAAAAACTTGTATGTAATATTCTTTTATTGGGATGCTTCCAGGTTGCGGAAGTAGTCACCGTTTGTATATTATTTACTTTTCCGCACTAGGATAGACCCAAGGAGGAGGGCACAAGTAACCGGGTTCTGGAGTCCAGTGGGAGACCAACTCGAGGAGTCGAGCCCGGGTCTCCTAACTCCAGAATTGGTAGGGTTGCTTGCTGCTCTCGTAGGGGTCTAGGGGTGTGGGTTTGGCTATTCATCACGACCGTGGAATCCGTGTTTTATACTGGCTCGTATTGAAAACACGGACATCCTAGTATATCCAATATTTCATATGATTCTTCTGCTGCGATATCTGTGATGTGATCATGTGATGTTCTGTGATGGATATAGTATATAGTATATATGATATATTATATAGACGTTACTTATGTTTTACACCCGCGCTAGCCCTGCCCTACTCTGTCGTTAGTTACCTAACCTAACGGTGCACGAGGGGACATCGAGGTGAATGCGGATGGCATAAGTGTACGTCGTATTTATCTGTGATGTTTAGGTACTTAAATGATGGGACTTCATTAATATGATTAATGAAAGAAAAGAAACCTAAGATGTTGTAGAATCGAATTTCAAAATAAAACAGGTAGCTACAGTTCTTGCTTTGCACAGCGGTATATACGATATATCCTGCACCTTATTCGATGAGGAAAGGACCGAGATCCCTTCACCGGGAGTGACTCCTTTAGCAATAACTGGCGGATGCTACACACTCGGTTTGTCTTTTGATTGCTTTTAAGAGTTTTTGCTTTGCACAGAGATATATATGATATATCCCGCACCTCATTCGACGAGGAAAGGACCGACGATCCCTTCACCGGGAGTGACTCCTTTAGCAAAACTAGAAAAGCCTCGAAAGCACTCCATTTCAAAACCATTCGATCCTACAACGATATCAAGTTCATTACGCAATAGGTTTTCAGAAAAATCTGTCGTAGCCCTCCGTCATTTCAGATACGTACTAGTTAGTATTCGTGCTGCGGTTGTTTGGCCTCCGTCAAGGCGTAGTGTACGGTAGCTAACTAGTGCTTATCTGCTAGCATATGATGCGATTGGATTAGGGTATTCGTACGGCGTTGTTTAGCCTCCGTCAAGGGTCGTGCGGGTGGGTTTAATTCAATCAGGAAATGACGGGTTGAACTTGACTAGCGGACTATGGGTTGTTTGGCCTCCGTCAAGGTCATAGCACGCTAGGGGTAAAATATTATCGGGAATTTCAAGTGTTGAAATTTGCAATGAGATTGCATACCTTCTATGAGATAGTTGGATCCCGATACCCGCTGCGAGTAATTGTTACTCCTGGGAGAGTTTTACGCATTACAATAGCCGATCAAGTAGGTGTCTAGAAAGGTGTCAACGGGGTTACGCCTCTGGGAAAACGAGGTTTACATTAATTAGGTTCGTGCGAAAGCACGGGGGACCTCCCTCAAAGTACCGACACTGGCCTGGCTGAAAGATTGGCGAACTTGTAGTGTGTAATTAATCCCGGCTAGTCTTTCCTTTTAGGGTTTGAAAGAAGATTTGATAAAAAGCAGTGGGAGCCATCCTGATTAGATAAAATAATAACCAATCTATTCTTGTAAGAGCGCACGCTGAGTGTTTTCTTCTCTCTCTCTCCTGGTAGCGACCATGTCACGCCTTAATCAAGATAATAAAACGGATTATTGACCGAACCCGCTTGTTATACTGAGCTGGGGAACGTTGGTCCCGCTCCAACTTATAATTGTTATAAGACAGAGCAGGAGATTGGGGAATACTAGATTTCCCGTGCCGCCCAAACGATGAGAGTGCATGTTGATGTATCATCTTCGGGTGTGTTCATTACAAAGAACTGTTTCTCAGTATCCTCCGCATCCTTGGTATATGATACCGGATCAGGATCCCAGATATGTAATCTGTTACATAGGGCTACAAAAGGGTAGAAAAACTGAGAACGGGTGATAAGTTTCATGAGACAGAAAACGGGGCAAGTGTTGCAGCCAAGTCTGTTAGTCACTGTCACCCTGTATTGTAATACATTGATTCTGAACGAATGTTATTAGATACCGAACCTGATATACAAAATCATATCAGTTTCTTTATTAGTAAAGAAATGATAAAATTTTGTATTGTTGGATAATGTTTTGAACATTTCCTATATCAAAAGTTGATCGTATCAGGCACGTTATCTAAAAGCATTGATGTTCTAAATCAAACTACAGTTCTTAGTAGACGGAACACACACAAGAGGAAGAGTTCAGAAATGAACGAATCCTTCTTGAGGCATTGTAGACTAGGTCATATCAATGCGACCCGACTAGCTGAAGTTACGTGTAGATGCATATTCAAATCAGTTTGAATTTACATCTTGTGAAACTCGCCAGTCATGTCACAAAGATAAGATGACCACAGCTCTGTTTATTGGAAACAGAGAAAGAGTTAGTGAACTCTTGGGATGATACATGTTGATGTATGTAGGTCCCCTGTCTACACATACCAGGACTGGTTCTTTATACTTCATTACGTTCTCTGATGATCTCTCAAGATTCAGACCTATGTTCCTGTTGAAACACAAGTCCGAACCTTTTGTAATATTCACAGAATATAAGTTAGAAGTAGAGAACCAGAATACGGGTATAAGTATTATGCCCTATGATGAGATCAGGGAGGAGAATACTTATGCACAGAAATCCTGGACTATTCTAAAGGAGAATGAGATTCTCTCTCAGCATTACTCCTCCGTATACACCATAGCACGATGGTATGTCGGGGTGGAGCAGATACACCCTATTTTGATATGGTGTGCTCTATGATGAGTACTACTGAGTTACCTATTTCCATTTGGGAGTTATGCACTTATGAAGTTGCATACCTATTGAATTAGGTTCGAATCAAATCAAAGCCTACCATTTCATATGTGATATGGAAAGGGAAGAAACCATGTCTTAAGCTAGTTAAGATTTGGAGTTGTCCGGCCTATGTCTAAAAGCAAAATCCGGACAAGCTCGAGGCAACGTCTGTTATGTAGAACTGGAAACGTTCCAGCTATAAAAACTGGAGTTGATGATTTGGTAGAACCGAAAGATTCAGTAGATTCCAACGAACCTCAGCCTCTCCGCCGATCTAGTAGGGTTCCTCACCCACCTGAGAGATACTTCGGTTGCTCTATGACAGTGGGAGCGAGGATTGCATCATGAGATGATGACCCAACTAATTTCGAGCTGGCCATCAGGAGTAAGACTCTATAAGAATGGCTGGATGCTTAGCAATCTGAGATGGAATCCTTATACACCAACAAAGTATGGACTTTGGTTGCTATATCTGAAGGGTTAAATCCCCATCAGGAGCAAGTAAATCTTGAGAAGATTACTTAGTGTAGATGGAAAAGTTGAGACTTTCAAAGCTAGACTTGTTAAAAGTTTGCATCATTGACCAGGCATGGATTATGATGAAACCTTTTTAAAGTAGCTATGCTTAAGTCCATCCAGATCCTACTTGCCACGGCTACATACCATGACTACGATATCTGGTGGTTGGGTGTCATGACTACTTTTCTAAATGATGTTTTAGAAGAGTGCGTCTATAAGTACACAGCCAGAGGGCTTCGTAGACAGTGGGAGCAGCGGAAACGTGTGCAAGATGCTTTATAGGATAAAGCAGGAATCGCGGAGTTGGAACATCTGTTTTGATGGATTAGTCAAGGAAGTTGACATCATCAAAATGGTAGATGAACCTTGTATATACAAAAAGGTAGTAGGGAGTATGGTGGTGATCCTCGTAGAGCACGTGGATGACATACTCTTGATAAGAAAGGAGTTTCTTATGCTACGCTCGATCAATCTCCGTTTATCACAAAGATTCTCCGTGAAGGATCAAAATGATACCTCCTAAATCCTGAGTTTTAGATCTATGAGATAGATCTAATTGGATGTTAGGATACTCACTCGAAGTAGTGAGATGGTATCAATCGATCCTAGGGAGAATCACTGGAAGTGTTCCAGAGTGATAAAGACGACTGAATGTCAGTCGCAGGCATTGTCTTTACCCTCAGTAAAGGGACGGTATGTTGGAAGAGTTCCAAGCTAGATACCGTGACATACTAGACGATAAAGGCAGGATACATCGCTACTAAAGATGCTACCAAACAAGCTGTTTGGGTGTATATTGGTTCATGAGATGAACTAAGTTCCTCCCATTGTATGACAATGGAGTTGTGGCTTATGCCGAGGAACACAGGTCCCATCAGTGATCCAGACATATTCTAAGGCAGTATCACTTGATCAAGGAGATGGTTGATCTCTAAGTGATCGAGGCAAGGAGAGCAGACTCAGAGGATAACACGGCGGATCCACTCACGAAGGCCTATTCCCAGAGAGAGACTTTTATGGGATGGTTGAGTATGAGATACTTCGACCACTGCTACAGATGGCCCTAGTGCAAGTGGGAGATTGTTAGTTATATGTATGCCCTAGAGGCCATTACTGTACATTGGATGTATATTGTAGTGGATGCTGGGACGTATATAAGGAGGACTTTCTTGCTCGACATGATAGTATGCTATCTGGTTGCTCTTTACCTTAACGTGTACACTGATTGTCTCTCTGTTACATGTTGGTAAAGCCCTTAGGATGTGTACTTGACTACCTGGACTATGATGCGGATCATACTAGTGGGGACATGGTAGTCCATAAGTACATCCTTCAAAGTCCCTAGTCGTGGGTGTATCGAGACGGGGCATCGATATACCAGAGTAGACTAGCGTGTACCTTCTCGACCCATACAGATGGGCGATGGATGATCCCATATCCATCGGTGTTTGACATCAGAGATGATATACGGGTGCTCAGTAGAGACTGGGTACACTGGACGGACTCGCCGAGAACTCCCAGATGGTATTATACCGCACGTCAGATGGCAGTTCTCTGGTGACACTGGTACAGAGTAGTCTGTTGACCCGAGATCGTCATAGAGTCTTGTGTGGTTCCCACTGTGCTTTGATTTCCATCTTACCACGTCCAAGAGGGCGTGTAAAACGGTGGTTTTTCGGTACAGTCCCGAGTCACATGGAGGCAATGAGCGATAGGAGGGGATTCGTCTCTCCCGGTATAGGGAGTTGATGTTGCGCTGTGTTCGATTGGCTATAACAGGAAATCCCTGGCCAGGGTTGCTGAGATTTACTGGTAAGTGTTACCAGTAGTTTCTCGAGCTATTGGGGTCTGACGTTTACCACCCCTAGGCGAGATATGCGACATATCAGACGATCAGACCGGACTGTACGGTAGTGTTACTGGTTGGATTCACAGGAGTGTGAGCGGGCTTGCTCGTCGATCTTCTGATCGCTCAATACCCGGGTGGCCGTTACGTTTAGCAGACCGCTTGCGGCTTGTGGGTGCTTGATATGATCATCATCTGCTGCCGGCGTATTGACGAGTCTTTAGAGTCCTACACAGAGGTTTCCTGGCTCAAGCGAAACGAAATAGGAGCGCATATGAGATATGTACGGGACCGAGAATGATACCAGTATGTGATACTGTATTTGATTCTCGCGATTTGTGACATTGATCGGTTATATGCGATATAGCCGGGATATCGGATCAAGTGTTGATTCGATCAGATGTTACTGTTTATATTAGTCGGTTATATGTAATATGACCGGATCATTAAATCAAGTGTTGATTTAATGATTTAATGCATAATTATATATTTGATATATTACTTTGCATTAACTAGTATCGGTTCACTTAAGATGGATTTTCTCACTCGGATGTGCGCATTATATATGTGATATGATTTTGTGCACTTGCTTGTATCATGTTTGATGATACATGCTTTTTGGTTAAGTGTAAAGTATTAAACCTTGGTTAATGAAATGGTTAGGGTTTATTATTTGTTATTCATTTATCTTATTTAGTTATCCATTTATTTTTGATAAATGAATAAAAGAAAGAGAAAAGAATGGTGGCTTCATTTGTTGTTTAGTTAAAGCTTCATGAAGCTTTGACTTAGTCCACCATTCTTATCTCATCCTTAACCCTAACCATACCACTCAACCATGATTAATTCTCTACACTAAACCATGGTTCTAAGATGATAAGAATGGATTATTCTTTTCATTTTAGAATTAACTTATCATAACAATATTCTTCTTCTTCTTCCTTTCTTCATGTGAAGAAAGCAAGGTCCATCAATGGTGATTGATGGAAATGAGTGAGAAATCCAAATCTAAAGTCTACCCACTTCCTATTTCTTCATCCTCTACCTCTTGCCAAGTAGTAGAGTGTTTTTACTTCACAAGTTTCTTGACTTGGTGAAGTCGGAGCTTGATTTAGCGATGCCTCGACGTAGATCATCTTCGGCATGGACATCGACGACCTAGCTTGCCCATTCTCCGATGAAGCCGACGCTAGAGCCCGGATTTGATTTGGACAGCGGAGAGGACCTCATCTCGGAGCCGTGGAGGTGGAGGACCGGATCTACAAAGGTTGTATTTCCGTATCTCATAGTTAAGTGTTAACTAGTTTTTTGTTTCGCCTAGTTTTCTAGCCAACGATCTTGTTAGGGTTTGTAGGCACCGTTAAAATTTGAAATTGGCATGATCGATGCCTTGTGAGACCTCACTAGGGTGCCTAGGAACCTTTCAACATATGTGCTCCTACTCCGTTTCGCTTGAGCCAGGAAACCCCTGTGTAGGACTCTAAAGACTCGTCAATACGCCGGCAGTAGGTGATGATCATATCAAACACCCACAAGCCGCAAGCGGTGTGCTAAACGTAACGGCCACCCGGGTATTGAGCGATCAGAAGATCAACAAGCAAGCCCGCTAGTTCTCCTGTGAATCCAATCAGTAACACTCCCGTACAGTCCGGTCTCGTCGTCTGATATGTCGCATATCTCGCCTAGGGGTGGTAAACGTCAGACCCAAGTAGCTCGATAAGTCGTGTCAATATGAGGTCTATAACAGTTTGAGAAACTACTGGTAACACTTACCAGTAAATCTCAGCAACCCTGGCCTGGGATTTCCGGTTATAGCCAATCGAACACAGCACAACATCAACTCCCTATACCGGGAGAGACGAATCCCCTCCTATCGCTCATTGCCTCCATGTGATTCGGGACTGTACCCAAAAACCACCGTTTTGCACAACCTCTTAGACGTGGTAAGGTGGAAATCAAAGCACAGTGGGAATCACACAAGACTCTATGACGATCTCGGGTCAACAGACTACTCTGTACCAGTGTCACCGGAGAACTGCCATCTGACGTGAGGTATAATACCATCTGGGAGTTCTCGGCGAGTCCGTCCAGTGTACCCAGTCTCCACTGAGCACCCGTACACCATCCTTGATGTCAAACACTGATGGATATGGGATCATCCATCGCCCATCATATGGGTCAAGATGCGTATACGCTAGTCTACTCTGGTGTATCGATGCCCTGTCTCGATACACCCTCGACTAGGAACAGTTATAGGATGTACTCGTCGACTACCGTGGCCCCACTAGTATGATCTCATCATAGTCCCAGTAGTCGAGTACATATCCTAAGGGCTTTATCAACATGTAATATAGAGACAATCAGTGTACATGTTAAGATAAAGTGCAACCAGATAGCATACTATCATGTCGAGCAAGAAAGTCCTCCCTATATATGTCCTAGCATCCACTACAATATACATCGTATGTATAGTAATGGCCTCTAGGGCATACATATAACTAACAATCTCCCACTTGCACTAGGGCCATCTGTTGTGGTATCACATACCCAACAATTGGCTGCGGTTGAAGTATCTCATACTCAACCATCCCATAAAAGTCTCTACTGGGAAAAAGGCCTTTGTGAGTGGATCCGCGCTGTTGTCCTCTGTGTCTACTCTCCTAACCTCGATCTCCCTGGAGATCAACCATCTCCATGATCAGGTGATACTGCCTAAGAATTATATCTGGATTTCTGATGGGACGGTAATTCATTGGCTAAAGCCACAACTCCATTGTCACACAATGGTAGGAACGAAGTTCATCTCATGAACTTGTATACACCCAGACTGCCTCTTTGGTAGTATCTTTGGTAACGATGTATCTTGTCTTTAATCATCTAGTATGTCACGGTATCTAGCTTGGAACTCTTCCAACATACCGTCCCTCCACTGAGGGTAAAGACAATGCCTGCGACTGACATTCAGTCGTCCTTACCACCCTGGAACCTTTCCAGTGATTCTCCCCAGGATCGATTGATACCATCTCACTACAACTAGTGAGTATCCTAACATCCAATTAGATCTATCTCATAGATCCATAACTTAGGATTTAGGAGGTATCACTTTGATCCTGTATGGAGAATCCTTATGATAAGCGGAGATTGACCGAGCGTAGCATAAGAAACTCCTTCCCTATCAAGAGTATGTCATCCACGTACTCTACGAGGATCACCACCATACTCCCTACTACCTTTTTGTATATACAAGGTTCATCTACCATTTTGATGAAGTCAAACTCTTTGACTACCACATCAAAACAGATGTTCCAACTCCGCGATGCCTGTTTTATCACATAAAACATCTTGCTCACGTTTCCGCTGCTCCCACTGTCTACGAAGCCCACTGGCTGTGTACTTATAGACGCTCTCTTCTAAAACATCATTTAGAAAAGCAGTCATGACACCCAACCACCAGATATCGTAGTCATGGTATGTAGCCGTGGCAAGTAGGATCTGGATGGACTTAAGCATAGCTCCTTAGAAAAGGTTTCATTATAATCCATACCTGGTCAATGATGCAAACCTTTAACAAGTCTAGCTTTGAAAGTCTCAACTTTTCCATGTACACCAAGTAATCTTCTCAAGATATACTTGCTCCTGATGGGGATTTAACCCTTCAGATAAAGTAACCAAAGTCCATACTTTGTTGGTGTATAAGGATTCCATCTCAGATCGATAAGCATCCAGCCATTCTTACAGAGTCTCACTCCTGATGGCCAGCTCGAAACTAGTTGGGTCATCATCTCATGATGCAATCCTCGCTCCCACTGTTATAGAGAAACCGAAGTATCTCTCAGGTGGGTGAGGAACCCTACTAGATCGACGGAGAGGCTGAGGTTCGTTGGTTACTATTGAATCTTTCGGTTCTACCAAATTATTTGCTGCAGTTTGTATAGCTGGAACCTTTCCAGTTCTACATAACAGACCTTGCCTCGAGCTTGTCCGGATTTTGCTTTTAGACATAGGCCGGACAACCCCAAATCTTAACAAACTTAAGATATGGGCTCTTCCCTTTCCATATCACATACGAAGTGGTAGGCAACTGATTTGATTTGAACCCTATTCAATAGGTATGCAGCTTCTCAAGTGCATAACTACCAAAAGGAAATAGAAAACTCAGTAGTACTCATCATAGAGCACACCATATCACATAGGGTGTTATTGCTCCGCCCTGATATACCATCATGCTATGGTGTATACGGAGGAGTAATGCTGAGAGAGAATCTCATTCTCCTTTAGAATAATCCAGGAATTCCGTGCTCAAGTATTCTCCTTCTTGATCACATCAAAGGACATAATACTTATACCCGTTTTGGTTCTCTATTTCTAACTTATATTCCGTGAATATCTCAAAAGGTTCGGACTTGTGTTTCAACAGGAACATATGTCTGAATCTAGAGAGATTATCAGAGAATGTAATGAAGTACAAAGAACCGGTCTTGGTATGTGTAGACAGAGGACCTACATACATCAACATGTATCATCCTAAGAGTTCAATAACTCTTTCTCTGTTTCCAATAAACAGAGCTGTGGTCATTTTATCTCTGTGACATGACCGGCAAGTTTCACAAGATGTAAATTCAAACTGATTTAAATATGCATCTAAATGTAACTTTAGCTAGTCGGGTCACATTGATTTGACTTAGTCTACAATACCTCAAGAAGGAATCGTTCAATTCTGAACTCTTCCTCTTGTGTGTGTTCTGTATACTAAGAACTGTGGTTTGATTTAGAACGTCAATGCTTTTAGATAACGTGCCCAAACTGATCAACTCTCGATATAGGAAATGTTCAAAACATTATCCATCAATACAAAATTATATCATTCTTTACTAATAAAGAGACCGATATGATTTTGTATATCAGGTTCGGTATCTAATAACATTTGTTCAGAATCAATGTATTCTGGTAATACAGGGTGATAGTGACCAACAGACTTGGCTGCAACGCTTGCACCGTTTTCTGTCTCATGAAACTTATCACCCGTTCTCAGTTCTCTACCTATCTGTAGCCCATGTAACAGATTACATATACGGGATCCTGATCCGGTATCATATACTCAGGACGTAAAGGATACTGAGAAATAGTTCTTTGTAATGAACACACCCGAAGATAATGCATCAGCATGCACTTTCTTCATTTGGGCGGCACGGGAATTCAAGTAATCCCCAATTTCCTGCTCTGTCTTATAACAATTATAAGTTGGAGCAGGACCAACGTTCCCCAGCTCAGTATAACAAGCGGGTTCGGTCAATACATCCGTTTTATTAGCTTGATTAAGACGTGATATGGTCGCTACCTGGAGAGAGAGAGAAGAAAACACTCAGCGTATGCTCTTGCAAGATCAGATTGGTTATTATTTTATCTAATCAGGATGGCTCCTACTGTTTTAATCAAATCTTCCTTCAAACCCTAAAAGGAAAGACTAGCCGGAATTAATTACACGCTACAAGTTCGCCAATCTTTCAACCAGGCCAGTGTCGGTACTTTGAGGGAGGTTCCCCGTGCTTTCGCACGGACCTAATTAAAGTAAACCTCGTTTTCCCAGAGGCGTAACCCCATTAACACCTTTCTAGACACCTACTTGATCGGCTAATTGTAATGTGTAAAACTCTCCCAGGAGTAACTCTTACTCGCAGCGGGTATCGGGATCCAACTATCTCATAGAAGGTATGCAATCTCATTGCAAATT
Source organism: Agapanthus africanus (assembly GCA_030015575.1). Taxonomy (NCBI): domain Eukaryota; kingdom Viridiplantae; phylum Streptophyta; class Magnoliopsida; order Asparagales; family Amaryllidaceae; genus Agapanthus; species Agapanthus africanus. Next base: position 301,350,107 of record JASDDO010000022.1, on the reverse strand, counting down.
TCAACACTTGAAATTCCCGATAATTTTGCCCCTAGCGTCCCATGACCTTGACGCAGGCCAACAAACCATAGTACGCTAGTCAAGTTCAACCCGTCATTTCTTGATTGAATTAAACCCACCCGCACGACCCTTGACGCAGGCCAACAAAGTCGTACGACTACCCTAATCCAATCTGCATCATATGCATAAGCAGATAAATACTAGTTAGCTACCGCACACTACGCCTTGACGCAGGCCAACAAACGTAGCACGAATACTAAGTAGGACTTATCTGGAATGACGGAGGGCTACGACAGGTTTTTCTGAAAACCTATTGCGTAATGAACTTGATATCGTTGTAGAATCAAATGATTTTAAAATGGAGTGTTTTTTAGGCTTTTACTAGTTTCGCTAAATAGGTCACTCCCGGTGAAGGGATCGTCGGCTCTTTCCTCGTCGAATGAGGTGCAGGATATATCATATATATCACTGTGCAAAGCAAGAACTAGAAAAGCAATCAAAAGACAAACCGAGGGGTGTAGCATCTGCCAGTCATTGCTAAAGGGGTCACTCCCGGTGAAGGGATCTCGGCCCTTTCCTTATCGAATAAGGTGCAGGATGTTCTACAAGGAACACCGCGATGCAAAGCAAGAACCGTAGCTACCTGTTTTTGAAAATTCGATTCCACAACATCTTTTAGGTTTCTTTTCTTTCATTAATCACATTAATGAAGTCCCATCATTTAAGTCACTTAAACATCACAGATAAATACGACGTACACTTATGCCATCCGCATTCGCCACGATGTCCCCTCGTGCATTGTTAGGTTAGGTAACTAACGACAGAGCAGGGCAGGGCTAGCGTGGGTGAAAAACATAAGTAACGTCTATATAATATATCATATATACTATATACAGTATCTATCACAACATATCAAATGATCACATCACAGATATCACAGCAGAAGAAACATATAAAACATTGGATATACTAGGACGTCCGTGTTTTCAATACGAGCCTGTATAAAACACGGATTCCACGGTCGCGATAAATAGCCAAACCCACATCCCTAGACCCCTACGAGAGAGGCAAGCAACACTGCCAATTCTAGGGTTAGGAGACCCGGTCTCGACTCCTCGAGATGGTCTCCCACTGGACCCTAGAACCCGGTTACTTATGCTCCCCGCCTTGGGTCTACCTAATGCGGAAAAGTAAATAATATACAAGTGGCGACATCAACCTCATCCCGGAAGTGCCCCAATAAAAGAATATTACATACAAGTTATTTACATGAATGAAAATGAAAAACACTCATTTCACATAAAACCCCCGGCTATTTAAACGCGACGATCTAATATAACATATCCAGCAACACATAACATCACATGTCATCAACGTAAGTAAATATGCCCATCCCAATTGTCGTTGACATATAGCAACGAAACCGGCGATATCACATATTACACTTACGATCGCAGAAAAGAAAGTGTAAAACTACAACAGTTGGAATCCGCAACCTCCTTAGACATCGCATGCCTAATCAAATGAATTCCTTAGACATCGCATGCCTAACAATTATAAACCCCGTATTTTAGTCTCATTATCGAAAATACTTTTCAATATCAAGTTGGGCAATTCAACAAGATTCCCGACATCCAGAACGAATGCTCGTCGCAAACTTTAGTAGACGGCCGCACCCTCGATACCGTCAACGAAATGCACTAAGGCGGAACACCGCTGCCGCGAGCACCCGAACGGATGCTTTCGGCGACGGGGTTCTCCTACAGTCACTTTATCGGGGCTATGGGGCGTGGCTATCTATTAAGTTTACCGGCGAGTATCCGCGTACGCAACGTGATTGCGACGGACTTTTGATCACATCAAAATTCCGTGGCAACCGATCAAGTGAGACTAAACTGCTAGATTTATAACATTCAAATTAGTTATCTCATAACTATTTGTGGATTCCAAATATTGTATCACATTCCAGATAAATAGACAATGTTAAACTTTCCGATCGAATAAACAAACACCCAAGTTTTCCCAATAGCTCAACACTTGAGGGGAGTTTAAAAACATCCATTTCATGTCACAGTACCAACGGTCCAGCCGTAGAAGGGTCAAGCCAACGCCTCACATGTGGCATGCCGTACTGCCTCAAACCCTAAGGTTCAAAAGGCAGTTCAAGACGGTCACATAATCGAGTTAAGGTTTGTTGTCTTCTAGAGGGTCCATCGCATTACTTGCACTACTTAGACATTCTTAAACTACGGAAAAATCCTGTAAGGTTTACCTAGCACCCTATGTAGAGTTTGGAAGCATCACATGTCACAAAGTTCAAATTTTTATGGTGCTAAGTAAGCATACAAAGGATCTAACCTAGAAAATTAGGGTTTCATTAACTTTAACTAACATCACATGTTATAAAGGCTAGGGTTTTGAGAGTACAACCTTTGTAGCTCCCTTTAGTAGACTCCTTGGCCACTTGAGAGTTGGAAAAGGGTTCGCTTGAAGTCCTCTAACGTCCACGACGATCCACCCGAAGCTCCTTTGTCCAAGCTATCAACTTCACTTTAACAAGAAGATGAAATGAAGCAAACACTTTAAACAAGTGGGCTAGACTTGTGTAGAATGGTATTGTGGTTCTCTTTCTCACTTCAAAATCCTATCTTTATGTGTATTTTTCTCACTTGAAAAGTCTAGAGAGCAAGAGCTCAAGGTTGAAGAAGATGATGGCTATTTTTAAGAAGAAGAGAAGATAAACTCTAATGAGAAAAATGAAAAATATAAGTATATATATTTTCCACTTCTCATTGCAAACCATGGTTAATGATAAAGATATTATTGACTTTGAGTTTAAAACACCAAAGGAAAAATAACCAAGGGTTAAAAAGTAGGTGAACATGATAAGATGAAGAAGAGTGTAGAAACATTCTATGAATTAACCCTTTTTTCTTTTTCCTTTTGTTTTAACACAAATGCAATAATAATCCATATAATAACCCATGGTGTGAGTCTTATATTGCCACCATTCTCTATGTATAAACAACCATGATAGAATGATATATGTATGCATGTGTGCATGCACATCCATATGTGCATGAACAAGAATGAATGCATACATGCATGCATACATCCAAAAGAAACAAGATAGGATTTCTAGTGAGAAGCTAATGGCTAAATGATAAATCAACACTTGATTTATCAACCCGGTCATATCACATACGACCCGACCAAAAGCAAGCCGCCCGATCAATATACGGTATCCTATACGCGCATTTTAATCGGGTCCATGCGCATATCGCATATGCGCACCACAACGTTTCGCCTGGACTAAGAAACTCCTTTGTGGGACTCTAAGACTCGTCAATACGCCGGCAGTGGGTGATGATCATATCAAGCACCCCCAAGCCGCAAGCGGTCAGCTAAACGTAACGGTCACCCGGGTATTGAGCGATCAGAAGAAAACAAGCGAACCTGCTACAACTCCCGTCGAGCCAACCTGCAACACTACCGTACAGTCCGGTCTCTTCGTCAGATATGCTGCATATCGAGCCTAGGGATGGTCGCGTCGACCCCAATAACTCAATAAGTCGTGCCAGTGAATGGTCTATAACAGATCGAGAAACTACTGATAACACTTATCAGTAAATCTCAGCAACCCTGGCCAGGGACTTACTGATATAACCAGTCGAGCACGGCACAGCATCAACTCCCAATACCGGGAGAGACGAAACCCCTCCTATCGCTCATCGCCTTCGTGTGTCTTGGGACTGTACCCAACGGCCACCTGTTTGCACGACTCAGTAGAGCCGTGGTAGGGTGGTAATCAAAGTACAGTGGGAGAGCACACAAGACTCTATGACGATCTCGGGTCTACAGACTAACCTGTACCAGTGTCACCTGAGAACTGCTATCCGACGATAGATATAATTCCATATAGGAGTTCTTGGTGAGTCCGTCCAGTGTACCCAGTCACCACTGAGCACCCGTGTATGATCTTGATGTCAAATATCGATGAATGTGAGAACATCCATCGCCCATCACATGGGTCTAGTATCATATACGCTAGTCTACTCTGGTATATCGATGCCCTGTCTCGATACACCTCCGACTAGGGACATTTCAGGATATGCTTATAAACTACAGATGTCCCACTAGTATGATCTCGATCATAATCACTGTAGTCAAGCCGATATCCCCAGGGCTTTATCAGCATGTATGAATGAATAAAAACATGATCAAATCAACATGTCAGATAAAGTAGAACCAGATAGCATACTATCATGTCGAGCAAGAATGTACACTGAATATATATATATACATGTACAGATACATCCACTATCATATAATGGCCTCTAGGGCATACATATATCCAACAATTCCAACACTTGGAAATTTTCCGGGTCGGGAAAAAGTGAATTATTGATATCCGGTCGAACATTTTAACACGTTCTAAATTACCCGGAAAAACTAAACAAAGTTAAAATATCCGATCGAATCATTAAATCCCCAATACAACCCAGAAAACTCAACACTTGAGTGAAAATTAAAAATTCCCAGAAGAATCAGCAAGTACCAACGGTTATTACTGTGCAAAAACTAACAATTAATCCCCAGGTACGGCCGCGGAACCGCCGCCAATACCCTAGTTTGGCCGCGGTTCCGCGGTGCTTTGAGCGATTCAGAGTGTCGTTTTGCACACGTGTCCATAGAATTCCCTGCTGATTTTTTTAAGGATTTTTAATTTGGAAAAATCCACAGTTTCAAAAAATGTACAGAGAAGGGTATCGATTAGGGTTTCGGGGTTCGATCGGGTTTCTAACTTCGTCTACACTTCGCCTAAAGCTCTAGCTAGGCTCTGATACCACTGTAGAGTTCCTAGACACACTCAAGAGGTTCCACAAGGCATCAACCATGCCAAATTCAAAAATTTATGTGCCGAGAAACCCTATGCAAGATCGTTAACTAGAGGATAGGTGAAACTGTAAGCTAGCAAACAACTTTACTAATAAGTGAAAGAGATTACAACCTTTGTAGATCCGGTCCTTCACTTCATTAGCTCCGTGTAGACGTCCCCATCGCTGCAATCGTGCACTCCGGACTCTAGAGAAGCTCCACAAGAAGAACGAACGTGCTTGCTACGATGACTTCGAGGTCGAAGATGATCTACGTTGGGGAGACACTAACTCAAGCTATTCCTTCACTAGGTCATAAACTTCGTGAAGAGAACACACTCTATTACATGGCAAGTGGTAGAGGATGAAGAAGTAGGAAGTGGGCTCACTTTAGAATTGATTTTCTCACTCTTTTTCTCATGGCACCATTGGAGCTAGTAAGCTTTTGGATGGAGCTTGATGAAGAAGAAGAAGAAAGAAAGAATTAATTATCCAAATGAAAACTTATCCAATAAATAATGTAACCATGGGTGAGTTAAGCTATCATGCTTAACTCATGTAGAGAATTAGCCAAAGCATTAGGTTAAAGGTTAGGTTAAAGAATATCAAAAGAAATGACAAAAGAGTGGACTTTGTCAAAGCTTCTCCAAGCTTCTTCAAGCTTGATTACTTTGACTAAGTTAAACCCTTTTGTTAAATCTTAAGATAAAACAATAACCCTAATCTTTACCCTAATCTTGGTATGAGTCTCATACACCCATCTTGTGTGTATCATCAAGCATGATACAAACATGTACACTTGCATATATCACATATAAACAATGTGCACAAACAAGTGAGAAAATAAATCTTAAGTGAGCTAATACTAGTTAATGTAATGTAATATATCAAATACATAATTATACATTAAATTATTAAATCAACTCTTGATTTAATAATCCGGCAAAAACCGACTAATATCATGTGTAACAACTTATCGAATCAACACTTGATCCGATAACCCGGCTATATCGCATACAACCGATCAATGTTACAAATCGCGAGAATAGAATACGGTATCTCATATCGTATTAATCTCGGTCCCGCACATATCACATATGTGCTCCTACTCTGTTTTGCTTGAGCCAGGAAACCCCTGTGTAGGACTCTAAAGACTCGTCAATACGCCGGCTGTAGGTGATGATCATATCAAACACCCACAAGCCGCAAGCGGTGTGCTAAACGTAACGGCCACCCGGGTATTGAGCGATCAGAAGATCAACAAGCAAGCCCGCTAGTTCTCCTGTGAATCCAATCAGTAACACTCCCGTACAGTCCGGTCTCGTCGTCTGATATGTCGCATATCTCGCCTAGGGGTGGTAAACGTCAGACCCCAGTAGCTCGATAAGTCGTGTCGATATGAGGTCTATAACAGTTTGAGAAACTACTGGTAACACTTACCAGTAAATCTCAGCAACCCTGGCCAGGGATTTCCGGTTATAGACAATCGAACACAGCACAACATCAACTCCCTATACCGGGAGAGACGAATCCCCTCCTATCGCTCATTTCCTCCATGTGATTCGGGACTGTACCCAAAAACCACCGTTTTGCACGCCCTCTTGGACGTGGTAAGGTGGAAATCAAAGCACAGTGGGAATCACACAAGACTCTATGACGATCTCGGGTCAACAGACTACTCTGTACCAGTGTCACCGGAGAACTGCCATCTGACGTGAGGTATAATACCATCTGAGAGTTCTCGGCGAGTCCGTCCAGTGTACCCAGTCTCCACTGAGCACCCGTACACCATCCTTGATGTCAAACACCGATGGATATGGGATCATCCATCGCCCATCATATGGGTCAAGATGCGTATACGCTAGTCTACTCTGGTGTATCGATGTCCTGTCTCGATACACCCTCGACTAGGAACAGTTATAGGATGTACTCGTCGACTACCGTGGCCCCACTAGTATGATCTCATCATAGTCCCAGTAGTCGAGTACATATCCTAAGGGCTTTATCAACATGTAATATAGAGACAATCAGAGTACATGTTAAGATAAAGTGCAACCAGATAGCATACTATCATGTCGAACAAGAAAGTCCTCCCTATATATGTCCTAGCATCCACTAAAATATACATCGTATGTACAGTAATAGCCTCTAGGGCATACATATAACTAACACTATGGTAGGGTAGTAATCAAAGCACAGTGGGAACTCACACGAGACAAATGACGATCTCAGGTCAATAGACTAACCTGTACACATGTCACCTGAGAACTGCTATCTGACAATAGGTATAATACCAACTAGCATGTTCCCGGCGAGTCCGTCCAGTGTACTCATAACCCAATGAGCACATGTATACTATCTTAGGTGACTGACTGACACCAATGTCTTGTGAGACCAGCCACCGCCCCTCGTCGGGGTTTCGATAAGTATACACTAGTCTACTCTGGAGTATCAATGCCCAGTCTCGATACTCTCTCGACTAGAGACATTTAAGGATGTGCTTATAGACCACCCAGCTCCCACGTATATGATCGTCATCATAATGCTGGTAGTCAAGCAAGAATCCTATGGGCTCTATCAATATGTAATAGTGATCTGTAATACCATATAAAGCATGTACATGATGATAGAGACAAACCAGTTAGTATACTATCGTCTCGAGTAAGACTGTTCTATCCGTATAGGTCCTCCCTCAATCATCACAATCGCGTGCCTACGATTACAATAATTGACTTAATGGCGCTATAGCCAACATTGTCATTATGTATTAGCGACACGTAATAACAAATAAAACGTATACACATCAATGATAAAGACAAACTAGATAGCATACTATCATCTCGAGTAAGATTGTTCTACCTGTATAGGTCCTCCTTCAATTATCATAATCGCCTACCTACAATTACAATAATTGCCTTAAGGGCACTATATCCAACAGTAACACTTTTCTTTCTTATCAAATTTCTTCCCTAAATTGAAAAGTTTTGTGATGACATTATTGAACCTAGAATACGTAGAGTCGATAGTCTCATTGTCTCTTATTTGGAATATCGCATACTCATGCATGTGACGATTGATCTTACTCTCTTTAACTTGACTGATTTCTTCATGGACAGTCTAGAGAGTGTTCCAAATCTCATTTATCGTTTGATACATAGAGATTATATTGAATTCTTCTGAATTCAAACAACTATGAAGTGCATTCATTACCTTGACATTTAATGTCATTGATCTCTTGTCGGCTTTAGATAATGGATTTGTGGTAGGGGCCACAAAGGGTTTCTCGATGATTTCTAAGATTTCTAGATCTATACACTGAAGGAAAACTATAATCTTGGTTTTCTAGAATTGATAGTTGGTACCATTGAAAAGCGGAGGACGATTAGTGGATTGTCCTTCCATGTGGTTTGTCATAGGATCAAAAACTTAAGAGGTTAATCTTACAAACAGAGTAAGCTTCTCTGATACTAATTGAAAACAGCTAATAAGGCTTTATGACTAATTCAGCGCAATTGTGCGAAATAAGAAATTTTGCAGCAGAATTAAAAATACTAACTAATAATGGCTTGCATGCTTATAATTCATATAAAATTAAAAATAAATGCTAACTCTATTTATTTTTATAAGATTTATATTGTTTATGAAGAAATATCAATCTATAAAGAATCCGATTAATGGCGATTATTTTGAGCTAGAAGAAAATGGTTATGTACTTTATTTTATCATGTGTTGCTTTCATCACAAATTATAACAACTTTTGTGTACCGTTTGAATTCATTTATGAATATATTGAATCGTCTTTGATCCCATACGTTAATACTTGCTGATAAATTTCTTCGCATTTCCAAATGTCAAAGCAGATATGGATATTGAAAATTATTCATGAAAATAATATTGTGCTTTGTAAATACAAAATCAACCATCATAATTTTGAAAAGAGAGAATATAGCAAATTATGCACTATTAGTTTTTTATTCTCATTTTTATTTTAGGATCCATAAAGCCCAATCAACTATAGCTCATGCATGATGCATTGCGTTCCTCTTAGAAAACAGATGGATTCACATTCTTTACTCTTGACATATCAAATCAAATTATTTATGTAAACTAGTTGTATACACCGTATTTATTTAAACCCTGCTATTCTTCAAGCATCGCCTCGTGCTTCATAATTCAGCACAATTCCTAGATATTTTATCACCTTTACGGAAAAAGGGTCCAATCGGCAATGCTGTATATTTTTGTTTTTAAATAATCACTATTATTATAATGCAAAGAAAAAGAAGCAAGTAAACACTTCGAATTTTAATTCAAAGGATTAGTTTAGAAAAAGTAAAATGTTCCTCAATTCTCATGCAATACGCGTCACCATAACTTCTTTAAAATTAGCCATTTAAAATTAGGTTAATTAAGATAACTGCCCTCTAATTATGGCCACATGCATCTCAATTGCCTAAAACTAAATTTTACTTTGCAGCTAGATGAAGGGCAATATATCATCATCAAATTTACCTTCCTAAATTTAATGTGAAAAACTTCCGAATGAAATCTTACAATCACGGTACATTCTGTATTTGCAGTAAAGTTAACAATGCGCATATGCGACAATTGGAATACAAGAAGATATTATCTACAAGAAGATATTATCATTACAATATTACACAGAAATCGAACCTTAAACTGTAAACAAAATCAAAAACCATAAACGGTAAACTCCTCTTGCAATGCGATACACGAAGATTGATATGATTCTCCACATTCACTCATTGAAATAACTATATCAAACATGCAAATAATCCTAACCACAAATAGAGTGTGTTTATATTAAGGTACAGATGCTCTCGTGTTGTTTGCACGCCTGCACTCACATGTGCACAAGCTTCGTGACTCCTGAACCACTCGCTGTGAACGGCGTATATGCAACTTGATATTCACCAATTTACCAGCAATCTAGAAAATAAAAACAAAGAGATGGTATGAAACTTGTAATTGATAATAATAAAAGGATATATTGCTACGGCATTTTCCACACAAAAAGGATATATAACCTTTTTTTTAAAAAACTTATAATAACGACTGATAGTAGAATGATGATATTCAGCTATGTCACTACATTCAGAGCTTCATTTCTATACACACATTTCGGAAAAGAAGATTATATAACCCATTCTTATTTTGGGCTGACCCAATTTTAGAACTAGTCAGACCCGCACTAACACCAAGTATTACACCACACTTCAAGACAATTCACAGTTGGGAATGATACTTCTCAGAATCCCCTACAGTTTGCTCTCTATAGAAAATGTTCCTATAGAGATTAGAGAATCAGGAATTTTCTTGAAATATGCGTTCCTATGAAATAGCCCGTCTCTGGTTCGGTGGTCTGAGGATGTGGGCGTAACCAAGATTATGGAGGTTGTTCAATTTATTCATCGGTTAATTTATTTGCATAGAGTTCACAAATTTTAACTTTTATATAAACTTAAAACAAATGGGTATGAAAATCAGATGAGTTGCCCAGAAATAAGCAGTAGCGTTGGAGTAAGCTCAAGTCATTTATTAAATAAGCATGTTGGGTTCAAGTCAGTAGTGTTCGAGTAACACCAAGTAAGTCGTTCATTAAATAAGCATCAGATATTAACGGGTTGACATCAAATTTGATCTGACCAACTCGAAAGTGACCTGCCTGACCTAATTGACACCTCATTCATTAGGAAATTACAAAAAGGTGGTGTTACTCATATATGTGTCCAAATGCAGGGTAACACATTAACGCACAAGAAAAAGAAAGTGAGGCTAAGTTTCAAGTTTCAACAATAATTTCATTTCTTGTATCTAGGTTTCTGCCAAAAGAGAAGTGCATGAACATATCATATATAATTGTTTAGATAAACATATTCAACTCATGATAACGGGAGAAGAATCATTTACCATTCTCCAGGTTAAATCCTCAGGTCCGAGAGGTTGAGCTGGGCTAGAATACAAAAAGTGACGTGAATACTGAAAGAGGCAAATTAATAAATATAAACAATTAGTCAATAATGAGAGAGGCTTTGCCTTGGGTCTTTTAACAAAGCAAGAGACATGAAATAAAGTTGTATGGTTGACAAACCTTAGCAAGATTCGTTTGCATCTCTTTGATTTGCTTGGAATCGATGCTCTTTAGATAGTTCACAAGCTGCCGAGGTTTTATAGCATCACCTGAAGAAACAAACAGTGCAATCTGCATATACCACAAAAGAACGTCACCAGCAATCTATGTTTGATCCCTACACATTATTAACATTCTCTCTTCTAACATGAAAGAGAGCATCAGAAAGGGAAATTGCAGAAAAAAGAAAGGAAAATTGCAGAAAAAAGAAAAGGATTATAATTGAAAATAACTGAGAAAGCTAATGGTTGACATAGTAACGATTTCCATTAATAAAGTCAATTAGGATTGATTTATCTTAGGAGATAACTGAAGAGCATTCTCCTGTTAGTCTAGAATTAAAACAAGTCCTTCAGATAATGACATAAACAATTAAAAAAAGGGAAGATATAGCAGGTAATTGATGCTTCTAATAATACTTAATCCTAAACACCTTCGCATTGGCTCATGCACCAGATATTACTGTCACCATTTTCATATACTAAAGATCTATGTAGCACGGGTTCAGATACGGATACGGGATACGATACGGATTCGTGAATTCTCAATTTTCCAAAAACCTAAGATATGGAATACATTTTTATATCGATTTTACAACAACTGAGCCTTTTATCCCAGGCATATGAGGTAGGCTACATGAACCAACATGAGAATCACGCCGGATCGAGCACATGGATCCTCCGCCTCCACTCACTCCTATCGAACAATATACTTTCATCAAGGCCTTTGGCATCCATCTTTTTTCGTATCTCAATCCACGTTTTCTTCGGGCTTCCTTTCGCTCCTTTGACTTGGCCTAAATCGATAATATCCATTCGTCGAACCGATACTTCCGTAGGTCTACATCGTATATGACCAAATCATCTTATACGGTTTTCACGCATCTTTTCCTCCACAGGTGCTACATCAACCTTTACACGAATATTCTCATTTCACACCATATCTTTTCTAGTCTTACCACATATCCAACGAAATATGCACATCTCCGCTACATGCATCTTCTATGCATGATGTTTCTTCGGAGCCCGGCATTTTGTACCATATAATAAGACAGGCTGAATAGCGCTTCGATGAAACATCCCTTTCAATCTTAACGGAAAGTTACAATCACATAAAAACCCGTTGCACTCTTTCATTTCAACCAACCAATCTGAATTCTCTAATTGGCATCGCTATCTATCTCCTAATCCTTTTGGTTAATGGGACCTAGATATCTAAATTGATCGCTCGGTGATATCTCTTGCTCATCCAGTGTTATACCATTATGATCTCAGCTTCTCTGTTTACTAAATTTGCACTGCATAAATGCTGTCTTGGACCTACTCAATCTAAACCCCCGAGATTCCAATGTTTGCCTCCACAACTTCAATTTGACATAACCCCTGCTTTCATCTCATTTACCAGAATAATATCATCAGCGAATAACATACACCAAGACATCTCATCCTGGATAGTTCTAGAAAGCACATCCATCACTATGGAAAACAAGAATGGACTTAAGCAGATCCTTGATGCACGCAAATTTGTGATCGGAAAATCACTTAGACCGTTGCAAGTCCTTACATTTGCCACTACTACATCATACATGTCCTCGATTATGTCAATGTACCTAATTGGGGCTCTCTTCTTCATCATTGTCCGCCACAATACCTCCTAGTTATCTTGTCGTAAGTTTTCTCTAAGTTAATAAAAGCCATATGCAAATCCCTTCTCTCAAAAATGTTCGACAAGTTGAAGCAAATGAATAGCCTATATCGTCGATCGTTCAGGCATGAACCCAATCTGGTTTTCTGTTATCTTAACATTCTACTTAGCATGTGTTCAATCTCTCCTCCAAACCTTCAAGGTGTGACACATGTCTTTCATTCCATGGTAGTTTGAATACTCTTGTTCTTGTAGAGAGGTATAAGGATACTCCACTTATTTGGCATCTTTTTGGTTTGCTAAATCTTATTAAACAGGTCCATCAGCCATCTAACGCCCATCTCTCCTAGGCATCTCCATACTTCAATAGGAATTCCATCTGGACCAACAGCTTTCCTTGATTTCATCCTCTTCAATGCCTATGTAACCTCATGTGTTCTTACTCAAATCTATCACGTGCGACCCACAGGCTTCTAGAACTTGACAAAAAAGAGTTTTTTTGTCTTGTCCAGATAAAGCAATTAAGAAGCAGCACAAAAGGGTTGAAGAAAAAATTGAACATGTGAGTTGAAAAAAAATGCAAGGATACAAGAAAAGCCGCATTTGTTGAATTGATTGACCGAGAACAATCCACAATGAATTATCAAATTGCGACCATACCAAAGAAATGATACTGAGCTCAAAAGACAACAGCAAAAAGATGGAGACCGAACTCCATGACTTGTCGTCCCAAACGACAGAATGGCCATCCCCAACAGCAGCACCAGAGCCAAATGGCCTCGAAATTTGCACAAATCTTTTTCATGGACCCTATGTTGCATTGAACAGAGGATTTTCATCCTAGAAGCTTTATAAATAGCAGATCCAAAGGAGGCACTTGGAGATACATAGTTCTAGTTTTAGTTGATAGTTTTGGGTATTTTAGTGCTAGGTTTTGTTTCTTGCTGTTGTAGTTCGCCATTAAACAATTCTTCCTAGAGTAAGTGTAAGTTAATTTCCCTTTGTAGTTGTTATACTTTGTAGTTTAATAAAGTTCTTTGCTTTATCGGTAACTAGTTTCCTTGATTTCATTTTAAGTTCACAATTGGTCAACAGGTTATACTGTACGATACAAACCTACATTTTCATCCTGGAAAGCTCAGGTCCATATGTCGTGCGATGTGTTTACCCACGGTGCAGTCGAAATTCAAGACCCAAAGAACGGTTCAATTTTCAAAGTTTACGGACACCGTCTGAAGCCGTACTTCTCTGCCGATTCATTAGGGGAGCTCATGTTATATGAGCCGCAATACACCACCTAAGCCATCCCTCGACACTTGTACATAGTGTATATACCTGTTTATATAAATGAATCCTTTGTTTTTCCAAATTCCTTTTCTTTAGGGGATTATTTGCAAAATTGTCATCAAAATACAAGCCCCCTGAACCAGAAAGCAAAATTACCTCATTCCCATCAGTTTTTCAAGATCCCATTTTCTTCACCTTGCCCCCGCCCAAACCTAGCCCCTAATTCTTTACGATCGCCGCCACCAACGTCGATCTCGCCGCCGTTTACCCTCCGGCTTGGTGGTTTGTATGATTCCCCCAATCTCTGTCACCCATAAATTGCACTGTAACTCGATTTCATGGTCAATTTACTTTGTGAGAAGAACTTTCTCCCGATTTTGTCGGATCCGGCAGCTACTTCTTTAACGAGATAATCACCCAAGATTGGGGCTATTTGTTGTATGATGATGACTCGCTCTTCGCCATCAAAGAGTTAGTACGTGAATTCTATGTCGGGCTCCAGCACGCGATCCGAGGACGGCAACGACTCTTTGAACCGGCCATCATTTTTTCCATCACGGATATTCCGCTCCGAGAAGGATTTCAAAGTTGGAAGAGCTCGCATTCTGCGACGAGGATGGGCACAAATTGCGTTTTGCAAGATCGAGGCCTTGCCGGGCCATCAATGTATCGCAATGTCTATGCGGTTTGTCGTTTGCTCCTCCAGAGCGTCCTCGGTACACAGCGCGTGTTTTCATTCTATGCGAGCACTTGCCGCATCATACATTGTCTTCAAGAGGAACGTCAATTTTGCATGAGTACTCAGTTATTCAGTTCGATCATTTATGGCAGCAGCAAGGGGAAACATGCACTGTCTATCCTTGTCACTCAGATATGCAAGAATTATATGGGTGAGGTAGCATTCAAACATATTGCCAAGATTTTCCCTTACCTGTAAATTGAGGACGAGCAACTTTCCCACGGCTACACGAGCAAGAAAGCATTGCAGCTGAGTTGGTCACGCATCGAACCAACCGAGCATGCGTCCTCCAAGTCTTCAACCGAGGCTTATCTCAATGGACCTGTGCCTGATGATCCGACCGATGTTATGAGGCTCGTACCGAGAGGAATTAAGAAAACTTTGATAAATCAACACGAAATATGCAAGGATATTAAGGAATTGAAGAGAGCGCAGTCCGAGTCTTAGCAGTAGACGCGGACGAGGACATCGTCGAAAACAAGTTTGGGGGTGAGTGCCTTTTGCCTATTCGCATCATTTAGTTGCATTCGCGTGTTTATTGTATTTCAATTCTTTTCTTTACCTTCCCTTTGTTTTGCATATAGTTGCATTGCATGTTTACTTTCGGTTCGAAAAATTCAAAACACAAGATTGAAAAATGCAAAAACCAAAGAAAAAATTGAAATATGAAGAAATCCAAAAAAAAATGAAAAACATAAAAACTTTTGAGTTCAAGAGTGAAACGGCATTTAAGTCATCATTAGCTCAAAATAAGTCGTTTCAAGAGGCATGTTAGGAATCGATTTTCAACAAGTTCCTATTTAATGTCACTCTTAAACATTTCACTTGCTAACTTGATCAAAAAAAATTGTGTTTTTCAATTTTTCATTTTTTTGGATTTTTCATTTTTCGCTTTAGTTTTTGCATTTTTCAATTTTTTTTGTGTTTTGAATTTTTCGAACCGAAAGTAAATATGCAATGCAACTATATGCAAAACAAAGGAAAAATAAAAAAAAGTACTGAAATGCAATAAACATGCAAATACAGCTAAATGATGCGAATATATGCAACGATGCAAAAGGCTTGTTTTCAACGATGTCCTCATCGTCGCCCTCGTCCGTGCCTACTGGTAGACTCGAACTGCGCTCTTTTCAACTCCTCATCATCCTTGTGCATTTCATGCTGATTTACCAAAATCTTATTAATTCGTCTCAGTGTGAGTCTCTTAACATCGGTCGGATCGTCAAGCACAGGCTCGTTCAGAGAAGCCCGGTGGAAGACTCGGAGGACACATGCTCCGTCGGGTCAGTACGTGACCAACTCGTCTGCAATGCTTTCCTGCTCGTATAGTCGCGGAAAAGTTGTTCTTCCTCAATTTCCAGACGAAAGGAAGACGTGGAAATATGATTGAATGCTGTATCGCCTATATAATGCTTGCTTGCATATCTGAGTGACAAGGATAGACAGTGCATGTTTCCCCTTGCCGCTGCCCTTAATGATCGAGCTGAAAAACCGAGTACTCATACAAAAGCGGCGCTCCTCTTGAAGGCAATATACGATGTGGCAAGCGCTCGCATAGAATGAAGACATGCGCAGTGTACTGAGGACGTTCTGATGGAGCGAACGACAAACCGCATAGACATTGTGATACATTGACGGTCGACAAGGTCTCGATCTTGCAAATCGCAATTTTTGCCCATCCTCGTCGCATAAAATGCGAGCATTTCCGGCTTTCGAATCCTTCTCGGAGCAGAATACCCATGATGGCAAAAATGGTGACCGGTTCAAGGACTCGTTGCCGCCCTCGGAACTGAAATGTGACTACCACTGTCGGGACTCGCGTGTTAGAGCCTGACATAGAATTCGCGTACTGACTCTTCGATAGCGAAGAGCGAATCATCATCATACAGCAAATACTCTTCGATGGCGAAGAGCGAGTCATCATCATACAGCAAATAGCCCCAATCTTAAGTGATTATCTCGTCAAAGAAATAGCTACCGAAAGCCAAATCCGACAAAATCGAGAGAAAGTTCTCCCAAAGTAAATTGGCCATTAAATTGAGCTACAGTGCAATTTATGGATTTCGGAGAATTTGACAGAGATTGAAGTAAGCTTACAGACCCACCAAGCCGGAGGGTAAAAGGTGGCGAGATCGATGTCGACGACGGCTTGGGGAGCGTCGACGACGGCGATCGTGAAGAATTAAGGGGTAGGGTTTGGTCGGGGCAAGATGAAAAAAGAGGTCTTGAAAAACCGATGGAAATGAGGTAATTTTGCACACGAGTTCAGAGACTTGTATTTTGATGACAATTTTGCAAATAAACCCCCGAAGAGGAATTTGGAAAAACAAAGGGATTCATTTACAAAAACAAGATATATACACTATGTATAAATGTTGGGGGTGGCTTAGGCGGTATATTGTGGCTCATGTAACAACATGAGCTCTCTTGGTGAATCAGCGGAGAAGACGTCTTCAGACGATGTCCGTTGACTTTGAAAATTGAACCATTCTTCGGGTCTTGAATTTCGACTGCACCGTGCGGATAAATACATCACACGACATATGGTCTTGTCTATCTAGACTTGAGCTTCCAAGATGAAAATCCCACGTGTTCAAAGCAATTTAGGACCCATGAAGAAGACTTGTGCGCTACTGAGGCCATTTGACCCTAGTATTGCCATTGGGGATGGTCATTCTGCCGTTTAGGACGGCAAGATCATGGAGTTTGGTCTCTATCTTTTTGTTGTTGTCTTTTGAGCTCAGTATTAATTCTTTGGCATGATCGCAACTTGAATCAATGTGGATTGCTCTCGGCCAATTAAATCAGCAAATGCGGCTTTTCTTGTATTTTTGCATTATTTTCAACTCATACATGTTCAATTTTTTTCTTCAACCCTTTTGTGCTGCTTCTTAATTGCTCTTGTTTGGTTAAGACAAGGAAGAACTCTTTTTTGTCAAGTTCTAGAAAGTCGTGAGTCGGACGTGATAGATTTGAGTGGCCGGGGCACGTGTTTTGATTGTTTCCTTCGTCCGTCGGCCATTTGAACCTGAAAATGCAGAAAACGTGCATGTTTTGCATCGTTTGTGATTCATATACTCAAAAACCCGTTACCTGAACTTATTAGCAGACAGAAGGTTAATAGCACTTGATTATTCATAAAAAGATATAGTATAGGCAATATTAAATGCAAATAAACGTGATAAACAAATACCCCCAAACTTATATTTAGCTCGTCCTCGAGCAAAACTTATTTAAAGCAACTAAATCCTAACTCATTTTCGCAGGAATCGCGATTGCACTTAGCATGTGCAACAAGCCGTTATACCTCTAGGTTACCCTAGAGGACGAGTGTTGTCTCGTCGGGGTTTTCAGCGGATTACACCCAGAAAATCCAAGATCATGTTAGTTCATGAAAATATCTAAGTAGTTAACATGTAAACAGGAACATGAACAGGAAGACGAAGCGAAATACCCAAACATAGTTGTCTCTCTCAAAAGACCAAACAATATAAGGTCTCAGTAAAATCTATGTTTCACTCTAATTAAAAACAGAGATATTTAAACACACACATATAGTACATACACTCACTGTCTAGAAATGAATATCTATCTGTCATACTCACTCCACATCCCCTACTATCAACGATCCAAGGTAATCTCAAGCAAAATTAGTATACTAGGGACTAATAATCCAAAGTTTACAATATATGAATCAGATCAAACTAGATAGAAACCAATGATTCATGCATGAATTCAAACGAAACAATCACTTAACCAAATGGGCATTTGAGTTTGATATTGAACTTGCAAACACTATAAAGATGGTGTCATTTTTGGATTTTTTAAATCAGCTAGCTCTTTGACCGACAGATAAGTGTCTATCAGAGGCCAAGGTTATCTTCACACAAAGAACCACGAAGACTTTTAACTCGGTGAAGACACTTGCTTGATGGGGATGGAGAAAAGAGATCCACATACATATACCCCTAGCTAGAGATTAGCTCTTTTTATTTTTTATCGACCTAACTTTTTTTCACTATAGGCAAGCAAGTTAACAGAATCAAGCAAAAACATCTAGCTGGGTAAACATGTGTATATATAAAAATATTATCATGCATTGAGATCAAAGGAACTGCCACAATGATAAGGATCAGTGAATAGAGCAAACTAAGGATCACATCTACCTAGTGCATAAAGAAGCAAGAGGGCCAGGGTCAAATAATTTTGGAATTTTCAAACAGAAACAGTGATTAAACATAGATAGTGAGCACAATGTCGATATAAAACGTGTGGGGTGAAAATACTCCTAAAACGTTTTAAGTTCAAGAGAGTGAAACGGCATTTAAGTCATCATTAGCCCAGAATAAGTCGTTTCAAGAGACATGTTGGGTATCGATTTTCGACAAGTTCCTATTTAATGTCACCCTTAAACTTTTTACTTGCTAACTTGATCTTAAAACGTTTTATGTTTTTCAATTTTTTCAATTTTTTTAATTTTTTATATCGATTTTAAATTAACTAAATATGAATATACATTAACGTATACATACCAATATAAAATAATAAAAATAAATAATGGCATTCTGTTAGATATTCAATGCACTTTCAAACTTTTAAGTGCCTTAATTTTCAAGAGAAAGATAAGATGCGTCAATTCGAGAGAGGTTGATGAGAAATTTAGAAGTCCGGGTGAATCCGAAAGAATCTGAGAGTTCCGGACTCCAATACGCGATCGGGGACGAAACGTGAGGCATATACAAGTATCCATGCTTCATAGCTAAAGATTACTGCTCCAGCCTAGACTCACAAACATTCAGTTCAAGTTTATACTAGCTAGAGGTGCATTTAGAACAAACTCTAAATTACTTGAGCCTAACCAAGAAATATTTTTGTGAAGCAATGTTAGATGTAGGGTTAAAGATATAGAGAGCGAGGTATTAACCTTTCGGTAATCAAGCATTCCTTCAAAAGGAAGCTCTAGTTCATCACTGACTATAACAGGGATACAACCGCTTACAATTGCATCAAAAAGCCTAGCAGAAGATGGGGTATCCCCAGCTGGACTCAAGCAGAAGACAGATCTGGCATGCATACAATAAAACTAAATCCATAAGACGCTCCAATAAATTTGTGTCCCTCAGAGAAAGGGGGTAAAAGAAGTATTATTACTCGCGCATGCCAGTCTGAGATGCTTCTTTCCCAGATACTCCAGCACTTCCCTCTTCTATAACAATACCCTCAGTATCATGTAGCTCAGCTCCAAGTTTACTACGGATCTTTCCACCCTGAGAAAAGTAGCTTAAGTTTAGCACATATGCAACATCGAGCTAAACATGGTAGTGAATGGAATCAGAAAAAAAATTCTCACAGCATTTCTTTTAAGCCGTCCCCGAAAGAAGAGTAACGTGTTTCTTTTTGACTGAGATTCTAATAAACACCGTGCATCACACAATTCAACATTTGGAACATAAGGAAGGATAAGATCTTTTTCTAACCAGACTTCACCAGGTTTATACCTATTAAGTTTTCAAATCCATCAAATAAAACATAAGAGACGAGATATTGAGGTTCTATTGTAATGGATTTTTTTATTTTTGAAAAGTAGCATAGGAGATATTGACCAGTTCCCAGTAGAGTCCATATCAGGTAAAAGCCAAATTGCTTTTTTCATAAATCTGCGAACAGACTTGAAAGACCAAGGATGATGAACAGGAAGAATGTGATCCCTGCCTCCAGAACGCTGCCATGCAGGCTGATCAGTCACCCAATTCAGTGCCTCCTGTTCCACAAGCAATCACAAATAAGACATGCAAGTTCAATACAAAGCCAAAGTGCATTGGGGGCATTGGCAGAATATTTCCAAAGTTCATATTACCATCACAATGTTTGCTTAACTTTCAATGGTGTTCATTTAAATATAAATGATGCATTTTTTTTGCTACCAATACATTATAAAGAGAAATACTATTACAGCATCTAGTGTCTTGGATTGTCTAATTGATGTAAGCTGTACTGCAAGTCCCTTTTCTGATAACTTTGCTGCATCTACACGCCTTTAGAACAGACAGAAATGGATATAACCTACATCCAGCTAAGGATTCCCCAATAGAGGAACCAAGGAAGACAAACAAGCATGGTGATGGTGTACTATAGAACTTGAAAATGGATCATCAAAACTTGCCCAAAGAAGTCTAAACAGGCAAACCTCGTTATCTATGAAGTTAAATAAGTCTAAATAACGTCTTTCTTGTAAAGTTCGTAATGATTAATGAAAATTTCGTTACACATTATTCCAGTTGATTAAACACTCTTGAATAGCAATATTTAAAAAGATCACTGCCATCCTAATCTAAAAGGTTTGCTTGC
The DNA here is from genome assembly GCA_030015575.1 of Agapanthus africanus. Lineage (NCBI taxonomy): Eukaryota > Viridiplantae > Streptophyta > Magnoliopsida > Asparagales > Amaryllidaceae > Agapanthus > Agapanthus africanus. The sequence goes on along the minus strand of JASDDO010000022.1, from coordinate 301,329,061 downwards.
ATAGTGAATGCAAAACTTACATGTAAAGAATGCATTATATGATTGATCGGTTTTTTAAACAAGAAAGTTAACCGCTAAAATGCTGGCAAATTTCTGGCTGAAGTTCTTGCAGTCAAGAGATGGGTTTCCCATCACAATCGTCAGCAAATGAAACTAACTGGTCAGATTAAGCTCATTAATGATGAAACCCATTCTAGACTTAAAAAGATCTATGAAAAAGGGACAATAAGAGGATTCTCTATAGACATAGCATTTATCTTTGAGACAAACACAACAACAACTGAGCCTTTTATCCCAAGCATATGGGGTAAGCTACATGAACCAACATGAGAATCACGCCGGGTCCAGCACATGAATCCTCTGTCTCCACTCACTTTTATCTTTGAGACAAACAGCATCATCAAATCACAAATGCTAAACTTATTGATTTCATGCTTCTTAGTCTTCTGTGAACTTGATGAAATAGGATAGCACAAGAGAGAGGCCATGAATTTGACTGATCTGCGGGGTGAGGTCAAACTTTACCATGGGTTTCGTTTCAAAATAAGCAGGAATAGTATTTTGCCATAATACTTTAATGAGATCAAGGAAGACGGACTCCTAAGTGATTTCTTATACAGCTTCAAGTATTTGGAGATCCTTTATCAAATTACTGGTTTTTGGAAGGGTTGACATATATAGTAAAGATGCTGGTAGTTTACATGCAACATGTAAAAGCTCTGCTACTTAAAGAAATGTAAACTACATGGTAACAGCAAAAGACATAATTGAATTTTGGGTCTCATTTTGTTTGCACAGGCACAAACCAACTTATAAAACCACACTATGGACAAGCAAGATAAATACAAGGCTTATTTACTGAAAACTCCCAACAAGTTTGGGCCACAATCACAAAACTCCCATTATCTTTGAAACTATCAAAAGACTACCATGGCTTGACGATCAACATTAGTCAACATTATTGTTCATGTCAAATGACCATTTTGCTCTTTTCATAATATAATTAATTAATTATAAATTACATTTTAAATAATTTTAATAATTATTAAATATTCACTAAATAATTAATTATTTTGTTTTGGTGCAGCCAGGAGGTGGTCTGGGTGGGGATCGGAGGAGGGAAGGGGGCGGTGTCGGGGGAGGGGGCAAGGAGGGTGAAGATGAAGAAATTGAAGAAGAAGAAGAAGAAAAAGAAATTGAAGAAAAAGAAGTAGAAATTGAAGAATAAGACGGCGACGGTGAGATGGGGGCAGTGGGGGAAAGGAGCGGTGTCGGGGGAGGAGGGGGAAGAGAAGATGAAGAAGGAGATGATGATGATGATGATCATGGGCGGGGGCGAGTGTTGGGGTGGAGGCGGAAGATTGGGGGTCAAGGGCGGGCATGAGGAGGGAGAGGAGTCAGTCGGGGGAGGAGGGAGAGGAGGGAGAAAAAGAAGAGGAATATGATGATGAACATGGTGGTGGTGATGATGGGGCTGCAGAGGGATGACGAGGGAGGTCGGGGTGGTGACGTCGGCGCCGAAGCCATTGCCGACGATGATAGCCAAGGCGAGGAAGAGGGGAGAGGGTTTTTTTCCGGAAATTAGGGTTAAGGTTAAAGAGAGATATTTTGGGGATTTTATAATTTTTATACTGAGGTGGCAACTTGATTGATTTGGCGCTGACGTGGCACTGTTAAGTTTAGTAGCTTTTTTATAGTTTCAAAGATAGTGGTAGTTTTCTGATTCTGGCCCAAACTTGTTGGGAGTTTTCAGTAAATAAGCCTAAATACAAATAGGGCCATTAGCAAGGTTCGAGGTTTCGGCCGAAACCTCCGATACATGGTGGTTTCATATCGGTTTCAGTGGAGACCGATACGAAACATGAAACAAATACGAAACCAACCATACAATATCGTTTCGGCTAAAACCTTTAAAAACTTATTTTTTATATCATTTTTACTGTCATTGTGATCATTGTGCCTTCGTCGTTAAAAAACAGCAAAAAAGTGAACCCAAACACTATAAATACTTATCTAAGTACACTTTTCAATATATTTTGCATCATAGATGGATTTTTAAACATTAGGATTATCTTGTAATATATAACCATAAATTTAAGTAATTAATATATCTACACTTATATATATTGTATTACCGTCGAAACCGAAACCCGAACCGAGATTAGCAAAACTGGCCGAAACCTAGCAAAACTAATAAAATTATGAGAGACCGAAACCGAGTTCTTGAAGCTTGGTTATTAGTTCATTATCAGATTCTAAACTCAATATTCGTTTAATTCAGCTCTGGCACGTGGCATTGTTCTGGAAGCACACAGTCATCCGAATAGATAATAGCTTAAAAGTAACCTTGGGGAATATGCGCACACCCTGTAAAGTGCCTTGCACTGCTGCTTCTCCAGTAAGAAGAAGCTAATAGTTGTGAAGAATGGGATGTAGAACAAATCCGCCTCCTCTTGCCGATGAACCCTGACAACATTCTTCAACAGCCTCTTCGATTCAGGAGCTATCAAATCAGCCCACAGCCAATAATCAATAGAATGCTGCAGAGAGCAAAGGGAAAAAATTTAGTTTAAACATCACAAGGATAAAAAAAAAAGAACTGAATGACATTATTTACATGTAAAATAGATTTAGGCGGCAAAGGATGAAGGTATGTCAAATTTAACTGGATTCAAGCTTTAAAAAAGGTGAATGGAAAACAGGATACTTGTAACCAACCCCATAGAATTGAGGTAAAGGCTCCTTACCGCAGCTGAATTAAGAAAATCAACCTCTGACAAAGCAAAATTCATATATAGCCAAAATTTTCAGAAACGCTATGAACAGATGGATTAGCACAACAAGAAATGGAAGTCTAAAGTTGGTGTTGTCCAATATTATACTAATCAGAACAATCCAAACATTGACTATAGAAACGCAAAAGTGAAGATAAGAGGATTGAATTTCCAGAACACACGGGATTATGTTTACCCGTTACACTACTTGTTTACCAACATACTTAACCAACACGGATTGTGATGTTTTTTGTGTGAAGTTTGTTCGTTGTAGTTGAAAGTAAGAAACATGAAATAAACATACGCCACTTAAAACATCCTCTGGTGCTAATGAGCATACACGTTCTAATTGTGACCCTTCATAAAAATGTTCTACAAACAATTGTAATATCTAAATATTATAACTACAACACAAGGGGGCATGTCACACTTCACATTTCAATTTGATAAAACATTAAAAATAAGAAATTTCTTTTTTATAAGGATGTCCACATCATCTCAATACCTTAGTTTTTTTTAATAACAAATAACATACAGCCCACCCACTATCTACAAAGTAGTTATCGTTTTTTTGTTAAAATCAATATTTCCAAATTCATAATGCATAATCGACAATCTTTCTTCCCACGCGTTTTAGGATTCTAGTATAGTTAACCCAAACTCAAGTATTAATGATACGCCTCTAGTGCAAGCAATTTCATCGGTCATGTTATTTTCCTTCAATTCAATTATGAGTTACTATTAATGCCTCCTCCCCCTCCCCCCAAAAAAACAAATAAAGAAATTTCCCCAGACAATGCAGACATAAACACAACATGAAGAATATGAAAAAGCAAATCCACCCCAATACCCAATACCACCTGTCTGGCGCACGGTGAAAGTCTATCAATCTTATTGAAGAGGAAAGAAATTGCATATTCGAATAAGAAACTTGGAAACCCTCCTCAATCCTACAGATCTGAAGCTCGCAGCGTATCAATAGGTTGAAAAAATAATCAGACGAGCCAATTGATTTTAAGTTGGCGTTTGTTTATCCCCACAACATCTCGATTTTCTCCGAATTTAGTATAAGTTCAAGACACATAAGTGTTCTAACCATGTTTTAACTTGCCAAGCTCTACCATTGACAAAACTGCATCGGAACACGCACATCCGCTCTAGAGATGGTAACAATTCGCAAAAATGACAGTTGATAAGAACCCTACCATACGATATCTGATCTGGTAGAACAATTTCAAATCATTGCCTTGGTAATACATAAAGCAAAAGGATACATCGTCAATGTCATCGGATCGGGCGTCGCAAGACCCCATGGAGCTTTCAAAACGAGAAAAGCCCCCCTCACAGAGTTTGTAAGTTGTTCCCTTTCTTTGCTGGACTAGGCCTGTCAACGCATCTGTTTCTCACTGGTGAGACTTTCTTTTTTCTTTGACTTGGTTCGATCAAGATTTGTTTTTTGGGAGTACCAAAAGTGGTTTCACGAAGTTGTATGACAGATTTGTCTAAAAGCATGGCATTCCGCCTGTCAAGGAATGAGCACAACGCGCAAAGTATAGCGATAGGCAAGTGGGCCTAGTACGCTAGGAACTCTTCAAGTGGAGTAAAAAAAAGGAGGCACAATCAATTGAGTCTAGCATTCCTCTGCAATTCCCTTCCTTTAGTTAGAGCGACTTTCCACTCTTCTGTCAAGAAAAGCAAAAGAAAGCAAACAAGAAAGACGCATTCTATCTAAGGATTGACTTTTATTCCAAATTGGATTTGAGTTTCATATACTTTCCTATACAACACCGTATTCTCCAATCTCAAAATAACTATGTTTAATACAACTTGTTTTCACAAAACAGAAAACAATCCTGGGGATTTCATTCTTTACAAACCGAGGATTAAAATCTAGGTACCGGTATCGTACGATAATTTTTGGGATTGGAATCGGCCATCGTAACAACATTGGTCATCTCGGATCGGAAATATCAGATTTATTTTTCATTTGAGCAAACGAATTTTTAAACATTTGTACATTGATAGTAGAATAAACAATTTGACATATTTCGTAGTATGTCTAAATTGGTTTTTTAAATATGTTACAAGGAAAATTGTAATTCTTTTGACATATAATTTATAATAATTGATATCAAATAAACTGATAACCATTTTAAGCTCCTTCCCATCAATAAGCTTAATGTTAAAACCACAACCAATTATTGTACCCAATAATTTAAAATCTCAGTATCAATCTTATCGGAACTCAAATGGTCATTTTTGGATCAAAATCAACATCTCGAAACTCCAATGATCAGTTCTTATAATTTTGCTATTTTTAATTAGTTATTACAGTGATTTCTTAATTCTTACAATTGTATAACAGAAAAGATCTCTTTAAATATAGATATAGAATTGATTCTTAAGTTTTACATGCTCATGGCAATTAAAACAAATTAATTTACTCTACATTGTTTTAATTTTTTATTGAATTTGCGTTAATGAGACAGATTTCTGGGGAAACCGCACGAAATAGAGGAAGCGAGCACGCTCTCTCTTATATTAAGATATTTCGAAAATATATGTCGATTTTTTTTGTAAGAGGCAAAGCCGGTTTACAATATAATGAACTGGTCACTTTGATGTTTTTACTGCAACATCCACTAATTATACTCGAGATCGATGAGTAAACAGTTGCAGTTTACCATATAACTTAAATATTCTGAGTATATAATATGTCTCAAGTACTTTATATATTTTTGGTTTCCATCTTATCATTAGTACCGTTGGAAATTTTAATAAAAAAAAGTTCCTTTTATATTAATAATTGGTCATTATATTGATATGCCATTAATTTTGGTTATTGCTTCATATTATGGATTATTAAGCTGTTAAAAAAAGGTCATGATCTTTGGGCCTTTTGACCAGGCTGTGGGCTCAAGAGGATAATGTGGCTCTTTAGCTCATTAAGTAAAAATAGTGCAATCATTATTTTCTTCAGGCCGTTTGAGCATGTAGTGGTGATTGGCCATTATAAAATAGGAACAAATCCATTTAATTAATTGATTAAAGTGAGATTATTTCCTTTTACTTTCCTTGATCTTGTGTTGTATTTTCAACTACTATATATGCTATATTTTATAGAATATGTATGTGTTTCATCATTTTCTTTTTCCAATAGTAAAATTTTATATGTTAAAATATGGGTAGAGAAAAGGTGTGGGCAAGAGCTCTTGATCTTTGCTCTATGTGGGGATGAAGAGCAAAACAGTGATGCCCGTTGGCTGTTGTATGCTAGAGGCGACGTGCCGAGACCCGCTGTATAGGTGAAGAACCACTAGTTTCTCACTATAGTGTCTCGAATTTCCTTAGAGAAAGCGAGATACTCGTGCCTCGGTCGATGACTTTGCCGACCTCATATTTAATTTTGTCTTATTTCATTATGTAAATTTTTATTGTATTTTATATAATTTGATTTAACTTTGGTTCCATTGTAGACGGCCTAAGAACAACAGATACACCAGTGATAACATCGTTGCCCAAGTTTGTAGTACAAAACACATTCACGTTAGCTGATTCAATGTGATTTAAGAATCAAGGGATTGTTCATCTCAGATGTTCTATTCTCCCAATTAAAGGTGCATTTTTAACAATGTGATTCGACTCAAAATCAGCACATCTATCATGCTTACTTGAGCGCATCAGATCAAAAAAATTCAAAAAACTAAGAATGGTAAAGAAATCATAACCTGTTCGATCAATCTATGAACAGGGCTCCCATTCGACGTCAGATTCGCCGTCTCCTTATACGTGTTCCTGAACAGCCACAGCAGATCATGGGTGAACTTTGCGGGCATGTCGTAAACATAAACCCTAACCCTCGAGAGATCGAAGCTCAAGCCATCGACCGCCTCGCCCGAATCTGAGCCAGTGGAAGATGCAGTCGACGGCTGGGGTTGAGATTTGGTGGTGAGGAATTTCTCGAGGGAGGAAACGAAGGAGTAATCGGGATTTAGTGGTGAGGAGTTTGGGTTAGGGTTAGGGTTTGGGTTTGGGTTTGAGTGAGGGATGCAGTTGGTGGAAGAAGAGGAGAAGAAGAAGAGGAGGAGGAGGAGAGAGGGGATGGCGATGATGAGAGAGTAAGATGTAATGGTGAAAGTTGGGGATCTGGAGCTCGAGTACTTTCCTGCCATCGATGAGAGAGAGAAGAGAGAGAGAGAGACATGAGAGATAGGCAAAAATGTTGAACAAGAGAGGAGTGTGTATGTTACTTTTAGGCTCCGTTAGGGCCTGTTTGGTTGCAGGATAATTAGTTTGGATTTGGACTTTGGATTCCACAATTTTGTGTTTGGTTGCAAGATTAGGATTTCTAGGATTCCTTTGTTTTGTATGGGGGGCCCACCACAAAAGAAGGATTTATGAATCCTAAAAATTTTCAAGAATTCTCAAGGATTTAGCACTATTCATTATACTTTTAGATGGGGCCCGTGTACTTTATTTATTTAACAATCCTCTCAAAATCCAAATCCCATTTTTTTCCACCAACCAAACAAAGATTACAAGGATCTACAAATCCAATACTAGGAATCCAAAACCAACCAAACAACAAATTACCAAATCCAGAAATTTCAACCGTACTAATTTTGGAATCCAAATTCCATAATCCTGCAACCAAACAGCCCCTTAGTGAAAGGAGTCGAGAAAACCGGAGTATATCTTTAGGCAGAGTAGAAACTGTCCTAACTCTCGTTTGAATCTTATCTTTATTTTAAAAACTAAACCTTGATGTGCGTGCAGCATTGCTGTTTTCTAAACTTTTAAATGTTGTTGAGTTAATCTAAATAGCAAAATGGATGTTTTCTTTACATATTTTGGAGTTTAGAAAACATTTGTTGGATTGGTGTTTTGTAAACTCAACTTTGGAGCTTAGATAACTGGAGTCTTCTAAACTCCAAATCCATGCCAAACATGGCATAATTGGGGCTGTTTGGTTGGTGAATTTAGAGAGAATTTGACAAGTTGGAATGCCAAATCCCAAAAAAACTTGTTATTCTTATGTTCGGTTTGCAAGCTTGAAACTTGGATTGGTTGATACCATCTAGGATTTTTGAAGCACTTACCATTCCAAGAAAAAAAGCAAGGATTTGCAAAAGGTCGATGTCCATATGGGCATGGATAATAATTAAAAAATAAAAGGAGATGTTGGGATCTTCCCCGTCCTGCATCTTCTTTCTCCTTCTCCTCAATAAAGTTTTGTTTTATATGGAAGTGCGCAAGGTTATGTTTTCCAATTCTTATTTTGAAATCCATGTCATTTTTGTAAGTCCACGTTATCTCTTCCGGTTCTTTCGGGCTTGCGGAAACGGTGAAAACCGATTTTTCGGGTCATGATAACATGGACTAGAAAACCCGGATTTTTGCTGAACTACACACTAGCAACTAACAAGAGCTTTACCTACTCGGTTAGTGGGTTATACCTCAACTTGAACTCCTTCTCTTGGACTCCTTGTGGTGGTCGGACGGTTCTCTCCTCGTCGCCTTCTCTTGCCGAAGATGGATCCACCTGAGGGTCTCTACCTTGAGCTCCTTCCTCGAACTTGAGGAAACTAAAGTGGTAGGCTTGCTAGACCTTCAACCTTAGGATGAGTAGAGAGTGTCTTTAGTGTTTTATCTCAAAGGAAATGGTTCTCAACTCATGAGAAGGATTTTCCTTGAGCTAGAGGAAGAGGAAGAGCAATGGATGAGAGAGAATGATAATAGTTTTGCAACCATAACCAATATATGTGAATTAATCTAATTAATAATATTAATCAAAATGAAAAAGGTGATGGTTGGTTTGATAAGACCATTATCATTTCACATTAAATGTTTTTGCAAAGATCAAAGAGCATCTTTGGAGTGAAATGATGATGGTCAACAGGTCAACAAGTCAACCTTGGTCAACAAGTCAACCTTGGTCAACAAGTCAACAACCCTAACCATAACTCAATTTCCTTTAATCAATATTATTAATTGATATTTCATATATTCATTAGGGTTTGGTAAACGACAACCGTCAACTGTGCATACACACCCGTACCAAAACCCTAATGAGAATCATCTTCCTCTGCCTCAGTCAACTGTGCAGACACACCCGCATTCGTGTTCCGAGGAGCACGAATACAAAGAGATAAAACTAACCCCAAAGCATATACTAGGATCTGACTCAAACCAGAGCCCGCTAGTAATGACTGTCCAGACACCAAACGTGAACAAGTGCGCGGATGTGAACGAACCCTGTCGCAAAACCATGCGACCTCTACTCTGTTTTGCCCAAAGGCGAATAACCCTCTGTGTGGGACTCTAAAGACTCGACACTACGCTGGCAGTGGGTTTAACCACAGGCCGCAAGCGGTACTAGCTGTACGTAACGGTCCCCAGGTAGATGCCGATAAGAAGACTGACGAGGTGAACCCATCTGAACTCCTACTGAGCCTGAATGTGACAATCTCCATACAGTCCGGTCTGTTCGTCTGAGAATATCGCATGGCGGGCCTAGGGGGACGGAAAAAGTCAGTCCCCTAATAGCGGTACAAGTCGTGTCGGAGTGTAGCCCAGAACACCCTGAGATAACACTGGAAACCTACCAGTATATCTCGCTTGCCCTAGCCGGGGACTTTGTGTAATGGCTCTCCTAGACACGGCGCGATATCAACCCCCAATACCGGGAGAGACGAATCATGTCTAACCGTCACTGCCTCCAAGTGCTTCGGGACTGCACCCAACTGTTACCTGTTTGCACGACTCCTTTGAGCCGTGGTAGGGTAGCAATCTAAGAACAGTGGGAACACACTCGAGGCGAAGTGACAGTGTCAAGTCAACGGACTAAGCTGTACTCGTGTCACCTGGGAACTGATAACTGACGATAGGTATAATACCAACCAACAGTTCCCGACGAGTCATGTCCAGTGTACTCGTAACCTAACGAGCACACGCATACTATCTCAAGTACGACGTACTGACGGCTGTGGGACAGACCGTCTCCCAAGCTGGGATGAGAAGCGTATACGCTAGTCTACTCCGGAGTATCGATGCCCTGTCTCGATAGTCCTACGACTAGGGACCTGTATAAGGATGTGCTTGTAGATTACCCAGCCCCCACAAGTGTGACTGTCATCACAACGCTGGTAATCAAGGAAAGATCCTAAGGGCTCCACTAATGTGTATAGGCAATATGCTAAAAGAAACACATGTACACATTAAAGTAGAAACAAACCAAGTAGCATACTACCATTTTGAGCAAGATTGTCTATACAACTGTGAATATCCCAAGCTTTCATTAAGTAATATACAAACTAGTATGATACAGTAATGGTCTCTAGGGCATATACACTAACAATCTCCCACTTTCACTAAGGCCATGTATTGGCGTATCGAAGACCTATCATCTCGATCAGCCGCTCGAACTGAGTCTGGGGTAAGGCCTTCGTGAATGGATCAGCAGTGTTATCTTCCGTAGCAACTCTCCTAACCTCGATCTCCTGGCGACCCACGATCTCCCTGATCAGGTGATGCCGCCTCAAGATGTGCCTGGACTTCTGATGGGACCTGGGTTCCTTCGCTAAAGCTATAGCCCCGTTGTTGTCGCAATACAGAGGTATTGGATCAACAATGGACGGAACCACCTGATGTTCTGTCAAGAACTTCCTTATCCAGACTGCTTCTTTTGCGGCATCTGCAGCAGCGATATATTCCGCTTCCATCGTCGAGTCAGCAACGGTTTCCTGTTTGGAACTCTTTCAACACACCGCCCCTCCATTGAGGGTAAAGACATAACCCGACATGGACTTGGAATCATCCTTGTCACTTTGGAAGCTGGAGTCAGCAAAGGCCTCGATCTGGAGGTCTTTTCCGCCATACGCCAAGAACATCTCCTTAGTCCTTCTCAGGTACTTGAGAATGTTCTTTACCGCTATCCGGTGCTTCTCCCCAGGGTTTGACTGATACCGGCTTACCACACTTAGTGCATAAGCTACATCTGGTCTGGTACACAACATCGCATACATTATAGAGCCTACCGCAGAAGCGTAGGGTATAATAGACATGCGATCCCTTTCCAAATCAGTCTTGGGAGACATCTCTTTGGAGAGGGTAATCCCATGACAAGCCGGTAGATTACCGCGCTTGGAATCTTCCATACTGAATCTTTTCAGTATGGTGTCGATGTACCTGGACTGTGAAAGTCCTAATATCCTCTTGGATCTATCACGATGGATCCGGATCCCCAGAATGTAAGAGGCATCACCCAGGTGTTTCATGGAGAATCTGTGTGACAAGAACCCTTTGATAGATTGTAGCATAGGAATGCTATTTCCTATCAAGAGAATGTCATCCACGTATAAAACGAGGAATACGACAGTTCGTGCTACAAATCTATTATAGATGCATGGTTCATCTGGATTTTTGATAAAGCCAAAATCTTTGACCGTCTCATCAAAACAGATGTTCCAACTCCGCGATGCCTGCTTTAGTCCATAAATGGACTTAAGCAACTTGCACACCTTTCCGCTGCTCCCACTCTGAATGAAATCCTCTGGCTGGTCCATATAGACACACTCCTCTAAATTTCCATTTAGAAAAGCATTCTACGTCCATCTGCCAAATCTCATAATCGTGGAAGGCAGCAATGGCAAGAAGGATCCGAATGGATTTCAGCATAGCCACTGGAAAAAATGTTTCGTCATAGTCCAAACCAGGTCTTTGACGAAAACCCTTTGCAACAAGTCTAGCCTTATAGGTCTCAACCTGTCCATCTACACCAATCTTCCTTTTGAAGATCCACTTGCATCCTACGGGTTTTACCCCATCTGGAGCAATGTCCAACGTCCATACTTTGTTGGTGTACATGGATTCCATTTCGGTCCGCATTGCATCCAGCCATTTTACCGAATCAACGCTCTGAATGGCCTGCTGGAAGCTAGTCGGCTCATCATAATCTATGATGCAATCCTCTCTATCCCCGTCTATGAGAAAACCATAGTATCTCTCGGGCGGATGAGACTGCCTACTACTCATGCGGAGCGGCATTGGAATGTCCTGATCTTTCGAACCCTCTGGTTCTACTAAGCTTTCAGTAATAGTCCGTGGTTCTGGAATTTCTTCCAGTTCAATTGCGCTCCCACTTATTTCCTTTTCTAAGAACTGGTGTTCCAGAAAGTGGGCATTACGAGAAACAAAGACCTTTTGTTCCTCTGCGTAATAGAAAAGATACCCCCTGGAGTTCTTTGGGTATCCCATAAACTTGCACAGTACTGAGCGTGCCTCGAGTTTGTCCGCATGCTGCTTTTTGACAAAAGCTGGACATCCCCAGATCTTCAAATATTGAAAATAGGGTTTCTTCCCACTCCATATCTCATATGGTATGGTAGGCACAGTCTTAGTTGGAACTCGGTTCAAAAAGTATGCAGCTGATTCTAGCGCATATCCCCAGAATGATCGCGGTAACTCAGCGTTACTCATCATGGACCGTACCATATCCAATAGGGTTCGGTTCCGTCTCTCTGATACACCGTTATGTTGCGGAGTGTACGGAGGAGTAAGCTGAGAGAGAATTCCATTCTCTTTTAAGTAATCCAGGAACTCGGCACTTAAGTATTCACCACCTCGATCAGATCTCAGTGTCTTGATACTTTTGCATGTTTGTTTTTCTACTTCATTCTTATATTCCTGGAATTTTCCAAAGGCTTCGGATTTATGTTTCATTAAGAAGACATATCCGTACCTTGAAAAGTCATCCGTAAAAGTAATGAAGTAAGAATAACCGCTTCGTGCATGCGTAGACATTGAACCGCACACGTCGCTGTGTACGAGTCCTAAGAGCTCGCTCGCTCTTACTCCATGTCCAGTGAACGGAGTCTTTGTCATCTTTCCTTTGAGACAGGATTGAGAAGTTGCATATGATTGATATTCAAACGGATCCAAATATCCTTCTGTATGTAACTTCGTCAACCTTCTCTCATTGATGTGACCCAGTCTACAATGCCATAAGAAAGCCTGATTTGTTTCCGGAGACTTTCTTTTGTGTGTATTCTGGACATTGAAAATCTGTGGTTGGTTTAATACGTATATACCATTGTTTAATGTACCCGACCCAATCAAAACTTGATTAAGGTGAATGTTCACAACATTACTTACAAATGCAAATTCATAACCTTCTTTAGATAATAAAGATACAGATATGATATTACAGGTTGCATTGGGTACAAAATAACAATCACGCAAAGCCAAAAGGTGTCCATCTGACAATCCCAGGTGATAGTCCCCCACGGACTCAGCATCCATGCCAGCTCCGTTTGCAACTCTGAGGGTCATATCACATGCCTTCAAAACCCTACGCTTTCTCAGTGCCTGCAAAGAATTACAGATATGAGATCCTGATCCGGTATCCAATACCCAGGAAGTAGAGTTTATTGATAGACAGTTTTCAATAACATACACACCTGAAGCCGAAGTCGTAACTTGCTTCGGGTCCTGGTTTCTGGCCTTCCAAGCCCTGCAATCCTTTTTCCAGTGTCCACTCTTGTGACAGTAAAAGCACTCTTCCTTCCCCACCAGCTTTCCCGCTATCTTTGTTGCCTTTGTCTTTCCCTTTGCATCCACTTTACTAACACCGCCCCTTGGTTTGGTGGGGGTTTTCTTCTTCTTTCCCTTGGCTTTCGCCTTGGACCTAGAAGAGGAAGATCCTCCTACAAACAAAGTGGATGTTTCCCTACCTTTCTGTAGGGTGCCCTCCGCACTCCTCAGCATGTTGAGGAGTTCTGAAAGTTCAACTTCTTTTTCTTGCAAGTTGAAGTTCAGGATAAACTGGGTGTAAGTGGAAGGAAGGGACTGGAGAATCAAGTCCGTGTACTGCTCGTTCTCTAACGTGGTCCCAAGGTCCGCGAGCTCCTCAATGAAGCCAATCATCTTAAGCACGTGTTCCGCTACCGATGATCCGACGGCCAATCTCGCCGAAAATAGCTTTTTCGAGACTTCGTATCTGGCGATACGGGATTGCTCTCCATACAGTTCTTTTGTATGGAGAAATATGGATTCAAAGTCCATATTCTCGTGCCTCCTCTGATGTTCATTGTCCATAGAGGCAAGCACAAGGCACTTGGCCTTTGCGCAATCGATTTCCCAGGTCTTACGGATTTCCTTATCCGCGACACTGGTTTTGGGACCTGGGACAGGGGGAGCTTTGGTGGTAAGGAGATACCCCAACTTGTCATAAGTGATTGCCATTTTGACATTCCTGAGCCAATATTTATAGTTTGGCCCTGTCAGTATGTTTTTATCTAGTAGTAACTTAAGTCCAGTCATGATGTTTGGTCGCTGCAATTAGGAGAGAGAGAAGAAACACTTTAGCATGATACTCTTGCAAGTTTAGAGTGGTTTTTAATTTGTCTAAACAGGATGGCTCCCACTGTCTCTCGAATCCCTCCTCAAACCAAAAAGGAAGAATTAGTCGGGATCAATCTCACCGTACAATACTTGCTTAACCGTTCAGCCAGGCCAGTGTTGGTACTTCGAGAGAGGTTTTCCAACGCTTTCGCGAAGTTCCTTAATTAAATAACCTCTTTTCTCTGTGGGCGTAGCCCCGCTTACACCTTTCTAGACACCTACTTGGTTTATAGCATTGATCGTTAAGTGAGAAAGTTCCGGAGGAGTAGCATATACTCACAGTAGGATCGGGATCCAAATATCATCGTGTGACAAAACTGAAGGAATCCTACCATAATCATCACACTCCAAATGGTATGCAGCACTAGCAAGTTTCAGTTTCTTTTGAAACTCCCGATGTGGATTTTTGCCCCATGCTCTTATGACCTTGGCATGAGATCAAAATGTCATAAGTCACATGTCAAGTTCTACCCATCATTATCCAGGTTAATTTGAACCCACCCGTACCTACCCTTGACGTAGGACAAAATGGCAGTACGACTGTCTCAAACCAACGCATTCTATCTATGCAACAGATAAATATCCGACAGCTACCAATCACTATGCCTTGGCGTGAGGTCAAAATACATAGCTTGAATACTACCTAATATTTAACTGAAATGATGGAGGGCTACGAATGGTTTTGGCGAAACCGTGAACGTAGTGAACTTGATATAATCGATGGAACGAGATAGCTTTTAAAAGGAGCGGTTCAAGCTCCGCATTTAAAAGTTGGTTTTTGAAAAGAACCGAGTGGTTTTCAAAATGTTCCAACGACTTTTACTTTGGTTTATTTTCTTGCATTAATTTAATGTGTCCCATCAATTAATCCTACCATTGCAGAAAACAACGAAAATATGACGTACGCTTATGCCATCCGCATTCGCCACGGGGTCCTGTCATCACCCGTTAGGTTACTTAACTAACGACAGAGCGGGGGCTGGACTAGCGCGGATGCAAAACATAAGCAACGCTTAAATAGATATCTACATATAGATATATACATTCGTCAGATGCAATGATAGCCATTCCAGATCACAGATGAACACATTGGATATACTAGGAATCCGCGCTTCGTTCGAGCCTGCAACGAAAAGTGGATTACACGGTCGCGATGAATAGCCAATACCCTACCCTAAACCCCTACGGGTGCGGCAAACTACCTGATTGATCATTTCTTTGTGTGTCGTTTTAGAGAATGAATAGAATCACAATCAAAGAATTATTTGACCGCAATCAACTACGGTGTCGGATGTAGATTGTAAGTGAGTGCGGATCATCCACAGGGATTGTGCGATTCGTTTTTATATTTGCTTTGTTTGAATCGAAAAGTTAATCGAAAAGAAAAGAAAACATGATTCAAGAATTTATCAATTGATTCAAGTGTCACGAGTTTAATCAAGAATCAAGAAACTGATAAACAATCAAGAATTGGGTTTCGATAATATTTCCAAACAAAATGTCAAGAATCTAAATGAGGCTCGTAGGAATCGATCGGATCGATAGACGTGATGTAATCTAAAGATTTCGTGTTCTTGTCCTTCGAAGGATTGATACTAGATCGATGATGATCGACGGGAGTTAGGGCTTTCTTGATGAAACTAGGGTTTCATCGTTTAACCCTTGTTCTTTCATTGATTTCATTCACATTCTAGCCTCTAGCAATTTCAAGAAACGATCGTAACTCCCCAATTTCGAGCGATATCAATCAAGAAAGCATCGCAACGAAATGGGTCGTCGGTTCTTGAATTTGCTAGGGTTTACAAAACTCGTAGGAATCAAGAATCGATTTAAGATATATTACATCATCATTCTATTGACCGTCTCGACTCCTCGACGAGCGGAGTATTACTCAAGCATCACAACAAGAATTATAATAAGAAATTTAGATTGACTCATGATGTAAGAATTTAAAGAAAATAAGATAAAAGAATTTCACCTTTTATTTATATCAACAATTTGATTACAGTCGCTCAAGAACTACAAGAGGAAGAATTAAATTGTCGACTTGGCTTCGCTCGGCTCCGTGAGTCGCGAATCGGCTTGGACCACTTGCTCCGTTGAAGACCGGCTCGGCTCCTAAAAGGTTGCAAGGCTTCTTGCTTGAATGGGTACTCGGGATCTTGGCTTTTGAATGGAATTAGGGTTAGGGTTTCACACAAATCCTCTCAGTAGATTTGTGGAAGAAGAAGATGAAGAGAGAGAGAATGGCTCTAAATTGGCTAAAAAATGATTAGATTCCAAGATGAATCAAGATGATTTACAAGTGAGCCTAGGGTCTTATTTATAGAGCACCCAAACCCTAAGCCTTTGAGTTCCCTCCAAAAGTTTGTTGAAAGACTTCTAGAAGGAGTTTGTTAGGCTTAGCTTAGGGTTTAAGCTAGGGTTTAAGTAGAAGTTTCTAGAATACAAGGCTTAGTTTAGTGTAGGAACAAGGGTTTGCTGATCTGGCGGAAGTCTCTGGAGTCTTCTGGAAGTTGACATGTCTTTTTGAAGTCTGGACCCAGCGATGAGAATTTTGCACCAATTTTAGGAAGCTGATTCCTTGGACCCACCGCGGATCCGCGGCGCAAGCAGGCTCCTGCCGCGGATCCGCGGCTGTCTGTAGGGCTTGGGCCTTAATCTTTTTGGTGTAGTCTTGGGCTGCCATTTGGGGCTTTATCTGATATGTTGATTTTTATTTTCCCTTTTGGATTGATACCAGATCTGAAATCATTGAGTTGGCGTAACGTTTTAGCTGTACCCTGTAAATTTTGGCATTTCTGCTGGATTTTCCTGCACAGATCTCAAAACAAGTGTTGCGCAAATGTAGGGATGATGCGATGCCATGAAATGTAGTCAATTTCCTTTATAGTGTCGGTTTTAGAGTCTAATACATGTAATCTGATATTTTGCGACAGTTTTGCTAATATATAAAATATGAATGCCGAACACTTCTATATGGATGCAAATGATGAGGAAATTGCCGGCTAAAATATACAATATTTTCGACTAATCAAATTCCCCCAAACTTAATTTCGATCGTCTCGAGCGAACTGTTTTATTAAAAAGAGAAAGAGAAAATAAAGAAAGAGAAAAAACTAACTAGCACACTTTCGTAGGCAACACGATTGCACTGAGCACGTGCAACAAGCCTTTAAACCTCTAGGTGTCCCTAGTAGGAGGAGTGTTGTCTCCTGAGGGTTTTCAGCGGATTGCACCCACAAAATCCAATAATAAAAGGAAGATCATGAATATTACATTTAAAGAAAAGAATCGTAAAAGAAAAGCCTTGAAAATTAGGGTTTCCAACTAAGCTGGCTTTTCGGTTGTCATGAGCCCTATCTTAATGGTCATGAAAAGATGTTAGAAATCACGTCCTCCCTCAATAAAACATCGTCTTATTTTTCATTCCTATCTTTCTTCCAAAACATCGATCATATCACCCTGCGTGTGTGTAAAGACATCCCTACACCCGGAGAATTCAATTCAAGCTATCATACTCTTGTCCATCAGCCTCAGTACTTTTTGATTAATGAATACTTAGATGAGATTGCTCACACACTTTCATGCGACCGTTAATACTTCTTGAGGTACTAACCGACCGATTACTCATGTGCTTGCTTACTTGGTGTATTTTCCTCGTCTTGCACCACCTCAGGCATAGCAGTGACTCCCAGACCAGTTGGCCTTAGGGCACTAGGTGAAGAAGCACCCTCGCTATATATTTTTTTATTGCCCTCGGTGATAACAAAACCAGTATCCATTTTTCTCACCACTTTATATTTTCTTCATTTCATTTTTTTTTATTTCCTTCATACTTTTGGCTTTAAGACAAGAGCATTTCAAGGTATCCTCTACTATCCCAGGCTTCAAGACGTGTGTAAGTGCGAATAGCAGGGTATCAACGTTCAAAAATGTTTGGCTTCCAGAATAGAAACTATTTTTCAGACTTATTTTTATCCTCAGATTAGTGACGTCCTTCATCTTACTAACCCTTGGGACAACGGCTCATAACTACTTATTACTAGTTCGTATAAGAAAACTTCTAATTTTCTTGGTTTTCTAAAAATTTTCTAATCTCATGGATGTAATTGTTCACTATCTAAACTTTCATTATCTTATTTATATACAAAAAAGTGTAAATATTAAAATTATTTTTATACTTGAATTTTTTTTAAATTTTTATGGGTTTTGAAAAATTTTCAATTTTTTATAGATTTTTAAAAGAAACGTTTTGTGCTTATGCAGATGATATGCAAATGATGCGAAAATAAGCACAAACCTCCCCCAAACTTGTTTTCAACAGTGTCCTCACTGTTGCCGACAGCTATATCTACAAAAACCTGTAAATCTGGGAGGAATTATTAGTAGGGGCAAAATATATAAGTGAAGAACTTTCCCCAAACTTATTCTTTTCACTCACCTTCATTCAAAAAATGAAGCAATGATATACTGGATATGAAGGTGAGACGGAGGAATTTTAATCCAAATAAATTGGCTCTTGTAAGAACAAGAGCTCCTCCGTGGGGTCAGTGGAAAAATACGGCTTTAATCTATGTCCATTTACTTTGAAAAAGGTGCCGTTTTTAATATTTTCTACTTCTACTGCCCCGTGGGGATATACAGACCGCACAACAAAAGGTCCCTTCCATCGAGATCGGAGCTTACCCGCGTGAAGGTGTAATCTTGAATCATAAAGAAGGACTTGTTGACCAGGTGAAAATGTTTTCCTCAAAATGTTTTTATCGTGAAAAACCTTAGTCCTATTCTTTGTGATTACAGCGTTATCATAAGCTTCATCGTGGAGTTCGCTTAGCTCATTAAGTTGCAGCTTCCGAAAGTTGTAAGCAAGGTTTAAATCAAAATTTATTTCTTTAATAGCCCACAATGCTTTATGTTCTATCTCGACGGGTAAATGACATGCTTTTCCAAACACTATCCTATATGGAGACATCCCTAGGTCGGTCTTATATGCAGTTCGGAATGCCCAAAGAGCATCCGTCAGTTTGGTCGACCAGTCTTTTCTATTTTTAACAACAGTTTTCTCCAGGATAAGTTTGATTTGTCTGTTTGAGATTTCAGCCTGCCCGCTTGTTTGGGGGTGATAGGGTGTAGAAAGTCGGTGGTTGATTGAGTATTTCCGCATCAGAGTCTCGAAAGACCTGTTGCAGAAGTGTGTCCCATTATTGCTAATAATAGCGCGTGGGTATCCAAATCGCGAGAAGATATTCTCTTTTAAGAACTTAATGACAACTTTCTTGTCATTAGTGCGACATGGAATGGCTTCTACCCACTTTGAGACATAATCAACCGCCAGCAGTATGTACAAATTCCCAAAGGAGTTGGGAAAAGGACCCATAAAATCTATGCCCCAAACATCGAATATTTCAACAACCAGGATGGGTTGCTGAGGCATTTCATTCCTCTGAGATATTCTACCCATATACTGACATTGTGTACAGGTTTTGCAATGCTCAAATGCGTCCTTGAATAAGGTCGGCCAATAAAATCCACATTGCAAAACCTTTTCCGCTGTCTTTCTAGGACCAAAGTGACCCCCACAGGCCTGATCATGACAAAAAGAAAGAACACTCTTGAACTCTTCATTCGGGACACACCGGCAAATGATCTGATCAGGACAATATTTAAACAAATAGGGCTCGTCCCAGTAAAAGTGTTTTACTTGGGATAGAAAGCGGTATTTGTCCTGTTTCGACCAATCGCTGGGTATCAATCCCGTGGCATGATAGTTCACAATATCCCTGAACCATGGTTCATTGGATACGCTCAAGAGTTGCTCGTCAGGAAACGAGTCATTGATCGGCAGGGTCACAGGGGCAGAAATGATGCGTGAAAGATGGTCAGCTACTACGTTTTCACATCCTTTCTTATCTTTGATAACAAGATCGAATTCTTGTAACAGAAGGATCCAACGTATTAGTCGACCTTTTGCATCTTTCTTCGCCAGAAGATGTTTTAAAGCGGAATGGTCAGTATACACAACTATAGGTGAGCCAATTAAGTAAGGCCTGAATTTTTCTAATGCAAATACAACCGCTAAAAGTTCTTTTTCTGTGGTTGTATAATTTATTTGCGTATCATTCTGGGTCTTACTTGCATAGTAAATCACGTGTGGCATCTTTTCGATGTGTTGTCCTAAGACTGCACCTACTGCAAAATCAGATGCGTCACACATCAGCTCAAAGGGGTAATCCCAGTTTGGTGATGATAAAACGGGGGCTGAAGTGAGTGAGTGTTTAAGTGAGTCGAAAGCTGTCTCATAATCCGAGTCAAAATGGAAGGTCGTATCCTTGGCCAGGAGAAGAGTTAAAGGTCTAGCAATTTTGCTAAAGTCCTTAATGAATCTCTTATAAAAGCCTGCATGGCCAAGGAAAGAGCGAATATCTTTGACGCTTTTGGGATGAGGGAGGTTTTGAATGACATCTATTTTGGCTCTGTCAACCTTAATGCCTTTCTGTGAAATGACATGTCCAAGAACAATTCCTTCTTGGACCATAAAATGGCATTTTTCCCAGTTCAAAGTCAAGTTCTTCTCTTTGCAACGAGTAAGAACAGCGTCAAGATTCGCTAGGCAATCGGAAAAAGAGTCTCCAAAAATCGAGAAGTCGTCCATAAAGATCTCCAGGAAATTCTCTACCATATCAGAGAATATCCCCATCATACACCGCTGAAAGGTAGCGGGAGCATTGCATAACCCGAAGGGCATGCGACTGTAAGCAAAGGTACCAAAAGGACAAGTAAAAGTGGTTTTATCTTGATCCTTTTTGGCGATGGGGACCTGATTGTAGCCTGAGTATCCGTCCATAAAACAATAATACTCTCGTCCCGATAAGCGTTCCAGCATCTGATCAATGAATGGTAGAGGAAAATGGTCTTTCCTCGTGGCAGCATTGAGTTTTCTATAATCGATACATACACGCCACCCAGTTTGGGTGTGTGTCTGAATCAACTCATTCGCCTCATTGGTTATAACAGTGATGCCGGATTTCTTAGGAACGACATGTATAGGACTCACCCATTGGCTATCGGAGATGGGGTATATAATACCATTATCTAAGCATTTGACGATCTCTTTCATGACCGCTTCCTTCATGACGGGATTCAACCGTCTCTGTGGTTCTCGGGTTGGTCTGGCATCATCCATCACATGTATATGATGTTCAACTATCAAGGGACTAATCCCTTTGATGTCCGCCATACTCCAACCAAACGCCTCTTTGTTAGATCTCAATACCGATAAAAGTGCATTCTCTTGCTCTAATGCTAGAGAAGCGGAAATTATAACCGGTAAAGACTCCTTCTCACCTAAATAAGCATATTTCAGATGAGAGGGTAAAATTTTGAGATCTAATTCGGGCGGAGAAATGATAGAAGGAGGGATCATTGAGTGATTTTTAGATTTACAAAGAAGCTCAGAGCCTGTGAAAGATACAGACTCGGGTGGAGAAAAGTCAGAAGTGCAGGACTCAAGTGCAGGTAAAGTGTCCTCACTAAGATCTTGTGTAAATTCAAACAGAGATGTGGTAATGTCATCGAGATCAGTAAAGCAAAGTTCCTCAGCTCCACAACTATCGGGAGCGATCTCATGGACAGAGCACACATCTAAAATATGAGCAGAGGGTTCTGATGGCTGACTTCCAACTTTGTAGATATTTAGTTCAATTGTCATATTTCCAAATGATAAGTTCATTGAACCGTTTCTACAGTTTATAACAGCGTTGGAAGTGGCAAGGAAAGGACGACCTAGAATCACCGGAATTTGGCCCCGGGGGTTTTCTACAGGATGTGTGTCGAGCATAATGAAGTCTACAGGGAAAACAAATTCCCCGACCTTTATCAACACATCCTCTAATTCACCCCTTGGTTTGGTGATAGATCGGTCCGCCATCTAGAGAGTGCAGTGAGCAGGTTTCAGCTCTCCAATCCCTAATTGCTCATAGACAGAATAAGGGAGCAGGTTAACACTTGCGCCAAGGTCTAAAAGAGCACGATTTATGTTTTTACCCCCAATAGAAATCGATATTGTAGGACATCCTGGGTCATTTCGTTTCTTTGGTAGCTAGGGAATAAAAGCAGTGCTGATATTATTAGACATAAAGACCTTCTTCGGCACTTGAGTCTTCCTCTTCCTAGTGCACAAGTCCTTAAGAATTTTTGCATAAGCGGGGACTTGTTGAATCGCATCTAGGAGAGGGATATTGATGTTAACCTGTTTGAACATTTCTATAATTTTCTCCATATGAGGACTCGTTCTGTTACCCCTTAACCGGTTCGGGTAAGGAGCTTTCGCAATAAGCGCAGGGTCCGTCATAGGAGAAGGAAGAGGGGGTAGACGAGGTCCCAAAAGAGGTGTGGGGACCGTCTGTGGAGAACTATAAGGGTTTGGAGAAGGTGTCGAGCCTAAAGGGAAATGGAGAATAGGCTCGTGAGAAGATGGTGTGGTAGAAGAAGAAGGATCAGAAAGAGAAGTGTGTGTGTGTGGAAAGGTCTCAGCCGGGGTGTTGATATGATTTTCAGTATCATCAATACCTTCCCCGACATGATTATTCAGCACTTTCCCCGATCTCAACGTTGTGATGGCATTTACATTGTAATGCCCAGGATTCTGTAGGGGTTGAGAGGGAAGTTTCCCTTTTTCTCTCGCACTCATTTCGGCTTTTAGGCGTGCGATTTCAGCTTCCATCGATCTGATACTCTCAGCTTGGGATGCTGAGTTTTTCTTTATCTCACTGACGGAAGATCTAACTGTAAGTCCATATTGCGACCCTCGGTTCTTACGGGGAGGCGGAAACGGTATAAAAAACAAATTTTTATCGCAAGAGGCAACATGGACTAACCAAGGTCGGGATCGTTGTCTAAACTAAAACTAGCAAACTAGCTAAAGAGATTTAGCTACTCGGATGAAGATGATTATACCTAAACTTGAACTCCTTCTTCTTCAAACTTTGTTGTAGAGGTTGATGGTTCTCCTTTGTCGCCTTCTTCCGTCGAAGATGGATCCACCTCGAAGGCTCGACCTTTGGGCTCTTTCTCGAACTTGGAGTGAACTAGAATCGCCGGCTTGCTAAACCCTTGATCCTAGAGTGAGTAGAGAGTGTCTAAGGGTTGCTTTTGTTTTTAAAGAGAAGGATTCTCAACACATGAGAAGGTTTCTCTTTGCTAGAGGAAGAAGAAGATGAAGATGAAGAGAGAGAAGCTAAATGAGATAATCAGCTCTCATTTCCTTTCTTGCAACCATAATGCCAAAAGAAAATGAATTATCAAATAATAATAATCAAAATGAAAAGGTTGATGGAAAGTTTTAGAATGACCAATATCATTACAAACATTAAATGAAAATGCAAGAATCAAGAGCATCTTTCTTTTGTAATGATAATGGTCAAAAGTTCAACCATGGTCAACAAGTCAACCATGGTCAACAAGTCAACAAAAACTAACCATGACACAATTTCATTTTATTATATATTATTAAATGATATAATACAAATCCATTAGGGTTTGGAAAAAGACGACTGTCAACTGTGCATACGCACCCGTTCCGAAACCCTAATGAAAGTCCTCTTCCTCTTCCTCAAATAACTGTGCATACACACCTGCATCCTTGTTCCGAGGAACATGAATACTGAGAGATAAAAGCAACCCCAAATACTATACCAGTATCCGGCTCAAACCAGAGCCCGCTGGCAATATCTGTCCGGACTCCAAACGTGCACAAGTGCGCGGATGAGAACGAACCCTGTCGCAAAACCATGCGACCTCTACTCTGTTTTGCCCAGAGGCGAATACCCTCTGTGTGGGACTCTAAAGACTCGACACTACGCTGGCAGTGGGTTTAACCACAGACCGCAAGCGGCACTAGCTGTGCGTAACGGTCCCCAGGTAGATGTCGACAAGAAGGCTGACGAGGTGAAACCCCATCGGTACTCCTACTGAGTCTGAATGTGACAGTCTCCGTACAGTCCGGTCTGTTCTTCTGATACATCGCATGGCGGGCCTAGGGGGCGGTAAACGTCAGTCCCCCAATAGCGGTACAAGTCGTGCCGGAGCGAAGCCCAAAACACCCTGAGATAACACTGGAAACCTACCAGTATATCTCGTTTGCCCTGGCCAGGGACTACTCGTGTAATGGCTCTCCTAGACACAGCGCGATGTCAACCCCCAATACCGGGAGAGACGAATCCTGTCTAACCGTCACTGCCTCCAAGTGCTTCGGGACTGCACCCAACCACCACCTGTTTGCACGACTCCTTTGAGCCGTGGTAGGGTAGTGATCAAAGTGCAGTGGGAACACACTCGAGGCGAAGTGCCAGTGTCAAGTCAGCGGACTAAGCTGTACTCATGTCACCTGGGAACTGATGACTGACGATAGGTATAATACCAACCTGTCAGTTCCCGACGAGTCCTGTCCAGTGTACTCGTAACCCAACGAGCACCCGTATACTATCTCCAGTACGACGTACTGATGGCTGTGGGACAGATCATCTCCCACACTGGGATGAGAAGCGCATACGCTAGTCTACTCCGGAGTATCGATGCCCTGTCTCGATAGTCCTGCGACTAGGGACCTGTATAAGGATGTGCTTATAGATTACCCAGCCCCCACTAGTGTGACTGCCATCACAACGCTGGTAATCAAGCAAAAGATCCTAAGGGCTCCACTAATGCGTATAAGTGATATAGTAAAATAAACACAAGTACACATTGAAGTAGAGACAAACCAAGTAGCATACTACTATTTTGAGCAAGATTGTATATACAAGGTGAATATCCCAAGCATCCATTAAGTAATATACAAACTAGTATGATACAGTAATGGCCTCTAGGGCATATACACTAACAATCTCCCACTTGCACTAAGGCCATGTACTGGCGTATCGAAGACCTATCATCTCGATCAGCCGCTCGAACTGAGTCTGGGGCAGGGCCTTGGTGAATGGATCTGCAGTGTTGTCTTCTGAAGCAACTCTCCGAACCTCGATCTCCTTGCGATCCACGATCTCCCTGATCAGGTGATACCGCCTCAAGATGTGCCTGGATCTCTGATGGGACCTGGGTTCCTTCGCTAAAGCTATAGCCCCATTGTTGTCGCAATACAGAGGTATTGGATCAACAATGGACGGAACCACCTGAAGTTCTTTCAAGAACTTCCTCATCCAGACAGCTTCTTTTGCGGCATCAGATGCAGCGATGTATTCCGCTTCCATCGTCGAGTCTGCAACGGTTTCCTGTTTGGAACTCTTCCAACACACCGCCCCTCCATTGAGGGTAAAGACAAAGCCCGACATGGACTTGGAATCATCCTTGTCACTCTGGAAGCTGGAGTCAGCAAAGGCCTCGATCTGGAGGTCTTTTCCGCCATACACCAAGAACATCTCCTTAGTCCTTCTCAGGTACTTGAGAATGTTCTTTACTGCTATCCAGTGTTTCTCCCCAGGGTTAGACTGATACCGGCTTACCACACTCAGTGCATAAGCTACATCCGGTCTGGTACACAACATCGCATACATTATAGAGCCTACCGCAGAAGCGTAGGGTATAATAGACATGCGATCCCTCTCCAAATCAGTCTTGGGAGACATCTCTTTAGAGAGGGTGATCCCGTGACAAGCCGGTAGGTTACCGCGCTTGGAATCTTCCATACTGAATCTCTTCACTATGGTGTCGATGTACCTGGACTGAGAAAGTCCCAATATCCTCTTGGATCTATCACGATGGATCCGGATCCCCAGGATGTATGAGGCATCACCCAGGTCTTTCATGGAGAACCTGTGTGACAAGAACCCCTTGACAGATTGTAGCATAGGAATGTCATTTCCTATTAAGAGAATGTCATCCACGTATAAAACGAGGAATACTACAGTTCTCGCTACAAATCTACTGTAGATGCATGGTTCATCTGGATTTTTGATAAAGCCAAATTCCTTGACCGTCTCATCAAAACAGATGTTCCAACTCCGCGATGCCTGCTTTAGTCCATAAATGGATTTAAGCAACTTGCACACCTTTCCGCTGCTCCCACTCTGAATGAAACCCTCTGGCTGATCCATATAGACACACTCCTCTAAATTTCCATTCAGAAAAGCGGTCTTTACGTCCATCTGCCAAATCTCATAATCGTGGAAGGCAGCAATGGCAAGAAGGATCCGAATGGATTTCAGCATAGCCACTAGAGAAAAGGTTTCGTCATAGTCCAAGCCAGGTCTTTGACGGAAACCCTTTGCTACAAGTCTAGCTTTATAGGTTTCAACCTGTCCATCTACACCAATCTTCCTTTTGAAGATCCACTTGCATCCTACGGGTTTTACCCCGTCTGGAGCAATGTCCAACGTCCATACCTTGTTGGTGTACATGGACTCCATTTCGGTCCGCATTGCATCCAGCCATTTCACTGAGTCAACGCTCTGAACGGCCTGCTGGAAGCTAGTAGGTTCATCATAATCTATGATGCAATCCTCTCTATCCCCGTCTATGAGAAAACCGCAGTATCTCTCAGGCGGATGAGACTGCCTACTACTCCTGCGGAGCGGCGTAGGAATGTCCTGTTCTGTTGAACCCTCTGGTTCCACTAAGCTTTCAGTAACAGTCTCTGGTTCTAGAACTTCTTCCAGTTCTATTGTGCTCCCACTTATCTGGGTTTCCAAAAACTCAGTTTCCAAGAAGCGGGCATGCTGAGAAACAAAAACCTTTTGTTCCTCAGCGGAATAGAAAAGATACCCCCTGGAGTTCCTTGGGTATCCCACAAACTTACACTGTACTGAACGTGCCTCAAGCTTGTCCGCATGCTGCCTTTTTACAAAAGCTGGACATCCCCATACCTTAAGATACTTAAGACAGGGTTTCTTCCCAGTCCACATCTCATATGGGGTGGTAGGCACAGTCTTGGTGGGAGCCTTGTTCAAGAGATACGCAGCTGCTTCTATTGCATATCCCCAGAATGATCGCGGTAACTCAGCGTTACTCATCATGGACCGAACCATATCCAATAGGGTTCGGTTCCGTCTCTCCGATACACCGTTATGTTGCGGAGTGTATGGAGGAGTAAGCTGAGAGAGAATACCATTCTCTTTTAAGTAATTCAGGAATTCGGTACTTAAGTATTCTCCACCTCGATCCGATCTTAGAATCTTAATACTTTTGCCGGTCTGTTTCCCTACTTCATTCTTATACTCCTGGAATTTTCCAAAAGCCTCGGACTTATGTTTCATTAAGAAGACATAACCGTACCTTGAGAAGTCATCCGTAAAAGTAATGAAGTAAGAATGTCCGCTTCGGGCATGTGTAGACATTGGACCGCACACGTCACTGTGTACGAGTCCCAAGAGCTCGCTCGCTCTTACTCCATGTCCAGTAAACGGAGTCTTTGTCATCTTTCCCTTGAGACAGGATTGACAAGTGGCATACGACTGATATTCGAACGCATTCAAATACCCTTCTGTATGTAACTTCGTCAATCTTCTCTCATTGATGTGACCCAATCTACAATGCCATAAGAAAGTCTGATTTATTTCTGGAGACTTTCTTTTGTGTGTATTCTGGACATTAAAAATCTGTGGTTGGTTTAACACGTATATACCATTACTCAAAGTACCTGACCCAATCAAAACTTGATTAAGGCGAATGTTTACAACATTACTTACAAACGCAAATTCATAACCTTCTTTAGAAACTAAAGATACAGAAATGATATTACAAGTTGCGTTGGGTACAAAAAAGCAATTACGCAAAACCAAAACATGTCCATCTGACATTCCCAGGTGATAGTCCCCCACGGCTTTAGCATCCATGCTAGCTCCGTTTGCAACTCTGAGGGTCATGTCACCTGCTTTCAAAACACTACGGTTTCTCAACGCCTGCAAAGAATTACAGATATGAGATCCTGATCCGGTATCCAATACCCAGGAAGTAGAGTTTATAGAAAGACAGTTTTCAATAACATACACACCTGAAGCTGAAGCTGCAACCTGCTTCAATTCCTGTGTTCTGGCCTTCCAGGCCCTGCAATCATTCTTCCAGTGTCCTTTCTTATGACAAAAGAAGCATTCTTCCTTATCCACAAGCTTCCCCGCTATCTTTGTTGCTTTACCTTTTCCCTTCGTATCCACTTTACTAACACCGCCCCTTGGTTTGGCGGGGGCTTTCTTCTTCTTTCCCTTGGCTTTCGCCTTGGACCTAGAAGAAGATGATCCTCCTACAAACAAAGTGGATGTTTCCCTATTCTTCTGTAGGGTGCCCTCTGCGCTCCTCAGCATGTTGAGGAGTTCTGAAAGTTCAACCTCTTTTTCTTGTAGGTTGAAGTTCAGTATGAACTGGGCGTAAGTGGAAGGAAGGGACTGGAGAACTATATCCGTATATAGCTCACTCTCCAATGTGATCCCCAGGTCTGCGAGCTCCTCAATGTAGCCGATCATCTTTAGCACGTGCTCGGCTACTGATGATCCGACGGCCATTCTTGTTGAAAACAACTTTTTCGACGCTTCGTATCTTGCGATACGTGATTGCTCTCCATACAGTTCTTTTGTATGAAGCAATATGGACTCCATGTCCATATTCTCATGCCTCCTCTGATGTTCGTTGTCCATCGAGACAAGCAGGAGGCACTTGGCCTTCGCGCTATCAATCTCCCAAGTCTTGCGGATTTCCTTATCCGCGACGCTGGAAGTTGGACCAAGGACAGGGGGAGCTTTGGTGGTAAGAAGATACCCCAGCTTGTCATAAGTGATTGCTATCTTGACATTCCTGAGCCAATCTTTGTAGTTTGCCCCTGTCAGTTTGTTTTTATCTAGGAGTAACTTAAGTCCAGTCATGTTGATTGGTCGCTGAAATTAGGAGAGAGAAGAAGAAACACTCAGCATGATGCTCTTGCAAGTTTAGAGTGGTTTTTAGAGTGTCTAAACAGGATGGCTCCCACTGTTTCTCGAATCCCTCCTCAAACCATAAAGGAAGAATTAGTCAGGATCAATCCCACCGTACAATACTTGCTTAACCGTTCGGCCAGGCTGGTGTCGGTACTTCGAGGGAGGTTTTCCAACGCTTTCGCGAAGTTCCTTAATTAGAGAACCTCTTTTCCCTGGGGGCGTAGCCCCGCTAACACCTTTCTAGGCACCTACTAGGTTTATAGCATTGATCGCTTAGTGAAAAATTTCCCGAGGAGTAGCATATACTCACAGTAGGATCGGGATCCAAATATCATCGCGTGATGAAACTGAAGGAATCCTACCAGAATCACCACACTCCAAATGGTATGCAAATCTAGCAAGTTTCAGTACTTATGAAACTCCCGATGTGGATTTTTGCCCCATGCTCTTATGACCTTGACTTTGGCCAACAAATCATAAGTCACATGTCAAGTTCTACCCGTCGTTCTCCAGGTTAATTTGAATCCACCCGTACCTACCCTTGACTTTGGCCAACAAGGCAGTACGACTGTTCCAAACCAACGCATCTATCTATGCTGCACATGAATACCCAATAGCTACCAATCACTATGCCTTGACTTTGGCCAACAAACACAGCTTGAATACTATTGACTATTCATGTGAAACGACGGAGGGCTACGAATGGTTTTGGAGAAACCGTGAACGTAGTGAACTTGATTTGGTCGATGGAACGAGATAGCTTTTAAAAGGAGTGGCTCAAACTCCGCATTTAAAAGTTGGTTTTGAAAAGAACCGAGTGGTTTTTCGAAATTGTTCCAACGACTTTAACTTGGTTTATTATCTTGCATTAGTTCTTTTAATGCGTGATATTCTTGCATTAGTACTTTTAATGCGTCCCATCATTTAATCCTACCATTGCAGAAAACAACCAAAATATGACGTACGCTTATGCCATATGCATTCGCCACGGGGCCCCGTCATCACCCGTTAGGTTACTTAACTAACGACAGAGCGGGGGCTGGGCTAGCGCGGCTGTAAAACATAAGCAACGCCTAAATAGTTATAGATATAGCAATAGTAGACATTACAGATCACAGATGAATGCATTGGATATACTAGCAATCCGCAATCCTTTCGAGCCTGAAACGAAAAGAGGATAACACGGTCGCGGTGAATAGCCAAATACCCCATCCAAGACCCCTACGGGTGCGGCAAACTACCCGCCAAGTACTCGGTAGTTTGTGCACCCCTCCATGGGTCTATCCTAGGAGCAAAAACAGTAAAAAGAATTATACAATGACGGCTACAACCCCGACCCGGTTGTGCGGCCAAACAAATAATATTATTACATCAATTTACATTTACAATGAATGAAAGAAAAACAAAAGCTCATCTCACATCCACCCCGGCTATTCACCCGCGACAGTCCAACATATTCATATACACATTCCAATATCAAACACAGATCATGTATAACCCCGACTAATCGACTTATAGCGATTAGCCGACGTTCAATACATGCAAGCATCACAGATATAACCATCATAGTCAAAGTGCAGTGAAGTTCAGAAAAATACGGAATTATAGGACCCCAAAAGTGAATTTCAGTTCTGGAAAATCTGGGCACATATAATATATCTTAAAAATCCCAAAACCAACACACAAACACACTGCACGAAAAACGATGCAGAGAGGAAAACAAACGGCGGCGGTTCCGCGGCACATGCCTACCTCGTGCCGCGGAACCGCGGCGGTTTAAATGAATTGGCTCATCGTTTTTCTTGGGTGTTCTAACAAAACCCTGAGACGAATTTACAAGTATAAAGTTTTTCATTTTGAGCCAAAAAAATTTCAACAGAAACTCAGATTTTGAAAAAGTATGGTTTTTGGGTTTTTTCGGTTCCGAACTTCGTTACACTTCACTACCAAGCTAGTTTAAGTTTAGTTAGGCTCTGATACCACTGTAAGTCCATATTGCGACCCCCGGTTCTTACGGGGAGGCGGAAACGGTATAAAAAACAAATTTTTATCGCAAGAGGCAACATGGACTAACCAAGGTCGGGATCGTTGTCTAAACTAAAACTAGCAAACTAGCTAAAGAGATTTAGCTACTCGGATGAAGATGATTATACCTAAACTTGAACTCCTTCTTCTTCAAACTTTGTTGTAGAGGTTGATGGTTCTCCTTTGTCTCCTTCTTCCGTCGAAGATGGATCCACCTCGAAGGCTCGACCTTTGGGCTCTTTCTCGAACTTGGAGTGAACTAGAATCGCCGGCTTGCTAAACCCTTGATCCTAGAGTGAGTAGAGAGTGTCTAAGGGTTGCTTTTGTTTTTAAAGAGAAGGATTCTCAACACATGAGAAGGTTTCTCTTTGCTAGAGGAAGAAGAAGATGAAGATGAAGAGAGAGAAGCTAAATGAGATAATCAACTCTCATTTCCTTTCTTGCAACCATAATGCCAAAAGAAAATGAATTATCAAATAATAATAATCAAAATGAAAAGGTTGATGGAAAGTTTTAGAATGACCAATATCATTACAAACATTAAATGAAAATGCAAGAATCAAGAGCATCTTTCTTTTGTAATGATAATGGTCAAAAGTTCAACCATGGTCAACAAGTCAACCATGGTCAACAAGTCAACAAAAACTAACCATGACACAATTTCATTTTATTATATATTATTAAATGATATAATACAAATCCATTAGGGTTTGGAAAAAGACGACTGTCAACTGTGCATACGCACCCGTTCCGAAACCCTAATGAAAGTCCTCTTCCTCTTCCTCAAATAACTGTGCATACACACCTGCATCCTTGTTCCGAGGAACATGAATACTGAGAGATAAAAGCAACCCCAAATACTATACCAGTATCCGGCTCAAACCAGAGCCCGCTGGCAATATCTGTCCGGACTCCAAACGTGCACAAGTGCGCGGATGAGAACGAACCCTGTCGCAAAACCATGCGACCTCTACTCTGTTTTGCCCAGAGGCGAATACCCTCTGTGTGGGACTCTAAAGACTCGACACTACGCTGGCAGTGGGTTTAACCACAGACCGCAAGCGGCACTAGCTGTGCGTAACGGTCCCCAGGTAGATGTCGACAAGAAGGCTGACGAGGTGAAACCCCATCGGTACTCCTACTGAGTCTGAATGTGACAGTCTCCGTACAGTCCGGTCTGTTCGTCTGATACATCGCATGGCGGGCCTAGGGGGCGGTAAACGTCAGTCCCCCAATAGCGGTACAAGTCGTGCCGGAGCGAAGCCCAAAACACCCTGAGATAACACTGGAAACCTACCAGTATATCTCGTTTGCCCTGGCCAGGGACTACTCGTGTAATGGCTCTCCTAGACACAGCACGATGTCAACCCCCAATACCGGGAGAGACGAATCCTGTCTAACCGTCACTGCCTCCAAGTGCTTCGGGACTGCACCCAACCACCACCTGTTTGCACGACTCCTTTGAGCCGTGGTAGGGTAGTGATCAAAGTGCAGTGGGAACACACTCGAGGCGAAGTGCCAGTGTCAAGTCAGCGGACTAAGCTGTACTCATGTCACCTGGGAACTGATGACTGACGATAGGTATAATACCAACCTGTCAGTTCCCGACGAGTCCTGTCCAGTGTACTCGTAACCCAACGAGCACCCGTATACTATCTCCAGTACGACGTACTGATGGCTGTGGGACAGACCATCTCCCACACTGGGATGAGAAGCGCATACGCTAGTCTACTCCGGAGTATCGATGCCCTGTCTCGATAGTCCTGCGACTAGGGACCTGTATAAGGATGTGCTTATAGATTACCCGCCCCCACTAGTGTGACTGCCATCACAACGCTGGTAATCAAGCAAAAGATCCTAAGGGCTCCACTAATGCGTATAAGTGATATAGTAAAATAAACACAAGTACACATTGAAGTAGAGACAAACCAAGTAGCATACTACTATTTTGAGCAAGATTGTATATACAAGGTGAATATCCCAAGCATCCATTAAGTAATATACAAACTAGTATGATACAGTAATGGCCTCTAGGGCATATACACTAACACTAACCTCAGTCGAAACCTCTATGAAATTTGAAAAAAGTGATTTCATGGTTTGAGTGAATTGAGAGAATTCGTCAGAACAGGACAACTGCATAGGATTAGACTGTGCAGGATTGTTGCCCTGGTTTTGGAAATTTTGTGACTGGTAGGGGTGCTGAGTGAGTTGAAGGGGTTGCTGTTGTGGTGGAGGAAGAGCCCTTTGAAAATTATTCGTGTTTGGAACCGTGTTTTGAGATTGGTTTTGGTTCCAAGCGAAATTCGGGTGATTCCTCCAACCCTGATTGTACGTAGAAGAATATGGATCGTTTCTAGGTCGTTGAAATGCGGCATTAGAATGCTCGTGACCTTGAAACGCAGAGTTTAATGGACATTCTTCCGTTAAATGAGACGGATCAGAACAGCACCCACAAACAGTTTTGGGGAGCGACATTGGGTTCAGGGAGGCTGCAGAAAATTTGTGTTCCATAGCGTCGAGCTTCTTTTGCATTGCTGCCATCTCAGCTCGAACACTTATGGACACATCTATTTGGTGTACGCCACCCCTATTCAATGGTTGGGTTCCACTCTCCCACTGTAGTGATTTTTCAGCGAACTCTTCTAAGTACTTCCAAGCCTCCCCATCATCCTTAGTCATAAATGTACCTTGACACATGTTTTCAAGGCTCTGTTTAGTGTTTGAGTTAATGCCCTCATAAATGATTCGGCAAAGCTCCCATCTCGAGATGCCGTGATGAGGACACTGAACCAAAAGATCCTTGAAACGTTCAAAGCATTTTGAAAATGGTTCGGTAGGGAGCTGGGCAAATTGATTCAGTTCGCTATGGATTCGAGCTGTCTTTTGGATTGGATAAAATTTCTTAAGGAATGCAGCGACGAATTCTTCCCAATTCGTAATAGAGTGTGCGGTAGTGTTATATAGCCACTTCTCGGCTATATCGCACAATGTAAATGGAAGAAGTCGTAGACGCATCGCATCCACTGAAAGTTGTGACGTACCCATCATTGCGCATACGTTTTCAAATTTGGTAATGAAAACGTAAGCGTCCTCAGTCTCGAGTCCATGGAATTTGGGTAAAAGATCGATATACTGGGGCTTAATCTCAAAGTTATCCCCATTGGCTGGTGGTGTGGATAAGCAGGTCGAAAGAGGACCTCTAAGTGGATAGCACCTCTCCTGGAGAGAGATGCAGGGTGGATTCTGCGCACCAACGGACGGCGCCAGATTAGGGTTAAAGAAGTTTGATGAATTCGGATCCATCGGTGTGGGTGTGGTAGTAGGTAAAGAAAAGGTAAATGGAGAAATATCGACTTCGGAGTCGATAAAGGGTACGCGGACTAAACGGGCACTAGAATCCCGTGTCCAGCCTATCTTGTACTAAAATGGGTTAGTACAAGTGGCAGCGTTGGCTTATAATTAGGGGTAAATGAATGCGGTGTTTGCTTTTGAAAAAGGGACGGATTTTTTTTAAAAAAAATGATGCGACACAACAAATGCAGCACACAAACCCTAGAATCTAGTGGTCACCTAGGTCCGGCTCTAGACCGCTCCTAACTGCCAAAAGACAAGTCGCGGGATAGAATCCTCCACTGCCTCTTTGTTCCCCTGTGGCCGGATAAGTGCCAGGTAAGTGGGAAGGTACTCCACTACGTAAGTAGTGGGCCTAATTAATAACCACTAGCCTTATACACACTCGCCTTAGGCACCACAGGAAAACGCGGATAAGCAATGAATTACCCACGGCCTTCTTCTGTCCTAATTGAGCGCGACAGTCCTTAGAGTCATCTCTAGATTTCTTTTAGTTAATGTGGGTCAATGCGGATGCAAGTTTGGTGGTTTTCGGGGCCTAGGAAGGGTAATGAAATCCCCACCTAATTTGGATTTGGCCGTGCCCCTTAATATCCGTATTTATAATGCAAAACAACCAAAAAACAAAATCACGCACAAATTTTATTTTGCAATTTGTGAGCTGCTATTCTTTGCAAAGAATCCTGCAGAAAAGTATTAGTTGGAGCTAAAAGAGGAGAGAGGAGAAGTCAAGAATTCACCTGAAGCAAAACTTTTTCAGAGAACCCCCTAAGAGGCCGCGGTTCCGCCGCAGGTCCTCTCTTATGCAGCCCTTCCGCGGTCAAAATGTGGGATCACTGAACCAAACTTCTTCAGGAGCTTCCTGTTGATAACTCCAGCTCTCTGGAATTTTCCAAAACTTTTTATCAATTTCCAGCAAGCTCCAGATTTCCTTGCAATGAAACACAACAAATTGTTTAGGGTTTGCACGAATTTTGATCTCAAAATAACAATGAAATAATTCTTTCAATTCAAACTATAATATGAAACGAATTAGCGCGCGATCCCCGGCAACGACGCCATTTGATTGATCATTTCTTTGTGTGTCGTTTTAGAGAATGAATAGAATCACAATCAAAGAATTATTTGACCGCAATCAACTACGGTGTCGGATGTAGATTGTAAGTGAGTGCGGATCGTCCACAGGGATTGTGCGATTCGTTTTTATATTTGCTTTGTTTGAATCGAAAAGTTAATCGAAAAGAAAAGAAAACATGATTCAAGAATTTATCAATTGATTCAAGTGTCACGAGTTTAATCAAGAATCAAGAAACTGATAAACAATCAAGAATTGGGTTTCGATAATATTTCCAAACAAAATGTCAAGAATCTAAATGAGGCTCGTAGGAATCGATCGGATCGATAGACGTGATGTAATCTAAAGATTTCGTGTTCTTGTCCTTCGAAGGATTGATACTAGATCGATGATGATCGACGGGAGTTAGGGCTTTCTTGATGAAACTAGGGTTTCATCGTTTAACCCTTGTTCTTTCGTTGATTTCATTCACATTCTAGCCTCTAGCAATTTCAAGAAACGATCGTAACTCCCCAATTTCGAGCGATATCAATCAAGAAAGCATCGCAACGAAATGGGTCGTCGGTTCTTGAATTTGCTAGGGTTTACAAAACTCGTAGGAATCAAGAATCGATTTAAGATATATTACATCATCATTCTATTGACCGTCTCGACTCCTCGACGAGCGGAGTATTACTCAAGCATCACAACAAGAATTATAACAAGAAATTTAGATTGACTCATGATGCAAGAATTTAAAGAAAACAAGATAAAAGAATTCCACCTTTTATTTATATCAACAATTTGATTACAGTCGCTCAAGAACTACAAGAGGAAGAATTAAATTGTCGACTTGGCTTCGCTCGGCTCCGTGAGTCGCGAATCGACTTGGACCACTTGCTCCGTTGAAGACCGGCTCGGCTCCTAAAAGGTTGCAAGGCTTCTTGCTTGAATGGGTACTCGGGATCTTGGCTTTTGAATGGAATTAGGGTTAGGGTTTCACACAAATCCTCTCACTAGATTTGTGGAAGAAGAAGATGAAGAGAGAGAGAATGGCTCTAAATTGGCTAAAAAATGATTAGATTCCAAGATGAATCAAGATGATTTACAAGTGAGCCTAGGGTCTTATTTATAGAGCACCCAAACCCTAAGCCTTTGAGTTCCCTCCAAAAGTTTGTTGAAAGACTTCTAGAAGGAGTTTGTTAGGCTTAGCTTAGGGTTTAAGCTAGGGTTTAAGTAGAAGTTTCTAGAATACAAGGCTTAGTTTAGTGTAGGAACAAGGGTTTGCTGATCTGGCGGAAGTCTCTGGAGTCTTCTGGAAGTTGACATGTCTTTTTGAAGTCTGGACCCAGCGATGAGAATTTTGCACCAATTTTAGGAAGCTGATTCCTTGGACCCACCGCGGATCCGCGGCGCAAGCAGGCTCCTGCCGCGGATCCGCGGCTGTCTGTAGGGCTTGGGCCTTGATCTTTTTGGTGTAGTCTTGGGCTGCCATTTGGGGCTTTATCTGATATGTTGATTTTTATTTTCCCTTTTGGATTGATACCAGATCTGAAATCATTGAGTTGGCGTAACGTTTTAGCTGTACCCTGTAAATTTTGGCTTTTCTGCTGGATTTTCCTGCACAGATCTCAAAACAAGTGTTGCGCAAATGTAGGGATGATGCGATGCCATGAAATGTAGTCAATTTCCTTTATAGTGTCGGTTTTAGAGTCTAATACATGTAATCTGATATTTTGCGACAGTTTTGCTAATATGTAAAATATGAATGCCGAACACTTCTATATGGATGCAAATGATGAGGAAATTGCCGGCTAAAATATACAATATTTTTGACTAATCACTACCCGCCAAGTACCCGAAGCGAAGCAACCTCCCTCAACAACGTGAGTAGGCCACTCGGCACTTCGAGGTACCCGGTAGTTTGTGCACCCCACTTTGGGTCTATCCTAGGAGCAAAAACAGTAAAAGAAATTATACAATGATGGCTACAACCCCATCCCGGTTGTGCGGCCATATAAATAATATTACATCAATTACAAATTACATGAATTGAAAGATAAAGAAAAAACTCTCATCTCACAACCCCCGGCTATTCATCCGCGACAATCCAACGAATTCATATACACATACCATCAACATTACAGATCACATATATGTATAACCCCCACTAATCGACGTATAGCGATTAGCAGACGTTCAGTACATATATCACATCACAGATATAACCCATTAGCCAAAGTCCAGAGAAGTTCGATCAAAATACGGATTTGTAACCACCCCAAAAACAAATTTGTTCTCTGGAAAATCTGGGCAGAAACAAACCATCATAAAAATCCCAAAACATCAATATAAGAACACTGCAGGAGAAACGACCCACGGCCGAGTCAACTCGGCGGCGGATCCGCAGTGAGTTGGTCGACTCGCTGGATCGTTTTTCTTGGGTGTTCTTTAAAAACCCTGAGCCGATTTTTAGTACATGATTTATTATTTTTTGAGCAGAAATAAAAATCGGCAGAAAGTTGATATTTTTGACGTGTTTTGCGGTTTTTTGTCCGATCGAAATTCTAGATACTTTGCTAACATGCTAGGGTGTGTTTAGCCTGGCTCTGATACCACTGTAAGTCCACGTTACCTCTCCCGGTTCTTTCGGGCTTGCGGAAACGGTGAAAAACGATTTTTCGGGTCATGGTAACATGGACTAGAAAACCCGGATCTTTGCTAAACTACACACTAGAAACTAACAAGAGCTTTACCTACTCGGTTAGTGGGTTATACTTCAACTTGAACTCTTTCTCTTGGACTCCTTGTGGTGGTCGGACGGTTCTCTCCTCGTCGCCTTCTCTTGCCGAAGATGGATCCACCTGAGGGTCTCTACCTTGAGCTCCTTCCTCGAACTTGAGGAAACTAAAGTGTTAAGCTTGCTAGACCTTCAACCTTAGGATGAGTAGAGAGTGGCTTTGGTGTTTTATCTCAAAGGAAATGGTTCTCAACTCATGAGAAGGATTTTCCTTGAGCTAGAGGAAGAGGAAGAGCAATGGATGAGAGAGAATGAATATGAGAGAATGATAATAGTTTTGCAACCATAACCAATATATGTGAATTAATCTAATTAATAATATTAATCAAAATGAAAAAGGTGACGGTTGGTTTGATAAGATCATTATCATTTCACATTAAATGTTTTTGCAAAGATCAAAGAGCATCTTTGGAGTGAAATGATGATGGTCAATGTTTCAACCTTGGTCAACAAGTCAACCTTGGTCAACAAGTCAACAACCCTAACCATAACTCAATTTCCTTTAATCAATATTATTAATTGATATTTCACATATTCATTAGGGTTTGGTAAACGACAACCGTCAACTGTGCATACACACCCGTACCAAAACCCTAATGAGAATCCTCTTCCTCTGCCTCAGTCAACTGTGCATACACTCCCGCATTCGTATTCCGAGGAGCACGAATACAAAGAGATAAAACTAACCCCAAAGCATATACTAGGATCTGGCTCAAACCAGAGCCCGCTAGTAATG
Organism: Agapanthus africanus; assembly: GCA_030015575.1. Lineage (NCBI taxonomy): Eukaryota > Viridiplantae > Streptophyta > Magnoliopsida > Asparagales > Amaryllidaceae > Agapanthus > Agapanthus africanus. Next base: position 301,290,021 of record JASDDO010000022.1, on the reverse strand, counting down.
ACTGTCCAGACACCAAACGTGCACAAGTGCGCGGATGTGAACGAACCCTGTCGCAAAACCATGCGACCTCTACTCTGTTTTGCCCAAAGGCGAATAACCCTCTGTGTGGGACTCTAAAGACTCGACACTACGCTGGCAGTGGGTTTAACCACAGGCCGCAAGCGGTACTAGCTGTACGTAACGGTCCCCAGGTAGATACCGATAAGAAGACTGACGAGGTGAACCCATCTGAACTCCTACTGAGCCTGAATGTGACAATCTCCATACAGTCCGGTCTGTTCGTCTGAGAATATCGCATGGCGGGCCTAGAGGGGCGGTAAACGTCTGTCCCCTAATAGCGGTACAAGTCATGTCGGAGTGTAGCCCAGAACACCCTGAGATAACACTGGAAACCTATCAGTATATCTCGCTTGCCCTGGCCAGGGACTTTGTGTAATGGCTCTCCTAGACACAGCGCGATATCAACCCCCAATACCGGGAGAGACGAATCTTGTCTAACCGTCACTGCCTCCAAGTGCTTCGGGACTGCACCCAACTGCTACCTGTTTGCACGACTCCTTTGAGCCGTGGTAGGGTAGCAATCTAAGAACAGTGGGAACACACTCGAGGCGAAGTGACAGTGTCAAGTCAATGGACTAAGCTGTACTCATGTCACCTGGGAACTGATAACCGATGATAGGTATAATACCAACCAACAGTTCCCGACGAGTCCTGTCCAGTGTACTCGTAACCTAACGAGCACCCGCATACTATCTCAAGTACGACGTACTGACGGCTGTGGGACAGACCGTCTCCCAAGCTGGGATGAGAAGCGTATACGCTAGTCTACTCCGAAGTATCGATGCCCTGTCTCGATAGTCCTACGACTAGGGACCTGTATAAGGATGTTCTTGTAGATTACCCAGCCCCCACAAGTGTGACTGCCATCACAACGCTGGTAATCAAGCAAAGATCCTAAGGGCTCCACTAATGTGTATAGGCAATATGCTAAAAGAAACACATGTATACATTAAAGTAGAAACAAACCAAGTAGCATACTACCATTTTGAGCAAGATTGTCTATACAACTATGAATATCCCAAGGTTCCATTAAGTAATATACAAACTAGTATGATACAGTAATGGCCTCTAGGGCATATACACTAACAATTTTGATACAACCAAACAAGAAAATAAGAAATTTACAAGTTTTCACAGACCATTTGATATAAAACAAACAAAAAGAATCCTAAATTCATGGATTTAATGTTGGATATAGTGCCCTCAGAGTCAATTATTGGATCACAGGCACGTGATTGCAATGATTGAGGGAGGACCTATACCGGTAGGACAGTCTTACTCAAGATGATAGTATGCTATCTGGTTTATCTTTATCATCGTGTACAGCTTTAGGTGACATTACAGGTCACTATTACACATTGATAGAGCCCTTAGGATTCTTGCTTGACTACCAGCAGTATGATGGCGATCATATACGTGAGAGTTGGGTAGTCTATAAGCACATCCTTAAAGTGGTCCCTAGTCGTGGGAGTTTCGAGACTGGGCATCGATACTCCATTAGTAGACTAGTGCATACAGTCGAGACCCCGACGAGGGGCGGTGGCCGGTCTCACAAGCCATTGGTGTCAGTTGGATCACCTAAGATGTATACAGGTGCTCATTGGGTTATGAGTACACCGGTCAGGACTCGCCGGGAACATGCTAGTTGGTATTATACCTGACGTCAGATAGCAGTTCCCTGGTGACATGTGTACGGATTAGTTCATCGACCTGAGATAGTCATTTGTCTCGTGTGAGTTCCTACTGCACTTTGATTACTACCCTACCACGGCTCAAAGGAGTCGTGCAAACAAGTTTTAGTTGGGTACAGTCCCGAGCCACATGGAGGCAGTGAGCGGATCGGCAGGGGTTTCGTCTCTCCCAGTATTGGGGGTGAGATCGCGCTGTGTCTAGGAGAGCCATTACACGAAGTCCTTGGCCAAGGCAGGAGATTTACTAGTAGGTATTCCAGTAGTATCTCAGGGTGTTCTGGGCTACACTCCGACATGACTTGTACCGCTTTTGGGGGGTCTGACTTTTACCAGCCCCCTGCGCCCGACATGCGATGCTCATAGACGAATGGACCGGACTGTACGGATATTGTCCCTGACTGGCTCAGTAGGGTGTCAGGATGAGTTCGCTCATCGACCTCCCTTTTGGTCAATACCTGGCAGCCCGTTACGTACGGCCAGTACCACTGACGTGCTAGTGGTTAAATCCACAGTCAAAGTATTGACGAGTCTTTAGAGTCCCCCACAGACAGTTTCTCAAGTTTCGGGCGAAACGTTGTAGAGGCCGTATGGTATTATGGCAGGGTTCGATCATATACGTGCAGTAGTGCACGGATCATGATCAGACGGATCATACTAGTGGGCTTTGGTCTAAGCCGGATCCTAGTATTAGATTTGTTGGATTACTTTCGTCTCATCGCATTCGCATTCAGTCGGAATGCGGATTCAGGTATGTATATACAGGTGAGGGGTATCCTTGTGATCCGTCACGAGTTTACTTTAGATGTTGCCGTATCTTTTTATTGTTGCAAACATTTGGATTAATGTTTGCAAATGGAAATTGTGAGCTCAAGGTCATGATGGAGTGCATTTAATGTGGCATGTGCAAGGGTAGTGACTCATGGTCTCTTTTTATGTGCATATGTCACATTATTGTTTGATTTGTGTGTTGATATGATAAGAGGAGAGAGGGAGGGCAGCCATGAAAGAGGGTTAGCTCTTGTATTTTTCATTCTTACACACTCTCTCTCTCATTTCATCATACAATACAACACAAAAGGAAAAAGCCTTCTTCTTCTTCTTCTTCCTCTAGCTCGCAACCTCCATTGATGGCTTCATCTTCAACCTCCATCCATGCAATGGATGCAAGAGACAAAGTTGTCACACACATTCTCTACTTCACCTTGGACACGTCGGCTAGCAAACTTCGTGTCCGAGTTGCTTCGGATGAAGCGGGAGCCCGTAAAAAGACTCGAAGATGTGGTGCCCTTTCCGACGAGAAGACCGAAGATCGGAGATGCCGTGAGGAGCGAGAGATGGCGGCTAAAGACCGAAAGACACGGATCGATCGGTATAGCTTTCCAACCCTTTCTCTAGTTGCTAGTTGTAGGTTAATGGTTCGATCCGGGTTTAAAGTATACGATAGCGCCGATTTCAAGTTTTGAAAAAGTTTTGTTTCCGCATTTTGGCCTCGGACAGACGGCCGGGGCGCTACCGTAGACTTACATGGTATCAGAGCCACGCCATTAACCTTTACTAGCTTGCTCTAACGTGTTTAGAATTTCGATCGAACGAAATTTCCAAAACCGCGATTCCAATTTATGCAGTTTCTGTCGAAATTTTTTTGTCGTCGAAATATTATTTTGAGTATTGCAGAAAATCAGGCAGGCGTTTCTTAGAATACTGCAGAAAATTAGTAGCATGATATCACTGTAGCGCCGTGGAACCGCGGCCGTACCCCCGTTCTGGCCTCGGTTCCGCCGCGGTACTGTAGCAACACAGCACCAAAATTTCTGCAGTGCTCTCTGACTTGGAATTGGGGTTTCTGGTATTTTTTGTTTTGGCCCAGATTATTTTGAGTACTGGGAATTGTACTTGGGGCCCACTTTGGGAAATTTTGTCGACCGAAAATTTTAAATATGTTAGTTCACAGTGCTTACTTTATATCTGCGATCGTGAATGTCATTTGATCGGTAAATCTTGTCTAATTGCTATAGCTCTTTTAGACGGATTTGCGAACGTGACATTCACGTTGATGTTCTGTGTTGTGCTGTAATGTTGCGGATTTGTCGTGGTGGATAGCCTGGATGCAATGGTAGTACAGTTTGGTTGTATTTGTACATTTGATATCGCGGGGCGAGCGTCCGACATGTGGACTGCCGTCACTGCCTGTTTGTATATTATTCTTTTGGGGCACGACCGGGCTGAGGTCAATGTACCCGTTGTATATTTTACTTTCTGTACTAGGATTACCCTGCGGTGGGGTGCATGGATAGCCGGGTTCTAGAGGGCAACGGGCCCGCATCTCATGGCTTTGAGACGGAGGGGGCTTCACTCTAGAATTGGCGGGCTATTCGCCGCACTCATAGGAGGTACAGGTTGACCCAAGGAGGGGTGCTCAAGTTACCGGATTCCGTGAAGTGCTGGGTGGTCCATTCACTTTGTTGAAGGGGGCTGCCTCGCTTCAGGTTTTGGCGGGTAACTTGCTGCGCCCGTAGGGGTCTAGGATTTCATTGCACAAGCTATCCACACGACCAGGGGAACGTCGGGTTTCAGTAGCGGCTCTATGAAACCCGGGGATCCCAGATTATCTGTATTGTTCTGTGTTGCTTATTACATTTCTGTGATATTGCATTTTATCACGCCTTGAGCGATTATTATATATTGATATATATACCAGTAGATGTTGTATATGTTTTACACCCGCGCTAGTCCAGTCCCCGCTCTGTCGTTAGTTAAGTAACCTAACGGGTGATGACGGGACCCAGAGGCGAATGCGGATGGCATATACGTACATCGTATTTTCGTTCTTTTATGGTGTGATCAATTGATGGGACTGCATTGATTCGGATCAATGCAAGCTAAACAAACCTATTCTGATGTTATTGGAACATTTTTCAAAAGCTGTTATTGCAAGGACGTTTTCTTTTGTTTTGCACAGTGGTATTCGGTTATGAATATCCAGCACCTCATTCGACGAGGCAAGGGCCGAGATCCCTTCACCGGGAGTGACCCATTGGACAGAAGTTTGCGTCAGGGTAATAACTTCACTATAGCCGATTGCCTTTTTGCTTTGCATCGTGGTATTCAGTTGGAATATCCTGCACCTCATTCTACGGGGAAAGAGCCGAGATCCCTTCACCGGGTATGACCTCTTTAGCAAAGGTTTTCGCCACTATATTTTTATAAAAAGCTATCCGGTTCCTTCAACGATATCAAGTTCATTACGTTAAAGGTTTTTCGCCAAAAACTATTCGTAGCCCTCCGTCATTTCAGATGGGTAGCACTTAGTATTCATGCTATGTTTGTTGACCAAAGTCAAGGCATAGTGTATGGTAGCTATTTGTTATCTTTCTGCTGCATAGATAGATGCGTTGGTTTGGGACAGTCGTACTGCTTTGTTGGCCAAAGTCAAGGGTAGGTACGGGTGGGTTCAAATTAACCTGGATAATGATGGGTAGAACTTGACATGTGACTTATGATTTGTTGGCCAAAGTCAAGGTCATAAGAGCATGGGGTAAAAATCACATCGGGAGTTTCTAAAGAAACTGAAACTTGCCAGATATGCGCATACCTTCTGGAGTGTGATAACGTGAGTGGAATCCATCACGTTATCATGCGATGATAGTTGGATCCCGATTCCCACTGATGAGTTGGTTTACTCCTCGGGTGATCCCGACTAATTCTTCTTTCAGGTTTGGAGGAGAATTTGAGGTTACAGTGGGAGATTTCCTGATTAGATAAATTGATAACCATTCTAATCTAGGTTAGAGTGCATGCAGAGTGTTTCTTTTCTCTCTCTCTTTGGCAGCGACCATGGCCCGACCCTTGACTATGACTCAGTGACCAAGTTAACCGAACCTTCTTAAAACACTGGCTTTTGAATTGTCAGAGTTGCATACCTCATTGCCACTCCTACTTTTACCCTTTTCTCCAGAACACCCCGTATTACTACGAACGTCCACTTCTATTGGATAAAACCATCGTATGGTTATATACGAACTCGAAGTAACTTGTTCCAGATTCGAGGATGGTTTCCGGTTCTGGAGAAAATAAATAGGACTATTTAGTTGTCTTTTCCTTTTTACCTTCTCTCAGGTTGCGAGTGCTCCTTGGATTAGGACGGTACACCTATTACGCTAATTGGATAGTCTTCATCCAAACCATAAGCAGGTGCTGAAAGGTAGGGCATGAAGAAAACCATTTATCCTAAAAGGTGTACAGAAGATATTGAGTAAAGACAAATAAAGTGATTAGTAAAAGGGCAAAGTAAATTGCGAACGCTATTCACGACCAAACCAAGTATTTCTTCGCCACTCCTAATTCACCTTTGTATTTCTCCAGGACACTCCGTATCACTACGAAGATCCACAGTTTTTTTTGGATATTCCATCGTATGGTTATATACGAACTCGAAGGAACTTGTTCCAGTTCGGGGATGGATTCTGGTTCAGGAGAAATAGGAATAAGATTTATTCAGTTGTCTTTTATCTTTATCTTCTCTCGGGTTGCGAGTGCTCCTAGGATTAGGACAGTACACCTATTACGCTTATTGTATAGTCTTCTTTCAGACCATAGGTTGGTGCCGAACGGTAGGGAGGGAAGAAAACCATTTAGCCTAAAGGGGTGTGCAGAAGGTATTGACTAAAGACATATAAAGGGATTTGGAGAGATGGCAAAAAAATATACGGTTACAGTTGTGAATCTGATAATGGAAGATGCATTATTAGGAATACCCGGATACCCCTCCGAAACATTTACATGTTTCAGTTTCACTGTGTATTGTTAAAAGAAAACTGATTTCCCAATTAGCCCTTACTCCAGGGTATGTATTTACCAGGTTTGATTCTCATATCTGTATGGTTTTACAGATGATGAGTGGGAGTAAGTTATTAGGAATTGGGTGATCATCCTCATTATATCCTCATTATATTTGAGGAAATCGTCTGGGTTGTTTTGCAGGACGGCAAATATTTGGTTTTGAATATCCGTTGTTATGCACCAATTTCAAATTGATATATCTGTACTTTTATTTTTATAAAGTGAGATATAACTTTTTGAAATTATGTCCATCACATTTACCTATATCAGTGGATGGTTAGGTAAGAAGCATTAAACAGCGGTGTAATTCTTCTTAACCATAAGTACAGTTTTCAACCTACGACACACAGGGAATGAGTTATTAGACTCAGGGGACTTATACAGAGTATTGTATGTTGCCCAGTGTCCATGAGGACAGAGGGGTTGGTACTCGTACTATATTCTGTTTACTTGTGATTTCTCTAGTTCTTAAACATGTGTTTCGTAGAAATGCAAGGTCTAAGTTTTGAGAAGTTATAGGTATATGAATAGAGTAGAGAACCAAGTATTGCAAGTATCAGGATTCTTCAAGGTGATCGAAGATTTAGATACTTGTGTATGGTATTCAGTTGATAGTAATGATTATGAGAACTTGCTTCTCTTTCAGGTTATTCATATCAGGATGTATTCCTAAGTTGAGTAACGCTGATCGGCCTCCTTCCTTTTAGTTGGCAAGCACTGGAGACGGCTGCATAATTTGAATCTGGTTCCAATTAAATCAGTGCCTCTGTTTCTATATTGGATATAGAATAGTTCATATCTTAACAATGTTAAGGTACGAGGAGTTGTCCGGCTTATACTTAAAACCATACTCTGGATAACTCAAGGCACGTTTCTGTAATGGCTGTTTGTGGGTTGACCCGGGCTATGACGAGGGTTGACTTTCTACCATTGGAAGATCAATAGTGATATTGTTCTTAACTCGCCACAGTTTTAATAAAAATGGATTTTTTCAGAAAACAGTAATGGGAGTATGGTAGAACTGGAAGTAATTCCAGAACCGCAAACGATTACTAAAAATTTGATAAGAACCTAAAGATTCAATCTGGTTTGACATTCTATTGGCCACTCCGCAGATATGGTGGGTAACCTCAGTCACTCGAGAGGTACTTCGGTATGCTCAAAGACGGTGACAAGGAGGTTCTTGTTTACCCAAACTTGCCGATGCTGTTGTTCCAGACTATGAGACCCGGCAGGAGGATGAGTATAGCGTCGTTCTAAACTAGCTTTAGAAGTGTATGTGTATATGACTCTGCCAGAGGGTTGTCGTAATCAGTAGGAGCAGTGGAAGCATAATGGACAAGCAGCTTACGTCTATTTATAGACTAAAGCAGATATGGCGGAGATAGATCATCTATTTCTGATGTGGCAGTCATAGGTTTGACTTCATCAGAATAGGGGATGGATCTGTTAAGAAGGTAGTAGGGTGTGATGTCCTGGTATTTGGATGACATACACAGAGTAGGAAGTGAAATTCCTATACTACGATCGGTTGTACTTTGGTTGTCACACAGTGGTTTCTCCACATAGGATATAGATATAATATCAGACATTCTGGTTACTAGATCTATGGTTTTAGATTTAGATTTGGGTAGTTTCCCAATCAGGGTACTTAGACAGCATTCTAAAGGAGTTTTAGAATGAACGACTCCTGGCACGGTAGTGTACCGGCAGGTGATGGAATCACCCTCTCTAAAGGTGTCTTACACACTAAAGGGGAGAGGGATGTGCATGATTGGCAGATCACTTGCTTAGGCAATTGAGTCAATCATGAGATGTCAAGTACCACACCAGATGTTGTTTTTTGCAGTAGATGCAATAAGTTGATATTGATCCTATCCTGGAAAAACATTCGGAAGCAATTTTAGAACATAAGTGGATGTTCTAGGGATATGATAACGACAGCCTCTATCGGGGGACGGTTATCATTCCAGGCTTCCAATGTGACCTGGATAACAGAGTGACTGTCAGAGTTATAGTTTTCCCTCTGACGAGGGGCGGTATTTTGGACAGGTGGTCCAAGCGGATACTGAGGGAGGCATGGCGCAGGATACTGATTAAGTTCAGTTGACGATACAGTCTAAGAAGTTTGGATTTGGAGTTCATTTATGAACTAGGTCCCATCAGATATCCAGACATATTCTAAGATAAGTATTGCTCATTTCGGGAGATGGTTTTCTCCGCGAACTTGAGATAAAGAGAGACATAGAAAGAAACATTAGGGCGGATCCACTCACTGAGGCTATTCCTCGAACGCAATAGTTTCGCAAACGGGCTTTGTGAGACTGATTAGTAGAGGAGTGGGTGTTTGGTATCACACGGGCTGTGAGTATGCGACATCGCAATAATTATCCTTGAGTGAAAGTGGGAGATTGTTAGATATAGTGCCCTCAGAGTCAATTATTGGATCACAGGCACGTGATTGCAATGATTGAGGGAGGACCTATACCGGTAGGACAGTCTTACTCAAGATGATAGTATGCTATCTGGTTTATCTTTATCATCGTGTACAGCTTTAGGTGGCATTACAGGTCACTATTACACATTGATAGAGCCCTTAGGATTCTTGCTTGACTACCAGCAGTATGATGGCGATCATATACGTGAAAGTTGGGTAGTCTATAAGCACATCCTTAAAGTGTCCATAGTCGTGGGAGTTTCGAGACTGGGCATCGATACTCCATTAGTAGACTAGTGTATACAGTCGAGACCCCGACGAAGGGCGGTGGCCGGTATCACAATCCATTGGTGTCAGTTGGATCACCTAAGATGTATACATGTGCTCATTGGGTTATGAGTACACCGGACAAGACTCGCCGGGAACATGCTAGTTGGTATTATACCTGACGTCAGATAGCAGTTCCCTGGTGACATGTGTACAGGTTAGTTCATCGACCTGAGATCATCATTTGTCTCGTGTGAGTTCCCACTGTGCTTTGATTACTACCCTACCACGGCTCAAAGGAGTCGTGCAAACAGGTTTTAGTTGGGTACAGTCCCGAGCCACATGGAGGCAGTGAGCGGATTGGCAGGGGTTTCGTCTTCCCGGTATCGGGGGTGAGATTCCGCTATGTCTAGGAGAGCCATTACACGAAGTCCTTGGCCAAGGCAGGAGATTTACTGGTAGGTATTCCAGTAGTATCTCAGGGTGTTCTGGGCTACACTCCGACACGACTTGTACCGCTTTTGGGGGTCTGACTTTTACCAACCCCCTAGGCCCGACATGCGATGTGTTGGAGATAGTGCCCTCAGAGTCAATTATTGGATCACAGGCACGTGATTGCAATGATTGAGGGAGGACCTATCCCGGTAGGACAGTCTTACTCGAGATGATAGTATGCTATCTGGTTTACCTTTATCATCGTGTACTGCTTTAGGCGACCTGACATGTCGCTATTGCACGTTGATAGAGCCCCTAGGATTCTTGCTTGACTGCCAGCAGTATGAGGGCGATCATATAAGTGAGAGCTGGAGTCTATAAGCACATCCTTAAAAGGTCCCTAGTCGTGGGAGTTTCGAGACAGGGCATCGATACTCCAGAGTAGACTAGTGTATACAGTCGAGACCCCGACGAGGGGCGGTGGTCGGTCTCACAAGCCACTGGTGTCAGTTGGATCACCTAAGATGTATACAGGTGCTCATTGGGTTATGAGTACACCGGACAGGACTCGCCGGGAACATGCTAGTTGGTCTTATACCTGACGTCAGATAGCAGTTCCCTGGTGACATGTGTACAGGTTAGTTCATCGACCTGGGGATCGTCATTTGTCTCGTGTGAGTTCCCACTGTACTTTGATTACTACCCTACCACGGCTCAAAGGAGTCGTGCAAACAGGTTTTAGTTGGGTACAGTCCCGAGCCACATGGAGGCAGTGAGCGTATCTTCAGGGGTTCGTCTCTCCCGGTATTGGGGGTGAGGTCGTGCTGTGTCTAGGAGAGCCATTACACGAAGTCCTTGGCCAAGGCAAGGAGATTTACTGGTAGGTATTCCAGTAGTATCTCAGGGTGTTCTGGGCTACACTCCGACACGACTTGTACCGCTTTTGGGGGTCTGACTTTTACCAACCCCCTAGGCCCGCCATGCGATGCTCATAGACGAACGGACCGGACTGTACGGATATTGTCACTGACAGGCTCAGTTGGGTGTCGGGGTGAGCTTCCTCATCGACGTCCCTTTTGGTCAATAGCTGGTAGCCCGTCACGTATTGGCTTATACCTCTGACGTGCTAGTGGTTAAATCCACAGCCATAGTATTGACGAGTCTTTAGAGTCCACCACACTTTCAGTTACTCAGCTTTCGGGCGAAACGCTGTAGAGGCCGTATGGAGATATGGCAGGGTCCGATCAGATACGTGCGGTATTGCACGGATCAGGATCGGACGGTTTTGTACTAGTGGCCGTATAGTTATATGGCAGCGTTCGATCAGATACGTGCGGTATTGCACGCATCAGGATCGGACGGATATTACTAGCCGGCTTTGGCTTAAGCCGGTCCTAGTTTAGTACAGTGTAGATTTTATCTCATTGCATTTGTATCCGGACGGAATACAGATGCGGGTGTGTATGCACAGTATCGGGGTTTTCCTGTAATTTATTACGGGACCAGTTTTCTGGAGTTGCCAGTTTGCATTCCGTTCCGACCGGTTTTCCTTTGTTCTTTCCCGGCCGGACTTTTCCGATGGAGGGTGTTATTTGCAAGTTCGCAAATAACACTTTGTGGAGGACTTATTTGCATAAGGGTTGATATGATAAGCATCTTTGCTTTTCATGATTTGATGAGATTAGAAATGATTTGAGGTTGATGTTGATTTAGTGATGATTATGTTTTTGGATGTGGTCACCCTCCTCCTTTTACTACACTCACCTCCCTCTTGCTTCATATTGTTATCCTCCACCATTTCTAAGAGAGAGAGATTATTATCATGGTTGAAAAAGAAAAAGAGAGAAGAAGAAAAGAGAAGAAGAAGAGAGCTTCATCTTTGAGAGAGTTTCATTTCTTGATCTCATTTCATGTTAAGAAAAATGCAAGCACCATTTTTTTATGTTGTTTCCTCCATCATCTACAAATGGCAACAAACCCCAAAGTGAGACATCCACTCTACACTACACTTCCTACAGCAAATCTTGGACGTGTCGATTCGCCAGCTTCGCGCCCGAGTTGCCTCGGTATTGAGGTGGGAGCCCGTAAAAGTACCCGGCTTCGTGGTGCCCTTTCCGACGAGGAGGAGATGGACGGAGATCCCGTGAGGAGATCGGAGTGGAGATGAAGACCGGAGGACTCGGATCAGTCGGTATATCTCTAACCCATCTTCTAGTTAGCTTAGACTTGTTAATGGTTACGATCCGGATGTTTAGTGCGCGGTGGTGCCGGTTTGCTAAGTCCGCAAAAATTTAAAGTTTATCACCGTTTCTGCATTTGGCCGTCGGATTGACGGCCGGGGCGCCGCCGTGCACTTACAGTGGTATCAGAGCCACGCCATTAACTTCGTCTAGCTTTCGTTTGATGTGTTTTACGTTTCCGATCGAACAAAATCCCGAAAACGCATTTGTCATGCACATCAGTTTCTGTCGAATTTTTTTTGAGTCCAAAAATTTTTCAGGTTGTCTCAGAGTGATGTGCAGGGAATTTTAAGGTTACTGTAAAAATTTGGTACCACGAACTCACCATACCGCCGCGGAAGGGCGGCGAAACCCCTGCTTTGGCCGCTCTTCCGCCGCGGAGCAAACTGTTCACGCTCCCAAAATTTTGCAGTATATTCCTGAGTTGAAAATGTGGTTTTTGGAATATTAAAATTGGGCCCAAGTTTTCTGTGAGTGCTACAGTTTTGATTGAGGGCCCACTTGTTAATTTTTGGTCAATCGGAAAATTTTAAACACATTTTTCACAGTATTTACATTATATCTGCGACCGTGAATGTCACTCGATCGGTAAATCCGGTCTAACTGCTATAGCCCGGTTAGACGGATTTGCGAACGTGACTTTCACGTTGATGTTCTATGTTTATGCTGTGATGTTGCGGATCGGTCGTGGGGATAGCCTGGATGCAATGCTAGTACAGTGTTGTGGTATTATGTACATTTGATATTGCGGGGCGAGCGTCCGACATGTGGACTGCCGTCACTGCCTGTTTGTATTATTCTTTTGGGGCACGACCTGGTTGCGGTCGATGTACCCGGTGTATGTATATTTTACTTTCTGTACTAGGATTACCCCGCGGTGGGGTGCACGGATGGCCGGGTTCTAGAGGGCAACAAGCCCGCATCTCATGGCATTGAGACGGAGGGGGCTTCACTCTGGGATTGGCGGGCTATTCGCCGCACTCGTAGGGGGTACAGGTTGACCCAGGAAGGGTGCCCAAGTTGCCGGATTCCGTGGAGTGCTGGGTGGTCCATTCACAGAGTTGAAGAGGGCTGCCTCGCTTCAGGTTTTGGCGGGTGACTTGCCGCGCCCGTAGGGGTCTAGGATTTCATTGCACAGGCTATCCACACGACCAGGGGAACGTCGGGTTTCAGTAGTGGCTCTGTGAAACCCGGGGATCCCAGATATCTGTATTGTTCTGTGATGCTGTACATTTCTGTGATGTTGCATTTCTTTTCACGCCTTGAGCGAAATACTATATATTGGTATATATATTAGTAGATGTTGTATATGTTTTTCATCCGCGCTAGTCCAGTCCCCGCTCTGTCGTTAGTAAGCTAACCTAACGAGTGATGACGGGACCCAGTGGCGAATGCGGATGGCATATACGTACGTCAGTATATTTTCGTTCTTTGTGGTGTGATTAATTGATGGGACTGCGTTGATTCGGATCAATGCAAGTTAAAACAAACCTAATCTGATGTTGTTGGAACACTTTTCAAAAAGCTGTTATTGCAAGGACGTTCACTTTTGTTTTGCATCGTGGTATTCATTTGGAATATCCTGCTCCTCAGTCGACGAGGCAAGGGCCGAGATCCCTTCACCGGGAGTGACCCCTTGGACAGAAGTTTGCGTCAGGGCATTAACTTCACTATAGCCTATTACTTTTGCTTTGCACCGTGGTATTCAGTTGGAATATCCTGCACCCCATTCTACGGGGAAAGAGCCGAGATCCCTTCACCGGGAGTGACCTCTTTAGTAAAGGTTTTCGTCACTATATTTTCTAAAAAGCTATCCGTTCCTTCAACGATATCAAGTTCATTACGTTAAAGGTTTTCGCCAGAAACCATTCGTAGCCCTCCGTCGTTTCAGACGGGTAGCACGTAGTATTCATGCTATGTTTGTTGACCTTCGTCAAGGCATAGTGCATGGTAGCTGCTTGTTACCTTTCTGCTGCATAGGTAGATGCGTTGGTTTGGGACAGTCGTATAGCCTTGTTGACCTTCGTCAAGGGCTTGTACGGGTGGATTCAAATTAACCTGGATAATGGCGGGTAGAACTTGACATGTGACTTATGATTTGTTGACCTTCGCCAAGGTCATAAGAGCATGGGGCAGAAATCACATCGGGAGTTTCAAAAGAACTGAAACTTGCCAGATATGCGCATACCTTCTGGAGTGTGATACCGTGAGCGGATTCCGTCACGTTGTCATACGATGATAGTTGGATCCCGATTCCCACTGATGAGTTGGTTTACTCCTCGGGTGACCCCGACTAATTCTTCTTTCAGGTTTGGAGGAGAATTTGAGGTACAGTGGGAGGTTTCCAGATTAGAAAAAGTGATAACCATTCTGATCTAGGATAGAGTGCACGCTGAGTGTTTCTTTTCTCTCTCTCTGGCAGCGACCATTGACCCGACCCTAGACTATGACTCAGTGACCAAGTTGACCGAACCTTCTTAACACTGGCTTTTGGATTGTCAGAGTCGCTGACCTCATTGACACTCCTACTTTTACCCTTTTCTCCAGGACACCCCGTATTACTGCGAACGTCCACTTCCATTGGACAAAACCATCGTATGGTTAGATACGAACTCGAAGGAATTTATTCGAGGATGGTTTCTGGTTCTGGAGAAAACGAATAGGATTATTCAGTTGTCTTTTCTTTTCACCCTCTCTCAGGTTGCGAGTACTCCTTAGTTTAGGAGTAGTACACCTATTATGCAAATTGGATAGTCTTCTTCCAAACCATAGGCTGGTGCCGACCGGTAGGGAATGAAGAAAACCAATTAGCCTAAACGGTGTGCAGAAGGTATTAAGATTAAGACAAAGCAAGGGATTAGTAAGAGGGCAAAGTATATTGCGACTGATATTTCACGACCAAACCAAGTATTCCTTCGCCAATCCTAAAATCACCTTTGTATTTCTCCAGGACACTCCGTATCACTACGAAGATCCCATTTTATTGGATAATCCATCGTATGGTTATATACGAACTCGAAAGGAACTCGTTCCAGTTCGGGGATGGATCCTGGTTCAGGAGAAATAGGAATAAAGTATATTCATGTGTCTTTTATCTTCACCTTCTCTCGCGATGCGAGTGCTCCTAGGATTAGGACAGTACACCCTTTATGCTTTTTGGATAGTCTTCTTCCAAACCATAGGCTGGTGCCGAACGGTAGGGAAGGAAGAAAACCATTTGGCTTAAAGGGGTGTACAGAAGGTAATGACTAAAGACATATAAAGGGATTTGGAGAGGTGGCAAAGAATTATACGGTTATAGTTGTGAATCTGGATAATGGAAGAGGCATTACTAGGAATACCAGGATACCCCATCGAAACATTTCAATGTTTCAGTTTCACTGTGTACTGTTAATGGAAAACTGATTTCCCGATTAGATACTTACTCCAGGGTATGTATTTACCAGGTATGGTTCTCACATCTGTATGGTTTTACAGATGGTGAGTGGGAGTAAGTTATTGGGAATTAGGTGATCATCCTCATTATATCGGGATTCGTTGTAATTGGTGATATTTGAGGATGCCACCTGGATTGTTTGCCGGTCGGCAAATATTTGGTTTTGAATATCCGCTGTTGTGCACCAATTTCAAATTGATATATCTGTACGTCTATTTTATAGAGTGAGATATACCTTTTGATATTATGTCGATGACATTTACCTATATCAGTGGATGGTTAGGTAAGGAGCATTGAACAGCGGTGTAATTCTTCTTAACCATAAGTACAGTTTTCAACCTACGACACACAGTGAATGAGTTATCTGACTCAAGGGATTTATACAGAGTATTGTATGTTGTCCAGGGTCCATCAGGACAGAGGGGTTGGTCCTCGTACTATATTCTGTTTACCTTTAACTTTTCTAGTTCTTAGACATGTGTTTCGTAGAAACACAGGGTCTAAGTTTTGAGGAGTTATAGGTATTTGAATAGAGTAGAGAACCAGGTGTAGCAAGTATCGGGATTCTTCAAAGTGATCGAAGATGTAGATACTTGTGTATGGTATTCAGATGATAGTAATGATAAAGAGAAATTGCTTCTTTTTCAGGTTACTCATAATTGGAAGCATTCCTAAGTTGAGTAACGCTGATCGGCCTCCTTCCATTTAGTTGACATGCACTGGAGATAGCTGCATGATTTGAATCTGGTTCAATTAAATTAGTGCCTCTGGTTCTATATTGGATGTAGAACAGTTCATATCTTAACGTTGTTAAGGTACGGGGAGTTGTCCGGCTTATGATTAAAACCAGACTCTGGATAACTCAAGGCACGTTTCTGTAATGGCTGTTTGTGGGTTGACCCAGGCTATGACGAGGGTTGATTTTCTACCATCTTGACTCGCCACAGTTTTAACAAAAATGGATTTTTTCAGAAAACAGTAGTGGGAGTATGGTAGAACTGGAAGTGATTCCAGAACCGCAAACGATTACTGAAGATTTGATAAGGAACCTAAAGATTCAATCTGATTTGACATTCCATTGGCCACTCCGCAGATAAGGTGGGTAACTTCAGGCACCCGAGAGGTACTTCGGTAGCCTCAAGGACGGTGACAGGGAAGTTCTTGTTTACCCACACTCGCTATTGTTGTTGTTCCAGGCTGCGAGACCCGGCAGGAGGATGAGTATAGCGCCGTTCTAAACTAGTTTTAGAAGTGCACGTCTATATGACTCTGGCAGAGGGTTGTCGTAGTCAGTGGGAGCAGCGGAAGCATTGGTGGACATCAGGCTTATGTCTATTTATAGACTAAAGCAGATGTAGCGGAGATAGATCATCTATTTCTGATGTGACAGTCATAGGTTTGACGTCATCAGAATAGGGGATGGATCTGTTGAGAAGGTAGTAGGAAGTGATATTCCTTTACTACGATCGGTTATACTTTGGTCGTCACACAGTGTTTTCTCCCTAAAGGAAATGGATTTTATATCTGACATACTGGTTACTAGATCTATGGTTTTAGATCTAGATTTGGGTGGTTTCCCAATCAGGGTACTTAGACAGCATTCTAAGGGTATTTAGAATGGACGACTCCTGGCACGGTAGTGTACCTGCAGGTGATGGAGTCACCCTCTCCAAAGGTGTCTTACAGACTAAAGGGGAGAGGGACGTGCATGATTGGCAGATCACTTGCTCAGGCAATTGAGTCAATCGTGAGATGTCAAGTACCACACCAGATGTTGTTCTTGCATTACATGCAATAAGTTGATATTCATCCAATCCTGGAGAAACAGTCGGAGGCAGTTTTAGAACATAAGTGGATGTTCTAAGGATATGATAGCAGCATTCTCCTTTGGGAGACAGTTATCATTTCAGGCTTCCAAGGTGACATGGACGACAAGGAGGTTGTCAGAGTTGTAGTTTTCCTTCTGACGAGGGGCAGTATTTTGGACAGGTGGTCCGAGGCAATACTGGGGGTGGCATGGCGCAGGATACTGATTAAGTTCAGTTGACGATACAGTCTAAGAAGTTTGGATTTGGAGTTCATTTATGAGCTATGTCCCATCAGACATCCAGACACATTCTAAGACAGGTATTGCTCATTTCGGGAGATAGTTTTCTCCGCGAACTTGAGATATAGAGAGACATAGAAAGAAACATCAGAGCGGATCCACTCACTGAGGCTATTCCTCGAACGCAATAGTTTCGCAAACGAGCCTTGTGAGACTGACTAGTAGAGGAGTTGGGTGTTCGGTATCACACGGGCTGTGAGTATGTGACATCGCAATAATTAGCCCTGAGTGCAAGTGGGAGATTGTTGGAGATAGTGCCCTCAGAGTCAATTATTGGATCACAGGCACGTGATTGCAATGATTGAGGGAGGACCTATCCCGGTAGGACAGTCTTACTCGAGATGATAGTATGCTATCTGTTTTACCTTTATCATCGTGTACTGCTTTAGGCGACCTGACATGTCGCTATTGCACGTTGATAGAGCCCCTAGGATTCTTGCTTGACTGCCAGCAGTATGAGGGCGATCATATAAGTGAGAGCTGGAGTCTATAAGCACATCCTTAAATGGTCCCTAGTCGTGGGAGTTTCGAGACAGGGCATCGATACTCCAGAGTAGACTAGTGTATACAGTCGAGACCCCGACGAGGGGCGGTGGTCGGTCTCACAAGCCACTGGTGTCAGTTGGATCACCTAAGATGTATACAGGTGCTCATTGGGTTATGAGTACACCGGACAGGACTCGCCGGGAACATGCTAGTTGGTCTTATACCTGACGTCAGATAGCAGTTGCCTGGTGACATGTGTACAGGTTAGTTCATCGACCTGGGGATCGTCATTTGTCTCGTGTGAGTTCCCACTGTACTTTGATTACTACCCTACCACGGCTCAAAGGAGTCGTGCAAACAGGTTTTAGTTGGGTACAGTCCCGAGCCACATGGAGGCAGTGAGCGTATCTTCAGGGGTTCGTCTCTCCCGGTATTGGGGGTGAGGTCGTGCTGTGTCTAGGAGAGCCATTACACGAAGTCCTTGGCCAAGGCAAGGAGATTTACTGGTAGGTATTCCAGTAGTATCTCAGGGTGTTCTGGGCTACACTCCGACACGACTTGTACCGCTTTTGGGGGTCTGACTTTTACCAACCCCCTAGGCCCGCCATGCGATGCTCATAGACGAACGGACCGGACTGTACGGATATTGTCACTGACAGGCTCAGTTGGGTGTCGGGGTGAGCTTCCTCATCGACGTCCCTTTTGGTCAATAGCTGGTAGCCCGTCACGTATTGGCTTATACCTCTGACGTGCTAGTGGTTAAATCCACAGCCATAGTATTGACGAGTCTTTAGAGTCCACCATACTTTCAGTTACTCAGCTTTCGGGCAAAACGCTGTAGAGGCCGTATGGAGATATGGCAGGGTCCGATCAGATACGTGCGGTATTGCACGGATCAGGATCGGACGGTTTTGTACTAGTGGCCGTATAGTTATATGGCAGCGTTCGATCAGATACGTGCGGTATTGCACGCATCAGGATCGGACGGATATTACTAGCCGGCTTTGGCTTAAGCCGGTCCTAGTTTAGTACAGTGTAGATTTTGTCTCATTGCATTTGTATCCGGACGGAATACAGATGCGGGTGTGTATGCACAGTATCGGGGTTTTCCTGTAATTTATTACGGGACCAGTTTTCTGGAGTTGCCAGTTTGCATTCCGTTCCGGCCGGTTTTCCTTTGTTCTTTCCCGGCCGGACTTTTCCGATGGAGGGTGTTATTTGCAAGTTCGCAAATAACACTTTGTGGAGGACTTATTTGCATAAGGGTTGATATGATAAGCATCTTTGCTTTCATGATTTGATGAGATTAGAAATGATTTGAGGTTGATGTTGATTTAGTGATGATTATGTTTTTGGATGTGGTCACCCTCCTCCTTTTACTACACTCACCTCCCTCTTGCTTCATATTGTTATCCTCCACCATTTCTAAGAGAGAGAGATTATTATCATGGTTGAAAAAGAAAAAGAGAGAAGAAGAAAAGAGAAGAAGAAGAGAGCTTCATCTTTGAGAGAGTTTCATTTCTTGATCTCATTTCATGTTAAGAAAAATGCAAGCACCATTTTTTTATGTTGTTTCCTCCATCATCTACAAATGGCAACAAACCCCAAAGTGAGACATCCACTCTACACTACACTTCCTACAGCAAATCTTGGACGCGTCGAT
Organism: Agapanthus africanus; assembly: GCA_030015575.1. NCBI lineage: Eukaryota > Viridiplantae > Streptophyta > Magnoliopsida > Asparagales > Amaryllidaceae > Agapanthus > Agapanthus africanus. The sequence goes on along the minus strand of JASDDO010000022.1, from coordinate 301,270,360 downwards.
TCGCCAGCTTCGCGCCCGAGTTGCCTCGGTATTGAGGTGGGAGCCCGTAAAAGTACCCGGCTTCGTGGTGCCCTTTCCGACGAGGAGGAGATGGACGGAGATCCCGCGAGGAGATCGGAGTGGAGATGAAGACCGGAGGACTCGGATCAGTCGGTATATCTCTAACCCATCTTCTAGTTAGCTTAGACTTGTTAATGGTTACGATCCGGATGTTTAGTGCGCGGTGGTGCCGGTTTGCTAAGTCCGCAAAAATTTAAAGTTTATCACCATTTCCGCATTTGGCCGTCGGATTGACGGCCGGGGCGCCGCCGTGCACTTACACGTTGCTCATAGACGAACGGGCCGGACTGTACGGATATTGTCACTGACAGGCTCAGTAGGGTGTCAGGATGAGTTCGCTCATCGACCTCCCTTTTAGTCAATACCTGGTATCCCGTTACGTACGGCTGTTCCCCTCCGAATGGCGGCGCGACTGACGTCTTGCCTGAGATTCGGGGCAGATACTAATTGGTGCTATCCGTCCACCTCTCCGAAGATGCCAAGTTGATTTATGGCACCGTGCATCGAAGGTCTGAACGGATGCGTCCGATGTAGCAGACTTCGTCAGATTCCCCCTCGCTTGAGGGGTTTTTTGATTGTGGGGACGCTCTTCCCTGCAGGCGCAAGCCCCTGCAGTTAATTACGCTACCGCGTCGTGGTAACAACTTTCTCCTTCTCCAGATGGTCACTTCATGTCGTGTGTGTTTATTTTATGTTTTGTTGCCCGTTGATTGTTTACGGAGACCGAGTTATGTCGTCGCCCGTTGGGCGTGGACTAGTCCAAATCCGTATTATCTTAGATTTGGGTTTGGGGGGGTTTGGTTTGAGGATACATTAGCCATATTTGAGGCTAAGATCAACTCAAACGTTTGTTAAGGATACGTTAGTCTAACCTGAGACTAAGATCAACTTAACGGGATCATTTAGATCCGACAAAAGAGCATTTGGGCTCCATTGTTCCAGTTTAGGGACATAGTGGTCCATTGCATGTATGGCCGTCGGGACCCTTCACCTCTCTGACGACATTGAAGGATTACAACGACAGATGTCAGAGGAGTTCAGAGATGTACCCTTAAACCAGAGTTAATTAGGGGGATCTATAGTCCAGTTTGAGACTAAAGTCTGTTTGAAAGGTTTAAGGATACGTTAGCCATATTTAAGGCTAAGATCAACTTAAACGGGATCGTTTAGATCCGACAAAAGAGCAGACGTGGGCTCTATTGTTCCAGTTTAGGGACATGGTGGTCCATTGCTAGTTTAAGGACATTGCGGTCCATGGGTAGTTTAAGGACATTGCGGTCCATGGGTAGTTTAAGGACATTGCGGTCCAATGTTAGTTTTAAGACATCTCGGTCAAGGTTAAGGACGTCGTAGTCCATGGGTTTAAGGACCCCACAGTCCATTGTTAGTTTTAAGACATCTCGGTCAAGGTTAAGGACGTCGTAGTCCATGGGTTTAAGGACCCCACAGTCCATTGTTAGTTTTAAGACATCTCGGTCAAGGTTAAGGACGTCGTAGTCCATGGGTTTAAGGACCCCACAGTCCATTGTTAGTTTTAAGACATCTCGGTCAAGGCTAAGGACGTCGTAGTCCATGGGTTTAAGGACCCCACAGTTCGTATCAATGTGTGGTCATCGGGACCCGTCACCTCTTTGAAGACGTTGAGGGATTACAACGCCAATTATCAAAGGAGTGAAGAGATGTACCCTGGAACCGGAGTGGATTAAATAGTCTTTGGTCCAATTTGGGATCAAGACCAATTAATTACGTTATGAGCCCATTAGCCCAGTTGATTACGAATTGAGGACTTATGGCCAGCTTGGGCTAAGTCCAATCATGTCTGGGACATCGGCCCTCCTGTTGGTCCCTTGAAGGAGAGGCTTTGCCTCTGGCCATTTAGCCAATTGTGCTAACGTTAATTCAGCAGTGTTGAACACTGGGATCAAGTTAGTGTTTTAACACTAAAAGACAGTTGGTGTTAAACACCAGCAACAGGGGGTTCAAATTAGTGCTAAACACTAGAGCAAATCAGTGTCAAACACTAGCAGCAGAGGCTTCAAATTAGTGTTAAACACTAAGAAAATTAATGTTAAACTCTGTCAACAGAGATTTAATTTAGTGTTAAACACTAAGAAATTCAGTGTTAAACACTGCAAGAAAGATCTTTAATTAGTGTTGAACACTAAGGCAAAACAGTGTTTAACACTGGGCTCAGGGGTTCCAATTTAGCGTTAGACGCTGAGGCAAGAGGGGTCACGTGGTAGCACGTGAGGGCGCCCTCCCTTCGTTTGTTCTGCTGAGAAGATCGCATCTTTTAGAGCATCACGTGTCATCACGTGACGGGTGTTTGAATGGAGTATGTTAAAGCCTCTGCCAAGGGTCACGTGGGTCACGTGAGGCACTGCCTCAAAGGGCTTTCTGTAGATCTTTTGGGGGGTCACATGGTGACACGTGACCCTGCTTTTCTGTAGTTGTTTAGAAGATCTGTTAATCCCTTTCAGGAATTAAATTCCTCGTAGGGTTGAACCCTGACAATAATTTCAGAGGAATTAAATTCCTAGTTCCTTTTGAAGAGTTGAACTCTGAATTTTCTATGGGAATTAAATTCCTCATATATGTGAAGAACTTAATAGGGTTAAACCCTAATAAAAGCTTTAAGGAATTAAACCCCCACTCTCTGTTAGAGAATTATTCTGGGGAATAAGATTAAGGGAATTAGATTCTTGTTGTTTTAACAGAACTAAGTTCTTAACTAGGGTTAAACCCTGATTCTGTTCATTCTGAAGGAATTAAATTCCCATATCATAGTGTCAAACCCTATTTTTATTTTAAAGGAATTAAATTCCTATAGCTCTGTGAGAATTAAATTCTCATTCTTCCATTCCCTCTCTATGCTTTGGATCTGCATGGCAGGATCTCAACCCATTGAGAATTAAATTCTCAACTCAAGGGGAGATGTGCACTTTACAGATCCTCCATCAAAGAGAGAAGAAATATGTCCTTCTGTTTTATATCAGAGTTAAACTCTGTTGACAATTAAATTCTCTTTTCTTTCAATGAAACCTTCCCTTTCTTACCTAGGGTTTTCTTTTGCAGAAGATCCAAATTCCTCTAAAGTATCAAGGCTCTCTCTCTTTTCTTCCCTCTGCGTATATATCTCTCCCCTTTTTTTTGTGTCTCTTGGCTCCTATTTATAGGAGAAGCAGCCGAGTCAATTAGTTTTTGATGAATCTTTCATTGAGAGATTTGATTTGCATCCATCATTCGTTTTGGACCTTTGGATTATTAGGTGAATTTTATTCACCATTGGATTTTAAATCCAGAGATTCTCCTTTGTTATTTCGGTTAGATTTTAAGGGGAAATCTTTCCAAATTAGAGATTTGCCCATAGATAGATGATATTTAATCACCTTTAAATCTTTAATTCAATCGGTTCTTTTGGAAAGATTTGAGAAGTCTTTTCTCAGAATTTAATTCTGTTAACAAATGGGCTTTGAAGTCGGTCACGTGTGGCCACGTGACCCTTGGTCACGTGTGGGCACGTGACCCTTGGTCACGTGTGGGCACGTGACCCCCTTGGAACGAGCCTTCCTCTTTCTTTTTGTGCTCTGTCTTCTGGTTGCTGCTTAACCGTCACGTGCCACCACGTGACCCCTGGTCACGTGTGAGCACGTGACCCTCGTTTGGACTCTTTTTCTTGATTTAACCGGAGAACAAGTCTGCTGCTTTTGAGTATCACGTGCCAACACGTGACCCTGGTCACGTGGGAGCACGTGACCTCTTCTGAAGCCTTTTCCTTGATTTGATCTGGGAACCGGTTTGCCTTTGAAGCCGCTTTTAATTGTCACGTGCCAACACGTGACCCAGGTCACGTGGGAACACGTGACCCTTTCTGAAGCCCTTTTTTTTTGATGTAGTCGGGAAGCTGAATTTGCCTTGCTGATGCTTTTAGATGTCACGTGCCAACACGTGACTGCTGGTCACGTGTAAGCACGTGACCCTTTTCTGAAGCCTTTTCCATAAGCTTTTCTGATTTTAAATCAGGAAACAAATGCCCCCACAGCGTTGTTCTCACGTGTCCGCACGTGAGTGCAACGCTGTCGCCTTTTGTGACCGTTGGATTCCTCTAGGGATTTGGGGAGATGAAACGTTTCCATCACCTCCTATAAATGTTCATGTCCCTTCCGAAGAGCCTTCACTTTGCTCATCTCCTTCCTTTGAGAACTTTTTCTGAGAATTTAATTCTCTTCTTCCAGAGCTTAGTTCTCTGCCTTGAAACATTTTCAGAGTTTAACTCTGTTTAAAAGGACTCTTCCTCCTCAGGTAATGGTGATCGAAGGACCTTCATTTTGACAAAACTCTCTGGATTTTAAATCCGTATCAAGGGTTTCACAAAGAACCCATTTTCTTCAAGTTCTTTAACCAAAATATGAGACCACTTAACCTCCAACAGTAGATCTCTTAGGGTTTAGATGATCCTTAGGGAGATGATGATGGCGGTTTAAATCCATGGAATTTAATTCCATCCAAAAATGTTTCTGGGAATTTAATTCCCTTTTCTTAATAAGGAATTTAATTCCAATGAAGAACTCAGTTTCTTCACACGGAGGCTTCTTGGGGTTTCCTCGTCATTCTATGATTAGTGAAGAAGAAGAGGGTTTGTAATAAATCGTCCTGATTTTTATTTCAGGTATCATGGAAGCTCATTTGTATAATCTCAACGAAATCATTTCCTACAGGAATATTCGTGCCCTGGGCCGTAGTCAGAATCAGGAGTTCACCAACGCTCAGTGTGCTGAGATTATGAGCCGCTTTGACGAGTACAACCATCGGCTACTCCCCCGTCGCTCTTCTCTTCTGAGGCTCATCGTGCTGGCGATTTGGGAGACGCTTCCTCTCTTCTGCGCCGGTGTGCCACTCAGGGCATTGGACGTTGCCGAGGATAAGATACATTCGGTGTATCTGATGAGTCTGATCTCGAAGAGAAGGCGTGACAACCTCATTGATCTTTTGCACCAGGCGTTTCAGCAGTCGGCCATACTTGCCGCCTACCGGAGGGTGGAGGACATCCGCGAGGACCCCGACGCTTGCGATCGCGAGAGAAAACATGCTCGGGCGGTTCGAAATGCTTGGAGGATCTTGGAAAAGGTCAAGCTTGAGTTTCTTAATCCGTGCCCCGCGCCTGAGGTCTTGCCGTTGTAATCGTTTTATTTTCATTTGTATGAACCTTTTTAAAGCATGAATGATAAACTTATCGTGTTCTTTTGTGTTTGCGTGCCCCCCTCCCTTTTTTTTGGAATTTTGTCGTTCATTCATTTTTTTTGTTGATGTGTGCAAGGCATTGTTTCATTTCTTAGTACGCACCAAGCATGGTGCTCACGTGCTCTACACGTGAGGGGCCTTTTATGGGGCTATTCAATTTTTCATGCCACATTTCTGTGCATGGCATTGGATGCAGAGAAGGCGCCTTGGAAATCGTTCCTTTTCCTGATTTCCAATGTCTTCCCTTATTTGGGCCTTGGAAGGGTTCCATCATGCAATTTTCTCTCGCGCGCAGCATTTAATGCTCCCCTTTATAGTCTTGAGGCCATAGCCTATTTCCTCCTCACAGAGAAATTTATTCCTATATTGACGTGATTTAATTTGAGGAGTAGCTGAGTGCTATGGCCTGCAACCGTCCACACGCTCGTCGACAGCCATGGGAAGTGCCTATCGAGGAGATGATCCCCCGCTTTGCTGCTCGGTTGGTGGATCCACTTCTTACCGACGACGAATGCGACTCAGCAATGTACGAACTCTCGATTCGTAGGGGGTCCCCCCTCCCGATGGGTTCCCTCTGGCTCCGGATGATTCTCACGGCCGTGCTTGCCGACATCCCTCCTCACCCGGCAGAGATGACCCTGGCGATGCTTGACACGGCTGAAGAAAAGCTCGAGGGCTTTCATGAAGCGCGCCTGATTACTCAGGCTTTGAAGGATTGCTCAATTCATCTGCTGAGCCAGATAAAGGCCCGGCGAGCAATTATGTCTGCTTTCACGGACGAACATGGCGCCAATCGATGGGGAGCGACTCCTCGTGAGAACCGTCGCTTTGATGTGCTGGAGAAAGCAGAGAGAGAGATGGAGAATTTTGTCCTCTGCTTCATTAACCCCTGTGCCATTGATCCCGTGTTTGGTGTCCTTTTCTCGTTAGCGTAGAACATTTTTAAATTAGTCCTTCCTTTTCTATGTTTTGTGCCGAACTTCCATGTAGGCTTGGTACTAGTATATATGTTTCCGCTTGTATAAATGAACTTTGTATTCTTCTCATGAGAACTTTCTTTAATTGCAAATGCTATCATCACTTTCCTGCGCATCAGACCTTTTTGGGCCTTATGAATGTTCATGCGATTGCAAATGCTATTATATATATTTTTTTGAATACTCATATGATTGCGAATGCATGCTTGAAATATGTCGGAAATCTTTCTTGCTGCCTTTCACGTCAGGTGATGTGAGCGCGTTTTAAATCGATTATCCCCATCGACTGGAAGCCCATTTATACGGTCTTGTAAATGTCTTGTTTCCAAGGCTGCGGTCACGAAAGCGAGCTTACGTGGCCTGATAGAGAGACACGTAGCAAACATATTGTTGTGCGAGAAGAGGGCTCGGCCGTAAATTTTCGGAGAGGGAGTTGGCTTCTAAGGCGCTGAGTGAGCTTCAGGCCAGCCTCACAGCCAAGGCCAACAAGGCATACGAACTCTGGCGAGTGCTCCAGGAGTCCGTAAAAGAGGTGGTGGCTCTCGATAAGGCTGCCACGTTCACTCGTGAGAGGGTCGAGGCTCATAAAGCCACCGAGAAAGAGCTCGAAGCTCGGCTTGCTTCGTATCAGGCTCAGCAAGCTCAGGCAGAGGCTCGTCTTCTGGAGATCTTGCGTCACGAAGCCGTGGCTCAGCAACAGAACGATGAGCTAGTAAAATTACTGCATCGCCCGCCGGCTTGAGGACTTGTATCTTTTCCCCCTTTTTTTGTACATACTCATGGATGAGAGCATCTTCCTTTTTTTGTTTCTTTCATGAATTGTACTTTGTATCCATTTTGGTTTATGAAAAAAAGATACATTTCTCTTCTCAATGGTGTGTCCCCTTTTCATTGAATGTATTCTGCGGATACTCTATCTTGATCTCCTTGCAGGACAGCGATGGCTCAGGATTCAGGGTTAAGATCTGCCCCCTAAGACTTTTGCATTTTATGAGCCACGAGGGCCTCATAAAGAGTTTTTCTCCCTACAGGTCAAGGGGATCCCATAGGTGTAAGTCCTTCTTAAGAATCATGAAGATTCTTAAGCGGGTTTTCCCTTGAGAGTCGTAGGGATCTCACAAAAGAGTTTTCTTCCTCACAGTTCGTGAGGGCCTACAAGTGCTGGATGTGGTCGCCCTTGTCCGCGTTTCACGGGGCCAGGGGCTGCTGCAGGTATTGTAGTTTAAAGACGTCGCGGTCAAGGTTAAGGACCTCATAGTCCGTGGATTAAGGACTCCACAGTCCGATGTTAGTTTTAAGACATCACGGTCAAGGTTAAGGACCTCATAGTCCGTGGATTTAGGGACTCCACAGTCCGATGTTTGGTTGCAAGGACCCGTCACCTCTTTGAAGACGCTGAGGAATTACAACGCCAGGTATCAAAGGAGTGAAGAGATGTACCCTTAAACCAAGGCAGAATCCGTATGGAATCGGGGTGGTTGATCGTTAGTTTTAAGACATCGCGGTCGAGGTTAAGGACATCATAGTCCGTGGATTTTAAGGACTCCACAGTCCGGTATTTGCTCTGGATGCTTCACACGGGTTCACTGCCGTGCTTGGCGAGGACCAGGCTCCGCTCTGGGCGTTTTCCGCGGGGTCAAAGAGTGATGTTATCCGCGTTCCACGTAACCAGGAATTTTGTACTAGATGCTTCACACGGGTTCACTGCCGTGCTCGGCGAGGACTAGGCTCCGCTCTGGATGCTTCACACGGGTTCACTGCCGTGCTCTGCGAGGACCAGGATCCGCTCTGGACGTTTTCCACGGGGTCAAAGAGTGACGTTATCCGCGTTCCACGTAACCAGGAATTTTGCACTAGATGCTTCGCATGGGTTCACTGCCGTGTTCGGCGAGGACTAGGCTCCGCTCTGGATGCTTCACACGGGTTCACTGCCGTGCTCTGCGAGGACCAGGATCCTCTCTGGACGTTTTCCACGGGGTCAAAGAGTGACGTTATCCGTGTTCCACGTAGCCAGGAATTTTGCACTAGATGCTTCACATGGGTTCACTGCCGTGTTCGGCGAGGACTAGGCTCCGCTCTGGATGCTTCACACGGGTTCACTGCCGTGCTCTGCGAGGACCAGGATCCGCTCTGGACGTTTTCCACGGGGTCAAAGAGTGACGTTATCCGCGTTCTACGTAACCAGGAATTTTGCACTAGATGCTTCACACGGGTTCACTGCCGTGCTCGGCGAGGACTAGGCTCCGCTCTGGATGCTTCACACGGGTTCACTGCCGTGCTCTGCGAGGACCAGGATCTGCTCTGGACGTTTTCCACGGGGTCAAAGAGTGACGTTATCCGCGTTCCACGTAACCAGGAATTTTGCTGATTGTATCCGCATTTTACGGGATGGAGGTTTGACTGTTGGCGATATGTATATCACCGAGCCATGGAACTAGGAGTTGCCGCTGTTCCGCTTAGCTTGAAGTTGTGTCCGTCGTTACGAGACGAATGTTGGGATGATCTCTAGGTCGCTTGTGGCCCGTCGAGATTTAGCTTCTTTCTTTGGTGAAACCTGGGGGGAGGTATGTTCCCTTTTTGTTTACGCCCTTGGATTGTGTACAGGGTGTGATGGAACATCACCTGTAGGGCATAAATTGAAACCTTTTTTTTTAATCTTTTATTTCATTTTCCGCGATGCTCTATCATTTCAGCTTTTATATCGCGGAGGTCGCGATTGCCCCATCATTTCGGCTATTTTCGCGGTGCCCAATCATTTCGGCTATTTATTTATTTTCTGCTCGCTGCTTTTTATTGCGAGTTGCCCCATCATTTCGGCTATTTTTTATGCATACATTTTTACTTGCTGCTTTTTATTGCAAGTTGCCCCATCATTTCGGCTATTTCGTATGCATGCGTGGCTTGCTAGCTTTTTCGCCGCAAGCTTGGATTCTAGATACCGATTTCGGCATCAGCACCGCTACAACTGGGATGTTGCCAGGAGAGAATCATCATTTGCCTCTGTCGATGTTGAACAAAGGTGGCTTAGTAAACAGGGTTAAGGGTCCTGTCGACCAAGGCTTTTGACTTCATAAGCCGTAAGGGTCTCACAAAGGTATTTCTCCCTACAAGTCGTGAGGATCTTGCAGGTGTATTTTCTCCTTAGGGATCGTGAGGATCCCTAAGTGTATGTTCCTCTGTAAGTCGTAAGGATCCTACAAGAGGGTTTTCTCCTTATAAGTCGAGAGGAATTATAAGGGTTGTTCACCATATGGACATGTCCCTAGTCACGGGTGTGACTTTGCTGGGGAAATGTTTGTTCGTGCCCGTGGATTGTATACAAGGGTCAGTATTGAGCCTCCTGTAGGGCAATATCAAAGGTTGTGGGGGATTTGCTTAAGAACAGGTTTAGGTTTCTGTAACTTAAGACTTTCAAGTCTTATGAGCCGTGAGGGTCCCATAAGAGAATTCTCCTTACGAGTCGTAAGGATCTCGCAAGTGCATTTTCTCCTTAGGAATCGTGAGGATCCCTAAGTATGTTGCTCCTTTGTGAGTCGTAAGGATCTCACGCAGGTGGTTTCTCCTTACAAGGTCGAGAGGACTCTGTAAGTGTCTTTTAACGAGGTTGCGCCCTTTCAGGTTTTCACAAACACTCGCCGGTAGTCCTGCTGTTTTTACTCACGGAGCCCTTTCGGGTTTTCATCCGTGCCCCTTTTTCTTTTGGACATACCGTTTTTTTTATTCCTTTTTTTTATTTTCCTTTTTCTCCCCTTTTTTTTATTCATCTCATCAGCCTAAGGATGCTGCGGTAGTAGTTTAGGGACGTTTCGGTCCGTCGTTAGTTTAAGGACATTTCGGTCAGTTGTTAGTTTAAGGACGTTTCGGTCCATCGTTAGTTTAAAGACATTTCGGTCCGTCGATAGTTTAAGGACATTTCGGTCCGTCGTTAGTTTAAGGACATTTCGGTCCGTTATTAGTTTAAGGACGTTTCGGTCCGTCGTTAGTTTAAGGACGTTTCGGTCCGTCGTTAGTTTAAGGACGTTTCGGTCCGTTCAGGGGAAGGCCGGCTACTGCTTATAAAGTCTGAGCTTAGGAAGATAGCGAGCGGATATAGTCGTCGTCATCTATCATTGACCTAGGCTGTGGCTCGTTAAGCGTAGTATTTCTTTAGGAAGCGGCCGTTTATTGGCCTGAAGGGCCTTTCACCGTGCATGTCCATGAGTAGATAGGCTCCACCCTGGTAGACTTTGTCTATGACGTACGGGCCTTCATAGTTCGGCTCAAATTTTCCCCGCTTGGCACGATTGGGGATCGTAGGTCTTTTGACCACTAGTACGAGTTCGCCTTGACGGAATGTCCTCGGCCTGGTCAATCTTTCATACGAGCGCGTCATCTTTGCTTTGTAGGCCTCTAGGTTTTGTTGCGCTATGAGCCGGGTTTCATCGAGGGCATCAAGCTCCTCGAGCCGAAGGTGAGCATTTTCTTCGTCCGTCAGCTCGTAGTGGACTGCCACTCGTAGAGAGGGTAACTCTATCTCGAGGGGAGCACTGCTTCCGTCCCAAATACCAACGCGTACGGCGTTGTGTTCGTGGCCGTCTTGAATGTAGTTCGATAGGCCCAAAGGGCCTCTTGCAGCCTCTTGTGCCAGTCTCTCTTATTCCGGGACACCGTCTTTTTTATGATCTTCGTCAAGGTCTTATTGAAGGCCTCGGCCAGACCGTTAGCTCGTGGATTGTAAACTGAAGAATATCTCCAGTCTATATTGTGCTGCTGCGCGAAGCGGCTAATCTTATGGCTTCTGTAAGCTGGCCCATTATCGGAGATAATCCGCCTTGGGGTTCCAAACCGATAGATGACGTGCGTCTTGAAGAAGTGGAGGATATTCTCCGTCTTCACTTCCCTCAGTGGTACTGCTTCTGCCCATTTAGAGAAGTAATCAGTTGTCGCCAGGATGAAACGATGTCCCCGGGACGATGCTGGCTCGATGGGGCCGACTATGTCAGTCCCCCACATTTCGAATGGCCAGCTAGCCACCGTTGGGTGTAGTGGATTCGGATGTTGGTGGATAAAGTTCCATGAATCTGGCACGAGTGGCATTGCTTCGCATACTCGAGGCAGTCCTGGATCATCGTGGGCCAGTAGTAACCCATCCGTTTAATTTTTAACTTCATCTTTGGGCCTGCTTGGTGTGAACTGCAGAGTCCGTCGTGAACTTCCTGAACGACTCTTTCTGCTTCGTCAGGTCCTAAGCATCTCAGCCATAGAGAATCAAACGATCTCTTGTATAGAGTATCGTTGACGAAAGCGAAAGATAGAGCTCGTTTCATGAGCTGATGTCTTGAGGACGCTTCTTCGGGCATTCGGTGGGACCTAAAGTAGTCTATGAAGACTTCCCTCCAGTCCTCGGCCTTCTCACAGTCTTTTATTTATAGGGTCGTCTGCTCAGTCGCTCCCTTTTCTTCGTATGATTCCGGAGATATTTCCGTTGGGACGAGCACTCGACGGCTTTGTACCACGATTCTGACGTCATCGAGGTTCTCGTCAGCCAGTTCTTTAGCGAGCTTAGCTAACGCGTCTGCTTTGCTATTTTCCGCACGTGGTATGCTTTCCAAAGTGTAGGAGGGAATTTGGGTCAATAGTTGTTGCACCTTTTCGCCGTACTTCACCAACTCCGGTTTGCACGTTTGGTAGTCGCCGTTTACTTGACTAACGACCAGCTGGGAGTCCCCGTATATAAGGAGGTCTTCAATTCCCATGTCAATGGCGATCTCGAGGCCTGCTATCAGAGCTTCATATTCAGCTTCATTTTTTGTCCTCGGCTCTGTTAAGGAGAAGGCGAAGCGCATTATCCCTCCTTGTGGAGTTACGAAGATGAGGCCTATCCCCGATTTGATCATTGGGATACCTTGTTTCCGCTTCTTCACGGAGGACGCTCCATCGAAATAGAGTTCCCATCGGGTACTACCGCCGCCGATCGCATCAAATGCATGCTCGTCCGGCAAATTGCAGTTTAGAGGAGAACCGGCAGGTACTGGATGCTCAGCGAGGAAGTCGGCAATGGCCTGGCCTTTCACTACCTTAAGAGGTCGATACGTTATTGAGAACTCCATCAGGAGTAGAGCCCATTTAGCGAGTCGACCCGTCAATATAGCCTTTAACATCAAATATTTAAGAGGGTCCACCTTCGAGATGAGACGGACTTCATGTGCCAACGCATAGTGCCTGAGCTTTGTTATCGCTAAGATTAACGCCAAGCAATGTTTTTCAATGGGAGAGTAGTTGCTTTCTGTCCCCAGCAGAACTCGACTTAAGTAGTAGAGTGCTCTCTCTTTCCCTTGATCATTCTCTTGTGCCCATAATGCGCCTAAGGAACCTTCGAGGGCGGTTGTATAAAGAATGAGGGGTTTTCCCTTGACCGGCGCGGCCAACACCGGAGGGTTCTGCAGATACTGCTTGATCTCGTCTAGTGCACCTTGGCATTTGTGGTCCCAAACGAATGGAGTTCCTTTCTTCATCAGGTGGCTGTAAGGACGGCACTTGCCTGAAAGATTGGCGATAAACCGTCGGATGTATGCGAGCTTCCCTTGGAGAGACCGCAACTGTTTGAGGGTTCTTGGCGGAGGCATTTCCATGATCGCCTTGATCTTAGATGGATCTATTTCGATACCTCGATGTCGGATGATGAATCCCAGGAATTTACCCGAGGAAACTCCAAACGCGCATTTGAGGGGATTCATCTTCAAATTGAATTGCCGAAGGCGTTGAAATACAGTCTCCAGATGCTTTAAATGCTCTTCGTATGACATGCTCTTTACTACAAGGTCATCGATATAGCACTCGACGATGTCATGTATGAGGTCGTCGAAGATTTTTGTCATGGCCCTTTGATAGGTAGCGCCGGCGTTCTTTAGACCAATGGGCATAACCCTGTAGCAGAATATACCCAAAGGGGTCCGGAAAGCGGTGTGCTTCTGGTCTTCGGGATGCATCTTTATCTGATTGTATCCTGATGAACCGTCCATAAAGGAGAAAACCTCGTGAGTGGACGTGTTATCTATCATTAGCTCGGTTCCTGGTACTGGGAAATCGTCCTTTGGACAGGCTTTATTGAGATCCCTGAAATCCACGCATATGCGTACCGTCCCATTCTTCTTCATTACCGGGACGATATTGGCGATCCAGTCGGGATATTGGACTTCTTGGATAAATCCAGAATCGATCAGCTTCTTGACTTCGGCGTTGATGCTCATTTCAAGCTCGAGTCGCATCCTTCTTGGCGCCTGTTTGACCGGCTTGATATCTGGGGATATTGCTAATTTATGCACAACAATCTCCGGATCTAATCCTGGCATCTCGGAGTAGTTCCACGCGAAGCAGTCTTTATGCCGTAGAAGCACGTTCTTTAACGCGGCCACCCTTTCTTCAGATAGCAGCTCGCTGACAAATGTCGGTCGCGGGTCATCTGCCGATCCCAACTCAATCTTCTTGAGGTTATCTGCAGTAGTATGTATGCCGTCTTCCAGTTCTTTTGGAGCTGGCGGAAATTCTGAGACCACCTTATCATCGCTGTTCTCAAAGCACCAGGGAAGGTCATCCACGTTCTCGGGCTCTTCTTTTAATAACATAATCGTATAACAGGTGCGAATCCGCTTCCAGGACTGAGGTGGATCTGGTTTTGCTTTTGCGGCTTTGGGTTCATGCTTTTGTGGCGGCGTTACCTTCCAACCGTTGGATAAAGCGAATCTGCCCTGTTGGTACTGGTCCTCGACCCAGTCCTTGAAGGTGAAGCAGTCTTCGGTAGGATGTCCTATGGCTCGGTGATAAGAGCAATAGCTCAGATGAGAAGCCTTGTTAGCTTGCTTAGGGTGTCTAGACTCTGGAAGCGCGATCATTTGATGTTTTATAGCGAGCTTGAGTAACCTCTCCGTCTTGTCTCGGGGGAAGGAGTACGCTCGACTCATCTTCTTCATGAGGGACAAATCCGAGCCGCGCAATACCCGATCACGTAACCCCCTAATCCTGCGTCGTTGTTGTCGGCTCCTCTTTCCGCTTCTTGATTTATTTCCGTCTCTGCGTCGGGCCTTGCGTACAACGGGTTGACAAGGATGGGCATCTTTGTCTTTTGCAGCCTGTTGAAACAGACGTCGTGTCCTGGCCTTCTCGTAGATGGCCATCTCATGGTTGTGGTCTTCCCGAGCTTTTTGACCCACTTTCCTGATAAGCTTGTCCATTCGTTCTTCAAACGACGGACTCGGCACTTCAATCGCGGGGTCTTGTTTTGATGAGGGGTTGGCATTTCCTGACAGGGCGTCCTCTTCTTCATCAAAGGTATATATAGCGTAGCTACTGTGGGCCCGTTCCCGTTTTCCGGTTCTCGCGTATCCAAGCCCAAGTATTTCCATTTTCCCGTTGGGCAATTTGCGTTGAGTCCCAGGGACATCCCAAATCCTGTTGTAGAACCGAGCCTGTCGAACAGTCTGTTTTAAGGGTACTCCTTGGCGCTTCAATAGCCTCTTTAGTCCATTTGTGTAGTATCTGGGCAGACGGATGGGTTGGAGGCTGTCGAGTGTAACATCCGTGCCATGCCAGATCTCTTTCTCTATTTTCGACTCTGAGGATCGGTAGAACAGGATTAACTTCTCACTCCTTATCCTGGGAGGGACGTAAAATGTTTGCAGGTATTGCACATTGTGAGCTTGAAGTGTGTCGAGATCCTTGTAGTGTTCTCGCGGTACCATGGTGATTTGCAAACTCTGATCATCGCTAGGGGGTGCTTGTATTGACAGCCGATTGGAGAACACGGCATTGACCTCATCTTCCGAGTCACTTCCGAAGACCAACATGGGGGCGGACGTCCCCGGTTTGTTGCGTTGAGACGGCCCGGCATAAACTATCTCTTCTTCTTCTTCGGTATCGCTCCCGAAAACAGGGATGGTGGCGGCGGCTTTGTCCTCCGGCTTGCGACACCTTTCTGTATCCTCGAAATCTGGCAAAAAGTACTTCGCATCTTCGTATTTGCGGACTTCGTTCATGGAAAATGGGTTCAACTCACCTGTTACGGTATACTCGAAACCATCCTTAAAGTACTTCATACACTGATGTTGTGTAGAAGGGATGATGTTGTACTCGTGTAGCCAAGGACGACCGAGCAAGGCGTTGTAGCAGGTCTTGGCGTCAATGACATAGAATTTGATGTCTGTGACGAGGAGTCCAAAGCGTAATGTTAGTATCACAGATCCGAGAGTCCGTGACGATTGTGAATCGAAACCGGAGATAATAATTTTGTCATGAGCGAGGTGTTGCACACTCATGCAGATTTCCTTCAACACCCGAACATTAAGGAGATTGACGGAGGATCCATTATCCACCAGGATCTTGCCTATCTTGATATCATGGCAGTATCCAGAGACATATAGGGGACGGTTGTGGTCGCACATCCCGAGAAGGAGGTCTTCGTCACCGAAAGTGATGTCGGCCGTATGCACTTCCTCCAGTTCATCCTTCATCCTTTCAGTGGCGAGGAAGGCTTGGAATTGCTCAGGTTCTTGTAGCGCCTTAATTAGTGAATCTCGCGCTTCTTTTGATAATAGGAGGGCATCGAGAATGCTAAGCTGGGAAGGTAGCTTCCTTAGGTGCGCTAGGATATTGTAGTCCACCTTACCCTTCCTGGGAGGGTCTTTGGTAGTTAGTTCTTTCATGACTTGGTCATCTAAAGTGATATCCTCAGTGACCTTTTCCTTTCCTTTATCTTTTCTATTCGCGGGCCCGAGATTCTTTTTCTGGGAGTGTGCGATTGCGCAGCTGAATGTTCTCGCAGGCCTCCGATTTCTCCTCTTCCCCTAAAACGGATTCTTTAAAGAGAGGGCCCAGAGCCATTTCTTCATCAGAGTCGCTCCCAAAGGTGAGAACTTGTGACCCCTCGGCGTTAACCATGTAACAGCTGCCAGTAGTTCTGTTGCGCCCGTCGACAGTACTTCTTCGTTCCCGACGAATCTTGCGTTTCATGCGCTTAAAATGTTGCCGATGAGCAACATATCCTTGCCACCATATCTTAAAGGCGCCGCACTCCTCCGTGGGGTGTGAAATTTTCCGGTGATATGCGCAATAATCAGGGTGCCTCTCCACCCCATTGAGCGTGTTTTCTTCCGAGGGTGGTAGCTTCATTCCCATTGACATGGCTTTGGCAAACCTTTTTCTCGTCTTGAATATCTTCTTGTTTGCCTCGGATGCTTTTCGATCTGGCGGGAGCACTTCAACTCTTTCGTTCGGTCGTCTGCATTTGGCTCCTTCCGATGCGGCCATCTCACGCTCCTGATCCGCTTTACTCTTTAGACGAATCTCGTCTAGAAAGGCGTTGATCATTTCATCTGTTGGCCACGCACGCTCTGGTTCAGGCTCTGTCCCCAGCTTCTTAGTGCCAGGAGTCTTTTCATCGTCGGTAAACGAGTGGGAGATAACGTTACAACTCACCACATATCCCTCGGATTCATCCGACGAACTCTCTCTATCATCTCCCTCTTGAAAGATGTGGTTGAGGAATTCTTGCAGTGTGACAGGAGTTCGTGCCTTTTGATTGTACTCTTCCAGCGCGTCGATTTGCTTCTGCAAGTTCGTATGCTCGTCTCCAAGCTTCACGGGCTTCTTGGATTTCTTCTTCTTTTTCTTCGAAGATTTTGACGGTTGGGCGTGAGTATTTGAGCCATTATCGCGGGTCTTCGTAGTTGGGTGGGGCTTCAACATCCCTTCGATAATTTGAGGTTCAAGAAGGTCCTTCCATTCGATCGCAGGGCACGCATGAAGGTCTCTCAGCATTCTTTTGGTTTTAGTTGATAGCACGACCTCCCATGGAGCTTCTTCAATAAAGGAGCAGGTTGCCCCCGGCGTATCTGCTTTCTTAGGAGTATGCGGCTGTGGTGGGTTCACCTTCCACTTTTCGGACAGTACAAACTTCCCCTGGAGGTATTGATCTTCAATCCATCCTTTGAAGACGAAGCAATCTTCAATCGGATGACTTACCGTTTGATGGTAAGGGCAATAGTTAGGGTTATTCACCTCAGTGGGTTGCAGCGGTCGCCTTGGATTTGGTAGGTTTATAAGTCTGTTGCGTACTGCCAGCTCGAATAACCGTTTCGTCTTGTCTCGTAGGAACGAGTAGGGACGCTTCATCTTCTCATTATAATACCGGCGTCTTTCTTCCAATTGATCTGCCGGCTTCGGGGCGTTAGGTTGCTGCTGGGCATTCGCGACGAAGGTTGCCCTTCCTTTACCCTTGTCATTCCGAGGTTCCGACTTCGGGGGAGGTGGTCTATGACCCATCTGGTCCATCTGAGCCAACTTGTCGATTAAAGCCTGGAATGCGGTTGGCTTAAAGAACATCATAAACTGGGAGATAGTTGCGTGAGGGTCTAGAGTTCCCACGAACATGCCCACCGCAGGTGCTTCCTCAATGCGTTGCTCGCATCTCGACCATAAATTCCGCCAGCGTATAGCATACTGGACCCAGGTTTCGCCTGGTTTTACCCTGGCGTTAATCAGTACCGTTATTGGAGTGTGTTCGCTGGCGCATGCGAATCGCTGAGTGAATAGCAGCTCCATTTCAGCGAACGTCTTGATAGAATCGTTCGGGAGTTCTGAATACCATTCGAACGCTGTTTCTGATAAGCTGCCCACGAACTGGCGAAGCAACAGTTTATCATCACCGCCGGTGTTACCGCAAAGGGCCCTGAACTGGGAAACATGTTGATGGGGATTGCCGGTCCCCTTATACACGTGGAATTTTGGTATTGTATAACCCGGCGGGTATTTGATTTGGTTGTACCAGCTTGGATACGGCCGGCCCGTCTTTACGACTTGACCAGCTGCCTCAGTCGCATGATGAACCCGGATTTGTTGGGCTATATAGTCGACCAAATCAGCCTTAGAGATTGCCTCCTCTTTGGCCGTTGAGAGGGCCGGTGGTGGGTTTGACGTTTCTCCTCGGTCGTCTTCAAGAACGATTGGGGGATCCTCGGCGGGTGGGTCCTGCTGGATCATCGTTCCTATCATATCTTGGAAGAGAAGGCCCATACGCTGGATGTTGGCTGCTTGTTCAGCAGCCTCTTTATCCTTCTTCTCCAGTATCCGGCGAAGGAATTCAGCGTCGGTTTCTTCCTCCTGGCGTTCGTCTGAGGACGTTTCTGGGTTTTCTTTTGGCCCGGTAAGTGCGGCCATAGCATTCATCATTTCCTGGAGCTTTTGCTGTTGCTCCTGAGCTTTGGTCACCGACCGTGTAAGCGATCTATGACCTGTAGATGCACGGCTGTCTTCTTTTCCTGACGCCATGTATACGGTGTGGACCATCATGCCCCCAGACTTAGGGCGTCTGGGCTCAGTGCTTTTAGCTGTCGTTGCAGGCTGGGGGATCTTCTCTGGCTTCCTCCTTTTATGAGCAGTGGAGGTTGAGGGGGCCGTTGAGGTGGGCGACCAGATAGCCTTTCGTGGTTTAGCCTGGTGACCGGCTTCCGATTGGATTTTCAGCTTCTTGTGCTGGCGGGAGAAGTTTGGATCGATCATCGAGTCTCGGGCCTGCCGCCAAACCTTGTAGATTTTGGAAGATAGCCGTTGAGGGGATCAGGGCTGTTCTGACTTTATTTCCACAACCTTTTTTAGTGGGGGATGAGACCTCTTTAGCACCGCAGTAGGAGAATTCCTTCGCACCTTATTTAGCATCTCGAAGCTGTTCCCCGTTGGAACAGCAGCATTAACTTCTGCCATCGGGGCTGATGGAGTTAGCCCAGAGGGGGAGTTGCCCCCAGCTTTCCTTACTCGGCGCCAGTGGCGACGTCGAGCGTGTCGAGCGGACGGCGTTGGTTCAGCGGTGAGAATGGCTTCGTCTTGCCCCCTGTGTAGGTGGGGGGTCGCTGCTGATGTTAGCCTGTCAAAGACCGATGTCCTTTGGGTAGCAGGAGCGGGAGCTGGAGCCGTCAATCTTGTAAGGACCGACCTTTTGGCCGGGGAAGCAGGACCGGCCACTTTCTTAGAAACAACCTTCTCTGGGATTGTAGGCCCCATGATGGGTCCACAGGATTTTTGGCCCAATCTAGAGAAGACCGAGGCGCTGATGTTGGGCGACCCGTTGAGAGGAGCCGCGGCAGGGGTAAGACGATCAAAGACCGACTTCTTGTGAGCTTCCTTTGTCAGCATCGGCGCCATGAAGCTTGTTGGTGGGAACATAGTCCCAAAGAACAATCCGGTAGTGGCCTGAGTCACCAGGTCCACCGGTATTGTGAATAACGAAGCAGCTTGGGGTCCGTAGGCTATACCTCCTGGCGAGGCAGAGCGTCGGTCGCAATTGCAGTCCGAGCAGTTGGAGCATTTCGCAGAAGTAGAAGCCATCGATTCTTTGCTTTCTGCAATAAGCAAGACGCCAATTCTTAGTATCTTGAAACCCAAGGGCAACCATTAGCGAACCGCGATTGGTTCGCGAATCACGACACACGAAGTGTGGAGTGGAAAGAGGAAAAGGTCCCACCGGGCGTGCCAGAATCTGTTCCCCTCCGAATGGCGGCGTGACTGACGTCTTGCTTGAGATTCGGGGCAGATGCTAATTGGTGCTATCCGTCCACCTCTCCGAAGATGCCAAGTTGATTTATGGCACCGTACATCGAAGGTCTAAACGGATGCGTCCGATATAGCAGACTTCGTCAGATTCCCCCTCGCTTGAGGGGTTTTTTGATTGTGGGGACGCTCTTCCCTGCAGGCTCAAGCCCCTGCAGTTAATTACGCTACCGCGTCGCGGTAACAACTTTCTCCTTCTCCAGATGGTCACTTCGTGTCGTGTGTGTTTATTTTATGTTTTGTTGCCCGTGGATTGTTTACGGAGACCGAGTTATGTCGTCGCCCGTAGGGCGTGGACTAGTCCAAATCCATATTATCTTAGATTTGGGTTTGGGGGGGTTTGGTTTGAGGATACGTTAGCCATATTTGAGGCTAAGATCAACTCAAACGTTTGTTAAGGATACGTTAGTCTAACCTGAGACTAAGATCAACTTAACGGGATCGTTTAGATCCGACAAAAGAGCATTTGGGCTCCATTGTTCCAGTTTAGGGACATAGTGGTCCATTGCATGTATGGCCGTCGGGACCCTTCACCTCTCTGACGACGTTGAAGGATTACAACGACAGATGTCAGAGGAGTTTAGAGATGTACCCTTGAACCAGAGTTAATTGGGGGGATCTATAGTCCAGTTTGAGACTAAAGTCTGTTTGAAAGGTTTAAGGATACGTTAGCCATATTTAAGGCTAAGATCAACTTAAACGGGATCGTTTAGATCCGACAAAAGAGCAGACGTGGGCTCAATTGTTCCAGTTTAGGGACATGGTGGTCCATTGCTAGTTTAAGGACATTGCGGTCCATGGGTAGTTTAAGGACATTGCGGTCCAATGTTAGTTTTAAGACATCTCGGTCAAGGTTAAGGACGTCGTAGTCCATGGGTTTAAGGACCCCACAGTCCATTGTTAGTTTTAAGACATCTCGGTCAAGGTTAAGGACGTCGTAGTCCATGGGTTTAAGGACCCTACAGTCCATTGTTAATTTTAAGACATCTCGGTCAAGGTTAAGGACGTCGTAGTCCATGGGTTTAAGGACCCCACAGTCCATTGTTAGTTTTAAGACATCTCGGTCAAGGCTAAGGACGTCGTAGTCCATGGGTTTAAGGACCCCACAGTTCGTATCAATGTGTGGTCATCGGGACCCGTCACCTCTTTGAAGACGTTGAGGGATTACAACGCCAAGTATCAAAGGAGTGAAGAGATGTACCCTGGAACCGGAGTGGATTAAATAGTCTTTGGCCCAATTTGGGATCAAGACCAATTAATTACGTTATGAGCCCATTAGCCCAGTTGATTACGAATTGAGGACTTATGGCCAGCTTGGGCTAAGTCCAATCATGTCTGGGACATTGGCCCTCCTGTTGGTCCCTTGAAGGAGAGGCTTTGTCTCTGGCCATTTAGCCAATTGGGCTAACGTTAATTCAGCAGTGTTGAACACTGGGATCAAGTTAGTGTTTTAACACTAAAAGACAGTTGGTGTTAAACACCAGCAACAGGGGGTTCAAATTAGTGCTAAACACTAGAGCAAATCAGTGTCAAACACTAGCAGCGGAGGCTTCAAATTATTGTTAAACACTAAGAAAATTAATGTTAAACTCTGTCAACAGAGATTTAATTTAGTGTTAAATACTAAGAAATTCAGTGTTAAACACTGCAAGAAAGCTCTTTAATTAGTGTTGAACACTAAGGCAAAACAGTGTTTAACACTGGGCTCAGGGGTTCCAATTTAGCGTTAGACGCTGAGGCAAGAGGGGTCACGTGGTAGCACGTGAGGGCGCCCTCCCTTCGTTTGTTCTGCTGAGAAGATCGCATCTTTTGGAGCATCACGTGTCATCACGTGACGGGTGTTTGAATGGAGTATGTTAAAGCCTCTGCCAAGGGTCACGTGGGTCACGTGAGGCACTGCCTCAAAGGGCTTTCTGTAGATCTTTTAGGGGGTCACGTGGTGACACGTGACCCTGCTTTTCTGTAGTTGTTTAGAAGATCTGTTAATCCCTTTCAGGAATTAAATTCCTCGTAGGGTTGAACCCTGACAATAATTTTAGAGGAATTAAATTCCTAGTTCCTTTTGAAGAGTTGAACTCTGAATTTTCTATGGGAATTAAATTCCTCATATATGTGAAGAACTGAATAGAGTTAAACCCTAATAAAAGCTTTAAGGAATTAAACCCCCACTCTCTGTTAGAGAATTATTCTGGGGAATAAGATTAAGGGAATTAGATTCTTGTTGTTTTAACAGAACTAAGTTCTTAACTAGGGTTAAACTCTGATTCTGTTCATTCTAAAGGAATTAAATTCCCATATCATAGGGTCAAACCCTACTTTTATTTTAAAGGAATTAAATTCCTATAGCTCTGTGAGAATTAAATTCTCATGCTTCCATTCCCTCTCTATGCTTTGGATCAGCATGGCAGGATCTCAACCCATTGAGAATTAAATTCTTAACTCAAGGGGAGATGTGCACTTTACAGATCCTCCATCAAAGAGAGAAGAAATATTTCCTTTTGTTTTATATCAGAGTTAAACTCTGTTGAGAATTAAATTCTCTTTTCTTTCAATGAAACCTTCCCTTTCTTACCTAGGGTTTTCTTTTGCAGAAGATCCAAATTCCTCTAAAGTATCAAGGCTCTCTCTCTTTTCTTCCCTCTGCGTATATATTCTCTCCTTTTTTTTGTGTCTCTTGGCTCCTATTTATAGGAGAAGCAGCCGAGTCAATTAGTTTTTGATGAATCTTTCATTGAGAGATTTGATTTGCATCCATCATTCGTTTTGGACCTTTGGATTATTAGGTGAATTTTATTCACCATTGGATTTTAAATCCAGAGATTCTCCTTTGTTATTTCGGTTAGATTTTAAGGGGAAATCTTTCCAAATTCGAGATTTTCCCATAGATAGATGATATTTAATCACCTTTAAATCTTTAATTCAATCGGTTCTTTTGGAAAGATTTGAGAAGTCTTTTCTCAGAATTTAATTCTGTTAACAAATGGGCTTTGAAGTCGGTCACGTGTGGCCACGCGACCCTTGGTCACGTGACCCCCTTGGAACGAGCCTTCCTCTTTCTTTTTGTGCTCTGTCTTCTGGTTGCTGCTTAACCGTCACGTGCCACCACGCGACCCCTGGTCACATGTGAGCACGTGACCCTCGTCTGGACTCTTTTTCTTGATTTAACCGGAGAACAAGTCTGCTGCTTTTGAGTATCACGTGCCAACACGTGACCCTGGTCACGTAGGAGCACGTGACCTCTTCTGAAGCCTTTTCCTTGATTTGATCTGGGAACCGGTTTGACTTTGAAGTCGCTTTTAATTGTCACGTGCCAACACGTGACCCAGGTCACGTGGGAACACGTGAACCTTTCTGAAGCCCTTTTCTTTGATGTAGTCGGGAAGCTGAATTTGCCTTGCTGATGCTTTTAGATGTCACGTGCCAACACGTGACTGCTGGTCACGTGTAAGCACGTGACCCTTTTCTGAAGCCTTTTCCATAAGCTTTTTTGATTTTAAATCAGGAAACAACGGCTAGTACCACTGACGTGCTAGTGGTTAAATCCACAGCCAAAGTATTGACGAGTCTTTAGAGTCCCCCACAGACAGTTTCTCAAGTTTCGGGCGAAACGTTGTAGATGCCGTATGGTATTATGGCAGGGTTCGATCATATACGTGCAGTAGTGCACGGATCATGATCGGACGGATCATACTAGTGGGCTTTGGTCTAAGTCGGATCCTAGTTTTAGATTTGTTGGATTACTTTCGTCTCATCGCATTCGCATTCAGTCGGAATGCGGATTCAGGTATGTATATACAGGTGAGGGGTATCCTTGTGATCCGTCACGAGTTTACTTTAGATGTTGCCGTATCTTTTTATTGTTGCAAACATTTGGATTAATGTTTGCAAATGGAAATTGTGAGCTCAAGGTCATGATGGAGTGCATTTAATGTGGCATGTGTAAGGGTAGTGACTCATGGTCTCTTTTTATGTGCATATGTCACATTATTGTTTGATTTGTGTGTTGATATGATAAGAGGAGAGAGGGAGGGCAACCATGATAGAGGGTTAGCTCTTGTATTTTTCATTCTTACACTCTCTCTCTCATTTCATCATACAATACAACATAAAAGGAAAAAGCCTTCTTCTTCTTCTTCTTCCTCTAGCTTACAACCTCCATTGATGGCTTCATCTTCAACCTCCATCCATGCAATGGATGCAAGAGATAAAGTTGTCACACACATTCTCTACTTCACCTTGGACACGTCGGCTAGCAAACTTCGTGTCCGAGTTGCTTCGGATGAAGCGGGAGCCCATAAAAAGACTCAAAGATGTGGTGCCCTTTCCGACGAGAAGACCGAAGATCGGAGATGCCGTGAGGAGCGAGAGATGGCGGCTAAAGACCGAAGGACACGGATCGATCGGTATAGCTTTCCAACTCTTTCTTTAGTTGCTAGTTTTAGGTTAATGGTTCGATCCGGGTTTAAAGTATACGATAGCGCCGATTTCAAGTTTTGAAAAAGTTTCGTTTCCGTATTTTGGCCTCGGGCAGACGGCCGGGACGCTACCGTAGACTTACATTTACAACTTCAGTCTTTGTGAATCCATATTTAGGAATCAAGCATCCTAAAAAAAGCAACCTAACAGGATATTAGAGTTGTTACGTAACTTTTTTGTTGTTTGCTAAATAAAATTGCAAACTAACAAGACTTTGTCTAATGATTATGCTAGAGTAGTTATATGTGTCCTTTAACATCCATTGCAATTCATGTAATGTTAGTTGAATATTAATTAAGTTTTATAGTTGCACTTAATAATTTATAATGTGGGTATTCTTATGTATTTATAATTATTATAATATCCTTAGAAAATATATTGTTAGATCACGCACTGTGATAGGTCACTTGCATGGAGATATGATCTAATTTAGTAATTTCTTAAATTGAGTACTTAACATACAACTAGTAAAGGATAGTTAGAGTTGTGACATGTTATTATGCATCACACTTGTAAGATTAAGGTTCTTAATTTAAAACCTAGATCTCATAATAATTGTATTTTCATAGATCTAAAATTATTAGCTCTAAATTATTTAATAAGATTAAATAAGTTGGATAGATAAAAATATGTTTTTATTAGATCCATGAAAATTAAAATTATTATGCATGAAATCTATATTGATAGATTTTTTAAATAAGTTTTTGAAACCACGTTTTGGTTTTTTGAGACCAAGTTTTGATTTTTGAAATCAAACCACGATTATAATTGTTATGCATAAAATCTATATTGATAGATTTTTAATTAGGTTTTTGAAAATAATTAAAACCCTAGGTTTCATAATAATTAAATTTTCATAGATATAAAATTATAAGATCTATATTATTTAATTAGATTAAATAATTAGATTAGAAAAAATATGTATTTTGGTTAGATTTATGAAAATTGTAATTGCTATGCTTGAAATCTATATCGATAGATTTTGAAACCAAGATTTTGATTTTTGAAATCAAAATTATATTTTTCCTGTTTAATTTTTGATTTTTGAAATCAAGTTTTGAATTTTGAAATCAAATCATAATTGTAATTAAGATTTTTGAAATCAAGTTTTGATTTTTTGAAATCAAATCAAAATTATAATTAAAATTTTTGGAAAGCAAGTTTTGATTTTTTGAAATCTAATCAAAATTATAATTAAAATTTTTGGAAATCAAGTTTTGATTTTTGAAATCAAATAAAAATTATAATTAAGATTTTTAAAATTAAAATTAATTATTAAAATTTAGTTTTTGATTTTTGAAATCAAAACTAATTTTTTTTTAAAGAGGATATGAAATCAGTTCATAAGATATACTTAAAACCTTAACGGTTCAGAATCTTTTTACCCAACCCGAACCCATGCATTTTCAAAATTAATACATATCTTTATTGAGGATCCCGAGACTCTACATTTAATTTTAAATTGGTGGTATGTGGAAAATTGTATCCAGGTCCCTGAAAATTTAAAAAGGTGTTTCAGAATCTTTATTTAATAGGATTAAATATTTAGAAACTCCTGAATAATAATTAAATTGTTTCAAGGCCTTTATTATGTGAATTTAGGCTTGAAAATTATCTGTAACCCCCTATAATTTTCTGAAATTATATGTTAGTCACTTTATATGATATAAATTAGATTTATATCTAGTTCTTTTATGGAAAAGACTAGAACTAATATTGTGTTTAGTTTCTTACGATACTTTATATGATATTGCATCGGTTTCATAAAATTTATATTTTATAAATTGTGTGTATGAAATAAGTTCCAAAATTTCTTAAATAGTTATGGATTATTATATGGATTGTCATGTATTTAATTACAAATTAAAATGATGACAATATAATAATAATTAAAATTGTTTTATAAATTAAGTGTTCTCTCAATTAATTTTACAATAGTTGTATACAAGTGTAAATAGATTTAAAATTTATGAAATTTAGATATAAAAGCTTTCCATCATAGGGATGTGTTTAAGACAGATATTTTAAATTTATTCGAAACCGGACATGATAGGATTTGTTAAACTACTTGCCTTACTTATATCTTGCATAAAAATGCTAGATTTGTCATGTTTAATAGGACCATTTAGCTACAATAAGATGTGCAACCTATTTTACATACGAAATCGAAATTATAACGACTCTGAAATCTTTGTACAGAAATTTTTCTGTTAATACAAGGACCTGCCTTTGACCATCCATCCATAACCGATCTCCTTTGTTAGTCGAGCGGAGAAAACGGATGCGCTACCGCACCATGAAAACCAAGAGTATTACAACATGAGTTTGAGTTATAAGTCACTTTTGTTAAATAACAGCAAGAAACAACTTATAGCTCACTGATTGATCGTGAAAAAGTGTTTGTAGAATAACCGCAATCAATAACGGTGTCGCGTGTAGCTAGCCGAGATGAGTACGGGTTGTCCTCAGGGATTCGTGGAACTTTTAATATTACTTTAGATGTATTGATTAGAAAAGAGAAAGGAGAATAGAGAATAGTGAAGAATAGATTCTAGATCTATGGTAAATACGGATGTAAAATATATATTTTTTAGATCTTGTTTAAATAAGAATATAGAATATATAAGAAGAAGGCTTGTAGGGTTCGTTAGGATTTAGTAGTCATGGATGACTAATAAAGATTACTCCTTTTATATATTGATAGATTTAAAACTAGATTGATAGTGATGAATGAGGATTAGGGTTCTTAGAAGAAACAAGGGTTTCCACACTATTGACCCTTGTCCTTTCATTGATCTCTATTCATGTCTAGCCCTTAACAAAACAATTGTTAATATGATCTCAAATCGAGGTCGAGTGTTGGGACTTTACCCGCACGCGCAAACACGTATGTTTTGAAAATGGAGTCGTTTTAAGGAAATAATGCGCACGCGATCTCGGTCTCGTTTTAAAATTTATAAACCGCAAGTGCACGACGCGTTGTAGCGAGCCGGCAAGTACGAGTCGATTCGCGGGGAATTGTGTATTAGATTTTGTTACTTAAGGTTCAACAAATAAGGAATTGGTTTGGTTTGTCACAAAAATAAAAATACGAAAACAAGAAAACAAGTTTAGAAGAAATATGGCCGTGGTTTTGGCTCGGATAGTTGAATCGCGGCGATTCCTTCGACGCTCTCTTGATCATGAGTTGTCCGTCCTTGTGTCGATCCCGAAGTGAAGCATGACTTGTCAACACGGTCGCAAAGCACAAATCATGAAGCTCTCGGATCTCGACTCAAAACACGAAACGAGTGCTTATTGTTCACTTACTGTTTGTATGTCCAAGCTTGAGGTATCAACACTAAGCACAAGGGTTAGCAAGCTTACGACAACATCAAAAACACAAATTAGTGAGTGAGAGCAATTAGTTTTAGTGTTAATATTGCTAAGTGTTTGTAATAGTATAGGGTATATGAAAACCGAGGGTTTGTTAAGCACTTGGTCACAAAATACCGTATCTAAACTTAGCAAACTTAACACCGAATTGATTTTAGCTTAAATATCGTGAAATGGGGAAAGGGAGTGAATATAGTATATGAAGAGGTTACAAAGTAACCATGGTTTCAACATACCATATCACATCATTACATAAAACAATATTTAAGTTAGAATCACATATATAAGCACATTAAACATGAACAGGAGGAAGAGGAAGGCAACGCCTTTCATCTCACATCCTTACCATAACCACAACCAAAGAAAATTAGTTACACATAATAATAGCAAAAGAAAGCAAGTAAGAAAAAGAATGAAAGAAATAAAGAAAAAGCAATATTATTTAACACTTGATATAGTTGAGATACAAGATATTGGTAACTTGTTCAACCTCCATAATGAAGCTGTCACGACCCGAAATTGGCACGTGACGGCCCTTAAACTACGCAACGTCTACAAGCGTAAGGTAATTTAAGTAAGCCGAAAACCCAGTAATCTAAACCATCAAAGTATTAAGAAAGTGATAATAGCATTTTCAAAACCTTGAAATCTCAACCCAAATCTTTAAAGTCCAACTTTTCTTCCTTTAAAATTTCGGCAGCACCTCCTTCGTAAAAACCAACCCCAAAAATGGGTACAACAAAAATATAAGTAAAGCATCCCAACGGGAGTAAATCCATGCCCAACGGCGGAAAACAACTACCACAACAGATATATGACGCCGTAGCGAAGAAATAAAAGACGATAGAAGTAAAACTGTATAAAAGACCTCCAAGTCACAAATAATACACAATATCGTCCTCACATCAAGTCTCTAAGTCATACAAGATAATGGTAAATGGAGATTACATGAATACAACGAATATACAATAAACAACCTTGGATAACCGTAAAACCCACCTAAGCAAAACTGAACACTGTGAGTCGAAGCGGTATCTGCTGCAAAAGATGATGCGATAGATAAATAGCCTGCCTCGAATACTCTGGGGAACAACCTGTAAACACTGTGGCACAACGAGGGTGAGTTGCCAACTCGTGAATAGTAAATAACATATGCAGGTAATCGCAAGTATGCAAGTACAACGCGAATCTAACATATGCAACTAATAACAATAAACGTCATATGTGTGCAACCTGTAAACACTAGCAGGTATCACTAATACATGAAGCAGTAATATGACAATATGTATGCAACAGTCATATAATGTATCACATCGGGTACAACTAATACATGAAACAATGATATGACAATGTATATATGCAACAGTCATGAAAGGTACTCTAGCAGGTACAGCTAATACATGAAGCAATGCATATAAAATAAAGTATGTAAATGCAACAGTCATGGAAGATCCTCTATCAGGTACAACTAATACATGAAGCAGTGCATAAACAATAAATGTGGAGTATGGAATGAAACATGTCATTTCCACGGAATCCTGACATCGTGGTAGGACCAAAGTCCATCAAGACAATCCAAATCCCAATTCCTCAAATCAGCCCCCAAATTGCCTCTCATATCATGTAAGTCTCACAAACCCCGAATGTATAACATCAAGTAAATCTCATTTATCCTGAATGTACAAAATCAAGTAAATCTCATATATCCTGTATCCAATATCAAGTGAATCTCATATATCCTGAATCCAATGTCAAGTGAATCTCATATATCCTGAATAAGTATATTTGCATGAATAATTATGATGATGTATATGAATTGAAATGTATACATATATATTAGCGTCCCATTCCACTAATATATATATATATATATGCGTATATAACAGCGTCCCATTCCACTGTTATATATACTTAGAAGTAAAAATATCATGAAACCAAGTGTCAAGCATCGACACATAAATACTGATTTATCAGGTGCTGTCACCACGACTGGCCCCCTGATAGGTACGTATCATACGCTATACCGAAAGCTCGAGTGCCTAGCTGTGACTCTCGCCTCTCGACGTATCCATACGTACATGAATCCCGTCGGTATCTCTACGATAACCGCCGAGTCATAGGTATTGTCACCGGTAGGTATGGTTCCCCCACTAACTCATCTCCTCACTGGGAATCTTGCCCCGGGTTACTTCTGGCCCCCACCATGTACCCGCACACGGACCCCTCCTTTCCTCACGTGGGGTATATATTTCAGAACCGATAAAACTCATGGTGGGTGCTGAAATATCATATCAAGGGAAACCGGGTTTTTCAAATAATGCATAATTTCATGAAACTACCGTGGTCCCCAAATCCAGAAAATATCATGAAAAATCCATATCTCAATGCGAAAATCCATGAATATAATATATGCAACATAAAACTGCAATGTAAGCATATAAAGGAAAAGTCACTATTTAACTGCAACAAGTTAAATATATATATGCGGTTCCTAATTTCTCCAAGTCCATATAACATCAAATAAAGGTAGACATGTAGCTACAACCAGATATGTGTGTAAACATGAAAGTGTAGCAAGGTATATGTATCTACCTATCAATAATGATGTAATATACTCTCCAGGTATAAGTGAAGTATGTATGAAAAGTATACATGTAGCTATATTATTATGTGTGTATGTACCTATCGCTAATAGTACAATACCCTATAGGTATACATGTAACTAGCATGTAAGCATGTCAAGGCATATGTGTAAGCATGTAGGTATACGGGTATGCTATATGTCATATGCATAAAGAAATATGAATCAATGTCTCAATGTCCTTAACCAAACAATATCATATAGGTATGTGTGTTATGCGTGTCATGGCAATTATTGACGGTGTGCGTGGCATACAATCAGTGCTCATGCAACATGAGCCGTCAATAATGGTGCAGTGTCCTAAGGGTACTAGTCCAAGCACAACAATTAACTAAGCAATAAGGTGTATGCGCCACTTTATATATGAAATAGAATATGCGACAAGTCAAGTCATCTCTAGCCCAGACGCATAACGCCATGCGGGCGATTCCCCTGTAGATATTAAATTTACTCACTAACGCTCCTGGCTAAGTAAAGCCTACCACTCGCTTTCCCCCTGTTCGCAGCGCCCGAAGTCCCCGCCTGCGATCCTGAACACATATAACAATAAAGCAAGCGTATATAAGCAAACGACCAAAAATACATAAATCTACATTTAACCGACGCACCAACTCCAAACATACACTCAAGTGTTCGTCAAGTGGCTAGCGCGCATAGCGACACTACGAAACCAACTCAAGAGCAAAAGCTACACAAAGACACGAACGACATCGGCACGACCCTAACTAGGAACGCAAAGCGATACAACTACCAAGCCTAGACCCTGATCGTACCGATCACGCATTCACAACACACTAATAAACGTGGAATCAATATAATTAACGCCGCAACGTCAAAAGAAACCCACGCCTAAAACTTACCGAAATCTAGTAAGCAGTATTTATCATTTTAGCACAAAACTATAAGTTTTACCAAAACTATAATTTACAAACATCTTCAAATAACAAGGTTAAACCATTTAAACCTTTACTAAAATTTTAGATTTCACTAATTATGATTAGCAAAAGTTTAGTTTGTAATTAGCTTAATTAGCCGATTAGGAAAATATCATTTAACAAATTAGCAACTTGATTAAGTTTTCATTTGTCTTAACTTATCACTTAACCATTCCACTAATCAAAACTCTAATTTGATTAACAAAATGATATATTGAATTTCTAAATATGAATTTAAAAGCTTAAATTAAACATCTAATTAAGCTAATTAAATGTATTAAGCAACAAAAAGAGATTAGAGTTAAGGTTTTATACCTTCAAGAACACCACTTGAAACAAGAATAAAACCAAACTTTAGCCTCCAAAATCCCCACTAGAATGAAGATCCAAGCAAGTTTTGTGAAGAAGAATGAAGGTTTTAGATTATATTTGAATTTCTATGAATTAATTTGGATTTTTTATGATTTTTGAAGCTTTAAAAATGAAGAAATGAGTTTAGAAAAAGAGAAGACAGCAAGAAGATGAACTGGCCGGCCATAAGGAAAGGCTAGGGTTTGTGTGGAGTTGTGTGGAATTTTATAGAAGGAAAATGCAATAATTGGATAATAAAACAAAAAGCTTTATGTTTACATTATCTTTTCTTTTACAAAAAAACATTTAATTCCACCAAAAATCAAGATATTTTGGAGAGAAAGTTCTAAACATAATTCTAGCGATTAGTTTAGTATAAAACCACATTAGTAGTAATTTACCCGCAAAAAAAGTAATTACCACTAATAAAGTGCACAAATAAAGTATTAAAATAATAATTTTATTAGGGAAAAATTCTATGTGAACCAAAACTTCCCATAAACCCCGAAAGCTCGCGCACTAGCTTTATTTTAGCTAAACTAGATGCCGGCAAGTTTCTACGGAAGTTTGATCACAATCGGGTTAAAAGGGAAAACACCGACTATTTTACCCTAAAACGGAAAAATTCGCAAAACGATTTCTAAAACGTTACAGAAGCTCTCAAAAGAAAGCTTCAAGAGGGAAGAAGAAGAAGAAACCAAGTTAAAGCCTACACAACTTTAAAGCTAAAACCAAAAACTAAGAAAATGAAAATGGGTATATATATTACCCTTTTTTGCTCAATATCTGTTCTGGTATTTATAGGCATCAAAATAGAATAAACAAACAATATAGATGGGATGATGTAATGCCTATAAAATGCCAGAAGAAAAATGGAGGCAAACGGAGCTAGGGGGCCCGGTGATGCCGGCCTTATTGGGGGGTCTCGCCGGTCCAAACTTGGGCTTTTGTGCTCGTGTTGGTATGGTGAACTCGAGTGCACTCAACAAGTCTACTGGAATTGTTTGTTTTCTCTAAATAAACCTGGTTTGTACTCAGTAGAAATAGAGGGAAAATGAGCTGTATATCATATCACAACTTTTAGCATTAACTCATGACACTAAACCATGTGTGCCCACTTGCACAAGTCATGATGCCCACATTTGCCAAGGCAGCCCCACCATGGTCCAAGGATCAAAAGAGCTATGTGCACACTTGTATTGTATTGGACCAAAATTGTGTACACATGTTTATTGCAAAAGAGCTCTTTGAATATCGGTCGGTTTTCTGTTTTGATTGCAGTGTCGGCTCCCAAACATATATGCGTGATATTGAGTGTGTTTCCAATATTTTATCACGAATACCTGTAATCTGTATTTACTGAGCAGACACTGGTTAAAAGTACCGATATATAACAGAATAGATAATGAATGAGTGGTATTAAAATGCAGTTTTCTGTGATGAACAAATACCCCCAAACTTATCTTTTGCTCGTCCCGAGCAAAACAAAATCCTAACCTCATTTTCGCAGGGAACGCGATTGCACTGAGCACGTGCAACAAGCCGTTAAACTTCTAGGTGTCCCAAGTAGGAGGAGTGTTGTCTCCTGAGGGTTTTCAGCGGATTGCACCCACAAAATACAGTCAAGTTAGCGTCGTGAAGAAACTGTTGATTCTAATCTTAAGGTTAAGAATCAAATATAGAAGTTCTATCATCCTAATTAGAAACGTCAAACCCTTATTTTTCACTCCTCACAATTTATTTAACATAAGCTAATACACATCTTTACGTGGTTATGCGAATAGTGTCCATAAATTTTTAAGAACCTGATTCGGGTCACCATGTCATAAATACGGACCAGGATAGACTTCTAAACGATCATACGAGTTTTGAACATACTTAAGATTTTCTCAAGTTTCGTTCTCTAGTTAGGTTTCAAATCAAAATTTATATCATTTTTATCAGCGAACCAAGTCTTATTCTTCACTCCTATCTTTCACCCGTTGTTGTTCATACATACCTTTCGTGATCGTGCAAAATGTCTTTATAAATATAAACCTTCATATCTCCGTGAAAAAAAACTGTTTTAATAGAAAACTCGTCTCCGCCAAGATTATTCTCTCACAAAGAACCGTGAGGACTTTTAACTCGGAAAGAACACTTGCTTAGCTTATTTTATTTGGCGATTGGAAACTTAGCGAGTTTTGGGTCAATGAATCCCAAACTAGATGGTTTTAGGGCATTAGGCGTGGAGACACCCCAAGGACTTAATTACCCAAGTTACCAAGGCCACAAAACAAAACACTCATTTTATTTGCGTTTAAAATATTCTGAAAGTAGTGAAAACGGAGATATAACCAGCTTTTCTTTTTAATTCCGAAGACGTGTTCATGTGGATAAGGTGTGTAATCACTCCAACAAGGTTTCAGATGGGTTATTTTTCATACTTTAAGCTTCTATTAAAATCTCAATAATATCCATCATATTCACTTCACCTTGTGAACTATTCTGATATTACTTAATTTAGAATAAAACTGTTTGATCCTAAAGATATTAATCAATTTTCAAAAAATTTGAGACATGTCAGACATTCATCTAATTCTCAAAAACATATAACACATGTAAAGTGATATAAAAGATGTATATCGACTACGGTTAAACTCAAAGGAGGGTTATCTTTCGGGTTTTCAATCTCTCGAAAAGGATTTAGTTGCTTCTATCTTATCAACCGAACCGTCAGACTTCGAGTCTAAGTCCCCCGCTAGCTAACATGACCAAAAAGGTTTTATGTTTTGAAGAAATTTTTCAATTTTTTATGGGTTATTTAATATGTATGCAATGCAGAATATACACATGATACAGCAAAATAAACACAGTGCTCACCCCCAAACCTAAGTTTTACGATGTCCTCATCGTTGCCCCCATCTCCGGTAGCTAGACTTAGACATCAGGGTGATAATTTATTCAAAAAAGAAACATCCTAAGACTAATTACAACATATACAAGTTAAAAGATTGAGTTAGTCCAGAAATTAATACCAGCCATTTAAAAATTTTGTCAATATAGTGCAAGGGCTGGTAAAAGAATATGTATACAACAAAAAAGAAAAAGAAAAAGCAAATGTATATGTTAGTTGTTAGTGAAGGGCATGGGCGTGTAAAAGTAGGGATCAGAATACGTTGAAGATGAAGTTTTGAAGAGTTCAACGAATTGTTTTCTGATTGAATTGAATGTTCAGGAAGCACGTGTTGAGTTCCGAAGTCAAGTTCGTTTAAAAACTGGAGTTCATCCGCAAAAAGTTCAGAAAAAGAAAGGTTCATAGGATGATCCCAAATTGTTCCTAACTCAAACTCACCAAGAATATCAAGTTCATCAGCAAATATCTCCTCAAAACCAGACATGAAAGAATGTTTTTCAATGCTTCCTTCCTCCCTATAATCTTCCACAATCCTACTTTTGTCGCAACAGCTCATTAACTTTCCCAAAACGAGTTCTCCCTCGTCACATTCATATCCGGGTAGGTTCATGTCATCTAAAATGGTAGGTTCCCACACTAACGTTTCTTTTGAAATAATATCAACAGGTGATACAAAAATTGTAGATTCCTGATCTTTGATTTTCTCTAACAATTTATTCCAACCATACTCGTCAAATTCACAAGCTCCTTCCTTTAAAATTGGAGCGCAAAAATCAGTCGGTTCATGAATTTCCTCTTCAAGTAATATTTCGGTTAAATCAACTTCAAGATCACAAGTGACAGGAGGTTCAGTGGGTACCTGAAGGTTAGTGGTGGATTGACTTAGAGGGTTTTCCTGTGTGTCCTGATAACACTTAGTCAATTCATTCATATCATCATCTATGAAATCATCAAAATTCATTTGATCGTTTATCTCACTCGGGTGACTTCCTAGATGACAGATATTGACACTATGTGGTTCTAATTGACTGTGTTCACTCTATAAAATCCTTACAGCTAAATGGTTCACTTGTTCTTCTATTCTAGCCAAAGACCGAGCATAAGCAAGAAACAATTGCTCAGATTGTTGTATGAACAGGGCTAGCGTCGAAGCGAATTGATTCTCGACTGCAGTCATTACTTCAATAACTTTCTCTAAAGCGGTCAACTTAGCATCCATCTTACTATCATTCCCTGATGATGGCTCAGTTGTTTCAGGAAGGGAGAGTTATGATGGTGGTGATGCTAAAGCTGTTACCCTGTCGATCTCTTTCTCTAAATTTTCAATCATTTGATCTAGGTTTGAAGTGAGACTGGGTTCGAAAGTGTTAGGTGGGCGACCGTTATCAAAAATCTGGGATGGTTGGTCACCCCCTAGAATAAGACAGTTTTCATAGATGTGGGAAGAATTGTGGCAATTTGAACAAACGAATTGGGACTGAGTATAGACAAAAGAATAAGAATCGTGAAAAATTGAATTGAACTGTGTATCACCCATATTAACAAGAATTCACAAATATCACAAAAACAAAGAATATCACACCCCTAACAGTATATGTTATGCTAAGTCAACTAGACATGTTGTAATATTTCAGAAAAATATAAAATATTATTTTTAGAATTTAATATTAAAATAATATATTTTCCCGAAAACTGCCGATTTGCGAAATCGGGGGTTTTCGGAAAAGGGTATAAATATATACCAATAATTGTGAAATAAATGGAAATTAAAATGGTTTATTCATTTAAAAATATATTTAAGGGATTTGGCATTTTTAAAATTTATTATATGGAGTTTAAATAAAAACCCGATTAGTGCACTGCTAATCGCGATTAAGCCAAATCCGTATTTCTACAGTTTTCATGGTTAGTGCACTATGACATGTTTCATTTGGTTACATGCTCATTTGTATTGTTTTATGTTATGGTTTTATTATGGTGAGAAAGGAATAAGAAAAGAGACAATGATTGAGGGGAGAGAGAGAGGGGACATAATGATGATATGAAGCCATGCTAGGAGAGAGAATGAGAGTGAGAAAGAAAGAGAGAGGGAGAGTGCTGCCCCACATCTTTTCCCCCACTATTTCCTTCATCTCCTTCTTCATCCTCAAGCCCCTCATTCTACCCTCATGACCCATCTCCAACCTTTCATAAAAACCCCATACCCCTTCACAAAAGATGATTACCTCCTCACCCTCATCGCAATGGACCAAGCAGGATTAGATTTTGAAGACTTGGGACTTCTAGGGTTTTGCTTGGGTATAACCATGAGGCATAATCCCTTCCATTTACTTTAGTTATGTATTCCTAGAATTTTAGTTTAGTTTAGAATTCGTTTAGTGATGGATTTATGATGTTGGAAATTTCAAGAGAGGAATTAGGGCTTGTTTGGAATTAGTGTTGGGTAGTGGCTGCCTACAGACCTTAGTGTCGACTTTACTGGCCAATACCTGGATTTGAAAACAAAACACAAAATTAGAATTTTTCCCGACATCGAATATTGACAGTTGTGATAGTATTATGGAATCTGGAGTAACCCGGGGGCACTAAAAATAATTTTTCAAAGACAGCGAGGTAAGCAGGTGATTGATTGTTATCCTATATCAAGAGTAACCTCATATGCAAAATTGGCTAGTTTGACCTGAGTCGAAATCTGGGAAGGGTTTTCCTATATTGCTGTTTTCGTATTTTCCGTATTTTGAATGCTTGGTTTTGGTTATTGGTATTGCAATTGGTTGTTGAATGTTTGTACATCAATGACTAGGGATAATTGGTTGGTTTTGCATGCGTGGCTTATAGGTTCTAACCTATAGGCGATCCATGTGCTGTTTTGGTTTCCGGATTTGATTTTAATAGCGATTGCGACTGTGTATTATTGTAGGTACCTTCACGTGGATTCCGAGGCGACGGAGCGTGGCGTCATTGACTTCGGCAAGCAAGGATCAAGGTGAGTAGATCTATATCTACGGGGGAAGTCAGTTGGATGGTGTATAGCACCCCCGCAAAGTTTTGGTGGAAACCGATTTGTAGCATATAGTTAAGAAAACCTAGATTAGGAAACTAGGGTTAGAGTTAAAAGATTGTTAGTGAAACCATATTATTAACTAAAGGATAGTTAGAAGTGTTTTGATACGACTAGTATGTGATGACGGAATTTGAGAATGACGTTTGACGATATTGCCGACGAAATTGTGTCATCCGAACCATACCTATTTCCAAACCGGAGAATCGTATGCATCTTTTAAACAGATACCTTAAGGGACGTTACGGATTTTCAAACGATATCTTTTCCTTAAAAACACCGTAACCTCTACTTTCAAAACTACGATTCTCACCTTTTAAAAACTGATAGTATGGTTCGGGTGTGTATGTTAGATTAGATACGTATGCTTATAGTAAAGTTAGAATGTAATTGTAAATTGACCTTATGTGAGATATAGATGCGATGAAAAGAGAATACGATTTGACATGTGATATGATGATATGTTGGTATACGGATGCAAGTCGATTGAGATGATTGATACCTTTGCCGGTCCCCTGATATGAGTTATTATGGATGTGACCTGGGACATAAGTATATAGATATATATAGAATGTCGTGAATCATGAGTGATAAGCCATAAGAGACGTTAGGTCCGTACCCCTCATTGTCATATAGGTTGATAGGATCCCTGATGGTTTAATGCCGCCGTACGATAATTTACCGTACGCGATGAGTTTATGATGATTGATCCATACCCTTGACTGGAGGATGCCGTACGATGGATTATACCGTACGGGATGTTGTGAGGCTGGACGCCAATTGATAGATTCACCTACTCGGTCATGTTAGATACGTATACTCGTCAGCATTTGCATATGATTTACCTTATACTGCATTCATGTTATTCTCATTGCATTGCATATACCTGTGCTAGTACACTTACACCATTATCGATGATGCGTATGTTACACGTACAAAGATTTACCGCCTCACACACTTCATCATCGATAATTGCCATGTCACTACACAGTAGAGTTGCTGCATCATGATATGGCTCCTTGCATGATTTATTTGCTATGTTCACATCATTATGATATGACGCATGATATACTGATATTGTCACATCACTGTTCCATGTTGTATGATATACAGATATGCTTACATTCCTATCATATGTCGCATACATCACGCTTTATGATTTTACGCATTGAGATATGCTATTTTCATGAGATTTCTGGATTTGAGAACTGTGGTGATTTCAAAAGAAAGTATGTATTGTTTTAAAAACCCGGTGGCTCTCGATATGATATTTCAGTGCATCCACCATGCGTTTTCTTGGTTCTGAGACGTGCGCTAGAAACCCGATTCGAGGAGTGGACGATCCGTTTGCAGGTTCATGGTGGACCCGGTATGGTACCCCGGGGCGAGAATGGATCTGCTGTGCAGTAGACGGTGAGCCTGGCTGAGGGACCACTACCTAACGGTGATAGTATTTGGGCTCGGCGGATATCCGGAGGATACCGACCGGAGTCAAGAGATGATATGGGCCGATTCGGACTGACGGAGCCCGAGGGCCGATCCGGACTGACGGAGCCCGAGATATGAGGATTTACTTGTCGATGCTGGGCACCGGTTTCATGATGTTTCGAGTGTCGATGCTGGGCACTCAGGTTCCATGATTTTGATGTGTCGCGAGGGACACCCGTTGATTTATATTCTCATACTTTCATGCATATGCTTTTATGATATTTACATGCATGATGTGGTTGTGTCATTGATTATATGGGTGGACGAGATCCACATGCATACAGACATTGATGATATTGTTGGATGATATCCACATGCTTATAGGCATTGATTACCTTATTGGCACATGTACAGACCCGGTCACCCTAGATATCATAGTATTACCTTTATGATACAGTTGATCTAGGAGTCGTTGTTCATTCGATTTCTACTTATTGATGTTTTTCTACTCACGAGTTGGCAACTCACCCCCGTTGTGCCACAGTTCTTGCAGGTTGACCGCACGGATCAGTAGCGGCTTCGCTGGCACATAGTTGCTTTCGAGTGATTGCTTTGGTAGGTGGGACATTTGTATCGTACCCACTCTTGTATTTATATTTCATATTGTATCTAGTTAACTCCATCAATCAAATTTAGTAATTGTATAAGTAATGAGACTTAGCAAGACTTGTAGTTGTGAGACTTGAGCGATGGGTTTTATGTTCGCATTTTGGGTTGATGTCTTGCTTATTTATTTATCTTTTGTGGTGAACTTCGCCGTTGAGCGACGTATACTTATATATACTGTCTTGCGTGGTTGTGATCCGCCGTTTGGCTAAGAGCTAGCTCCCGCTTGGGGATGCCTTTATCATTATGATGTATTTTTGGTTTTGGATCAAAATATACAAAGGAGGTGCTGCCCAAATTTTCAAAAGACGAAAAATGTTTTCAAAACTAGTAAATATCACTTGCATTTTCATGCTCCCTTACTACGCATTAAGAAAACTTTTGATTTCATCATACCTCATTTTCAAAAACTTCACATCTTTTATTTTCTTATAAAGGTTTAGATTTCTGGGTTCGGCTTACTTGAATTACGTTATGCTTTTAGACATGGCGTGATTTAAGTGCCGGTCATGAGCTAATACTTCGGGTCGTGACAAAGTTGGTATCAGAGCACTAGGTTTAACTTTGGTTCGAGTCTATGTTTGATTATGCAGAGTCTAGGGCGGGTATATTTCGGAACCTAGGCTTAACCTTACGGGACTTAGACTTGAACAGGGGGTGTTAGACCCGAACTTTCGTTTTATAGGCTGACCCTGATTGATGGAGTAGGTAGCTTGAGTAGAGTAACGTACCGTACGTATGTTTTGCAGCATATTTACGATACGATACTCCACTTAAGAAACCTTAGGATGTACATGTTTTTGAGACTTATGATTCTCTTCATACCCATGATGATACATTCATTTGAGATCCTTGATTCTATTCATTTCCATGATCATGTATCCATTCTGGATCTGTCGTTTCCTTTCATGCCCTTGATCTGTTTCATCGATACTTGATTGAAGTTCCTGTCACCATGTTTGAGCGCAGATTAAGCTGCTGCTAGTGTATGGTCAGGGAGAGCTCGTCTGGTACGAGGGCTGACCGTTGTGTTTTCTAGTGACATGGGAACGTATCGAGTTAGTTTTTGTGTTGTGACCACTTGATTTATCTCAAAAACTATCTATTACCGCAATCAAGAACGGCGCCGCTTTGCAGCTAGCCGGTGAGTACGGGTCGGTCCACAGGGATGTTGTGAATCTCCTAGTCGCGCTAACGAGTTAATTCCGAAGGATGTTCGGATTGATTATTAAATCTAAAAACCTAAATTATTCTATACTACGATTATCTAGATCTAGTCTTGCTAGGGTTAGGTTTAGGGATGGTTTGGAAATGCAGGTAAATCTCAACGCTTTCTATACCCGAATGAAGATCTATGAGGAGTTATGGTAATTATCAATAAAGGGGATTAGATCCATTCGGGAAGGTGTTCCTTCCTCTAGGTTCTTGTCCTTCCTTTAGAGATCCTTACCCTAACCTCCATGGAAAACGCGTGCAACCGGGCCTTTATACTACGGTATCACCGCTACCTCGAGGGATAGGGTGCCGTAGGGCGCGGTGTGTGCGTGTATGCATGGAGTCCTATTGAAAATATATTATGGGTAAGAAAGGGATGAGAGATCTCATCTCTCAAAATCCTTCCCCAAAGCTAACTCTAAACAATTTATCTACGACAAGAAATTAAATCTACCTAGGGCAAAGAATTGAAATCTAAACTAGAGCAAGAAATTAAATCTACTTACAGATGCATCTCTCCAATCATCAACGCAGGGTTGTCAGATCTGAATTCATGAATTGAAAAGAAATATCGATGCTCTCCATAAAGAATTCTGAATTTATTATTAAAAGGAGGCATGAGAAATTACAAGCTTTAGAGTTCCTATTATAGAGAATAGGAAACCCTAGGTTACATTTTGATCCGCATGTCTAAATTTACAAAAATAGCCCTAGGTCAACTTTTCAGCGCAGCACCCAAATTATGGTAAAAACAATTTTTCCTCTGGGCTTCATGTGG
Source organism: Agapanthus africanus (assembly GCA_030015575.1). Lineage (NCBI taxonomy): Eukaryota > Viridiplantae > Streptophyta > Magnoliopsida > Asparagales > Amaryllidaceae > Agapanthus > Agapanthus africanus. Next base: position 301,228,685 of record JASDDO010000022.1, on the reverse strand, counting down.
CCGCGGAACTGCGGCAATGGCGCGCTTGGGCAGCGGTTCTGCGGCCCTTTAGTGTGATCATTTGATGGTTTTTTTTTGGGCTTCTTCAGGTTCTTCTGGGCTTTTCATTTCTTTAGTTATTTTTCCATTTGGGCTTCTACAGTGATTCCAGATCTTCAGTGAACACTTGTACCGATCTTTTAACCGTTTGCCTTGACAATTTGGACCTTGCGTTGCCTTGTTGACTGTGAACTATTCTTCGTTTAGGCTTGACTAAGATCCTCCTATTTGTTGGTCAAAAATCCTTCTTTTGTGTCGTCTTTTGTGTTTTTCACTGTTTTTGCTCGCAGAACCTGTAACCTGTAACATGTAGCAGACATGGGTCAAAAGCACCTGTTTTTATTCTTAAATGCATAAGAACGGGGAATACAAAATGCAATATTATGTTATGAACAAATACCCCCAAACTTATCTTTTGCTCGTCCTCGAGCAAACTTATTATTTTATTCTCGATAAAACTCTAACCTAGCCGCACTTTCGCAGGGAAACACGATTGCACTGAGCACGTGCAACAAGCCGTTAAACCTCTAGGTGTCCCTAGTAGGAGGAGTGTTGTCTCCTGAGGGTTTTCAGCGGATTACACCCACAAAATCCTATCAACTCGGCCCATTGACTTTTGTTCTCCAATTAGGTTTTCTAACAAGGAATTCTATTATCTTATACTTGTAAATTATCCACCCACATTCTTCACACTTCCTCATTATTTAACTTAAGATTATATATGTTCTATAGATTTACTTAGCTTTCGGCATTTCCTAAGTTTTCCTTCTAGGGTTCCATCTCCACTTAAGAATTTTTATCAACTCTACTAAAGATACAAGTTCTATTCTTCATTCCTTTCTCTCATCTAAACTCCAATCACATATCCCTACGTGTGTGTATAGATCACCCCTACACTTAGAAATTCAAATCAAGCAATCATACTCTTGTCCGTTGTCCAAAGTACTTCTTAATAGGTGAATGAATTTTGCTTCCACATCCTTCATGCGACCGTTAATACTTCTTGAGGTAACAACAACCGATTACAAAATGCGTTTGCACTTTAAAGCGTAATTCCTAGTTGTGCAACACCCAAGGCTTTTAGCAGTGACTCCCAAACCAGTTGGTCTAAGGCACTAGGTGATGAAGCACCCTCGCTAAATATTTTTTCTATTTTTACAGCCTTAAGTAATCACAAAAACCAGTGTTCATTTTTTTCTTTATTCACTTTTTTTTCTTTTATTTTCTTCGTACTAAGCACTTTAGACAAGAGCATTTCAAGGTCTCTTCTACTATTCCAAGTTTCAAGGTGCGTGATTGTGCAAATTGTAGGGTATACATTTTCAGAATCTAGACTTAAGTTAGGAATTATTTTTAAACTTATACTCTAATAAGAACATCAATACTTTTCCTTCGCTTTGACTTAGCCCAAGAATTGAACTCAAAATTTGCCTATTTCTAAATAAACTACAAGGCATATACTTTCTACCGTTAAACTTTAAGAAATGTTATTTTTAGGGTTTTTAATTTACTACGTCAAACATCTGGTTGTTCCTAGCTAGTTAACCTATCTATCAAACTCTAGTCAATTAGCCAAAATTGAATACATTAATTTTTATAATTTTTGAAATTTTTCACATTTTTATGGGTTTTCAAATAAATATGCAAAAGCAAAAATATGTACAAATGAATGCGAAGTAAAGAAGGCTTACCGAGCATACCCCCAAACTTAAACTTGACAGTGTCCTCACTGTCATGCTACACCAAGAGGGTCAAAATGCCGGCACTCCCCTATTTATTTATTTATAATATTTTTTTTATTTTATTGTTTTGAAATTTTTTTGTTATTTTTTTATAGAAAAAGAAAACAAAAAAATATATATATACATATATACAAAGGTTCCCCCCAAACTTAAGCTTGGCCTTACACAAGCCAAAGGTTAGCACCAACCATTCAAAAATCATATCGTGGTAATGGTATAGTTGGTGCAATAATGGGGTGTAAAGGAAAGAGATGAGAAGCACACAAGACCGTGTGGAGGTAGAAACGGGATACGGTCTCGGTGGGGGAGAAGAATGGCGGAAAAGAGAAAGAAGTGGAGTACGATCTTGAGGGTGTAAATCGAGTGAATAAATTAGCGCAATTTGGGATGACCGAAGTGTGAAAACTGATTGTGCTAATCTATCAACTCGTCGTGCAATGGGGTCAAATCCCTCAAGATTCGCAAGAAAATATGGGTACGCCGAACTTGGTATAGGAGATGAAAGCGTAACGGTCACTTGCACGGTCGGAACAATAGGAAGGACGAAAGGGAGTGAAGTAGGGATAATATCTTTCTCACCGTAGTAAACTGTTTCGAACTTGAAAGATTCCATTAATGGTTCGAAACTACTATAATCAACCGAGTCTGATGGCTCATCTGAAAATGTAAAGGACTCAAACTCGGGCGGTGAGTCATCAACATTGTCCGAAAAAGTGAAACACTCGTAGGTGTTATCGGCTGTGAGAATTGTGTCAGATTCAAAGGAAAAGGTTTCAAGCTCACAGTCTTCAAGCGGGGTAGGAACTATGGGAAGGAGGGAGGGTGATATAACAGTCAAAGGTTCAGGAGGATGAATTGGAAAATCAGACACATCAAAAAAAAATGATTCAACCTTAATATTATCCTCAAGACTCTCCTCAATACTATCCTCAATATTTAACTCATCCATGCCATTATCATCAAAATCTAGACGCATATGAGATTCGGGAGAAACATTTAATAACTCAGGATGATGATTTGAACATAAAATCTCAATTAAATCGACAGGTTCATCATCCGAAATCTTCCCGGCGTCTATATCCTCAATCAAGTGAAAATCAATTTTCTTAGACACCTCATCAAAAGCATGGATATCTATCAATTTAGGTTCTAGATGGGAGGTGTAAAGATCGAAAGGATTAGGTGCGGTTTCACTCGAAAGGGGTTCCTCACAATTTGGCAAATCAAGCACTACAAAGTTGCACAACTCATCATTTTGGACACATGTTTGAAAATTGGAGTTGTTGGATTCAATTGGGTATGGGTAGGTTTGATTTGGAAATCCTCTCACATTCTCTCTCTGTCCAACCGCCTCCTCATACATTGGAAAATTTGGTGCTAGTTGGAAACTAGCTACGGTTCACTCGGTTGCATAAGGGCGGCCATGGACGCTTTCAAATTCCTCACCATTTTGTTTGTTGCAGCAATATAAGCCTCCAACGACTCTTCCAAACTAGACTTGGGTGGTGAGGGGGTTTCGGTAAAAGATTCAAAATTGTTTGGATATGTGAAACTCCCAAAAGGCTGTGTAGAAACAGGGTCTAGTGACGGTGGGAAAGTCGGGTAAGACTGGTAGGAAGTGGGTGGTTGGGCAGGGGTAGGGTCAACATATGGATAAAAAGGTGTATAGTCGTGTTGATCCCTAGAACTGGATGAGTGGAGAGGGGTGAAAGATCGACTGCGAAATTGGGCAATATGCTCAGCAATGAACATCGGTCTAGGAGTGACAGAAGGACTTGAAGAAGTGGTATCAACATATGTAGGTGGTAAAGGTTGACTCGGTTGACACAAAGTGGGTTGAAAAGTCAAACTATTTCTCCTAGACGCCTCTATTTGATCTTTCAAAGATTTTTTTGGCAAGGAGGGATCGTCTTTAAACTGACCGAACAAATTGACATACGACGCTAAATTAGGTTCGGGATACCAAAGTTCGGCAAGTGATTTATTATGTGGGGTATCCATGTTAGAAGAATGAGAAAAGGAAGAAGGTAGGTGGTGCAAGTAGGGTGCAAGGATTTCTTAGCGACAAAATTTTTTTGCAAGCTTTTATAAAAATTTTCTTTTTTTCCTTTTTCTCTTTATTTGAGACTGTTTGCAGAAAAAAAATTTCGATAAAGGGCTTAGACACAAATGTAATCAACCAGAAATGCACAATCAGACCTAGATCTAGGGTCACCTAGGTCAGCTAGACAGCTCCTAACTGTTCCAAAGGGCTAGAAATAGGACCTCAAACCGCCTCTTCACCGCCAATTGCGGCCAGGTAAGTGCCAGGTAAGTGGGAAGGAACCACACTGTGGGCCTAATTAAAAACCACTAGCCTTGACACACTTGCCTAGGCACCGCAAAGTCAAGTTAGGATAAACGGTCGATGTCTATACTAGTCCTCTGTTCTATTGAGCGCGACGTCCTTAGGGCTGAGTCTAGTATTTTTTAATTAAGATATGGTCAATGCAAATGCCTTATGTGATTTCTGGGGTCCTGGGAAGGGTGATGAAATCCCCACCCAATCTGAATTGGTCAAAAAGCCCCTTAAAGTCAGTTTTAAAGATATGCAAAATAGAAAAATCACTTGCAATCAAAGATTTTTATTTTATGCGCGGCTCAAAGAATCCTGCACAAGATTGTTATTTGGAAGGGGAACGATTTTTTAAGCGCAAAGAATCCTGCTGGAGATTTTTCAGAAGATATATCGGAGATTTGCAGAGGAGGAGATCAGAATCCTTACAGAGTTTTTTTTTCCGGCGCTTCTGACCTTTTTTTGGGGAACCGATCAATCTACTTCACCGCGGAACCGCCGCTAATTGCTGTTTTAGACCGCGGATCCGCCGCGGTCTGGTGGATTCGCCAGTTAGTTTTTTTTTGTCACCAAATCTCCACGGTTGACTTGTTGACTCGATCCTCCAAATTTCTTCTGTTCCTCGATTGTTGTGATCTTCTGTTTGTTCGGATTTGATATTTACTGTTTTTAATCTCTGTAGATTTCCAGATCCGAATTTGTTCGTAGATCCTGCAAAATTCACACAAAAATACCCTTCCAAAAATAACAGATAATATATTTTTTATATTATTTTAGATTTTTATGATTTTTTAAATTTTATGATTAACCCGAAATTGCGAAAAGGAAATTTCTACGCCATCCCCGGCAACGGCGCCATTTGATTTATCTCAAAAACTATCTATTACCGCAATCAAGAACGGCGTCGCTTTGCAGCTAGCCGGTGAGTACGGGTCGGTCCACAGGGATGTTGTGAATCTCCTAGTCGCGCTAACGAGTTAATTCCGAAGGGTGTTCGGATTGATTATTAAATCTAAAAACCTAAATTATTCTATACTACGATTATCTAGATCTAGTCTTGCTAGGGTTAGGTTTAGGGATGGTTTGGAAATGAAGGTAAATCTCAACACTTTCTATACCCGAATGAAGATCTATGAGGAGTTATGGTAATTATCAATAAAGGGGATTAGATCCATTCGGGAAGGTGTTCCTTCCTCTAGGTTCTTGTCCTTCCTTTAGAGATCCTTACCCTAACACTAGTAAAATAGGGGGTTGCCCCTACGGATATTGGAATCCGTAGGGGCAGATTTAACTTGGCCCTACGGATTAATCCGTAGGGCTAAAAGGTTACCCCTACGGGCCCAGACGTCCAAGAATAAAAATATTAATTCTTAATTTGGTGTTTGCCCATACGGAGACGCAAACAAAGGACCTACGGGTATATCCGTAGGGGCAACTAAATATCAAATTACTAAAGCATAGATCGATCGCCTACGCTCACAATTTCTTTCTCTCTCGATCTCGATCGCGCGCGAAAACAACTCCTCATCGCCACCGTCGTCCTCCTCGTCGCCACCGTCGTCCTCCTCATCGCCACCGGCGTTCTCGTCGCCACCGCCGTTCAGGTCGTCGCCACCGCCGTTCGGGTCGTCGCCACCGCCGGTCAGGTGAGTAAATCTTGAGGTAAATTAAAGAATTTTTTGATTAACATACGTGCTGGGTCTGGGGTCGGGGGGTTGCGCGCGCGTGGGTTGAGGTTCGGCAGGGGTCGCGGTCGGGGTCGGGGTCGGGGTTAGGGTTAGGGTTGGGGTTCGCTGCTGCTGGGGCTGGGGCTGGGGTTAGGGTTTGCCTTAGGGTTGGTGTTGGGGTTTAGCTGGCCGCGCTGGGGTTAGGGTTAGGGTTAGGGTTAGGGTTAGGTTGGGGCTGGGCTGGGCTGGGGCTGGGGGCTGGGGGCTGGGGCTGGGCTGGGGCTGGGCTGGGCTGGGGCTGGGGGCTGGGTGGGGTTAGGGTTAGGTGGATTGATGACAACAAAATACATGGATGGATCGATGAATTTAGTGATGTTATGTATCCCGCCAACATAGGAAATTCAAACGTATACTCCGTTTTCTCATCTTAAAACTAGCAACCAAAATGTGACTAAAAAATCTTTCTAAATATATTTGAAACACATTTATTAGTTGGGTTGAATATTTGTGATTCCATTATATTATATTGTAAGATGCAGAAATTGTATCCTAAAACTACTTGATCCAATCATCCAACGAATACATTCATAAGATACTTATTAATTTTCCTGTATCGTGTATTGAATCGTAAGATTGATTTGCATGTCGTAAGATATTTGACAACACTAGGATGTCTTTCATAAAACAGAAAGTAAATTGGTGTAGGGAGAAAGCTGCTTGATGGGTGGTGACTGGGTCCATTCTTTCTTCATAATCCCCTTCAACTCTATGCCTTTCAATTATTGTGGGAAAATTAGATATTACTTGAGTGATCATGATATCATTTTTTTTGAATATTTCTTCCGAGAATTTATGCATGGTCTTGACATTGAACTTTATCATACTCCTTAATATTACTTTAGTGATTGATAATATTCAATAAGCTTATGTTGTTGACCCAAATTAAGTAAGGGGGTTAGTCAATTGGAATTGGTGTTTGGAACTTTGAAGTATATCTTTAATGGGATAGGTTTATTTGGTGTCAGTCAAATAAAATGAGAAGTAGAACCTTTTATTGTTAGTTATGAATGAATCTAATATTGGAAGTTGATGGTTTCAGTTAGAACTTTTTTGGTATATGATAGATTTCCGCCTACCAAAATCGTTCCATCCAAAAAGTGAATACAGTGGAACTTCTGTTCTCCTTGCCCATCCACTTTTTCTCTCTGGAAATTTGTAGTCTATATAACTATCTAAAATGTATTTGCTAATACAATTATTTTAACCTGACGTACTAAAATATTATTATATTGTTTATGTTATCAATAAGTTATTAGTAGTATTCTCTTGATTGGTAAAAGGGGCATGGGCGTTCGCTCTATACATTCTTAATGGGATAGAAGCCTACCCCCCACAGCCGGAACACACACATACAACAAGAATACACAACAAACGCATAATTAGAGAGCGATTCGAGATGTTCGGGTTAAAACCAATATATGATACTCGATGATAATATGAAACCTTCATATCCCCATCGAAACTCATATATGAAACTAAAAGCGCCACTTAGTCCCCGTCTATCGGTTAACATACGTGCGATGCTCGTCGTGACCTAGAACTATATGAAGGTTGTTAAATATCGGACAATATAGCTCGATACTAACAACCGTCGTATAGTCTACGCGACGAGAAAATTCAATCGTATGGTAACCCATAGATTTGTCCCGTGTGGACAAGTTAAGAATGTATAAAGCAAACGCCTTCATTCACTTGTGTTTTCATCCGTTTCGAGATATTTCGTCGGTACCTTTCCTCTGGTTCTCCGTGTACAAAGATAGATTAGATGTTCATTTCAACGTTGTTTCACAGCTTTGAAATGATTATCTATTCTATTACAGTGTACTCGGAGAACAGCGGGGATGTGCTGCCGAAATTTACTCGAAACGGTTGAAAGCACAAGTGATGGGCGTTCGCTCTATACATTCTTAATGGGATAGAAGCCTACCCCCGACAGCCGGAACACACATACAAACGCATAACTAGAGAGCGATTCGAGATGTTCGGGTTAAAACCAATATATGATAATATGAAACCTTCATATTCCCATCGATACTCATATATGAAACTAAAAGCGCCACTTAGTCCCCGTCTATCGGTTAACATACGCGCGATAATTTATTCTTTTCAACGACAAACGCACACACAAAGCATATACACGGATTTTCTCCTTTGTCAGTAACTATCCCGTTCTTATATTTCTCAATATAGTCAGCATAACTTACAATTTATATGTTATTCAGTCTAACATGGCCCATGAGTACGTCAGAGTTAAGGACTGGATGTATGTGGATTGGAAACAACGTATGCAACCTAAGTTTGTCGCAGGAGTTGCTGCTTTCCTTGAATTTACACGCGCACATAATAAGATCATAATAGAGAAGATTCTCTGTCCGTGCGATAGATGTGGCAATAAGTACTGGCAGAAGGTAGAATTGGCAGAGCTTCATATTGTAAAACATGGGTTTACTAGACTTTATTCAACTTGGAAATATCACGGGGAAGGAGAAGAATGCAGTGCTGCGGTAGAAGAAGAAGGAGAACACGATAATGCGGCAGGAGAAGAAGAAGAATTCGGTAATACGGCAGGAGACGGAAATTTATTTCCATCAGAAGAAATGGAGGATATGGTAGAGGCTGCCCTAGGTGAATCTATTCGTACCGTAGATGACATTCCTTCCGGTCAGGGACCGCGTGCGGATAAATATGAAAATTTCATGAATGATGCTAGGAAACCAATTTATGAGAATGTGAAGTATTCCACCCTCTCATGGTTCGTCCAACTTTTCCAGATTAAGTGCCTAAATGGATGGAGCAACAAGTCATTCACAATGCTTCTTTCGTTCTTGAAAGATTCTATGCCTCCGGGAAATAATGTGCCCGAAAGCTGGTACGAAGCCCAGAAGATGATGTCTGATTTGGGTCTAAAGTGCGAGAAGATTCAAGCATGTCCTAAAAATTGCGTGTTGTACCGGAAAGAGAATTCAGATTTGAAAGAGTGTCCAACATGCGGAGAGGCCAGGTATAAGCCGAAAGATTCTGATAAGAAGCCTGATATACCTGTGAAGATAGCACGATACTTTCCCATAACACAGAGGCTACAGAGGCTATTCAGGTGCAAGAAAACAGCCGAGGCAATGATTTGGCATCACTGTGCTCCTCCAAGCGAAAATGGAAAAATGAGCCATCCAAGAGATTCACCGGCATGGAAGGATTTCGATAGGAGGCACGCAATATTCAGTAGCGATCCTCGCAATGTCCGGCTCGGACTAGCTACCGATGGCTTCTGCCCATTCAACTATATGGCTGGAAGTCACAGTACATGGCCCGTTGTAATGATAATTTATAATCTGTCGCCTTGGTTGGCAATGGACCAATCATACTTTATGATGCCTCTTCTTATCGACGGACCAAACTCACCGGGGAACAATATCGACGTCTATCTCCGACCTCTGATCGAGGAGCTGAAAACTTTGTTCATTGATGGTGTAGAGACATATGATTCAAACACAAATACAACCTTCATACTGCGTGCGGCTTTAATGTGGACAATTAATGACTTTCCTGCGTATGGAATGCTATCAGGTTGGTCCGTACATGGTCACAAAGCATGTCCTCATTGCCATGAACACACAACATCAAAATTTTTGAATTTTAGCAGGAAGGTTTGTTATTGCGGCCATCGACGTTTTCTGCCTCCAGACCACCCCTATAGGTTAGACACGGTTCACTTTGATGGTCATCAGGAGCTTCTTGGGCCTCCATCCCCATTGTCCGGAGAGGACGTGACTGCTAAATGGGATGGTTACAATAACGTGACCTTCGGGATGGATCCGACGAAACAGGTCAAACCACAATATTGGAACAAGTTAAGCATTTTCTTCGAGCTTCCGTACTGGTCTACAAATTCAGTGCGTCATTGTCTGGACGTCATGCATATAGAGAAGGGACTATCAGAGCACAAACTTAACTTGCTTCTGTGTAAAGACGGGAAATCGAAAGACAACATGAATGCCCGGATGGATCTACAAGAGTGGGGAATAAGAAGTGAACTGCACCCTAAACCGGTAGCGGGTAAACCGGGCAAGTTTGTACTTCCCAATGCCGCTTATCATATGTCACAACCGGAGAAGAAAAGATTCCTGCAGGTGTTGCATGATTTGAAAGTCCCCACAGGTTTCTCAGGATCATTCAGCAAGAAAATAAAAATTGTGAAGGGCAAGATCGATGGGCTGAAAAGTCATGATCACCATGTTATCGTGGAGCACCTTCTTCCATTAGCCCTCAGGACTTCTCTCCCCGACTCGGTTGGTCTAGTAATCAACGACCTATGTTGTTTTTTCAGGGAGTTGTGTGCTAAAACACTGGAGGTTGCGACGCTGGATAAACTAGAAAATTCTATTGCGTTGATACTTTGCAAGTTTGAGCGTATTTTCCCACCGTTATTCTTCGATATCATAATACACTTGACGGTTCATCTTGCAACTGAGGCGAAGTTAGCCGGACCGGTACAATATCTGTTGGAGATAGTGCCCTCAGAGTCGATTATTGGATCACAGGCACGTGATTGCAATGATTGATGGAGGACCTATCCCGGTAGGACAGTCTTACTCGAGATGATAGTATGCTATCTGGTTTACCTTTATCATCGTGTACTGCTTTAGGTGACATGACAGGTCGCTATTACACGTTGATAGAGCCCCTAGGATTCTTGCTTGACTACCGGCAGTATGAGGGCGATCATATACGTGGGAGCTGGTAGTCTATAAGCACATCCTTAAAAGGTCCCTAGTCGTGGGAGTTTCGAGATAGGGCATCGATACTCCAGAGTAGACTAGTGTATACAGTCGAGACCCCGACGAGGGGCGGTGGCCGGTCTCACAAGCCACTGGTGTCAGTTGGTTCACCTAAGATGTATACAGGTGCTCATTGGGTTATGAGTACACCGGACAGGACTCGCCGGGAACATGCTAGTTGGTCTTATACCTGACGTCAGATAGCAGTTCCCTGGTGATATGTGTACAGGTTAGTTCATCGACTTAGGGATCGTCATTTGTCTCGTGTGAGTTCCCACTGTACTTTGATTACTACCCTACCACGGCTCAAAGGAGTCGTGCAAACAGGTTTTAGTTGGGTACAGTCCCGAGCCACATGGAGGCAGTGAGCGGATCTTCAGGGGTTCGTTTCTCCCGGTATTGGGGGTGAGGTCGCGCTGTGTCTAGGAGAGCCATTACACGAAGTCCTTGGCCAAGGCAGGAGATTTACTGGTAGGTATTCCAGTAGTATCTCAGGGTGTTCTAGGCTACACTCCGACACGACTTGTACCTCTTTTGGGGGTCTGACTTTTACCAACCCCCTAGGCCCGACATGCGATGCTCATAGACGAACGGACCGGACTGTACAGATATTGTCACTGACAGGCTCAGTAGGGTGTCAGGATGAGTTCGCTCATCGACGTCCCTTTTAGTCAATAGCTGGTGGCCCGTCACGTATTGACTTATACCTCTGACGTGCTAGTGGTTAAATCCACAGCCATAGTATTGACGAGTCTTTAGAGTCCACCACACTTTCAGTTACTCAAGCTTTCGGGCGAAATGCTGTAGAGGCCGTATGGAGATATGGCAGGGTCCGATCAGATACGTGCGGTATTGCACGGATCAGGATCGGACGGTTTGTACTAGAGGCCGTATGGTTATATGGCAGCGTTCGATCAGATACGTGCGGTATTGCACGGATCAGGATCGGACGGATATTACTAGCCGGCTTTGGTTTAAGCCGGATCCTAGTATAGTACAGTGCAGATTTTGTCTCATTGTATTTGTATCCGGACGGAATACAGATGCGGGTGTGCATGCACAGTATCGGGGTTTTCCTGTAATTTATTACGGGACCAGTTTTCTGGAGTTGCCAGTTTGCATTCCGTTCCGGCCGGTTTTCCTTTGTTCTTTCCCGGCCGGACTTTTTCGATGGAGGGGGTTATTTGCAAGTTTGCAAATAACACTTTGTGGAGGATCTTCTTGCAAATGTATTAATTATGATGGCATCTTTTCTTTTCAACCATCATTTGATTCTTTCTTAGTCTTTTCCTTTGCTTTAATGAGATAAGAAAGGATTAGGATTGATTTGTGGATATGTTATGATGATGTTTTGGATGTGGTCACCACTTGTGCTCCTACCATCACCTCCCTTCATGCTTCATATTCTTTCCTCCACCATTTTCTAAGATGAGAAGTTTTTCATGGTTGAGAGAGAAGAAAATGTGAGAGTTTCATTCTTGAGAGTTTCATTTTCTTGATCTCATTTCATGCTAGAAAAATGCAAGCACCATTTTTCTTATCTTGTTTCCTCCATCATCTTCAAATGGCAACAAACCCAAATGAGACATAGTCTCTACACTACACTTCCTACAGCAAATCTTGGACGCGTCGGCTAGCCTACTTCGCGCCCGAGTTGCCTCGGTATTGAGGTGAGAGCCAGTATAAGTATCCGGCTTCGTGGTGCCCTTTCCGACGAGGTGGAGACGGACGGAGATCCCGCGAGGAGATCGGAGTGGAGATGAAGACCGGAGGACTCGGATCAGTCGGTATATCTCTAACCCGTCTTGTAGTTAGCTAGAATAAGTTTAATGGTTCGATCCGGGTGTTTAGTGCGCGGTGGTGCCGGTTTGCTAAGTCCGCAAAATTTAAGTTTATCACCGCTTCCGCATTCCGGCGTCGGATTGACGGCCGGGGCGCCGCCGTGCACTTACAGTGGTATCAGAGCCTCGCCATTAACTTCGTCTAGCTTCGTTTGATGTGTTTTTCAGTTCCGATCGACCAAAACTCCAAAAACCTAATTTTAGTTCACATCAGTTTTCTGTTAAAAGTTTTTGGTGTCTAAAAATTTTTCAGGTTGTAAAAAACTAATGTACTGGAAATTCTAAGACTACTGGGAAAATTCGACACATTCAGTCGACAACGAGAGTGCGGAACCGCAGCCAAACCCCCCCTTGGGCCGCGGTTCCGCCGCACATTGGGGACTTCACAGTATCATTTTTTTCCAGTGGGCTTCTGGGCTAATTTTAGGGGTTTTGGAATATTAAAATTGGGCCCAGAATTTCTGTGAGTGCTACAGTATTGCTTGGGGGCCCACTTGTTAATTTTTGATCGATCGGATATTTTAAACACATTTTTCACAGTATTTACATTATATCTGCGACCGTGAATGTCACTCGATCAGTAAATCCGGTCTAACTGCTATAGCCCGGTTAGACGGATTTGCGAACGTGACTTTCACGTTGATGTTCTATGTTTATGCTGTGATGTTGCGGATCGGTCGTGGGGGTAGCCTGGATGCAATGCTAGTACAGTTTTGTTGTATTATGTACATTTGATATTGCGGGGCGAGCGTCCGACATGTGGACTGCCGTCACTGCCTGTTTGTATTATTCTTTTGGGGCACGACCTGGTTGCGGTCGATGTACCCATTGTATATATATTTTACTTTCTGTACTAGGATTACCCCGCGGAGGGGTGCACGGATAGCCGGGTTCTAGAGGGCAACAAGCCCGAATCTCATGGCATTGAGACGGAGGGGGCTTCACTCTAGGATTGGCGGGCTATTCGCCGCACTCGTAGGGGGTACAAGTTGACCCAGGAGGGGTGTCCAAGTTGCCGGATTCCGTGAAGTGCTGGGTGGTCCATTCACGGAGCTGAAGGGGGCTGCCTCGCTTCAGGTTTTGGCGGGTAACTTGCCGCGCCCGTAGGGGTCTAGGATTTCATTGCACAGGCTATCCACACGACCAGGGGAACGTCGGGTTTCAGTAGTGGCTCTGTGAAACCCGGGGATCCCAGATATCTGTATTGTTCTGTGATGCTGTACATTTCTGTGATGTTGCATTTCTTATCACGCCTTGAGCGAATATAATATATTGGTATATATATTAGTAGATGTTGTATATGTTTTTCATCCGCGCTAGTCCAGTCCCCGCTCTGCCGTTAGTAAGCTAACCTAACGGGTGATGACGGGACCCGGTGGCGAATGCGGATGGCATATACGTACGTCAGTATATTTTCGTTCTTTATTGGTGTGATCAATTGATGGGACTGCGTTGATTCGGATCAATGCAAGTTAAAACAAACCTAATCTGATGTTGTTGGAACACTTTTCAAAAAGCTGTTATTGCAAGGACGTTCACTTTTGTTTTGCATCGTGGTATTCATTTGGAATATCCTGCTCCTCAGTCGACGAGGCAAGGGCCGAGATCCCTTCACCGGGAGTGACCCCTTGGACAGAAGTTTGCGTCAGGGCATTAACTTCACTATAGCCGATTACTTTTGCTTTGCATCGTGGTATTCATTTGGAATATCCTGCACCCCATTCTACGGGGAAAGAACCGAGATCCCTTCACCGGGAGTGACCTCTTTAGTAAAGGTTTTCGTCACTATATTTTCTAAAAAGCTATCCGTTCCTTCAACGATATCAAGTTCATTACGTTAAAGGTTTTCGCCAGAAACCATTCGTGGCCCTCCGTTGTTTCTGTAAGTCCATATTGCGACCCCCGGTTCTTACGGGAAGGCGGAAACGGTATAAAAACAAATTTTTATCGCAAGAGGCAACATGGACTAAACAAGGTCGGGATCGTTGTCTAAACTAAAACTAGTAAACATGCTAAAAAGATTTAGCTACTCGGATGAAGATGGTTATACCTAAACTTGAACTCCTTCTTCTTCAAACTTTGTTGTAGAGGTTGATGGTTCTCCTTTGTCGCCTTCTTCCGTCGAAGATGGATCTACCTCGAAGGCTCGACCTTTGGGCTCTTTCTCGAACTTGGAGTGAACTAGAATCGCCGGCTTGCCAAACCCTTGATCCTAGAGTGAGTAGAGAGTGTCTAAGGGTTGCTTTTGTTTTTAAAGAGAAGGATTCTCAACACATGAGAAGGTTTCTCTTTGCTAGAGGAAGAAGAAGATGAAGATGAAGAGAGAGAAGCTAAATAAGATAATGAGCTCTCATTTCCTTTCTTGCAACCATAATGCCAAAAGAAAATGAATTATCAAATAATAATAATCAAAATGAAAAGGTTGATGGAAAGTTTTAGAATGACCAATATCATTACAAACATTAAATGAAAATGCAAGAATCAAGAGCATCTTTCTTTTGTAATGATAATGGTCAAAAGTTCAACCATGGTCAACAAGTCAACCATGGTCAACAAGTCAACAAAAACTAACCATGACACAATTTCATTTTATTATATATTATTAAATGATATAATACAAATCCATTAGGGTTTGGAAAAAGACGACTGTCAACTGTGCATACGCACCCGTTCCGAAACCCTAATGAAAGTCCTCTTCCTCTTCCTCAAATAACTGTGCATACACACCTGCATCCTTGTTCCGAGGAACATGAATACTGAGAGATAAAAGCAACCCCAAATACTATACCAGTATCCGGCTCAAACCAGAGCCCGCTGGTAATATCTGTCCGGACTCCAAACGTGCACAAGTGCGCGGATGAGAACGAACCCTGTCGCAAAACCATGCGACCTCTACTCTGTTTTGCCCAGAGGCGAATACCCTCTGTGTGGGACTCTAAAGACTCGACACTACGCTGGCAGTGGGTTTAACCACAGACCGCAAGCGGCACTAGCTGTGCGTAACGGTCCCCAGGTAGATGTCGACAAGAAGGCTGACGAGGTGAAACCCCATCGGTACTCCTACTGAGTCTGAATGTGACAGTCTCCGTACAGTCCGGTCTGTTCGTCTGATACATCGCATGGCGGGCCTAGGGGGCGGTAAACGTCAGTCCCCCAATAGCGGTACAAGTCGTGCCGGAGCGAAGCCCAAAACACCCTGAGATAACACTGGAAACCTACCAGTATATCTCGTTTGCCCTGGCCAGGGACTACTCGTGTAATGGCTCTCCTAGACACAGCGCGATGTCAACCCCCAATACCGGGAGAGACGAATCCTGTCTAACCGTCACTGCCTCCAAGTGCTTCGGGACTGCACCCAACCACCACCTGTTTGCACGACTCCTTTGAGCCGTGGTAGGGTAGTGATCAAAGTGCAGTGGGAACACACTCGAGGCGAAGTGCCAGTGTCAAGTCAGCGGACTAAGCTGTACTCATGTCACCTGGGAACTGATGACTGACGATAGGTATAATACCAACCTGTCAGTTCCCGACGAGTCCTGTCCAGTGTACTCGTAACCCAACGAGCACCCGTATACTATCTCCAGTACGACGTACTGATGGCTGTGGGACAGACCATCTCCCACACTGGGATGAGAAGCGCATACGCTAGTCTACTCCGGAGTATCGATGCCCTGTCTCGATAGTCCTGCGACTAGGGACCTGTATAAGGATGTGCTTATAGATTACCCAGCCCCCACTAGTGTGACTGCCATCACAACGCTGGTAATCAAGCAAAAGATCCTAAGGGCTCCACTAATGCGTATAAGTGATATAGTAAAATAAACACAAGTACACATTGAAGTAGAGACAAACCAAGTAGCATACTACTATTTTGAGCAAGATTGTATATACAAGGTGAATATCCCAAGCATCCATTAAGTAATATACAAACTAGTATTATACAGTAATGGCCTCTAGGGCATATACACTAACAATCTCCCACTTGCACTAAGGCCATGTACTGGCGTATCGAAGACCTATCATCTCGATCAGCCGCTCGAACTGAGTCTGGGGCAGGGCCTTGGTGAATGGATCTGCAGTGTTGTCTTCTGAAGCAACTCTCCGAACCTCGATCTCCTTGCGATCCACGATCTCCCTGATCAGGTGATACCGCCTCAAGATGTGCCTGGATCTCTGATGGGACCTGGGTTCCTTCGCTAAAGCTATAGCCCCATTGTTGTCGCAATACAGAGGTATTGGATCAACAATGGACGGAACCACCTGAAGTTCTTTCAAGAACTTCCTCATCCAGACAGCTTCTTTTGCGGCATCAGATGCAGCGATGTATTCCGCTTCCATCGTCGAGTCTGCAACGGTTTCCTGTTTGGAACTCTTCCAACACACCGCCCCTCCATTGAGGGTAAAGACAAAGCCCGACATGGACTTGGAATCATCCTTGTCACTCTGGAAGCTGGAGTCAGCAAAGGCCTCGATCTGGAGGTCTTTTCCGCCATACACCAAGAACATCTCCTTAGTCCTTCTCAGGTACTTGAGAATGTTCTTTACTGCTATCCAGTGTTTCTCCCCAGGGTTAGATTGATACCGGCTTACCACACTCAGTGCATAAGCTACATCCGGTCTGGTACACAACATCGCATACATTATAGAGCCTACCGCAGAAGCGTAGGGTATAATAGACATGCGATCCCTCTCCAAATCAGTCTTGGGAGACATCTCTTTAGAGAGGGTGATCCCGTGACAAGCCGGTAGGTTACCGCGCTTGGAATCTTCCATACTGAATCTCTTCACTATGGTGTCGATGTACCTGGACTGAGAAAGTCCCAATATCCTCTTGGATCTATCACGATGGATCCGGATCCCCAGGATGTATGAGGCATCACCCAGGTCTTTCATGGAGAACCTGTGTGACAAGAACCCCTTGACAGATTGTAGCATAGGAATGTCATTTCCTATTAAGAGAATGTCATCCACGTATAAAACGAGGAATACTACAGTTCTCGCTACAAATCTACTGTAGATGCATGGTTCATCTGGATTTTTGATAAAGCCAAATTCCTTGACCGTCTCATCAAAACAGATGTTCCAACTCCGCGATGCCTGCTTTAGTCCATAAATGGATTTAAGCAACTTGCACACCTTTCCGCTGCTCCCACTCTGAATGAAACCCTCTGGCTGATCCATATAGACACACTCCTCTAAATTTCCATTCAGAAAAGCGGTCTTTACGTCCATCTGCCAAATCTCATAATCGTGGAAGGCAGCAATGGCAAGAAGGATCCGAATGGATTTCAGCATAGCCACTGGAGAAAAGGTTTCGTCATAGTCCAAGCCAGGTCTTTGACGGAAACCCTTTGCTACAAGTCTAGCTTTATAGGTCTCAACCTGTCCATCTACACCAATCTTCCTTTTGAAGATCCACTTGCATCCTACGGGTTTTACCCCGTCTGGAGCAATGTCCAACGTCCATACCTTGTTGGTGTACATGGACTCCATTTCGGTCCGCATTGCATCCAGCCATTTCACTGAGTCAACGCTCTGAACGGCCTGCTGGAAGCTAGTAGGTTCATCATAATCTATGATGCAATCCTCTCTATCCCCGTCTATGAGAAAACCGCAGTATCTCTCGGGCGGATGAGACTGCCTACTACTCCTGCGGAGCGGCGTAGGAATGTCCTGTTCTGTTGAACCCTCTGGTTCCACTAAGCTTTCAGTAACAGTCTGTGGTTCTGGAACTTCTTCCAGTTCTATTGTGCTCCCACTTATCTGGGTTTCCAAAAACTCAGTTTCCAAGAAGCGGGCATGCTGAGAAACAAAAACCTTTTGTTCCTCAGCGGAATAGAAAAGATACCCCCTGGAGTTCCTTGGGTATCCCACAAACTTACACTGTACTGAA
This sequence comes from Agapanthus africanus, assembly GCA_030015575.1. Classification (NCBI taxonomy): domain Eukaryota; kingdom Viridiplantae; phylum Streptophyta; class Magnoliopsida; order Asparagales; family Amaryllidaceae; genus Agapanthus; species Agapanthus africanus. The sequence goes on along the minus strand of JASDDO010000022.1, from coordinate 301,210,333 downwards.
CGTGCCTCAAGCTTGTCCGCATGCTGCCTTTTTACAAAAGCTGGACATACCCATACCTTAAGATACTTAAGACAGGGTTTCTTCCCAGTCCACATCTCATATGGGGTGGTAGGCACAGTCTTGGTGGGAGCCTTGTTCAAGAGATACGCAGCTGCTTCTATTGCATATCCCCAGAATGATCGTGGTAACTCAGCGTTACTCATCATGGACCGAACCATATCCAATAGGGTTCGGTTCCGTCTCTCCGATACACCGTTATGTTGCGGAGTGTATGGAGGAGTAAGCTGAGAGAGAATACCATTCTCTTTTAAGTAATTCAGGAATTCGGCACTTAAGTATTCTCCACCTCGATCCGATCTTAGAATCTTAATACTTTTGCCGGTCTGTTTCTCTACTTCATTCTTATACTCCTGGAATTTTCCAAAAGCCTCGGACTTATGTTTCATTAAGAAGACATAACCGTACCTTGAGAAGTCATCCGTAAAAGTAATGAAGTAAGAATGTCCGCTTCGGGCATGTGTAGACATTGGACCGCACATGTCACTGTGTACGAGTCCCAAGAGCTCGCTCGCTCTTACTCCATGTCCAGTAAACGGAGTCTTTGTCATCTTTCCCTTGAGACAGGATTGACAAGTGGCATACGACTGATATTCGAACGCATTCAAATACCCTTCTGTATGTAACTTCGTCAATCTTCTCTCATTGATGTGACCCAATCTACAATGCCATAAGAAAGTCTGAGTTATTTCTGGAGACTTTCTTTTGTGTGTATTCTGGACATTGAAAATCTGTGGTTGGTTCAATACGTATATACCATTACTCAATGTACCTGACCCAATCAGAACTTGATTAAGGTGAATGTTTACAACATTACTTACAAACGCAAATTCATAACCTTCTTTAGAAACTAAAGATACAGAAATGATATTACAAGTTGCGTTGGGTACAAAAAAGCAATTACGCAAAACCAAAACATGTCCATCTGACATTCCCAGGTGATAGTCCCCCACGGCTTTAGCATCCATGCTAGCTCCGTTCGCAACTCTGAGGGTCATGTCACCTGCCTTCAAAACCCTACGGTTTCTCAACGCCTGCAAAGAATTACAGATATGAGATCCTGATCCGATATCCAATACCCAGGAAGTAGAGTTTATAGAAAGACAGTTTTCAATAACATACACACCTGAAGCTGAAGCTGCAACCTGCTTCAATTCCTGTGTTCTGGCCTTCCAGGCCCTGCAATCATTCTTCCAGTGTCCTTTCTTATGACAAAAGAAGCATTCCTCCTTATCCACAAGCTTCCCCGCTATCTTTGTTGCTTTACCTTTTCCCTTCGTATCCACTTTACTAACACCTCCCCTTGGTTTGGCGGGGGCTTTCTTCTTCTTTCCCTTGGCTTTCGCCTTGGACCTAGAAGAAGATGATCCTCCTACAAACAAAGTGGATGTTTCCCTATTCTTCTGTAGGGTGCCCTCTGCGCTCCTCAGCATGTTGAGGAGTTCTGAAAGTTCAACCTCTTTTTCTTGTAGGTTGAAGTTCAGTATGAACTGGGCGTAAGTGGAAGGAAGGGACTGGAGAACTATATCCGTATATAGCTCACTCTCCAATGTGATCCCCAGGTCAGCGAGCTCCTCAATGTAGCCGATCATCTTTAGCACGTGCTCGGCTACTGATGATCCGACGGCCATTCTTGTCGAAAACAACTTTTTCGACGCTTCGTATCTTGCGATACGTGATTGCTCTCCATACAGTTCTTTTGTATGAAGCAATATGGACTCCATGTCCATATTCTCATGCCTCCTCTGATGTTCGTTGTCCATCGAGGCAAGCAGGAGGCACTTGGCCTTCGCGCTATCAATCTCCCAAGTCTTGCGGATTTCCTTATCCGCGACGCTGGAAGTTGGACCAGGGACAGGGGGAGCTTTGGTGGTAAGAAGATACCCCAGCTTGTCATAAGTGATTGCTATCTTGACATTCCTGAGCCAATCTTTGTAGTTTGGCCCTGTCAGTTTGTTTTTATCTAGGAGTAACTTAAGTCCAGTCATGTTGATTGGTCGCTGCAATTAGGAGAGAGAAGAAGAAACACTCAGCATGATGCCCTTGCAAGTTTAGAGTGGTTTTTAGTTTTTCTAAACAGGATGGCTCCCACTGTTTCTCGAATCCCTCCTCAAACCATAAAGGAAGAATTAACCAGGATCAATCCCACCGTACAATACTTGCTTAACCGTTCAGCCAGGCCAGTGTCGGTACTTCGAGGGAGGTTTTCCAACGCTTTCGCGAAGTTCCTTAATTATAAAACCTCTTTTCCCTGGGGGCGTAGCCCCGCTAACACCTTTCTAGGCACCTACTAGGTTTATAGCATTGATCGTTAAGTGAGAAATTTCCCGAGGAGTAGCATATACTCACAGTAGGATCGGGATCCAAATATCATCGTGTGACGAAACTGAAGGAATCCTACCAGAATCACCACACTCCAAATGGTATGCAAATCTAGCAAGTTTCAGTACTTATGAAACTCCCGATGTGGATTTTTGCCCCATGCTCTTATGACCTTGACGAAGGTCAACAAATCATAAGTCACATGTCAAGTTCTGCCCGTCATTATCCAGGTTAATTTGAATCCACCCGCATATACCCTTGACGAAGGTCAACAAGGTAATGTGAATGTCCCAAACCAACGCATCTATCTATGCTACATATGAATACTCAACAGCTACCAATCACTATGCCTTGACGAAGGTCAACAAACACAGCTTGAATACTATTGAATATTCAGACGAAACGACGGAGGGCTACGAATGGTTTTGGCAAAACCGTGAACGTAGTGAACTTGATTTGGTCGATGGAACGAGATAGCTTTTAAAAGGAGTGGCTCAAACTCCGCATTTAAAAGTTGGTTTTGAAAAGAACCGAGTGGTTTTTCGAAATTGTTCCAACGACTTTAACTTGGTTTATTATCTTGCATTAGTTCTTTTAATGCGTGATATTCTTGCATTAGTACTTTCTAATGCGTCCCATCATTTAATCCTACCATTGCAGAAAACAACCAAAATATGACGTACGCTTATGCCATATGCATTCGCCACGGGGCCCCGTCATCACCCGTTAGGTTACTTAACTAACGACAGAGCGGGGGCTGGGCTAGCGCGGCTGTAAAACATAAGCAACGCCTAAATAGTTATAGATATAGCAATAGTAGACATTACAGATCACAGATGAATACATTGGATATACTAGCAATCCGCAATCCTTTCGAGCCTGGAACGAAAAGCGGATAACACGGTCGCGGTGAATAGCAATACCCCACCCAAGACCCCTACGGGTGCGGCAAACTACCCGCCAAGTACTCGGTAGTTTGTGCACCCCTCCATGGGTCTATCCTAGGAGCAAAAACAGTAAAAAGAATTATACAATGACGGCTACAACCCCGACCCGGTTGTGCGGCCAAACAAATAATATTATTACATCAATTTACATTTACAATGAATGAAAGAAAAACAAAAGCTCATCTCACATCCACCCCGGCTATTCACCCGCGACAGTCCAACACATTCATATACACATTCCAATATCAAACACAAATCATGTATAACCCCGACTAATCGACTTATAGCGATTAGCCGACGTTCAATACATGCAAGCATCACAGATATAACCATCATAGTCAAAGTGCAGTGAAGTTCGGAAAAATACGGAATTATAGGACCCCAAAAGTGAATTTCAGTTCTGGAAAATCTGGGCACATATAATATATCTTAAAAATCCCAAAACCAACACACAAACACACTGCACGAAAAACGATGCAGAGAGGAAAACAAACGGCGGCGGTTCCGCGGCACATGCCTACCTCGTGCCGCGGAACCGCGGCGGTTTAAATGAATTGGCTCATCGTTTTTCTTGGGTGTTCTAACAAAACCCTGAGACGAATCTACAAGTATAAAGTTTTTCATTTTGAGCCAAAAAAATTTCAACAGAAACTCAGGTTTTGAAAAAGTTTGGTTTTTGGGTTTTTTTCGGTTCCGAACTTCGTTACACTTCACTACCAAGCTAGTTTAAGTTTAGTTAGGCTCTGATACCACTGTAAGTCCATATTGCGACCCCCGGTTCTTACGGGGAGGCGGAAACGGTATAAAAACAAATTTTTATCGCAAGAGGCAACATGGACTAAACAAGGTCGGGATCGTTGTCTAAACTAAAACTAGTAAACATGCTAAAAAGATTTAGCTACTCGGATGAAGATGGTTATATCTAAACTTGAACTCCTTCTTCTTCAAACTTTGTTGTAGAGGTTGATGGTTCTCCTTTGTCGCCTTCTTCCGTCGAAGATGGATCCACCTCGAAGGCTCGACCTTTGGGCTCTTTCTCGAACTTGGAGTGAACTAGAATCGTCGGCTTGCCAAACCCTTGATCCTAGAGTGAGTAGAGAGTGTCTAAGGGTTGCTTTTGTTTTTAAAGAGAAGGATTCTCAACACATGAGAAGGTTTCTCTTTGCTAGAGGAAGAAGAAGATGAAGATGAAGAGAGAGAAGCTAAATAAGATAATGAGCTCTCATTTCCTTTCTTGCAACCATAATGCCAAAAGAAAATGAATTATCAAATAATAATAATCAAAATGAAAAGGTTGATGGAAAGTTTTAGAATGACCAATATCATTACAAACATTAAATGAAAATGCAAGAATCAAGAGCATCTTTCTTTTGTAATGATAATGGTCAAAAGTTCAACCATGGTCAACAAGTCAACCATGGTCAACGAGTCAACCATGGTCAACAAGTCAACAAAAACTAACCATGACACAATTTCATTTTATTATATATTATTAAATGATATAATACAAATCCATTAGGGTTTGGAAAAAGACGACTGTCAACTGTGCATACGCACCCGTTCCGAAACCCTAATGAAAGTCCTCTTCCTCTTCCTCAAATAACTGTGCATACACACCTGCATCCTTGTTCCGAGGAACATGAATACTGAGAGATAAAAGCAACCCCAAATACTATACCAGTATCCGGCTCAAACCAGAGCCCGCTGGTAATATCTGTCCGGACTCCAAACGTGCACAAGTGCGCGGATGAGAACGAACCCTGTCGCAAAACCATGCGACCTCTACTCTGTTTTGCCCAGAGGCGAATACCCTCTGTGTTGGACTCTAAAGACTCGACACTACGCTGGCAGTGGGTTTAACCACAGACCGCAAGCGGCACTAGCTGTGCGTAACGGTCCCCAGGTAGATGTCGACAAGAAGGCTGACGAGGTGAAACCCCATCGGTACTCCTACTGAGTCTGAATGTGACAGTCTCCGTACAGTCCGGTCTGTTCGTCTGATACATCGCATGGCGGGCCTAGGGGGCGGTAAACGTCAGTCCCCCAATAGCGGTACAAGTCGTGCCGGAGCGAAGCCCAAAACACCCTAAGATAATACTGGAAACCTACCAGTATATCTCGTTTGCCCTGGCCAGGGACTACTCGTGTAATGGCTCTCCTAAACACAGCGCGATGTCAACCCCCAATACCGGGAGAGACGAATCCTGTCTAACCGTCACTGCCTCCAAGTGCTTCGGGACTGCACCCAACCACCACCTGTTTGCACGACTCCTTTGAGCCGTGGTAGGGTAGTGATCAAAGTGCAGTGGGAACACACTCGAGGCGAAGTGCCAGTGTCAAGTCAGCGGGCTAAGCTGTACTCATGTCACCTGGGAACTGATGACTGACGATAGGTATAATACCAACCTGTCAGTTCCCGACGAGTCCTGTCCAGTGTACTCGTAACCCAACGAGCACCCGTATACTATCTCCAGTACGACGTACTGATGGCTGTGGGACAGACCATCTCCCACACTGGGATGAGAAGCGCATACGCTAGTCTACTCCGGAGTATCGATGCCCTGTCTCGATAGTCCTGCGACTAGGGACCTGTATAAGGATGTGCTTATAGATTACCCAGCCCCCACTAGTGTGACTGCCATCACAACGCTGGTAATCAAGCAAAAGATCCTAAGGGCTCCACTAATGCGTATAAGTGATATAGTAAAATAAACACTAGTACACATTGAAGTAGAGACAAACCAAGTAGCATACTACTATTTTGAGCAAGATTGTATATACAAGGTGAATATCCCAAGCATCCATTAAGTAATATATAAACTAGTATGATACAGTAATGGCCTCTAGGGCATATACACTAACAGTTTCATATGGATAGTTAATAGTATTCAAGCTGTGTATGTTGGCCAAAGTCAAGGCACAGTGTTTGGTAGCTGTTGGGTATTCATATGTAGCATAGATAGATGCGTTGGTTTGGGACAGTCGTACTGCCATTTTGGCCAAAGTCAAGGGTATGTACGGGTGGGTTCAAATTAACCTGGAAAATGACGGGTAGAACTTGACATGTGACTTATGATATGTTGGCCAAAGTCAAGGTCATAAGAGCATGGGGTAGAAATCACATCGGGAGTTTCAAAAGTACTGAAACTTGCCAGATATGCGCATACCTTCTGGAGTGTGACACCGTGAGCGGATTCCGTCACGTTATCATGCAATGATAGTTGGATCCCGATTCCCACTGATGAGTTGGTTTACTCCTCGGGTAACCCCGACTAATTCTTCTTTCAGGTTTGGAGGAGAATTTGAGGTACAGTGGGAGGTTTCCAGATTAGATAAATTGGTAACCATTCTGATCTAGGATAGAGTGCACGCTGAGTGTTTCTTTTCTCTCTCTCTCTGGCAGCGCCCATTGACCCGACCCTAAGACTATGACTCAGTGACCAAGTTGACCGAACCTACTTAACACTGGGTTTTGGATTGTCAGAGTCGCTAACCTCATTGCCACTCCTACTTTTACCCTTTTCTCCAGGACACCCCGTATTGCTACGAACGTCCACTTCCATTGGACAAAACCATCGTATGGTTAGATACGAACTCGAAGGAATTTATTCGAGGATGGTTTCCGGTTCTGGAGAAAACGAATAGGACTATTCAGTTGTCTTTTCTTTTCACCTTCTCTCAGGTTGCGAGTACTCCTTGGTTTAGGAGTAGTACACCTATTACGCAAATTGGATAGTCTTCTTCCAAACCATAGGCTGGTGCCGACCGGTAGGGAATGAAGAAAACCAGTTAGCCTAAACGGTGTACAGAAGGTATTAAGTTCAGACAAAGAAAGAGATTAGTAAGAGGGCAAAGTAAATTGCGACTGATATTCACGACCAAACCAAGTATTTCTTCGCCAATCCTAAATCACCTTTGTATTTCTCCAGGACACTCCGTATCACTACGAAGATCCACAGTTTATTGGATACTCCATCGTATGGTTATATACGAACTCGAAAGGAACTTGTTCCAGTTCGGGGATGGATTCTGGTCCAGGAGAAATAGGAATAAGGTTTATTCGGTTGTCTTCTATCTTCACCTTCTCTCGCATTGCGAGTGCTCCTAGGATTAGGACAGTACACCCATTATGCTTATTGGATAGTCTTCTTCCAAACCATAGGCTGGTGCCGAACGGTAGGGAAGGAAGAAAACCATTTGGCCTAAAGGGGTGTGCAGAAGGTAATGACTAAAGACATATAAAGGGATTTGGAGAGGTGGTAAAGAATTATACGGTTATAGTTGTGAATCTGGATAATGGTAGTGGCATTACTTGGAATACCAGGATACCCCATCGAAAACATTTCAATGTTTTAATTCAACTGTGTACTGTTAAAAGAAAACTGATTTCCTGATTAGACACTTGCTCCAGGGTATGTATTTACCAGATTTGATTCTCACATCTGTATGGTTTTACAGATGATGAGTGGGAGTAAGTTATTGGGAATTAAGTGACCATCCTCATTATATCGGGATTCGTTGTAATCGGTGATATTTGAGGAGATCACCTGGGCTGTTTGCCGGTCGGCAAATATTTGGTTTTGAATATCTGCTGTTGTGCACCAATTTCAAATTGATATATCTGTACGTCTATTTTCATAGAGTGAGATATACCTTTTGATATTATGTCGATGACATTTACCTATATCAGTGGATGGTTAGGTAAGGAGCATTAAACAGCGGTGTAATTCTTCTTAACCATAAGTACAGTTTTCAACCTACGACACACAGTGAAAGAGTTGTTAGACTCAGCGGAATTATACAGAGTATTGTATGTTGTCCAGTGTCCATTAGGACAGAGGGGTTGGTCCTCATACTATATTCTGTTTACTTTTAACTTCTCTAGTTCTTAGACATGTGTTTCGTAGAAACACAGAGTTTAAGTTTTGAGGAGTTATAGGTATTTGAATAGAGTAGAGAACCAGGTGTAGCAAGTATCGGGATTCTTCAAAGTGATCAAAGATGCAGATACTTGTGTATGGTATTCAGTTGATAGTAATGATAAAGAGAAATTGCTTCTCTTTCAGGTTACTCGTAATTGGAAGCATTCCTAAGTTGAGTAACGCTGATCGGCCTCCTTCCATTTAGTTGACATGCACTGGAGACAGCTGCATGATTTGAATCTGGTTAAATTAAATCAGTGCCTCTAGTTCTATATTGGATATAGTACAGTTCATATCTTAACATTGTTAAGGTACGGGGAGTTGTCCGGCTTATGATTAAAACCAGACTCTGGATAACTCAAGGCACGTTTCTGTAATGGCTGTTTGTGGGTTGACCCAGGCTATGACGACGGTTGACTTTCTACCATCTGGCAGATCAATAGAAATATTGTTCTAGACTCGCCACAGTTTTATTAAAAATGGATTTTTTCAAAAACAGTAGTGGGAGTATGGTAGAACTGGAAGTGATTCCAGAACCGCAAACGATTACTGAAGATTTGATAAGGAACCTAAAGATTCATTCTGATTTGACATTCCATTGGCCACTCCGCAGATAAGGTGGGTAACTTCAGGCACCCGAGAGGTACTCCGGTAGCCTCAAGGACGGTGACAGGGAAGTTCTTGTTTACCCACACTTGCCATTGTTGTTGTTCCAGGCTGCGAGACCCGGCAGGAGGATGAGTATAGCGTCGTTCTAAACTAGCTTTAGAAGTGCACGTCTATATGACTCTGCCAGAGGGTTGTCGTAGTCAGTGGGAGCAGCGGAAGCATTGGTGGACATCAGGCTTATGTCTATTTATAGACTAAAGCAGATGTAGCGGAGATAGATCATCTATTTCTGATGTGACAGTCATAGGTTTGACGTCTTCAGAATAGGGGATGGATCTGTTCAGAAGGTAGTAGGAAGTGATATTCCTATACTACGATCGGTTATACTTTGGTCGTCACACAGTGGTTTTTCCACAAGGGACTTGGACATTATATCAGACATACTGGTTACTTGGATCTATGGTTTTAGATCTAGATTTGGGTGGTTTCCCAATCTGGGTACTTAGACAGCATTCTAAGAGTATTTAGAATGGACGACTCCTGGCATGGTAGTGTACCTGCAGGTAATGGAGTCACCCTCTCTAAAGGTGTCTTACAGACTAAAGGGGAGAGGGATACGCATGATTGGCAGGTCACTTGCTTAGGCAATTGAGTCAATCATGAGATATCAAGTACCACACCAGATGTTGTTCTTGCACTAGATGCAATAAGTTGATATTGATCCAATCCTGGAGGAACAGTCGGAAGCAGTTTTAGAACATAAGTGGCTGTTCTAGGGATATGATAACGAAAGCCCCATTCGGGAAACAGTTATCATTCCAGGCTTCCAAGGTGACATGGACGACAAGGAGGTTGTCAGAGTTTTAGTTTTCCTTCAGACGAGGGGCAGTATTTTGGACAGGTGGTCCAAGGCAATACTGAGGGTGGCATGGCGCAGGATACTGATTAAGTTCAGTTGACGATACAGTCTAAGAAGTTTGGATTTGGAGTTCATTTATGAGCTACGTCCCATCAGACATCCAGACATTCTAAGACAGGTATTGCTCATTTCGGGAGATGGCTTTCTCCGCGAACTTGAGATATAGAGAGACATAGAAAGAAACTTCTAGGCGGATCCACTCACTGAGGCTATTCCTCGAACGCAATAGTTTCGCAAACGGATTTTGTGAGACTGACTAGTAGGGGAGTTGGGTGTTCGGTATCACACAGGCTGTGAGTAAGCGACATCGCAATAATTAGCCTTGAGTGCAAGTGGGAGATTGTTGGAGATAGTGCCCTCAGAGTCGATTATTGGATCACAGGCACGTGATTGCAATGATTGAGGGAGGACCTATCCCGGTAGGACAGTCTTACTCGAGATGATAGTATGCTATCTGGTTTACCTTTATCATCGTGTACTGCTTTAGGTGACATGACAGGTCGCTATTACACGTTGATAGAGTCCCTAGGATTCTTGCTTGACTACCGACAGTATGAGGGCGATCATATACGTGGGAGCTGGTAGTCTATAAGCACATCCTTAAAAGGTCCCTAGTCGTGGGAGTTTCGAGATAGGGCATCGATACTCCAGAGTAGACTAGTGTATACAGTCGAGACCCCGACGAGGGGCGGTGGCCGGTCTCACAAGCCACTGGTGTCAGTTGGTTCACCTAAGATGTATACAGGTGCTCATTGGGTTATGAGTACACCGGACAGGACTCGCCGGGAACATGCTAGTTGGTCTTATACCTGACGTCAGATAGCAGTTCCCTGGTGACATGTGTACAGGTTAGTTCATCGACTTGGGGATCGTCATTTGTCTCGTGTGAGTTCCCACTGTACTTTGATTACTACCCTACCACGGCTCAAAGGAGTCGTGCAAACAGGTTTTAGTTGGGTACAGTCCCGAGCCACATGGAGGCAGTGAGCGGATCTTCAGGGGTTCGTCTCTCCCGGTATTGGGGGTGAGGTCGCGCTGTGTCTAGGAGAGCCATTACACGAAGTCCTTGGCCAAGGCAGGAGATTTACTGGTAGGTATTCCAGTAGTATCTCAGGGTGTTCTGGGCTACACTCCGACACGACTTGTACTGCTTTTGGGGGTCTGACTTTTACCAACCCCCTAGGCCCGACATGCGATGCTCATAGACGAACGGACCGGACTGTACGAATATTGTCACTGACAGGCTCAGTAGGGTGTCAGGATGAGTTCGCTCATCGACGTCCCTTTTAGTCAATAGCTGGTGGCCCGTCACGTATTGGCTTATACCTCTGACGTGCTAGTGGTTAAATCCACAGCCATAGTATTGACGAGTCTTTAATGTCCACCACACTTTCAGTTACTCAAGCTTTCGGGCGAAACGCTGTAGAGGCCGTATGGAGATATGGCTGGGTCCGATCAGATACGTGCGGTATTGTACGGATCAGGATCGGACGGTTTGTACTAGAGGCCGTATGGTTATATGGCAGCGTTCGATCAGATACGTGCGGTATTGCACGGATCAGGATCGGACGGATATTACTAGCCGGCTTTGGTTTAAGCCGGATCCTAGTATAGTACAGTGTAGATTTTGTCTCATTGCATTTGTATCCGGACGGAATACAGATGCGGGTGTGCATGCACAGTATCGGGGTTTTCCTGTAATTTATTACGGGACCAGTTTTCTGGAGTTGCCAGTTTGCATTCCGTTCCGGCCGGTTTTCCTTTGTTCTTTCCCGGCCGGACTTTTTCGATGGAGGGGGTTATTTGCAAGTTTGCAAATAACACTTTGTGGAGGATCTTCTTGCAAATGTATTAATTATGATGGCATCTTTTCTTTTCAACCATCATTTGATTCTTTCTTAGTCTTTTCCTTTGCTTTAATGAGATATGAAAGGATTATGATTGATTTGTGGATATGTTATGATGATGTTTTGGATGTGGTCACCACTTGTGCTCCTACCATCACCTCCCTTCATGCTTCATATTCTTTCCTCCACCATTTTCTAAGATGAGAAGTTTTTCATGGTTGAGAGAGAAGAAAATGTGAGAGTTTCATTCTTGAGAGTTTCATTTTCTTGATCTCATTTCATGCTAGAAAAATGCAAGCACCATTTTTCTTATCTTGTTTCCTCCATCATCTTCAAATGGCAACAAACCCAAATGAGACATAGCCTCTACACTACACTTCCGACAGCAAATCTTGGACGCGTCGGCTAGCCTACTTCGCGCCCGAGTTGCCTCGGTATTGAGGTGAGAGCCCGTATAAGTACCCGGCTTTGTGGTGCCCTTTCCGACGAGAAGGAGACGGACGGAGATCCCGCGAGGAGATCGGAGTGGAGATGAAGACCGGAGGACTCGGATCAGTCGGTATATCTCTAACCCGTCTTGTAGTTAGCTAGAATAAGTTTAATGGTTCGATCCGGGTGTTTAGTGCGCGGTGGTGCCGGTTTGCTAAGTCCGCAAAATTTAAGTTTATCACCGCTTCCGCATTCCGGCGTCGGATTGACGGCCGGGGCGCCGCTGTGCACTTACAATATCGATGGATGTATCCCGTCGAGAGGTACGTGTAATTTTTCGTTTCGCGCAATTTATAAATTTATTGCAGTCTTGGGACTTGGAAAGATGAACATGGATTGACCAGTGTGAACACACTTCGATTTTACGGTCAGGACGATCCGTTTATCTTTCCGAACCAAGCGTTCTAAGTATACTACTCACAGTGTTTGAAGCATCCGGGGTGGAGTGTTGTATGCCGATGGAAACCTAGAGATGTCTACGATGTCCCAGAATACGAGGACAGCGATGAGGACGAAGAAGAGAGAAGGCTTAAATTGCTCCGACCGTCTGTTTCGAAGGACGGGTTGTCTTCGACCGATCATGAAGTTACGTTGGTTAGAAATGACATCGACGATGAAATCCAAGTAGATATGTATGATGCGCCCACGAAACGAAAAAGGTTATCAGTAATGTTATATTATTACTTCACATTTTACGCTCTAGATCATATATAGTCAATAATTTTAATGATTGTCTAATGCGTCCACGAACCGTTTATCTAGATTTGATGACGATGTCGGGAGCAGCGAGGGGCGGCAGGAGCTCCAGCCGCGGCAGAGGCAGAGGCAGAGGCAGAGCGGTTCTGCCGCCCGGAGAGCTCCGTAGGGAGCTTCAGAGGGCCGGTCTTGCACCCAGATCGGACACCCCTTCGGATGCCTCCTTCCGTGTTGATTTGGCCACACCTCCAGGTATACTGCACGCATATCCATTTTGAATGTAATATTACAGATATTCATGCATGTTTATGTCAAAATTACTTATATTGTCAATGTTTGATTGTCTAGTTGTTGGTGATGCGTCCACATCTGGGACAGAGGCCACCCCCGCTCCTCCAGGTATGTTTATATATCATATAGTGTATGTAAATTGATTTAGAATGCTATATCATAAATACACACATTCCTTTTGCTCTTATTTAGCAATTTTTATTATTGTCTAGCTGTAGGTGGTGACACCACCGCACCTGCGGGTATGTTTATATATCCTATAGTGCATGCATATTGATTTAGAACGTTATATTATTGATCTACACATTCTTTTTGCAATTACTTATATAATCTATTTTTAATTGTCTAATTATAGGTGGTGCGTCCACACCTTCCACAGGGGCCACTCCTACCGCTTCCATACCCTCCGCATCGTCTGCAGGTTAGTATGAATAAATTTAAAATATTTATTCATTTTACATATGCTCTATAGAATAAATATGAACTTCATGGAAATTTAGCGTCGATGTTTATTTTATAGTTGGAGGGGATGCGTCCGGGTCCGGGACCCCGGTTGTTCCTCACCGGAGGAACTATCGTCCCGCTCGTGCTGCTGCTCGGGCCCAGGCTCGTGCGCTAGTCACCGGAGGTATATATCACACTTGAATTTTTGTTTAACCTTGATTTCTTAATACAACTTTGTCTTATTATTGATTGTCTTGATATTTCGTACAGACGCAGGGCTTCTCCATCCCCAGAAGGGGACTCGAGGCCTGAATCAGTCCCATAGGCTGAGGCCTGATAGAGCTAGGGGGGAGGCAGCATTCCCCCTATTTTTTACCCTTGACTATCGCTATACCGGTCCTCATGCCGAGAGGTTCGGCCGGTATTTGGAGGACGAGAGCCGGATCGTGAAGAACTATCCACTTCACGTTGAGTGGGGCGAGCAGCACCAGCGCTCATTCGCCCTCTTCTTTGATCAGGCTCGGGTATGTATTAATATATATTTTCATTTGATCTATCCAATATATTTATTATTAACACTTGCAATCTAATAACAATGTTTTTTTTTGTATTTTCAGTTGGATTACGATTTTCAGCCTGTAGCCGACCCTGATCACCCGGGGAGGGTGCTCGACCTTCATGCTCTGTACAATGGCCTGATGAAGAACATGCAGGCCAAGGTCCGATACAACAGGAATGAGCTGAAGGCCGACTGCTACTCCCTGTGGATAGCGACCCTCGAGGCAGAGAGAGCGGCCCTCCTATCTACTCCGGCGTTTGCGAGAGTCGACGTAGAGACATGGCCTCTATTGTGCGCTTATTTCGACTCCGAACGCAAACAAGTATGTATTTTAAATTTAATTCATTATTTATGATATAATTTATTTCTTTGTGTTTCTTAATTAGAAAACTAAATGTTAATGCGTTGTGCAGAAACATGCCGCTCAGAATACGGAGAACAGGAAGTCGGCGAAGAGGGGTCGCCCCACTTACATAGGTGGCTCGAGGAACATTACTCGAGCCATGGAGTTATCGGTAAATTAAGAGTTATTCTCTAATATTCTGCAATATTAAGAGTTATTCTCTAATATTTCTAATATTAAGAGTTACTTTCTAATATTGCAGACATCTCGGACCGTGGCGTCAGGTGGTACACCGAGCGTGCTGTTCGCATATCTTGCCGTCCACGGCACCTCGACAGATCCCGCCATGGGCGAGCTTCGATATCCCGACGTCGCTACCCAGGAGTACTGCGTAAGTGTTAATATTTTTTCTACCCAAATTTGAAATTTTAGTTTTGGAAGGTTCAAGTTTAAATTTTATACTTATACTTTACTGCTTAATGTGGGTGTAGGAGCGGGTGGTTGAGCAGGCCCAGGCCTCGGGGATCGATTTTACCGGACAGAACAATCCGAGGCTGCTGACCCCAGTTCTGGACGCCGCACACGGAGGGCACCATGGAGGTTGGGAGAGAGGCCGGGGATTGGGCCCTAGCAGGGCCCATATGAGGTTGGACTCCACCCCGGCGGTTACTTCCTCCGTCTCCAGTGACCGGCATGTCCATCAGGAACTGGATAGCTTGAGGGCCACCGTTCAGGAGTTGAAGGAGATGCTGGTATGTATACTACTTTATAGTAAAATATCATTTCATATTATATACATATCAACATATCCATAATTAGTACGTAGCTTGAGCTTATTTGGTTTTAGACTTAAGTTTGATTAATCATACATACATATGTAATTAAAATAAACAATGCTTTTCCAAACTAGATATCCAAACAGGGTTTCGAAATAACTTAATAATGAAACGAATTCGAATAATACACAGTTCTTACACGCTTCTTACACACGTTATGTCCAGACGCGACAGGGTAGATCGGCCGAGCCTCCACATGCATCTCCTTCGGCTGCGGCTCCGCAAGCCACTACATCGGCTGCGGTTCCACAGACAGCTCCTGTAGCTCCACCGCCCACTCAGACTCCCGCATCCGCGGCTCCGCAAGCGACTACCTCGACGGCGGCTGCGCAGACCACATCGCCAGCTCCACATGCCACTCAGACTCCCGCTCGCGACGCATTGCAGAGTGTATTGACCGAGGAGCAGGCGCGCGTTATTCTAACGTTATTCAGAGGTGGAGCTGGACCGAACTAGGGTAGCTTTTTGGTTCTTATTTTTTGAAACATGAATTTATTTATATCACATTGTACTACATTTTGAAACGATATTGATATTGGTTTGTATTTATATCATATTCAGTTTTTGGGTTTCTTTTGTATATTATATATATGCGTGAGATGTGATTATGAATACTGCAATATATGATTTGATTGATGTATATAGTATTGTGCACAGGGCGAGAAAAAATCTAGCAGCCCATTTTAAAAAAAAAAATACAGACAATATGTACCTACGGATTAGGCCGTAGGTATATATGTTGCCCCTACGGGCATATCCGTAGGGGCAAACTATCAGGAAACCTGATATTTCCCCCCTGTGATCTCAGTGCAGGGTGTTGGAAGTGCCCTTACGGATATGTCCGTAGGGGCCACTGTCTATCCCCTACGGTGTTATCCGTAGGGGCCAAATATCAGGTTTCCGGATATTTTGCCCCTACGGCATATTACCAACGGATATATCCGTAGGGGTATAACAAGGACCTACGGTTGTATCCGTAGGTACATACAATATATTAAAAAAAAAATACATATATGATTTAATTGCCCCTACGGCGTAATCCGTAGGGGCAACAACACCTACAGATATATCCGTAGGGGCACGAATTTGCCCGTAGGGGCAAGTTCAGGGCCTCAACTTGCACCTGCGGCCTTTGCACCTACGGGGTATTTTTTCGTCCCTACGCATATATCCGTAGGGGCAGTGGGTTGCCCCTACGGATAAATCCGTAGGGGCAACCCATATTTGTAGTAGTGTAACCTCCATGGAAAACGCGCGCAACCGGGCCTTTATACTATGGTATCACAGCTACCTCGAGGGATAGGGTGCCGTAGGGCGCGGTGTGTGCGTGTATGCATGGAGTCCTATTGAAAATATATTATGGGTAAGAAAGGGATGAGAGATCTCATCTCTCAAAATCCTTCCCCAAAGCTAACTCTAAACAATTTATCTACGGCAAGAAATTAAATCTACCTAGGGCAAAGAATTGAAATCTAAACTAGAGCAAGAAATTAAATCTACTTACAGATGCATCTCTCCAATCATCAACGCAGGGTTGTCAGATCTGAATTCATGAATTGAAAAGAAACACCGATGCTCTCCATAAAGAATTCTGAATTTATTATTAAAAGGAGGCATGAGAAATTACAAGCTTTAGAGTTCCTATTTATAGAGAATAGGAAACCCTAGGTTACATTTTGATCCGCATGTCTAAATTTACAAAAATAGCCCTAGGTCAACTTTTCAGCGCAGCACCCAAATTATGGTAAAAACAATTTTTCCTCTGGGCTTCATGTGGCCGCGGAACCGCGGCAATGGCGCGCTTGGGCCGCGGTTCCGCGGCCCTTTAGTGTGGTCATTTGATGGTTTTTTTCTGGGCTTCTTCAGGTTCTTCTGGGCTTTTCATTTCTTTAGTTATTTTTCCATTTGGGCTTCTACAGTGATTCCAGATCTTCAGTGAACACTTGTACCGATCTTTTAACCGTTTGCCTTGACAATTTGGACCTTGCGTTGCCTTGTTGACTGTGAACTATTCTTCGTTTAGGCTTGACTAAGATCCTCCTATTTGTTGGTCAAAAATCCTTCTTTTGTGTCGTCTTTTGTGTTTTTCACTGTTTTTGCTCCCAGAACCTGTAACCTGTAACATGTAGCAGACATGGGTCAAAAGCACCTGTTTTTATTCTTAAATGCATAAGAATGGGGAATACAAAATGCAATATTATGTTATGAACAAATACCCCCAAACTTATCTTTTGCTCGTCCTCGAGCAAACTTATTATTTTATTCTCGATAAAACTCTAACCTAGCCGCACTTTCGCAGGGAAACACGATTGCACTGAGCACGTGCAACAAGCCGTTAAACCTCTAGGTGTCCCTAGTAGGAGGAGTGTTGTCTCCTGAGGGTTTTCAGCAGATTACACCCACAAAATCCTATCAACTCGGCCCATTGACTTTTGTTCTCCAATTAGGTTTTCTAACAAGGAATTCTATTATCTTATACTTGTAAATTATCCACCCACATTCTTCACACTTCCTCATTATTTAACTTAAGATTATATATATTCTATAGACTTACTTAGCTTTCGGCATTTCCTAAGTTTTCCTTCTAGGGTTCCATCTCCACTTAGGAATTTTTATCAACTCTACTAAAGATACAAGTTCTATTCTTCATTCCTTTCTCTCATCTAAACTCCAATCACATATCCCTACGTGTATGTATAGATCACCCCTACACTTGGAAATTCAAATCAAGCAATCATACTCTTGTCCGTTGTCTAAAGTACTTCTTAATAGGTGAATGAATTTTGCTTCCACATCCTTCATGCGACCGTTAATACTTCTTGAGGTAACAACGACCGATTACAAAATGCGTTTGCACTTTAAAGCGTAATTCCTAGTTGTGCAACACCCAAGGCTTTTAGCAGTGACTCCCAAACCAGTTGGTCTAAGGCACTAGGTGATGAAGCACCCTCGCTAAATATTTTTTCTATTTTTACAGCCTTAAGTAATCACAAAAACCAGTGTTCATTTTTTTCTTCATTCACTTTTTTTGTCTTTTATTTTCTTCGTAGTAAGGACTTTAGACAAGAGCATTTCAAGGTCTCTTCTACTATTCCAAGTTTCAAGGTGCGTGATTGTGCAAATTGTAGGGTATACATTTTCAGAATCTAGACTTAAGTTAGGAATTATTTTTAAACTTATACTCTAATAAGAACATCAATACTTTTCCTTCGCTTTGACTTAGCCCAAGAAGTGAACTCAAAATTTGCCTATTTCTAAATAAACTACAAGGCATATACTTTCTACCGTTAAACTTTAAGAAATGTTATTTTTAGGGGTTTTAATTTACTACGTCAAACATCTGGTTGTTCCTAGCTAGTTAACCTATCTATCAAACTCTAGTCAATTAGCCAAAATTGAATACATTAATTTTTATAATTTTTGAAATTTTTCACATTTTTATGGGTTTTCAAATAAATATGCAAAAGCAAAAATATGTACAAATGAATGCGAAGTAAAGAAGGCTTACCGAGCATACCCCCAAACTTAAACTTGACAGTGTCCTCACTGTCATGCTACACCAAGAGGGTCAAAATGCCGGCACTCCCCTATTTATTTATTTATAATATTTTTTTTATTTTATTGTTTTGAAATATTTTTGTTATTTTTTTATAGAAAAAGAAAACAAAAAAAATATATATATACATATATACAAAGGTTCCCCCCAAACTTAAGCTTGGCCTTACACAAGCCAAAGGTTAGCACCAACCATTCAAAAATCTTATCGTGGTAATGGTATAGTTGGTGCAATAATGGGGTGTAAAGGAAAGAGATGAGAAGCACACGAGACCGTGTGGAGGTAGAAGCGGGATACGGTCTCGGTGGGGGAGAAGAATGGCGGAAAAGAGAAAGAAGTGGAGTACGATCTTGAGGGTGTAAATCGAGTGAATAAATTAGCGCAATTTGGGATGACCGAAGTGTGAAAACTGATTGTGCTAATCTATCAACTCGTCGTGCAATGGGGTCAAATCCCTCAAGATTCGCAAGAAAACATGGGTACGCCGAACTTGGTATAGGAGATGAAAGCGTAACGGTCACTTGCACGGTCGGAACAATAGGAATGACGAAAGGGAGTGAAGTAGGGATAGTATCTTTCTCACCGTAGTAAACTGTTTCGAACTTGAAAGATTCCATTAATGGTTCGAAACTACTATAATCAACCGAGTCTGATGGCTCATCTGAAAATGTAAAGGACTCAAACTCGGGCGGTGAGTCATCAACATCGTCCGAAAAAGTGAAACACTCGTAGGTGTTATCGGCTGTGAGAATTGTGTCAGAGTCAAAGGAAAAGGTTTCAAGCTCACAGTCTTCAAGCGGGGTAAGAACGATGGGAAGGAGGGAGGGTGATATAACAGTCAAAGGTTCAGGAGGATGAATTGGAAAATCAGACACATCAAACAAAAATGATTCAACCTCAATATTATCCTCAAGACTCTCCTCAATACTATCCTCAATATTTAACTCATCCATGCCATTATCATCAAAATCTAGACGCATATGAGATTCGGGAGAAACATTTAATAACTCAGGATGATGATTTGAACATAAAATCTCAATTAAATCGACAGGTTCATCATCCGAAATCTTCCCGGCATCTATATCCTCAATCAAGTGAAAATCAATTTTCTTAGACACCTCATCAAAAGCATGGATATCTATCAATTTAGGTTCTAGATGGGAGGTGTAAAGATCGAAAGGATTAGGTGCGGTTTCACTCGAAAGGGGTTCCTCACAATTTGGCAAATCAAGCACTACAAAGTCGCACAACTCATCATTTTGGACACATGTTTGAAAATTGGAGTTGTTGGATTCAATTGGGTATGGGTAGGTTTGATTTGGAAATCCTCTCACATTCTCTCTCTGTCCAACCGCCTCCTCATACATTGGAAAATTTGGAGCTAGTTGGAAACTAGCTACCGGTTCAGTCGGTTGCATAAGGGCGGCCATGGACGCTTCCACATTCCTCACCATTTTGTTTGTTGCAGCAATATAAGCCTCCAACGACTCTTCCAAACTAGACTTGGGTGGTGAGGGGGTTTCAGTAAAAGATTCAAAATTGTTTGGATATGTGAAACTCCCAAAAGGCTATGTAGACACAGGGTCTAGTGACGGTGGGAAAGTCGGGTAAGACTGGTAGGAAGTGGGTGGTTGGGCAGGGGTAGGGTCAACATATGGATAAAAAGGTGTATAGTCGTGTTGATCCCTAGAACTGGATGCGTGGAGAGGGGTGAAAGATCGACTGCGAGATTGGGCAATATGCTCAGCAATGGACATCGGCCTAGGAGTGACAGAAGGACTTGAAGAAGTGGTATCGACATATGTAGGTGGTAAAGGTTGACTCGTTTGACACAAAGTGGGTTGAAAAGTCAAACTATTTCTCCTAGACGCCTCTATTTGATCTTTCAAAGATTTTTTTGGCAAGGAGGGATCGTCTTTAAATTGACCGAACAAATTGACATACGACGCAAAATTAGGTTCGGGATACCAAAGTTCGGCAAGTGATTTATTATGTGGGGTACCCATGTTAGAAGAATGAGAAAAGGAAGAAGGTAGGTGGTGCAAGTAGGGTGCAAGGATTTCTTAGCGACAAAATTTTTTTGCAAGCTTTTATAAAAATTTTCTTTTTTTCCTTTTTCTCTTTATTTGAGACTGTTTGCAGAAAAAAAAATTCGATAAAGGGCTTAGACACAAATGTAATCAACCAGAAATGCACAATCAGACCTAGATCTAGGGTCACCTAGGTCAGCTAGACAGCTCCTAACTGTTCCAAAGGGCTAGAAATAGGACCTCAAACCGCCTCTTCACCGCCAATTGCGGCCAGGTAAGTGCCAGGTAAGCGGGAAGGAACCACACTGTGGGCCTAATTAAAAACCACTAGCCTTGACACACTTGCCTAGGCACCGCAAAGTCAGGTTAGGATAAACGGTCGATGCCTATACTAGTCCTCTGTCCTATTGAGCGCGACGTCCTTAGGGCTGAGTCTAGTATTTTTTAATTAAGATATGGTCAATGCAAATGCCTTATGTGATTTCTGGGGTCCTGAGAAGGGTGATGAAATCCCCACCCAATATGAATTGGTCAAAAAGCCCCTTAAAGTCAGTTTTAAAGATATGCAAAATAGAAAAATCACTTGCAATCAAAGATTTTTATTTTATGCGCGGCGCAAAGAATCCTGCACAAGATTGTTATTTAGAAGGGGAACGATTTTTTAAGCGCAAAGAATCCTGCAGGAGATTTTTCAGAAGATATATCGGAGATTTGCAGAGGAGGAGATTAGAATCCTTACAGAGTTTTTTTTTCCGGCGCTTCTGACCTTTTTTTGGGGAACCGATCAATCTACTTCATCGCGGAACCGCCGCTAATTGCTGTTTTAGACCGCGGATCCGCCGCGGTCTGGTGGATTCGCCAGTTAGTTTTTTTTTGTCACCAAATCTCCACGGTTGACTTGTTGACTCGATCCTCCAAATTTCTTCTGTTCCTCGATTGTTGTGATCTTCTGTTTGTTCGGATTTGATATTTACTGTTTTTAATCTCTGTAGATTTCCAGATCCGAATTTGTTCGTAGATCCTGCAAAATTCACACAAAAATACCCTTCCAAAAATAACAGATAATATATTTTTTATATTATTTTAGATTTTTATGATTTTTTAAATTTTATGATTAACCCGAAATTGCGAAAAGGAAAGTTCTACGCCATCCCCGGCAACGGCGCCATTTGATTTATCTCAAAAACTATCTATTACCGCAATCAAGAACGGCGTCGCTTTGCAGCTAGCCGGTGAGTATGGGTCGGTCCACAGGGATGTTGTGAATCTCCTAGTCGCGCTAACGAGTTAATTCCGAAGGGTTTTCGGATTGATTATTATATCTAAAAGCCTAAATTATTCTATACTACGATTATCTAGATCTAGTCTTGCTAGGGTTAGGTTTAGGGATGGTTTGGAAATGAAGGTAAATCTCAACACTTTCTATACCCGAATGAAGATCTATGAGGAGTTATGGTAATTATCAATAAAGGGGATTAGATCCATTTGGGAAGGTGTTCCTTCCTCTAGGTTCTTGTCCTTCCTTTAGAGATCCTTACCCTAACCTCCATGGAAAACGCGCGCAACCGGGCCTTTATACTACGGTATCACCGCTATCTCGAGGGATAGGGTGCCGTAGGGCGCGGTGTGTGCGTGTATACATGGAGTCCTATTGAAAATATATTATGGGTAAGAAAGGGATGGGAGATCTCATCTCTCAAAATCCTTCCCCAAAGCTAACTCTAAACAATTTATCTACGGCAAGAAATTAAATCTACCCAGGGCAAAGAATTGAAATCTAAACTAGAGCAAGAAATTAAATCTACTTACAGATGCATCTCTCCAATCATCAACGCAGGGTTGTCAGATCTGAATTCATGAATTGAAAAGAAACACCGATGCTCTCCATAAAGAATTCTGAATTTATTATTAAAAGGAGGCACGAGAAATTACAAGCTTTAGAGTTCCTATTTATAGAGAATAGGAAACCCTAGGTTACATTTTGATCCGCATGTCTAAATTTACAAAAATAGCCCTAGGTCAACTTTTCAGAGCAGCACCCAAATTATGGTAAAAACAATTTTTCCTCTGGGCTTCATGTGGCCGCGGAACCGCGGCAATGGCGCGCTTGGGCCGCGGTTCCGCGGCCCTTTAGTGTGATCATTTGATGGTTTTTTTCTGGGCTTCTTCAGGTTCTTCTGGGCTTTTCATTTCTTTAGTTATTTTTCCATTTGGGCTTCTACAGTGATTCCAGATCTTCAGTGAACACTTGTACCGATCTTTTAACCGTTTGCCTTGACAATTTGGACCTTGCGTTGCCTTGTTGACTGTGAACTATTCTTCGTTTAGGCTTGACTAAGATCCTCCTATTTGTTGGTCAAAAATCCTTCTTTTGTGTCGTCTTTTGTGTTTTTCACAGTTTTTGCTCCCAGAACCTGTAACCTGTAACATGTAGCAGACATGGGTCAAAAGCACCTGTTTTTATTCTTAAATGCATAAGAATGGGGAATAAAAAATGCAATATTATGTTATGAACACCTCTCGGATGAGGTGAGTGTTTGGTTTTACACCGGATGATTGGGCCATTGTTAGAGCTGCTAGTTGCGAGAGGATTGTTGATGTATAGCATACCTCAGAGATTATGATGTCGTCTACCATGCAGACAGATGACTTAGCTGTTGCTGAGATTGATGGGATGTCGTTCTCAGGGCTTACGAGCTGAGATCGTTTGAGCTTCCAGGCAGAGATGCGGCAGATGATAGCTAGACTACCTCAAGTTAAGAGACGAAGGGTATTCACATGTCGTCTAGGTGAAGTTAAAAAGTCGAACGAATGTCAGAAACCCATTTTTCCAAATTTAGAGTATTCGAAGGAAAACGTAAGTAATTCGGTGGACCCTCTAGAAGAATGAAACCCTAACTCGACATGAAGACCATGGAACCGCTTTTGAACCTTAGGGTTTGCGGCAGTTTAGCGGTGCCATCAGTGAAGCTTGGGTTTGCCCTTCTACGGTTGGTCCATAGGTACTGTTGCATGTATCGGATATTTTTAGACTGTGCTCAGGTATGGATCTTTCGGGGAATTATGGGACTTTGATAAATCGATCGAAACGTTCAACGTCGTCCGGTTATCATGTGATGAGAGATCAGCAAGCTGACCAGGTTCGGATAGAGGACCTCACCCAGATGCGTTGTGAGTTGATCGAGAACGGACGAGTATTGAGTATTCCTCCTATGGTTGGGACGAGTTCCCGAGGACGTGTTCGACCAGATATCTTATACAGAGTGATGAAAATACCGAGTTCGTAACTTTGAGTCCGTGTGAGAGACTCCGGATTGACCATGGCCGAGAACAGTTGCAGTGCGCAGATAGTATGACGTGACGTCGAAGTGGATGATAATACAGACAAGTGGAACTAGAGGTTCGCGCGAGAGGTTGGCGAACTGTTGTTACTCCCCGTCGAGATCAGAGATCTGATATGCTTACAGAGGCGTTGGGGTGCGGCCAATTCCTGAGGAAATGTTGTGCTGAGAACGTAGATGTCCAAAAAGCGAGAAAAGATTATGCAAGAGTACCAGCCTCCGTATAGTTCGGCATAGGCGAGATTGGAAGAGACCCTGAGCAGGTTCCTTCCAGGACACTACTGCGATGAGATTTGCACCCAGGATCAGTTGTGTCACGTGTATTCAGAGGGCCAGAGGCCGACGCCAGTGACGTGCTGCTTTACGAGTGGTCGTGATGATTGGCCGAGAGATGACCAGAGAAGTTCCAGAATGGAATCGTTCCCGTTAGCACACCTGACCGGGCCGATGAGCCGATGGATTGGGAGATTGGTAAATCCACAGAGAAGATGAGGACCCAGAGACAGAGGACGCCAGACCTTGAGCAGGAGGCAACGGATGTTCTTGTTCTGCAGGTTTTGGGTGCACCGACATTTTTCGACATTATAGGAGGTGTACCTCGATGTCATTTATTGCGATTTGCGTTTGTGATCCGAGTATCACTCTTATATCGCTTGGATTTGAGTTTTGATGATTGGGTATCATGATATTGGTTTTCGTGCACCATAACTGCACCTACTGGGTATTTACATTTTTGTGCATAGTTATTGCACTTGGTATATATTTTATACACCGTTGTGTTGATTTGCGATTTGTGCATATCTATTGCACTTGATGTCGATTTTGTGCCTTGTCTGCACATGTTTATGATTTCGTGGATTTCATATAGTTGCCTTGATTTTGTGCATGTGGTACGCACTCAATTTGATTTTTGCACTCGGTATAGCTCACATATGCTTGCAGTGCATTGATACATGTTTTGTGCATGAAGTTGCACGCGTTTATGATTTTATACACCTGGGTACTCTCGGCGTGGCTTTTATATGCATTTGAGTTATTGATGAGTTTTCGTGCACTGGATGCACTGTATTTGTATTTCATGCACTGATTGCACTAGATTTGCATTTCATGCGTTTGTTTCACCAGGTGGTTATTTCGTGCGTTGATTGCACTAGGTTTATATTTCGTACATTGGTTCCGCCGATTTATGCCTTTGGGCATTCGTTTTACCAGATTTTTGTTTTCGTGCGCGTTGGCGCTTGCCGTTCGTTTTCGTGCATGCTGCTGCACTAGATGCTTTTTACGGACCTGACGCGCTTGGATTGGATTTTGCGCACATTCGGCGCTTGATATTAGATTTATGCATGTTGGATGCACTTGGTTTAGATTTTATTCGTGCATGTTGGATGCACTTGACTTAGAGTTTATTCGTGCATGATAGATGCACTTGATTTGGATTTTCGCGCATGTTGGGTGCATGATATGAGATATGATTTTGTGCACACAGGATGCACTCAATTGGGATTTTCATTCGTGCATGTTAGTTGCACTGAATTGAGATTTTCGTGCACTCTAGATGCACTTGAGATTGTTGTCGTGCACACCCGTTGCACTGGACAGATGCTTTCGTGCACACCTGTTGCACTTAGTTTTGCTTTTGTGCATATTGTGGCACTTGTATTTGGATTTGATTTCCGTGCGCACCAGACGCACGTGATGGTTGGATACGCCTTTTGAGGCCGATTTTGCTTTTGAGCACCTTGTTTTCATGATGGGCACTATGTTATGTAGTAGCCGAACATGACTGATCTGAGGACAGTACCTGAGTATTTTGCATGCATTAAAAGTTTAACAAGAGGTGTTCAAAAGGGAGCTATAGTCTCGCTATTTCTTACATGTCTGTGAGCGACACGAACGTTTACAAAGGAAAACCTTTTGAGATATTTCAAAAACGGCGGAACGTATATTTAGCAAAACATATATGGACATATATTATTATTTTACAAAAGAGCGTCCGTCACTTATGCTGTGAGTTACGCATCACGCGGCGATTCAGAAAGATTTTGCATGTATTTTTATTCAGATTTTGGAATTTTTCGAGGATGCGTACCATACACGTATTATAGTATTGGACTAGTGTACATTAGATTTCTATAATGGACTTTGAGATCTGTATCTCCATTGTAACTCCGAGGATATGCGTGCAAATCCGATAATTTGCGTGACGTTTGACGGAGTTCGGTTTTTGAGTTTTGTACCCGTTTTCATGCGCACTTGACGTGCTGTGTTATTTCTATATCTTCCGTGACTTCGGAGACCCGTTGATTTGAGTTGAGTATTGAAATGTTTTAGTATTTGGGGATTTAAATTTAAATTAGGGGACCGAATTTATTTAAGGGGGGAAGATTGTAACATTTCAGAAAAATATAAAATATTATTTTTGGAATTTAATATTAAAATAATATATTTTCCCTAAAACTGCCGATTTGCGAAATTGGGGTTTTTGAAAAAGGGTATAAATATATACCAATAATTATGAAATAAATGGAAATTAAAATGATTTATTCATTTAAAAATATATTTAAGGGATTTGGCATTTTCAAAATTTATTATATGCAGTTTAAATAAAAACCCGATTAGTGCACTGCTAATCACGATTAAGCCAAATCCGTGTTTCTACAGTTTTCATGGTTAGTGTACCATGACATGTTTCATTTGGTTACATGCTCATTTGTGTTGTTTTATGTTATGGTTTTATTATGGTGAGAAAGGAATAAGAAAAGAGACAATGATTGAGGGGAGAGAGAGAGGGGACATAATGATGATATGAGACCATGCTAGGAGAGAGAATGAGAGTGAGAAAGAGAGAGAGAGGGAGAGTGCTGCCCCATATCTTTTCCCCCACCATTTCCTTCATCTCCTTCTTCATCCTCAAGCCCCTCATTCTACCCTCATGACCCATCTCCAACCTTTCATCAAAACCCCATACCCCCTTCACAAAAGATGATCACCTTCTCACCCTCATCGCAATGGACCAAGCAAGGTTAGATTTTGAAGACTTGGGACTTCTAGCGTTTTACTTAGGTGTAACCATGAGGTATAATCCCTTCCATTTAGTTTAGTTATGTATTCCTAGCATTTTAGTTTAGTTTAGAATTCGTTTCTTGATGGATTTGTGATGATGGAAATTTCAAGAGAGGAATTAGGGCTTTTTTGGAATTGGTGTTGGGTAGTGGCTGTCTACAGACCTTAGTGTCGACTTTACTGGCCAATACCCAGATTTGAAAAAAAATTACGAATTTAGAATTTTTCCCGACATCGAATATTGACAGTTGTGATAGTATTATCGAATCTGGAGTAACCCGGGGGCACTAAAAATAATTTTGCAAAGACAGTGAGGTAAGCAGGTGATTGTGAGTGTACACTAGAGACCCGAGACCCTTCCTTCACTAAGTGGCCGCAGATTTATTTGACTTGGCCGCAAATTGCGGCCAAGTGGTGGGTGTATGGTGTGGATTTTGGTATGTGGCATTGTTATCCTATATTTAGAGTAACCTCATATGCAAAATTGGCTAGTTTGACCTGAGTCGAAATCTGGGAAGGGTTTTCCTATATTGCTGTTTTCGTATTTTCCGTATTTTGAATGCTTGGTTTTGGTTATTGGTATTGTAATTGGTTGTTGAATGTTTGTACATCAACGACTAGGGATAATTGGTTGGTTTTGCATGCGTGGCTTATAGGTTCTAACCTATAGGCGATCCATGTGCCGTTTTGGTTTCCGGATTCGATTTTAATAGAGATTGCGACTGTGTATTATTGTAGGTAACTTCGCGTGGATTCCGAGGAGACGGAGCGTGGCGTCATCGACTTCGGCAAGCAAGGATCAAGGTGAGTAGATCTATATCTACGGGGGAAGTCGGGTGGATGGCGTATAGCACCCCCTCAAAGTTTTGGTGGAAACTGATTTGTAGCATATGGTTATGAAAACCTAGATTAGGAAACTAGGGTTAGAGTTAAAAGATTGTTAGTGAAACCATATTATAAACTAAAGGATAGTTAGAAGTGTTTTGATACAACTAGTATGTGATGACGGAATTTGAGAATGACGTTTGACGATATTGCCGACGAAATTGTGTCATCCGAACCATACCTATTTCCAAACCGGAGAATCGTATGCATCTTTTAAATAGATACCTTGAGGGACGTTACGGATTTTCAAACGATATCTTTTCCTTAAAAACACTGTAACTCCTACTTTCAAAACTACGATTCTCACCTTTTAAAAACTGATAGTATGGTTCGGGTGTGTATGTTAGATTAGATACGTATGCTTATAGTAAAGTTAGAATGTAATTGTAAATTGACCTTATGTGAGATATAGATGCGATGAAAAGAGAATACGATTTGACATGTGATATGATGATATGTTGGTATACGGATGCGAGTCGATTGAGATGATTGATACCTTTGCCGATCTCCTGATATGACTTGTTATGGATGTGACCTGGGACATAGGTATATAGATATATATAGAATGTCATGAATCATGAGTGATAAGTTGTATGAGACATTAGGTCCGTACCCCTTATTGCCATATAGGTTGATAGGATCCCTGATGGTTTAATGCTACCGTACGATAATTTACCGTACGTGATGAGTTTATGATGATTGATCCATACTCTTGACTAGAGGATGCCATATGATGGATTATACCGTACGGGATATTGTGAGGCTGGACGCCGATTGATAGATTCACCGACTCGGTCATGTTAAATACGTATACCCGTCAGCATTTGCATATGATTTACCTTATGCTGCATTCATGTTATTCTCATTGCATTTCATATACCTGTGCTAGTACACTTACACCATTATCGATGATGCGTATGTTACACGTACACAGATTTGCCGGCTCATGTAAGTCTATGGTAGCGTCCCGGCCATCAATCCGAGGCCAAACGCGGAAACAAAAACTTTTTATGAAACTGGAGCTAACGCAGAATTTTACACGGATCATACCATTAACACTAAACTAGCTATCTACAAGAAGTTAGAATGGCTATACCGATCTATCCGTGTCCTTCGGTCTTTAGCCAACATCCTTAGCTCCTCGCGCCATCTCCGATCTCGCTCGATCTCCGATCTCCTCGTTGAAAGGGAACCATGTCAAGAAGCCTTTTTACGGGCTCCCGCTTCAAACCGAAGCAACTCGGACATGAAGTTTGCTAGCCGACATGTCCAAGGTGAAGTAGAGAATGTGTGTGATAACTTTGTCTCTAAACATCCATTGATTCTCAATACATGAGATTGTATGGATGGAGGTTGAAGATGAAGCTATGGAGGAGGAACTTGTGAGTACAAGAGAAGAAGGAAATGGCTTATGTTGTTATGTTAGATAATTTGAGAGAGAGAGAAAGATATTTATCATCCCAAAAGAATAATCCCCAAGCCAATACTTGGCAGCCCCCCTCTCTCCAAATTATCCCCCATAAACATAATTAGGCCTAAAATCGATCCATGTCACACTTAATGATCACCCAAACCAAGACCATGAGTCACCAAATGAATGTGACATGAAATGATGAAAAAAGACAAAACTTGCACTCACATTTTCTCCACTAAACATTTAAACCAAAATGTTTAATCCAACAAAAAGATATGGCATCAACTAAAGTAAACTCGGGACGGATCACAAGGATACCCCTCACCTGTATATACATACCTGCATCTGCATTCCGACTGAATGCGAATGCAATGAGACTAAAGTAATCCAACATATCTAATACTAGGATCCGGCTTAAACCAAAGCCCACTAGTATGATCCGTCCGATCATGATTCGTGTACGACTGCACGTATATGATCGAACCCTGCCATAATACCATACGGCCTCTCCAACGTTTCGCCCGAACTTGGGAAAACTTTCTGTGGGGGACTCTAAAGACTCGTCAATACGCTGGCAGTGGGTTTAACTACAAGCACGTTAGTGGTACTAGCTGTACGTAACGGTTATCCTTGTATTGACCAAAAGGGAAGCTGATGAGCGAACTCATCCAGAAACCCTACTGAGCCTATCAGTGACAATATTCGTACAGTCCGGTCCGTTCGTCTATGAGTATCGCATGTCGGGCCTAGGGGGCTGGTAAACATCAGACCCCCAAAAGCGGTACAAGTCGTGTCGGAGTGTAGCCCAGAACACCCTGAGATACTACTGGAATACCTACCAGTAAATCTCCTACCTTGGCCAAGGACTTTGTGTAATGGCTCTCCTAGACACAACACGATCTCATCCCCAATACCGGGAGAGATGAAACCCCTGCCGATCCGCTCACTGCCTCCATGTGGCTCGGGACTGTACCCAACTAAAACCTGTTTTCACGACTCCTTTGAGTCGTGGTAGGGTAGTAATCAAAGCACAGTGGGAACTCACACGAGACAAATGACGATATCAGGTCGATGAACTAACCTGTACATATGTCACCAGGGAACTGCTATCTGACGACAGGTATAATACCAACTAGCATGTTCCCGGCGAGTCCTGTCCGGTGTACTCATAACCCAATGAGCACCTGTATACATCTTAGGTGAACCAACTGACACCAATGGCTTGTGAGACCGGCCATCGCCCCTCGTCGGGGTCTTGATCGTATATACTAGTCTACTAATGGAGTATCGATGCCCAGTCTCGAAACTCCCACGACCATGGACACTTTAAGGATGTGCTTATAGACTACCCAACTCTCACGTATATGATCGCCATCATACTGCTGGTAGTCAAGCAAGAATCCAAAGGGCTCTATCAATGTGTAATAGTGATCTGTAATGTCACCTAAAGCATGTACACGATGATAAAGAAAAACCAGACAGCATACTATCATCTTGAGTAAGACTGTCCTACTGGCATAGGACCTCCCTCAATCATTGTAATCACGTGCCTACGATCCAATAATTGACTTTGAGGGCACTATATCCAACAATCTCCCACTTACACTTAAGGCTAATTATTGCGATGTCGCATACTCACAGCCCGTGTGATTCCGAACACCCAACTCCTCTACTAATCAGTTTGACAAAGTTGTTTGTGAAACTATTGCTTTCGAGAAATAGCCTCAGTGAGTGGATCCGCTCTGATGTTTCTTTCTATGTCTCTCTTAATCTTAAGTTCGCGGAGAAAACCATCTGCCGAAATGAGCAATACCTGTCTTAGAATATATCTGGATATATGATGGGACCTAGTTCATAAATGAACCCCAATTCCAGTTTACATCTTAGACTGTATCATCAACTGAATTTAATCAGTATCCTGCTCCATGCCTCCCTCAGTATCCGCTTGGACCACCTGTCCAAACTACTGCCCCTCGTCTGAGGGAAAACTATAACTCTGATAGTTACTCTGTCATCCAGGTCACCTTGGAAGCCTGGAATGATAACCGTCTCCTGAAGGAGGCTGTCGTTATCAAATCCACATAACATCAACTTATGTTCTAAAACTGCTTCCGAACGTTTCTCCAGGATTGGATTAACATTAACTTATTGCATCTAGTGCAAAAACAATATCTGGTGTGGTACTTGACATCTCATGATTGACTCAATTGCCTAAGCAAGTGATATGCCAATCATGCACATCTCTCCCCACATTAGTCTGTAAGACATCTTTAGAGAGGGTGACTCCATCACCTGCAGGTATACTACCGTATCAGGAGTCGACCATTCTATAACACCTTTAGAATGCTGTCTAAGTAACCAGATTGGGAAACTACCCAAATCTAGATCTAAAGCCATAGATATAGTAACCAGAATGTCTGTTATTATATCCATATCCTGTATGGAGAAACTACTGTGTAACAACCACAATATAACCGATCGTAGTATAGGAATTTTACTTCCTACTCTGTGTATGTCATCCAAATACCAGGACATCACACCATACTACTTCTTAACAGATCCATCCCCTATTTTGATGAAGTCAAATCCCATGACTGTCACATCAAAAATAGATGATCTATCTCCACTATATCTGCTTTAGTCTATAAATAGACATAAGCTACTTGTCCACTATGCTTCCGCTGCTCCCACTGACTATGACAACCCTCTGGCAGAGTCATATACACGTGCACTTCTAAAGCTAGTTTAGAACGACGCTATATTCATCCTCCTGTCGGGTCTCATAGTCTGGAACAGCAGCAATGACAAGTCTGGGTAAATAAGAACCTCCCTGTCACCGTCTTTGAGGATACCGGAGTACCTCTCAGGTGCTTGAGGTTACCCTCTATATCTACGGAGTGGCTAATGGAATGTCAATCCAGATTGAAACTTTAGGTCCTATTAAATTTTCAGTAATTGTTTGTGGTTCTGGAATCACTCCCAGTTCTACCATATCCCACTACTGTTTTCTGAAAAATCCATTTTATTAAAACTGTGGCGAGTCAAGAACAATATTACTATTGATCTCCCAGATGGTTGAAAGTTAACCCTCGTCATAGTCCGGGTTAACCCACAAACTGCCATTACAGAAACGTGCCTTGAGTTATCCAGAGTCCGGTTTTAAGCATAAGCCGGATAACTCCCCGTATCTTAACATCGTTAAGATATGAACCATTCTATGTACAATATAGAAACAAAGGCACTGATTCAATTGGAACCAGATTCAAATTATGCAGCTGTCTCCAGTACATGTCAACTAAATGGAGAGAGGCCGATCAACATTACTCAACTTAGGAGTGCATCCAGATATGAGTAACCTGAAAGAGAAACAAGTTTCTCAAAACCATTACTATCAACTGAATACCAAACACAAGTATCTACATCTTCGATCACCTTGAAGAATCCTGATACTTGCAACACCTGGTTCTCTACTTTATTCTTATACCTATAACTTCTCAAAACTTAGACCTTGTATTTCTACGAAACACTTGTCTAAAAACTAGAGAAGTCATAAGTAAACAGAATACAGTATGAGTACCAACCCCTCTGTCCCAATGGATACTGGACAACATACAATACTTTGTATAAGTCCCCTGAGTTGAATAACTCAAACCCTGTGCGTCGTAGGTTGAAAACTGTACTATGATTATGAAGAATTACACCGCTGTTGAATGCTCCTTACCTAACCATCAACTGATATAGGTAAATGTCATAGACATAATTTCAAAAAGTTATATCTCACTTTATAAAATAAACGTACAGATATATCAGTTTGAAATTGGTGCATAACAACGGATATTCAAAACCAAATATTTGCCGTCCGGCAAATACCCAGGCGATTTCCTCAAATATCACCAATTACAACGAATTCCGATATAATGAGGATGATCACCTAATTCCCAATAATTTACTCCCACTCATCATCTGTAAAACCATACAGATGTGAGAATCAAACCTGGTAAATACATACCCTAGAGCAAGGTCTAAATGGGAAATCAGTTTTCTATTAACAATGCACAGTGAAAATGAAACATGAAAATGTTTCGAAGGGGTTTCCGGGTATTCCTAGTAATGCCTCTTCCATTATCAGATTCATGACTGTAACCGTATATTTCCTTGCCATCTCTCCAAATCCTTTTATTTGTCTTTACTCATTACCTTCTATACACCTTCTTAGGCTATGGTTTTCTTCCTTCCCTACCGTTCGGCACCAGCCTATGGTTTGGAAGAAGACTATCTAATAAGTGTAATAGGTGTACTGTCCTAATCCTAGGAGCACTCGCAACCCGAGAGAAGGTAAAGATGAAAGACAACTGAATAAACCTTATTCTTATTTCTCTTGAACCAGAATCCATCCCCGAACTGGAACAAGTTCCTTCGAGTTCGTATATAACCATACGATGGATTATCCAATAAACTGTGGATCTTCGTAGTGATACATGGTGTTCTGGAGAAATACAAAGGTGAAATAGGAGTGGCGATGAAATACTTGGTTTGGTCGTGAATGATAGCAGTCGCATTTTGCTTTGCCATCTTTCTAATCCCTTTATTTGTTTTTACTTGTTACCTCCTGTACACCACACTTAGGCTAATTGGTTTTCTTTATTCCCTACCATTCGGCACCTGCCTATGGTTTGGAAGAAGACTATCCAATAAGCGCAATGGGTGTACCCTCTCTTAATCCTAGGAGCCCTCACAACCTGAGAGAAGGTAAAAGGAAAAGACAACCGAATAGTCCTATTCATTTTCTCCGGAACCAGAATCCATCCTCGAATCTGGAACAAGTTCCTTCAAGTTCGTATATAACCATATGATGGATTTATCCAATGGAAGTGGATGTTCGTAGTAATACGGGGTGTTCTGGAGAAATGCAAAGGGTAAAAGAAGGAGTGGCAATGATGTATGCAACTCAGACAATTCAAAAGCCAGTGTTTTAAGAAGGTTCGGTTAACTTGGTCACTGAGTCATAGTCTAGGGTCGGGCCATGGTCGCTGCCAAAGAGAGAGAGAGAAAAGAAACACTCTGGGTGCACTCCAACCTAGATCAGAATGGTTATCATTTTATCTAATCAGGAAACCTCCCACTGTATCCTCAAATTCTCCTCCAAACCTGTAAGAAGAATCAGTTGGGATTACCCGAGGAGTAAACCAACTCATTAGTAGGAATCGAGATCCAACTATCATCGCATGATAACGTGATGGAATCCACTCATGTTATCACACTCCAGAAGGTATGCGCATATCTGGCAAGTTTCCTGTATGTTTGAAACTCCCGATGTGATTTTTACTCCATGCTCTTATGACCTTGACTAAGGCCAACAAATCATAAGTCATATGTCAAGTTCTACCCGTCATTGTCCAGGTTAATTTGAACCCACCCGTACAAGCCCTTGACTAGGGCCAACAAGGCTGTACGACTGTTCCAAACCAACGCATCTATCTATGCAACAGAAAAGTAACAAATAGCTACCATACACTATGCCTTGACTAAGGCCAACAAACATAGCATGAATACTAAGTTCTACCATTCTGAAATGACGGAGGGCTACGAATGGTTTTTGGCGAAAAACCTTTAACGTAATGAACTTGATATCGTTGAAGAAACCAGATAGCTTTTTACAAATATATAGTGGCGAAAACCTTTGCTAAAGAGGTCACTCCTGGTGAAGGGATCTCGGCTCTTTCCCCGTAGAATGAGGTGCAGGATATTCCAACTGAATATCGCGATGCAAAGAAAAAAGCAATCGACTATAGTGAAGTTATTACCCTGACGCAAACCTCTGTCCAAGGGGTCACTCCCGATGAAGGGATCTCGGCCCTTGCCTCATCGAATGAGGTGCAGGATATTCATAACCGAATATCTCTGTGCAAAACAAAAGAGAACGTCCTTGTAATAACTGCTTTTTGAAAATTGTTCCAACAACATCAAATAGGTTTGTTTAGCTTGCATTGATCCAAATCAATGCAGTCCCATCAATTGATCACACCAATAAAGAACGAAAATATGATGTACGTATATACCATCCGCATTCGCCACTGGGTCCCATCATCACCCGTTATGTTACTTACCTAACGACAGAGCGAGGACTGGACTAGCGCGGGTGTAAAACATATACAACATCTACTAGTATATATATATTAATATATAATAATCACTCCAGGCGTGGTAAATGCAACATTACAGAAATATATTAAGCATCACATAACAATACAGATAATGTGGGAGCCCCGGGTTTCCTTTGAGCCGCAAGTGAAACCCGACGTTCCCCTGGTCGTGTGGATAGCCTATGCAATGAAAACCTAGACCCCTACGGGCGCGGCAAGTTACTCGCCAAACCCAGAAGCGAGGCAGCCCCCTTCAACAAAGTGAATGGGCCACCCAACACTTCACTGAATCCGGTAACTTGTGCACCCCTTCTTGGGTCATCCTATACCCCCTACGAGTGCGGCGAATAGCCCGCCAATTCTAGAGTGAAACCCCTTCCGTCTCAAAGCCATGAGATGCGGGCCCGTTGCCCTCTAGAATCCGGGTATCCGTGCACTCCACCGCGGGGTAATCCTAGTACAGAAAAGAAAATATGTACAACAGTGACATCGACCTCAACCCGGTCATGCCCCAAAAGAATAATATACAAACGGGCAGTGACGACAGTCCACATGTCAGACGCTCGCCCCACGATATAAAATGTACAAATATATCTAAACTGCACTAACATTGCTCCAAGCTATCCACCACGACAATCCGCAACATCACAGCACATCACAGAACATCAACGTGAATGTCACATTCGCAAATCCGTCTAAAAGGACTATAGAAATTAGACAAGATTTACCGATCAAATGACATTCACGGTCGCAGATAGAAATGTAATGTACTGCAAACTTTAAACAATGTTAGAAAATGTCGAATTCGAAATAACCCCCCGAATAGCCCAAACAACCTGGTAAAACTTTATCCAAACCGGGCTACACAAATAACATCGCTGAACCAACTTCCTAGAGAGCAGACCACACCCAAAACATCAACCCCAAAAGCCTCCAATTGGCCGACGACCTCGGATTTCGGGGGCTTGGGCTCATCCAAAATCCGAGGGGTGGGGGTCGTTTTTGGGGGGTCGTCATGTGGTCTCCTGAGTAGTCTTCTGCACATGTTTAAACAATTTTTCGAGAACATTTCAAAAACAACAGAAATTGCAAATTCAGTGGCAGTGTTTGGGTTTTGTTTCGGTTTCGATACTTTAACATTGTCTAAACAAGCTAGCAAAGGGTTAATGGCGTAGCTCTGATACCATGTAAGTCTACGGTAGCGCCCCGGCCATCAATCCGAGGCCAAATGCGGAAACAAAAACTTTTTATGAAACTGGCGCTAACGCAGACCTTTACCCGAATCGTACCATTAACACTAAACTAGCTATCTACAAGAAGTTAGAATGGCTATACCGATCAATCCGTGTCCTTCGGTCTTTAGCCACCATCTTTAGCTCCTCGTGGCATCTCCGATCTCGCTCGATCTCCGATCTCCTCGTTGAAAGGGCACCACGTCAAGAAGCCTTTTTACAGGCTCTCGCTTCAAACCGAAGCAACTCGGACATGAAGTTTGCTAGCCGAAATGAAAAGGTGAAGTAGAGAATGCGTGTGATAACTTTGTCTCTAAACATCCGTTGATTCTTAACACATGAGATTGTATGGATGGAGGTTGAAGATGAAGCCATGGAGGAGGTGTAAGTCGATGTAGAACACCCCAATACTTATGGGGAGGCGGAATTTTCAAAAACAAACTTGTTTAGTGAACGAACATCGACTAACCGCTTGAATCGAAGCTAAACTATAAATAACCAAACACAAGTGTTTCTAAAATACGGTGTTTCGGGATTATACCTAATGAATCAACTCCTTCGTCTTTACGAACTCCTTGTTCTCCTCGGCCTTCTTGAAGTAGTAGAAGATCCACCCGAGAGCAAAACTCCAAGCTTCGCCTCTAAACTTGAGGCAACTAACCTTCTTGGATTGCTAATCGAAGAAGATAGATCGATATAGAGTGATGGTTATGGATTGTTAAGTCTTACTAACCCTTGTACTCAACTCATGAGAAGGGAGGATTAGTTTTCTTGAAGAGGGAGAGCTAGAGGAGAGAGAAGATGAAAAATGATAATGAGCATTCTACTGAGAATAGTAAGTCAAGAAGATATATATCTAGCATTTCTTTTTATTAGAAAAAAATAAATAATGAATTTAGCAACCATGCTAGATAATATCTTGTGATGATTCATTAGAATGACAAAAGACTTCTATGAATCATCAAGGTGACTCATTTTTACACTCATTTCATTTTACACCTTAACCTCCTTAGTCACCTCATTCAAGAAGCTTCCCGCAAAATTACGAGAACGCCCCTCCAATCCGTAAAAAATACGGAAAAACTTTAGACTGAAAAAATCCAATAACCGGATACCAGTAACTGTCTTAAACCAAAGCCGACTGGTAAAAACTGTCCGAAAGTCGTACGTGCGTAAACGCACGTATGTGTCCGAACCCTTGTCGTAAAACCATACGACCTCTATATCCTTTCGCCTGGAATAGGAAACTCTCTGTGTGGGACTCTAGAGACTCGACTACTACGCTGGCAGTGGGTTTAGCCACAGACCGCAAGCGGCACTAGCTGTACGTAACGGTCCCCAGGTAGTTGTCGATAAGAAGGCCGATGAAAAAACCCATCCGAACTCCTACTGAGTCTGATGTGACAATCTCCATACAGTCCGGTCCGTTCGTCCAAGACTATCGCATATCCGGCCTAGGGGGCGGCATGCGTCAGTCCCCTAATGGCTGTATAAGTCGTGTCGGAGGGAAGCCCATTACACCCTGAGAAACTACTGGAACCTACCAGCAAATCTCGCTTGCCCTGGCCAGGGACTTTGCGTAATGGCTCTCTGACACAGCGCGATATCTACTCCCAATACCGGGAGGGACGAATCCTGTCTAACCGCCACTGCCTCCAAGTGCTCGGGACTGCACCCAACTGCTACCTGTTTGCACGACTCATTTGAGTCGTGGTAGGGTAGCAATCTAAGAACAGTGGGACACACTCGAGGCGAAGTAGCAGTGTCAAGTCTGCGGACTATGCTGTACTCATGTCACCTGGGAACTGTTCACTGACGACTGGTATAAAACCAACCAACAGTTCCCTGTGAGTCCTGTCCGGTGTACCCGTAACCTAACGAGCACCTGCATACTATCTCCAGTACGACGTACTGACGGCTGTGGGACAGACCATCTTCCCAACTGGGATGAGAAGCGTACACACTAGTCTACTCCGGAGTATCGATGCTCTGTCTCGATAATCCAACGACTAGGGACCTGAATAAGGATGTGCTTGTAGACTACCCAGCCCCCACTAGTGTGACTGCCATCACAACGCTGGTAGTCAAGCAGGATCCTAAGAGCTCTATCAATACGTATGCTCACATATTAAGATAGAAAAACCAAGTAGCATACTACCATGTTTAGCAAGACTGTTATATACATGTGAATATCCCAAGCTTCCATTAAGTAATATACAAACTAGTATGATACAGTAATGGCCTTCTAGGGCATAAACACTAACAATCTCCCACTTGCACTAGGGCCATGTACTGGCATATCGAAGACCAATGATCTCGAGTAGCCTCTCGAACTGAATCTGAGGTAGGGCCTTTGTGAATGGATCAGCAATGTTCTCTTCTGTTGCAACTCTCCGAACCTCGATCTCCTGACGATCAATGATCTCCCTGATCAGGTGATACCGCCTTAAGATGTGTCTGGACTTCTGATGGGACCTTGGTTCCTTTGCTAAAGCTATAGCTCTGTTGTTGTCGCAATACAAAGGTATTGGATCAACTATGGTAGGAACCACCTGAAGTTCTGTTAGGAACTTCTTCATCCAGACTGCTTCTTTTGCGGCATCGCAAGCAGCTATATACTCCGCTTCCATCGTCGAGTCAGCAACGGTGTCCTGCTTGGAGCTCTTCCAGCACACCGCCCCTCCATTGAGGGTAAAGACATAACCCGACATGGACTTGGAATCATCCTTATCACTCTGGAAGCCGGAATCAGCAAAGGCCTCCAACCTGAGATCTTTTCCGCCGTAAACCAAGAACATCTCCTTAGTCCTCCTCAGGTACTTGAGAATGTTCTTTACTGCTATCCAGTGTTTCTCCCCTGGGTCTGACTGATACCGGCTTACCACGCTCAGTGCGTAAGCTACATCTGGTCTGGTACACAACATCGCATACATTATAGAGCCTACCGCAGAAGCGTAGGGTATAATAGACATGCGTTCCCTTTCCAAATCAGTCTTGGGAGACATCTCTTTGGAGAGGGTGATTCCGTGACAAGCCGGTAAATTACCGCGCTTAGAATCTTCCATACTGAATCTTTTCAGTATAGTGTCGATATACCTGGACTGCGAAAGTCCCAACATCCTCTTGGATCTATCACGATAGATCCGGATCCCCAGAATGTAAGAGGCATCACCCAGGTCTTTCATGGAGAACCTGTGTGACAAGAATCCTTTGACAGATTGTAGCATAGGAATATCATTTCCTATCAATAGAATGTCATCCACGTATAATACGAGGAATACGACACTTCTGGCTACAACTTTACTATATATGCACGGTTCATCTGGATTTTTGATAAAGTCATATTCTTTGACTGTCTCATCAAAACAGATGTTCCAACTCCGCGATGCCTGCTTTAGTCCATAAATAGACTTAAGCAGCTTGCATACTTTCCCGCTGCTCCCACTCTGATTGAAACCCTCTGGCTGATCCATATAGACGCTCTCTTCTAAATTTCCATTCAGAAAAGCCGTCTTTACGTCCATCTGCCAGATTTCATAATCATGGAAGGCAGCAATTGCAAGAAGGATACGAATGGATTTAAGCATAGCCACTGGAGAAAAAGTTTCGTCATAGTCCAAACCAGGTCTTTGACGAAAACCCTTTCCAACAAGTCTAGCTTTATAGGTTTCCACCTGCCCATCTACACCAATCTTTTTCTTGAAGATCCATTTGCATCCTATGGGTTTTACCCCATCTGGAGCAAAGTCCAAAGTCCATACTTTGTTGGTGTACATGGACTCCATTTCGCTTCGCATTGCATCTAGCCATCGTACCGAGTCGCCACTCTGGATGGCCTGCTGGAAGCTAGTAGGTTCATCATCTTCTATGATGCAGTCCTCTCTATCCCCATCTATGAGAAAACCGTAGTATCTCTCAGGCGGATGAGATGGCCTACTACTCCTGCGGAGGGGTGCGGGAATGTCCTGTTCTTCTTGAACCTCTGGTTCTACCAAACTTTCAGTAGCAGTTTGTGGTTCTGGAATTTCTTCCAGTTCTATTTCGCTCCCACTTGTTTCCTTTTCTAAAAACAGATGTTCCAGAAAATGGGCATTACGAGAAACAAAGACCTTTTGTTCCTCTGCGTAATAGAAATAATATCCCTTGGAGTTCTTTGGATATCCCACAAACAAACATTTTACTGATCGTGCCTCGAGCTTGTCCACATGCTGCTTTTTAACAAAAGCTGGACATCCCCAAATCTTCATATGCTGAAGATGGGGTTTCTTCCCAGTCCACATCTGATATGGAGTGGTAGGCACAGTCTTGGTAGGAGCCCTGTTCAGAAGATATGCCGCTGATTCTAGCGCATAACCCCAGAAAGATTGCGGTAACTCAGCATTACTCATCATGGA
The DNA here is from genome assembly GCA_030015575.1 of Agapanthus africanus. Classification (NCBI taxonomy): domain Eukaryota; kingdom Viridiplantae; phylum Streptophyta; class Magnoliopsida; order Asparagales; family Amaryllidaceae; genus Agapanthus; species Agapanthus africanus. The sequence goes on along the minus strand of JASDDO010000022.1, from coordinate 301,168,994 downwards.
TCGTACCATATCCAATAGAGTTCGATTCCGTCTCTCCGATACACCGTTATGCTGCGGAGTGTACGGAGGAGTAAGCTGAGTGAGAATTCCTTTCTCTTTTAGGTAACCTAGGAACTCGGCACTCAAGTATTCACCACCTCGATCAGATCTAAGTGTCTTGATACTTTTGCCGGTTTGGTTTTCTACTTCATTCTTATACTCTTGGAATTTTTCAAAAGCCTCGGATTTATGATTCATCAGATAAATAAATCCGTATCTTGAGTAATCATCCGTGAAAGTAATGAAGTAGGAATAACCACCTCTTGCATGTGTAGACATTGGACCACATACATCACTGTGTATGAGTCCTAAGAGCTCGCTCGCTCTTACTCCTTGTCCAGTAAATGGAGTCTTTGTCATCTTTCCTTTGAGACAAGATTGACAAGTGTCATAAGATTGATATTCGAACGAGTCCAAATATCCTTCTCTATGCAACCTAGTCAACCTTCTCTCATTGATGTGACCCAGTCTACAATACCATAAGAAAGCTTTATTCAAATCTGGAGATTTTCTTTTTAGTGTGTTCTGGACATTGAAAATTTGGAGTTGGTTTAAAACATATATTCCGTTATTTAGTGTACCTGACCCAATCAAACCATGATTAAGGTGGATGTTGACAACATCTCTTACAAACGTGAAATCATAACCTTTATTTGATAACAAGGAAACTGATATGATATTACATGTTAAGCTGGGTACAAAGTAATAGTTATGTAAAACCAAGATGTGTCCACTCGTCAATCCTAGGTGATAATCCCCGACGGACGCAGCTTCCACGCTAGCTCCGTTAGCAACCCTGAGGATCATATCACCTTCCTTCAGCACTCTACGGTTTCTCAGTGCCTGCAATGAATTGCAAATATGAGATCCTGATCCGGTATCCAATACCCAGGAAGTAGAGTTGATTGACAAACAATTCTCAATTACAAACACACCTGAAGTCGAAGCCACAGCTTGCTTCGGTTCCTGGTTCTTGGCGTTCCACGCCTTGCAATCCTTCTTCCAGTGCCCTTTCCTGTGACAATGGAAACACTCATCCTGGCCAACTACAGGTGCTGCAAACTTTTTCTTTCCCTTCCCTCCCATCTTACTAACACCTCCTCTAGGTCTGGGTGCGGCCTTCTTCTTCCTTCCTTTGGCTTTAGCCTTGGACCCGGAAGAAGATGCACCGCCAACAAACATAGCGGGTGTTTCCCTTGAATTCTTCAAGGTACCCTCTGCACTCCTTAACATGTTCAGGAGTTCCGGAAGTTCAACTTCTTTTCTTTGAAGATTGAAGTTCAGGATAAACTGGGCGTAGGTGTGAGGAAGGGACTGGAGAATAAGGTCTGTATAGAGCTCATTATCCAAAGTCGTCCCAAGGTCTGCGAGCTCTTCTATATAGCCGATCATCTTTAGGACATGTTCTCCTACCGATGACCCGACAGCCAACCTCGCTCGAAACAAGTTCTTTGGGGTCTCGTATCTTGCTATACGAGATTGCTCTCCATAAAGTTCTTTTGTATGGAGAAATATGCCATCAAGGCCCATATCCTCGTGCCTCCTCTGATGTTCATTGTTCATCGAGGCAAGCACGATGCACTTGGCTTTCGCGCAATCTAAATCCCAGGTTTTGCGGATTTCCTTATCCGCATTGCTGGATTTGGGACCAGGGACAGCAGGTGCCGTAGCGGTGAGGACGTGCCCCAATTTGTCATAGGTCAAAGCCATTTTGACATTCCGCAGCCAATCTTTATAGTTTGGCCCTGTCAGTATATTTTTCTCTAAAAGTAACTTAAGTCCAGTCATTTTCAGGGTCGCTGCAATTAGGAGAAAGAGAAGAAAACTCTTTAGCATGATGCTCTTGCAAGTTTAGAGTGGTTTTTAGTTTATCTAAACTGGATGGCTCCCACTGTTTCTCGAATCCTTCCTCAAACCATAAAAGAAGAATTAGCCAGGACTATTCTCACCGTACAATACTTGCTTAACCGTTCAGCCAGGCTGGTGTCGGTACTTCGAGGGAGGTTTTCCAACGCTTTCGCGAAGTTCCTTAATTATATAACCTCTTTTCTCTGGGGGCGTAACCCCTCTGACACTTTTCTGGACACCTACTAGGTTTATAGCATTGATCGTTAAGTGACGAATATCCTGATAAGTACCATATACTCACAGTAGGATCGGGATCCAAATATCATCGTATGATAATATTGAAGGAGTGCTACCAACATTCATCAAACTCAAAATGGTATGCATCTCTTTGCAAATTTCAGTTTCTTTAGAAATTCCCGATATAAGTTTTTGCCCCATGCTCTTATGACCTTGGCTTTGGTCAAAGTGTCATAAGTCACATGTCAAGTTCTACCCGTCATTATCTTGTCAATTTGAACCCATCCGTATATACCCCTGAGTTTGGTCAAATGGTAATACGACTGTCCCAAACCAACTCATCTATCTTCAACAATTGAAAACCCAGTAGCTACCAAACACTATGCCTTGACTTTGGCCAAAATGCATAGCTTGAATACTACTGAATACCCAAATGAAATGACGGAGGGCTACGAATGGTTTTGGCGAAACCGTGAACGTAGTGAACTTGATATAACCGAAGGAACCTGATAGCTTTTAAAAGGAGTGGTTAAAGCTCCGCATTTAAAAATATCTGTTTTTAAAATTAACCGAGTGGTTTCTTTTAAATTGTTCCAACGATTTAAACTTGGTTTATTTTCTTTGCATTATAGATAATGCGGCCCATCATTAACCTATCATTGCAGAAAACAACGAAAATATGACGTCCTCTTATGCCATCCGCATTCGCCACTGGGTCCCGTCATTACCCGTTAGGTTACTTAACTAACGACAGAGCGGGGACTGGGCTAGCGCGGGTGAAAAACATAAGTGACGTCTAAATAGCTATCATAAATATAGATATTTTACATTCGTCTGACGCAATGATATACATTCCAGAACACAGATAAACTTTATTGGATTTGCAAGCAATCTGTATTTCTTTTGAGCCTGCAAGAAAAGACAGATTACACAGTTGTGATGAATAGCCGTTACCCCACCCTCGACCCCTACGGGTACGGCAAACTACCCACCCGGCAGTTTGTGTACCCCACCTTGGGTCAGTCCTAGGAGCAAAAACAGTAAAATGAAATAATACAACGGTGGCTACAACCGCAACCTGGATGTGCCCCGCAAAATAATATTACAACAAATTACATTTACAACAAATGAATTGAATAATAACCCATTTCAAAACCCCGGCTATACACCACAACAGTCCAATACAGTTTATATGCACAAACAGATATAACCATTTCAGAAATGTGCAACCCCCTGCCAACTAACATACTAGCAGTTAGGGGAGGTTTACGAACACATTTATCAATCACAGATATAATCCAACATGAAAATACTGTACAATTTCGATCGATTAAACGTATTCAATATTGCTCCAAAAACTGCTCTGTTAAACTGAAACCTGAGCAACTATTAAATATCCCAGAAAACCCAAAACACCACAGGGGACCCACCAAAAAAAAATGAGTTCCTGACTCGTCAACTCGGCCGCGGTTGCGCGGCGGATCGGTGGGATCCGCCGCCCTTCCGCGGCACTGTAGACGAATCAGAAGCCCAAATTTTTTGGGTGTTCTTCTGTGTTCATTTCATGCTCTCTGAACACACCTGAACAATTTTAGGACATCATTTTAAAATCGACAGAAACTTGACAGTTTTGGGGTTTTCCGGCTTCGTTTTTCCGTTCGAAATTCGTACAAATTTGCAATAAAGTTATTTATTGTTTAGCGAGGCTCTGATACCACTGTAAGTCGATGTAGAACACCCCAATACTTATGGGGAGGCGGAATTTTCAAAAACAAACTTGTTTAGTGAACGAACATCGACTAACCGCTTGAATCGAAGCTAAACTATAAATAACAAAACACAAGTGTTTCTAAAATACGGTGTTTCGGGATTATACCTAATGAATCAACTCCTTCGTCTTTACGAACTCCTTGTTCTCCTCGGCCTTCTTGAAGTAGTAGAAGATCCACCCGAGAGCAAAACTCCAAGCTTCGCCTCTAAACTTGAGGCAACTAACCTTCTTGGATTGCTAATCGAAGAAGATAGATCGATATAGAGTGATGGTTATGGATTGTTAAGTCTTACTAACCCTTGTACTCAACTCATGAGAAGGGAGGATTAGTTTTCTTGAAGAGGGAGAGCTAGAGGAGAGAGAAGATGAAAAATGATAATGAGCATTCTACTGAGAATAGTAAGTCAAGAAGATATATATCTAGCATTTCTTTTTATTAGAAAAAAATAAATAATGAATTTAGCAACCATGCTAGATAATATCTTGTGATGATTCATTAGAATGACAAAAGACTTCTATGAATCATCAAGGTGACTCATTTTTACACTCATTTCATTTTACACCTTAACCTCCTTAGTCACCTCATTCAAGAAGCTTCCCGCAAAATTACGAGAACGCCCCTCCAATCCGTAAAAAATACGGAAAAACTTTAGACTGAAAAAATCCAATAACCGGATACCAGTAACTGGCTTAAACCAAAGCCGACTGGTAAAAACTGTCCGAAAGTCGTACGTGCGTAAACGCACGTATGTGTCCGAACCCTTGTCGTAAAACCATACGACCTCTATATCCTTTCGCCTGGAATAGGAAACTCTCTGTGTGGGACTCTAGAGACTCGACTACTACGCTGGCAGTGGGTTTAGCCACAGACCGCAAGCGGCACTAGCTGTACGTAACGGTCCCCAGGTAGTTGTCGATAAGAAGGCCGATGAGAAAACCCATCCGAACTCCTACTGAGTCTGATGTGACAATCTCCATACAGTCCGGTCCGTTCATCCAAGACTATCGCATATCCGGCCTAGGGGGCGGCAAGCGTCAGTCCCCTAATGGCTGTATAAGTCGTGTCGGAGGGAAGCCCATTACACCCTGAGAAACTACTGGAACCTACCAGCAAATCTCGCTTGCCCTGGCCAGGGACTTTGCGTAATGGCTCTCTGACACAGCGCGATATCTACTCCCAATACCGGGAGGGACGAATCCTGTCTAACCGCCACTGCCTCCAAGTGCTCGGGACTGCACCCAACTGCTACCTGTTTGCACGACTCATTTGAGTCGTGGTAGGGTAGCAATCTAAGAACAGTGGGACACACTCGAGGCGAAGTAGCAGTGTCAAGTCTGCGGACTATGCTGTACTCATGTCACCTGGGAACTGTTCACTGACGACTGGTATAAAACCAACCAACAGTTCCCTGTGAGTCCTGTCCGGTGTACCCGTAACCTAACGAGCACCTGCATACTATCTCCAGTACGACGTACTGACGGCTGTGGGACAGACCATCTTCCCAACTGGGATGAGAAGCGTACACACTAGTCTACTCCGGAGTATCGATGCTCTGTCTCGATAATCCAACGACTAGGGACCTGAATAAGGATGTGCTTGTAGACTACCCAGCCCCCACTAGTGTGACTGCCATCACAACGCTGGTAGTCAAGCAGGATCCTAAGAGCTCTATCAATACGTATGCTCACATATTAAGATAGAAAAACCAAGTAGCATACTACCATGTTTAGCAAGACTGTTATATACATGTGAATATCCCAAGCTTCCATTAAGTAATATACAAACTAGTATGATACAGTAATGGCCTTCTAGGGCATAAACACTAACAGGAGGAACTTGTGAGCACAAGAGAAGAAGGAAATGGCTTATGTTGTTATGTTAGATAATTTGAGAGAGAGAGAGAGATATATATCATCCCTAAAGAATAATCCCCAAGCCAATACTTGGCAGCCCTCTCTCTCCAAATTATCCCCCATAAACTTGATTAGGCCAAAAATCAATCCATGTCACACTTAATGATCACCCAAACCAAGACCATGAGTCGCCAAATGAATGTGGCATGAAATGATGCAAAAAGACAAAACTTGCACTCACATATTTCTCCACTAAACATTTAAACCAAAATGTTTAATCCAACAAAAAGATATGGCATCAACTAAAGTAAACTCGTGACGGATCACAAGGATACCCCTCACTTGTATATACATACCTGCATCCGCATTCCGACTGAATGCGAATGCAATGAGACTAAAGTAATCCAACAAATCTAATACTAGGATCCGGCTTAAACCAAAGCCCACTAGTATGATCCGTCCGATCATGATCCGTGCACGACTGCACGTATATGATCGAACCCTGCCATAATACCATACGGCTTCTACAACGTTTCACCCGAACTTGGGAAAACTTTCTGTGGGGGACTCTAAACACTCGTCAATACACTGGCAGTGGGTTTAACCACAAGCACGTCAGTGGTACTAGCTGTACGTAACGGTTACCCTTGTATTGACCAAAAGGGAAGCTAATGAGCGAACTCATCCAGAAACCCTACTGAGCCTGTCAGCGACAATATCCATACAGTCCGGTCCGTTCGTCTATGAGTATCGCATGTCTGGCCTAGGGGGCTGGTAAACGTCAGACCCCCAAAAACGGTACAAGTCGTGTCGGAGTGTAGCCCAGAACACCCTGAGATACTACTGGAATACCTACCAGTAAATCTCCTACCTTGACCAAGGACTTCGTGTAATGGCTCTCCTAGACACAGCGCTATCTCACCCCCAATACCAGGAGTGACGAAACCCCTGCTGATCCGCTCACTGCCTCCATGTGGCTCGGGACTATATCCAACTAAAACCTGTTTGCAAGACTCCTTTGAGCCGTGGTAGGGTAGTAATCAAAGCACAGTGGGAACTCATACGAGACAAATGACGATCTCAGGTCGATGAACTAATCTGTACACATGTCACCAGGGAACTGCTATCTGATGACAGGTAAAATACTAACTAGCATGTTCCCGGCGAGTCCTGTCCGGTGTACTCATAACCCAATGAGCACCTGTATACATCTTAGGTGAACCAACTGATACCAATGGCTTGTGAGACCGGCCATCGCCCCTCGTCGGGGTCTCGATCGTGTACACTAGTATGCTAATGGAGTATCGATGCCCAGTCTCGAAACTCCCACGACTAGGGACACTTTAAGGATGTGTTTATAGACTACCCAACTCTCACGTATATGATCGCCATCATGCTGCTGGTAGTCAAGCAAGAATCCTAAGGGCTCTATCAATGTGTAATAGTGATATGTAATGTCACCTAAAGCATGTACACGATGATAAAGACAAACCAGATAGCATACTATCATCTTGAGTAAAACTGTCCTACCGGCATAGGTCCTCCCTCAATCATTGCAATCACGTGCCTGGGATCCAATAATTGACTTTGAGGGCACTATATCCAACATCTCACACACTTCATCATCGATAATTACCATGTTACTACACAGTAGAGTTGCTGCATCATGATATGACTCCTTGCATGATTTATTTGCTATGTTCACATCATTACGATATGACGCATGATATACTGATTCTGTCACATCACTGTTCTATGTTGTATGATACACGGATATGCTTACATTCCTATCATATGTCGCAGACATCATGCTTTATGATTTTACGCATTGAGATATGCCGTTTTCATGAGATTTCTGGATTTGAGAACCGTGGTGATTTCAAAAGAAAGTATGTATTGTTTTAATAACCCGGTTTCTTTTGATATGATATCTCAGTGCGTCCACCTTGCGTTTTCTCGGTTCTGAGACGTGTGCTAGAAACCCGATTCGAGGAGTGGACGATCCGTTTGCAGGTTCATAGTCGACCCGGTATGGTACCCCGGGGTGAGAACGGATCTGCTGTGCAGTAGACGGTGAGCCTGGCCGAGAGACCACTACCTACCGGTGATAGTATTTAGGCTCGGTGGATATCCGGAGGATACCGACCGGAGTCGAGAGATGATATGGGCCGATTCGGACTGACGGAGCCCGAGATATGAGGATTTACGTGTCGATGCTGGGCACGGGTTTCATGATGTTTCGAGTGTCAATGTTGGGCACTCAGGTTCCATGATTTTGATGTGTCGCGAGGGACACCCGTTGATTTATATCCTCATATTTTCATGCATATGCTTTTATGATATTTACATGCATGATGTAGTTGTGTCATTGATTATATGGATGGACGAGATCCACATGTATACAGACATTGATGATATTGTTGGATGATATCCACATGCTTATAGGAATTGATTACCTTGTTGGCACATGTACAGACCCGGTCACCCTAGATATCATAGTATTATCTTTATGATACAGTTGACCTAGGAGTCGTTTATTCGATTTCTACTTGTTGATGTTTTTCTACTCACGAGTTGGCAACTCACCCCCGTTGTGCCACAGGTCTTGCAGGTTGACCGCATGGATCAGTAGCGGCTTCGCTGGCACATAGTTGCTTTCGGGTGATTGCTTTGGTAGGTGGGACATTTGTATCATACCCACTCTTGTATTTATATTTTATATTGTATCTAGTCAACTCCATCAATCAAATTTAGTAATTGTATAAGTAATGAGACTTAGCAAGACTTGTAGTTGCGAGACTTGAGCGATGGGTTTTATGTTCGCATTTTGGGTTGATGTCTTGCTTATTTATTTATCTTTGGTGGTGAAGTTCGCCGTTGGGTGTCGTATACTTATATATACTGTCTTGCGTGGTTGTGATCCGCCGTTTGGCGAAGAGCTAGCTCTCGCTTGGGGATGCCTTTATCATTATGATGTATTTGTGGTTTTGGATCAAAATATATAAAGGAGGTGCTGCCCAAATTTTCAAAAGATGAAAAATGTTTTCAAAACTAGTAAATTTCACTTGCATTTTCATGTTCCCTTACCACGCATTAAGAAAACTTTTGATTTCATCATACCTCATTTTCAAAACTTTACCTCTTTTATTTTCTTAAAAAGGTTTAGATTTCTGGGTTCGGCTTACTTGAATTACGTTACGCCTTTAGATGTGACGTGATTTAAGTGCCGGTCACGAGCTAATACTTCGGGCCGTGACACCTGCTCAAGAACCTGATTGTTGAAGTAAAACCGTGTCGAGAAACGAGCTCAAGATATACGAATCACAAAGCCAGGTAAGTGCAGAGATAAGGGGAGGTTATCCAACGCTTTCGCGAAGTTCCTTAATTAGATAACCCTTTCTCTTTTGGCGGTTTCGTCGTGAACACTTGCCTAAACACCCCGTGAACGATATACCATTAAGCGGTGTTCTAAACACAGTCAACTTCTCCTAATGAGCAGTCTTTAATGTCAGATTTCTAGTTGATTTTAAATTACTGTGGGTATGCAAGAATGCAGTTTTGTGATTTGTAGGCTACGGAGAAAGGTGATGAAATCCTTTACCGTATCTTGTTTGGTTTCGTGCCCTTAAGATCCGTATTAAGACGCGAATGCGCAATCAATAAAAGAATTCAAGAATTCAATCAATCAAACAATTCTTTTTTGTTTAGGCTTAAGCACTGCAACAAATACGGGTTAGTTCTCTGTGCAAATGGATGGCAAATTTGTGCGAAGAATCCTGCAGAAGATAGAATATTGGAATGCGTCGGATTTGAGCGAAAGTGTTAGAGAATACTTACCGATGTGATTTGGGTTAAGAAATCCCCTTTGAAGTGAATACGGGTATTTGAATGTTCGCTTGTACGGGTCAAACTACCCGGAACTTTGGCACTATACATCACTAACGTTTTGCAATTGAATTTGAGCCTCGCTCTGCATGATCGCTGGTCGTAATTCCTTAAAAATCTGAATATGTGGGAAAATACAATATTTAGTGTCAAAAGCGATATATCGGCCCCAATTCCTGCACACTAAAAATTATAAAAATCAAATAATACCAATAGAATACTAATAGTGCACTGGAGACAATACAACAAGAAAATTTTCACAACAACCCAAAGGGTCCGGCGAAACCGGATTTTTCAATGACTTCGCCGGCCAAATTAAGTCCAATGGTGCTTGAATTTTGTGTGTAATCTCTAGGCTATATTAGTATTCAACTAGTATACTTTGATTTGTTAATTTAATTGCAGAGTGATAGCAGGTTACAACAACAGAGAGTAAAGTTAGAAAAAAATACTGTTGTGTTAGTTTTTGAATTTTTTTTGAGTTACTAGTTAGTTTGTTAGTACGAACCAGAAATAACAATACCTAATGACTACCAACTCCCCGACAACGGCGCCAAAAACTTGTTGGGACTTTACCCGCACGCAAACGTGTATATTTTGAAAATGGAGTCGTTTTAAGGAAATAATGCGCATGCGAGCTCGGTCTCATTTTAAAATTTATAAACCGCAAGCGCACGGCGCGTTGTAGTGAGCTGGCAAGTACGGGTCGTCCGTAGGGAATTGTGTATTAGGTTTTGTTTCTTAAGGTTCAACAAATAAGGAATTGGTTTGGTTCGTCACAAAAATAAAAATACGAAAACAAGAAAACAAGTTTAGAAGAAATATGGCCGTGGTTTTGGCTCGGATGGTTGAATCGCAAAGATTCCTTCGACGCTCTCTTGATCATGAGTTGTCCGTCCTTGTGTCGATCCCGAAGTGAAGCATGACTTATCAACGCGGTCGCAAAGCACAAATCATCAAGTTATCGGATCTCGACTCAAAACACGAAATGAGTCTGTATTGTTCACTTACCGTTTGTATGTCCAAGCTTGAGGTATCAACACTAAGCACAAGGGTTGGCAAGCATACGACAACATCAAAAACACAAATTAGTGAGCGAGAGCAATTAGTTTCAGTGTTAACTTTGCTAAGTGTTTGTGATATTATAGGGTATATGAAAACCGAGGGTTTATCAAGCACTTGGTCACAAAATAAATCTAAACTTAGCAAACTTAACACCAAATTGATTTTAGCTTAAACTTCGTGAAATGGGGAAAGAGAGTGAATGTGGTATATGAAGAGCTTACAAAGTAACCATGGTTTCAATATACCATATCACATCATTACATAAAACAATGTTTAAGTTAGAATCACATATATAAGTACATTAAACATGAACAAAAGGAGAAGAAAGGCAACGCCTTTCATCTCACATCCTTACCACAACCATAACCAAAGAAGATTAGTTACACATAATAATAGCAAAAGAAAGCAAGTAAGAAAAAGAATGAAAGAAACAAAGAAAAAGCAATATTATTTAACTCTTGATGTAGTTGAGATACAAGATATTGGTAATTTGTTCAACCTCCATAATGAAGCTCTCAAAAGAAAGCTTCAAGAGGGAAGAAGAAGAAGAAGAAACCAAGTTAAAGCCCACACAACTCTCAAGTTAAAACCAAAAACTAAGAAAATGAAAATGGGTATATATATTACCCTTTTCTGCTCAATATATGTTCTGGTATTTATAGGCATCAAAATAGAATAAACAAACAATATAGATGGGATGATGTGATGCCTATAAAGTGCCAGAAGAAAAATGGGGGCAAATTGAGCTAGGGGGCCTGGTGATGCCGGTCTTATTGGAGGGTCTCGCCGGTCCAAACTTGGGCTTTTGTGCTCATGTTGGCATGGTGAACTTGAGTGCACTCAACAAGTCTACCGGAATTGTTTGTTTTCTCTAAATAAACCTGGTTTGTACTCAGTAGAAGTGGAGGGAAAATGAGCTATATACCACATCACAACTTTTAGCACTAACTCATGACACCAAACCATATGTGCCCACTTCCACAAGTCATGATGCCCACATGTGACAAGGCAGCCCCACCATGGTCCAAGGATCAAAAGAGCTATGTGTACACTTGTATTGTGTTGGACCAAAATTGTGTACACATGTTTATTGCAAAAGAGCTCTTTGAATATCGATCAGTTTTCTGTTCTGATTGCAGTGTCGGCTCCCAAACGCTATATCCGTGATATTGAGCGTGTTTCCAGTATTTTATCACGAATACCTGTAATTTGTATTTATTAAGCAGACACTGGTTAATAGTACCGATATATAACAAAATAGATAATGAATGAGTGGTATTAAAATGCAGTTTTCTGTGATGAACATCGAGACTAGCAATAAATTAGTAGCGCGCTCGATTAGGATGTTAACGATTCTTTTGCTAAAGTTTATAAACTTCATAAGAATTAAAAGAAGTTTAAATATTTTCTCATCCATTGTTCTACCCTAATCCTACGAACCCTAGCAAGTTAGGAATTACTCACGCATATTGTGAGAAGAAGAAGAAAGGATAAGAATGAGATCATAATTAAAATGCAGAAAGTAAAAATATAGAAAATAAATAATTAAACAAAATGATTTACCTTTATTAATCAACTTCACAAGTACAAATCCTACGAATTTAGATTATAAGAGGAAGAAGTTGCTCTCGATCTCTGCCTCGTAGGAAGTAGATGCTCCGTCGATTTTCACGTCGCCCTATCACGTCGAATCGTGGACCTGTCGTGGATCTCTTGTTCTTTGACAGTGATTTGCTTAGTGTAAAGATGATGAATTCTAACTTCATCCCTCGGTCCTTTATATAGCCCACAAATCAGAAATCCTAGATCTCATAGGTTTAGACTTGCCATAAAGATCCACTTTCCAAGTTTTCAGATCCTACGAATTTATTGGTAGATTTTTGATCCTGACATCTTGAATATCTTGATCTCTTGACCTGAGCTAAATCTGCACAAAATATCCATGAATAATGTTAGTAATATTTATTAAATTAGAGAGAGTATCTTAATCACTTTATATGGTAATAAATTTTTAAGAGACTTGATTAAGAATATTTGGTATGATATGCATCTTTTAATTACTAAAATATTATGCATATATTTTGAAATATTATTCTAATCATTTGTATGATATTATATCTTTTAAGAATCTTGATTTGAATATTTGATATGATATGCATATTTTAATTACCAAAATATTATATAAATATTATATGCATATATTTAAATATAATATATAAACATTTGGTAAATAGTATTTTGCAGATACACCCAAATATGTTCTATATTTATAATAAACACTTTTAAATATTTAAGAAAAGTAAGGAAAATGTTATATCAAATGTGCAATATTTTCGACTGAACAAATACCTCCAAACTTAACTTTGATCATCCCGAGCAAACTATTTATTCAAGAGAGGGAGAAAAAAAAAGAAAAACCTAAGTAGCACACTTTCGTAGGTAACACGATTGCACTGAGCACGTGCAACAAGCCGTTAAACCTCTAGGTGTCCATAGTAGGAGGAATGTTGTCTCCTGAGGGTTTTCAGCGGATTACACCCACAAAATCCCATAATAAAAGAAAGAAGATGAAAGTTACACACAAAGATAAGAACTATAAAAGAAAGAACTTGAAAATAAGAGTTTCCAACTACACCAGCTTTTCGGTTGTCATGAGCCCTATCTTAATGGTCGTGAAAAGATGTTAGAAATCACACCATCCCTCAATAAAATATCGCCTTTAGTTTTCCTCCCTATCTTCCTTCCAAACATCGATCATATACCCCTACATGTGTGTAAAAGACATTCCTACACTCCGAGAATTCAATTCAAGCTATTATACTCTTATCCATTTTCCAAAGTACTTTATAATCAGTGAATATTTTCGATAAAATTGCTCACACATCTTTCATGCGACCGTTAATATTTCTTGAAGTACTAACCAACCGATTACAAAATGTGCTCGCGTATTTAGGTGTAATATTCCCGTCTTGCAACACCTAAGGCTTAGTAGTGGCTCCCAAACCAGTTGGTCTAAGGCACTAGGTGATAAACCACCCTCGTTATATTTTTTATGCTGCCTTAATTAATTACAAAACCAGTGTTCATTTTTTTTCACCACTTAAATTTATTTTATTTTATTTTATTTTTCATACTAAGGCTTTTAGACAAGAGCATTTCAAGGTATTCTCTACTATCCCAAGTTTCAAGATGTTTGGCCTTAAGAATATGGATTATTTTTTCAGACTCAGATCTATCCTCAGATTAGTAATTTCCTTCATCTTACTAAACCTTGGGAAAATGGCTCATAACTACTTATTACTAGTTTCGTTTAAGAAAACATCTAACTTTCTTGTTTTTCTCAAACCATTCCTATCTTTCAAATGTAAATTTTAACTTTCAAACTTTCATTATCAAAAAAAATATTTATGCTTATATTTATGATAATGCAAAATAATGCGTGAATGAGCACAAACCTCCCCAAAACCTGTTTGCAGCAGTGTCCTCACTGATGTCATCTGTTAAGCTAAAAAAACTGTAGACTTAGAAGGAAAAGTTAGTAATGGGGACATGAATAAATGACAGTGAAATCCTCCCCCAAACTTATTTTGGGCTCATAATTTTGTAAGAAATTATTTTCTTTCAAGAGCCAAAATATTTTCTCGCCCCCAAACTTGAGTAAAATAGTATTAAGTATTTAAAATTATGAGGGGGGTTAAAGTTATAAGTCAATATAATGTTTTACAAAGACCAAAAGTTAACACCAACCATTCAAAAAATTTATCGATGTAACGCACTGGTTGGTAGAAGAACGTGCCACCTATCGACGTAAAGAAGTGGGGAGGAGATAAGAGGTAGAATAGAACGTGTTGACATTTCGGTTTGTAGAGACGAAACCATGATGGTGGATTACTCGCATTCTCGTTATTGAAAAGAAAAAATGGTGGTGGTTCAACTTCTTTGTGTTGAGGTTGATCCATCACAATTCCCATGTTTTCTAAGAATGCGAGTTCATCATTGAAGATTTCTTCAATGCTTTTATCGATATCCTGAATAATAATCTTATCGGAAAGAACGGGATGATACTCGGACTCCAGAAAAGGTTCATATTTAGTGTTAGATGTTGACCCGGACAACTCGATAGAAGGGTCCGTATGTGTATAACAAATAGCAGGATCAAACAACAACGTACTAGCGGAGTCAAGATCAGAATCGTGAAGCTGTTTAAATTCGCTGCTGTTGGAATCCATCCTTTCGACAGAAAATACTTGAGCATAGGGTTCGGAGGGTTCACTTCCCAACTTGTAAATGTTAAGCTCAATTGACATCTTCCCGAAGGATAGGGTCATAGAGCCGTTTTGACAATTGATTATTGCGTTGGAAGTCACAAGAAAAGGTCGACCTAGAATACTTGGATTTGGTTTCGGGGGTTTGCTACAGGCTATGTATCTATAACGATAAAGTCCATAGGGAATATAAATTCCTCGACTTTGATTAACACATCCTCTGGCTCACTCCTGGGTTGGGTGATAGATCGATCTGCTATCTGGAGAGTGCAGTACGCCGGTTTTAACTCTCCGATCCTTAATTTCTCATACACAGAATACGGAAGTAAGTTAACACTAGCACCTAAATCGAGTAGAGCACGATCGATAGTTTTACCCCCAATAGAAATAGATATGGTAGGACTTCCGGGGTCCGTTCGTTTCTTGGGTGACTATTGGGTAAAAGCAGTGCTTACATTACTCGCTAAGAAAACTTTTTTAGGCACTTGAATTTTTTTCTTCCTAGTGCACAAGTCCTTTAGAATTTTTTCATAAGACGGAACTTGTTGAATAGTATCTAGGAGAGGAATATTTATATTAACTTGCTTAAAAATTTCCACAATTTTCTCCATTTGTGGACTTGGTCTGTTGCCCCTTAACCTGTTTGGATAAGGTGCTTTATCAATAAGGGTTGGGTCCAACATTGGAGAAGATTGTGGGGATGGAATGGATCCCAGAATTAGAGTGGGGATCGTTTTAGGTTGACTCAAGGAAGTGGGCGGAAGGTTCGAGCCTTGGGGAAAATGGAGAATAGGCTTGGAAGATGGTGGACTAGATGAAATAGGAGAAGAAGTAGAAGCTGGGGTATCATTAATATCATCAACGCCATCAACGTGTTCACCCACTTGGTTATCCAACACTCTTCCAGATCTCAACGTGGTAACAGCACTCACATTATAACTTTGTGAGTGGCCAGGATTAGGTATAAGTTGAGATAGAAGTTTCCCTTTCTCTCTCGCACCCATCGCGGCATTTAACTGTGCAAGTTGTGCTTCTATCGATTTTATGCTTTCATCGTAGGAAGCGGTGTTCCGCATTAACGTTTGGATAGAAGATGTTAAAATATCAGTCGTTTGCATAGAATTTTTAATGAACGTGTCGAGTGCAGAGGGTTTATCGGTACCGGCAAAAGAATTATTATAAGGATCAAAGTTGGCCGGGTTTTGCAAAGATTGAGGTTGAAAAGGGTGCTGACTCGGTTGTGGTGGTTGCTGTTGCCGTGGAAGAAGTCTTTGATAATTGCTTTAGAACTGGTTTTGATTTTGGGTTTGGTTTTGGTTCCAAGCAAAATTAGGATGATTCCTCCATCCCTGATTATATGTGGAAGAATAAGAATTGTTTCTAGGTCGCTGCTGAAAAGTAGAATTAATTTGTTCTTGACCTTGAAATGGTGGATTCAAAGGACATTCTTCCGTCAAATGTGATGGGTTGGAACAGTAATCACTCACGGTTTTGGGGAGCGTAAATTGGTTTAGGGAGGCTGAAGAGACTTTGTTTTCTATAGCATCGAGTTTCCTTTGTATCGCGGCCATTTCGGCTTTCACTGCGATGGAAATATCGAGATGATGGACACCTCCCCTAGACAATGTAGGTCTAACGCTTTCCCACTGTAAATTTTGTTCAGCGAAATCTTCCAGAAATTGCCAAGCTTCACCATCATCTTTAGACAGGAAATGACATTGACACATGGTTTCAAGCATCTATTTTGTTGCAGGATCAACACCCTCATATATAATGCGACAAAGGTCCCATCTATTGATTCCGTGATGAGGGCATTGTAGAAGAAGATCCTTAAACCGTTCAAATCATTTCCAAAATGGTTTATTGGGATGTTGGGTAAACTGGTTAATCTTGCTTCGAACGCGGGCGGTCTTATGATTGGGACAAAATTTCTTAAGGAATGCTACAACGAATTCATCCCATTTGGCAATAGAATGTGCGGCAGTGTTATAAAGCCATTTTTCTGCTAGATCGCACAAAGTAAAAGGGAGAATACGTAATCTCATAGCATCCACAGAAAGTTGTGACGTGCCCATCATTGCACATACTTTTTCAAATTTGTTTATAAAAATGTATGCGCCTTCGGATTCAAGCCCGTGAAATTTGGGCAACAGTTTGATGAAGTGGGGTTTAATTTCAAAATTATCCCCATTGGCTGGTGGAATAGATAGACAGGTAGGAAAGGGTCCACGCACGGATTGGAGAGAGATGCGCGGTGGATTCTGCACACCTACGGGTGGTGGCAGGGTAGTGTTATAATCTGATGGAGACCGTCCATCTCGGTCGATGTGGTGGGTGGAGGGAAAAAGAAGATGAAGAAATACCGACTTTGGAGTCGATAGCACAAAAGCGGACAAGACGGGCACTAGAATCCCGTGTCCAGCCGAGCAAGCACTGTAGGGTTACCTACCACGGCAGCAAGGTTTCGGGAGGCATCGTCCATGCTAATTTCAAATTTTGCCGTAACAGCTAACCCTAACCCCAGAATCGCAACTAGAAAATCAGACGAAACATAATGTAAACACTTTATATCTAAGTGAGTGAGGGAATACAACCATTGTAGACCGGTCCTTCGCTTCTAAAGCTCCGTGTAGTAGTCCCTTCGCTGCGATCATGAACTCTCGGACTCTTTAGAGGCTCCCATGAAGAAATGAACAAGCTTGCATTGAAGTCTTCGAGGCCGAAGATGATCTACGTCGAGGAGACACTAACCCAAGCTACCTCTTCACTAATTGTGGAATTAGTGAAGCAAACACCCTATACTAAATGGCTAGTAGTAGAGGATGATGAAGCAGGAATTTTGCTCATTTTAAATTTATTTTTCTCACACTAATCCTTCACTTAGAAAAAACCTAGCGAGTTTTTTCTTTGATGAAGAAGAAGGAGAAATCTCTCATGATAATAATCAAGTAGAGAATGGCAACCATAGGTGAGTTAACATCATATGTTAACCTTTGTAGAGAGTTATCCATGGCTAGGATAATGGTTGGGTTTATAAATATCTTATGCAAAACTAAACAAGTAGACTTAGTCAATGGCAATCCAAGCTTCTACAAGCTTCATGCCTTGACAAAATCATTTAGTTTTTGAATTACTTAATCCATTAAAAACCCTAGGATTAAACCAAGCATAGTGTATGTCATACACACACCCAAGTTGCATGTATCATCAAGCATGACACAAAACTTTGTACACTTATATATATCACATATATACACATGCACAAATCAAGTGAGAAAAGAAATCTTAAGTGAATGAATATTAGTTAATGTAACTTAATATATCAAATATATAATTATACATTAAATCATTAAATCAACACTTGATTTTATAATCCGGCTATATCACATATAACCGACTAATATCAAATGTAACAACTTATCGAATCAACACTTGATCCGATAACCCGGCTATATCACATATAACCGACCTATGTCACATATAGTGAGAATAGAATACAGTATCACATACAGTATTAATCTCGGTCCCGCACATATCACATATGTGCTCCTACTCCATTTCTCTTGAGCCAGGAAACCTCTGTGTAGGACTCTAAAGACTCGTCAATACGCTGGCAGTAGGCGATGATCATATCAAACACCGACAAGCCGCAAGCGGTCTGCTAAATGTAACGACCACCCGGGTATTGAGCGATCAGAAGATCAACAAGCAAGCCTGCTCGTACTCCTGCGAATCCAATCAGTAACACTACCGTACAGTCCGGTCGCTTGGTCTGATATGTCGCATATCACAGCCTGGGGGTGGTATAACGTCAGACCCCAATAACCTGATAAGTCATGCCTATGCAAGGTCCATAATGGTTCGAGAAACTACTGATAACACTTACCAGTAGATCTCAGCAACCCTGGCCAGGGATTTCCTGTTATGGCCAATCAAGCATAGCGCAACATCTACTCCCAATACCGGGAGAGACGAAACCCCTCCTATCGCTCATTGCCCCCATGTGACTCAGGACTGTACCCAAAAACCACCTTTTTGCACGATCTCTTGACCGCGATATGGTAGAAATCAAAGCACAGTGGGGATCACACAAGACTCTATGACGATCTCGGGTCTACAGACTAATCTGTACTAGTGTCACCAGAGAACTGCTATCCGACGATAGGTATAATACCATCTAGGAGTTCTCGGTGAGTCCGTCCAGTATATCCAGTCTCCACTGAGCACCCGCATACCTTCTCTGATGTCAAACACCAATGGATATGGGATCATCCATCGCCCATCATATGGGTTGAGAAGCGTATACGCTAGTCTACTCTGGAGTATCGATGCCCTGTCTCGATACTCCCACGACTAGGAACATTTGAAGGAAGCACTTACCAACTACCCTGTCCCCACTAGTATGATCTGCATCATAGTCCTGGTAGTCAAGTACTCATCCTATGGGCTTTATCAATATGTAATAGAGAGACAATAAGTGTACATGTTAAGATAAAGTGCAACTAGATAGCATACTATCATGTCGAGCAAGAAATTCATCCCTATATATGTCCAAGCATCCACTACAATATATATCACATGTACAGTAATGGCCTCTACGGCATACATATAACTAACAATATCCCACTTGCACTAAGGCTATTTGTTGTAGTATCCAATACCCAACAATATAGCAGTGGTTGTAGTATCCCATACTCAACCATCCCATAGAAGTCTCTCTAGGGGTAAGGCCTTTGTGAGTGGATCCGCCGTGTGATTCTTCGTGTCTACTTTCCTTATCTCGATCCCGTAGAGATCAACCATCTCCCTGATCAGGTGATACTTGCCTCAGAATATGTCTGGAACGCTGATGGGATCTGCGTTCCTAGGCCAAATCTACAACTCCATTGTTGTCACAATAACAGTTATTGGACGCTCAATGGTAGGAACCTTGTTCATCTCATGAACAAGAAATGCCCAGACAACCACTTTGGCAGCATCATTGGTAGCAATGTATTCAGTCTTTATCGTCTAGTATGTCACGGTATCTAGCTTGGAACTCTTCCAACATACCATTCCTGCACTGAGGGTAAAGACAATGCCTGCGACCGACTCTCAGTTGGCCTTATCACTCTGGAATCTCGAACCAAGAACTTTCTTTTAGTGCTTCTCAAGTACTTAAGAATGTCCTCCACGGCTTTCCAGTGATTCTCCCAAGATCTGATTGATTCCTGATCACTACATCTAGTGAGTCATCTACATCTGGTCTAGTACATAACATCTCATACTCTGATAGAGCCTACTGCCGAAGCATAGGGTATCCCTTGCACGCGAGCTCTCTCCAAATCAGTCTTGGGAGATATGTTTTTGGAGAGAGTGATCCATGAGTAAGTGGGCGAACCACCATGCTTAGAATCATCTATACTAAACCCCTTTAGTATGGTGTTAATGTACCTGGATTTGGGACACTCCCAACTTCCACTTAAATCTATCACCATAGATCATAATCTACAAGATGTAGTAGGTATCATCCAGATCTTCTATTTAGAATCCTTGTGATAAGAGGAGCTTGATCGAGTGTAGCATAGGAAACCATTTCCTATCAAGAGTATGTCATCTACGTACAATACGTGGAAGACAACCTTACTCTCTACAACCTTCTTTTATATATAAGGTTCATCTACTATTTTGATGAAGTCAAACTCTTTGACTGCCACATCAAAACATATGTTCCAACTCCGCGATGCGCGCATTGATCCTGATGGACTTAAGCATAGCTTTGAAAGTCTCAACTTTTCCATTTACACCAATAATCTTCTCAAGATCCATTTGCTCCCAATGAGTTTTACCCCTTTAGGTGCAACATGCAAAGTCATACTTTGATGGTGTACATGGATTCCATCTTTGATCGCATAGCATCCAGCCTTTTCACAGAGTCCCCACTCGTGATGGCCTGCCTGAACCTGGTTGGGCCATCATCTACCATGATGCATTCCTCGCTCCCACTGTCACCAAGAAGACATAGTATCTCTCAAGTGGATGAGGAACCCTACCAGATTCGCGGAGAGCTTGAGGTTCGTTGGAAACTATTGAATCCTTTGGTTTTACCAAATCATCAATTGTTAGTTTGTCTAGCTGGAACTCCTTCCAGTTCTACCTCATGTCCATAAATTTCTTCACAAGAAATTCCTTTTCTAAAAAGGTAGCATGCTGAGAAATAAAACACTTTTTCTCCTCAGAGTGGTAGAAGATATTCCCTTGCGAATGTTCGGGATATCCTAACAAACTTGTACAGTCCTGACCATGCCTCGAGTTTGTCCGGATTTTGCTTTTCAACATAGGCCGGACAACCCCATATCTTAACTCGTTTAAGACATGGCCTCTTCCCATTCCATATCTCATATGGGGTGGTAGGCACTGATTTGGACGTAACCCTATTCAATAGGTATGCAACTTCTCAAGTGCATAACACTAAAAGGAAACAGGTAACTCAGCAGTACTCATCATAAAGCGTGCCATATCTCATAGGGTGCGTTGCCTCCGCCCCGATACACCGTTGTGCTGTGGTGTACTCGAAGGAGTAAGCTGAGAGAGAATCACATTCTCCTTTAAATAATCCAGGAACTCCATGCCTAAGTATTCTCCTCCTCGATCACATCGAAGTACTTTAACACTTCCACCCGTCTGATTCTCAACTTCAAGCTTATATTCCTTGAATTTCTCAAAAGTTTCAGACTCATGTTTCAACATGAACACATGTCCGAATCTTGAGAGATAGTCGATAAATATAATGAAGTACCAAGAACCAACCTTGGCATTTATAGACATAAGACCGTATACATCATCATGTATGCATCCCAAGAGTTCACTAACTCTTTCTTTGTTTCCAGTAAACGGAGTATCGGTCATCTTACCTTTGAGACAAGACTGGCAAGTATCATAAGATGAAAATTCGAATAGATTCTCTTATTCATTCTTATGTAACTTAGCTGGTCGCGTCGCATTGATATGACCTAGTCTACAATGCCTCAAGAAGGATTCGTTCATTTCTGAACTACTCCTCATGTGTGTTCTAGATACTTTGAACTGTGGTTTGATTTAGAACGTATATGCTATTATATAACGTGCCTGATCAAATCAACTCTTGATTCAGGAAAATGTTCATAACATTATCCTCCAATACAAAATTATATCCTTCTTTAACTTAATAAAGAAACTGATGTAATGTCGTATATCAGGTTCAGTATCTAATGACATTTGTTCAGAATCAATGTATTTACCATTTGGTAATACAAGGTGATATTAGCCAACTTGGCTGCAATAATTGCACCATTCTCTAACTCTTAGAGATATATCACCCATTCTCAGTTCTCTACCTTTCTGTAGCCCATGTAACTCTTACATTTATGGGATCCTGATCCGGTATCTCATACCTAGGACGTAGAGGATACTGAGAAACAGTTCTCATTAACGAACACACCCGAAGAAGATGTATCAACATGCACTTTCTTCGATTGGGTGTCATGGGAATCCGGATATTCCCCTATAGTCTGCTCGGACTTATAACAGTTATAAGATAGAGCGGAACCAACGTTCTCTAGCTCAGTATAATAAGCAGGTTCGGTCAATGCATCCATATTATTATCTTGATTAAGGTGTGACATGGTCGCTGCCAGGAGAGAGAGAAGAAAACACTCTGCGTGCGCTCTTGCAGGATTAGATTGGGTATTAGTTTATCTAATCAGGATGGCTCCCACTGTTTTAGTCAAATCTACCTTCAAACCCTAAAATGTAAGACTAGCCGGGATTAATTACACCCTATAAGTTCGCCAATCTTTCAGCCAGGATAGTGTCGGTACTTTGAGGGAGGTTCCCCGTGCTTTCGCACAGACCTAATTAAAATAAACCTCGTTTTTCTAGGGGCGTAACCCCGTTAACACCTTTCTAGACACCTACTTGATCGACTAATTATAATGTGTTAAACTCTCCCAGGAGCAACTCTTACTCCCAGTGGGTATCGGGATCCAAACATCTCATATAAGGTATGCAATCTCATTGAAAATTTCAACACTTGAAATTCTCGATAATATTTTGCCCCTAGCAACTTATGACCTTGGCTAAGGTCAACAAATCATAAGCGCTAGCCAAGTTCAACCCGTCATTTCTTGATTGAATTAAACCCATCCGCGTGACCCTCGGCTAAGGTGAACAAAGCCGCACGACTACCCTAACTCAATCACATCATATATGCTTGCAGATAAGCACTAATTAGCTACCGCACACTATACCTTGGCTAAGGTCAACAAACGCAACACGAATACTAAGAATTACTTATCTGAAATGACGGAGGGCTATGACAGGTTTTTAAGAAAACCTTTTGCGTAATGAACTTGATATCGTCGTAGAATCGAGCGATTTTGTATAAGAGTGTTTTTTAGGCTTTTACTAGTTTTGCTAAAGAGATCACTCCCGGTGAAGGGATCTCGGCTCTTTCCTTATCGAATAAGGTGCAGGATATTTCACAAATACCACCATGCAAAGCAAAAACTATAGAAGCAATCAAAAGGCAAACCGAGTGGGTTGTAGCATCTGCTAGTTTCGCTAAAGAGGTCACTCCCGGTGAAGGGATCTCGGCTCTTTCCTTATCGAATAAGGCGCTGGATATTCTATAAGGAATACCGCTATGCAAAGCAAGAACTATAGCTACCAGTTTTTAAAGCAAGTTTCTACAACATCTTTAGGTTTCTTTTTCATTTTATTTCATTAATCTCATTAATGAAGTCCCATTAATTTTATGCTTCCTAAGCATCACATATGAAACGAAAGCAGCAATATTAATTATATCTCATATATATAATATAGGCATTCGTCTCAGAACATATCAAGTGATCACATCACAGAATATCAGCAGCAGAAGAACATATATGAAATACTGGATATACTAGGAATTCCGTGTTTTAAATAAGCCAATAAAAAACGCGGATTCCACGGTCGCGATGAATAGCCAAACCCACATCCCTAGACCCCTATGAGAGCAGCAAGCAACCCTACCAATTCTAGAGTTAGGAGATCCGGTCTCGACTTCTCGAGATGGTCTCCTACTGGACCCTAGAACCCGGTTACTTGTGCTCCCCGTCTTGGGTCTATCCTAATGTGGAAAAGTAAATAATATACAATGGTGACATCATCCTCAACCCGGAAGTGCCCCAATAAAAAATATTATATACAATGAATTTTACATGAATGAAAATAAAAACCCTCATCTCACATAAAACCCCGGCTATTCAAAACACGACGATCCAATATAACATATCACAGCAACACATAACATTACATGTCATCAACGTAAGTAAATATGCGTATCCCAATTGTCGTTGACATATAGCACCGAAACCAGCGATACACCACATATTACACTTACGGTCCAAGAAAAGAAAGTGAAAAACTACAACAATTGGAATCCGCAACCACTTTAGACATCATAAACCCAATGTATCACATACTTTGGATTTCATACCCAACCAAATGAATTCCTTAGAAATCACATGCCTAACAATTATAATCCCCACATTTTAGTCTCGATATTGAAAACACTTTCCAATAACCTGTCGGGTAATTCAACAAGATTCCCGATAACCTGATTGAATTCTCATCGGAAACTTTAGAAGACGGCCGCACCCCCGATGCCGTCGACGAAGTGCACTAATGCGGAACACCGCTGCCGCGAGCACCCAAACGGATGCTTTTGGCGACGGGGTTCTCCTACAATCACTTGGTCGGGGCTA
The DNA here is from genome assembly GCA_030015575.1 of Agapanthus africanus. Lineage (NCBI taxonomy): Eukaryota > Viridiplantae > Streptophyta > Magnoliopsida > Asparagales > Amaryllidaceae > Agapanthus > Agapanthus africanus. Next base: position 301,144,266 of record JASDDO010000022.1, on the reverse strand, counting down.
TGGGGCGTGGCTATCTAGTAAGGTCACCCGGCGAGTATCTGCGTACACTACGTAATTGCGACGGACTTTTGATCCACATCAAAATTCCGTGTCAACCGATCAATTGAGACTAAACTGCTAGATTTATAAAATTCAAACTAGTTATCTCATAACTATTTATGGATTCTAAATATTGTATCACAATCACAGATATCTAGACGATGTTAAACTTTTCGATCGAATAAACAAGAAACCAAAAATCCCAATAAGCTCAACACTTTAGCGGAGTTCAAAAAGTACCCAGAAACTGCCACATCTCCTATGAACTAACCATAGAAGGGTCAACCAATGCCTCACATGTGGCACCGCTGAACTACCACAAACCCTAGGGTTTGATGGCGGTTCTGACGGTCACATAATCGAGTTAAGGTTTCGTTCTTCTAGAGGGTCCACAGAATCGCTTTTAAAATTTTCTAAAAATTTTAAACTCGGAAAAAAATCCAACTATTGAAAAATTTCTAGCGGGGAAAAATTGGGTTATTGATATCCGTTCGAACTTTTTAACATCGTCTAAATAACCTAAATACATGTTAGAATTACGATTACGAAACACTCTGAATTGCCTTTATAGAAAGTTAACATCACATGAAAATTTAGCAAAAACAAACAACACCTGGAACCCTAAAACCCAGAGACTGGAACACTACCAAAAATTGAAGCCAGAACTCCACTATTCACCCGAGGAGCTCGGATTTTAAGCCATTGTGGCCGGCCACTTTTGGTCAAAATTGCCTCAATTTTTAGTGGTGATCATGCTACATCACATATAACATTCTGCAGTTGTTTAAAACTTTTTTTGAAGACCTTTTAAATTTGACAGAAACCAAGTTTTCGTATCGGGTGTTTTGGAGTAGTTTGTTAGTGTATATGCCCTAGAGGCCATTACTGTATCATACTAGTTTGTATATTACTTAATGGAGCATGGGATATTCACAGTTGTATAGACAATCTTGCTCGAAATAGTAGTTTGCTACTTGATTTGTTTCTACTTTAATGTGTGCATGTGTTTCTTTTAGCATATCGCTTATACATATTAGTGGAGCCCTTAGGATCTTTGCTTGATTACCAGCGTTGTGATGGCAGTCACACTAGTGGAGGCTGGGTAATCTACAAGAACATCCTTATACAGGTCCCTAGTCGTAGGATTATCGATACAGGGCATCGATACTCCAGAGTAGACAAGTGTATACTCTTCTCATCCCAGGAGGGGAGATGTTCTGTCCCACAGCCATCAGTACGTCGTACTGGAGATAGTATGCAGGTGCTCGTTAGGTTACGAGTATACTGGACAGGACTCACTGGAAACTAATGGTTTGGTATTATACCTATCGTCAGTTATCAGTTCCTAGGTGACATGAATACAGCATAGTCCGTTGACTTGACGCTGTCACTTCGCCTCGAGTGTGTTCCCACTGTTCTTAGATTACTACCCTACCACGGCTAAAATGAGTCGTGCAAACAGGTAGTAGTTGGGTGCAGTCCCGAAGCACTTGGAGGCAGAGACGGTTAGACAGGATTCGTCTCTCCCGGTATTGGGGGTTGATATCGCACTGTGTCTAGGAGAGCCATTACACAAAGTCCCTGGCCAGGGCAAGCGAGATATACTGGTAGCGTTTCCAGTGTTATCTCAGGGTGTTCTGGGCTACACTCCGTCACGACTTGTACCGCTATTAGGGGACTGACGTTTACCGACCCTAGTCCCGCCATGCGATACTCTCAGACGAACATACCGGACTGTACGGAGATTGTCACATTCAGGCTCAGTAGGAGTTCATATGGGTTCACCTCATCAGTCTTCTTATCGGCATCTACCTGGGTACCATTACGTATAGCTAGTACCGCTTGTGGCCTGAGGTTAAACTCACTGCCAGCGTAGTGTCGAGTCTTTAGAGTCCCAAACAGAGGGCTATTCGCCTTTGGGAAAAACAGAGAAGAGGTCGCATGGTTTTGCGACAGGGTTCGTTCACATCCGCGCACTTGTGCACGTTTGGTGTCCGGGCAGTTATTACTAGCGGGCTTTGTTTTAAGCCAGATCCTAGTATATGTTTTGGGATTGGTTTTATCTCATTGTATTCGTGTTCCTCGAAACACGGGTGCGGGTGTGTATGCACAGTTGACAGAGGCAGAGGCAGAGGATTCTCATTAGGGTTGTTGACCGTTGACTTTTTCTAAACCCTAATGAGAATAAGAAATATGATTAATAATATTAATTAAGGATTATTGTGCCATGGTTGAGTTGAACATTTGACTTTTGTTGACTTTGTTGACCGGTTGACCATTGTGGACTTGTTGACCATCATCATTTCATTTCAATGACTTTTGTTGACTTGTTGTTCTTTAAAAAATGCATTAAATGCATGAAATGATAATGGTCATTGAAACTAACCACAAAATTCTTAATTATTATTATTATCATCATTATTCTTACTTTTGTGAGCATGGTTGTAAATTATTTCTCATTCTCACTTGCTCACTCTCTCTCATCCAAAGCTCATCCTCTTTCTCTCTTTCAAAGCTCTCATGTCTCATGTGTTGAGAACCATGAGCTATTGAGATAAAACCACTAAAATTCCACTCTACTCACTCTAGAGTTCTAGGTTTAGCAACGCAAGCACTTTAGTTGCCTCTCGGTTGAGGTAGGAGCTCAAGGTAGAGGCTTTCGGGTGGATCCTTCTTCGACAAAGAGGAGACTACGAGGTGGAGCCGTTCAAACCACTCCAAGGAGCAAGAAGAGAAGGAGTTCAAGACCTAGGTATAACCCTCTAATATAGTAGTTAAACTTGTAGTTAGTTTGCTAGGTTTTTGTTTAGGAAAGATCCTCTTTTCTAGTCCATGTTGCCATGTGCCAAAAAATCATTTTTTACCGTTTCCGCCTCCCCGTAAGAACCGGGGTGGGAAACGTGGACTTACAGTGGTATCAGAGCCTAGCTAAACAACAACTAGCATGTTAGCAAAGTATTTAGAATTTCGATCCGAGAAAAAATCGCAAAACACGTCCGAAAACTAAACTTTCAGCCGATTTTTAAAACTTTTCCAAAAATAATTCCACATATCTTAAAAATCGGCTCAGGTTTTTGTAAGAACACATAGCAAAAACGAGCCACTGACTCGGTCAACGCGCCGCGGAACCACGGCAAGAACATGCGTCTCGCCGCGGATCCGCGGCCGAGTTGACTCGGCCGCGACTCGTCTTTGCTGCAGTTTGCTCACTGTTCTGTTTTGGGAATTTTAGGATATTTTGTTTCTGCCCAGATTTTCCAGAGAACAATGTTGTGTTTGGGGTAGTTAAAAATCCGTATTTTTGATCGAAGTTCTGTAGACTTTAGCTAATGGGTTATATCTGTGATGTGATATATGCACTGAACGTCAACTAATCGCTATATGTCGATTAGTGGGGGTTATGCATATCTGTGATCTGTAATGTTGTTGGATTGTGTATATGAACTCGTTGGATTGTCGCGGATGAATAACCGGGGGTTGTGAGATGAGAGTTTTCTTTATCTTTCATTTGATGTAATATGTTAATTGATGTAATATTATTTTATGGCTGCACATCCGGGATGAGGTTGTAGCCGCCATTGTATATTATTTCTTTTACTGTTTTTGCTCCTAGGATAGACCCAAGGTGGGGTGCACAAACTACCGGGTATCTCAAAGTGCCGAGTGGCCTACTCACATTGTTGAGGGAGGTTGCTTCACTTCGGGTACTTGGTGGGTAGTTTGCCGCACCTGTAGGGGTCTAGGGTGGGGTTTGGCTATTCATCGCGACCGTGTAATCCGTCTTTCGTTGCAGGCTCGAACGAAACACGGATTTCTAGTATATCCAATGTGTTCATATGTGATCTGGAATGGCTATCATTACATCTGACTAATGTATATATCTATATATGATATCTAGTAGGCATTGCTTATGTTTTGCATCCGTGCTAGTCCAGCCCCCGCTCTGTCGTTAGTTAAGTAACCTAACGGGTAATGATGGGGCCCCGTGGCGAATGCGGATGGCATAAGCGTACGTCATATTTTCGTTGTTTTCTGCAATGGTAGGATTAATTGATGGAACACATTAAATTAATGCAAGAAAATAAACCAAAGTAAAGTCGTTGGAACAATTTCAAAACCACTCGGTTTCTTTTCAAATCAAAACAACTTTTAAACGCGGAGCTTAAACCACTCCTTTTAAAAGCTATCAGGTTCCTTCGATCATATCAAGTTCACTACGTTCACGGTTTCACCAAAACCATTCGTAGCCCTCCATCATTTCAGTTAAATATTCGGTAGTATTCAAGCTATGTATTTTGACCTACGCCAAGGCATAGTGATTGGTAGCTGCTGAATATTTATCTGTTGCATAGATAGATGCATTGGTTTGAGACAGTCGTACTGCCATTTTGGCCTACGTCAAAGGTATGTACGGGTGGGTTCAAATTAACCTGGTAAATGATGGGTAGAACTTAGCATATGACTTATGATATTTTGGCCTGTAAGTCCACGTTGCCCACCCCGGTGCTTGCGGGGAGGCGGAAAACGGAATAAAAATCGGATTTTTACTACTTTAGGCAACATGGACTAGACAAAGAAGGATCTTTGCTAAACAAAAACAAGCTAAAGCTAACTAGAAACTGGCTAAAGGGTAGAATGGTTATACCTAGGGCTTTATGTCCTTCTCTTCTTGCTCCTTGGAGTAGTAGAAAGGGATCACCTTTGTCGTCTTCTCACGTCGAAGAAGGATCCACCCGAAAGCCTCAACCTTTGGCTTCAACTCCAAGCTAGATGTAACTAGGGTGCTAGAAGTGCTAATCCTAGAACCCTAGATGAGAGTAGAGATTATCAAGAAGAGGTTTTTCTCAAGCTCAAGTGTTTCTCAACACATGAGAGGGGAGAGCTTGAGGAAGAGGAAGAGCAAGAGAGAGAAAGTAAATGATAGAATGAGAGAAAATATGAAGCATTCTCACATATATGTGTGAATTATTATAAATTGATAATTAGTAAGATAATTGTCATGGCTTAATCAAGACATGACCATTATCATTTCATTTTTAATGCAAATTGCAAGGATCAAAGAGCATCTTCCAAATGAAATGATGATGGTCAAAGTGTCAACCTAGGTCAACAAGTCAAGATTGTCAAATGGTCAACAACCATAACCATGCACAATTATATTAAACTAATATCAATTAACAATAATACACACATAAGCATTAGGGTTAATAAAATGACAATGGTCATTAACCCTAATCAAAGTCCTCTCCCTCTGTCTCAAGCAACTGTGCATACGCACCCGTATTCATGATCCGAGGAATACGAATACAAAGAGATAAAACCAATCCCAAATCATATACTAGGATCTGGCTTAAACCAAAGCCCGCTAGTATAAGCTGTCTGGACAACAATCGTGCACAAGTGCGCGGATGTGAACGAACCCTGTCGCAAAACCATGCGACCTCTACTCATTTTGCCTAAAGGCGAATAGCTCTCTGTGTGGGACTCTAAAGACTCGACACTACGCTGGCAGTGGGTTTAACCACAGACCGCAAACGGCACTAGCTGTACGTAACGGTCCCCAGGTAGATGCCGATAAGAAGACTGACGAGGTGACCCCATCTGAACTCCTACTGAGCCTGTATGTGACAGTCTCCGTACAGTCCGGTCTGTTCGTCTGATACATCGCATGGCGGGCCTAGGGGGCGGTGAACGTCAGTCCCCTAATAGCGGTACAAGTCGTGTCGGAGTGTAGCCCAGAACACCCTGAGATAACACTGGAAACCTACCAGTATATCTCGCTTGCCCTGGCCAGGGACTACTTGTGTAATGGCTCTCCTGGACACAGCGCGATGTCAACCCCCAATACCGGGAGAGACGAATCCTGTCTAACCGTCACTGCCTCCAAGTGCTTCGGGACTGCACCCAAAAACTACCTGTTTGCACGACTCCTTTGAGCCGTGGTAGGGTAGTAATCAAAGTGCAGTGGGAACACACTCGAGGCGAAGTGACAGTGTCAAGTCAGCGGACTAAGCTGTACTCATGTCACCTGGGAACTGATAACTGATGATAGGTATAATACCAACCAACAGTTCCCGACGAGTCCTGTCCAGTGTACTCGTAACCTAACGAGCACCCGCATACTATCTCAAGTATGACGTACTGACGGCTGTGGGACAGACCGTCTCCCACACTGGGATGAGAAGCGCATACGCTAGTCTACTCCGGAGTATCGATGCCCTGTCTCGATAGTCCAACGACTAGGGACCTGTATAAGGATGTGCTTATGGATTACCCAGCCCCCACGAGTGTGAGCACCATCACAACGCTGGTAATCAAGCAAAGATCCTAAGGGCTCTACTAATATGTATATCAGCGATATGCTAAAAAACACATGCACATATTAAAGCAGAGACAAACCAAGTAGCATACTACCATTTCGAGCAAGATTGTATATACAACTGTGAATATCCCAAGCTTCCATAAAGTAATATACAAACTAGTATGATACAGTAATGGCCTCTAGGGCATATACACTAACAATCTCCCACTTGCACTAAGGCCATGTACTGGCGTATCGAAGACCTATCATCTCGATCAGCCGCTCGAACTGAGTCTGGGGCAAGGCCTTGGTGAATGGATCTGCTGTGTTATCTTCTGAAGCAACCCTCCGAACCTCGATCTCCTGGCGATCCACGATCTCCCTGATCAGGTGATACCGCCTCAAGATGTGTCTGGATTTCTGATGGGACCTGGGTTCCTTCGCTAAAGCTATAGCCCCGTTGTTGTCGCAATACAGAGGTATTGGGTCAACAATGGACGGAACCACCTGAAGTTCTTTCAAGAACTTCCTCATCCAGACAGCTTCTTTTGCGGCATCAGATGCAGCGATGTATTCCGCTTCCATAGTCGAGTCAGCAACGGTTTCCTGTTTGGAGCTCTTCCAACACACCGCCCCTCCATTGAGGGTGAAGACAAAACCCGACATGGACTTGGAATCATCCTTGTCACTCTGGAAGCTGGAGTCAGCAAAGGCCTCGATCTGGAGGTCTTTTCCGCCATACACCAAGAACATCTCCTTAGTCCTTCTCAGGTATTTGAGAATGTTCTTTACCGCTATCCAATATTTCTCCCCAGGGTTTGACTGATACCTGCTTACCACACTCAGTGCATAAGCCACATCCGGTCTGGTACACAACATCGCATACATTATAGAGCCTACCGCAGAAGCGTAGGGTATAATAGACATGCGATCCCTCTCCAAATCAGTCATGGGAGACATCTCTTTGGAGAGGGTGATCCCGTGACAAGCCGGTAGATTACCGCGCTTGGAATCTTCCATACTGAATCTTTTTAGTATGGTGTCGATGTACCTGGACTGTGAAAGTCCTAATATCCTCTTGGATCTGTCACGGTAGATCCGGATACCCAGAATGTAAGAGGCATCACCCAGGTCTTTCATGGAGAACCTGTGTGACAAGAACCCCTTGACAGATTGTAGCATAGGAATGTCATTTCCTATTAAGAGAATGTCATCCGCGTATAAAACGAGGAATACTACAGTTCTCGCTACAAATCTACAATAGATGCATGGTTCATCTGGATTTTTGATAAAGCCAAATTCCTTGACCGTCTCATCAAAACAGATGTTCCAACTCCGCGATGCCTGCTTTAGTCCATAAATGGACTTAAGCAACTTGCACACCTTTCCGTTGCTCCCACTCTGAAAGAAACCCTCTGGCTGGTCCATATAGACACACTCCTCTAAATGTCCATTTAGAAAAGCTGTCTTTACGTCCATCTGCCAAATCTCATAATCGTGGAAGGCAGCAATGGCAAGAAGGATCCGAATGGATTTCAGCATAGCTACTGGGGAAAAGGTTTCATCATAGTCCAAACCAGGTCTTTGACGAAAACCCTTTGCAACCAGTCTAGCTTTATAGGTCTCAACCTGTCCATCTACACCAATCTTCCTTTTGAAGATCCACTTGCATCCTACGGGTTTTACCCCATCTGGAGCAATGTCCAACGTCCATACTTTGTCGGTGTACATGGACTCCATTTTGGTCCGCATTGCATCCAGCCATTTTACCGAGTCGACGCTCTGAATGGCTTGCTGGAAGCTAGTAGGCTCATCACAATCTATGATGCAATCCTCTCTATCCCCATCAATGAGAAAACCGTAGTATTTCTCGGGCGGATGAGACTGCCTACTACTCCCGCGGAGTGGCGTGGGAATGTCCTGATCTTTCGAACCCTCTGGTTCTACTAAGCTTTCAGTAATAGCTCGTGGTTCTGGAATTTCTTCCAGTTCTATTGCGCTCCCACTTAGTTCTTTTTCTAAGAACTGATGTTCTAGAAAGTGGGCATGGCGAGAAATAAAAACCTTTTGTTCCTCTTCGCAATAGAAGAAATATCCCTTGGAGTTCTTTGGATATCCCACAAACTTGCACTGTACTGAGCGTGCCTCGAGCTTGTCCGCATGCTGCTTTTTTACAAAAGCTGGACATCCCCATGTCTTAATGTGATTAAGATAGGGTCTCTTCCCACACCACATCTGATATGGTGTAGTAGGCACAGTCTTAGTTGGAACTCGGTTCAAAAGGTATGCAGCTGTTTCTAGCGCATATCCCCAGAACGATCGCGGCAACTCAGCGTTACTCATCATGGACCGTACCATATCCAATAGGGTTCGGTTCCGTCTCTCCGATACACCGTTATGTTGCGGAGTGTTTGGAGGAGTAAGCTGAGAGAGAATTCCATTCTCTTTTAAGTAACCCAGGAACTCGGCACTCAAGTATTCACCACCTCGATCAGATCTTAGTGCCTTGATACTTTTGCCTGTTTGTTTTTCTACTTCATTCTTATATTCCTGGAATTTTTCAAAAGCCTCGGATTTATGTTTCATTAAGAAGACATAACCGTACCTTGAAAAGTCATCCGTAAAAGTAATGAAGTAAGAATAACCGCTTCGCGCATGTGTAGACATTGGACCCCATACGTCGCTGTGTACGAGTCCTAAGAGCTCGCTCGCTCTTACTCCGTGTCCAGTGAACGGAGTCTTTGTCATCTTTCCTTTGAGACAGGATTGACAAGTTGCATATGATTGATATTCGAACGGATCCAAATATCCTTCTGTATGTAACTTAGTCAACCTTCTCTCATTGATGTGACCCAGTCTACAATGCCATAAGAAAGTTTTATTGATTTCTGGAGACTTTCTTTTGTGTGTATTCTGGACATTGAAAATCTGTGGTTGGTTTAATACGTATATACCGTTGTTCAATGTACCTGACCCAATCAAAACTTGATTAAGGTGAATGTTTACTACATTACTTACAAATGCAAATTCATAACCTTCTTTAGATAATAAAGATAAAGAAATGATATTACAGGTTGCATTTGGTACATAATAACAACTACGCAAAACCAAAAAGTGTCCATCCGACAATCCCAGGTGATAGTCCCCCATGGCCTCAGCATCCATGCTAGCACCGTTTGCAACTCTGAGGGTCATGTCACCTGCCTTCAAAACTCTACGCTTTCTCAACGCCTATAAAGAATTACAGATATGAGATCCTGATCCGGTATCCAATACCCAGGATGTAGAGTTTATTGATAGACAGTTTTCAATAACATACACACCTGAAGCTGAAGCCGCAACTTGCTTCAAATCCTGTGTTCTGGCCTTCCAAGCCTTGCAATCCTGTTTCCAGTGACCACTTTTGTGACAGTAGAAGCATTCTTCCTTCCCCACCATCTTTCCCGCTACCTTTGTTGCCTTTCCCTTTCCCTTCGTATCCACTTTACTAACACCGCCTCTTGGTTTGGCGGGGGCTTTCTTCTTCTTACCCTTGGCTTTCGTCCTGGATCTAGAAGAGGAAGATCCTCCTACAAACAAAGTGGATGTCTCCCTACCCTTCTGTAGGGTGCCCTCAGCACTCCTCAACATGTTCAGAAGTTCGGAAAGTTCAACCTCCTTTCCTTGCATGTTGAAGTTAAGGATAAACTGGGCATAAGTGGAAGGAAGGGACTGGAGAATCAAATCAGTGTAGAGTTCATTCTCCAACGTGGTCCCAAGGTCCGCGAGCTCCTCTATGTAGCCAGTCATCTTAAGCACGTGTTCCGCTACCGATGATCCGACGGCCAATCTTGCCGAAAATAGCTTCTTCGACACTTCGTATCTTGCGATACGAGACTGCTCTCCATACAGTTCTTTTGTATGGAGAAATATGGACTCTAGGTCCATATTCTCATGTCTCCTCTGATGTTCGTTGTCCATCGAGGCAAGCACGAGGCATTTTGCCTTCGCGCAATCGATCTCCCATGTCTTACGGATTTCTTTATCCGCGACGCTGGAGGTGGGACCTGGGACAGGGGGAGCTTTGGTGGTAAGGACATACCCCAACTTGTCGTAAGTGATTGCCATCTTGACATTCCTGAGCCAATCTTTGTAGTCTGGCCCTGTCAGTATGTTTTTATCTAGTAATAACTTAAGTCCGGTCATGTTGAATGGTCGCTGCAATTAGGAGAGAGAAAAGAAACACTTTAGCATGATGCTCTTGCAAGTTTAGAGTGGTTTTTAGTTTGTCTAAACTGGATGGCTCCCACTATCTCTCGAATCCCTTCTCAAACCGTAAAGAAAGAATTAGTCGGGATCAATCTCACCGTACAATACTTGCTTAACCGTTCAGCCAGGCCAGTGTCGGTACTTCGAGGGAGGTTTTCCAACGCTTTTGCGAAGTTCCTTAATTAAGTAACCTCTTTTCCCTGTGGGCGTAGCCCCTCTAACACCTTTCTAGACACCTACTAGGTTTATAGCATTGATCGTTAAGTGAGAGTTTTCCCGAGGAGTAGCATATACTCACAGTAGGATCGGGATCCAAATATCATCGCGTGGTAAAACTGAAGGAATCCTACCAGAATTATCACACTCCAAATGGTATGCAGCGCTAGCAAGTTTCAGTGCTTATGAAACTCCCGATGTGGATTTTTGCCCCATGCTCTTATGACCTTGACTTTGGCCAAAATATCATAAGTCACATGTCAAGTTCTACCCGTCATTCTCCTGGTTAATTTGGACCCACCCGTACCTACCCTTGACTTTGGCCAAAATGGTAGCACGACTGTCCCAAACCAACGCATCTATCAATGCTGCACATGAATACCCAATAGCTACCAATCACTATGCCTTGACTTTGGCCAAAATACATAGCTTGAATACTTTTTGACCATTCATGTGGAATGACGGAGGGCTACGAATGGTTTTGGCGAAACCGTGAACGTAGTGAACTTGATATAATCGATGGAATGAGATAGATTTTAAAAGGAGTGGTTCAAGCTCCGCGTTTAAAAGATTAGTTTTGAAAAGAACCGAGTGGTTTTCAAAGTGTTCCAATCGGCTTTTACTTGGTTTATTTTCTTGCATTAGTTCTTTTAATGCGTCCCATCATTTAATCCTACCATTGCAGAAAACAACCAAAATATGACGTACGCTTATGCCATTCGCATTCGCCACGGGGCCCCGTCATCACCCGTTAGGTTACTTAACTAACGACAGAGCGGGGGCTGGGCTAGCGCGGCTGTAAAACATAAGCAACGCCTAAATAGTTATCATATATAAATATATAGCAATGATAGACATTACAAATCACAGATGAATACATTAGATATACTAGGAATCCGCAATCCGTTCGAGCCTGCAACGAAAAGCGGATTACACGGTCGCGGTGAATAGCCAATACCCCATCCAAGACCCCTACGGGTGCGGCAAACTACCCGCCAAGTACCCGAAGCGAAGCAACCTCCCTAAACACCGTGAGTAGGCCACTCGGCACTTCGAGATACCCGGTAGTTTATGCACCCCCTCCATGGGTCTATCCTAGGAGTAAAAACAGTAAAAAGAAATATACAATGATGGCTACAACCCCGACCCGGTTGTGCGGCCATACAAATAATATTACATCAATTTACATATTACAATGAATGAAAGAAAAAGAAACACTCATCTCACATCCACCCCGGCTATTCACCGCGGTTTCCCTCAACATGTGCACATTACTATTCCATGTTGCATGACGTCTGATATGCTTACCTTTCTTACATGTCGCATACATCATGTATTGATTATACGCATTGAGATATGTTGTTTCCGTGATATTTCTGGATTTGGTAACCGTGGGTATTTCAAAAGAGAATATATAATTGTGTTAAAAACTCGGTTACCCTTAATATGATATTTCAGTGCGTCCACCATATGTTTTCTCGGTGCTGAGAGCGACATGTGAAACCCGATTCGAGGAGGCGGATGAGGCCGATTGCGGGTACATGGTGGACCCGGTATGGTACCCCGGGGCGAGAACGGTTTCGCTGTGTAGTAGATGGTGGGCCTGGCAGAGGGACTACTACCTACCGGTGATTGGTTGGACCTGGCGGTTATCCAGAGGATACTGACCAGAGTCGATAGATGGATATGGGCGTACTGCCGGGGCCGAGGGCCGATTCCGCAGACATAGCCCGTGGGCTGATCCGGACTGACAGAGCCCGATAGATGAGGATTTACATATCGATGCTAGGCACAGGTTTCATGATGTTTTCCATGATTTGATTATATCCTCGCATTTGCATGCATGATGCTTATTGTCATTGGGTGACGGGTGGACGGGTTCCATGTTTATTGTCATTGGGTGATGGGTGGACGGGTTCCACGTTTATACAGACTTGATCACATACAGACTGGATTTACATCGATCATACTTCATGCAGACATACCTTATACTTATGACATGTTATTACCTGAGTACTTGGCACTACATACATGCTTAGATGTTACATTGCCACTTTATCATGCTTCAGACGTACTCTTGTGGTTTATATTACTGATTGTTTGACCTAGGTTTATGTCTTGCATTCGGTTTCTGCTTGTAGATATTTCTATTCACGAGTTGGCAACTCACCCCCGTTGTGCCACAATTCTTACAGGTTTTGCCGTACAGGTTCCATAGCGGCATTTCTGGCACACTGCTTTCCTTTGCGGGTGATTTTCTTGGTAGGTGGGTTCTTTGTATCAGAACCGCCGTTGTACATGTATTATTCATTGTATCTAGACATTCCATCAACCAAAAACTTGTATATTGTTTCAGACTCAGACGTTAGTGATGTATTATTTCGACCTTAGAGTCGCGCTTAGTAGTGTTATAGTTTTCATGCTTATCTGGGTTTCTTTTGAATTTTGATCCTCGCCAGTCGGCGTTGTATAGTATATTTCTTGTTGTTTATTTATCCTTAAAATGGTTTTAGATTTCTGTGTTTTTGGCTTACTTGGATCAGATGGAGTCCTATAGACTTCATATGGTTCAAGGGCCAGTCACGTGCTCTTTCGGGTCGTGACACTAACACTCACTAAATGAAGTGAACACTCTCATCTAAAGGGCAAGGATAGATGAGGATGATGAAGTAGGATTTTTGCTCTCTTTTATTTTCTTATTCTCACTCATTTTCATCACTTGGAAAAAAACTAGAAAGCTTTTTCCATGAAAGAAAGAAGAAGGAAGAAGAAGATGAATAATTCATAATCAATCCATTTGTGATGAATAATGAAAAGAAGATAATGATGAATAATGCAACCATGGTTGCTAAACCTTTGTAGAGAATTAACCAAGGGCTAGGGTTTGGGTTGGGTTAAAGCATGAGTCACTTGTAAATATCTTTGCAAAAACAAAAAGAAACCTTCTAGAATCATCAAGAAGGAAATAACCCAAAACAAACCCTAACCTTGTTTAATCTCCACTAAATATGTTGCATTAGTTATCATATCATGTTACAATATTATATATCACATATATAATATTTATTGTAACAATATAAAATAATACAATTAACATATATCGCATATATATCAATGTATTACCCGAGTGAGAAAAAGAATCTTTTAGTGAGCTAATATTAGTTAATGTAATTTAATATATCATATATATTATTATACATTAAATTATCGAATCAACACTTGATCCGACAATCCGGCTATATCGCATATAACCGACTAATACAATGACCCGGCTATATCACATATACCCGGCCGATATCTCATATCGCGAGAATCCAATACGGTATCACATACCGCATTATCCTCGGTCCCGCACATATCACATATGTGCTCCTACTCCGTTTTGCCTGAGCCAAGAAACCTCTGTGTAGGACTCTAAAGAATCGTCAATACGCCGGCAGTAGGTGATGATCATATCAAACACCCATAAGCTGCAAGCGGTCAGCTAAACGTAACAGCCACCCAGGTATTGAGCACTCAGAAGATCAACAAGAAAGCCTGTACATTCTCCTGTGAATCCAATCAGTAACACTCCCGTACAGTCCGGTCTCGTCGTCTGATATGTCGCATATCTCGTCTAGGGGTGGTAAACGTCAGACCCCAGTAGCTTGATAAGTCGTGTCGATATGAGGTCTATAACTGTTCGAGAAACCACTGATAACACTTACCAGTAAATCTCAGCAACCCTGGCCAGGGATTTCTAGTTATAGCCAATCGGACACAGCACAACATCAACTCCCTATACCGGGAGAGACGAATCCCCTCCTATCGCTCATTGCTTCCATGTGATTCGGCACTGTACCCAAAAACCACCTTTTTGCACGCCCTCTTGGACGTGGTATGATGGAAATCAAAGCACAGTGGGAATCACACAAGACTCTATGACGATCTTGAGTCAACAGACTACTCTGTACCAGTGTCACCGGAGAACTGCCATCTGACGTGAGGTATAATACCATCTGGGAGTTCTCGGCGAGTCCGTCCAGTGTACCCAGTCTATATTGAGCACCCGTACACCATCCTTGATGTCAAATACCGATGGATATGGGATCATCCATCGCCCATCATATGGGTCAAGATGCGTATATGCTAGTCTACTCTGGTGTATCGATGCCCTGTCTCGATACACCCTCGACTAGGAATAGTTATAGGATGTACTCGTCAACTACCGTGGCCCCACCAGTATGATCTCATCATAGTCCCAGTAGTCGAGTACATATCCTAAGGGCTTTATCAACATGTAATATAGAGACAATCAGAGTACATGTTAAGATAAAGTACAACCAGATAGCATACTACCATGTCGAGCAAGAAAGTCCTCCCTATATATGTCCAAGCATCCATTACAATATACATCGTATGTACAGTAATTGCCTCTAGGGCATACATATAACTAACACTTGTAATATCATATCTGTATCTTTAATGTCTAAAGAAGGTTATGATTTTGCATTTGTAAGCAATGTTGTAAACATTCACCTTAATCATGTTCTGATTGGGTCGGGTACATTAAGCAACGGTATATACGTATTAAACCAACCACAGATTTTCAATGTCCAGAATACACACAAAAGAAAGTCTCCAGAAATAAATCATGCTTTCTTATGGCATTGTAGACTGGGTCACATCAATGAGAGAAGGTTGACGAAGTTACATAAAGAAGGATATTTGGATCCGTTCGAATATCAATCATATACAACTTGTCAATCCTGTCTCAAAGGAAAAATGACAAAGACTCCGTTTACTGGACATAGAGTAAGAGCGAGCGAGCTCTTGGGACTCGTACACAACGATGTATGCGGACCAATGTCTACACATGTGCGAAGTGGTTATTCTTACTTCATTACTTTTACGGATGATTTTTCAAGGTACGGATATGTCTTCTTGATGAAACATAAATCTGAAGCCTTCGAAAAATTCCAGGAATACAAGAATGAAGTAGAAAAACAAACAGGCAAAAGTATCAAGACACTAAGATCTGATCGAGGTGGTGAATACTGGAGTGCCGAGTTCCTGGATTACTTAAAAGAGAATGGAATTCTCTCTCAACTTACTCCTCCATACACCCCACAACATAATGGTGTATCGGAGAGACGGAACCGAACCCTATTGGATATGGTACGTTCCATGACGAGTTACGCTGAGTTGCCGCGATCATTCTGGGGATATGCACTAGAATCGGCTGCATACCTTTTGAACCGAGTTCCAACTAAGACAGTGCCTACCACACCATATCAGATGTGGAGTGGGAAGAAACCCTATCTTCAATATCTGAAGATTTGGGGATGTCCAGCTTTTGTCAAAAAGCAGCATGCGGACAAACTCGAGGCACGCCCAGTACAATGTAAGTTTGTGGGATACCCAAAGAACTCCAGGGGGTATCTTTTCAATTACGCAGAAGAACAAAAGGTTTTTGTCTCTCGTCATGCCCACTTTCTGGAACATCAGTTCTTAGAAAAAGAAACAAGTGGGAGCGCAATAGAACTGGAAGAAATTCCAGAACCATAAGCTATTACTGAAAGCTTAGTGGAACCAGAGGGTTCGAAAGAACAGGACATTCCTGCGCCGCTCCGCAGGAGTAGTAGGCTGTCTCATCCACCCGAGAGATACTACGGTTTTCTCATAGACGGGGATAGAGAGGATTGCATCATTGATAATGATGAGCTGACTAGCTTCCAGCAGGCCATTCAGAGCACTGACTCGGTAAAATGGCTGGATGCAATGCGGACCGAGATGGAGTCCATGTACACCAACAAAGTATGGACTTTGGACGTTGCTCCAGAAGGGGTAAAACCCGTAGGCTGCAAATGGATCTTCAAAAGGAAGATTAGTGTAGATGGACAGGTTGAGACCTATAAGGCTAGACTTGTTGCAAAGGGTTTTCGTCAAAGACCTGGTTTGGACTATGACGAAACCTTTTCTCCAGTGGCTATGCTCAAATCCATTCGGATCCTTCTTGCCATTGCTACCTTCCATGATTATGAGATTTGGCAGATGGACGTAAAGACCGCTTTTCTAAATGGAAATTTGGAGGAGTGTGTCTATATGGACCAGCCAGAGGGTTTCGTTCAGAGTGGGAGCAGCGGGAAAGTGTGCAAGTTGCTTAAGTCCATTTATGAACTAAAGCAGGCATCGCAGAGTTGGAACATCTGTTTTGATGAGACGGTCAAAGAATTTGGCTTTATAAAAAATCCAGATGAACCATGCATTTATAGTAAAGTTGTAGCACGAACTGTCGTATTCCTCGTTTTGTACGTGGATGACATTCTCTTGATAGGAAATGACATTCCTATGCTACAATCTGTCAAAGGTTCTTGTCACACAGGTTCTCCATGAAATACCTGGGTGATGCCTCTTACATTCTGGGGATCCGGATCCATCGTGATAGGTCCAAGAGGATATTAGGACTTTCACAGTCCAGGTACATCGACACCATACTGAAGAGGTTCAGTATGGAAGATTCCAAGCGCGGTAATCTACCAGCTTGTCACGGGATCACCCTCTCCAAAGAGATGTCTCCCAAGACTGATTTGGAAAGGGATCACATGTCTATTATACCCTACGCTTCTGCGGTAGGCTCTATAATGTATGCGTTGTTGTGTACCAGACTAGATGTAGCTTATGCACTGAGTGTGGTAAGCCGGTATCAGTCAAACCCTGGGGAGAAACACTGGATAGCGGTAAAGAACATTCTGAAGTACCTGAGAAGGACTAAGGACATGTTTTTGGTTTACGGCGGAAAAGACTTCCAGATGGAGGCCTTTGCTGACTCCAGCTTCCAGAGTGACAAGGATGACTCCAAATCCATGTCGGGTTATGTCTTTACCCTCAATGGAGGGGCGGTGTGTAGGAAGAGTTCCAAACAAGAAACCGTTGCTGACTCGAAGATGGAAGCGGAATATATCGCTGCATCTGATGCCGCAAAAGAAGCCGTCTGGATAAGGAAGTTCTTGACAGAACTTCAGGTGGTTCCGTCCATTGTTGATCCAATACCTCTGTATTGTGACAACAATGGGGCTATAGCTTTAGCGAAGGAACCCAGGTCCCATCAGAAGTCCAGACACATCTTGAGGCGGTATCACCTGATCAGGGAGATCGTGGATCGCCGGGAGATCGAGGTTCAGAGGGTTGCTACAGAAGATAACACTGCAGATCCATTCACGAAGGCCATACCCCAGACTCAGTTCGAGCGGCTGATCGAGATGATAGGTCTTCGATACGCCAGTACATGGCCTTAGTGCAAGTGGGAGATTTTTAGTGTATATGCCCTAGAGGCCATTACTGTATCATACTAGTTTGTATATTAGTTAATGGAAGCTTGGGATATTCACAGTTGTATAGACAATCTTGCTCGAAATAGTAGTTAGCTACTTGGTTTGTTTCTACTTTAATGTGTGCGTGTGTTTCTTTTAGCATATCGCCTATACACATTAGTGGAGCCCTTAGGATCTTTGCTTGATTACCAGCATTGTGATGGCAGTCACACTAGTGGGGGCTGGGTAATCTACAAGCACATCCTTATATAGGTCCCTAGTCGTAGGATTATCGATACAGGGCATCGATACTCCAGAGTAGACTAGTGTATACTCTTCTCATCCTTGGAGGGGAGATGGTCTGTCCCACAGCCATCAGTACGTCGTACTGGAGATAGTATGCAGGTGCTCGTTAGGTTACGAGTACACTGGACATGACTTACTGGGAACTATTGGTTTGGTATTATACCTATCATCAGTTATCAGTTCCCAGGTGACATGAGTACATCATAGTCCGTTGACTTGACACTGCCACTTCGCCTCGAGTGTGTTCCCACTGTTATTAGATTACTACCCTACCACGGCTCAAATGAGTCGTGCAAACAGATAGTAGTTGGGTGTAGTCCCGAAGCACTTGGTGGCAGAGACGGTTAGACAGGATTCGTGTCTCCCGGTATTGGGGGTTGATATCGCACTGTTTCTAGGAGAGTCATTACACAAAGTCCCTGGCCAGGGCAAGCGAGATATACTGGTAGCGTTTCCAGTGTTATCTCAGGGTGTTCTGGGCTACACTCCGACACGACTTGTACCGCTATTAGGGGACTGACGTTTACCGCCCCTAGGCCCGCCATGCGATACTCTCAGACGAACAGACCGGACTGTACGTAAATTGTCACATTCAGGCTCAGTAGGAGTTCGGATGGGTTCACCTCATCAGTCTTCTTATCGGCATCTACCTGGGGACCATTACGTACAGCTAGTACCGCTTGCGGCCTGTGGTTAAACCCACTTCCTGCGTAGTGTCGAGTCTTTATAGTCCAACAAAGAGGGCTATTCGCCTTTGGGAAAAATAGAGTAGAGGTCGCATGGTTTTGCGACAGGTTTCGTTCACATCCGCGCACTTGTGCACGTTTGGTGTCCGGGCAGTTATTACTAGCGGGCTTTGTTTTAAGCCAGATCCTAGTATATGTTTTGGGATTGGTTTTATCTCATTGTATTCGTGTGCCTCGGAACACGGGTGCGGGTGTGTATGCACAGTTGACAGAGGCAGAGGCAGTGGATTCTCATTAGTGTTGTTGACCGTTGACTTTTTCTAAACCCTAATGAGAATAAGAAATATGATTAATAATATTAATTAAGGATTATTGTGCCATGGTTGAGTTGAACATTTGACTTTTGTTGACTTTGTTGACCGGTTGACCATTGTGGACTTGTTGACCATAATCATTTCATTTCAATGACTTTTGTTGACTTGTTATTCTTTACAAAATGCATTAAATGCATGAAATGATAATGGTCATTGAAACTAACCATCACAATTCTTAATTATTATTATTATCATCATTATTCTTACTTTTTTGAGCATGGTTGTAAATTATTATCTCATTCTCACTTGCTCACTCTCTCTCATCTAAAGCTCATCCTCTTCCTCTCTCTCAAAGCTCTCATGTCTCATGTGTTGAGAACCATGAGCTATTGAGATAAAACCACTAAAACTCCACTCTACTCACTCTAGAGTTCTAGGTTTAGCAAGCCAAGCACTTTAGTTGCCTCTCGGTTGAGGTAGGAGCTCAAGGTAGAGGCTTTCGGGTGGATCCTTTTTCGACAAAGAGGAGACTACGAGGTGGAGCCGTTCAAGCCACTCCAAGGAGCAAGAAGAGAAGGAGTTCAAGACCTAGGTATAACCCTCTAATATAGTAGTTAAACTTGCAGTTAGTTTGCTAGGTTTTTGTTTAGCAAAGATCCTCTTTTCTAGTCCATGTTGCCTTATGTCAAAAAATCATTTTTTACCGTTTCCGCCTCCCCATAAGAACCGGGTTGGGCAACGTGGACTTACGGAGTTTTGGTTTCGTAATCCTAGCAAAGATCATCTAATTTTCTAGCATTGCTCTGATACCACTGTAGGGTTACCTAGCACGGCAACAAGGTTTCGGGAGGCATCGTCCATGCCAATTTCAAATTTTGCCGTAATAGCTAACCCTAACCCTAGAATCGCAACTAGAAAATCCGACGAAACATAATGTAAACACTTTACATCTAAGTGAATGAGGGAATACAACCTTTGTAGACCGGTCCTTCACTTCTAAAGCTCCGTGTAGTAGTCCCTTCGCTGCGATCATGAACTCCTGGACTCTTGAGAGGCTCCCATTAAGAAATGAACAAGCTTGCATTGAAGTCTTCGAGGCCGAAGATGATCTACGTCGAGGAGACACTAACCCAAGCTACCTCTTCATTAATTGTGGAATTAGTGAAGCAAACACCCTATACTAAATGGCTAGTAGTAAAGGATGATGAAGTAGGAATTTTGCTCATTTTAGATTTATTTTTCTCACACTAATCCTTCACTTAGAAAAAACCTAGTGAGCTTTTTCTTTGATGAAGAAGAAGGAGAAATCTCTCATGATAATAATCAAGTAGAGAATGGAAACCATAGGTGAGTTAACATCATATGTTAACCTTTGTAGAGAGTTAACTATGGCTAGGATAATGGTTGGGTTTATAAATATCTTATGCAAAACAAAACAAGTAGACTTAGTCAATGGCAATCCAAGCTTCTACAAGCTTCATGCCTTGACAAAATCATTTAGTTTTTGAATTACTTAATCCATTAAAACCCTAGGATTAAACCAAGCATGGTGTAATTAATACACACACCCAAGTTGCATGTATCATCAAGCATGACACAAAACTTTGTACACTTATATATATCACATATATACACATGCACAAATCAAGTGAGAAAAGAAATCTTAAGTGAATGAATATTTGTTAATGTAACTTATATCAAATATATAATTATACATTAAATCATTAAATCAACACTTGATTTAATAATCCGGCTATATCATATATAACCGACTAATATCAAATGTAACAACTTATCGAATCAACACTTGATCCGATAACCCGGCTATATCACATATAACCGACCTATGTCACATATAGCGAGAATAGAATACAGTATCACATACAGTATTAATCTCGGTCCCGCACATATCACATATGTGCTCCTACTCCGTTTCTCTTGAGCCAAGAAACCTCTGTGTAGGACTCTAAAGACTCGTCAATACGCAGGCAGTAGGTGATGATCATATCAAACACCCACAATCCGCAAGCGGTTTGCTAAACGTAACGGCCACCCGGGTATTGAGCGATCAGAAGATCAACAAGCAAGCCTTCTCATACTCATGCGAATCCAATTAGTAACATTACCGTACAGTCCGGTCTCTTGGTCTAATATGTCGCATATCACAGCCTGGGGGTGGTGTAACGTCATACCCCAATAGCCTGATAAGTCATGCCTATGCAAGGTCCATAACGGTTCGAGAAACTATTGATAACACTTACCAGTAGATCTCAGCAACCCTGGCCAGGGATTTCCTGTTATGGCCAATCGAGCATAGCGCAACATCAACTCCCAATACCGGGAGAGACGTAACCCCTCCTATCGCTCATTGCCTCCATGTGACTCGGGACTGTACCCAAAAACCACATTTTTGCACGATCTCTTGACCGCCGTATGGTCGAAATCAAAGCACAGTGGGAATCACACAAGACTCTATGACGATCTCGGGTCTACAGACTAACCTGTACCAGTGTCATTAGAGAACTGCTATCCGACGATATGTATAATACCATCTAGGAGTTCTCGGCGAGTCCGTCCAGTGTATCCAGTCTCCACTGAGCATCCGTATACCTTCTCTGATGTCAAACACCAATGGATATGGGATCATCCATCGCCCATCATATGGGTCGAGAAGAGTATACGCTAGTCTACTCTGGAGTATCGATGCCCTGTCTCGATACTCCCATGACTAGGAACATTTGAAGGATATACTTACCGACTACCCTGTCCCCACTAGTATGATCTGCATCATAATCCTGGTAGTCAAGTGCTCATCCTAAGGGCTTTATCAACATGTAATAGAGAGACAATAAGTGTATATATTAAGATAAAGTGCAACCAGATGGCAGAGTATCATGTCGAGCAAGAAATTCCTCCCTATATATGTCCAAGCATCCACTACAATATACATCACATGTACCGTAATGGCCTTTAGGGCATACATATAACTAACATGCACTAAGCTGGTTTAGCGCACGTGGCAGCGTGCATGAGAACTTAAAAATTGGTTTGTTTTGAAAAGTGTCGGACGTGAGACAAATCACACAAAAATTGCACAAACAACCCTAGAACTAAAGTTACCTAGGTCAAGTCACTAGACCGCTCCTAGACTTCCAAAGGACAAGCCGCAGGATCAATCTTCTATCACCTCTTTATTACTCTTGTGGCCAGGTAAGTGCCAGGTAAGTGGGAGGTATCCGCTATACGAATCACCGAAATAGCGGGCCTAATTAAGTAACCACTTGCCTTAATCGCACTTGCCTAGATACCATAAAAATGATGCGGATAAGCGATAGATTACCTACGACCTTCCTCTGTCCTTATTGAGCACGATGGTCCTTAGAGTCTTAGTCTAGATATTTTTTAATTAATGTAAGGTGATGCAGATGCTCGTTTTGTGATTTGTGGGGCTTAGGAAGGGTGATGAAATCCCCACCTAATGTGAATTATGATCTTGCTCCTTAAAGTCCGTATTAAAATATGCACAAACCAATTAGAAAACACGCAAAAAGATTTTTTAGTGGCGATATTTTGCAAAGTATCCTGCAGAAAAATATATTATTGTATTTTTCAAAGGAGAGAGAAAGAGATAGAAAAGTTACCAAAGAAATTTGGATGAAGAATTCCCCAACTCCGCCGCCAACCGCCGCAAAATGCACCCTTTTGCCGCGGTTCCGCTGCTATTTAGGGGGTTCTATGTTTAATTTTTTCACCGTGGCCTCTGTTTCTCTTCTGGGTCTTGATGAATGTCCCTGAATATTTATCTCCTCGCTTAAATGACTCCAGATTCCCTCGCAAAAATCGCACACTAATCGTTAAATACACAATTTGCTGTTTTCTTTTATTTTTATGATATGAATCGAATAGGAATTCAACACGAATAGCAAGAAAAAAAATTACGCACGTATCCCCGGCAATGGCTCCATTTGATTGATCGTGAAAAAGTGTTTGTAGAATAACCGTAATCAATAACGGTGTCGCGTGTAGCTAGCCGAGATGAGTATGGGTCGTCCTCAGGGATTTGTGGAACTTTTAATCTTGCTTTAGACATGTTGATTAGAAAAGAGGAAGGAGAATAGAGAATAGTGAAGAATACATTCTAGATCTATGATAAATACGGATGTAGAATATATATTATTCAGATCTTGTTTAAATAAGGATATAGAATATATAAGAATAAGGCTTGTAGGGTTCGTTAGGATTTAGTAGTCATGGATGACTAATAAAGATTACTCCTTTTATCTATTGATAGATTTAAAACTAGATTGATAGTGATGAATGAGAATTAGGGTTCTTGGAAGAAACAAGGGTTTCCACACTATTGACCCTTGTCCTTTCATTGATCTCTATTCATGTCTAGCCCTTAACAAAACAATTATTAATCTGATCTCAAATCGCGGTCGAGACTTGCAATAAATTGGTAGCGCGCCTGATTAGGATGTTAACGATTCTTTTGCTAAAGTTTATAAACTTCATAAGACTTAAGAAGTTAAAATATTTTCTCATCCATTGTTCTACCCTAATCCTACGAACCCTAGCAAGCTAGGAATTACTCACGCATGTTGTGAGAAGAAGAAGAAATGATAGAGAATGAAATCATAATTAAAATGCAGAAAGTAAAAATACAGAAAATAAATAATTAAACAAAATGATCTATCTTTATTAATCAACTTCATAAGTACAAATCCTACGAATTTAGATTACAAGAGGAGGAAGTTAGTCTCGATCTCTGCCTCGTAGGAAGTAGATGCTCCGTCGATTTTCACGTTACCCTATCACGTCGAATCGTGAACCTGTCGTGGATCTCTTGTTCTTTGACAGTGATTTGCTTAGTGTAAAGGTGATGAATTCTAACTTTAGCTCTCGGTCCTTTATATAGCCATCAAATCAGAAATCCTAGATCTCATAGGTTTAGACTTGCCATAAAGATCCACTTTCCAAGTTTTCAGATCCTACGAATTTATTGGCAGATTTTTGATCATGACATCTTGAATATCTTGATCTCTTGACCTGAGCTAAATTTGCACAAAATCTCCATGAATAATGTTAGTAATATTTATTAAATTAGAGAGAGAATCTTAATCACTTTATATGGTAATAAATCTTTAAGAGACTTGATTAAGAATATTTGGTATGATATGCATCTTGTAATTACTAAAATATTATGCATATATTTTGAAATATTATTCTAACCATTTGTATGATATTATATCTTTTAAGAATCTTGATTAGAATATTTGATATGATATGCATATTTTAATTACCAAAATATTATATAAATATTATATGCATATATTTTCCTTCATAATGTTAAATATAATATATAAAAATATGGTAAATAGTATTTTGCAGATAAACACAAATATGTTCTATATTTATAATAAACACTTTTAAATATTTAAGAAAAGTAAGGAAAATGTTATATCAAATGTGCAATATTTTCGTCTGAACACTCACCGGTAAAGCCTTTGCACTGCTGTGACGTAGCCTGTGTGTTCGATTCCTATCAGGCACAATTTTTTATGAATTTTTCTTTTAACTTTTTGGAAGCCCAAAAGATTACACGTGCAATACACAGGGAAATGAAAAGTTCAGAAAAATCAAATATGTGGAAAATGGAGTAAATAGAGATTTAATCAAATGGCACGAATCTCGAGGCCAGAGCCTGAAGATCGACCGACGGTTTAGCCTATAGGGCCAACGGGGACGGTCAGGATATGGCCAAATTGCCTCGTGCTTTGCACACTCATCTCTTCAGCTACCCTTAACTCCTCTGCACTGTTTGATTTCCCTGCAATCAAACAGAGACCTTTCATTTCACAATTTAACACCATTTTAATGCTTTTTAATCCACAATTTTAATACCCAAACCTTAATTCTCCACTATAAATACCACCTTATATTTTGGCTCAGTACCATTCTGAAAATTCTAGCCAAAACTCTCTAAAAAGTTCCTAAGTGCAAGTGGAGTAAAGTGGAGTTAGCGAGCAAGTTGGTTCCAGCGAAGATCGAAGCCAATTCCGGAGCTTCCGCGACGCCCCGAAGCATCCCTCTTCTTCCCCGCTCTTTCCATGAAATTTCTAAACCGTAGGTCTTTCCCAAACTCTCTTTCTCTTCGTTGAAATTAAAACTTATATCGGTAAGTGGAGTTATTACCGATATCCTTTTTCTAAACCCTACCGATATAAGTTTTAATTTCATGATACCTATATAAAAGGATATCGGTAATAACTATTTGGTTTCATAGCATGATACCTATTTGTATGTATAATTGTTTGGAATAAAATCTTTACAATAAAATGTTAGTTATATGTAAGTCCTAGAGGCCATTATTATACATGTGATGTATATTATAGTGGATGCTTGGATATAT
The DNA here is from genome assembly GCA_030015575.1 of Agapanthus africanus. Lineage (NCBI taxonomy): Eukaryota > Viridiplantae > Streptophyta > Magnoliopsida > Asparagales > Amaryllidaceae > Agapanthus > Agapanthus africanus. Next base: position 301,118,452 of record JASDDO010000022.1, on the reverse strand, counting down.
ATATAGAGGACTTTCTTGCTCGACATGATAGTATGCTATCTGGTTGCTCTTTGTCTTAACATGTAGATTAGTATTGTGATACTGTCTTGCTCTCACATGTTGATAAAGCCCTTAGGACGTGCACTTGACTGCCAGGACTATGATGGAGATCATACTAGTGGGGCCAAGGGTAGTACACAAGTACATCCTATAATTGTTCCTAGTCGAGAGTGTATCGAGACATGGCATCGATATTCTAGAGTAGACTAGAATATACGCATCGTGACCCATATGATGGGCGATGGATGATCCCACATCCATTGGTGTTTGACATCAAAGATGGTGTACGGATGCTCAGTGGAGACTGGGTACATTGAACGGACTCGTCGAGAACTCCTAGTTGGTATTATACCTATCGTCAGATAGCAGTTCTCTGGTGACACTGGTACAGGTTAGTCTGTAGACCCGAGATCGTCATAGAGCCTTGTGTGATTCCCACTGTGTTTTGATTTCCACCTTACCACGTTCAAAAGAACGTGCAAAACGGTGGCTTTTGGGTATAGTCCCGAATCACATGGAGGCAATGAGCGATAGGAGGGGATTCGTCTCTCCCGGTATTGGGGGTTGATGTTGCGCTGTGCTCGATTGGCCATAATAGGAAGTCCCTACCCAGGGCTGATACGGAGATTTACTGATAAGTGTTATCAGTGGTTTCTCGACCCGTTATGAGCCTTATATCGGCACGACTTATCGGTTAATGGGGTCTGACATTTACCACCCCTAGACTAGATATGTGACATATCAGACGAAGAGACTGGAATGTACGGTAGTGTTACTGACAGGATTTACAGGAGTTAGAGCGGGCTTGCTTGTTGATATTCTGATCGCTCAATACCCGAGTAGCCATTATGTCCAGCTAGTACCGCTGATGGCTTGTGGGTGGCTGATATGATCATCACCTACTGTCGGCGTATTGACGAGTCTTTAGTCCTACACAGAGCTTTACTGGTTCAGGCAAAACGAAGTAGGAGCACATATGCGATATGTGCGGGACCAGGATTAATATGAGTATGTGATACCGTATTCTATTCTCGTGATTTATGTTATCGGTCGGTTATATGAGATATAGCCGGGTTATCGAATCAAATGTTGATTCGATAAGTCGATACTGTATCGGTCGGTTATATGAGATATAGCCAGGTTATCGAATCAAGTGTTGATTCGATAAGTTGATACAAATAATATTAGTCGGTCATATGAGATATAGCCGGATTATTAAATCAAGTTTTGATTTAATGATTTAATGTATAATTATATATTTGATATTTTAATTTACATTAACTAATATTAGCTCGCTTAAGCATTTCTTTTTCTCACATGTGCACACTTAATATATATGTGATATATATTAATTGTGTTTTCTTTTTTGTGTCATGCTTGATGGCACATGCAACATGGGTGTATGAGACTTACACCATGCTAATGATAATGTAGGGTTTATTTATTTAAAGTAAATCCAAATTAGTTGGAAATTAGTCACATGGCATGAAGCTTGTGGAATCTTGTAGATGCATTGACTTAGTCCACTAATTTTGTTTTACTTAAGATATTTATTAACCCAACCATTATCAAAACTCATGGTTAAGTCTCTACATGAGTTATATGAGATATTTCTCACCCATGGTTGCCATTCACTCTCTCATCTATTATTTGCTTCTTCTTCTTCTTCTTCTTCTTCTTTTTCTTCAAGAGCTTAGCTCTCTAGGTTTTTGAGAGGAGAAGAAAAAGAGTGAGAAAATTAATTCTAAAATGAGCAAAAATCCTACTTCATCATCCTCTACTACATTAGCCATTTAGTTTAGGGTGTTAGCTTCACTAATCCCACATTAGTGAAGAGGTAGCTTGGGTTAGCGTCTCCTCGACGTAGATCATCTTCGGCCTCGAAGACTTCGTGCAAGCTCGTTCCTTTCATCTTATGGAGCCATTCTTGAGTCTGGAAGATCACTACTTGGAGCGAAGGGACTACAACACGGAGCTATTGAAGTGAAAGATCGGTCTACAAAGGTTGTATTTCTAGTTCACTTAGTTGTAAAGTTGTTTACACTTTGTTTCGTCTAAATCTTTAGTTAAGATTCTAGTGTTAGGATTGTTTAGCATGGCAAAATTTTGAAAATGGCATGGACGATGCCTCCCGAACCCTTGCTGTTGTGCTTAACATTTCAACAGTGGTATCAGAGCCAAGCTAGTGATTTAGACGATGCTTGTAGAATTACGAAACCGAAATAACTCCGAAACACTCGAAACTAAAACCTAGATTCTGTCAATATTTTTAAGTCGTCGAAATTTTTGTTAAGCAACTGCAGAATGTTATATGAGATGTAACATGAACACTGAACAAATACGAACTCAATTCAGCGGATTTGACCCAGTGACATAGCCCCAAAAACCGAGCAGGCCGGCCCCATGTGCTCTGTTCTGGTTCGTATTTGTCTGGTGTTCTAGTCTCTGGGTTTTGGTGTTTCAGGTGTTGCTTGTTTTTGTTGAAATTACATGAGATGTTAACTTTCTTTAAAGGCAATTCGGAGTGTTTCGTAGTCATAATTCTAACATTATTTCGTGTTATTTAGATGGTGTTAAAAAGTTCGAACGGATATCAAATACCCACTTTAACCCTCGCTGGAAATTTCCAAGAGTTGGATTTTTTCAAGTTAAAGAACATTCAAAAATCATGCAAGTAATACGATGGACTCTCTAGAAGAACAAAACCCTAACTCAATTCTATGACCGTAAGAACCGCCGCCAAACCCTGGGGTTTGCGGTAGTTCCGCGGCGCCATAGGTGAGGCAAGGGTTGACCCTTCTACGGTTGGTCCATAGTTATTGTGGCATGTTCTGAGTATTTTTAAACTGCTCTCAAGTGTTGAGCTTTTTGGGAAATTTTGGGTGTTTGTTGATTCGATCGGAATGTTTAACATTGTCTAGCTATTTGTGGAATGTGATGCAATATGTGGAATTCATATAGTTAGGCATGAAATCCGAAGTATGTGATATTTCGGGTTTATGATGTCTAAGGTGATTGTGGATTCCAAATGTTGTAGTTTGTCATTTTCTTTTCTGCGACCGTAAGTGTAATATGTGGTGTATCACCGTTTTCGTTGCTATATGTCAACGACAATTGTGATACACATATTTACTTACGTTGATGACATGTGATGTTATGTGTTGCTGTGATATGTTATATTGGATCGTCGTGTTTTGAATAGCCGGGGGTTTATGTGAGATGAGAGTCTTTATTTTCATTCATGTAAAATTCATTGTATGTAATATTCTTTTATTGGGGCACTTTCGGATTGAGGATGATGTCACCATTTTTGTATATTATTTACTTTTCCGCATTAGGATAGACCCAAGGAGGGGAGCACAAGTAACCGGGTTCTAGGGTCTAGTGGGAGACCATCTCGAGGAGTCGAGACCGGGTCTCCTAACCCTAGAATTGGTAGGGTTGCTTGCCGCTCTCGTAGGGGTCTTGGGATGTGGGTTTGGCTATTCATAGCGACCGTGGAATCCGTGTTTTATACTGGCTTAATTTAAAACACGGAATTCCTAGTATATCCAATATTTCATATGTTATCTTCTGCTGCTGATATTCTGTGATGTGATCACTTTATATGACTGAGATGAATGCTTTATTATTGTATATATGATATATAATAAACGTTGCTTATGTTTTGCACCCGTGCTAGTCCCGCCACGCCATGCCGTTAGTTAAGTAACCTAACAGTGCATAACGGGACACTGTGGCGAATGCGGATGGCATAAGCGTACGTTGTATTTTTGTTTCTTCTGTGATGCTTAGGTAGCATAAATGATGGGATTTCATTAACGAGATTAAAGAAAAAGAAAGAAACCTAAAAAGATGTTGTAGAATCATATTTTCAAAAAGGGTAGCTCTAGTTTTTGTTTTGCATAGCTGTATTCCTTGTAGAATATCCAGCACCTCATTCGATGAGGAAAGAGCTGAGATCCCTTCACCGGGAGTGACCTCTTTAGCGAAACTAGTAGATGCTATGTAACATTTCAGAAAATATAAAATATTATTTTTGGAATTTAATATTAAAATATTATATTTCGCGAAAACTACCCGATTTACGAATTTGGGGTTTTCGTAAAATGGCAAAAAAATATACCAATATTTGTGAAATAATTGGAGATTAAAATGATTTATTCATTTAAAAAATATATTTATCAGATTTGGCATTTTTATAATTAATTATGTGCAGTTTGAATAAAAATGGATTAGTGCACTACTAATCGCGATTAAGCAAAATCCATGTTTCTACATTTTTCCATGGTTAGTACACCATGACATGTTGCATTTGGTTGCATGTTGTTTCATTGGTATTTGTTGATATTTGGCTTTTAGAGAAAAGAAAAAGAGAAAAGGGAAAAAGAGTGAATTATTGGAGAGAGAGAGAGTAAGGCATGGGCTTGTGAGGTGGTGAGAATAAGAGAGAGTGAGGATAGGAGAGAGAGGGAGGGCTGCCTCCTTCATTTTCCCCCATTTGTTTTCTTCATCTTCTTCCTCCTCATATTCCCTCCACCTTCACCTCCAAGCATCATCTCAATTTCTTCACCAAAACTCTATACTCCCTTTATTAAAAATGATCCCCACCTCTCTACAAACCCATTGGACCAATCAAAGTTGGATTTTGAAGATTTTGAGCAACTCAAGAAAATTCTTAAGTTGCCAAATGAGGTATAATTCTAGACCCTAGCTAAGTTATTATGTTTAGTGTATTCTAGTTTAGTTTAGAATGTGATTAAGTGTGGATTGTGATCTTAGAAATTTCCTAGATGAGGTTTAGGGTTTGAGTGGTGTTGTGGTGATGTGTAGTGGCTATTACAAGACCTTAGTGTGGATTGTATGGCCGAAAACAGAGAATAGAACCTAAAATATGAACTCAGAAATTTCCCCGTGTCGGTTTTGTGAAGTATGTTGTCCTACAGGGAATCTGGAGCAACCTGGGAAGTTTCTGAGTAAATCTAGCAAGTCCATAGACTTAGGCAAACGGCTAGAAGACCACCCTAAAAATACGAACCCCATCAAAGCACCCTAGGCCGGCGAGCTCGGATCTGGAGGCAATGCCGCCGGATAATTGGTGGTGTCCGGTGTTGAGTTTTTGCCAGTATCTCACACTCCCTATAACCTATCTCATATACTTGCTTGTTTTGTCCCATTTAACCTGAGCTAAAATCTAGGAGCTGTTGTGAGTGTTTTAGGCAAAGTTTTCCGAGGTTTGAATGCTTGGTTTTGATGTTTGGATTTGTATTTGGTTGTTGGGCGTATGTACGTCAACAACAAGGGTTGTTTGGTTGTTTTTGCATGCGTAGGCTATAGGTTCTAGCCTATGAGCGCATCGTGTGCCGTATTGGTTTTCCGTACTTGATTTTAATAGCTTTGCGATTGTATATTGATTGTAGGTACCTTCGCATGGATTTCAAGACGACGAAGTGCATTGACTACGGCTGAACAAGGAGTTCCGCAGGTGAGTAAATTTATATCTACGGGGGAAGTCGGGTGGATGGCGTATAGCACCCCCGCAAATTATAATGGAAACCGATATACATAGAATATGGTTAAGGATACCATGTTAGAAACTTATGGATATGGTTAAAGAATTAGTAGGAGACAAGATATAGCATGACTTAAGGTTATAGTATATGGTTTAGTGTGACATGATATGATAGAAATGATATCTCGAATTGATATATAAGGATGTAAAACATGTGTGTGTGTGTGTGTGTGTGGTGAAAGAGAATCAGTATGAGATTATAGTGGCATGTTATGAGGTTGATAAATATGATATGAGATTAAGAAGATAACTTGATATGAGATATTAATGTGATGAAAAGGGTATACAATGTGATATGATTACTTGGTTTGATATGTCGTTATATGGATGCGAGTCGATATGAGATTGATACGGATGTGACCTGAGAGATAGGTATATATATATATATATATACATATATACATATATACATATATATATATACATATATATATATATATACATATATACATATACATATATATATATATATATATATACATATATACATATACATATATATATATATATATACATACATATATATATATAGATAATGATGTGAATAATGAGTGATATGCCGTACGAGATGTTAGGTCCGTACCCTCATTGTCATATAGGTTGATAGAATCCCTAATTGTTTAATGCTGCCGTACGATGTATTACCGTACGTGATGTTGTGAGGCTGGATGCCGATTGATAGATTCACCGACTCGGTTATGTTATAGATACGTATACCTTATAGTGTTGCGCTTACGATGTACCTTATGCTACGTTCATGATATTCTCATTTCATTACATATACATGTGCTAGTACACCTACACCATTATAGATGATGCGTATGTTACACTTACACGGATTGGCCAGCTCACACACTTTCATCATCTATAATTGCTATGTCACTACACAGTAGAATTGCTACATCATTATGCTATGTTGCACGATATACTTGATATGCTCACATTTCTGTTCTATGTTTGCATATATCATGCTTTACGATTATATGCATTGAGATGCTGTTTTCATGAGATTCTGGATTTGAGAACCGTGGTTATATTTCAAAAGAAAGTATGTATTGTTTTAAAAACCTGGTTTCTCTTGATATGATATTTCGAGACGTCCACCATGAGTTTTCTCGGTTCTGAGATTGGTATGTGAAATCCGATTCGAGGAGCGGTTGGCACCGTCTGCGGGCACATGGTGGACCCGGTAAGGTATCCTGGGGTAAGAAGACTCGTATAGTTAGGCGGTGAGCCTGGCAGGGGAGCACTACCTACCGGTGATAGTATTTAGACTCGGCGGTTATCCGAAGGATACCGACCGGAGTCGTGAGATGATATGGGACGATCCGGACTGCCGGAGCCCGAGAGATGAGGACTCACGTGTCGATGTTGGACATGGGTTTCATGATATTTCGAGTGTCGATGTTGGACACTCAGGTTCCATGATTTTGATGTGTCGTTGATGGACACACGTTGATTGATATCCTCATATTACATGCTTATGCTTTCATGACGTTTCGAGTGTCGATGTTGGACACTTAGGTTCCATGATGTTGCTGTGTCATTGATGGACACGTGGATGATATCCACATGTATACATGCATTTATTATATTGTTGGCATATATGCAGATACGGTCACCCTAGATATCATAGTATTACCTTTATTATATAGTTGACCTAAGAGTCGTTGTTTTATTCGATTTCTACCTGATGATGTTTTCTACTCACGAGTTGGCAACTCACCCCCGTTGTGCCACAGTTCTTGCAGGTTGACCGCATGGATCAGTAGCGGCATCGCTGGCACACAGCTTGCATTCAGGTGATTTGCTTTGGTAGGTGGTACATATTGGATCGTGCCACTCTTGTATTATTATTCCTATTGTATCTAGTCAACTCCATCAATCAAAACTAGTATTTGTATAAATAGTAAGACTTAGAAAGACTTGTGGTTGCGAGACTTAGAGCGATGGGTTATATGTTCGCTTTGGTAGATTGATGTCTTGCTTTATTTACATTATCCTTTGTGTTGATCTTCGCCGTTGGGCGTCGTATACATATATTTTGACTTGCGTGATTGTGATTCCGCCGATTGGCGAAGAGCTAGCTCCCGCTTGGGGATGCCTTTTATATTATCATGTATATGTGGTTTTGGATCAAAATATACAAGGGAGGTGCTGCCCAAAATTTTAAAAAGACGAAACATGTTTTTCAACTAGTAAAATCGACTTGCATTTTTCATGCTCCATTTTCTATGCATTTAAGAAAACATTTGATTTCATCATACCTTTATTTCAAAACTTTACCTCTTTTATTTTCTTTAAAAGGTTTAGATTTCTGGGTTTCGGCTTACTTAATTTACGTTACGCCTTTAGACGTGGCGTGATTTAAGTGCCGGTCATTAACAAAATTTCGGGTCGTGAAAAAGTTGGTATCAGAGCACTAGGTTTAACCTTGGTTCCAGTCTAGGTTTTACTATATGGAGTCTGGGGCATAATCAATTTCGGAACCTAGGCTTGACGTTACGGAACTTAAACTTGAATAGGGGGTATTAGACCCGAATTTTCGTTACATAGGTTGACCCTGATTGATGGAGTAGGTGACTCAAGTAGAGTGACGTATCATGCGTATGTTCCGTGGAATACTTACGGTACGATACTCCGCTTAAGTGACCTTAGGATGTACATATCTTGAGACTTGTGATTCTCTGCATTCCCTTGATCATACATCCATTTGAGATCCTTGATTCTATTCGTTTCCATGATCATACCCTCACTGATTCCGTTCCTCCTTATGATCATGTATCCATTCTGGATCTATTGATTCCTTTCATTCCTTTGATATGTTTCCATCGATACATACTTGAGGTTCCTGTCACCATGGTTTGAGTGCAGATTGAGCTGCTGCTAGTGATATGGTCAGGGCGAGCTCGTTATAGACGAGGACTGACCATCGTGTTTTCTGGTGATATGGGAACGTATCGATTTAGTGTTGTGTTGTGACCTCTCGTTTGAGATGAGTGTTTGGCTTTGCACCGGATGATCGGGCCATTGTTAGAGGCTGCCGGTTGTGAGAGGACTGTTGATGTACAGCCTACCTCAGAGATCGTGATGTCGTCTACCTTGCAGACAGATGACCCAGCTGTTGCTGAGATTGATGTGATGTCGCTTCCAGAGCTTATGAGTTGAGATCGCTGAAGCTTTCAGGCAGAGATGCGACAGAAGATAGCTAGTCTATCTTGAGTTGAGTTGAGCAACTGAGATGATTCGTCTGATTTGATGCACTGACGCAGGCTCAGTTTAGTTGAAGATTTTCAGTGTGGAGAGTCTTACTCAGATCTAGAGTAAGTTGACCAGTTTCGGATAGAGGACCTCACGGTTGTAATAACGAAACGGACATGCGAGAATTTCTTCCTTGCCAGATGCGTTGTGAGTTGATCAAGAACGGACGAATATAGAAAATTCCTCCGATGTTTGGGACGAGTTCCCGAGGACGTGTTCGGCTAGATATCTTCTACAGAGTGATGAAGATACCGAGTTCGTAATTTCGAGTCCGTGTGAGAGATTCCGGATTGAGCTGTTGTTACTCCCCGTTGAGATTAGAGATCTCATATGTATACAGAGGAGTTGGGATACGGCTAGTTCCTGAGGAAATGCTGTGCTTAGAACGCAGATGTCCAGAAAACGAGAAAAGATTATGTAAGAGTACCAGCCTCCGTATAGTTCGGCATAGGAGAGATCAGAAGAGATCTTGAGCAGGTTCCTTCCAGGACACTACTGCGATAAGATTTGCACCGAGGATCAGTTGTGTCACGTGTATTCAGAGGGCCAGAGGCCGACGCCAGTGACGTGCTGCTTTACGAGTGGTCATGCAAATTGGCCGAGAGATGACCAGAGGAGTGTCAGAGCAGAATCGTTTCCGTTAGTACACCTGACCGGGCCGACGAGCCGATGGATTACGAGATTGGTAATCCACAGAGAGGTAAGGACCCAGAGACAGAGGACGCCAGACTGTGAGCAGGAGGCAAGCGGATGTTCTTGCTCTGCCAGTTTTGGGCGCACCGACATTTTTTTCGACATTGTAGGAGGTGTACCTAAAGGTCATTTGTTGCGATTTGCGTTTGTGATCTGAGTATCACGCTTATATCGCTTGGATTTTAGTTTTGATGATTGAGTTTCATGATATGGTTTTCATGCACCATGGATGCACCTACTGGGTATTTACATTTTTGTGCATAGTTATTGCACTTGATATATGTTTTATACACCGTTGTGTTGGGTTATGATTTGTGCATATTTATTGCACTTGATATCGATTTTGTGCCTTGGCTGCACGTGCTTATGATTTTGTGGATTTCATACGGTTGATTTGATTGTGTGCATGTGGTACGCATTCAATTTGATTTTTGCACTCGGTATAGCTCGCATGTGCTTGCAGTGCATTGATACGTGTTTTGTGCACGCAGTGCACACATTTATGATTTTATACACCTTGGTACACTCGGTGTTGTTTTTATATGCATTTGAGTTATTGACGAGTTTCCGTGCATTTGTTACACCGGATTGGTATTTCGTGCACTGGATGCACCGGATTTGTATTTCGTGCACTGGATGCACCGAATTTGTATTTCGTGCATTGGATCCACCGGATTTATACTCCGTATATTGGTTGCACCCGATTTATGTCTTGAGCATTTGTTTCACCAGATTTATGTTTTTGTGCGCGTTTGCACTTGACGTTCGTTTTCGTGCGCTTTACTGCCCTGGGAAATTTTACGGACCTGATGCGCTTGGGTTGGATTTTTGTGCATATTAGGCGCTTGGTATTGGATTTTGTGTGCATCAGATCCACTTGAGTTAAATTTTATTCGTGCATGTTGGATACACATGACTTAGATTTTATTCGTGCATGACGGATGCACTTGATTTGGATTTTTGCACATGTTGGGAGCAAGACATGAGATATGATTTTATGTACACCGGATGCACTCGATTAGGATTTTCATTCATGCAGGTTAGTTGCACTGGGTTGAGATTTTCGTGCACTATAGATGCACTTGATATTGTTGTCGTGCACATCCGTTGCACTGGACAGATGTTTTTGTGCACACCCGTTGCACTTAGTTTTGCTTTTGTGCATATCATGGCACTTGTATTGGATTTGATTTCCGTGTGGACCAGACGCACGTGATTATTGGATACGCCTTTTGGGGCTGATTTTGCACTTGAGCACTTTATTTTCATGATAGGCACTATATTAAGTAGTAGCCGAACATGATTGATCTGAGAACAGTACCTGAGTACTTTGCATGCATAAAAAGTTTACCAAGAGGTTTTCGAAAATGAGCTATAGTCTCGCTATTTCCTACGTGTCCGCGAGCGACACGAACATTTACAAAGGAAAACCTTTTGGGACATTTTAAAAGGGCGGAACGTATATTTGAGCAAAACATATATGAACATATATTTATTACTTTACAAATGAGCGTTCATCACTTGTTCCGTGAGTTACGCATCACGCGGCTATTCAGAAAAATATTTTGCATATGTTTTATTCTGTTTTAGGAGATTTTTCCAAGGATGCGTACTACATACATATTATAGTATTTGACTAGTGCATATTGGATTTCAGTAGTGGATTTCGAGAACTGTATCTCCATTGTAACTCTGATGATTTGCGTGCAAATCCGATGATTTGCGTGACGCTTGACGGAGTTCGATTTTGAGTTTCGTACTCGTTTTCGGGCGCACACGATGCGCTGTGGTATTTCTATATCTTCCGTGATTTCGGTGCCCCGTTAATTTGAGCTGATTATTGAAATGTTTTAGCATTTGGGAGTTTAAATTTAAATTCAGGGATCGAATTTATTTAAGGGGGGAAGATTGTAACATTTCAGAAAATATAAAATATTATTTTTGGAATTTAATATTAAAATAATATATTTCGCGAAAACTACCCGATTTGCGAATTTGGGGTTTTCGTCAAATGGTATAAATATATACCAATATTTGTGAAATAATTGAAGATTAAAATGATTTATTCACTTAAAAAATATATTTATCAGATTTGGCATTTTTATAATTAATTATGTGCAGTTTGAATAAAAATGGATTAGTGCACTACTAATCGCGATTAAGCCAAATCCGTGTTTCTACATTTTTCCATGGTTAGTGCACCATGACATGTTGCATTTGGTTGTATGTTGTTTCATTGGTATTTGTGTTGGATATATGTATGCCCCAGAGGCTATTATATGTATAGTGGATGCTTGGACATGTATATATGTATATTTGATGTATGACTTTCTTGCTCGACATGATAGTATGCTATCTGGTTTTACTTTATCTGACATGTTTACTTGATACTGTTCATTTGATACATGTTGATAAAGCCCTGAGGATATATGCTTAACTTCCATGGCTATTATGAAGATCATACTAGTGGGGCATGTGTAGTCTATAAGCATATGCTTGAATGTTCCTAGTCGTAGGTATATCGAGACAGGACATCGATATTCCAGAGTAGACTAGCGTGTACCTTTCTTGACCCATATGATGGGCGATGGATGATCCCATATCCATCGGTGTTATGACATCGAAGATTGTATACGGGTGCTCAGTGGAGACTGGGTACACTGAACGGACTCACAGAGAATTCCTATATGGTATTATATCTATCGTCGGATAACAGTTCTCTGATGACACTGGTACAGGTTAGTCTGTAGACCCGAGATCGTCATAGAGTCTTGTGTGTTCTCCAACCGTACTTTGATTTCCACCCTACCACGGCTTTACTGAGTCATGCAAACATGTGGCTTTTGGGTATAGTCCCGAGACACATGGAGACAGTGAGCGATAGGAGGGGTTTCGTCTCTCCTGGTATTGGGAGTTGATGTTGTGCTATGTGCGATTGGCTCTGACTTGAAGTCCCTGGCCAGGGCTGATGAGATTTACTGATAAGCGTTATCAATAGTTTCTCGACCGGTCATAGACCATATCGACATGACTTATTGAGTTATTAGGGCTCGACGATTCCATCCTTAGACTTGATATGCAACATATCAGAAGAAGAGACCGGACTGTACGGTAAGTGTTGCCAATGGCTCGACAGGAGTTTTGACGGGTTCGCTTGTTTTTCTTCTGATCGCTCAATACCCGGGTGGCCGTTACGTTTAGCTGACCACTTGCGGCTTGTAAGTGTTTTGATATGATCATCACCTACTGCCGGCGTATTAACGAGTCTTAGAGTCCCACACAGGATTTTTCTAGCTCAGGAGAAATGATGTGGTGTGCATATGTGATATGCGCAGGAGCTCGATTAAATACGAATATGTGATACCGTATTTTAATCGGGCGTTCAATATTGGTTGGGTCGTATTTGGTATGACCGATTTATTAAATCAAGTGTTGATTTAATATTATCTTTTAGCTCACTTTTAATTAATCCTTTTTATTTTGGATGTATGCATGTATGTTCACACATACACATGATGATGTGCATGCACACATACACATATACATATGTGTCATGGTTGATGATACAAAGGAGATGGCAATGCAAGACTTACATGGTTGATAAATATCTCGATTTTGTTAATGATTTAAAGAAAAGGAAATTAGCTATAATGACTCATTTTTCTACACACTTCTTCTTTAACCATTGACTTTAACTATGGTTATATTTCCTTTGTTCTTTAACCCATCCAAATAATATCTAGATATTTAGCCAACCATGGTTATATTTGAGAGTGTCTCGTATATAATCTTTTCTTTTCATTTATTAAAAATAAGTTTTCATTATATTCACAAAAGCTTTTGCCACTTCACCTTCCTCCTTCTTCAAGCTCTCTTGAGTTTTGTTTTGAGTGAGGAACTTAAAAAGGAAGGGTTTGTAAGTGAGTTTACTAACCACATAACCATTCTACACTAACCTAGCCCTTTAGTGTAGAGTATTTGCTTCATTTTGTGAAGCTAAGAGCTTGATCTAGAAATCTCCGGGTGGATCATCGTAGACAACGAAGGACCTTGAGTGGTGTCGTTCCAAGCTTCATGCAAAGCCGTAGGAGTCCTAAAGACCGAAAGAGTTGGCTACAAAGGTTGTATTTCCTTTTCCTTTAGCTTAGACTTCTTATTATGATGATATTACCCTAATCTCTAGTTAGGATTCGTAGTTCATTTGTAATAGCCCTCTAGAATTAAAAGTTCACTACTTTATGATATTGTAACCTTACTAGAGGCGCTACTACACACCAACATGGTATCAGAGCCTAGCTAGAGCTTTAGGGTAAACCGAACGACGTTTAAAATCACAACCGAAAATGAAAAATGACATTTTTGCATGCTCACTGGAAATTTTTTCAAAAGTTGGATTTTTTGTAATTAAAAATATGCAGAAAATAGAGCAGGGTTTTCTATGGATCCCCAAGAAAAACGAGCGCCTAACTCGACACAACGACCGCGGAATCGCGGCCAAATAGGTGTATTTGCGGCGGTTCCGCGACGCCGTTGGTGAGACTTGGACCGTGCGCTCTTGCGTTGATCCGTAGGTATTATATATGCTCTCTGGGAATTTTTATGCAGGTTCAAATGTTGAGATCTATTACTACAATGGGTATGTTGATGTGTTGATGGATATATTTTAACGTCGTCTATGCTTTTCAATTGCTGATATGATATGATGTATAGGATCGTCGTGATCGAATGGCCGGGGTTTTATGTGAGACGAGAGTTTATCTTTTCATTCATGTAAAATTCATTATATATATATTATTCTTTTATTGGAGCACATCCGGGTTGAGGATGATGTCTCCATTGATGTATATTTTACTTTTCCGCATTAGGATAGACCCAAGGAGGGGAGCACGAGTGACCGGGTTTTGGAGTTCAGTGGGAGGCCATCTCGAGGAGTCGAGACCGGGTCTCCTAACTCCAGAATTGGAAGGGTCACTTGCCGCTCTTGTAGGGGTCTAAGGGTGTGGGCTTGGCTATTCATCACGACCGTGGAATCCGTATTTTCTATCGTAGGCTAAATATAAAATACGGAGTTCCTAGTATATCCTATATTTTCATATATGTGTTTCTGCTGCTGATTATTCTGTGATGTGATTGCTTAATATCTGAGACGAATGTGATATTGTTATAAATGTGATATGTAATACTGTTTTTCGTTTCTTTCTGTAATGGCTTAGGAACTTAAATGATGGGAATACATTAATGAGATTAATGTAAAAGAAAAGAAACCTAATGATGCTGTAGAATCGGATTTGAAACCCACTCGGCTCCTTTTTTTTTTATGAAAAAGCAAGTTTTAAAATATGCGGAACTTAAGCCACTCCTTTTCTAAAAACTATTTAGATTCTACAACGAAATCAAGTTCAAAGCGTTAAAGGTTTTCATAAAAACCATCCGCAGCCCTCCGTCATTTTAGGAAGCAGAGTACTTAGTATTCGTGCTACGTATGTTGATTATAGTCAAGGCATAGTGTACGGTAGCTAAGTGATGTCTTTCTACAAAGCATATGATGCGATAAGTTAGGACATTCATGTGATTATGTTGATCATAGGCAAGGGTCATATGGGTGGGTCTAGTTAATCACGAAATGACGGGTAGAACTTGACTAGTGCTTATGATATGTTGACCATAGCCAAGGTCATAAGCATCTAGGGGTAAAAACTATATCGGGAATTTCAAGTGTTGAAATTTGCAATGAGATTGCATACCATCTATATGATAGTTGGATCCCGATCCCACTGTGAGTAAGAGTTACTCCTAGGAGAGTTTTACACTTTACAATTAGCTAATCCAGTAGGTGTCTAGAAAGGTGTTAACGGGGTTTGACCTCTGGGAAAAACGAGGTTTATTTTAATTAGGTCCGTGTGCAAGCATGGGGAACCTCTCTCAAAGTACCGACACTGGCCTGGCTGACCGGTTAGCGAAACTGTAGAATGTAATTAATCCTGGCTAGTTTTCTTTTCAGGTTTGAAAGAAATTTGATAAAAGCAGTGAGAGACATCGATTAGATAAGATAATAACCAATCTGATCTTTGCAAGACCATTTCCCTGAGTGTATTCTTTTCCCTCTCCTAATGGCAGATACCGATGACGGGACTTAAGCTTCTTTTAGAGAAAAAGAAACTGACTGGACCAAATTATAAAGAATGGTTGAGGAACTTGAACATTACACTCACATATGATAAAGTATCATATGTCCTCACTACCAAATCCCCACCCGTCCCAGGACCTGAATCATCTGTTTCGGATAAGGAGATCCGAAAAATATGGGATATTGATTGCAACACGGCCACGTGCCTCGCGCTTGCTTCTATGGACAGTATCCATCAGAAACAACACGAGAAGATGGATGTACAATCCATCTTTCTTCATACAAAGGAGTTGTATGAAGAGCAATCTCGTACTTTACGATATGACACATCTCGGAAGCTATTTCAAATGCGGTTGGCCCCCGGTGCATCAGTAGGAGACCATGTTCTGAAGATGATTGGTCTTATAGAAGAACTTGAGGAACTGGGATGGATTATGGATACTGAGCAATATACATATATTGTTCTACAGTCTCTCTCCCCCGCCTTTGCTCATTTAATAGTGAATTTCAATATGAACGATTTGGAGAAATCATTGCCTGAACTTCTCAATATGTTGAGAAATGCAGAGAGCATGCTTAATATAGCGAAAACTCCCGCTTTTCTTTATGGGCCATCTTCCTCTTCAGTCTCGAAAGCCAAGGCCAAGGGAAAGAAGAAGAAGAATCCCACCAAGCCGAGAGGTGGAGTTGAAAAGGCGAAGGGGAAAGACAAGTCTGGGACCGCGGGAAGTGGAAAAGGAGAATGTTTTTACTGCCACAAGTCGGGACACTGGAAATGCAATTGTGCTTTGTACCTTGCAGATCTCAAGAAGAAGAAGCATGTTGATACTTCCGCTTCAGGTGTGTTTGTAACTGAAAACTGTTTTTCATTAAACTCTACATCTTGGGTAATAGATACTGTTCTGGTTCTCACATCTGTAATTGTATGCAGGGATTGAGAAACAGTAGAGTTTTGAAAAATGGGGACCACACTTTACGCGTTGGAAATGGTTCCAATGTACATGCTGTATCCGTAGGAGAGTATCATCTGGGGTTTCTTTCAGGATGTATTTTGGTTTTGAACCCTTGTTATTTTGTACTTGGTATGCTATGTAATATAATATCCGTAACTTTGTTGGACAATTAAGGATATCATTTTGAGTTGCAAAATAATGTTATGAACATTAACTTTAATCAACAATTGATTGGGTATGGTACACGAAGTAACGAAATTTACGTCCTAAACCAACACACAGTTTTCAATATACAACATACAAATAAAAGAAAGATTTCAGATACAAATGAATCTTTTCTTTGGCATTGTAGACTTGGTCATATTAATGAAACAAGACTAAACAAGCTACATAAAGATGGATATTTAAAACCTTTTGAATATAAATCTTATGCGACTTGTCAGTCTTGTATCAAAGGTAAAATGACCAAAACTCCGTTTATAGGACACGGAGAGAGAGCTACAGAACTCTTAAGCCTCATACATAGTGATGTATGCGGACCAATGTCTACACATGCTAGAGGCGGTTTTTCATACTTCATCACTTTTACTGATGATTTCTCAAGATTCGGACATGTGTTTTTATTGAAGCATAAATCCGAAGCCTTCGAGAAATTTAAGGAGTAAAAACTTGAAGTAGAAAAACAAACTGGCTCGAGTATCAAGAAACTTCGATCAGATCGAGGTGGAGAGTATTTAAGCACTGAGTTTTCAGACTTCTTAAAAGAGAATGAGATTCTCTCTTAGCTCACTCCTCCGCACACACCACAGCACAACGGTGTGTCAGAACGGAGGAATCGTACCCTATTAGATATGGTACGGTCCATGATGAGTGATGCTGAGTTACACTTTCCTTTTGGGGACATGCATTAGAGACATCAATTTATCTATTGAACATGGTTCCATCAAAGACCATGTCTACCACTCCATATGAGATGTGGTGTGGACAGAGACTATCTCTTAAAAGAGTTAGGATATGGGGTTGTCCGGCTTATGTTAAAAAGCAGAATCCGGATAAACTCGAGACACGATCGGTCATGTGTACATTTGTGGAATATCCAAAATATTCATATGGATATCTTTTCTACCACAAGGAGGAACAAAAGGTATTTGTTTCTCAACATGCCACATTTTTGGAAAATGAAATTTTTACAAATAGTACTGATGGCAATGCGGTAGAACTAGAAGAGGTTCTAGAGACACAGATTACTCAGGACGAATTAGTTGAAACTGATGTTGCAGTAGAACTTCAAGAACCTCAGCCGCTCCGGAGATCTAGTAGAACTTCTCACCCGCCGGAGAGATACTATGGGTTTCTCATTGATGGTGATAGAGAAGATTGCATCATGGATGATGATGACCCTACTAGTTTTCAGCAAGCTATCATGAGTGGAGACTCAGTGAAGTGGCTGGATGCCATGAGATCTGAAATGGAGTCCATATACACCAACAAAGTATGGAATTTGGACGTTGCACCTCCTGGGATAAAACCCGTAGGGTGCAAATGGATCTTTAAGAAAAAGATTGGTGTAGATGGACAGGTAGAGACCTATAAAGCAAGACTTGTAGCGAAAGGTTTTCGTCAAAGACCAGGACTGGACTATGATGAAACTTTCTCTCCAGTAGCAATGCTTAAATCCATTCGGATCCTACTTGCTATTTCTGCTCACTACGACTATGAAATCTGGCAGATGGACGTTAAGACTGCATTTCTAAATGGTGATTTAGAAGAGTGCGTTTTTATGGATCAGCCAGAGGGCTTCACAGACAGTGGGAGCAGTGAAAAAGCGTATAGGTTGCTTAAATCCATTTATGGGTTAAAGCAGGCATCTCGGAGCTAGAACATCTGTTTTGATGATACAATCAAAGAGTTTGATTTTATAAAAAATATAGATGAACCATGCATTTATAAGAAAATTGTAGGGAGTACTGTCACTTTCCTCGTATTGTACGTAGATGACATTCTCTTGATAGGAAATGACATTCTTATGCTACAATCGGTCAAATTATTCTTATCACAAAGGTTCTCCATGAAGGACCTGGGTGATGCCTCGTGCATTTTGGGCATAAAGATCTATAGAGATAGATCCAAAAGATTATTAGTATTGTCCCAATCAAAGTACATTGATACCATCCTAAAAAGGTTTAGTATGGAAGATTCCAAGCGTGGTGCCTTGCCCGCTTGCCATGGAATCACTCTTTCTAAGGACTTCTGTTCGAAGACTGATGAAGAGAGAGCTCGCATGAGCATTATACCCTACGCTTCAGCCGTAGGATCTATAATGTATGCGATGATATGTACTCGTCCTGATATAGCTTATGCACTAGCTGTAGTAAGCAGGTATTAATCCAACCCAGGAGAGCAACACTGGATAGCCGTGAAGAGCATTCTTAAGTACTTGCGAATGACTAAAGAATTGTTCTTGGTGTATGGTAATGTGGATCTCCAAATGGAGGCCTTTACCGATTCCAGCTTCCAAAGTGATAAGGATGACAGTAAATCTATCTTAGGGTTTGTATTTACCTTCAATGGAGGGGCGGTATGTTGGAAGAGTTCCAAACAGGATACAGTTGTAGACTCCACGATGGAAGCTGAGTATATTGCTGCAAATGATGCTGCCAAAGAAGCCGTCTGGATGAAGAAGTTCGTTGCAGAGCTAGGAGTAGTTCCAACCATTATTAATCCAATACCATTATATTGTGATAATAATGGAGCTATGGCGTTGGCCAAAGAACCCAGATCCCATCAAAAGTCCAGACACATCCTCAGGCGATATCATTTGATCCGGGAGATAGTTGATCGCTAAAAGATCGAGATTCGGAGAGTAGATACAAAGGATAACACCGCGGATCCACTCACTAAGGCCCTTCCATAGCCGGAACATGAGCGAATTTTTGAGATGTTGGGTATGAGATACGCCAATAATTGGCCTTAGTGCAAGTGGGAGATTGTTGGATATATGTATGCCCTAGAGGCCATTATATGTATAGTGGATGCTTGGACATGTATATATGTATATTTGATATATCACTTTCTTGCTCGACATGATAGTATGCTATCTGGTTTTACTTTATCTGACATGTTTACTTGATACTGTTCATTTGATACATGTTGATAAAGCCCTGAGGATATATGCTTAACTTCCATGGCTATGATGAAGATCATACTAGTGGGGCATGTGTAGTCTATAAGCATATCCTTGAATGTTCCTAGTCATAGGTATATCGAGATAGGGCATCGATATTCCAGAGTAGACTAGCATGTACGTTTCTTGACCCATATGATGGGCGATGGATGATTCCATATCCTTCGGTGTTGTGACATCAAAGATTGTATACGGGTGCTCAGTGGAGATTGGGTACAATGAACGGACTCACAGAGAATTCCTATATGGTATTATATCTATCGTCGGATAGCAGTTCTCTAGTGACAATGGTACATGTTAGTTTGTAGACCTGAGATCGTCATAGAGTCTTGTGTGTTCTCCAACTGTACTTTGATTTCCACCCTACCACGGCTCTACTGAGTCGTGCAAACAGGTGGCTTTTGGGTATAGTCCCGAGACACATGGAGACAGTGAGCGATATGAGGGGTTTCGTCTCTCCCGGTATTGGGAGTTGATGTTGTGCTATGTGCAATTGGCTCTGACTTGAAGTCCCTGGACAGGGCTAATGAGATTTACTGATAAGCATTATCAGTAGTTTCTCGACCGGTCATAGACCATATCGACATGACTTATTGAGTTATTAGGGCTCGACGATTCCATCCCTAGACTTGATATGCAACATATCATACAAAGAGACCGGACTGTACAGTAAGTGTTGCCAATGGCTCGACAGGAGTTTTGACGGGTTCGCTTGTTTTTCTTCTGATTGCTCAATATCCGGATGGCCGTTACGTTTAGCTGACCACTTGCGGCTTGTAGGTGTTTTGATATTATCATCATCTACTGCCGGCGTATTGACGAGTCTTAGAGTCCCACACAGGATTTTTCTAGCTCAGGCGAAATGATGTGGTGTGCATATGTGATATGCAGGAGCTCGATTAAATACGAATATGTGATACCATATTTTAATCGGGTGTTCAATATTGGTTGGGTCGTATTTGATATGACCGATTTATTAAATCAAGTGTTGATTTAATATTATCTTTTAGCTCACTTTTAATTAACCCTTTTTCTTTTGCATGTATGCATGCATGTTCACACATACACATGATGATGTGCATGCGCACATACACACATACATATGTGTCATGGTTGATGATACAAAGGAGATGGCAATGCAAGACTTACATGGTTGATAAATATCTAGATTTTTTAGAAAAGGAAATTAGCTATAATGACTCATTTTTCTATACACTTCTTCTTTGACCTTAACTATGGTTATATTTCCTTTGTTCTTTAACCCATCCAAATAATATCTAGATATTTATCCAACCATGGTTATATTTGAGAGTGTCTCATATATAATCTTTTCTTTTCATTTATTAAAAATAAGTTTTCATTATATTCACAAAAGCTTTTGCCATCTTCACCTTCCTCCTTCAAGCTCTCTTGAGTTTTGTTTTGAGTGAGGAACTTAAAAAGGAAGGGTTTCTAAGTGAGTTTACACACTACATAACCATTCTACACTACCCTAGCCCTTTAGTGTAGAGTGTTTGCTTCATTTTGTGAAGCTAAGAGCTTGATCTAGAAATCTCCGGGTGGATCATCGTAGATGACGAAGGACCTTGAGCGGAGTCGTTCCAAGCTTCCTTTAGCTTAGACTTCTTATTATGATGATATTACCCTAATCTCTAGTTATGATTCGTAGTTCGTTTGTAATAGCCCTCTAGAATTTAAAAGTTCACTACTTTATGATGTTGCAACCTTACTAGAGGCACTACTACACACCAACAATTTGTTGATATTTGGATTTTAGAGAAAAGAAAAAGATAAAAGCGAAAATGAGTGAATTATTGGAGAGAGAGAGTGAGGCATGGGATTGTGAGGGGGTGAGAATAAGAGAGAGTGACGATAGGAGAGAGAGAGAGGGCTGCCTCCTTCATTTCCCCCTTCTGTTTTCTTCATCTTCTTCCTCCTCATATTCCCTCCACTTTCACCTCCAAGTATCATCTCAATTTCTTCACCGAAATCCTATACTCCCTTCATTAAAAATGATCCCCACCTTTCTACAAACCCATTGGACCAATCAAAGTTGTATTTTGAAGACTTTGAGTAACTCAAGAAAATTCTTGAGTTGCCAAATGAGGTATAATTCTAGACCCTAGCTAAGTTATTATGTTTAGTGTATTCTAGTTTAGTTTAGAATGTGATTAAGTGTGGATTGTGGTCTTAGAAATTTCCTAGATGAGGTTTAGGGTTTGAGTTGTGTTGTGGTGATGTGTAGTGGTTGTTACAAGACCTTAGTGTGGATTTTATGGCCAAAAACAGAGAATAGAACCCAAAATATGACCTAGAAATTTTCCCGTGTCGGTTTTGTGAAGTATGTTGGCCTACAGGGAATCTGGAGCAACCTGGGAAGTTTCTGAGTAAATCTAGCATGTCCATGGACCTAGGCAAATGACTAGAAGACCACCCTTAAAATACGAACCCCATCAAAGCACCCTAGGCCGGCGAGCTCGGATCTAGAGGCAATGTCGCCGAATTTTTGGTGGTGTCTGGTGTTGAGTTTTTGCCAGTATCTCACACTCCCTATAACCTACCTCCTATATTTGCTTGTTTTGTCCTATTTAACCTGAGCTAAAATCTGGGAGCTGTTGTGAGTGTTTTCGGCAAAGTTTTCCAAGGTTTGAATGCTCGGTTTTGATGTTTGGATTTGTATTTGGTTGTTGGGCATTTGTACGTCAACAACAATGGTTGTTTGGTTGTTTTTGCATGCGTAGGCTATAGGTTCTAGCCTATGAGTGCACCGTGTGCCGTATCGGTTTTCCGGACTTGATTTTAGTAGCTTTGCGATTGTATATTGATTGTAGGTACCTTCGCGTGGATTCCGAGACGACGAAGCGCATCGACTACGGCTGAACAAGGAGTTCCGCAGGTGAGTAGATTCATATCTACGGGGAAAGTCGGGTGGATGTCATATAGCACCCCCGCAAGGTATAATGGAAACCGTTATATATATATATATATATCTATATATATATATATAGAATATGGTTAAGGATCCATGTTAGAAACTTATGGATATGGTTAAAGAATTAGTAGGAGACAAGATATACCACGACTTAAGGTTATAGTGTATGGTTTAGTGTGACATGATATGATAGAAATGATGTCTTGAATTGATATATAAAGATGTGAAACGTGAATGTGAATCACGATATATATATATATATATATATATATATATATATATATATATATAGTGAAAAAGAATCTGTATGAGATTATAGTGGCATGTTATGAGGTTGAGAAATATGATTTGAGATTAAGAAGATAACTTGATGTGAGATGTTAATATGATGAAAAGAGTATACGGTGTGATATGATGACTTGGTTTGATATGTCGTTATATAGATGCGAGTCGATATGAGATTGATACGGATGTGACCTGAGAGATAGGTATATATATATATATATATGGATAATGATGTGAATAATGAGTGATATGCTGTACGAGACGTTAGGTCCGTACTCTCATTGTCATATAAGTTGATAAAATCCCTAATTGTTTAATGCTTCCGTACGATGTATTACCGTACGTGATGTTGTGACGCTGGATGCCGATTGATAGATTCACCGACTCGGTTATGTTATAGATACGTATGTCTTATAGTGTTGCGCTTATGATGTACCTTATTCTACGTTCATGATATTCCTATTGCATTACATATACATGTGTTAGTACACCAACACCATTATCGATGATGCGTATGTTACACTTACACGGATTGGCCGGCTCACACACTTTCATCATCGATAATCGCTATGTCACTACACAGTAGAATTGCTACATCATTATGCTATGTTGCACGATATACTTGATATGCTCACATTTCTGTTCTATGTTTGCATACATCATGCTTTACGATTATATGTATTGAGATGCTGTTTTCATGATATTCTGGATTTGAGAATCGTGGTTATATTTCAAAAGAAAGTATGTATTGTTTTAAAAACCCGGTTTCTCTTGATATGATATTTCGAGACGTCCATCATGAGTTTTCTCGGTTCTGAGATTGGTATGTGAAACCCGATTCGAGGAGAGGTAGGCACCGGCGGGTATATGGTGGACCTGGTGAGGTACCCCGGGGCAAGAAGACTCGTATAATTAGGCGGCGAGCCTGGCAGGGGAGCACTACCTACCGATGATAGTATTTGGACTCGGCGGTTATCCGGAGGATACCGACCGGAGTCATGAGATGATATGGGCCGATCCGGACTGCCGGAGCCCGAAAGATGAGGATTTACGTATCGATGTTGGACACGGGTTTCATGATATTTCAAGTGTCGATGTTGGACACTCAGGTTCCACGATTTTGATGTGTCGTTGATGGACACACGTTGATTGATATTCTTTTATTACATGCTTATGCTTTCATGATGTTTCTAGTGTCGATGTTGGACACTCAGGTTCCATGATATTGTTGTGTCATTGATGGACACGTGGATGATATCCACATGCATTCATGCATTTATTATATTATTGGCATATATGCAGATACAGTCACCATAGATATCATAGTATTACCTTTATGATATAGTTGACCTAGGAGTCGTTGTTTTATTCGATTTCTACCTGATGATGTTTTCTACTCACGAGTTGGCAACTCACCCCCGTTGTGCCACAGTTTTTGCAGGTTGACCGCATGGATCAGTAGCGGCATCGCTGGCACGCTGCTTGCATTCGGGTGATTTGCTTTGGTAGGTGGTACATATTGGATCGTGCCACTCTTGTATTATTATTCCTATTGTATCTAGTCAACTCCATCAATCAAAACTAGTATTTGTATAAATAGTAAGACTTAGAAAGACTTGTGGTTGCAAGACTTAGAGCGATGGGTTATATGTTCGCTTGGTAGATTGATGTCTTGCTTTATTTACATTATCCTTTATGTTGATCTTCGCCGTTGGACGTCGTATACATATATTTTGACTTGCGTGGTTGTGATTCCGCCGATTGGCGAAGAGCTAGCTCCCGCTTGGGGATGCCTTTTATATTATCATGTATATGTGGTTTTGGATCAAAATATACAAGGGAGGTGCTGCCCAAAATTTTAAAAAGACGAAACATGTTTTTCAACTAGTAAAATCCACTTGCATTTTTCATATTCCATTTTCTATGCATTTAAGAAAACATTTGATTTCATCATACCTTTACTTCAAAACTTCACCTCTTTTCTTTTCTTTAAAAGGTTTAGATTTCTGGGTTTCGGCTTACTTAATTTACGTTACGCATTTAGACGTGGCGTGATTTAAGTGCCGGTCACGAACTAAATTTCGGGTCGTGACATGCTACAACCCATTCGGTTTTGTCTTTTGATTGCTTCTTTTAGTTCTTGCTTTGCATAGCGGTATTTATGAAATATCCCGCACCTTATTCGATAAGGAAAGAGCCGAGACCCCTTCACCATGAGTGACCTCTTTAGCGAAACTAGAAAAAATCCTCAAAAACACTCCTTTTCAAAAATTACTCGATTCTACAACGATATCAAGTTCATTACGCTCATGGTTTTCTTAAAAACCTGCGTAGCCCTCCGTCATTTCAGATAAGTGCTATTTCAGTATCCGTGCTGCGGTAGTTTGGCCTGCATCAAGGCGTAGTGTATGGTAGCTGATTAGTACTTATTCGCAGCATGAGATGTGATTGGATTAGGGTATTCGTACGACATTGTTTGGCCTGCGTCAAGGGTCGTACGGGTGCGTTTAATTCAATCAGGAAATGCACGGGTTGAACTTGACTAGCGGACTATGGATTGTTTGGCCTGCGTCAAGGTCATAGCACGCTAGGGGCAAAAGTATTAATGAGAATTTCAAGTGTTGAAATTTGCAATGAGATTGCATACCTTTTATGAGATAGTTGGATCCTGATACCCACTGCGATTAAGAGTTACTCCTGGGAGAGTTTTACACATGAAAATTAGTCGATCAAGTAGGTGTCTAGAAAGGTGTTAACGGGGTTACGCCCCTGGGGAAAACGAGGTTTATTTTAATTAGGTCCGTGCAAAAGCATGGGGAACCTCCCTCAAAGTACCGACACTGACCTGGCTGAAAGAATGGCGAACTTGTAAGGTGTAATTAATACCGGTTAGTCTTACCTTTTAGCGTTTGAAGGAAGATTTGATAAAAACAGTGGGAGCCATCCTGATTAGATAAAATAATAACCAATCTAATCTTACAAGAGCATACGCTAAGTGTTTTCTTCTCTCTCTCCAGGTAGCGACCATGTCAGGCCTTAATTAAGATAATAATATGGATGTATTGACTGAACCCGCTTGTTATGCTGAGCTGGGGAACGTTGGTTCCTCTCCAACTTATAATTGTTATAAGTCCGAGAAGGAAATAGGAAAATATCCGGATTTCCACGCCACCCAAACGAAGAATGAGCATGTTGATGCATCTTCTTCGGGTGTGATAGTTACCGAGATGTCAAGACCCAAAAATTTAGTTCGTGACCGGCACTTAACTCACGCCACATCTAAAGGTGTAACGTGACTCAAGTAAGCCGAAGCCCAGAAATCTAAAACCTTTTTAAGAAAATAAAAGAGGTAAAGTTTTGAAATAAAGGTATGATGAAATCAAAAGTTTTCTTAAATGCATAAGTAATGGAACATAAAAATGCAAGTGGATTTAGTTGTTGGAAAACATGTTTCGTCTTTTAAAAATTTGGGCAGCACCTCCTTTGTATATTTTGATCCAAAACCACATATACATAATAATAAAGGCATCCCCAAACGGGACCTAGCTCTTCATCAACCGGAGGAATCATAACCACGCAAGACAGAAATATATGTATACGATGCCCAACGACAAAGATCAACACAAAGGATAAGAATAAAGCAAGACATCAACCCAATAAGCGAACATAAACCCTCGCTCTAAGTCTCGCAATCATAAGTCTCTTATAAATCTTACTACTTATACAAATACTTGTTTCTGATTGATGGAGTTGACTAGATACAATAGGAATAATAATACGAGAGTGGCACGATCCAACATGTACCACCTACCAAAGCGAATCACCCGAAAGTAAGCTATGTGCCATCGATGGCGCTACTGATCCATGCGGTCAACCTGCAAGAACTGTGGCACAACGGGGATGATTTGCCAACTTGTGAGTAGAAAACATCAGCAGGTAGAAATCGAATAAACAACGATTTCCTAGGTCAACTATATCATAAAGGTAATACTATGATATCTAGGGTGACCGTATCTGCATATATGCCAACAATATAATCAATGCCTATCTGCATGTGGATATCATCCAACCATATAATCAATGCCTGTATGCATGTGGATCTCATCCACGTGTCCATCAATGACACAACAACGTCATGCATGTAAATATCATAAAAGCATATGCATAAAAGTATGAGGATATAAATCAACGTGTGTCCCTCGCGACACATCAAAATCATGGAACCTGAGTGTCCAACATCGACACTCGAAACATCATGAAACCCGTGTGCAACATCGACACGTAAATCCTCATATACCTCAGGCGCCGCATCCTTAGATCGGCCCTCATATCTATCTCATCTCAGGCGCCGCATACTCTGATCGGCCCTCATCCATCTCATGACTCCGGTCAGTATCCTCCGGATAACCGACGAGTCCAAATACTATCACCGGTAGGTAGTGGTCCCTCTGCCAGGCTCATCGTCTACACCATGAAAATCATATCTCGCCCCGGGGTACCATACTGGGTCCACTATGTACCTACGGACGGTGCCTACCTCTCCTCGAATCAGGTTTCACATGCCAATCTCAGAACGGAGAAAACACATGGTGGATGTCTCGAAATATCATATCACGAGAAACCGGTTTTTTTTAAACAATACATACTTCCTTTTGGAATAACCACGGTTCTCAAATCCAGAAATCTCATGAAAATAGCATCTCAGTGCATATAAATCGTAAAGAATGATGTATGCAAACATATAACAGAAATGTGAGCATATCCGTATATCATGCAACATGGAATAGTGATGTGACATATCATAATGATGTGAGCATAGCAAGTATATCATGCAACATGGAACAGTGATGTGGCAATTCTACTGTGTAAGTGACATAGCAATTATCGATGATGAAAGTGTGTGAGCCGGCCAATCCATGTAAGTGTAACATACGCATCATCGATAATGGTGTAGGTGTACTAGCACAGGTATATGTAATGCAATGAGAATGACATGAATGTAGCATAAAGTACGTCGTCAGCTAAATGCTATAAGGTATACGTATCTAACATGACCGAGTTGGTGAATCTATCAATCGGCATCCAGCCTCACAACATCACGTACGGTATAATCCATCGTACGGCATCCTCTAGTCAAGGGTATGGATCAATCATCAGGTAAAGCTCATCACGTACGGTAATCCATCGTATGGCGACATTAAACCATTAGGGATCCTATCAACCAATATGACACTGAGGGTACGGACCTAACGTCTCGTACGACATATCACTCATGATTCACAACATTATATGTATTAATACCAATATCCCAGGTCGCATCCATAACAATCTCATATCAGGGGACTGACAAAGGTATCAATCCTCTCATATCGACTCGCATCCGTATACCGGCATATCAATCAAGTCATCATATCACATCGTACATTCTTTTCATCACATTAACGAAAACCCTCTGGTTTCATCATAGTCCAAACCAGGTCTTTGACGAAAACCCTTTGCAACCAGTCTAGCTTTATAGGTCTCAACCTGTCCATCTACACCAATCTTCCTTTTGAAGATCTACTTGCATCCTATGGGTTTTACCCCATCTGGAGCAATGTCCAACGTCCATACTTTGTTGGTGTACATGGACTCCATTTCGGTCCGCATTGCATCCAACCATTTTACCGAGTTGACGCTCTGAATGGCTTGCTGGAAGCTAGTAGGCTCATCACAATCTATGATGCAATCCTCTCTATCCCCGTCAATGAGAAAACCGTAGTATCTCTCGGGCGGATGAGACTACCTACTACTCCTGCGGAGTGGCGTGGGAATGTCCTGATCTTTCGAACCCTCTGGTTCTACTAAGCTTTCAGTAATAGCTCGTGGTTCTGGAATTTCTTCCAGTTCTATTGCGCTCCCACTTAGTTCTTTTTCTAAGAACTGATGTTCTAGAAAGTGGGCATGGCGAGAAACAAAAACCATTTGTTTCTCTTCGCAATAGAAGAAATATCCCTTGGAGTTCTTTGGATATCCCACAAATTTGCACTGTACTGAGCGTGCCTCGAGCTTGTCCGCATGCTGCTTTTTTACAAAAGCTGGACATCCCCATGTCTTAATGTGATTAAGATTAGGTCTCTTCCCACACCACATCTGATATGGTGTAGTAGGCACAGTCTTAGTTGGAACTCGGTTCAAAAGGTATGCAGCTGTTTCTAGCGCATATCCCCAGAACAATCGCGGCAACTCAGCGTTACTCATCATGGACCGTACCATATCCAATAGGGTTCGGTTCCGTCTCTCCGATACACCGTTATGTTGCGGAGTGTATGGAGGAGTAAGCTGAGAGAGAATTCCATTCTCTTTTAAGTAACCCAGGAACTCGGCACTCAAGTATTCACCACCTCGATCAGATCTTAGTGCCTTGATACTTTTGCCTGTTTGTTTTTCTACTTCATTCTTATATTCCTGGAATTTTTCAAAAGCCTCGGATTTATGTTTCATTAAGAAGACATAACCGTACCTTGAAAAGTCATCTGTAAAAGTAATGAAGTAAGAATAACCGCTTCGCGCATGTGTAGACATTAGACCGCACACGTCGCTGTGTACGAGTCCTAAGAGCTCGCTCGCTCTTACTCCGTGTCCAGTGAACGGAGTCTTTGTCATCTTTCCTTTGAGACGGGATTGACAAGTTGCATATGATTGATATTCGAACGGATCCAAATATCCTTCTGTATGTAACTTAGTCAACCTTCTCTCATTGATGTGACCCAGTCTATAATGCCATAAGAAAGTTTTATTGATTTCTGGAGACTTTCTTTTGTGTGTATTCTGGACATTGAAAATCTGTGGTTGGTTTAATATGTATATACCGTTGTTCAATGTACCTGACCCAATCAAAACTTGATTAAGGTGAATGTTCACTACATTACTTACAAATGCAAATTCATAACCTTCTTTAGATAATAAAGATATAAAAATGATATTACAGGTTGCATTTGGTACATAATAACAACTACGCAAAACCAAAAAGTGTCCATCCGACAATACCAGGTGATAGTCCCCCACGGCCTCAGCATCCATGCTACCACCGTTTGCAACTCTGAGGGTCATGTCACCTGCCTTCAAAACTCTACGCTTTCTCAACGCCTGCAAAGAATTACAGATATGAGATCCTGATCCGGTATCCAATACCCAGGATGTAGAGTTTATTGATAGACAGTTTTCAATAACATACACACCTGAAGCTGAAGCCGCAACTTGCTTCAAATCCTGTGTTCTGGCCTTCCAAGCCTTGCAATCCTGTTTCCAGTGACCACTTTTGTGACAGTAGAAGCATTCTTCCTTCCCCACCATCTTTCCCGCTACCTTTGTTGCCTTTCCCTTTCCCTTCGTATCCACTTTACTGACACCGCCTCTTGGTTTGGCGGGGGCTTTCTTCTTCTTACCCTTGGCTTTCGCCCTGGATCTAGAAGAGGAAGATCCTCCTGTTAGTGTATATGCCCTAGAGGCCATTACTGTATCATACTAGTTTGTATATTACTTAATGGATGCTTGGGATATTCACCTTGTATATACAATCTTGCTCAAAATAGTAGTATGCTACTTGGTTTGTTTCTACTTCAATGTGTACATGTGTTTATTTCAGTATATCACTTATACGCATTAGTGGAGCCCTTAGGATCTTTGCTTGATTACCAGCGTTGTGATGGCAGTCACACTAGTGGGGGCTGGGTAATCTATAAGCACATCCTTATACAGGTCCCTGGTCGCAGGACTATCGAGACAGGGCATCGATACTCCGGAGTAGACTAGCGTATGCGCTTCTCATCCCAGTGTGGGAGATGGTCTGTCCCACAGCCATCAGTACGTCGTACTGGAGATAGTATACGGGTGCTCGTTGGGTTACGAGTACACTGGACAGGACTCGTCGGGAACTGACAGGTTGGTATTATACCTATCGTCAGTCATCAGTTCCCAGGTGACATGAGTACAGCTTAGTCCGCTGACTTGACACTGGCACTTCGCCTCGAGTGTGTTCCCACTGCACTTTGATCACTACCCTACCACGGCTCAAAGGAGTCGTGCAAACAGGTGGTGGTTGGGTGCAGTCCCGAAGCACTTGGAGGCAGTGACGGTTAGACAGGATTCGTCTCTCCCGGTATTGGGGGTTGACATCGCGCTGTGTCTAGGAGAGCCATTACACGAGTAGTCCCTGGCCAGGGCAAACGAGATATACTGGTAGGTTTCCAGTGTTATCTCAGGGTGTTTTGGGCTTCGCTCCGGCACGACTTGTACCGCTATTGGGGGACTGACGTTTACCGCCCCCTAGGCCCGCCATGCGATGTATCAGACGAACAGACCGGACTGTACGGAGACTGTCACATTCAGACTCAGTAGGAGTACCGATGGGGTTTCACCTCGTCAGCCTTCTTGTCGACATCTACCTGGGGACCGTTACGCACAGCTAGTGCCGCTTGCGGTCTGTGGTTAAACCCACTGCCAGCGTAGTGTCGAGTCTTTAGAGTCCCACACAGAGGGTATTCGCCTCTGGGCAAAACAGAGTAGAGGTCGCATGGTTTTGCGACAGGGTTCGTTCTCATCCGCGCACTTGTGCACGTTTGGAGTCCGGAAGGATATTGCCAGCGGGCTCTGGTTTGAGCCGGATACTGGTATATGATTTGGGGTTGCTTTTATCTCTCAGTATTCATGTTCCTCGGAACAAGGATGCAGGTGTGTATGCACAGTTATTTGAGGAAGAGGAAGAGGACTTTCATTAGGGTTTCGGAACGGGTGCGTATGCACAGTTGACAGTCTTCTTTTTCCAAACCCTAATGGATTTGTATTATATCATTTAATAATATATAATAAAATGAAATTGTGTCATGGTTAGTTTTTGTTGACTTGTTGACCATGGTTGACTTGTTGACCATGGTTGAACTTTTGACCATTATCATTACAAAAGAAAGATGCTCTTGATTCTTGCATTTTCATTTAATGTTTGTAATGATATTGGTCATTCTAAAACTTTCCATCAACCTTTTCATTTTGATTATTATTATTTGATAATTCATTTTCTTTTGGCATTATGGTTGCAAGAAAGAAAATGAGAGCTCATTATCTCATTTAGCTTCTCTCTCTTCATCTTCATCTTCTTCTTCCTCTAGCAAAGAGAAACCTTCTCATGTGTTGAGAATCCTTCTCTTTAAAAACAAAAGCAACCCTTAGACACTCTCTACTCACTCTAAGATCAAGGGTTTAGCAAGCCGGCGATTCTAGTTCACTCCAAGTTCGAGAAAGAGCCCAAAGGTCGAGCCTTCGAGGTGGATCCATCTTCGACGGAAGAAGGCGACAAAGGAGAACCATCAACCTCTACAAAGTTTGAAGACGAAGGAGTTCAAGTTTAGGTATAACCATCTTCATCCGAGTAGCTAAATCTCTTTAGCATGTTTACTAGTTTTAGTTTAGACAACGATCCCGACCTTGTTTAGTCCATGTTGCCTCTTGCGATAAAAATTTATTTTTTTATAACCGTTTCCGCCTCCCCGTAAGAACCGGGGGTCGCAATATGGACTTACAGTGGTATCAGAGCCTAACTAAACTTAAACTAGCTTGGTAGTGAAGTGTAACGAAGTTCGGAACCGAAAAAAACCCAAAAACCATACTTTTTCAAAATCTGAGTTTCTGTTGAAATTTTTTTGGCTCAAAATGAAAAACTTTATACTTGTAAATTCGGCTCAGGGTTTTGTGTGAACACCCAAGAAAAACGATACAGTGATTCGTCCAAACCGCCGCCCTTCCGCCGCATGAGCTAGGCATCCGCCGCGGAAGCGCCGCGCTTTGTCGTGTTCTGTGCATCGTTTTTCGTGCAGTGTGTTTGTGTGTTGGTTTTGGGATTTTTAAAATATATAATATGTGCCCAGATTTTCCAGAACTGAAATTCACTTTTGGGGTCCTATAATTCCGTATTTTTTCCGAACTTCACTGCACTTTGACTATGATGGTTATATCTGTGATGTTTGCATGTATTGAACGTCGGCTAATCGCTATAAGTCGATTAGTCGGGGTTATACATGATCTGTAATGTGCTGGAATGTGTATATGAATGTGTTGGACTGTCGCGGGTGAATAGCCGGGGTGGATGTGAGATGAGCTTTTGTTTTTCTTTCATTCATTGTAAATGTAAATTGATGTAATAATTATTATTTGTTTGGTCGCACAACCGGGTCGGGGTTGTAGCCGTCATTGTATAATTCTTTTTACTGTTTTTGCTCCTAGGATAGACCCATGGAAGGGGTGCACAAACTGCCGAGTACTTGGCGGGTAGTTTGCCGCACCCGTAGGGGTCTTGGGTGGGGTATTTGGCTATTCACCGCGACCGTGTTATCCGCTTTTCGTTTCAGGCTCGAAAGGATTGCGGATTGCTAGTATATCCAATGCATTCATCTGTGATCTGTAATGTCTACTATTGCTATATCTATAACTATTTAGGCGTTGCTTATGTTTTACAGCCGCGCTAGCCCAGCCCCCGCTCTGTCGTTAGTTAAGTAACCTAACGGGTGATGACGGGGCCCCGTGGCGAATGCATATGGCATAAGCGTACGTCATATTTTGGTTGTTTTCTGCAATGGTAGGATTAAATGATGGGACGCATTAAAAGTACTAATGCAAGAATATCACGCATTAAAAAAACTAATGCAAGATAATAAACCAAGTTAAAGTCGTTGGAACAATTTCGAAAAACCACTCGGTTCTTTTCAAAACCAACTTTTAAATGCGGAGTTTGAGCCACTCCTTTTAAAAGCTATCTCGTTCCATCGACCAAATCAAGTTCACTACGTTCACGGTTTCTCCAAAACCATTCGTAGCCCTCCGTCGTTTCACATGAATAGTCAATAGTATTCAAGCTGTGTTTGTTGGCCAAAGTCAAGGCATAGTGATTGGTAGCTATTGGGTATTCATGTGCAGCATAGATAGATGCGTTGGTTTGGAACAGTCGTACTGCCTTGTTGGCCAAAGTCAAGGGTAGGTACGGGTGGATTCAAATTAACCTGGAGAACGACGGGTAGAACTTGACATGTGACTTATGATTTGTTGGCCAAAGTCAAGGTCATAAGAGCATGGGGCAAAAATCCACATCGGGAGTTTCATAAGTACTGAAACTTGCTAGATTTGCATACCATTTGGAGTGTGGTGATTCTGGTAGGATTCCTTCAGTTTCGTCACGCGATGATATTTGGATCCCGATCCTACTGTGAGTATATGCTACTCCTCGGGAAATTTCTCACTTAACGATCAATGCTATAAACCTAGTAGGTGCCTAGAAAGGTGTTAGCGGGGCTACGCCCCCAGGGAAAAGAGGTTCTCTAATTAAGGAACTTCGCGAAAGCGTTGGAAAACCTCCCTCGAAGTACCGACACCAGCCTGGCCGAACGGTTAAGCAAGTATTGTACGGTGGGATTGATCCTGACTAATTCTTCCTTTATGGTTTGAGGAGGGATTCGAGAAACAGTGGGAGCCATCCTGTTTAGACAAACTAAAAACCACTCTAAACTTGCAAGAGCATCATGCTGAGTGTTTCTTCTTCTCTCTCCTAATTGCAGCGACCAATCAACATGACTGGACTTAAGTTACTCCTAGATAAAAACAAATTGACAGGGCCAAACTACAAAGATTGGCTCAGGAATGTCAAGATAGCAATCACTTATGACAAGCTGGGGTATCTTCTTACCACCAAAGCTCCCCCTGTCCCTGGTCCAACTTCCAGCGTCGCGGATAAGGAAATCCGCAAGACTTGGGAGATTGATAGCGCGAAGGCCAAGTGCCTCCTGCTTGCCTCGATGGACAACGAACATCAGAGGAGGCATGAGAATATGGACATGGAGTCCATATTGCTTCATACAAAAGAACTGTATGGAGAGCAATCACGTATCGCAAGATACGAAGCGTCGAAAAAGTTGTTTTCGACAAGAATGGCCGTCGGATCATCAGTAGCCGAGCACGTGCTAAAGATGATCGGCTACATTGAGGAGCTCGCTGACCTAGGGATCACATTGGAGAGTGATCTATATACGGATATAGTTCTCCAGTCCCTTCCTTCCACTTACGCCCAGTTTATAATGAACTTCAACCTACAAGAAAAGGAGGTTGAACTTTCAGAGCTTCTCAACCTGCTGAGGAGCGCAGAGGGCACCCTGCAGAAAGGTAGGGAAACATCCACTTTGTTTGTAGGAGGATCATCTTCTTCTAGGTCCAAGGCGAAAGCCAAGGGAAAGAAGAAGAAAGCCCCCGCCAAACCAAGGGGCGGTGTTAGTAAAGTGGATACAAAGGGAAAAGGTAAAGCAACAAAGATAGCGGGGAAGCTTATGGATAAGGAAGAATGCTTCTTTTGTCATAAGAAAGGACACTGGAAGAATGATTGCAGGGCCTGGAAGGCCAGAACACAGGAATTGAAGCAGGTTGCAGCTTCAGCTTCAGGTGTGTATGTTATTGAAAACTGTCTTTCTATAAACTCTACTTCCTGGGTATTGGATACCGGATCAGGATCTCATATCTGTAATTCTTTGCAGGCGTTGAGAAACCGTAGTGTTTTGAAAGCAGGTGACATGACCCTCAGAGTTGCAAACGGAGCTAGCATGGATGCTAAAGCCGTGGGGGACTATCACCTGGGAATGTCAGATGGACATGTTTTGGTTTAGCGTAATTGCTTTTTTGTACCCAACGCAACTTGTAATATCATTTCTGTATCTTTAGTTTCTAAAGAAGGTTATGAATTTGCGTTTGTAAGTAATGTTGTAAACATTCGCCTTAATCAAGTTTTGATTGGGTCAGGTACTTTGAGTAATGGTATATACGTGTTAAACCAACCACAGATTTTTAATGTCCAGAATACACACAAAAGAAAGTTTCCAGAAATAAATCAGACTTTCTTATGGCATTGTAGATTGGGTCACATCAATGAGAGAAGGTTGACGAAGTTACATACAGAAGGGTATTTGAATGCGTTCGAATATCGGTCGTATGCCACTTGTCAATCCTGTCTCAAAGGAAAGATGACAAAGACTCCGTTTACTGGACATGGAGAAAGAGCGAGCGAGCTCTTGGGACTCGTACACAGTGACGTGTGCGGTCCAATGTCTACACATGCCCGAAGCGGACATTCTTACTTCATTACTTTTACGGATGACTTCTCAAGGTACGGTTATGTCTTCTTAATGAAACATAAGTCCGAGGCCTTTGGAAAATTCCAGGAGTATAAGAATGAAGTAGAGAAACAGACCGGCAAAAGTATTAAGATTCTAAGATCGGATCGAGGTGGAGAATACTTAAGTGCCGAGTTCCTGGAATATTTAAAAGAGAACGGAATTCTCTCTCAGCTTACTCCTCCATACACCCCGCAACATAACGGTGTATCTGAGAGACGGAACCGCACCCTATAGGATATGGTGCGGTCCATGATGAGTAACGCTGAGTTGCCGCGATCATTCTGGGGATATGCGCTAGAATCAGCCGCATACCTTTTGAACCGAGTTCCGACTAAGACTGTGCCTTCCACACCATATGAAATGTGGTGTGGGAAAAGACCCTATCTTAAGCACATTAAGACATGGGGATGTCCGGCTTGTGTCAAAAAGCAGCATGCGGACAAGCTCGAGGCACGCTCAGTACAGTGCAAGTTTGTGGGGTATCCAAAGAACTCAAAAGGATATTTCTTCTACTGTGAAGAGGAACAAAAAGTTCTTGTTTCTCGTCATGCCTACTTCTTGGAAACTGAGTTTTTGGAAAACCAGATAAGTGGGAGCACAGTAGAACTGGAAGAAGTTCCAGAACCACAGACTGTTACTAAAAGTTTGGTGGAACCAGAGGGTTCAACAGAACAGGACATTCCTACGCCGCTCCGCAGAAGTAGTAGACAGTCTCATCCGCCAGAGAGATACTACGGTTTTCTCATAGACGGGAATAGAGAGGATTGCATCATAGATTATGATGAGCCTACTAGCTTCCAGCAGGCCGTTCAGAGCGTTGACTCAGTGAAATGGCTGGATGCAATGCGGACCGAAATGGAGTCCATGTACACCAACAAGGTATGGACGTTGGACATTGCTCCAGACGGGGTAAAACCCGTAGGATGCAAGTGGATCTTCAAAAGGAAGATTGGTGTAGATGGACAGGTTGAGACCTATAAAGCTAGGCTGGTAGCAAAGGGTTTTCGTCAAAGACCTGGCTTGGACTATGACGAAACCTTTTCTCCAGTAGCCATGCTGAAATCCATTCGGATCCTTCTTGCCATTGCTGCCTTCCATGATTATGAGATTTGGCAAATGGACGTAAAGACAGCTTTTCTAAATGGAAATTTAGAGGAGTGTGTCTATATGGACCAGCCAGAGGGTTTCATTCAGAGTGGGAGCAGCGGAAAGGTGTGCAAGTTGCTTAAGTCCATCTATGGACTAAAGCAGGCATCGCGGAGTTGGAACATCTGCTTTGATGAGACAGTCAAAGAATTTGGCTTTATCAAAAATCCAGATGAACCATGCATCTATAGTAGATTTGTAGCGAGAACTGTAGTATTCCTCGTTTTATACGTGGATGACATTCTCTTAATAGGAAATGACATTCCTATGCTACAATCTGTCAAGGGGTTCTTGTCACACAGGTTCTCCATGAAAGACCTGGGTGATGCCTCATACATCCTGGGGATCCGGATCCATCGTGATAGATCCAAGAGGATATTGGGACTTTCTCAGTCCAGGTACATTGACACCATAGTGAAGAGATTCAGTATGGAAGATTCCAAGCGCGGTAACCTACCGGCTTGTCACGGGATCACCCTCTCTAAAGAGATGTCTCCCAAGACTGATTTGGAGAGGGATCGCATGTCTATTATACCCTACGCTTCTGCGGTAGGCTCTA
The DNA here is from genome assembly GCA_030015575.1 of Agapanthus africanus. Classification (NCBI taxonomy): domain Eukaryota; kingdom Viridiplantae; phylum Streptophyta; class Magnoliopsida; order Asparagales; family Amaryllidaceae; genus Agapanthus; species Agapanthus africanus. The sequence goes on along the minus strand of JASDDO010000022.1, from coordinate 301,080,517 downwards.
TAATGTATGCGATGTTGTGTACCAGACCGGATGTAGCTTATGCACTGAGTGTGGTAAGCCGGTATCAGTCTAACCCTGGGGAGAAACACTGGATAGCAGTAAAGAACATTCTCAAGTACCTGAGAAGGACTAAGGAGATGTTCTTGGTGTATGGCGGAAAAGACCTCCAGATCGAGGCCTTTGCTGACTCCAGCTTCCAGAGTGACAAGGATGATTCCAAGTCCATGTCGGGTTTTTTCTTTACCCTCAATGGAGGGGCGGTGTGTTGGAAGAGTTCCAAACAGGAAACCGTTGCAGACTCGACGATGGAAGCGGAATACATCGCTGCATCTGATGCCGCAAAAGAAGCTGTCTGGATGAGGAAGTTCTTGAAAGAACTTCAGGTGGTTCCGTCCATTGTTGATCCAATACCTCTGTATTGCGACAACAATGGGGCTATAGCTTTAGCGAAGGAACCCAGGTCCCATCAGAGATCCAGGCACATCTTGAGGCGGTATCACCTGATCAGGGAGATCGTGGATCGCAAGGAGATCGAGGTTCGGAGAGTTGCTTCAGAAGACAACACTGCAGATCCATTCACCAAGGCCCTGCCCCAGACTCAGTTCGAGCGGCTGATCGAGATGATAGGTCTTCGATACGCCAGTACATGGCATTAGTGCAAGTGGGAGATTGTTAGTGTATATGCCCTAGAGGCCATTACTGTATCATACTAGTTTGTATATTACTTAATGGATGCTTGGGATATTCACCTTGTATATACAATCTTGCTCAAAATAGTAGTATGCTACTTGGTTTGTTTCTACTTCAATGTGTACATATGTTTATTTCAGTATATCACTTATACGCATTAGTGGAGCCCTTAGGATCTTTGCTTGATTACCAGCGTTGTGATGGCAGTCACACTAGTGGGGGCTGGGTAATCTATAAGCACATCCTTATACAGGTCCCTGGTCGCAGGACTATCGAGACCGGGCATCGATACTCCGGAGTAGACTAGCGTATGCGCTTCTCATCCCAGTGTGGGAGATGGTCTGTCCCACAGCCATCAGTACGTCGTACTGGAGATAGTATACGGGTGCTCGTTGGGTTACGAGTACACTGGACAGGACTCGTCGGGAACTGACAGGTTGGTATTATACCTATCGTCAGTCATCAGTTCCCAGGTGACAAGAGTACAGCTTAGTCCGTTGACTTGACACTGGCACTTCGCCTCGAGTGTGTTCCCACTGCACTTTGATCACTACCCTACCATGGCTAAAAGGAGTCGTGCAAACAGGTGGTGGTTGGGTGCAGTCCCGAAGCACTTGGAGGCAGTGACGGTTAGACAGGATTCGTCTCTCCCGGTATTGGGGGTTGACATCGCGCTGTGTCTAGGAGAGCCATTACACGAGTAGTCCCTGGCCAGGGCAAACGAGATATACTGGTAGGTTTCCAGTGTTATCTCAGGGTGTTTTGGGCTTCGCTCCGGCACGACTTGTACCGCTATTGGGGGACTGACGTTTACCGCCCCCTAGGCCCGCCATGCGATGTATCAGACGAACAGACCGGACTGTACGGAGACTGTCACATTCAGACTCAGTAGGAGTACCGATGGGGTTTCACCTCGTCAGCCTTCTTGTCGACATCTACCTGGGGACCGTTACGCACAGCTAGTGCCGATTACGGTCTGTGGTTAAACCCACTGCCAGCGTAGTGTCGAGTCTTTAGAGTCCCATACAGAGGGTATTCGCCTCTGGGCAAAACAGAGTAGAGGTCGCATGGTTTTGCGACAGGGTTCGTTCTCATCCGCGCACTTGTGCACGTTTGGAGTCCGGACGGATATTGCCAGCGGGCTCTGGTTTGAGCCGGATACTGGTATATGATTTGGGGTTGCTTTTATCTCTCAGTATTCATGTTCCTCGGAACAAGGATGCAGGTGTGTATGCACAGTTATTTGAGGAAGAGGAAGAGGACTTTCATTAGGGTTTCGGAACGGGTGCGTATGCACAGTTGACAGTCTTCTTTTTCCAAACCCTAATGGATTTGTATTATATCATTTAATAATATATAATAAAATGAAATTGTGTCATGGTTAGTTTTTGTTGACTTGTTGACCATGGTTGACTTGTTGACCATGGTTGAACTTTTGACCATTATCATTACAAAAGAAAGATGCTCTTGATTCTTGCATTTTCATTTAATGTTTGTAATGATATTGGTCATTCTAAAACTTTCCATCAACCTTTTCATTTTGATTATTATTATTTGATAATTCATTTTCTTTTGGCATTATGGTTGCAAGAAAGAAAATGAGAGCTCATTATCTCATTTAGCTTCTCTCTCTTCATCTTCATCTTCTTCTTCCTCTAGCAAAGAGAAACCTTCTCATGTGTTGAGAATCCTTCTCTTTAAAAACAAAAGCAACCCTTAGACACTCTCTACTCACTCTAGGATCAAGGGTTTAGCAAGCCGGCGATTCTAGTTCACTCCAAGTTCGAGAAAGAGCCCAAAGGTCGAGCCTTCGAGGTGGATCCATCTTCGACGGAAGAAGGCGACAAAGGAGAACCATCAACCTCTACAAAGTTTGAAGACGAAGGAGTTCAAGTTTAGGTATAACCATCTTCATCCGAGTAGCTAAATCTCTTTAGCATGTTTACTAGTTTTAGTTTAGACAACGATCCCGACCTTGTTTAGTCCATGTTGCCTCTTGCGATAAAAATTTGTTTTTTTATAACCGTTTCCGCCTCCCCGTAAGAACCGGGGGTCGCAATATGGACTTACACCTCCTACAAACAAAGTGGATGTCTCCCTACCCTTCTGTAGGGTGCCCTCAGCACTCCTCAGCATGTTCAGAAGTTCGGAAAGTTCAACCTCCTTTCCTTGCATGTTGAAGTTAAGGATAAACTGGGCGTAAGTGGAAGGAAGGGACTGGAGAATCAAATCAGTGTAGAGTTCATTCTCCAACGTGGTCCCAAGGTCCGCGAGCTCCTCTATGTAGCCAGTCATCTTAAGCACGTGTTCCACTACCGATGATCCGACGGCCAATCTTGCCGAAAATAGCTTCTTCGACACTTCGTATCTTGCGATACGAGACTGCTCTCCATACAGTTCTTTTGTATGGAGAAATATGGACTCTAGGTCCATATTCTCATGTCTCCTCTGATGTTCGTTGTCCATCGAGGCAAGCACGAGGCATTTGGCCTTCGCGCAATCGATCTCCCATGTCTTACGGATTTCTTTATCCGCGACGCTGGAGGTGGGACCTGGGATAGGGAGAGCTTTGGTGGTAAGGACATACTCCAACTTGTCGAAAGTGATTGCCATCTTGACATTCCTGAGCCAATCTTTGTAGTTTGGCCCTGTCAGTATGTTTTTATCTAGTAATAACTTAAGTCCGGTCATGTTGAATGGTCGCTGCAATTAGGAGAGAGAAAAGAAACACTTTAGCATGATGCTCTTGCAAGTTTAGAGTGGTTTTTAGTTTGTCTAAACTGGATGGCTCCCACTGTCTCTCGAATCCCTTCTCAAACCGTAAAGAAAGAATTAGTCGGGATCAATCTCACCGTACAATACTTGCTTAACCGTTCAGCCAGGCCAGTGTCGGTACTTCGGGGGAGGTTTTCCAACGCTTTTGCGAAGTTCCTTAATTAAGTAACCTCTTTTTCCTGTGGGCGTAGCCCCGCTAACACCTTTCTAGACACCTACTAGGTTTATAGCATTGATCGTTAAGTGAGAGTTTTTCCGAGGAGTAGCATATACTCACAGTAGGATCGGGATCCAAATATCATCGCGTGGTAAAACCGAAGGAATCCTACCAGAATTATCACACTCCAAATGGTATGCAGCGCTAGCAAGTTTCAGTGCTTATGAAACTCCCGATGTGGATTTTTGCCCTATGCTCTTATGACCTTGACTTTGGCCAAAATATCATAAGTCACATGTCAAGTTCTACCCGTCATTCTCCTGGTTAATTTGGACCCACCCGTACCTACCCTTGACTTTGGCCAAAATGGTAGCACGATTGTCCCAAACCAACACATCTATCTATGCTGCACATGAATACCCAATAGCTACCAATCACTATGCCTTGACTTTGGCCAAAATACATAGCTTGAATACTTTTTGACCATTCATGTGGAATGACGGAGGGCTACGAATGGTTTTGGCGAAACCGTGAACGTAGTGAACTTGATATAATCGATGGAACGAGATAGCTTTTAAAAGGAGTGGTTCAAGCTTCGCGTTTAAAAGTTTAGTTTTGAAAAGAACCGAGTGGTTTTCAAAGTGTTCCAATCGACTTTTACTTGGTTTATTTTCTTGCATTAGTTCTTTTAATGCGTCCCATCATTTAATCCTACCATTGCAGAAAACAACCAAAATATGACGTACGCTTATGCCATTCGCATTCGCCACGGGGCCCCGTCATCACCCGTTAGGTTACTTAACTAACGACAGAGCGGGGGCTGGGCTAGCGCGGCTGTAAAACATAAGCAACGCTTAAATAGTTATCATATATAAATATATAGCAATGATAGACATTACAAATCACAGATGAATACATTGGATATACTAGGAATCCGCAATCCGTTCGAGCCTGCAACGAAAAGCGGATTACACGGTCGCGGTGAATAGCCAATACCCCACCCAAGACCCCTACGGGTGCGGCAAACTACCCGCCAAGTACCCGAAGCGAAGCAACCTCCCTCAACACCGTGAGTAGGCCACTCGGCACTTCGAGATACCCGGTAGTTTGTGCACCTCCTCCATGGGTCTATCCTAGGAGTAAAAACAGTAAAAAGAAATATACAATGATGGCTACAACCCCGACCCGGTTGTGCGGCCATACAAATAATATTACATCAATTTACATATTACAATGAATGAAAGAAAAAGAAACACTCATCTCACATCCACCCCGGCTATTCACCGCGGTTTCCCTCAACATGTGCACATTACTATTCCATGTTGCATGACGTCTGATATGCTTACCTTTCTTACATGTCGCATACATCATGTTTTGATTATACGCATTGAGATATGTTGTTTCCGTGATATTTCTGGATTTGGTAACCGTGGGTATTTCAAAAGAGAATATATAATTGTGTTAAAAACTCGGTTACCCTTGATATGATATTTCAGTGCGTCCACCATATGTTTTCTCGGTGCTGAGAGCGACATGTGAAACCCGATTCGAGGAGGCGGATGAGGCCGATTGCGGGTACATGGTGGACCCGGTATGGTACCCCGGGGCGAGAACGGTTTCTCTGTGTAGTAGACGGTGAGCCTGGCAGAGGGACTACTACCTACCGGTGATTGGTTGGACCTGGCAGTTATCCAGAGGATACTGACCAGAGTCGATAGATGGATATGGGCGTACTGCCGGGGCCGAGGGCCGATTCCGCAGACATAGCCCGTGGGCTGATCCGGACTGACGGAGCCCGATAGATGAGGATTTACGTATCGATGCTAGGCACAGGTTTCATGATGTTTTCCATGATTTGATTATATCCTCGCATTTGCATGCATGATGCTTATTGTCATTGGGTGACGGGTGGACGGGTTCCACGTTTATTGTCATTGGGTGATGGGTGGACGGGTTCCACGTTTATACAGACTTGATCACATACAGACTGGATTTACATTGATCATACTTCATGCAGACATACCTTATACTGATGACATGTTATTACCTGAGTACTTGGCACTACATACATGCTTAGATGTTACATTGCCACTTTATCATGCTTCAGACGTACTCTTGTGGTTTATATTACTGATTGTTTGACCTAGGTTTATGTCTTGCATTCGGTTTCTGCTTATAGATATTTCTATTCACGAGTTGGCAACTCACCCCCGTTGTGCCACAGTTCTTACAGGTTTTGCCGTACAGGTTCCATAGCGGCATTTCTGGCACACTGCTTTCCTTTGCGGGTGATTTGCTTGGTAGGTGGGTTCTTTGTATCAGAACCGCCGTTGTACATGTATTATTCATTGTATCTAGACATTCCATCAACCAAAAACTTGTATATTGTTTCAGACTCAGACATTAGTGATGTATTATTTCGACCTTAGAGTCGCGCTTAGTAGTGTTATAGTTTTCATGCTTATCTGCGTTTCTTTTGAATTTTGATCCTCGCCAGTCGGTGTTGTATAGTATATTTCTTGTTGTTTATTTATCCTTAAAATGGTTTTAGATTTCTATGTTTTTGGCTTACTTGGATCAGATGGAGTCCTATAGACTTCATATGGTTCAAGGGCCAGTCACGTGCTCTTTCGGGTCGTGACACTAACACTCACTAAATGAAGTGAACACTCTCATCTAAAAGGCAAGGATAGATGAGGATGATGAATTAGGATTTTTGCTCTCTTTTATTTTCTTATTCTCACTCATTTTCATCACTTGGAAAAAAGCTAGAAAGCTTTTTCCATGAAAGAAAGAAGAAGGAAGAAGAAGATGAATAATTCATAATCAATCCATTTGTGATGAATAATGAAAAGAAGATAATGATGAATAATGCAACCATGGTTGCTAAACCTTTGTAGAGAATTAACCAAGGGCTAGGGTTTGGGTTGGGTTAAAGCATGAGTCACTTGTAAATATCTTTGCAAAAACAAAAAGAAACCTTCTAGAATCATCAAGAAGGAACTAACCCAAAACAAACCCTAACCTTGTTTAATCTCCACTAAATATGTTGCATTAGTTATCATATCATGTTACAATATTATATATCACATATATAATATTTATTGTAACAATATAAAATAATACAATTAACATATATCAATGTATTACCCGAGTGAGAAAAAGAATCTTTTAGTGAGCTAATATTAGTTAATGTAATTTAATATATCATATATATTATTATACATTAAATTATCGAATCAACACTTGATCCGACAATCCGGCTATATCGCATATAACCGACTAATACAATGACCCGGCTATATCACATATACCCGGCCGATATCTCATATCGCGAGAATCCAATACGGTATCACATATCGCATTATCCTCGATCCCGCACATATCACATATACGCTCCTACTCCGTTTTGCCTAAGCCAAGAAACCTCTGTGCAGGACTCTAAAGAATCGTCAATACGCCGGCAGTAGGTGATGATCATATCAAACACCCACAAGCTGCAAGCGGTCAGCTAAACGTAACAGCCACCCAGGTATTGAGCGCTCAGAAGATCAACAAGAAAGCCTGTACATTCTCCTGTGAATCCAATCAGTAACACTCCCGTACAGTCCGATCTCGTCGTTTGATATGTCGCATATCTCGTCTAGGGGTGGTAAACGTCAGACCCAGTAGCTTGATAAGTCGTGTCGATATGAGGTCTATAACAGTTCGAGAAACTACTGATAACACTTACCAGTAAATCTCAGCAACCCTGGCCAGGGATTTCTAGTTATAGCCAATCGGACACAGCACAACATCAACTCCCTATACCGGGAGAGACGAATCCCCTCCTATCGCTCATTGCTTCCATGTGATTCGGGACTGTACCCAAAAACCACCTTTTTGCACGCCCTCTTGGACATGGTATGATGGAAATCAAAGCACAGTGGGAATCACACAAGACTCTATGACGATCTTGGGTCAACAGACTACTCTGTACCAGTGTCACCGGAGAACTGCCATCTGACGTGAGGTATAATACCATCTGGGAGTTCTCGACGAGTCCGTCCAGTGTACCCAGTCTATATTGAGCACCCGTACACCATCCTTGATGTCAAACACCGATGGATATGGGATCATCCATCGCCCATCATATGGGTCAAGATGCGTATATGCTAGTCTACTCTGGTGTATCGATGCCCTGTCTCGATACACCCTCGACTAGGAATAGTTATAGGATGTACTCGTCAACTATCGTGGCCCCACCAGTATGATCTCATCATAGTCCCAGTAGTCGAGTACATATCCTAAGGGCTTTATCAACATGTAATATAGAGACAATCAGAGTACATGTTAAGATAAAGTACAACCAGATAGCATACTACCATGTCGAGCAAGAAAGTCATCCCTATATATGTCCAAGCATCCATTACAATATACATCGTATATACAGTAATTGCCTCTAGGGCATACATATAACTAACACTTGTAATATCATATCTGTATCTTTAATGTCTAAAGAAGGTTATGATTTTGCAATTGTAAGCAATGTTGTAAACATTTACCTTAATCATGTTCTCATTGGGTCGGGTACATTAAGCAACGGTATATACGTATTAAACCAACCACAGATTTTCAATGTCCAGAATACACACAAAAGAAAGTCTCCAGAAATAAATCATGCTTTCTTATGGCATTGTAGACTGGGTCACATCAATGAGAGAAGGTTGACGAAGTTACATAAAGAAGGATATTTGGATCCGTTCGAATATCAATCATATGCAACTTGTCAATCCTGTCTCAAAGGAAAAATGACAAAGACTCCATTTACTGGACATGGAGTAAGAGCGAGCGAGCTCTTGGGACTCGTACACAACGATGTATGCGGACCAATGTCTACACATGCGCGAAGTGGTTATTCTTACTTCATTACTTTTACGGATGATTTTTCAAGGTACGGATATGTCTTCTTGATGAAACATAAATCTGAAGCCTTCGAAAAATTCCAGGAATACAAGAATGAAGTAGAAAAACAAACAGGCAAAAGTATCAAGACACTAAGATCTGATCGAGGTGGTGAATACTGGAGTGCCGAGTTCCTGGATTACTTAAAAGAGAATGGAATTCTCTCTCAACTTACTCCTCCATACACCCCACAACATAATGGTGTATCGGAGAGACGGAACCGAACCCTATTGGATATGGTACGTTCCATGACGAGTAACGCTGAGTTGCCGCGATCATTCTGGGGATATGCACTAGAATCGGCTGCATACCTTTTGAACCGAGTTCCAACTAAGACAGTGCCTACCACACCATATCAGATGTGGAGTGGGAAGAAACCCTATCTTCAATATCTGAAGATTTGGGGATGTCCAGCTTTCGTCAAAAAGCAGCATGCGGACAAACTCGAGGCACGCCCAGTACAATGTAAGTTTGTGGGATACCCAAAGAACTCCAGGGGGTATCTTTTCAATTACGCAGAAGAACAAAAGGTTTTTGTCTCTCGTCATGCCCACTTTCTGGAACATCAGTTCTTAGAAAAAGAAACAATTGGGAGCGCAATAGAACTGGAAGAAATTCCAGAACCATAAGCTATTACTGAAAGCTTAGTGGAACCAGAGGGTTCGAAAGAACAGGACATTCCTGCGCCGCTCCGCAGGAGTAGTAGGCAGTCTCATCCGCCCGAGAGATACTACGGTTTTCTCATAGACGGGGATAGAGAGGATTGCATCATTGATAATGATGAGCCGACTAGCTTCCAGCAGGCCATTCAGAGTACTGACTCGGTAAAATGGCTGGATGCAATGCGGACCGAGATGGAGTCCATGTACACCAACAAAGTATGGACTTTGGACGTTGCTCCAGAAGGGGTAAAACCCGTAGGCTGCAAATGGATCTTCAAAAGGAAGATTAGTGTAGATGGACATGTTGAGACCTATAAGGCTAGACTTGTTGCAAAGGGTTTTCGTCAAAGACCTGGTTTGGACTATGACGAAACCTTTTCTCCAGTGGCTATGCTCAAATCCATTCGGATCCTTCTTGCCATTGCTACCTTCCATGATTATGAGATTTGGCAGATGGACGTAAAGACCTCTTTTCTAAATGGAAATTTGGAGGAGTGTGTCTATATGGACCAACCAGAGGGTTTCATTCAGAGTGGGAGCAGCGGGAAAGTGTGCAAGTTGCTTAAGTCCATTTATGAACTAAAGCAGGCATCGCGGAGTTGGAACATCTGTTTTGATGAGACGGTCAAAGAATTTGGCTTTATAAAAAATCCAGATGAACCATGCATTTATAGTAAAGTTGTAGCACGAACTGTCGTATTCCTCGTTTTGTACGTGGATGACATTCTCTTGATAGGAAATGACATTCCTATGCTACAATCTGTCAAAGGTTCTTGTCACACAGGTTCTCCATGAAATACCTGGGTGATGCCTCTTACATTCTGGGGATCCGGATCCATCGTGATAGGTCCAAGAGGATATTAGGACTTTCACAGTCCAGGTACATCGACACCATACTGAAGAGGTTCAGTATGGAAGATTCCAAGCGCGGTAATCTACCAGCTTGCCACGGGATCACCCTCTCCAAATAGATGTCTCCCAAGACTGATTTGGAAAGGGATCACATGTCTATTATACCCTACGCTTCTGCGGTATGCTCTATAATGTATGCGATGTTGTGTACCAGACTAGATGTAGCTTATGCACTGAGTGTGGTAAGCCGGTATCAGTCAAACCCTGGGGAGAAACACTGGATAGCGGTAAAGAACATTCTGAAGTACCTGAGAAGGACTAAGGACATGTTTTTGGTTTACGGCGGAAAAGACCTCCAGATGGAGGCCTTTGCTGACTCCAGCTTCCAGAGTGACAAGGATGACTCCAAATCCATGTCGGGTTATGTCTTTACCCTCAATGGAGGGGCGGTGTGTTGGAAGAGTTCCAAACAAGAAACCGTTGCTGACTCGATGATGGAAGCGGAATATATCGCTGCATCTGATGCCGCAAAAGAAGCCGTCTGGATAAGGAAGTTCTTGACAGAACTTCAGGTGGTTCCGTCCATTGTTGATCCAATACCTCTGTATTGTGACAACAATGGGGCTATATCTTTAGCGAAGGAACCCAGGTCCCATCAGAAGTCCAGACACATCTTGAGGCGGTATCACCTGATCAGGGAGATCGTGGATCGCCGGGAGATCGAGGTTCAGAGGGTTGCTACAGAAGATAACACTGCAGATCTATTCACGAAGGCCATACCCCAGACTCAGTTCGAGCGGCTGATCGAGATGATAGGTCTTCGATACGCCAGTACATGGCCTTAGTGCAAGTGGGAGATTGTTAGTGTATATGCCCTAGAGGCCATTACTGTATCATACTAGTTTGTATATTACTTAATGGAAGCTTGGGATATTCACAGTTGTATAGACAATCTTGCTCGAAATAGTAGTTTGGTACTTGGTTTGTTTCTACTTTAATGTGTGCATGTGTTTCTTTTAGCATATCGCCTATACACATTAGTGGAGCCCTTAGGATCTTTGCTTGATTACCAGCATTGTGATGGCAGTCACACTAGTGGGGGCTGGGTAATCTACAAGCACATCCTTATATAGGTCCCTAGTCGTAGGATTATCGATACAGGGCATCGATACTCCAGAGTAGACTAGTGTATACTCTTCTCATCCTTGGAGGGGAGATGGTCTGTCCCACAGCCATCAGTACGTCGTACTGGAGATAGTATGCAGGTGCTCGTTAGGTTAAGAGTACACTGGACATGACTTACTGGGAACTATTGGTTTGGTATTATACCTATCATCAGTTATCAGTTCCCAGGTGACATGAGTACATCATAGTCCGTTGACTTGACACTGCCACTTCGCCTCGAGTGTGTTCCCACTGTTATTAGATTACTACCCTACCACGGCTCAAATGAGTCGTGCAAACAGATAGTAGTTGGGTGTAGTCCCGAAGCACTTGGAGGCAGAGACGGTTAGACAGGATTCGTGTCTCCTGGTATTGGGGGTTGATATCGCACTGTGTCTAGGAGAGCCATTACACAAAGTCCCTGGCCAGGGCAAGCGAGATATACTGGTAGCGTTTCCAGTGTTATCTCAGGGTGTTCTGGGCTACACTCCGACACGACTTGTACCGCTATTAGGGGACTGACGTTTACCGCCCCTAGGCCCGCCATGCGATACTCTCAGACGAACAGACCGGACTGTACGTAAATTGTCACATTCAGGCTCAGTAGGAGTTCGGATGGGTTCACCTCATCAGTCTTCTTATCGGCATCTACCTGGGGACCATTACGTACAGCTAGTACCGCTTGCGGCCTGTGGTTAAACCCACTTCCTGCGTAGTGTCGAGTCTTTATAGTCCTACAAAGAGGGCTATTCTCCTTTGGGCAAAATAGAGTAGAGGTCGCATGGTTTTGCGACAGGGTTCGTTCACATCCTCGCACTTGTGCACGTTTGGTGTCCGGGCAGTTATTACTAGCGGGCTTTGTTTTAAGCTAGATCCTAGTATATGTTTTGGGATTGGTTTTATCTCATTGTATTCGTATTCCTCGGAACACGGGTGCGGGTGTGTATGCACAGTTGACAGAGGCAGAGGCAGTGGATTCTCATTAGTGTTGTTGACCGTTGACTTTTTCTAAACCCTAATGAGAATAAGAAATATGATTAATAATATTAATTAAGGATTATTGTGCCATGGTTGAGTTGAACATTTGACTTTTGTTGACTTTGTTGACCGGTTGACCATTGTGGACTTGTTGACCATCATCATTTCATTTCAATGACTTTTGTTGACTTGTTATTCTTTACAAAATGCATTAAATGCATGAAATGATAATGGTCATTGAAACAAACCATCACAATTCTTAATTATTATTATTATCATCATTATTCTTACTTTTTTGAGCATGGTTGTAAATTATTATCTCATTCTCACTTGCTCACTCTCTCTCATCTAAAGCTCATCCTCTTCCTCTCTCTCAAAGCTCTCATGTCTCATGTGTTGAGAACCATGAGCTATTGAGATAAAACCACTAAAACTCCACTCTACTCACTCTAGAGTTCTAGGTTTAGCAAGCCAAGCACTTTAGTTGCCTCTCGGTTGAGGTAGGAGCTCAAGATAGAGGCTTTCGGGTGGATCCTTTTTCGACAAAGAGGAGACTACGAGGTGGAGCCGTTCAAGCCACTCCAAGGAGCAAGAAGAGAAGGAGTTCAAGACCTAGGTATAACCCTCTAATATAGTAGTTAAACTTGTAGTTAGTTTGCTAGGTTTTTGTTTAGCAAAGATCCTCTTTTCTAGTCCATGTTGCCTTGTGTCAAAAAATCATTTTTTACCGTTTCTGCCTCCCCATAAGAACCGGGTTGGGCAACGTGGACTTACAGAGTTTTGGTTTCGTAATCCTAGCAAAGATCATCTAATTTTCTAGCATTGCTCTGATACCACTGTAGGGTTACCTAGCACGGCAACAAGGTTTCGGGAGGCATCGTCCATGCCAATTTCAAATTTTGCCGTAATAGCTAACCCTAACCCTAGAATCGCAACTAGAAAATCCGACGAAACATAATGTAAACACTTTACATCTAAGTGAATGAGGGAATACAACCTTTGTAGACCGGTCCTTCACTTCTAAAGCTCCGTGTAGTAGTCCCTTCGCTGCGATCATGAACTCCCGGACTCTTGAGAGGCTCCCATTAAGAAATGAACAAGCTTGCATTGAAGTCTTCGAGGCCGAAGATGATCTACGTCGAGGAGACACTAACCCAAGCTACCTCTTCATTAATTGTGGAATTAGTGAAGCAAACACCCTACACTAAATGGCTAGTAGTAAAGGAAGATGAAGTAGGAATTTTGCTCATTTTAGATTTATTTTTCTCACACTAATCCTTCACTTAGAAAAAACCTAGTGAGCTTTTTCTTTGATGAAGAAGAAGGAGAAATCTCTCATGATAATAATCAAGTAGAGAATGGCAACCATAGGTGAGTTAACATCATATGTTAACCTTTGTAGAGAGTTAACCATGGCTAGGATAATGGTTGGGTTTATAAATATCTTATGCAAAACAAAACAAGTAGACTTAGTCAATGGCAATCCAAGCTTCTACAAGCTTCATGCCTTGCCAAAATCATTTAGTTTTTGAATTACTTAATCCATTAAAACCCTAGGATTAAACCAAGCATGGTGTAATTAATACACACACCCAAGTTGCATGTATCATCAAGCATGACACAAAACTTTGTACACTTATATATATCACATATATACACATGCACAAATCAAGTGAGAAAAGAAATCTTAAGTGAATGACTATTAGTTAATGTAACTTATATCAAATATATAATTATACATTAAATCATTAAATCAACACTTGATTTAATAATCCGGCTATATCATATATAACCGACTAATATCAAATGTAACAACTTATCGAATCAACACTTGATCCGATAACCCGGCTATATCACATATAACCGATCTATGTCACATATAGCGAGAATAGAATACAGTATCACATACAGTATTAATCTCGGTCCCGCACATATCACATATGTGCTCCTACTCCGTTTCTCTTGAGCCAAGAAACCTCTATGTAGGACTCTAAAGACTCGTCAATACGCAGGCAGTAGGTGATGATCATATCAAACACCCACAATCCGCAAGCGGTTTGCTAAACGTAACGGCCACCCGGGTATTGAGCGATCAGAAGATCAACAAGCAAGCCTTCTCATACTCCTGCGAATCCAATTAGTAACATTACCGTACAGTCCGGTCTCTTGGTCTAATATGTCGCATATCACAGCCTGGGGTGGTGTAACGTCATACCCCAATAGCCTGATAAGTCATGCCTATGCAAGGTCCATAACGGTTCGAGAAACTACTGATAACACTTACCAGTAGATCTCAGCAACCCTGGCCAGGGATTTCCTGTTATGGCCAATCGAGCATAGCGCAACATCAACTCCCAATACCGGGAGAGACGTAACCCCTCCTATCGCTCATTGCCTCCATGTGACTCGGGACTGTACCCAAAAACCACATTTTTGCACGATCTCTTGACCGCGGTATGGTCGAAATCAAAGCACAGTGGGAATCACACAAGACTCTATGACGATCTCGGGTCTACAGACTAACCTGTACCAGTGTCATTAGAGAACTGCTATCCGACGATATGTATAATACCATCTAGGAGTTCTCGGCGAGTCCGTCCAGTGTATCCAGTCTCCACTGAGCACCCGTATACCTTCTCTGATGTCAAACACCAATGGATATGGGATCATCCATCGCCCATCATATGGGTCGAGAAGAGTATACGCTAGTCTACTCTGGAGTATCGATGCCCTGTCTCGATACTCCCACGACTAGGAACATTTGAAGGATATACTTACCGACTACCCTGTCCCCACTAGTATGATCTGCATCATAATCCTGGTAGTCAAGTACTCATCCTAAGGGCTTTATCAACATGTAATAGAGAGATAATAAGTGTATATGTTAAGATAAAGTGCAACCAGATGGCAGAGTATCATGTCGAGCAAGAAATTCCTCCCTATATATGTCCAAGCATCCACTACAATATACATCACATGTACAGTAATGGCCTTTAGGGCATACATATAACTAACATGCACTAAGTTGGTTTAGCGCACGTGGCAGCGTGCATGAGAACTTAAAAATTGGTTTGTTTTGAAAAGTGTCGGACGTGAGACAAATCACACAAAAATTGCACAAACAACCCTAGAACTAAGGTTACCTAGGTCAAGTCACTAGACCGCTCCTAGACTTCCAAAGGACAAGCCGCAGGATCAATCTTCTATCACCTCTTTATTACTCTTGTGGCCAGGTAAGTGCCAGGTAAGTGGGAGGTATCCGCTATACGAATCACCGAAATAGCGGGCCTAATTAAGTAACCACTTGCCTTAATCGCACTTGCCTAGATACCATAAAAATGATGCGGATAAGCGATAGATTACCTACGACCTTCCTCTGTCCTTATTGAGCACGATGGTCCTTAGAGTCTTAGTCTAGATATTTTTTAATTAATGTAAGGTGATGCAGATGCTCGTTTTGTGATTTGTGGGGCTTAGGAAGGGTGATGAAATCCCCACCTAATGTGAATTATGGTCTTGCTCCTTAAAGTCCATATTAAAATATGCACAAACCAATTAGAAAACACGCAAAAAGATTTTTTAGTGGCGATATTTTGCAAAGTATCCTGCAGAAAAATATATTATTGGATTTTTCAAAGGAGAGAGAAAGAGATAGAAAAGTTACCAAAGAAATTTGGATGCAGAATTCCCCAACTCCGCCGCCAACCGCCGCAAAATGCACCCTTTTGCCGTGGTTCCGCTGCTATTTAGGGGGTTCTATGTTTAATTTTTTCACCGTTGCCTCCGTTTCTCTTCTGGGTCTTGATGAATGTCCCTGAATATTTATCTCCTCGCTTAAATGACTCCAGATTCCCTCGCAAAAATCGCACACTAATCGTTAAATACACAATTTGCTGTTTTCTTTTATTTTTATGATACGAATCGAATAGGAATTCAACACGAATAGCAAGAAAAAAAAATTACGCACGTATCCCCGGCAATGGCACCATTTGATTGATCGTGAAAAAGTGTTTGTAGAATAACCGTAATCAATAACGGTGTCGCGTGTAGCTAGCCGAGATGAGTATGGGTCGTCCTCAGGGATTTGTGGAACTTTTAATCTTGCTTTAGACATGTTGATTAGAAAAGAGGAAGGAGAATAGAGAATAGTGAAGAATACATTCTAGATCTATGATAAATACGGATGTAGAATATATATTATTCAGATCTAGTTTAAATAAGGATATAGAATATATAAGAATAAGGCTTGTAGGGTTTGTTAGGATTTTGTAGTCATGGATGACTAATAAAGATTACTCCTTTTATCTATTGATAGATTTAAAACTAGATTGATAGTGATGAATGAGAATTAGGGTTCTTGGAAGAAACAAGGGTTTCCACACTATTGACCCTTGTCCTTTCATTGATCTCTATTCATGTCTAGCCCTTAACAAAACAATTATTAATCTGATCTCAAATCGCGGTCGAGACTAGCAATAAATTGGTAGCGTGCCTGATTAGGATGTTAACGATTCTTTTGCTAAAGTTTATACACTTCATAAGACTTAAGAAGTTAAAATATTTTCTCATCCATTGTTCTACCCTAATCCTACGAACCCTAGCAAGCTAGGAATTACTCACGCATGTTGTGAGAAGAAGAAGAAATGATAGAGAATGAAATCATAATTAAAATGCAGAAAGTAAAAATACAGAAAATAAATAATTAAACAAAATGATCTATCTTTATTAATCAACTTCATAAGTACAAATCCTACGAATTTAGATTACAAGAGGAGGAAGTTAGTCTCGATCTCTGCCTCGTAGGAAGTAGATGCTCCGTCGATTTTCACGTTACCCTATCACGTCGAATCGTGAACCTGTCGTGGATCTCTTGTTCTTTGACAGTGATTTACTTAGTGTAAAGGTGATGAATTCTAACTTTAGCTCTCGGTCCTTTATATAGCCATCAAATCAGAAATCCTAGATCTCATAGGTTTAGACTTGCCATAAAGATCCACTTTCCAAGTTTTCTGATCCTACGAATTTATTGGCAGATTTTTGATCATGACATCTTGAATATCTTGATCTCTTGACCTGAGCTAAATTTGCACAAAATCTCCATGAATAATGTTAGTAATATTTATTAAATTAGAGAGATAATCTTAATCACTTTATATAGTAATAAATCTTTAAGAGACTTGATTAAGAATATTTGGTATGATATGCATCTTGTAATTACTAAAATATTATGCATATATTTTGAAATATTATTCTAACCATTTGTATGATATTATATCTTTTAAGAATCTTGATTAGAATATTTGATATGATATGCATATTTTAATTACCAAAATATTATATAAATATTATATGCATATATTTTCCTTCATAATGTTAAATATAATATATAAAAATATGGTAAATAGTATTTTGCAGATAAACCCAAATATGTTCTATATTTATAATAAACACTTTTAAATATTTAAGAAAAGTAAGGAAAATGTTATATCAAATGTCCAATATTTTCGTCTGAACACTCACCGGTAAAGCCTTTGCACTGCTGTGACGTAGCCTGTGTGTTCGATTCCTATCAGGCAAAATTTTTTATGAATTTTTTTTAACTTTTTGGAAGCCCAAAAGATTACACGTGCAATACACAGGGAAATGAAAAGTTCAGAAAAATCAAATATGTGGAAAATGGAGTAAATAGAGATTTAATCAAATGGCACGAATCTCGAGGCCAGAGCCTGAAGATCGACCGACGGTTTAGCCTATAGGGCCAACGGGGACGGTCAGGATATGGCCAAATTGCCTCGTTCTTTGCACACTCATCTCTTCAGCTACCCTTAACTCCTCTGCACTGTTTGATTTCCCTGCAATCAAACAGAGACCTTTCATTTCACAATTTAACACCATTTTAATGCTTTTTAAACCACAATTTTAATACCCAAACCTTAATTCTCCACTATAAATACCACCTTATATTTTGGCTCAGTACCATTCTGAAAATTCTAGCCAAAACTCTCTAAAAAGTTCCTAAGTGCAAGTGGAGTAAAGTGGAGTTAGCGAGCAAGTTGGTTTCAGCGAAGATCGAAGCCAATTCCGGAGCTTCCGCGACGCCCCGAAGCATCCCTCATCTTCCCCGCTCTTTCCATGAAATTTCTAAACCGTAAGTCTTTCCCAAACTCTCTTTCTCTTCGTTGAAATTAAAACTTATATCGGTAAGTGGAGTTATTACCGATATCCTTTTTCTAAACCCTACCGATATAAGTTTTAATTTCATGATACCTATATAAAAGGATATCGGTAATAACTCTTTGGTTTCATAGCGTGATACCTATTTGTATGTATAATTGTTTGGAATAAAATCTTTACAATAAAATGTTAGTTATATGTAAGTCCTAGAGGCCATTATTATACATGTGATGTATATTATAGTGGATGCTTGGATATATATATAGATGACTTTCTTGCTCGACATGATAGTATGCTATCTGGTTGCTCTTTGTCTTACCATGTAGATTAGTATTGTGATACTGTCTTGCTCTCACATGTTGATAAAGCCCTTAGAACGTGCACTTGACTGCCAGGACTATGATGGAGATCATACTAGTGGGGCCAAGGGTAGTACACAAGTACATCCTATAATTATTCCTAGTTGAGAGTGTATCGAGACATGGCATCGATATTCCAGAGTAGACTAGAATATACGCATCTTGACCCATATGATGGGCGATGGATGATCCCACATCCATTGGTGTTTGACATCAAAGATGGTGTACGGGTGCTCAGTGGAGACTGGGTACATTGAACGGACTCGTCGAGAACTCCTAGTTGGTATTATACCTATCGTCAGATAGCAGTTCTCTGGTGACACTGGCACAGGTTAGTCTGTAGACCCGAGATCGTCATAGAGCCTTGTGTGATTCCCACTGTGTTTTGATTTCCACTTTACCACGTTCAAAAGAACGTGCAAAACGGTGGCTTTTGGGTATAGTCCCGAATCACATGGAGGCAATGAGCGATAGGAGGGGATTCGTCTCTCCCGGTATTGGGGGTTGATGTTGCGCTGTGCTCGATTGGCCATAACAGGAAGTCCCTACCCAGGGCTGATACGGAGATTTACTGATAAGTGTTATCAGTAGTTTCTCGACCCGTTATGAGCCTTATATCGGCACGACTTATCGGTTACTGGGGTCTGACGTTTACCATCCATAGACTAGATATGTGACATATCAGACGAAGAGACTGGACTGTACGGTAGTGTTACTGACAGAATTTACAGGAGTTAGAGCGGGCTTGCTTGTTGATATTCTGATCGCTCAATACCCGGGTAGCCATTATGTCCAGCTAGTATCGCTGATGGCTTGTGGGTGGCTGATATGATCATCACCTACTGTCGGCGTATTGACGAGTCTTTAGAGTCCTACACAGAGCGTTACTGGTTCAGGAAAAACGAAGTAGGAGCACATATGCGATATGTGCGGCACCAAGATTAATATGAGTATGTGATACCGTATTCTATTCTCGCGATTTATGTTATCGGTCGGTTATATAAGATATAGCCGGGTTATCGAATCAAATGTTGATTCGATAAGTCGATACTGTATCGGTCGGTTATATGAGATATAGCCAGGTTATCGAATCAAGTGTTGATTCGATAAGTTGATACAATAATATTAGTCGGTCATATGAGATATAGCCGGATTATTAAATCAAGTGTTGATTTAATGATTTAATGTATAATTATATATTTGATATTTTAATTTACATTAACTAATATTAGCTCGCTTAAGCATTTCTTTTTCTCACATGTGCACACTTAATATATATGTGATATATATTAATTGTGTTTTCTTTTTTGTGTCATGCTTGATGCCACATGCAACATGGGTGTATGAGACTTACACCATGCTAATGATAATGTAGGGTTTATTTATTTAAAGTAAATCCAAATTAGTTGGAAATTAGTCACATGGCATGAAGCTTGTGGAATCTTGTAGATGCATTGACTTAGTCCACTAATTTTGTTTTACTTAAGATATTTATTAACCCAACCATTATCAAAACTCATGGTTAAGTCTCTACATGAGTTATATGAGATATTTCTCACCCATGGTTGCCATTCACTCTCTCATCTATTATTTGCTTCTTCTTCTTCTTCTTCTTTTTCTTTAAGAGCTTAGCTCTCTAGGTTTTTGAGAGGAGAAGAAAAAGAGTGAGAAAATTAATTCTAAAATGAGCAAAAATCCTACTTCATCATCCTCTACTACATTAGCCATTTAGTTTAGGGTGTTAGCTTCACTAATCCCACATTAGTGAAGAGGTAGCTTGGGTTAGCGTCTCCTCGACGTAGATCATCTTCGGCCTCGAAGACTTCGTGCAAGCTCGTTCATTTCATCTTATGGAGCCATTCTTGAGTCTGGAAGATCACTACTTGGAGCTAAGGGACTACTACACGGAGCTATTGAAGTGAAGGATCGGTCTACAAAGGTTGTATTTCTAGTTCACTTAGTTGTAAAGTTGTTTACACTTTGTTTCGTCTAAATCTTTAGTTAAGATTCTAGTGTTAGGATTGTTTAGCATGGCAAAATTTTGAAAATGGCATGGACGATGCCTCCCGAACCCTTGCTGTTGTGCTTAACATTTCTACAGTGGTATCAGAGCCAAGCTAGTGATTTAGACGATGCTTGTAGAATTACGAAACCGAAATAACTCC
Organism: Agapanthus africanus; assembly: GCA_030015575.1. Taxonomy (NCBI): domain Eukaryota; kingdom Viridiplantae; phylum Streptophyta; class Magnoliopsida; order Asparagales; family Amaryllidaceae; genus Agapanthus; species Agapanthus africanus. The sequence continues at coordinate 301,059,597 of JASDDO010000022.1, read as the reverse complement.
GAAACACTCGAAACTAAAACCTAGATTCTGTCAATATTTTTAAGTCGTCGAAATTTTTGTTAAGCAACTGCAGAATGTTATATGAGATGTAAAATGAACACTGAACAAATACGAACTCAATTGGGCGGATTTGACCCAGTGACATAGCCCCAAAAACCGAGCAGGCCGGCCCCATGTGCTCTGTTCTGGTTCGTATTTGTCTGGTGTTCTAGTTTCTGGGTTTTGGTGTTTCAGGTGTTGCTTGTTTTTGTTGAAATTGCATGAGATGTTAACTTTCTTTAAAGGCAATTCGGAGTGTTTCGTAGTCATAATTCTAACATTATTTCGTGTTATTTAGATGGTGTTAAAAAGTTCGAACGGATATCAAATACCCACTTTAACCCTCGCTGGAAATTTCCAAGAGTTGGATTTTTTCAAGTTAAAGAACATTCAAAAATCATGCAAGTAATACGATGGACTCTCTAGAAGAACAAAACCCTAACTCAATTCTATGACCGTAAGAACCGCCGCCAAACCCTGGGGTTTGCGGTAGTTCCGCGGCGCCATAGGTGAGGCAAGGGTTGACCCTTCTACGGTTGGTCCATAGTTATTGTGGCATGTTCTGAGTATTTTTAAACTGCTCTCAAGTGTTGAGCTTTTTGGGAAATTTTGGGTGTTTGTTGATTCGATCGGAATGTTTAACATTGTCTAGCTATTTATGGAATGTGATGCAATATGTGGAATTCATATAGTTAGGCATGAAATCCGAAGTATGTGATATTTCGGGTTTATGATGTCTAAGGTGATTGTGGATTCCAAATGTTGTAGTTTGTCATTTTCTTTTCTGTGACCGTAAGTGTAATATGTGGTGTATCACCGTTTTCGTTGCTATATGTCAACGACAATTGTGATACACATATTTACTTACGTTGATGACATGTGATGTTATGTGTTGCTGTGATATGTTATATTGGATCGTCGTGTTTTGAATAGCCGGGGGTTTATGTGAGATGAGAGTCTTTATTTTCATTCATGTAAAATTCATTGTATGTAATATTCTTTTATTGGGGCACTTTCGGGTTGAGGATGATGTCACCATTTTTGTATATTATTTACTTTTCCGCATTAGGATAGACCCAAGGAGGGGAGCACAAGTAACCGGGTTCTAGGGTCTAGTGGGAGACCATCTCGAGGAGTCGAGACCGGGTCTCCTAACCCTAGAATTGGTAGGGTTGCTTGCCGCTCTCGTAGGGGTCTTGGGATGTGGGTTTGGCTATTCATAGCGACCGTGGAATCTGTGTTTTATACTGGCTTAATTTAAAACACGGAATTCCTAGTATATCTAATATTTCATATGTTATCTTCTGCTGCTGATATTCTGTGATGTGATCACTTTATATGACTGAGATGAATGCTTTATTATTGTATATATGATATATAATAAACGTTGCTTATGTTTTGCACCCGTGCTAGTCCCGCCACGCCATGCCGTTAGTTAAGTAACCTAACAGTGCATAACGGGACACTGTGGCGAATGCGGATGGCATAAGCGTACGTTGTATTTTTGTTTCTTCTGTGATGCTTAGGTAGCATAAATGATGGGATTTCATTAACGAGATTAAAGAAAAAGAAAGAAACCTAAAAAGATGTTGTAGAATCATATTTTCAAAAAGGGTAGCTCTAGTTTTTGTTTTGCATAGCTGTATTCCTTGTAGAATATCCAGCACCTCATTCGATGAGGAAAGAGCTGAGATCCCTTCACCGGGAGTGGCCTCTTTAGCGAAACTAGTAGATGCTATGTAACATTTCAGAAAATATAAAATATTATTTTTGGAATTTAATATTAAAATATTATATTTCGCGAAAACTACCCGATTTACGAATTTTGGGTTTTCGTAAAATGGCAAAAAAATATACCAATATTTATTAAATAATTGGAGATTAAAATGATTTATTCATTTAAAAAATATATTTATCAGATTTGGCATTTTTATAATTAATTATGTGCAGTTTGAATAAAAATGGATTAGTGCACTACTAATCGCGATTAAGCAAAATCCATGTTTCTACATTTTTCCATGGTTAGTACACCATGACATGTTGCATTTGGTTGCATGTTGTTTCATTGGTATTTGTTGATATTTGGCTTTTAGAGAAAAGAAAAAGAGAAAAGGGAAAAAGAGCGAATTATTGGAGAGAGAGAGAGTGAGGCATGGGCTTGTGAGGTGGTGAGAATAAGAGAGAGTGAGGATAGGAGAGAGAGAGGGGGCTGCCTCCTTCATTTTCCCCCATTTGTTTTCTTCATCTTCTTCCTCCTCATATTCCCTCCACCTTCACCTCCAAGCATCATCTCAATTTCTTCACCAAAACTCTATACTCCCTTCATTAAAAATGATTCCCACCTCTCAACAAACCCATTGGACCAATCAAAGTTGGATTTTGAAGATTTTGAGCAACTCAAGAAAATTCTTAAGTTGCCAAATGAGGTATAATTCTAGACCCTAGCTAAGTTATTATGTTTAGTGTATTCTAGTTTAGTTTAGAATGTGATTAAGTGTGGATTGTGATCTTAGAAATTTCCTCGATGAGGTTTAGGGTTTGAGTGGTGTTGTGGTGATGTGTAGTGGCTATTACAAGACCTTAGTGTGGATTGTATGGCCGAAAACAGAGAATAAAACCTAAAATACGAACTCAGAAATTTCCCCGTGTCGGTTTTGTGAAGTATGTTGTCCTACAGGGAATCTGGAGCAACCTGGGAAGTTTCTGAGTAAATTTTAGCAAGTCCATAGACTTAGGCAAATGGCTAGAAGACCACCCTGAAAATACGAACCCCATCAAAGCACCCTAGGCCGGCGAGCTCGGATCTGGAGACAATGCCGCCGGATAATTGGTGGTGTCCGGTGTTGAGTTTTTGCCAGTATCTCACACTCCCTATAACCTATTTCATATACTTGCTTGTTTTGTCCCATTTAACCTGAGCTAAAATCTAGGAGCTGTTGTGAGTGTTCTGGGAAAAGTTTTCCGAGGTTTGAATGCTTGGTTTTGATGTTTGGATTTGTATTTGGTTGTTGGGCGTATGTACGTCAACAACAAGGGTTGTTTGGTTGTTTTTGCATGCGTAGGCTATAGGTTCTAGCCTATGAGCGCATCGTGTGCCGTATTGGTTTTCCGTACTTGATTTTAATAGCTTTGCGATTGTATATTGATTGTAGGTACCTTCGCATGGATTTCAAGACGACGAAGTGCATTGACTACGGCTGAACAAGGAGTTCCGCAGGTGAGTAAATTTATATCTACGGGGGAAGTCGGGTGGATGGCGTATAGCACCCCCGCAAATTATAATGGAAACCGATATACATAGAATATGGTTAAGGATACCATGTTAGAAACTTATGGATATGGTTAAAGAATTAGTAGGAGACAAGATATAGCATGATTTAAGGTTATAGTATATGGTTTAGTGTGACATGATATGATAGAAATGATATCTCGAATTGATATATAAGGATGTAAAACATGTGTGTGTGTGTGTGTGTGTGTGGTGAAAGAGAATCAGTATGAGATTATAGTGGCATGTTATGAGGTTGATAAATATGATATGAGATTAAGAAGATAACTTGATATGAGATATTAATGTGATGAAAAGGGTATACAATGTGATATGATTACTTGGTTTGATATGTCGTTATATGGATGCGAGTCGATATGAGATTGATACGGATGTGACCTGAGAGATAGGTATATACATATATACATATATACATATATACATATACATATATACATATATACATATATACATATATATACATATATACATATATATATATATATACATATATATATATATACATAATGATGTGAATAATGAGTGATATGCTGTACGAGATGTTAGGTCCGTACCCTCATTGTCATATAGGTTGATAGAATCCCTAATTGTTTAATGCTGCCGTACGATGTATTACCGTACGTGATGTTGTGAGGCTGGATGCCGATTGATAGATTCACCGACTCAGTTATGTTATAGATACGTATACCTTATAGTGTTGCGCTTACGATGTACCTTATGCTACGTTCATGATATTCTCATTTCATTACATATACATGTGCTAGTACACCTACACCATTATAGATGATGCGTATGTTACACTTACACGGATTGGCCAGCTCACACACTTTCATCATCTATAATTGCTATGTCACTACACAGTAGAATTGCCACATCATTATGCTATGATGCACGATATACTTGATATGCTCACATTTCTGTTCTATGTTTGCATATATCATGCTTTACGATTATATGCATTGAGATGCTGTTTTCATGAGATTCTGGATTTGAGAACCGTGGTTATATTTCAAAAGAAAGTATGTATTGTTTTAAAAACCTGGTTTCTCTTGATATGATATTTCGAGACGTCCACCATGAGTTTTCTCGGTTCTGAGATTGGTATGTGAAATCCGATTCGAGGAGCGGTTGGCACCGTCTGCGGGCACATGGTGGACCCGGTAAGGTATCCTGGGGTAAGAAGACTCGTATAGTTAGGCGGTGAACCTGGCAGGGGAGCACTACCTACCGGTGATAGTATTTAGACTCGGCGGTTATCCGAAGGATACCGACCGGAGTCGTGAGATGATATGGGACGATCCGGACAGCCAGAGCCCGAGAGATGAGGATTTACGTGTCGATGTTGGACATGGGTTTCATGATATTTCGAGTGTCGATGTTGGACAGGTTCCATGATTTTGATGTGTCGTTGATGGACACACGTTGATTGATATCCTCATATTACATGCTTATGCTTTCATGACATTTCGAGTGTCGATGTTGGACACTTAGGTTCCATGATGTTGCTGTGTCATTGATGGACACGTGGATGATATCTACATGTATACATGCATTTATTATATTGTTGGCATATATGCAGATACGGTCACCCTAGATATCATAGTATTACCTTTATGATATAGTTGACCTAAGAGTCGTTGTTTTATTCGATTTCTACCTGATGATGTTTTCTACTCACGAGTTGGCAACTCACCCCCGTTGTGCCACAGTTCTTGCAGGTTGACCGCATGGATCAGTAGCGGCATCGCTGGCACACAGCTTGCATTCAGGTGATTTGCTTTGGTAGGTGGTACATATTCGATCGTGCCACTCTTGTATTATTATTCCTATTGTATCTAGTCAACTCCATCAATCTAAACTAGTATTTGTATAAATAATAAGACTTAGAAAGACTTGTGGTTGCGAGACTTAGAGCGATGGGTTATATGTTCGCTTTGGTAGATTGATGTCTTGCTTTATTTACATTATCCTTTGTGTTGATCTTCGCCGTTGGGCGTCGTATACAATATTTTGACTTGCGCGGTTGTGATTCCGCCGATTGGCGAAGAGCTAGCTCCCGCTTGGGGATGCCTTTTATATTATCATGTATATGTGGTTTTGGATCAAAATATACAAGGGAGGTGCTGTCCAAAATTTTAAAAAGACGAAACATGTTTTTCAACTAGTAAAATCCACTTGCATTTTTCATATTCCATTTTCTATGCATTTAAGAAAACATTTGATTTCATCATACCTTTACTTCAAAACTTCACCTCTTTTATTTTCTTTAAAAGGTTTAGATTTCTGGGTTTCGGCTTACTTAATTTACGTTACGCATTTAGACGTGGCGTGATTTAAGTGCCGGTCACGAACTAAATTTCGGGTCGTGACATGCTACAACCCATTCGGTTTTGTCTTTTGATTGCTTCTTTTAGTTCTTGCTTTGCATAGCGGTATTTATGAAATATCCCGCACCTTATTCGATAAGGAAAGAGCCGAGACCCCTTCACCACGAGTGACCTCTTTAGAGAAACTAGAAAAAAGCCTAAAAAACACTCCTTTTCAAAAATTACTCGATTCTACAACGATATCAAGTTCATTACGCTCATGGTTTTCTTAAAAACCTGCGTAGCCCTCCGTCATTTCAGATAAGTGCTATTTCAGTATCCGTGCTGCGGTAGTTTGGCCTGCGTCAAGACGTAGTGTATGGTAGCTGATTAGTACTTATTCGCAGCATGAGATGTGATTGAATTAGGGTATTCGTACGACATTGTTTGGCCTGCGTCAAGGGTCGTACGGGTGGGTTTAATTCAATCAGGAAATGCACGGGTTGAACTTGACTAGCGGACTATGGATTGTTTGGCCTGCATCAAGGTCATAGCATGCTAGGGGCAAAAGTATTAATGAGAATTTCAAGTGTTGAAATTTGCAATGAGATTGCATACCTTCTATGAGATAGTTGGATCCTGATACCCACTGCGAGTAAGAGTTGCTCCTGGGAGAGTTTTACACATGAAAATTAGTCGATCAAGTAGGTGTCTAGAAAGGTGTTAACGGGGTTACGCCCCTGGGAAAACGAGGTTTATTTTAATTAGGTCCGTGCAAAAGCACGGGGAACCTCCCTCAAAGTACCGACACTGATCTGGCTGAAAGAATGGCGAACTTGTAAGGTGTAATTAATCCCGGTTAGTCTTACCTTTTAGCGTTTGAAGGAAGATTTGATAAAAACAGTGGGAGCCATCCTGATTAGATAAAATAATAACCAATCTAATCTTACAAGAGCATACGCTAAGTGTTTTCTTCTCTCTCTCTCCAGGTAGCGACCATGTCAGGCCTTAATTAAGATAATAATATGGATGTATTGACTGAACCCGCTTGTTATGCTGAGCTGGGGAACGTTGGTTCCTCTCCAACTTATAATTGTTATAAGTCCGAGAAGGAAATAGGAAAATATCCGGATTTCCACGCCACCCAAAAGAAGAATGAGCATGTTGATGCATCTTCTTCGGGTGTGATAGTTACCGAGATGTCAAGACCCAAAAATTTAGTTCGTGACCGGCACTTAACTCACGCCACATCTAAAGGTGTAACGTGACTCAAGTAAGCCGAAGCCCAGAAATCTAAAACCTTTTTAAGAAAATAAAAGAGGTAAAGTTTTGAAATAAAGGTATGATGAAATCAAAAGTTTTCTTAAATGCATAAGTAATGGAACATAAAAATGCAAGTGGATTTAGTTGTTGGAAAACATGTTTCGTCTTTTAAAAATTTGGGCAGCACCTCCTTTGTATATTTTGATCCAAAACCACATATACATAATAATAAAGGCATTCCCAAACGGGAGCTAGCTCTTCACCAACCGGAGGAATCACAACCACACAAGACAGAAATATATGTATACGATGCCCAACGACAAAGATCAACACAAAGGATAAGAATAAAGCAAGACATCAACCCAATAAGCGAACATAAACCCTCGCTCTAAGTCTCGCAATCATAAGTCTCTTATAAATCTTACTACTTATACAAATACTTGTTTCTGATTGATGGAGTTGACTAGATACAATAGGAATAATAATACGAGAGTGGCACGATCCAACATGTACCACCTACCAAAGCGAATCACCCGAAAGTAAGCTATGTGCCATCGATGGCGCTACTGATCCATGCGGTCAACCTGCAAGAACTGTGGCACAACGGGGATGATTTGCCAACTTGTGAGTAGAAAACATCAGCAGGTAGAAATCGAATAAACAACGATTTCCTAGGTCAACTATATCATAAAGGTAATACTATGATATCTAGGGTGACCATATCTGCATATATGCCAACAATATAATCATTGCCTATCTGCATGTGGATATCATCCAACCATATAATCAATGCCTGTATGCATGTGGATCCCATCCACGTGTCCATCAATGACACAACAACGTCATGCATGTAAATATCATAAAAGCATATGCATGAAAGTATGAGGATATAAATCAACGTGTGTCCCTCGCGACACATCAAAATCATGGAACCTGAGTGTCCAACATCGACACTCGAAATATCATGAAACCCGTGTGCAACATCGACACGTAAATCCTCATATACCTCAGGCGCCGCATCCTTAGATCGGCCCTCATCCATCTCATGACTCCGGTCAGTATCCTCCGGATAACCGACGAGTCCAAATACTATCACCGGTAGGTAGTGGTCCCTCTGCCAGGCTCATCGTCTACACCATGAAAATCATATCTCGCCCCGGGGTACCATACTGGGTCCACCATGTACCCGCGGACGGTGCCTACCTCTCCTCGAATCAGGTTTCACATGCCAATCTCAGAACGGAGAAAACACATGGTGGATGTCTCGAAATATCATATCACGAGAAACCGTTTTTTTTAAACAATACATACTTCCTTTTGGAATAACCACGGTTCTCAAATCCAGAAATCTCATGAAAATAGCATCTCAGTGCATATAAATCGTAAAGAATGATGTATGCAAACATATAACAGAAATGTGAGCATATCCGTATATCATGCAACATGGAATAGTGATGTGACATATCATAATGATGTGAGCATAGCAAGTATATCATGCAACATGGAACAGTGATGTGGCAATTCTACTGTGTAAGTGACATAGCAATTATCGATGATGAAAGTGTGTGAGCCGGCCAATCCGTGTAAGTGTAACATACGCATCATCGATAATGGTGTAGGTGTACTAGCACAGGTATATGTAATGCAATGAGAATGACATGAATGTAGCATAAAGTACGTCGTCAGCTAAATGCTATAAGGTATACGTATCTAACATGACCAAGTTGGTGAATCTATCAATCGGCATCCAGCCTCACAACATCACGTACGGTATAATCCATCGTACGACATCCTCTAGTCAAGGGTATGGATCAATCATCAGGTAAAGCTCATCACGTACGGTAATCCATCGTACGGCGACATTAAACCATTAGGGATCCTATCAACCAATATGACACTGAGGGTACGGACCTAACGTCTCGTACGACATATCACTCATGATTCACAACATTATATGTATTAATACCTATATCCCAGGTCGCATCCATAACAATCTCATATCAGGGGACTGACAAAGGTATCAATCCTCTCATATCGACTCGCATCCGTATACCGGCATATCAATCAAGTCATCATATCACATCGTACATTCTTTTCATCAAATTAAGTCATCTTACATCAAGTCATCTTATATATATTTCTTATTTGACCGATCTCATAGCACATTTATCTCAATCTCGTTTCATCTCCTATATCAATCATATCCGCTCGTATTATCTTATCTCATTACATGCCACTAAAATCTCATACTTAATCTAGTGCAACTACACATCTATATATCGTAATTCACATTCACTTTTCATATCCTTATATATATCAATTCTAGACATCGTTCTTATCATATCATGTCAAGAGTCATATCCATATAGCTTTCATCTCATATCTCGATATATATGTTCAATCATTCATATCATCTTTAACTATATTTTTAACCCTATTCACAGTTTTCTAATATAGGTTTCTATGACTGCATCTTATAGATCGGTTTCCATTCAAAAATTTTGGGGGTGCTATACGCCATCCACCCGACTTCCCCCGTAGATATAAATCTACTCACCTGCGGAACTCCTTGTTCAGCCGTAGTCGATGTGCTTCGTCATCTCGGAATCCACGCGAAGTACCTACAATCAATACACAATCGAAATGCAAACACAATCAATATTCGAAAACCGATATGATACATGGATTGCCTATAGGTTAGAATCTATAGCCTACGCATGCAAAAAAGACCAAACAACCCTCGTCATTGACGTACAAATATCAAACGACCAAATCTCATAACTAATATAAAAACCAAGAATACCAAAATACGGAAAACATAATCAAAAACACCCCAATGTGCTCCCAGATTTTGATTCAGGTCAATTGGAACAAAACAAACAAGTATAGGGTGTTGTATATGGAGTATGTGAGCTACTGAACCAATTCCAACACCAATGGCCATAAATGACTCGGCGACAACACCCCCAAAACCGGCCTGCTCGGCCCAATCCGCTCCGTTCTGGTTCGTCTTTTCAGGGTGGTCTCTTATTGGTCTAACTAGGTCTCTAGAATTTCTAGTTTTTCTCATAAACTTCCCGGGTTGCTTCAGATACCCTGTAGGCCTTAAGGTTTCACAAAACCGACACGGAACAAATCTAACTTCGTGTATCGGGTTCTAAACTTATTTTCAGGCCTCTAAATCAATCTCTAAGGTCTTGTAAACACTCACTACACCTCAATTGGCCACTTACCAAAAACTTTCAATTTTCTAAAATCAATATCTTAATTAACTCCATTTCTAACTAAAATACGATATTTTACGCAATCAAAATTCTAAAGTGAAAAGATATACCTCATAAGCAACTAAAGAAATTTCTTGAGTTACCCAAAGTCTCCAAAATCCAAACTTGGATGGTTCAAGATGTTTAGAATAGCTTGGTGCATGTTTTTAATGAAAGGGGCATGAGGTTTTGAAGAAGGAATTGAGATGATGCATGAGGTAGTGGAGGTTGAAGAAGTAGAAGCAAGGGATGAAGAAATAATGGGGGAGATGAAGGATTGGGGCAGCCAAGTTAAAGCCTCTCTCCCTTTTAAGCTCACCCTCTCCTACACTCACTCTCTCACAACAAATATCTATTTTGTTTTCTTTCACATAAATCCCATGGCATCTAAAACTATTCCATTCACACTCAATTCTTTGTTTTCCTTTTCATTTCTCTTTTATCTCACAAACTCACAAGTCACAACTCAATAACAATGTGCACAAACACAACATGCATATGACATGGTGCACAAGTCACGAAAAAAATATAAAAACACGGATTTGACCAAAAATCCGATAAATATCATTAAAATAAATAAATCATTTTAATCTCCGATAAATTTCCAAATATTGGTATATACTTATACCATTTTACGAAAAATCCCTATTCGCAAATCGAATAGTTTTCGCGAAATATATTATTTTAATATTAAATTTCCAAAATAATATTTTATATTTCTGAAATGTTACAGTCTTCCCCCCTTAAATAAATTCGGTCCCCGAATTTAAAATCTATCCCAAATACTAAAACATTTCTATAATCTGCTCAATCAGCGGGGTTCCGAAATCACGGAAGATACAGAAATACCACAGCGCATCATGTGCGCCTGAAAACGAGTATGTAACTCAAATCAAACTCCGTCAAGTATCACGCAATCATCGGAGTTAAAATGGAAATACGAATCTCGAATTCCACCACTGGAATCCAAATGCACTATAGTCAAATCATAATACGTATATAGCACGCATCTTTATGAAACCATTATAAAAACTGAATAAAACACTTGCAAAATCTTTTCCAAATCACCGTGCTATGCGTAGCTCACGGCACAAGTGGCGGACGCACATTTATAAAGTAATAAATATACGTTCATATATGTTTTGTTCAAATATACGTTTCGCCGTTTTGAAATATCCTAAAAGATTTTCCTTTGTAAATGTTCGTGTCGCTCACGGACACGTAAGAAATAGCGAGACTATAGCTCCTTTTTGAAAACCTCTTGTTAAACTTTTTATGCATGCAAAGTACTCAGCTATTGTCCTCAGATCAGTCCTGTTCGGCTACTACATAATATAGTATCCATCATGAAAACAAAGTGCTCAAGAGCAAAATCAGCCTCAAAAGGCGTATACAATAATCACGTGCGTCTTGTGAGCACGGAAACCAAAGCCAAATATAAGTACTATGAATGTGCACAAAACCAAACTAAGTGCAACGGGCGTGCACGAAAGCATCTGTCCAGTGCAACGGATGTGCACGATAACAATATCTAGTGCATCTATGGTGCACGAAAATCCAATCCAGTGCAACTAACATGTACGAATAAAAATCCCAATCGAGTGCATCCGGTGTGCACAAAATCACATCTCATATCATGCGCCCAACATGCGCGAAAATCCAAATCAAGTGTATCCGTCATGCACGAACGAAATCTAATCAAGTGCATCCAACATGCACGAATAAAATCTAAATCAAGTGCATCCGATGCGCACGAAATCCAATACCAAGCGCCTTAACATGCGCAAAAATCCAACCCAAGCGCGTCAGGTCCGTAAAAACATCTAGTGCAGTAGCATGCACGAAAACAACCGTCAAGTGCAACGCGCACAAAAAGACAAATCTGGTAACACAAATGCTCAAAGACATAAATCGGGTGCAACCAAGGTACGAAGTATAAATTTAGTGCAACCAATGCTCGAAATACCCATCTGGTGCAACAAATGTACGAAATGCAAATTTAGTGCATCCAGTGCACGAAGTACAAATCCGGTGCATCCAGTGCATGAAATACAAATACAGTGCAACAAATATACGGCATAGAAACCTAGTGCAACAATTGCACAAAATACAAATCGGGTGCAACTAGTGCACGAAAATGCATTAATAACTCAAATACGTATAAAACAACACCAAGTGTAGCAAGGTGTATAAAATAAAAAACGCGTGCAACAGCGTGCACAAAACACGTATCAATGCACTGCATGCACATGCGAGCTATACCGAGTGCATAAATCAAATTGAGTGCGCACCATATGCACAAAATCAAATCAACCGTTTGAAATCCACGAAATCATAAATACGTGCTACGAAGGTACAAAATCGACATCAAGTGCAATAGATATGCACAAATCATAAACCAACACAACCGTGTGTAAAACATATATCAAGTGCAATAACTATGCACAAAATGTAAATACCCAGTAGGTGCAGCCAAGGTGCACGAAAACAATATCATGAAACTCAATCATCAAAACTCAAATCCAAGCGATATAAGCGTGATATTCGGATCACAAACGCAAATCGCAATAAATGACATTGAGGTACACCTCCTACAATGTCAAAAAATGTCGGTGCGCCCAAAACTGGCAGAGCAAGAATATCCGCTTGCCTCCTGTTCACGGTCTGGCGTCCTCTGTCTCTGGGTCTTCAATTTCTCTGTGGGTTACCAATCTCGCAATCTATCGGCTCATCGGCCCAGTCCGGTGTACTAACGGAAACTATCCTGCTCTGACACACCTCTGGTCATCTCTCGGCATTTAGTATGTGTCACGACCCAAATTTAGGCACGCGACCGGCACTTAAACCACGTGACGTCAATAGGCGTACGCAATTTAAGTAAGCCGAAACCCAGAAATCTAAACCACCCCAAAAAGGGATAAGTGGAGAAAACATAGTTAAAAACTTTTGGAAACCTCAAGTAAAAATCTTTAAGCTTAACTTTACTTTCGTAAAAATATTGGCAAGACCTCTTTTGTAAAAACTAACCCCGAAAACGGGTACAACATAGAATATAAATAAAGCATCCCAAACGGTAGCAAAATCACGCCCAACGGTGGAAACAACCACCACAAACATATATACGATGCCGTAGCGAAGAAATATAAATGAAAACGGCATATGGAGGTAAAACTTTATAACAAGGCTGGCTCCCACGAGCACGGCACCCAGAGTCACAAAACAATACAACATCGATCTTCACAACTCGTCTCAATGTCAAATACATGAAGTGGTAGATGGAGAGTAGTAGATATAAAAGATAAACAATGAACACCATCGGATGACCGCAAACCCACCTATAGCAAAAGGCCTCACAGCCAGCCGTAGCGGTATCCGCAAAAGTAGAGATAATATGAATCCCTGTCGCGACTACTCTGAGGGTAAATCCTGCAAAACACTGTGGCACAACGGGGGTGAGTTTCTAACTGATGAATAGTAAATAACATCATACTGTAATCGCAAGTATGCACGAACAACGATAATCTATTACATGTAATCTGATAGCATAAGTATGGCAATATGAATATGCAACTATCATGATCAAGGTACACCACCAGGGTACTATATCTACATGAATCAAATGCATATCATATAAATCCTGAGTGTGGGATAATAATAAACCTCATGCACAAATCATCAGCATGGAAAAACCTGGTGTCTATCAACGACACCCTAAATCCCAAAATCCTCAGGCACCGTCACCAGGACTGGCTCTCATATCCTGTAAATTTCATGGAACCTGAGTGCCCAACATCGGCACTCGAAAACATCATGAAATACTCATGTCCAATATCGACACGTAAATCCACATATCGTATCTGTACATCTCACAGAATTTGAGTGTCCAACCTGACACTCGCAATCCACGGAACTTGAGTGTCCAACCTCGACACTCGCAATCCACATATCCATACATCTTACGGAACCTGAGTGTCCAACATTGACACTTGCAATCCACGAAACCTGAGTGTCTAACCTCGACACTCGCAATCCACATATCCATAGAAACCGGGTTTTCAAAACAATATACATTTCTTGAAATATCCCCGTGGATCTCAAATCCAGAAAATCACATGAAATCCATATCTAAATGCGTAAATCTATGAAATCTGATATATGAAACATAAAACAACAATATGAGCATATTAAGGGAAAGCCGCTCTTTTAAATGATTCCGGTTTTAAAATATATCATGCGGTTCCCAATTCCTCCGAAATCAAGTGCAGTATCATATGAGGTGTACATGTAACTATAGCAAGATGTGTGTATCTACATGTAAGCAGGTATGTATGAAGCATTTCACATGCGCAATAGCACAATAATCAACGTCTTAATATCAATGACAATACAATACCACATAGGGGTATATGTAACTATAGTAAGGTATGTGGGTGTACATGTAAGTATATATGAATGATGTACATGTAGCTATAGCAATATATGTGTTGCGCGTGTCATGGCAATTACCAACGGTGTGGGTGTAGCATACAATTTAGTGCTCGTGCAACATGAACCGTCAGTAATGGTGCAGTGTCCAATAGGTACCCAGTCAAGGCACAACAGGTAATAATATCCAATGATGCTCATGTGCAATCAACTCATATGCGTATAAACATGCAGCTATGATATCTTATTCAGCACTGACGCATAACGCCATGCGGGCGATTTCCCCGTAGATGTTAAATCTACTCACCTATGATCTTGAGCTAAGAAAATCCGACCACCTGCTTCCCTTTCTTCGCAGCGTCCGAAGTCCCTGCTTGCGATCCTAAAATTTCACAAACACAATACATAAGGCTAAATATCCCGCACCGACACAAAGATAAAGATACGCGAGGATAACGTCTACAAGATAAACAAACTGTGCACCTAGTACACAAAACGCGTACGACATCGGCACAACCCTAGCTAGGATCGCTAAACTACACAACCACCATGCCTAGACCTTGATCACCGATCGCGCATTCACAACACAATATATATCGTGGAAGATAATATATATAACATCACAACGTCAATTGAAACCCACACCTAATTTAACCGAAAACCTAGCAAGCAACTTTTAATCATTTTAGCTCAAGTCTAGAAGTTTAAACAATTCTAGCGATCACAATCATCGCAAAGTAGCTTAACTAAGTCACCCAAACTATTCCTACAATTTTAATATCATCCATATAAGATTTAGTAAAAGTTAATTTGCTATTAAGCTTAATTAGACGATTAGGAAAATAAAAAATAACATTCTCACAACCAGGTTAAGTTTTTCCAAGTCTACACATCTCCATTAACCATTTCAACCAAATAAAACCCTAACTTGATCTTCATAACCCTTTCTAGAATTTCCAAAACATGCTAATTCAAGCTTTAATTAAACATCTAATAACTAGATTTAAGTATTTAAACAATAACTAAAGCTTAGGGTTAGGATTTTATACCTCACTTAGATTCATAAACTTGCAACTAAACTTCCAAATTAGCCTTTAAAATGCTAACTTTCATGAAGATCCAAGCTTGGTTAAGCTAAAGAATAATTGATATGGATTTGTATTTGAGTTTGTGGGATTATTTGATGATTTTAGATGATTTATTTGAGCTTTTAGAAGTGAAAATGGGGTGAGGCAAATGTGAGGGGAACAAGGGGGGAGGGGTCGACCAACTTGGAGAAATGATGAAGGTTGTGGAATTGTGTGGAAATTTCTAGTCTAAAACCATCATTAAATCTCATTAATACCTCTCCCATCCATGCCACCTCTTAATCCTTTTCTTTTCTAATTAAAGTTTTCTTTTAATTCACCAAAATATCTAGATATTTTCTAGGATATTTTCAAAGATGGTTTAATGCCTAATCTTGTGATTAAATTAGCATAGATTCACTTTAGCATAATTAACCCAATCAAAAATTGTAATTACCACTAATTAAGTGCATAATTAAAAGCTTATAATAATATTTTAATTAAGGAAAAAATATTAAAGTGAACTAAAATTTTCAAGTGACAACTAAAAACCGCAAACTAGCAATTTCCTAGTTAAACTAGGTGCAGTTAAGTCTATACTAAAAAATGATCACTTCTGGGTTTTTACGGAAAACACAATTTGTTTTACCAATTAATGGAAAATTCGCATAACGATTTCTAAAACGTTACAGTCTTCCCCCTTAAAGAAATACGGTCCCCGAATTTAAAATTTTAACTATGTGTACCTTCGAAGAGATGAGGGAATTTCTTTCGCATCTCGCTCTCGGCCTCCCAAGTGATCTCTTCACTAGTAGGGCCACGCTAAAGAACTTTCACAGAAGGCAAGACCTTTGACCGAAGTTTCTTCACCTGCCGACCCAATATAACTACCGACTGCTCGGTGAATGAAAGATCGCGCTCTAGCTGAACGGTCTGGTGCTGAATTGTTGGAGATAGTGCCCTCAGAGTCAATTATTAGGTCACAGGTACGTGATTGCAATGATTGATAGAGGACCTATCCCGGTAGGACAGTCTTACTCAAGATGATAGTATGCTATCTGGTTTACCTTTATCATCGTGTACTGCTTTAAGTGACCTGACAAGTCGCTATTACACGTTGATAGAGCCCCTAGGATTCTTGCTTGACCACCAGCAGTATGAGGGCGATCATATACATGGGAGCTGGTAGTCTATAAGCATATCCTTAAATGGTCCCAAGTCGTGTGAGTTTCGAGACAGGGCATAGATACTCCAGAGTAGACTAGTGTGTACATTTGAGACCCCGACGAGGGGCGGTGGCCGGTCTCACAAGCCACTGGTGTCAGTTCGTTCACCTAAGATGTATACAGGTGCTCATTGGGTTATGAGTACACCGGACAGGACTCGCCGGGAACATGCTAGTTGGTCATATACCAGACGTCAGATGGCAGTTCCCTGGTGACATGTGTACAGGTTAGTTCATCGACCTGGGGATCATCATTTGTCTTGTGTGAGTTCCCACTGTACTTTGATTACTACCCTACCACGGCTCAAAGGAGTCGAGCAAACAGGTTTTAGTTGGGTACAGTCCCGAGCCACATGGAGGCAGTGAGCGCATCTTCAGGGGTTCGTCTCTCCCGGTATTGGGGGTGAGGTCGCGCTGTGTCTAGGAGAGCCATTACACGAAGCCCTCGGCCGAGGCAAGGAGATTTACTGGTAGGTATTCCAGTAGTATCTCAGGGTGTTCTGGGCTACACTCCGATACGACTTGTACCGCTTTTCGGGGTCTGACTTTTACCAACCCCCTAGGCCCGCCATGCGATGCTCATAGAAGAACGGACCGGACTGTACGGATATTGTCACTGACAGGCTCAGTAGGGTTGTCAGGCTGAGTTCGCTCATAGACGTCCCTTTTAGTCAATACCTGGTAGCCCGTTACGTATTGGCTTATACCTCTGACGTGCTAGTGGTTAAATCCACAACCAAGGTGTTGACGAGTCTTTAGAGTCCCCCACATTTAGTTACTCAGCTTTCGGGCGAAAGGTTGTAGAGGCCGTATGGAGATATGGCAAGGTCCGATCAGATATGTGCGGTATTGCACGGATCAGGATCGGACAGTTTATACTATAGGCCGTATGGGTATATGGCAGGGTTCGATCAGATGCGTGCGGTATTGCACAAATCAGGATCGAACGGATATTACTGGCCGGCTTTGGTTTAAGCCGGATCCTAGTATAGTACAGTGTAGACTTTGTCTCATTGCATTTGTATTTCGGTCGGAATACAAATGCGGGTGTGTATGCACAGTATCGGGGTTTTCCTGTAATTTATTACAGGACCAGTTTTCTGGAGTTGCCAGTTTGCTTTTCGTTTCGGCCAATTTCCTTTGTATCGTTCATTGGCCGAAGTTTGGTGGAGGAGGGCTTATTTGCATTGTTGCAAATAAGTGGTTGTGGAGGGGGTCTTTGCATTTTTGTTGCATCATGATTATAGTACCATACCTTGACTTTCTTTAGTTGATCATGGCTTGACTTTTGGCTCATCATGGTTGTTGATGATGAGGTTGGTGGTAGGTGGTTGAGTGTGGGTTTTGATTTGGTGATGATTCTTTTTTGCATGATAGCCTTCTCTCTCTCTCCATTGTATTATTGGATGGCTCTATCATTTTCTATGATACTCTCCACTCTCTCACTCTCTTGAGAATGTCATGGCCGGCCACTCCCATAGTGGGCTGTCCCAAATTCTTGGTGTGGGATTTTGCTTCATTTCATGTTGCAAAAATCCCACAAGATCAATCCAAAAAGCTCCAAGTTCAATCCCTCCACCAAAAGGCAATTCCTAGAACCCCAAATGAGACTTGCTCACTAGATATTCTACAGCAAATCTTGGGCACGTCGACTAGCCAGCTCCGTGCCCGAGTTGCCTCGGCATTGAGGTGGGAGCCCGTAAAAGAAGTAGGCGATGTGGTGCACTTCCGGCGACGAGGCGGAGACCGGAGCTTCCACAGGAGATCGGGACGACGACGAGAAGACCGGAGGACTTGGATCAGTCGGTATATCTCTCTTCCCATCTTGTAGTTAGCTAGGACTAATTAATGGTTCGATCCTGGTATTAGTGCGCGGCGGTTTGCCAGTTCAAGAAAAATTAAAGTTTATCACCGCTTCCGCATTTTGGCCTCGGGATGGAGGCCGGGGCGCCGCCGTGCACTTACAGTGGTATCAGAGCCTCGCCATTAACTTAGTCTAGCTTGGTTTAATATGTTTCCATTTCCGATCGATCAAAAAGTTCCAAAACCGTGTTTTTCAAAACGACAGTTTTCTGTTGAAATTTTTTGGTCTCCAAAAATTTTTCAGGTTGTATAAAATTGATGTACTGGAGATTGCAAGGCTACTGTAGAAATTCGACAGGGTGAGTCCATTGTGGAAGCGCGGAACCGCGGCCAAACCCCCCTTTGGGCCGCGGTTCCGCCGCATACTATTGGGATCCCTGCACCAAATTTCTACAGTATCTTTCTGGGGTTAAAATTGGGGTTTTGGAATAATAACATTGGGCCCAGAATTTCCTGATCTGCTACAGTAATGCTTGGGGGCCCACTTGTTAAAATTTGATTGATCGGATATTTTAAACACATTATTTCACAGTATTTACATTATATCTGCGACTGTGAATGTCACTTGATCGGTAAATCCTGTCTAACTGCTATAGCCCGGTTAGACGGATTTGCGAACGTGACTTTCACGTTGATGTTCTGTTTTTGCTGTGATGTTGCGGATCGGTCGTGGGGGATAGCCTGGATGCAATGCTAGTACAGTTGTGGTTGTATTATGTACATTTGATATTGTGGGGCGAGCGTCCGACATGTGGACTGCCGTCACTGCCTGGTTGTATTATTATTTTGGGGCACGGCCAGGTTGCGGTCGATGTACCCGTTGTATGTATATTTTACTTTCTGTACTAGGATTACCCTGCGGAGGGGTGCACGGATAGCCGGGTTCTAGAGGGCAACAAGCCCGCATCTCATGGCATTGAGACGGAGGGGGCTTCACTCTAGGATTGGCGGGCTATTCGTCGCACTCGTAGGGGGTACAGGTTGACCCAGGAGGGGTGCCCAAGTTACCGAATTCCGTGAAGTGCTGGGCGGTCCATTCACGGTACTGAAGGGGGCTGCCTCGCTTCAGGTTTTGGCGGGTGACTTCCCGCACCCGTAGGGGTCTAGGATTTCATTGCACAGGCTATCCACACGACCAGGGGAACGTCGGGTTTCAGTAGTGGCTCTGTGAAACCCGAGGATCCCAAATATCTGTATTGTTTCTGTGATGCTGTACATTTCTGTGATGTTGCATTTTATCACGCCTTGAGCGAATATAATATATTGGTATATATATTAGTAGATGTTGTATATGTTTTACATCCGCGCTAGTCCAGTCCCCGCTCTGTCATTAGTTAGCTAACCTAACGGGTAATGACGGGACCCAGTGGCGAATGCGGATGGCATATACGTACATCAGTATATTTTCGTTCTTTATGGTGTGATCAATTGATGGGACTGCATTGATTCGGATCATTGCAAGTTAAAAACAAACCTAATCTGATGTTGTTGGAACACTTTTCAAAAAGCTGTTATTGCAAGGACGTTCACTTTTGTTTTGCATCGTGATATTCAGTTGGAATATCCTGCTCCTCAGTCGACGAGGCAAGGGCCGAGATCCCTTCACCGGGAGTGACCCCTTGGACAGAAGTTTGCGTCAGGGCATTAACTTCACTATAGCCGATTACTTTTGCTTTGCAACGCGGTATTCATTTGGAATATCCTGCACCCCATTCTATGGGGAAAGAGCCGAGATCCCTTCACCGGGAGTGACCTCTTTAGCAACGGTTTTCGTCACTATATTTTTAAAAGCTATCCGTTCCTTCGATGATATCAAGTTCTTTACGTTAAAGGTTTATGCCAGAAACCATTCGTAGACCTCCGTCGTTTCATATGGGTAGTCAATAGTATTCAAGCTGTGTTTGTTGGCCAAAGTCAAGGCACAGTGTTTGGTAGCTGTTGGTTATTCATATGCAGCATAGATAAATGCGTTGGTTTGGAACAGTCGTATAGCCTTGTTGGCCAAAGTCAAGGGCTTGTGCGGATGGATTCGAATCAACCTGGAGAATGACGGGTAGAACTTGACATGTGACTTATGATTTGTTGGCCAAAGTCAAGGTCATAAGAGCATGGGGCAGAAATCATATCGGGAGTTTCAAAAGAACTGAAACTTGCCAGATATGCGCATACCTTCTGGAGTGTGACACCGTGAGCGGATTCCGTCACGTTATCATGCAATGATAGTTGGATCCCGATTCCCACTGATGAGTTAGTTTACTCCTCGGGTGACCCCGACTAATTCTTCTTTCAGGTTTGGAGGAGAATTTGACGGTACAGTGGGAGGTTTCCAGATTAGATAAATTGGTAACCATTCTGATCTAGGTTAGAGTGCACGCTGAGTGTTTCTTTTCTCTCTCTCTTTGGCAGCGACCATTGACCCGACCCTAGGACTATGACTCAGTGACCAAGTTGGCCGAACCTTCTTAAACACTGGCTTTTGGATTGTCAGAGTTGCAAACCTCATTGCCACTCCTACTTTTACCCTTTTCTCCAGGACACCCCGTATTACTACGAACGTCCACTTCCATTGGACAAAACCATCGTGTGGTTAGATACGAACTCGAAGGAATTTATTCGAGGATGGTTTCCGGTTCAGGAGAAAACGGATAAGACTATTTAGTTGTCTTTTCTTTTTACCTTCTCTCAGGTTGCGGGTACTCCTTGGTTTAGGAGTAGTACACCTATTACGCAAATTGGATAGTCTTCTTCCAAACCTTAGGCTGGTGCCGACCGGTAGGGAATGAAGAAAACCAATTAGCCTAACGATGGTGTATAGAAGGTATTGAGTTAAGACAAAGCAAGGGATTAGTAAGAGGGCAAAGTAAAGTGCGACTGCTATTCACGACCAAACCAAGCATTCCTTCGCCAATCCTAAGTCACCTTTGTATTTCTCCAGGACACTCCGTATCACTACGAAGATCCACAGTTTATTGGATACTCCATCGTATGGTTATATACGAACTCGAAAGGAACTTGTTCCAGTTCGGGGAAGGATTCTGGTTCAGGAGAAATAGGAATAAGATTTATTCATGTGTCTTTTATCTTCACCTTCTCTCGCATTGCGCGTGTTCCTAGGATTAGGACAGTACACCCATTATGCTTATTAGATAGTCTTCTTCCAAACCATAGGCTGGTGCCGAACGGTAGGGAAGGAAGAAAACCATTTGGCCTAAAGGGGTGTGCAGAAGGTAATGACTAAAGACATATGAAGGGATTTGGAGAGGTGGCAAAGAATTACACGGTTACAGTTGTGAATCTGGATAATGGAAGAGGCATTACTAGGAATACCAGAATACCCCTACGAAACATTTCAATGTTTCAGTTTCACTGTGTATTGTTAAAGGAAAACTGATTTCCCAGTTAGACACTTGCTCCAGGGTATGTATTTACCAAGTATGATTCTCACATCTGTATAGTTTTACAGATGATGAGTGGGAGCAAGTTATTGGGAATTAGGTGATCATCCTTATTATATCGGGATTCGTTGTAATCGTTGATATTTGAGGAAATCACCTGGGCTGTTTGCCGGTCGGCAAATATTTGGTTTTGAATATCCGTTGTTATGCACCAATTTCAAATCGATATATCTGTACGTCTATTTTCATAGAGTGAGATATACCCTTTTGAAATTATGTCTACGACATTTACCTATATCAGTGGATGGTTAGGTAAGGAGCATTAAACAGCGGTGTAATTCTTCTTAACCATAAGTACAGTTTTCAACCTACGACACACAGTAAATGAGTTATCAAACTCAAGGGACTTGCACAGAGTATTGTATGTTGTCCAGGGTCCATCAGGACAGAGGGGTTGGTCCTCGTACTATATTCGGTTTACTTATGACTTCTCTAGTTTTTAGACAAGTGTTTCGTGGAAACACAGGGTCTGAATTTTGAGAAGTTGTAGGTATTTGAATAAAGTAGAGAACCAGATATTGCAAGTATCGGGATTCTTCAAAGTGATAAAAGATGTAGATACTTGAGTATGGTATTCAGTTGATAGTAATGATTAAGAGATCTTGCTTCTCTTTCAGGTTACTCATAATTGGAAGCATTCCTAAGTTGAGTAGCGCTGATCGGCCTCCTTCCATTTAGTTGATATGCACTGGAGACAGCTGCATGATTTGAATCTGGTTCAATTAAATCAGTGCCTCTGGTTCTATATTGGATATAGAACAGTTCATATCTTAACGTTGTTAAGGTACGGGGAGTTGTCTGGCTTATGCTTAAAACCAGACACTGGACAACTCAAGGCACGTTTCTGTAATGGCTGTTTGTGGGTTGACCCAGGCTATGACGAGGGTTGACTTTCTACTATCTGGAAGATCAATAGTGATATTGTTCTATACTCGCCACAGTTTTATTAAAAATGGATTTTTTCAGAAAACAGTAGTGGGAGTATGGTAGAACTGGAAGTGATTCCAGAACCACAAACGATTACTGAAGATTTCATAGGAACCTAAAGATTCAATCTGGATTGACATTCCATTTGGCAACTCCGCAGATAAGGTGGGTAACCTCAGGCACCCGAGAGGTACTCCGGTAACCTCAAGGACGGTGACAGGGAGGTTCTTGTTTACCCACAATTGCCATTGCTGTTGTTCCAGACTGTGAGACCCGGCGGGAGGATGATTATAGCATCGTTCTAAACAAGTTTTAGAAGTGTACGTGTATATGACTCTGGCAGAGGGTTGTCGTAGTCAGTGGGAGCAGCGGAAGCATTGGTGGACAGTTGGCTTATGTCTATTTATAGACTAAAGCAGATATAGGGGAGATAGATCATCAATTTCTGATGTGACAGTCATAGGTTTGACTTCATCAGAATAGGAGATGGATCTGTTGAGAAGGTAGTAGGGTGTGTTGTCATGGTATTTGGATGACATACACAGAGTAGGAAGTGATATTCCTACACTACAATCGGTTATACTTTGGTCGTCACACAGTGGTTTCTCCACACAGGACTTAGATATTATATCAGACATACTGGTTACTAGATCTATGGTTTTAGATCTAGATTTGGATGGTTTCCCAATCAGGGTACTTAGACAGCATTCTAAGAGTATTTAGAATGGACGACTCCTGGCACCGTGGTGTACCCGCAGGTGATGGAGTCACCCTCTCTAAAGGTGTCTTATAGACTAAAGGGGAGAGGGATGTGCATGATTGGCAGATCACTTGCTTAGGCAATTGAGTCAATCATGAGATGTCAAGTACCACACCAGATGTTGTTCTTGCACTAGATGCAATAAGTTGACATTGATCCAATCCTGGAGAAACAGTCGGAAGCAGTTATAGAACATAAGTGGATGTTCTAGGGATATGATAACGATAGCCTCATGCAGGAGACAGTTATCATTCCAGGCTTCCAAGGTGACCTGGACGCAAGGAGGTTGTCAGAGTTATAGTTTTCCTTCTGATGAGGGGCAGTATTTTGGACAGGTGGTCCAAGGAAATACTGAGGGTGGCATGGCGCAGGATACTGATTAAGTTCAGTTGACGATACAGTCTAAGAAGTTTGGATTTGGAGTTCATTTATGAGCTATGTCCCATCAGACATCCAGACACATTCTAAGACAGGTATTGCTCATTTCGGGAGATGGCTTTCTCCGCGAACTTGAGATATAGAGAGACATAGAAAGAAACAACAAAGCGGATCCACTCACTAAGGCTATTCCTCGAACGCAATAGTTTCGCAAACGAGCTTTGTGAGACTGACTAGTAGAGGAGTTGGGTGTTCGGTATCACACATGCTGTGAGTATGCGACATCGCAATAATTAGCCTTGAGTGCAAGTGGGAGATTGTTGGAGATAGTGCCCTCAGAGTCAATTATTAGGTCACAGGTACGTGATTGCAATGATTGATAGAGGACCTATCCCGGTAGGACAGTCTTACTCAAGATGATAGTATGCTATCTGGTTTACCTTTATCATCGTGTACTACTTTAGGTGACCTGACAAGTCGCTATTACACGTTGATAGAGCCCCTAGGATTCTTGCTTGACCACCAGCAGTATGAGGGCGATCATATACGTGGGAGCTGGTAGTCTATAAGCATATCCTTAAATGGTCCCTAGTTGTGTGAGTTTCGAGACAGGGCATCGATACTTCAGAATAGACTAGTGTGTACATTCGAGACCCCGACGAGGGGCGGTGGCCGGTCTCACAAGCCACTGGTGTCAGTTCGTTCACCTAAGATGTATACAGGTGCTCATTGGGTTATGAGTACATCGGACAGGACTCGCCGGGAATATGCTAGTTGGTCATATACCAGACGTCAGATGGCAGTTCCCTGGTGACATGCGTACAGGTTAGTTCATCGACCTGGGGATCGTCATTTGTCTTGTGTGAGTTCCCACTGTACTTTGATTACTACCCTACCACGGCTCAAAGGAGTCGTGCAAACAGGTTTTAGTTGGGTACAGTCCCGAGCCACATGGAGGCAGTGAGCGCATCTTCAGGGGTTCGTCTCTCCCGGTATTGGGGGTGAGGTCGCATTGTGTCTAGGAGAGCCAATACACAAAGCCCTCGGCCGAGGCAAGGAGATTTACTGGTAGGTATTCCAGTAGTATCTCAGGGTGTTCTGGGCTACACTCCGACACGACTTGTACCGCTTTTGGGGGTCTGACTTTTACCAACCCCCTAGGCCCACCATGCGATGCTCATAGACGAACGGACCGGACTGTACGGATATTGTCACTGACTGGCTCAGTAGGGTTGTCATGCCGAGTTCGCTCACAGACGTCCCTTTTAGTCAATACCTGGTAGCCCGTTACGTATTGGCTTATACCTCTGACGTGCTAGTGGTTAAATCCACAACCAAGGTGTTGACGAGTCTTTAGAGTCCCCCACATTCAGTTACTCAGCTTTCGGGCGAAAGGTTGTAGAGGCCGTATGAAGATATGGCAAGGTCCGATCAGATACGTGCGGTATTGCACGGATCAGGATCGGACAGTTTGTACTATAGGCCATATGGGTATATGGCAGGGTTCGATCAGATGCGTGCGGTATTGCACGAATCAGGATCGAACGGATATTACTGGCCGGCTTTGGTTTAAGCCGGATCCTAGTATAGTACAGTGTAGACTTTGTCTCATTGCATTTGTATTTCGGTCGGAATACAAATGCGGGTGTGTATGCACAGTATCGGGGTTTTCCTGTAATTTATTACAGGACCAGTTTTCTGGAGTTGCCAGTTTGCTTTTCGTTTCGGCCAATTTCCTTTGTATCGTTCATTAGCCGAAGTTTGGTGGAGGAGGGCTTATTTGCATTGTTGCAAATAAGTGGTTGTGGAGGGGGTCTTTGCATTTTTGTTGCATCATGATTATAGCACCATACCTTGACTTTCTTTAGTTGATCATGGCTTGACTTTTGGCTCATCATGGTTGTTGATGATGAGGTTGGTGGTAGGTGGTTGAGTGTGGGTTTTGATTTGGTGATGATTCTTTTTTGCATGATAGCCTTCTTTCTCTCTCCATTGTATTATTGGATGGCTCTCTCATTTTCTATGATACTCTCCACTCTCTCACTCTCTTGAGAATGTCATGGCCGGCCACTCCCATAGTGGGCTGTCCCAAATTCTTGGTGTGGGATTTTGCTTCATTTCATGTTGCAAAAATCCCACAAGATCAATCCAAAAAGCTCCAAGTTCAATCCCTCCACCAAAAGGCAATTCCTAGAACCCCAAATGAGACTTGCTCACTAGATATTCTACAGCAAATCTTGGGCACGTCGACTAGCCAACTTCATGCCCGAGTTGCCTCGGCATTGAGGTGGGAGCCCGTAAAAGAAGTAGGCGATGTGGTGCACTTCCGGCGACGAGGCGGAGACCGGAGCTTCCGCAGGAGATCGGGACGACGACGAGAAGACCGGAGGACTTGGATCAGTCGGTATATCTCTCTTCCCATCTTGTAGTTAGCTAGGACTAATTAATGGTTCGATCCGGGTATTAGTGCGCGGCGGTTTGCCAGTTCAAGAAAAATTAAAGTTTATCACCGCTTCCGCATTTTGGCCTCGGGATGGAGGCCGGGGCGCCGCCGTGCACTTACAGGCTGAATCATGTGAGAAAGATCATGAAGGTATCTACGAAGTATCGACACATGTAATACGGGGTGAACATCCGGAAAATTGGGTGGAAGTGCCAAACGATAGGCAATGGCACCAACTCGCTCAAGGATCTCGAAAGGACCTACAAATCTGGGACTGAGCTTCCCCTTTTCCCCTAATCTCATAACGCCCTTCATCGGAGAAATCCGCAGGAATACATGATCCCCCACTGCGAGCTCAAGTCTGCGACGACGACGGTCGGCATAAGGCTTCTGTCTGCACTGGGCTTCTCTCATCCTATCCTGGATCAGCTGGATCTTCTCCGTAGTCTCATGAACTAGCTGGGGTCCCAAAACCCTACTCTCACTGAGTTCGGTCTAACAGACTGGCGATCGACACTTCCTACCATATAAAGCCTCAAAAGGTGCCATCTGAATAGTCTCCTAAAAGCTGTTGTTGTAGGAGAACTCAATCAACGACAAGTGACGATCCTAACTGCCACCAAAATCAAGCACGCACGCATGAAGCATATCCTTCTCCGATTGACCATCGATCTGCGGATGAAAAGCGGTGCTAAAACTCAATCGAGTACCCAAAGCTTCCTGAAGCTTCTGCCAAAGACGGCTAGTAAACTCGGTGCCTCTGTCTGATACGATGCATGTAGGAACACTGTGCAAACACACAATCTCATCTATGTACAACTGAGCATACTGAGCATAACCGAAAGTGGTCTTCATTGGAAGGAAGTGAGCCGCTTTCGTCAACCGGTCAACAATCACCCAAATGGAGTCATACCCTCGACTGGCCCTGAGTAGACCCACAACGAAGTCCATGGAAATCTGCTCCCATTTCCACTCCGGAACGGGTAAAGGCTGCAACTCTCCTGCCGGCCTCTGATGCTCAGCCTAGACTTTCTAACAAGTCAGGCACCTCGAAACAAAGTCCGAAACATCACTCTTCATCCCTGCCCACCAGTAAATATCTTTCAAGTTACGGTACATTTTGGTGGAATTTGGATGAACGCTAAATGCTGACTAATGTGCCTGCTCTAGGATCTCGCGTCTCAACCCATCGGTATCTGGTACACATAAATGAGTCCCATAACGTAGCACACCCTGGTCATCAACTAAGAACTCCGAATCTGTACCCTACCGAACAAGCGCAAGAATCTTAGACAAACGGGTATCACTGGGCTGCGCCTCACAGATACGATCAAGTAGAAGTGGAAGGGCACGGACGTGAGCAAGGTGTCCCCCAGTGGAAGTGAACTCAAACTGTACTCTACCATCGCACAAGATCTGCCAATCTGCAGAAGACTGTCGCTGAACTGCGCTCAACTGGTATAAGCTACCCCTAGGCCTACGACTCAAGGCATCAGCTACCACATTCGCCTTGCCCGGGTGATAAAGGATCTCACAATCATAATCCTTCACAAGCTCCATCCAACGGCGTTGTCTCAGATTCAGATCCCGCTGCTGGAAGATGTACTTCAAGCTCTTATGATCCATGAAAATCTTACACGGCTCCCCGTACAAGTAGTGTCTCCAAATCTTCAACGCAAAGACCACCGCAGCTATCTCAAGATCATGAGTGGGGTAATTCTGCTCATGCTTCTTCAGCTACCGAGAAGCGTAAGCGATAACTCTATCATGCTGCATCAATACACAACCGAGCCCCACTCGAGAAGCATCATAGTAAACAACATAGCCGCCTGATTCAGAAGGCAAGGATAAAACCGGTGCAGTCATCAACCGAGTCTTCAACTGCTGAAAACTCTGCTCGCATGCCTCAATCCAAAGAAAAAGAACTCCCTTCCTGGTCAGTCCTGTCAGCGGTGCAGCGATACTCGAGAAATCCTGCACGAAACGGCGGTAGTAACCAGCTAAGTCCAAAAAGCCGCGGACCTCTATCATAGTTACAGGTCTGGGCTAAAGCTGTATAGCCTCGATCTTCCTCGGGTCCACAAGAATACCTTCTCCTGTCACCACATGACCCTGGAAGTCAACACTATCAAGAAAAAATGCGCAATTTGAGAATTTAGCATACACCCGGTGCTCCCTCAATGTCTGCAAAGCAATCCTCAAGTACTGCTCATGCTCCTCTCGACTCCTAGAGTAGACCAGAATGTCATCAATAAACACAATAATAAACTGGTCGAGGAACGGCCTGAAAATCCGGTTCATCAGATCTATGAACGCTGCTGGCGCATTGGTGATTCCGAACGACATCACCAAAAACTCATAATGCTCGTAGCGCGTACGAAAAGCAGTCTTCGGAATGTCATCATTCCGAACCCGCAACTGATGATAACCCAAACGCAAATCAATCTTAGAAAAATGTTTCGCACACTGGAGCTGATCAAACAAATCGTCAATGCGAGATAAAGTATACCTATTCCGCTCCATAACTTGGTTCAATTGACGATAATCCATACACAAGCTCAAACTGCCGTCCTTCTTCTTGACGAACAGAACAGGAGCTCCCCAAGGCGAAACACTCGGACGCATAAGTCCTCTATCAAGAAATTCTTGCAATTGATCTTTAAGCACCCAAGCTCCGCTGGGGTCATCCAGTAAGGCGGTATAGAAATAGGTCCCGTACCGGGAATCAGATCAATGCAAAACTCAAAATCGCGCTCTGGCAGCAAACTAGATAACTCATCGGGAAAAACGTCGGAAAACTCTCGCACGACAGGAACCCGGTCCAACGACTCTACTGTGGCTCCAGTATCATGAATGAAAGCCAAGAATCCCCGACATCCCCTCCTCAAAAGCAGACTAGCACAAAGGGCTGAAATCAAATTGTGAGGGGCGGCACCACAGTCCCCCTGCATAAAAAAAAACTGACTCGCCGGGAAAACAAAACCTAACTGTCTACTCACGGCAGTCCACGGACGCGTAGCAAGTAGCTAACCACTCCATGCCCAGGAGAACGTCGAAGTCCAACATCTCAGGAAGGATCAAGTCGACGGACAAATCTCTATCTCCTATACGAATGGCACACGACTGAAACACGTGTTACGCAACAAACGACTCGCCAACAGGAGTAGTCACGACAAGCGGCTGACCTAGCAAACACGACTCTCGGTCTAACCTCGACACGAAGTGCGTAGAAACATACGAATGCGTAGATCCCGGATCAAATAAAACGTGTGCATCAAAAGAACATACAGAAAGAGTACCTGAAACCACAGCATTGGACGCCTACGCGTCCTGATGAGTCAAGGAAAACACCTGAGCCTGCTCTCTATCGGCGACTGGCTGACCTCTGCCTCTGCCACCCCGTCCCATTTGGAACAAAACCACCGCGACCACGACCTCTCTAAACATGAGTCTGACGCGGAGCAACAACAGGCATAAGAGGCAACGCCCTCTGAGGTGGAGAAGGTGGTAGGGTAACATGTGGTACAGCTGCCTCGCCCTCACGTGGCTTAGTACAATCTCGAACGCGATGACACAAACTCCCGCACCGGAAACATCCATATGAAAACTGCTGACTCTCCTGAGGATAAGAGCAAAATAACTGGCCTTGTCCCGAGCATCCACTACCTCCAGTACCTGAACAGAATCTGTCACGGCGTCTAAACGTCTGTCTCCGTGCTGACACACCAGTACGAACCCTCTTTGGTTCCGGAACAACCGACGTCTCGGAAAGACGCTCCTCAACCAATAGGGCTACGTCCACCGCTACTGCATACGTGTCACAATACTGTACGCTGATAGCGAGGAACAACTAGGTAAGCAGACCTTGAACAAACCTCTTGACCCGTATCTCCTCAGTAGCTACCAAATACGCAGCATACACATCTAGCTAGGTAAACTGCACATCGTACTTAGCCACCGTCATACCCAGAATCTGGCGTAACGACTCGAAACTACGCGCTCGAGCATCCTGACCCTCTGCGGAAGAAAACGGGCATGAAACACCATCACGAACTCTGCCCAGGTCATAGGAGCAAGACCTGCGGCTCTGCCCTTCTCTAACGAATCGCACCACTTCTGGGCCAGACCCTCCAGATGAAAACTCGCGAACTCTACCCATCTCACGTCTGAGCATCTTAGCGAACGACATATCCTGGCCATCCGGTCGATAAACGACTGCGGATCCTCAGCTACATCGGTGCCAGTGAAAACTGGAGGCCTCAGCCTCATGAACTCCGATAACGATACGGTAATCACCTCTGTAGCTGCAGGTACAACTGCCTGAATAGTAGGCACCAATACGGTCCCCGCAACAGGTGGAACAACATCCTGTTTCTACGCCCGACTGGCTTCAACCAATGATCCCATCATCTGGCGCATATCCTGCATACCGGCCTCAAGTCTAGCAATACAGTCCATCGACGGTGGATCAATATGCTCCGGTACAACAGGCGTACCACCCTGGTCAGTCCTCGTCTCCGACGAGTCAACTCTGACCTCGGCCCTCGCGGCCGCTCTCTGCGCCCTCGTAGTCTTCGGCGGCATAATGGCTATAAATGAAAATAGGATTCGATAAGAACATAGAAATCGAATCACAAGGATGTATATAATCACGGAAGGAATTTTCGAGCAATACGTCCTAAGGTCACTTAGGCGGAGTACTGTGTCGTAAGTATGCCGCGAAACATACACACGCTACGTCACTCTACTTAAGCTACCTACTCCATCATACCAAGGTCATCCTACACTCCGAAAGGTAAAACCTAGCGCTCTGATACCAACTTTGTTACGACCCAAATTTAGGCACGTGACCGGCACTTATACCACATGACGTCAACAGGCGTACGAAATTTAAGTAAGACGAAACCCAGAAATCTAAACCACCCCAAAAAGGGATAAGTGGAGAAAACATAGTTAAAAACTTTCGGAAATCTCAAGTAAAAATCTTTAAGCTTAAGTTTACTTTCTTAAAAATTTTGGCAGCATCTCCTTTGTAAAAACTAGCCCCGAAAATGGGTACAACATAGAATATAAATAAAGCATCCCAAACGGGAGCAAAATCACACCCAACGGCGGAAACAATCACCATAAACATATATACGACACCGTAGAGAACAAATATAAATGAAAACAGCATAAGGTGGTAAAACTTTATAACAAGGCTGGCTCCCACGAGCACGACACCTAGAGTCACAAAACAATACAACATCGATCCTCACAACTCGTCTCTAAGTCAAATACATAAAGTGGTAGATGGAGAGTACTAGATACAAAAGACAAACAATGAACAACATTGGATGACCGCAAACCCACCTATAGCAAAAGATCTCACAGCCAACCGTAGCAGTATCCGCAAAAGTAGAGATAATATGAAGCCCTGCTGCAACTACTCTGACGGTAAATCCTGTAAAATACGGTGGCACAACGTGAGTGAGTTGCCAACTCGTGAATAGTAAATAACATCATACTGTAATCGCAAGTATGCACGAACAGCGATAATCTATCACATGTAATCTGATAGCATAAGTATGGCAATATGAATATGCAACTATCATGATCAAGGTACACCACCAGGGTACTATATCTACATGAATCAAATGCATATCAAATAAATCCTGAGTGTGGGATAATAATAAACCTCATGCACAAATCATCAGCATGGAAAAACCTGGTGTCTATCAACGACACCCCAAATCCTAAAATCCTCAGGCGCCGTCAACAGGACTGGCCCTCATATCCTGTAAATCTCATGGAACCTGAGTGCCCAACATCGGCACTCGAAAACATCATGAAATACTCGTGTCCAACATCTATACGTAAATCCATATATCGTATCTGTATATCGTACGGAACCTGAGTGTCCAACCCGACACTCGCAATCCACGGAACCTGAGTGTCCAACCTTGACACTCGCAATCCACATATCCATACATCTCACGGAACCTGTGTAGCGTCTTGAAAAGTCGTTTTGGTGTTTTCCTGAAAATCGGTGAAAATTCGGTATTTTTCCGAAAACCGTCTTTCTCGTTATTTTGCAGTTTAGGACTAATTATACCTAAAATGGATAGGTAATTGCTTGTTTTTAGTAGCTAATGAGTTACTTATGAAATTTTGGTCATTTAAAAAAAATTTCCCTATTTTTCAATTTTTTAATATTATTTAAAGCCGTAAGAAAATACATTAAATTAGCGATAAATACAAATTTAAATGGGCTAAAATTAAGATTTAAAATCGTGTTAATTAAAATCTAGTTGTAACATAAATTTTTAGTAATTTATTGTAAGTTTTAACTAATTTTTATTATGGAAAACGAAATTTATTGAATTTAAGCTTAAACTTGCAATTTTGGACTTGTAGGGGGTCTTTTTGCAAAAAAAAATTTTGTGCACTCTCACACACACATCCTCACATCTCCTTGGCTGTCCCAAACTGCAAAAAATTCCCCCTCTCTCTTTTGTTTTAAAATTCTTTTGTTATGGATGAATTGAGTTGAATGTGTATGTTTAAAATATTGTATGTTGAAGGTATGGTGCTTTGACTTTGAGGGGGGTTGACCATGAATTTTTCCATACACCCACACCACTCCTCTCTCCCTCCTCTGGCCGAAATCTGCAGCCCCTCCCCTCTTCATCATTTTTCTTTTCATCTTGTTCAAAAATTCATCAAGTTGCTCCAAAATTCAAGCTAAAACTCACAAATTAAAACCCCATTCTTCATCCCTTTTTCCTTCACCTCTCTTGCTTGGAATCATGGTGCTTGGAGGCCATCATTGAGGCAAATTTCTTCTTGCTAGATCCATAGGTTTGAGGTATAATTTCTACTCTTTTAATTTCTTATGGTTAGAATACTTTAATCTAGTTGCTTAGTGTTAATTTTAGTGTTAATCCTAATCTAGTTTTTTTTAGTTAATGATTAGAAATTAAACTAGGGTTTCTTGAAACCATGTTTTAGTCAATTAAGTCTTTTTAATTAACCTAGTTGTTTACTTAACCAATTTATATGGTTACTTTGCTTAAGTGGCTTCATATTAGGCTAATCTATGTTAAAGTTGTGTGAAATTTTCATTAAGGTTGCTAATTATCAAAATCAAGAAAAGGTTTGTGTATGGAATGTGGGTTTTGATGCATGGTAAAGGTGTTAATTTAATTGTAGTGGCTTTCTAATGGTTTAATTTGGATATTTGTGTGATAATGTGTGCACTTTGTCGCAAATTGTCGATGTTTGCACCAAATTTGCAAACTTCTAGCTTACTAGGTTTTTATTATATTATTGTGGCGATTTAATTGCGATATCTAGATTATATTGTTGGCATATCCTATGACTTTTAGGATGTGTGAGTGCGGATTTTTGAGTAATCGGGTTTTAGTTTTGCCGGGCGACCAAATCGGCGATTTTTGCAGTTTTTGCGATTTTCGCGTGTGTTCCGCGCACCTTGTGCACGTTGTACCTAGCTTGTGAACGTTAGTGTTTTTGTTTGGGTTTTGCGTCGTTCTTGATATGTAACCTTATGTTTGGTATTGATGTAAATTCCAGGTTCGGTCGCGGAGACGTCAGACACGGCACGAAAGGGGAAAGCGGTGATTGGACGTGACTAACTAGGGATTCCAGTGAGTAGATGTAACATCTACGGGAGACTATCGTTGGATGGCGCAAGCCGCCCGATAGTTTTAGTAACTTAAAAGATTCTTAGTGATGTTAGTAATTAGGGGTGTAATACTTATATGATTATTTGCTGCATCCATGCCTTATATTGACATACATATGCGAACCCTTTTTATAGGACACCTGCACCATTGCCAGGGTTTTTATATGCAGCACGAGCACTATTCATGCTTACACACACACCCTGGTAATTTCCATGCCACCACACTAGATAACCTTTAAATTGAAACCTTTTACTATAATTGATACTTAAACTCGCGCTATTGCTTTAATTCCTTAAAATGAAATCGTAGGATTGCTATTCATGTGCATGTGCTTCATCATATTATTTGTTCATGCCTAGTCTATTAATCATACATCGCAACTTGATTATTGATACCATATGCATTCATTATCATTGACATATGCACTTGCGAGGACTTCTTGAGATTTTATGATATTTCTGGATTTTGGGGGAAAGCCGCAAAATTTCTAAACTTATTACTTTTTTTAAAAATATGTAAATTGCGGTTTTCTAGTGATGTAAGTGTCGTTCACCATGAGTTTGCTGTGGTTTTCGAGATCCGTGTCGAGGAGTGGAGGAACCGTCACGGGTACATGGTGGGCCCGGTATGGTACCCCGGGGCAAGATGAATGTGGTGTTGACGTTGAGCCTGGCAGGGGACGGATTACCTACCGGTGACTGTTTGGCACGGCGGATATCCAGAGGATACCGACCGTGGCCGCGATATGATGAGATTTTGATATTGAGCTGGGTCAGCCGGATGGCTGAGGCCAGAGATATTATGACATGGATATATGAGATTTGAGATAGTTTTGAGGTGTCGTTGCTGGACACAGGTTCTTGTTGATTCTATTGGTATTGTGCTGGTATTTCAAAAGACATTCTTAAAGGGAAAAACATGATTTCTTATACTTACACTTTCAGATCACGAGTTGATTCGCATTGCATTCATACCTGCTAGTATATCCATATTGCATACATACTTGCCATTATGTCCTGCCTTACCTGTATTTAGATGCTAGGATGCTTGTGTGCATGCATTCGATAGCCTGTGTAGATGTTATTTATTACTCACGAGTTGGCAACTCACCCCCGTTGTGCCATAGCCTTTTGCAAGTCCGCTCCGTCAGTACAGTAGCGGCGGGTGCGCTTGCTTCTTTTGCCTCTTTTGCCTGGACTCGAGGTTTTGCTCTTAGGTGGGTTATATGATTATTTTTGCACCACCTTGTATATTCTTTGTATCTAGTGTACCCCATCTACTGTATCTACAAGTATTATTGTATATTGACCTAGAGATGAGACTGTGAGGTTTGTGGACTTTTATGCTGTATTTTGGGGTCGAGCTCACTTGAGTCGACATGCTGTTTTTCTTATGCTTCATTATGATTATTTCGCATGTTGTTGCTTTACATTGCATGGGATTTGTGACCGCCTTGTGGCGAAGAGCTAGCTCCCGCTTGGGGATGCCATATTTGTTGGATTCATTTATATTCTTGTTGTACCCATTTTGGGGGCCAGTATTTACAAAGGAGACTCTGCCGAAATTTTCGGAAAAATTGATATTGTTTTTAAAAAGGGTTTTATATGACTTATTTGATAAACTCGCTTTCAATTGATTGGGTTTTCTTCACTCTTCTGCTTTGTGGTTTTGGTTTTCTGGGCTTTGGCTTATTTATTTTACGGACGTCTTGAGACGTTTCGTAAACTTAAGTGCCAGTCACGTTCCGTACCCTGCGGGTCGTGACAAAGTTGGTATCAGAGCGATAGGTTTTACCTTTTTGAGTGTAGGATGACCCTTGGTATATGGAGTAAGTGACTTAAGCAGGGTAACGTAGCGTGCGTATGTCCGCGGCATACTTGCGATACGGTACTCCGCCTAAGTGACTTTAGGATATACTTGCTTGAAATTCCTTCTTTATTTCCGTGTATCCTATGATCTTATTGCACTGTCCTGTTTCCTGTACCAGTCACTATGCCGCCGAAGGCTACGAGGGCACAGTGGGCTGCCGCCCGAGACGAGATTCGAGCTGGCTCGTCCGGGACTAGGACTGAGCAGGGTGGTATGCCTACGCCGCAGGGACAGACCGATCCACCTTCCCCAGGCCGTATGGATAGGCTCGAGACTGGTATGGAGGAGTTGCGACAGATGATGGGGGGTATGCAGGAGCTACGTCAGATGGTAGGATCCCTAGTTGCAGCCAGTCGTACACCGAGGCCGGATGACGTACCTACTACATCATAGACGACCATGATACCTGCTCCTACTACTACCACCGTGGCCATTCCGGTTTCACTACAGGATTTCATGAGGCTGAGACCTCCAGTATTCACCGGCACCGAGGCAGCGGAGGATCCCCAGACGTTCCTTGACAGTTTAGCCAGGATCTACCGTTCGCTGAGATGTTCGGATGATCGATGGGTAGAGCTTGCGAGTTTCCGACTAGAAGGTCTCGCGCAGACATGGTGGGAGTCAGTCTTGAGAGGTCGAGCTGCAGGTCTACAGCCTATGACTTGGGTCGAGTTTACAGCGGTCTTTCTAGCTCGTTTCCTTCCAGAGAGCGTTCGTGACACCAGAGCTCGTAGCTTCGAGGCCTTAGTCAAGACACCTGGGATGACGGTGTCTGAGTATGACATCCAGTTTACACAGTTATCCCGATATGCTCAGTATTTGGTGGATACCGAAGAGAAGATGGTGAAGAGGTTCGTACAGGGACTTGATGCCCAGCTATATCTTGCCATTGGCGCCCAGAACTACGACACTTATTCAGCTGCTATAGATACGGCATTGCGGATGGAGGCACGCATATCACAGACTTCGGCCGTTTCTGGGCCGAAGAGGATTCGCACCGATGTACCGTCTCAGAGGCAGCGCGCCAGATTCTTTCCGAGAGATAGGCCTTGCAGAGGATTTGGACGGGGACAGTTATATGGTTCTTATCCCCAGGGACAGCAGCCGTCGCCAGGGTGTTTTGGGTGCGGGAGTCTGCACCATCTTGTCAGAGACTGTCTGGCGAGACGACAGGGAGCAGCGACAGTTCCGCATGTGACCCTACCACCATCACCACCCCCTCCTCAGAGAGCCCTACTTCCTACCACCGGCGATGCTCCACGCCAGTTAGGTGCACCCAGAGGCTGTGGACGCGGCGGTCCTGTTCAGAGAGGACGAGGAGGCAGAGGCCGAGGTCGAGGTCGAGGTCAGCCCGCTATCGGTAGAGGACATGCCCGAGTATTTGCTTTGACACCGTAGGATGCGCAGGCATCCAATGCCGTTGTGACAGGTAACTTGCCAGTTTGTTCTTTCGACGCACGGGTATTATTTGACCCAGGTTCCACACATTCGTACGTCTCTACACACTTTGCACCGATGTTGGGCCGTGAGTCGTCGTCGTTAGATCATCCGCTTGTTGTTGTTACTCCGGTAGGCGAGTCGTTTGTCGCTCGTTTTGTATTTCGTTTGTGTTCCGTTCGTATCGGGGAGAGGGATTCATCAGTTGATTTGATTCTCCTCGATATGTTGGACTTTGATGTGCTTCTGGGCATGGATTGGCTAGCCACTTTTTATGCTTCGGTGGACTGCCGTGAGAAGGCAGTCATATTTAGCTTTTCGGGAGAGCCAGTCCTTGTTATTCAGGGAGACCGCAGCGTCACCCTTCCCAGCTTGATTTCGTCTCTTCGCGCTGGTCAGCTCTTGCGGAAGGGATGTCAGGGATTCTTAGCGTTTATTTGTGATACTCGAGCTGCAGAGGTTCCGTTGGACCGGGTCCCGATTGTTTGTGAGTTCCCTGATGTTTTCCCTGATGAGCTACCTGGGCTACCACCTGAGCACGACGTTGAGTTCTGCATCGATTTGATTCCCGGCTCGGGGCCTATCTCTATACCGCCTTATCGGATGGCTCCGGCAGAGCTTCGAGAGCTGAAGGATCAGTTGCAGGATTTGTTAGATAAGGGGCTTATTCGACCTAGTGTTTCTCCGTGGGGTGCTCCGGTCCTGTTTGTCAAGAAGAAGGATGGAAGTTTGCGCTTATGTATCGACTACAGCCAGCTGAACAAAGTTACCGTTCGGAACAGATATCTGTTGCCACGCATTGATGATTTGTTCGACCAGCTTCAGGGTGCGGGATATTTTTCGAGGATCGACTTCCGATCAGGATACCATCAGCTCTGAGTTCGACAGGAGGATATACCGAGGACAGCTTTCCGCACGCGCTACGGCCACTATGAGTTTTTGGTGATGTCGTTCGGACTCACCAACGCCCCAGCAGCATTCATGGATTTGATGAACCGTACATTCAGGCCGTATCTTGACTTGTTCATCATCGTGTTTATCGACGATATCTTGGTGTACTCCCGGAGCAGAGAGGAGCACGAGCAGCACTTGCAGATTACGTTACAGACTCTGAGGGACCACCAGCTGTTCGCAAAGTTCTCCAAGTGTGCATTCTGGCTGGACAGTGTCGGATTCTTGGGTCACGTGGTTATAAGAGACGGCATATGTGTGGACCAGAAGAAGATTGAGGCTGTTCAGCAGTGGCCCCGACCTACATCGGTTACTGAGATCCGTAGTTTTCTAGGCCTGGCGGGCTACTACAGGCGTTTTGTTCAGGACTTCTCCCGTATAGCTGCACCGTTGACCGGTTTGACCCGGAAGGGAGTTCCTTTCGTCTGGACGGAGGAGTGCGAGCGCAGTTTTTAGCAGCTACGGACTCGTTTGACTACGGCGCCGGTATTATCTTTGCCTTCGGGATCAGGCGGATTTGTGGTCTACTGTGATGCTTCGCGAGTGGGATTAGGATGCGTGTTGATGCAGCATAGCCGGGTGATCGCATATGCTTCTCGGCAGCTGAAGAAGCATGAACAGAACTACCCCACTCACGATTTGGAGATGGCTGCAGTGGTCTTTGCACTGAAGATTTGGCGACATTACCTATACGGCGAGTCGTGTCAGATATTCACCGATCACAAGAGCTTAAAGTACATATTTCAGCAGCGAGACCTGAACCTCAGACAGCGTCGTTGGATGGAGTTGGTGAAAGACTACGACTGCGAGATCTTATATCACCCAGGCAAGGCGAATGTGGTGGCAGATGCGTTGAGTAGGAGGCCCGGGGGTAGTCTATCCTATTTGCGCGCAGTGCAGAGGCAGTCGTCAGCAGATTGGCAGACTTTATGCGACAGCCGAGTTGAGTTCGAGTTCACTCAGACAGGGGGACAGCTCGCGCATGTTCGTGCACGCCCACAGTTGCTTGACCGTATATATGAGGCACAGCGCAGTGACGACCGTTGCTCAGAGATCATAGCACAGATGGGACAGGGCAGATTTTCCGAGTTCGTGATTGACGATCAGGGGATTTTACGCTATGGATCTAGACTGTGCGTACCAGATACTGATGGATTGCGGCGCGACATTCTTGAGGAGGCACACCGATCAGTGTATAGTGTCCACCCCGGTTCCACCAAGATGTACCATGATATGAGAGAGACTTACTGGTGGGACGGGATGAAGAGGGACATTGCGGAGTTTGTATCGAGATGCCTGACTTGTCAGCAAGTCAAGGCCGAGCACCAGAGGCCCGCTGGAGAGCTGCAGCCGTTACCCATTCCGGAGTGGAAATGGGAGCAGATTTCGATGGATTTCGTTGTGGGTCTACCCAGGACCAGTCGAGGGTATGACTCTATCTGGGTGATCGTAGATCGATTGACGAAAGCGGCTCACTTCCTGCCAGTGAAGACGACTTTCAGTTTCGCTCAGTATGCCCAGCTTTACATCGACGAGATCATGCGGTTGCATGGTGTACCGACTTGTATCGTGTCAGATCGAGGCACCCAGTTCACCAGCCGACTTTGGCAGAGACTTCAGGAGGCTTTGGGCACTCGTTTGAGCTTCAGCACAGCGTTTCATCCACAGACCGACGGACAGTCAGAATGGACCATTCAGACTCTCGAGGACATGCTCAGAGCGTGCGTTTTAGACTTCGGCGGTAGCTGGGATCGTCATTTACCTCTAGTGGAGTTCTCCTACAACAACAGCTTCCAGGATACTATTCAGATGGCACCTTTCGAGGCATTGTATGGGAGGAGATGCAGATCGCCCGTCTGTTGGACAGAGCTCAGCGAGAGCAGCATTTTAGGGCCGCAGCTTGTTGAGCAGACGACAGCGAAGATACAGTTGATCCGAGACCGGATGAGAGCGGCTCAGAGCAGGCAGAAATCGTATGCAGACAGGCACCGTCGCAGATTAGAGTTCGCAGTTGGCGACCATGTTTTTCTGAGAGTCTCTCCGATGAAGGGCGTGATGCGTTTTGGGCGAAAGGGGAAGCTTAGCCCTAGATTCATAGGTCCCTTCGAGATCCTCGAGCGTGTCGGCGCTGTTGCATATCGTTTGGCTCTTTCACCCAGCTTTCCCGATGTTCACCCCGTCTTCCATGTTTCGATACTCCGCAAGTACCTTCACGACCCTTCGCATGCGATTCAGCACCCGACAGTCCAGCTAGAGCGCGACCTTTCTTTTGCAGAGCAGCCGGTGGCCATCCTGGATCGGCAGGTGAAGAAGTTGAGATCGAAGATTATACCAACCGTCAAGGTCCTTTGGCGTAGCCCGAGCAGCGAGGAGGTTAACTGGGAGACCGAGGGCGAAATGAGGAAGAAATATCCCCATCTCTTTGAAGGTACGCGTAGTTATATTTTTAAATTCGGGGACCGAATTTCTTTAAGGGGGGAAGATTGTAGCGTCTTGAAAAGTCGTTTTGGTGTTTTCCTGAAAATCGGTGAAAATTCGGTATTTTTCCGAAAACCGTCTTTCTCGTTATTTTGCAGTTTAGGACTAATTATACCTAAAATGGATAGATAATTGCTTGTTTTTAGTAGCTAATGAGTTACTTATGAAATTTTGGTCATTTAAAAAAAATTTCCCTATTTTTCAATTTTTTAATATTATTTTAAGCCGGTAAGAAAATACATTAAATTAGCGATAAATACAAATTTAAATGGGCTAAAATTAAGCTTTAAAATCATGTTAATTAAAATCTAGTTGTAACATAAATTTTTAGTTATTTATTGTAAGTTTTAACTAATTTTTATTATGGAAAACGAAATTTATTGAATTTAAGCTTAAACTTGCAATTTTGGACTTGTAGGGGGTCTTTTTGCAAAAAAAAATTTTGTGCACTCTCACACACACATCCTCACATCTCCTTGGCTGTCCCAAACTGCAGAAAATTCCCCCTCTCTCTTTTGTTTTAAAATTCTTTTGTTATGGATGAATTGAGTTGAATGTGTATGTTTAAAATATTGTATGTTGAAGGTATGGTGCTTTGACTTTGAGGAGGGTTGACCATGACTTTTTCCATACACCGACACCACTCCCCTCTCCCTCCTGTTAGTGTATATGCCCTAGAGGCCATTACTGTATCATACTAGTTTGTATATTACTTAATGGATGCTTGGGATATTCACCTTGTATATACAATCTTGCTCAAAATAGTAGTATGCTACTTGGTTTGTCTCTACTTCAATGTGTACTTGTGTTTATTTTACTATATCACTTATACGCATTAGTGGAGCCCTTAGGATCTTTGCTTGATTACCAGCGTTGTGATGGCAGTCACACTAGTGGGGGCTGGGTAATCTATAAGCACATCCTTATACAAGTCCCTAGTCGCAGGACTATCGAGACAGGGCATCGATACTCCGGAGTAGACTAGCGTATGCGCTTCTCATCCCAGTGTGGGAGATGGTCTGTCCCACAGCCATCAGTACGTCGTACTGGAGATAGTATACGGGTGCTCGTTGGGTTACGAGTACACTGGACAGGACTCGTCGGGAACTGATAGGTTGGTATTATACCTATCATCAGTCATCAGTTCCCAGGTGACATGAGTACAGCTTAGTCCGCTGACTTGACACTGGCACTTCGCCTCGAGTGTGTTCCCACTGCACTTTGATCACTACCCTACCATGGCTCAAATGAGTCGTGCAAACAGGTGGTGGTTGGGTGCAGTCCCGAAGCACTTGGAGGCAGTGACGGTTAGACAGGATTCGTCTCTCCCGGTATTGGGGGTTGACATCGCGCTGTGTCTAGGAGAGCCATTACACGAGTAGTCCCTGGCCAGGGCAAACGAGATATACTGGTAGGTTTCCAGTGTTATCTCAGGGTGTTTTGGGCTTCGCTCCGGCACGACTTGTACCGCTATTGGGGGACTGACGTTTACCGCCCCCTAGGCCCGCCATGCGATGTATCAGACGAACAGACCGGACTGTACGGAGACTGTCACATTCAGACTCAGTAGGAGTACCGATGGGGTTTCACCTCGTCAGCCTTCTTGTCGACATCTACCTAGGGACCGTTACGCACAGCTAGTGCCGCTTGCGGTCTGTGGTTAAACCCACTGCCAGCGTAGTGTCGAGTCTTTAGAGTCCCACACAGAGGGTATTCGCCTCTGGGCAAAACAGAGTAGATGTCGCATGGTTTTGCGACAGGGTTCGTTCTCATCCGCGCACTTGTGCACGTTTGGAGTCCGGACAGATATTACCAGCGGGCTCTGGTTTGAGCCGGATACTGGTATAGTATTTGGGGTTGCTTTTATCTCTCAGTATTCATGTTCCTCGGAACAAGAATGCAGGTGTGTATGCACAGTTATTTGAGGAGGAGGAAGATGATTTCCATTAGGGTTTCGGAACGGGTGCGTATGCACAGTTGACAGTCGTCTTTTTCCAAACCCTAATGGATTTGTATTATATCATTTAATAATATATAATAAAATGAAATTGTGTCATGGTTAGTTTTTGTTGACTTGTTGACCATGGTTGACTTGTTGACCATGGTTGAACATTTGACTACCATCATTACAAATGCAAGATGCCTTTTCATTCTTGCTTTATTCATTTAATGCTTGTAATGATATTAGTCATTCTAAACTATCCATCAAACCTTTTTCATTTTGATTATTATTATTATTTGATTATTCCTTTTTCTTTTGTTATGGTTGCAAAAGGAAAAAGGAAGGCTCATTCTATCTTTCTCACTCTCTCTCTTCATTTTCATCTTCTTCTTCCTCTAGCCAAGAGAAACCTTCTCATGTGTTGAGAATCCTTCTCTTGAAAAACAAAAGCAAACCCTAGACACTCTCTACTCACTCTAGGATCAAGGGTCTAGCAAGCCGGCGATTCTAGTTCACTCCAAGTACGAGAAAGAGCCCAAAGGTCGAGCCTTCGAGGTGGATCCATCTTCGACGGGAGAAGGCGACAAAGGAGAACCATCAACCTCTACAAAGTTTGAAGACGAAGGAGTTCAAGTCTAGGTATAACCATCTTCATCCGAGTAGCTAAACTTCTTTAGCTAGTTTGCTAGTTTTAGTTTAGACAACGATCCCGACCTTGCATAGTCCATGTTGCCTCTTGCACTAAAATTTGATTTTTATACCGTTTCCGCCTCCCCGTAAGAACCGGGGGTCGCAACGTGGACTTACAGTGGTATCAGAGCCTAACTAAACTTAAACTAGCTTGGTAGTAAAGTGTAACGAAGTTCGGAACCGTAAAAAAACCCAAAAACCATATTTTTCAAAACCTGAGTTTCTGTTGAAATTTTTTTGGCTCAAAATGAAAAACTTTATATTTGTAAATTCATCTCAGGGTTTTTTAAAAACACCCATGAAAAACGACACAGAGATTCATCCAAACCGCCGCCCTTCCGCCGCACGAGGTAGGCTCGTGCCGCGGAAGCGCCGCGGTTTGATGTCCTCTCTGCATCGTTTTTCGTGCAGTGTGTGTAGGTGTTGGTTTTGTGATTTTTAAAATATATTATATGTGCCCAGATTTTTCAGAAAAGAAATTTCCTTTTGGGGTCCTATAATTCCGTATTTTTCCGAACTTCACTGCACTTTGACTATGATGGTTATATCTGTGATGCTTGCATGTATTGAACGTCGGCTAATCGCTATAAGACAATTAGTCGGGGTTATACATGATCTGTAATGTGCTGGAATGTGTATATGAATGTGTTGGACTGTCGCGGGTGAATAGCCGGGGTGGATGTGAGATGAGATTTTGTTTTTCTTTCATTCATTGTAAATGTAAATTGATGTAATAATATTATTTGTTTGGCCGCACAACCGGGTCGGGGTTGTAGCCGTCATTGTATAATTCTTTTACTGTTTTTGCTCCTAGGATAGACCCATGGAGGGGTGCACGAACTACCGGGTATGCCGAAGTGTCGAGTGGCCTACTCATGGAGATGAGGGAGGTTGCTACGCTTCGGGTACTTGGCGGGTAGTTTGCCGCACCCGTAGGGGTCTTGGGTGGGGTATTTGGCTATTCACCGCGACCGTGTTATCCGCTTTTCGTTTCAGGCTCGAAAGGATTGCGGATTGCTAGTATATCCAATGCATTCATCTGTGATCTGTAATGTCTACTATTGCTATATCTATAACTATTTAGGCGTTGCTTATAT
Organism: Agapanthus africanus; assembly: GCA_030015575.1. NCBI lineage: Eukaryota > Viridiplantae > Streptophyta > Magnoliopsida > Asparagales > Amaryllidaceae > Agapanthus > Agapanthus africanus. The sequence continues at coordinate 301,014,745 of JASDDO010000022.1, read as the reverse complement.
TTTACAGACGCGCTAGCCCAGCCCCCGCTCTGTCGTTAGTTAAGTAACCTAACGGGTAATGACGGGGCCCAGTGGCGAATGCGAATGGCATAAGCGTACGTCATATTTTGGTTGTTTTCTGCAATGGTAGGATTAAATGATGGGACGCATTAAAAGTACTAATGCAAGAATATCACGCATTGAAAGAACTAATGCAAGATAATAAACCAAGTTAAAGTCGTTGGAACACTTTCGAAAAACCACTCGGTTCTTTTCAAAACCAACTTTTAAAATACGGAGTTTGAGCCACTCCATTTAAAAGCTATCTCGTTCCATCGACCAAATCAAGTTCACTACGTTCACGGTTTTGCCAAAACCATTCGTAGCCCTCCGTCGTTTCATATGAATATTCAACGGTATTCAAGCTGTGTTTGTTGGCCTTAGTCAAGGCACAGTGTTTGGTAGCTGATGGGTATTCATATGTTGCATAGATAGAATGCGTTGGTTTGGGACAGTCGTATTACCTTGTTGGCCATAGTCAAGGGTAGATACGGGTGGATTCAAATTAACCTGGATAACGACGGGTAGAACTTGACATGTGACTTATGATTTGTTGGCCTTAGTCAAGGTCATAAGAGCATGGGGCAAAAATCCACATCGGGAGTTTCATAAGAACTGAAACTTGCTAGATTTGCATACCATTTGGAGTGTGGTGATTCTGGTAGGATTCCCTCAGTTTCGTCACACGATGATATTTGGATCCCGATCCTACTGTGAGTATATGCTACTCCTCGGGAAATTTCTCACTTAACGATCAATGCTATAAACCTAGTAGGTGCCTAGAAAGGTGTTAGCGGGGCTACGCCCCCAGGGAAAAGAGGTTCTTTAATTAAGGAACTTCGCGAAAGCGTTGGAAAACCTCCCTCGAAGTACCGATACCAGCCTGGCCGAACGGTTAAGCAAGTATTGTACGGTGGGATTGATCCTGACTAATTCTTCCTTTATGGTTTGAGGAGGGATTCGAGAAACAGTGGGAGCCATCCTGTTTAGACAAATTAAAAACCACTCTAAACTTGCAAGAGCATCATGCTGAGTGTTTCTTCTTCTCTCTCCTAATTGCAGCGACCAATCAACATGACTGGACTTAAGTTACTCCTAAATAAAAACAAGTTGACAGGGCCAAACTACAAAGATTGGCTCAGGAATGTCAAGATAGCAATCACTTATGACAAGCTGGGGTATCTTCTTACCACCAAAGCTCCCCCTGTCCTTGGTCCAACTTCCAGCGTCGCGGATAAGGAAATCCGCAAGACTTGGGAGATTGATAGCGCGAAGGCCAAGTGCCTCCTGCTTGCCTCGATGGACAACGAACATCAGAGGAGGCATGAGAATATGGACATGGAGTCCATATTGCTTCATACAAAAGAACTGTATGGAGAGCAATCACGTATCGCAAGATACGAAGCGTCGAAAAAGTTGTTTTCGACAAGAATGGCCGTCGGATCGTCAGTAGCCGAGCACGTGCTAAAGATGATCGGCTACATTGAGGAGCTCGCTGACCTAGGGATCACATTGGAGAGTGAGCTATATACGGATATAGTTCTCCAGTCCCTTCCTTCCACTTACGCCCAGTTTATAATGAATTTCAACCTACAAGAAAAGGAGGTTGAACTTTCAGAGCTCCTCAACCTGCTGAGGAGCGCAGAGGGCACCCTACAGAAAGGTAGGGAAACATCCACTTTGTTTGTAGGAGGATCATCTTCTTCTAGGTCCAAGGCGAAAGCCAAGGGAAAGAAGAAGAAAGCCCCCGCCAAACCAAGGGGCGGTGTTAGTAAAGTGGATACGAAGGGAAAAGGAAAAGCAACAAAGATAGCGGGGAAGCTTGTGGATAAGGAAGAATGCTTCTTTTGTCATAAGAAAGGACACTGGAAGAATGATTGCAGGGCCTGGAAGGCCAGAACACAGGAATTGAAGCAGGTTGCAGCTTCAGCTTCAGGTGTGTATGTTATTGAAAACTGTCTTTCTATAAACTCTACTTCCTGGGTATTGGATACCGGATCAGGATCTCATATCTGTAATTCTTTGCAGGCGTTGAGAAACCGTAGTGTTTTGAAAGCAGGTGACATGACCCTCAGAGTTGCAAACGGAGCTAGCATGGATGCTAAAGCCGTGGGGGACTATCACCTGGGAATGTCAGATGGACATGTTTTGGTTTTGCGTAATTGCTTTTTTGTACCCAACGCAACTTGTAATATCATTTCTGTATCTTTAGTTTCTAAAGAAGGTTATGAATTTGCGTTTGTAAGTAATGTTGTAAACATTCGCCTTAATCAAGTTTTGATTGGGTCAGGTACTTTGAGTAATGGTATATACGTGTTAAACCAACCACAGATTTTTAATGTCCAGAATACACACAAAAGAAAGTCTCCAGATATTAATCAAGATTTCTTATGGCATTGTAGACTGGGTCACATCAATGAGACACGGTTGACTAAGTTACATAAAGAAGGATACTTGGATCCGTTCGAGTATCAGTCTTATGCCACTTGTGAATCTTGTCTCATGGGAAAGATGACAAAGACTCCGTTCACTGGACACGGAGAAAGAGCGAGCGAGCTCTTGGGACTCATACACAGTGACGTGTGTGGTCCAATGTCTACACATGCGCGAAGCAGTTATTCATACTTCATTACTTTCACAGACGATTTCTCTAGGTATGGACATGTCTTCTTAATGAAGCACAAATCCGAGGCCTTTGAGAAATTTCAGGATTACAAGAATGAAGTTGAAAAACAAACAGGCAAAAGTATTAAGATTCTAAGATCGGATCGAGGTGGAGAATACTTGAGTGCCGAGTTCCTGGACTATTTAAAAGAGAATGGAATTCTCTCTCAGCGTACTCCTCCATACACTCCGCAACATAACGGTGTATCGGAAAGGAGGAATCGAACCCTATTGGATATGGTTCGTTCCATGATGAGTAAGGCTGAGTTACCGCGATCTTTCTGGGGTTATGCACTGGAAACAGCTGCACATCTCTTGAACCAAGTTCCTACTAAGACGGTGCCTACCACACCATATCAGATGTGGAGTGGGAAGAAACCCTGTCTTAAATCCTTTAAGACATGGGGATGTCCGGCTTTTGTAAAAAAGCAGCATGCGGACAAGCTCGAGGCACGCTCAGTACAGTGCAAGTTTGTGGGATACCCAAAGAACTCCAAGGGGTATCTTTTCTACTACGAAGAGGAACAAAAAGTCCTTGTTTCTCGTCATGCCTACTTCTTGGAAACTGAGTTTTTGGAAAACCAGATAAGTGGGAGCGCAGTAGAACTGGAAGAAATTCCAGAACCACAAAACATTACTGAAAGCTTAGAGGAACCAGAGGGTTCGAAAGAACAGGACATTCCTACGCCGCTCCGCAGGAGTAGTAGGCAGTCTCATCCACCCGAGAGATACTGCGGTTTTCTCATAGACGGGGATAGAGAGGATTGCATCATAGATTACGATGAGCCTACTAGCTTCCAGCAGGCCGTTCAGAGCGTTGACTCAGTGAAATGGCTGGATGCAATGCGGACCGAAATGGAGTCCATGTACACCAACAAGGTATGGACGTTGGACATTGCTCCAGACGGGGTAAAACCCGTAGGATGCAAGTGGATCTTCAAAAGGAAGATTGGTGTAGATGGACAGGTTGAGACCTATAAAGCTAGGCTGGTAGCAAAGGGTTTCCGTCAAAGACCTGGCTTGGACTATGACGAAACCTTTTCTCCAGTAGCCATGCTGAAATCCATTCGGATCCTTCTTGCCATCGCTGCCTTCCACGATTATGAGATCTGGCAAATGGACGTAAAGACAGCTTTTCTAAATGGAAATTTAGAGGAGTGTGTCTATATGGACCAGCCAGAGGGCTTCATTCAGAGTGGGAGCAGCGGAAAGGTGTGCAAGTTGCTTAAGTCCATCTATGGACTAAAGCAGGCATCGCGGAGTTGGAACATCTGCTTTGATGAGACGGTCAGAGAATTTGGCTTTATCAAAAATCCAGATGAACCATGCATCTATAGTAGATTTGTAGCGAGAAATGTAGTATTCCTCGTTTTATACGTGGATGACATTCTCTTAATTGGAAATGACATTCCTATGCTACAATCTGTCAAGGGGTTCTTGTCACACAGGTTCTCCATGAAAGACCTGGGTGATGCCTCATACATCCTGGGGATCCGGATCCATCGTGATAAATCCAAGAGGATATTGGGACTTTCTCAGTCCAGGTACATCGACACCATAGTGAAGAGATTCAGTATGGAAGATTCCAAGCGCGGTAACCTACCGGCTTGTCACGGGATCACCCTCTCTAAAGAGATGTCTCCCAAGACTGATTTGGAGAGGGATCGCATGTCTATTATACCCTACGCTTCTGCGGTAGGCTCTATAATGTATGCGATGTTGTCTACCAGACCGGATGTAGCTTATGCACTGAGTGTGGTAAGCCGGTATCAGTCAAACCCTGGGGAGAAACACTGGATAGCGGTAAAGAACATTCTCAAGTACCTGAGAAGGACTAAGGAGATGTTCTTGGTGTATGGCGGAAAAGACCTCCAGATCGAGGCCTTTGCTGACTCCAGCTTCCAGAGTGACAAGGATGATTCCAAGTCCATGTCGGGCTTTGTCTTTACCCTCAATGGAGGGGCGGTGTGTTGGAAGAGTTCCAAACAGGAAACCGTTGCAGACTCGACGATGGAAGCGGAATACATCGCTGCATCTGATGCCGCAAAAGAAGCTGTCTGGATGAGGAAGTTCTTGAAAGAACTTCAGGTGGTTCCGTCCATTGTTGATCCAATACCTCTGTATTGCGATAACAATGGGGCTATAGCTTTAGCGAAGGAACCCAGGTCCCATCAGAGATCCAGGCACATCTTGAGGCGGTATCACCTGATCAGGGAGATCGTGGATCGCAAGGAGATCGAGGTTCGGAGAGTTTCTTCAGAAGACAACACTGCAGATCCATTCACCAAGGCCCTGCCCCAGACTCAGTTCGAGCGGCTGATCGAGATGATAGGTCTTCGATACGCCAGTACATGGCCTTAGTGCAAGTGGGAGATTGTTAGTGTATATGCCCTAGAGGCCATTACTGTATCATACTAGTTTGTATATTACTTAATGGATGCTTGGGATATTCACCTTGTATATACAATCTTGCTCAAAATAGTAGTATGCTACTTGGTTTGTCTCTACTTCAATGTGTACTTGTGTTTATTTTACTATATCACTTATACGCATTAGTGGAGCCCTTAGGATCTTTGCTTGATTACCAGCGTTGTGATGGCAGTCACACTAGTGGGGGCTGGGTAATCTATAAGCACATCCTTATACAGGTCCCTAGTCGCAGGACTATCGAGACAGGGCATCGATACTCCGGAGTAGACTAGCGTATGCGCTTCTCATCCCAGTGTGGGAGATGGTCTGTCTCACAGCCATCAGTACGTCGTACTGGAGATAGTATACGGGTGCTCGTTGGGTTACGAGTACACTGGACAGGACTCGTCGGGAACTGATAGGTTGGTATTATACCTATCGTCAGTCATCAGTTCCCAGGTGACATGAGTACAGCTTAGTCCGCTGACTTGACACTGGCACTTCGCCTCGAGTGTGTTCCCACTGCACTTTGATCACTACCCTACCACGGCTCAAATGAGTCGTGCAAACAGGTGGTGGTTGGGTGCAGTCCCGAAGCACTTGGAGGCAGTGACGGTTAGACAGGATTCGTCTCTCCCGGTATTGGGGGTTGACATCGCGCTGTGTCTAGGAGAGCCATTACACGAGTAGTCCCTGGCCAGGGCAAACGAGATATACTGGTAGGTTTCCAGTGTTATCTCAGGGTGTTTTGGGCTTCGCTCCGGCACGACTTGTACCGCTATTGGGGGACTGACGTTTACCGCCCCCTAGGCCCGCCATGCGATGTATCAGACGAACAGACCGGACTGTACGGAGACTGTCACATTCAGACTCAGTAGGAGTACCGATGGGGTTTCACCTCGTCAGCCTTCTTGTCGACATCTACCTAGGGACCGTTACGCACAGCTAGTGCCGCTTGCGGTCTGTGGTTAAACCCACTGCCAGCGTAGTGTCGAGTCTTTAGAGTCCCACACAGAGGGTATTCGCCTCTGGGCAAAACAGAGTAGATGTCGCATGGTTTTGCGACAGGGTTCGTTCTCATCCGCGCACTTGTGCACGTTTGGAGTCCGGACAGATATTACCAGCGGGCTCTGGTTTGAGCCGGATATTGGTATAGTATTTGGGGTTGCTTTTATCTCTCAGTATTCATGTTCCTCGGAACAAGAATGCAGGTGTGTATGCACAGTTATTTGAGGAGGAGGAAGATGATTTCCATTAGGGTTTCGGAACGGGTGCGTATGCACAGTTGACAGTCGTCTTTTTCCAAACCCTAATGGATTTGTATTATATCATTTAATAATATATAATAAAATGAAATTGTGTCATGGTTAGTTTTTGTTGACTTGTTGACCATGGTTGACTTGTTGACCATGGTTGAACATTTGACTACCATCATTACAAATGCAAGATGCCTTTTCATTCTTGCTTTATTCATTTAATGCTTGTAATGATATTAGTCATTCTAAACTATCCATCAAACCTTTTTCATTTTGATTATTATTATTATTTGATTATTCCTTTTTCTTTTGTTATGGTTGCAAAAGGAAAAAGGAAGGCTCATTCTATCTTTCTCACTCTCTCTCTTCATTTTCATCTTCTTCTTCCTCTAGCCAAGAGAAACCTTCTCATGTGTTGAGAATCCTTCTCTTGAAAAACCAAAGCAAACCCTAGACACTCTCTACTCACTCTAGGATCAAGGGTCTAGCAAGCCGACGATTCTAGTTCACTCCAAGTACGAGAAAGAGCCCAAAGGTCGAGCCTTCGAGGTGGATCCATCTTCGACGGGAGAAGGCGACAAAGGAGAACCATCAACCTCTACAAAGTTTGAAGACGAAGGAGTTCAAGTCTAGGTATAACCATCTTCATCCGAGTAGCTAAACTTCTTTAGCTAGTTTGCTAGTTTTAGTTTAGACAACGATCCCTACCTTGCATAGTCCATGTTGCCTCTTGCACTAAAATTTGATTTTTATACCGTTTCCGCCTCCCCGTAAGAACCGGGGGTCGCAACGTGGACTTACACCTCCTCTGGCCGAAATCTGCAGCCCCTCCCCTCTTCATCATTTTTCTTTTCATCTTGTTCAAAAATTCATCAAGTTGCTCCAAAATTCAAGCTAAAACTCACAAATTAAAACCCCATTCTTCATCCCTTTTTCCTTCACCTCTCTTGCTTGGAATCATGGTGCTAGGAGGCCATCATTGAGGCAAATTTCTTCTTGCTAGATCCATAGGTTTGAGGTATAATTTCTACTCTTTTAATTTCTTATGGTTAGAATACTTTAATCTAGTTGCTTAGTGTTAATTTTAGTGTTAATCCTAATCTAGTTTTTTTAGTTAATGATTGAAAATTAAACTAGGGTTTCTTGAAACCATGTTTTAGTCAATTAAGTCTTTTTAATTAACCTAGTTGTTTACTTAACCAATTTATATGGTTACTTTGCTTAAGTGGCTTCATATTAGACTAATCTATGTTAAAGTTGTGTGAAATTTTCATTAAGGTTGCTAATTATCAAAATCAAGAAAAGGTTTGTGTATGGAATGTGGGTTTTGATGCATGGTAAAGGGGTTAATTTAATTGTAGTGGCTTTCTAATGGTTTAATTTGGATATTTGTGTGATAATGTGTGCACTTTGTCGCAAATTGTCGATGTTTGCACCAAATTTGCAAACTTCTAGCTTACTAGGTTTTTATTATATTATTGTGGCGATTTAATTGCGATATCTAGATTATATTGTTGGCATATCCTATGACTTTTAGGATGTGTGAGTGCGGATTTTTGAGTAATCGGGTTTTAGTTTTGCCGGGCGACCAAATCGTCGATTTTTGCAGTTTTTGCGATTTTCGCGTGTGTTCCGCGCACCTTGTGCACGTTGTACCTAGCTTGTGAACGTTAGTGTTTTTGTTTGGGTTTTGCGTCGTTCTTGATATGTAACCTTATATTTGGTATTGATGTAAATTCCAGGTTCGGTCGCGGAGACGTCAGACACGGCACGAAAGGGGAAAGCGGTGATTGGACGTGACTAGCTAGGGATTCCAGTGAGTAGATGTAACATCTACGGGGGACTATCGATGGATGGCGCAAGCCGCCCGATAGTTTTAGTAACTTAAAAGATTCTTAGTGATGTTAGTAATTAGGGGTGTAATACTTATATGATTATTTGCTGCATCCATGCCTTATATTGACATACATATGCGAACCCTTTTTATAGGACACCTGCACCATTGCCAGGGTTTTTATATGCAGCACGAGCACTATTCATGCTTACACACACACCCTGGTAATTGCCATGCCACCACACTAGATAACCTTTAAATTGAAACCTTTTACTATAATTGATACTTAAACTCGCGCTATTGCTTTAATTCCTTAAAATGAAATCGTAGGATTGCTATTCATGTGCATGTGCTTCATCATATTATTTGTTCATGCCTAGTCTATTAATCATACATCGCAACTTGATTATTGATACCATATGCATTCATTATCATTGACATATGCACTTGCGAGGACTTCTTGAGATTTTATGATATTTCTGGATTTTGGGGGAAAGCCGCAAAATTTCTAAACTTATTACTTTTTTTAAAAATATGTAAATTGCGGTTTTCTAGTGATGTAAGTGTCGTCCACCATGAGTTTGCTGTGGTTTTCGAGATCCGTGTCGAGGAGTGGAGGAACCGTCACGGGTACATGGTGGGCCCGGTATGGTACCCCGGGGCAAGATGAATGTGGTGTTGACGTTGAGCCTGGCAGGGGACGGATTACCTACCGGTGACTGTTTGGCACGGCGGATATCCAGAGGATACCGACCGTGGCCGCGAGATGATGAGATTTTGATATTGAGCTGGGTCAGCCGGATGGCTGAGGCCAGAGATACTATGACATGGATATATGAGATTTGAGATAGTTTTGAGGTGTCGTTGCTGGACACAGGTTCTTGTTGATTCTATTGGTATTGTGCTGGTATTTCAAAAGACATTCTTAAAGGGAAAAACATGATTTCTTATACTTACACATTCAGATCACGAGTTGATTCGCATTTCATTCATACCTGCTAGTATATCCATATTGCATACATACTTGCCATTATGTCCTGCCTTACCTGTATTTAGATGCTAGGATGCTTGTGTGCATGCATTCGATAGCCTGTGTAGATGTTATTTATTACTCACGAGTTGGCAACTCACCCCCGTTGTGCCATAGCCTTTTGCAGGTCCGCTCCGTCAGTACAGTAGCGGTGGGTGCGCTTGCTTCTTTTGCCTCTTTTGCCTGGACTCGAGGTTTTGCTCTTATATGGGTTATATGATTATTTTTGCACCACCTTGTATATTCCTTGTATCTAGTGTACTCCATCTACTGTATCTACCAGTATTATTGTATATTGACCTAGAGATGAGACTGTGAGGTTTGTGGACTTTTATGCTGTATTTTGGGGTCGAGCTCACCTGAGTCGACATGCTGTTTTTCTTATGCTTCATTATGATTATTTCGCATGTTGCTGCTTTATATTGCGTGGGATTTGTGACCGCCTTGTGGCGAAGAGCTAGCTCCCGCTTGGGGATGCCATATTTGTTGGATTCATTTATATTCTTGTTGTACCCATTTTGGGGGCCAGTATTTACAAAGGAGACTCTGCCGAAATTTTCGGAAAAATTGATATTGTTTTTAAAAAGGGTTTTATATGACTTATTTGATAAACTCGCTTTCAATTGATTGGGTTTTCTTCACTCTTCTGCTTTGTGGTTTTAGTTTTCTGGGCTTTGGCTTACTTATTTTACGGACGTCTTGAGACGTTTCGTAAACTTAAGTGCCAGTCACGTTCCGTACCCTGCGGGTCGTGACAACCTGAGTGTCTAACATCGACACTCGCAATCCACGAAACCTGAGTGTCCAACCTCGACACTCGCAATCCACATATCCATAGAAACCTGGTTTTCAAAACAATACACATTTCTTGAAATATCCCCGTGGTTCTCAAATCCAGAAAATCACATGAAATCCATATCTAAATGCGTAAATCCATGAAATCTGATATATGCAACATAAAACAACAATATGAGCATACTAAGGGAAAGCCGCTCTTTTAAATGATTCCAGTTTTAAAATATATCATGCGGTTCCCAATTCCTTCGAAATCAAGTGCAACATCATATGATGTGTACATGTAACTATAGCAAGATGTATGTATCTACATGTAAGCAGGTATGTATGATGCATTTCACATGCGCATTAGCACAATAATCAATGTCTCAATGTCAATGACAATACAATACCACATAGGGGTATATGTAACTATAGCAAGGTATGTGGGTGTACATGTAAGTATGTATGCATGATGTACATGTGGCTATAACAATATATGTGTTGCGTGTGTCATGGCAATTACCAACGGCGTGGGTATAGCATACAATTTAGTGCTCGTGCAACATGAACCGTCAGTAATGGTGCAGTGTCCAATATGTACCCAGTCAAGGAACAACAGGTAATAATATGCAAGGATGCTCATGTGCAATCAACTCATATGCATATAATCATGCAGCTATGATATCTTATCCAGCCCTGATGCATAACGCCATACGGGCGATTTCCCCATAGATGTTAAATCTACTCACCTATGATCTCGAGCTAAGAAAATCCGACCACCTGCTTCCCTTTCTTCACAGCGTCCGAAGTCCCCGCTTGCGATCCTAAAATTTCACAAACACAACATATAAGACTAAATATCCTGCACCGACACAAAGATAACGAAACGCGAGGATAACGTCCACAAGATAAACACACTGTGCACCTAGTGCATAAAATGCGTACGACATCGGCACAACCCTAGCTAGGATCGCTAAACTACACAACCACCATGCCTAGACCCTGATCGTACCGATCGCGCATTCACAACACAATATATATCATGGAAGATAAGATATATTACTTCGCAACGTCAATTGAAACCCACGCCTAATTTAACCGAAAACCTAGTAAGAAACTTTTAATCATTTTAGCTCAAGTCTAGAAGTTTAAATAATTCTAGCGATCACAATCATTGCAAAGTAGCTTAACTAAGTCACCCAAACCTTTACTACAATTTTAATCTCACCCATATAAGATTTAGTAAAAGTTAGTTTGCTATTAAGCTTAATTAGACGATTAGGAAAATAACAAATAACATTCTCACAACCAGGTTAAGTTTTTCCAGGTCTACACATCTCCATTAACTATTTCAACCAAATAAAACCCTAACATGATCTTTATAACCCCTTCTAGAATTTCCAAAACATGCTAATTCATGCTTTAATTAAACATCTAATAACTAGATTTAAGTATTTAAACAATAACTAAAACTTAGGGTTAGGATTTTATACCTCACACAGATTCAAACTTGCAACTAAACTTCCAAATTAGCCTCCAAAATGCTAACTTTCATGGAGATCCAAGCTTGGTTAAGCTAAAGAATAATGTGTATGGATTTGTATTTGAGTTTGTGGGATTATTTGATAATTTTAGATGATTTATTTGAGCTTTTAGAAGTGCAAATGGGGTGAGGGAAATGTGAGGGTAGCAAGGGGGGAGGAGTCGGCCAACTTGGAGAAATGATGAAGGTTGTGGAATTGTGTGGAAATTTCTAGTCTAAAACCATCATTAAAGCTCATTAATACCTCTCCCATCCATGCCACCTTTTAAAACTTTTCTTTTCTAATTAAAGTTTTCTTTTAATTCACCAAAATATCTAGATATTTTCTAGGATATTTTCAAAGATGGTTTAATGACTAATCTTGTGATTAAGTTTGCATAGATTCACTTTAGCATAATTAACCCAATCTAAAATTGTAATTACCACTAATTAAGTGCATAATTAAAAGCTTATAATAATATTTTAATTAAGGAAAAAATATTAAAGTGAACTAAAATTTTCAAGTGACAACTAAAAACCGCAAACTAGCAATTTCCTAGTTAAACTAGGTGCAGTTAAGTCTATACTAAAAAATGATCACTTCTGGGTTTTTACGGAAAACACAATTTATTTTACCTATTAATGGAAAATTTGCATAACGATTTCTAAAATGTTACAGTATGATCACTCGTAAAGCAGCACGTCGCTGGCGTCGGCCTTTGGCCCTCTGAATACACGTGACACAACTGATCCTCAATGCAAATCTTATCGCAGCAGTTTCCTGGAAGGAACCTACTCAAGGTCTCTTCCGATCTCGCCTATACCGATCTATACGGAAGCTGGTACTCTTGCATAATCTTTTCTCGCTTTCTGGACATCCACGTTCTCAGCACATCATTTTCTCGGGAACTGACCGCATCCCAACGCCTCTGTATACATATCAGATCTCTAATCTCAACGGGGAGTAACGACAGCTCGTCAGCATCTCGCACGAACCTCTTGTTCCACTTGTCTTTATTATCGTCCGCTTTCGACGTCACGTCATGCTATCTGCGTACTGCAATTGTTCTCGGCCACAGTCAATTCAGAATCTCTCACACGGACTAGAAATTACAAACTTGGTATCTTCCTCACTCTGTAGAAGATATCTAGCCGAACACTTCCTCGGGAACTCGTCCTAACCATCAGAGGAATACTCAATACTCGTACGTTCTTGATCAACTCTCAACGCATCTGGGTGAGGTCCTCTATCCAAAGCTGGTCAACTTACTGATCTCCTGTCGGATCATCCAACGAACAACCTCATCTCTGGATCGATCTACTCTAGATCTAAGTAAGACTCTCCACACTGGAAATCTTCAACTCAACTGAGCCGGCGATGGCGCATCAAATCTGACGAATCACCTTCGTCTCTCAACTCAAGATAGACTAGCTATCATCTGTCGCATTTCTGCCTGAAAGCTCCAGCGATCTCAGCTCGCAAGCTCTGGAAGCAACATCTCATCAATCTCAGCAACAGCTGGGTCATCTGTCTGCAAGGTAGACGACATCACGATCTCTGAGGTAGGCTGTACATCAACAGTCCTCTCACAACAGGCATTCTCTAACAACAGCCCAATCATCCGGTGCAAAACCGAACACTCGCTTCACACGAGAGATCACAACACCAACCCTATACCTACAAGTCCCTATGTCAAAAGAAAACAACATGATCAGTCCTCATCCATGACGAGCTCACCCTGACTGCAATACCAGCAGCAGCTCAATCTGCACTCAAACCATGGTGACAGGAACCACAAGCAGGTATCGATAAAGATAGATCAATAAATGAAAGAATCAACGGATCCGAAATGGATATTTGATCATATGAAGGAATAGTATCAAAGATCTTAAGATATGTACATCCTAAGATTTCTTAAGTGGAGTATCATATCGTAAATATGCCGCAGAACATATGTACGGTACGTCACTCTACTCAAGCTACCTACTCCATCAATCAGGATCAGCCTATGTAACGAAAGTTCGGGTCTAATACCCCCTATTCAAGTCTAAGTTCCGTAAGGTCAAGCCTAGGTTCCGAAATAAATTATGCCCCAGACTCCACACAGTCAAACCTAGACTCGAACCAAAGTTAAACCCAGCGCTCTGATACCAACTTTGTCACGACCCAAAAATTTAGTTCGTGACTGGCACTGAACTCACGCCACGTCTAAAGGCGTAACGTGACTCAAGTAAGCCGAAGCCCAGAAATCTAAAACCTTTTAAAGAAAATAAAAGAGGTGAAGTTTTGAAATAAAGGTATGATGAAATTAAAAGTTTTCTTAAATGCATAAGTAATGGAACATAAAAATGCAAGTGGATTTAGTTGTTGGAAAACATGTTTCGTCTTTTAAAAATTTGGGCAGCACCTCCTTTGTATATTTTGATCCAAAACCACATATACATAGTAATAATAAAGGCATCCCTAAACGGGAGCTAGCTCTTCTCCAATCGGCGGAATCACAACCACGCAAGACAGAAATATATGTATACGACGCCCAATGGCGAAGATCAACACAAAGGATAAGAATAAAGCAAGATATCAACCCAATAAGCGAACATAAAGCCTCGCTCTAAGTCTCGTAACCACAAGTCTCTTCTAAGTCTTACTACTTATACAAATACTAGATTCTGATTGATGGAATTGACTAGATACAATAGGAATAATAATACGAGAGTGGCACGATCCAATATGTACCACCTACCAAAGCGAATCACCCGAAAGTAAGCTGTGTGCCAGCAATGCTGCTACTGATCCATGCGGTCAACCTGCAAGAACTGTGGCACAATGGGTGTGAGTTACTAACTCGTGAGTAGAAAACATCAGCAGGTAGAAATCGAATAAACAACGATTTCTTAGGTCAACAATATCATAAAGGTAATACTATGATATCTAGGGTGACCGTATCTGCATATATGCCAACAATATAATCAATGCCTATCTGCATGTGGATATCATCCAACCATATAATCAATGCATGTATGTATGTGGATGTCATCAATGTGTCCATCAATGACACAACAACGTTATGCATGTAAATATCATAAAAGCATATGCATGAAAGTATGAGGATATAAATCAACGTGTGTCCCTCGCGACATATCGAAATCATGGAACTTGAGTGTCCAACATCGACACTCGAAACATCATGAAACCCGTGTCCAACATCGACACATAAATCCTTATATACCTCAGGTGCCGCATCCTCAGATCGGCCATCATATCTATCTCATCTCAGACGCCGCATACTCTAATCGGCCCTCATCCATCTCATGACTCCGGTTGGTATCCTCCGGATAACCGACGAGTCCAAATACTGTAAGTCGACGTTAGACACCCCACGAGTTGCGGGAAGGCGGAATAGGTAAAACAATCATTTTGTTTAAAACAAACATCGACTAACTTACGGATCTTTGCCAAACCCTAACTAACAACATCATAGGAGGGATTAGCTACTATGAAAGAAGATTATACCTAATGAACCAAGTCCTTCTTGTTCTCGTTGACCACCTCCTCGTCGGCCTCCTCTTCGTGATAGAAGATCCACCCGAGAGCTACTTCTCCAAGCTTGACCTCAAACTTGAGGTAACTAGGTAACTAAGAGTGCTAATCAAAGAAATCTAGAGGATATAGAATAGGATTAGGGATCAATTAGTCTTGCTAACCCTTGATCTCAACACATGAGAGGTTAGGGTTAGGGTTTGAAGAGAGAGAGCTTGAGGAGAGAGAAGGTGAGAGAGAATGATATTGGAATAATAAATCATTGTGAATATATGAAGCATAAGATATTTATTAAATGAAAAAACAATTATCATCATGCTTCATTAACTCACCTTGTGATTCATCTCATGAGTCATTTAAACAATAAATGCATCATTAACTCTATGGATGAATCACACCATGAGTCATTAAACCAATTAATGCAAATGCCACCTAAGCCTCCAACTCATCAATATTCTAGAAGCTTCTCGACAAATTATGAGAACGCCCCTCCCATCCGTGAAAACACGGAAATACTGAGACTGTATAAATCCAATAATCCAATTCTAGAATCTGGCTTAAACCAAAGCCTGCTAGTAAAAACTGTCCGAACATCGTACGTGCGTAAAAACACGTATGCGTTCGAACCCTATCGTAAAACCATACGACCTCTATATCGTTTCGTCCGAAGCAGTGAAACTCTCTGTGTGGGACTCTAAAAGCTCGACTACTACGCTGGCAGTGGGTTTAACCACAGACCGCAAGCGGCACTAGCTGTACGTAACGGTCCCCAGGTAGATGTCGATAAGAAGGCCGATGAGGAAACCCATCCGAACTCCTACTGAGCCTGATGTGACAATCTCCGTACAGTCCGGTCTGTTCATCTAGGACTATCGCATATCGGGCCTAGGGGGCGGCAAGCGTCAGTCCCCTAAAAGTGGTATAAGTAGTGTCGGAGCGAAGCCCATTACATCTTGAGAAACTACTGGAAAACCTACCAGTAAATCTCGCTTGCCCTGGCCAGGGACTTTGCGTAATGGCTCTCCAGACACAGCGCGATATCAACTCCCAATACCGGGAGAGAGGAATCCTTTCTAACCGCCACTACCTCCAAGTGCTTCGGGACTGCACCCAACTGCTACCTGTTTGCACGACTCCTTTGAGCCGTAGTAGGGTAGCAATCTAAGAACAGTGGGAACACACTCGAGGCGAAGCAGCAGTGTCAAGTCTGCGGACTATGCTGTACTCATGTCACCTAGGAACTGTTAACTGACGATGGGTATAATACCAACCAACAGTTCCCTGCGAGTCCTTTCAGGTGTACCCGTAACCCAACGAGCACCTATATACTATCTCCAGTACGACGTACTGATGGCTATGGGACAGACCATCTCCCCAACTGGGATGAGAAGCGTACACACTAGTCTACTCTGGAGTATCGATGCCCTGTCTCGATAATCCTATGACTAGGGACCTGAAAAAGGATGTGCTTGTAGACTACCCAGCCCCCACTAATGTGACTGCCATCACAACGCTGGTATTCAAGCAAGATCCTAAGGGCTCTATCAATACGTACACACATATTAAGATAGATATAAACTAAGTAGCATACTACCATGTTTAGCAAGACTGTTAATATAACTGTGAATATCCCAAGCTTCCATTAAGTAATATACAAGCTAGTATGATACAATAATGGCCCCTAGGGCATATACACTAACAATCTCCCACTTGCACTAGGGCCATGTACTGGTGTATCGAAGACCGATCATCTCGAGTAGCCTCTCGAACTGAATCTGAGGTAAGGCCTTTGTGAATGGATCAACAGTGTTCTCCTCTGTAGCAACTCTCCGGACCTCGATCTCCCGGCGATCTTTGATCTCCCTGATCAGGTGATACCGCCTTAAGATGTGTCTGGACTTCTGATAGGACCTGGGTACCTTTGCTAAAGCTATAGCTCCGTTGTTGTCTCAATACAGCGGTATTAGATCAACAATGGTAGGAACCACTTGAAGTTCTGTGAGGAAATTCTTCATCCAGACCGCTTCTTTTGCGGCATCGCAAGCAGTGATATACTCCGCTTCCATCGTCGAGTCAGCAACGGTGTCCTTCTTGGAACTCTTCCAGCACACCACCCCTCCATTGAGGGTAAAGACATAACCTGACTTGGACTTGGAGTCATCCTTATCACTCTGGAAGCTGGAATCAGCAAAGGCCTCGATCTGGAGGTCTTTTCCGCCGTAAACCAAGAAAATATCCTTAGTCCTTCTCAGGAACTTGAGAATGTTTTTTACTGCTATCCAGTGCTTCTCCCCTGGGTCTGACTGATACCTGCTTACCACGCTCAGTGCGTAAGCTACATCTGGTCTGGTGCACAACATCGCATACATTATAGAGCCTACCGTAGAAGTGTAGGGTATAATAGACATGCGATCCCTTTCCAAATCAGTCTTGGGAGACATCTCTTTGGAGAGGGTGATTCCGTGACAAGACGGTAAATTACCGCTCTTAGAATCTTCCATACTGAATCTTTTCAGTATAGTGTTGATATACCTGGACTGCGATAGTCCCAACATCCTCTTGGATCTATCACGATAGATCCGGATCCCCAGAATGTAAGAGGTATCATCCAGGTCTTTCATGGAGAACTTGTGTGAGAAGAATCCTTTGACAGATTGTAGCATATGAATGTCATTTCCTATCAATAGAATGTCATCCACGTACAAGACGAGGAATACGACAGTTCGTGCTATAATTTTACTATATATACATGGTTCATCTGGATTTTTGATAAAGTCATATTCTTTGACCGTTTCATCAAAACAGATGTTCCAACTCCGCGATGCCTGCTTCAGTCCATAAATGGACTTAAGCAACTTGCACACTTTCCCGCTGCTCCCACTCTGATTGAAACCTTCTGGCTGATCCATATAGACGCACTCTCTAAATTACCATTTAGAAAAGCCGTCTTTATGTCCATATGCCAGATCTCATAATCATGGAAGGCAGCAATAGCAAGAAGGACTCGAATGGATTTGAGCATAGCCACTGGAGAAAAAGTCTCGTCATAGTCCAAACCAGGCCTTTGACGAAAACCCTTTGCAACAAGTCTAGCCTTATAGGTTTCCACCTGTCCATCTACACCAATCTTTTTCTTGAAGATCCATTTGCATCCTATGGGTTTTACCCCATCTGGAGCAAAGTCCAAAGTCCATACATTGTTGGTGTACATGGACTCCATCTCGGTCTACATTGTATCCAGTCATCTTACCGAGTCACCGCTCTGGATGGCTTGCTGGAAGCTAGTAGGTTCATCATCATCAATGACGCAATCCTCTCTATCCCCATCTATGAGAAAACCATAGTATCTCTCAGGCGGATGAGACGGCCTACTACTCCTACGGAGGGGTTCGGGAATGTCCTGTTCTTCTTGAACTACTGGTTCTACCAAACTTTCAGTAGTAGTTTGTGGTTCTGGAATTTCTTCCAGTTCTATTGAGCTCCCACTTGTTTCCTTTTCTGAAAACTGATGTTCTAGAAAATGGGCATTACGAGAAAAAAAAACCTTTTGTTCCTCTTCGTAATAGAAGAAATATCCCTTGGAGTTCTTTGGATATCCCACAAACTTACACTGTACTGATCGTGCCTCGAGTTTGTCCGCATGCTGCTTTTTAACAAAAGCTGGACATCCCCATATCTTCAGATACTGAAGATAGGGTTTCTTCCCACTCCACATCTGATATGGCGTGGTAGGCACAGTCTTGGTAGGAGCCCTGTTCAAAAGATATGATGCTGATTCTAACGCATAATCACAGAAAGATCACGGTAACTCAGTATTACTCATCATGGAACGTACCATATCTAATAGGGTCCGGTTCCGTCTCTCCGATACACCGTTATGCTGTGGAGTGTATGGAGGAGTAAGCTGAGAAAGAATTCCTTTCTCTTTTAGGTAACCTAGGAACTCGGCACTTAAGTATTCACCACCTCGATCAGATCTCAGTGTGTTGATACTTTTGCCGGTTTGGTTTTCTACTTCATTCTTATATTCTTGGAATTTCTCAAAGGCCTCGGATTTATGTTTCATCAAGAAAATGAATCCGTACCTAGAGTATTCATCCGTAAAAGTAATGAAATATGAAAAACCACCTCTTGCATGTGTAGACATTGGACCACATACATCGCTGTGTATGAGTCCTAAAAGCTCGCTCGCTCTTACTCCATGTCCAGTGAATGGAGTCTTTGTCATCTTTCCTTTGAGACATGATTGACAAGTTGCATAAGATTGATATTCGAACAAATCCAAATATCCTTCTCTATGTTACTTAGTTAACCTTGTCTCATTTATGTGACCCAGTCTACAATGCCATAAGAAAGCCTTATTTATATCTGGAGACTTTCTTTTTAGTGTGTTCTGGACATTGAAAATCTGTAATTGGTTTAGCACGTATATACCGTTATCTAGTGTACCGGACCCAATCAAACCATGATTAAGGTGGATGTTAACAACATCGCTTACAAACGTGAAATCATAACCTTCTTTTGATAACAACAAAACTGATATGATATTACACGTTAAACTAGGTACACAAAAACAGTTGCGCAAAACCAAAATATGTCCACTCATCAATCCTAGGTGATAATTCCCTACGGACACAGCACCCACGCTAGCTCCGTTAGCAACCTGGAGGGTTATATCACCAACCTTCAGCTCTCTACGGTCTCTCAGTGCTTGCAATGAATTGCATATATGAGATCCTGATCTGGTATCCAATACCCAGGAAGTAGAGTTGATTGACAGACATTTTTCAATTACAAACACACCTGAAGTCGAAGCCACAACTTGCTTCGGTTCCTGGTTCTTGGCATTCCAAGCTTTGCAATCTTTCTTCCAATGGCCTTTCCTACGACAGTGGAAGCATTCGTCCTTTGCCACTACTGGCACCGCCACCTTTGCCTTTCCCTTAACTCCCACCTTACCAACACCTCCTCTTGGTTTGGTGGCGTCCTTCATCTTCCTTCCTTTGGCCCTTGCCTTGGACCTGGAAGAGGAAGCACCGTGAACAAACATAGTGGGTGTATCCCTTGCTTTCTGCAAGGTGCCCTCTACACTCCTCAACATGTTAAGGAGTTCTGGAAGTTCAACTTCTTTTCCTTGAATGTTGAAATTCAGAATAAACTGGGCGTAGGTGGAAGGAAGGGACTGAAGAACCATGTCTGTATACAGCTCGTTCTCTAAAGTCGTCCCGATGTCCGCGAGCTCTTCTATATAGCCAATCATCTTTAGGACATGTTCTCCTACAGATGATCCGACGGCCAACTCGACTGAAACAAGTTCTTCGAGGTCTCGTATCTTGCTATACGAGATTGCTCTCTATACATATCTTTTGTAAGGAGAAATATGGATTCAAGATCCATATCCTCGTGCCTCCTCTGATGTTCATTATTCATAGAGGAAAGCACGATGCACTTGGCCTTCGCGCAATCTAACTCCCAGGTTTTGTGGATTTCCTTATCCTCAATACTGGAATCTGGACCAGGGACAGCAGGTGCCTTAGCAGTAAGGACATACCCCAATTTGTCATAAGTCAAAGCCATCTTAACATTCCGGAACCAATCTTTATAGTTTGGCCCTGTCAAAATATTTTTCTCTAATAGTAACTTAAGGCCTGTCATGTTTTGGGTCGCTGCAATGAGAGAGAGAGGGAACACTTTAGCATGATGCTCTTGCAAGTTTTGAGTGGTTTTTAGTTTATCTAAACTGGATGGCTCCCACTGTTTCTCGAATCCCTCCTCAAACTATAAAGGAAGAACTAGTCAGGACTATTCTCACTGTACAATACTTGCTTAACCGTTCAGCCAAGCCGGTGTCGGTACTTCGAGGGAGGTTTTCCAACGCTTTCGCGAAGTTCCTTAATTAAATAACCTCTTTTCTCTGGGGGCGTAACCCCGCTGACACCTTTCTCGACACCTACTTGGTTTATAGCATTGATCGTTAAGTGACGAATCTCTTGATGAGTAGCGGATACTCACAGTAGGATCGGGATCCAAATATCATCGTGTGATAAAGCTGAAGGAATCCTACCAAAATTATCACACTTCAAATGGTATGCATCGTTTTGCAAATTTCAGTTTCTTTAGAAATTACCGATATAAATTTCTGCCCCATTCTCTTATGACCTTGGCGTTGGTCAAAATGTCATAAGTCACATGTCAAGTTCTACCCATCATTATCTTGTTAATTTGAACCCATCCGTACATATCCTTGACGTTGGCCAAATGATAATACGACTGCCCCCAAACTAACTCATCTATCTATGCAACAAATGAATACCCAGCAGCTACCAAACACTATTCCTTGGTGTTGGTCAAAATACATAGCTTGAATACTACTGAATACCCAAATGAAATGACGGAGGGCTACGAATGGTTTTGGCGAAATCGTGAACGTAGTGAACTTGATATGATTGAAGGAACCTGATAGCTTTTAAAAGGAGTGGTTAAAGCTCCGCAATTTAGAAAAATATCCTCTGTTTTAAAATAACCGAGTGGTTTCTTTTAAACTATTCCAACGATTCAACTTTGGTTTATTTTCTTTGCATTAATATAATGCATCCCATCAATTAACCTATCATTGCAGAAAACAACGAAAATACAACGTCCTCTTATGCCATCCGCATTCGCCACTGGGTCCCGTCATTCACCCGTTAGGTTACTTAACTAACGACAGAGCGGGGGCTGGGCTAGCGCGGGTGCTAAACATAAGTGACGCCTAATAGCTATCATATATAGATATTGTACATTCGTCAGAAGCAATAATAAGCATTCCAGATCACAGATGAACATATTGGATTTTCTACGAATCCGCATTCTTTTAGAGCCTACAAAGAAAGACGGATTACACAGTCGCGATGAATAGCCAAAACCCTACCCTAGACCCCTATGGATACGGCAAACTACCCGCCAAGTACCCGAAGTGAAGCGGTCTCCCTCAACAACGTGAGTAGGCCACTAAACACTTCAAAGTACCAGATAGTTTGTGCACCCCACCTTGGGTCTATCCTAGGAGCAAAAATCAGTAAATGAAATAATACAACGGTGGCTACAACCTTAACCCGGAAGTGCCCCGCAAAAGAATATTACAACAATTTACAAATTACATTTGAATGAAAGAAACGCTCGTCTCACATCCCCAGCTATCCATTCACGACAATCCAACAAGTCCACAAACACAAACAGTAAAAACCATTACAGAAATGTGCAACCCCCTGCCAACCGACATACTAGCAGTTAGGGGAGGTTTACGAACACATTAAACAAATCACAGATATAATCAAATTAGCCAAACATCTTAGAATTTCGATCAAGCAAACACTGTTAGTTATATGTATGCCCTAGAGGCCATTACTGTACATTGGATGTATATTGTAGTGGATGCTGGGACATATATAGGTAGGACTTTCTTGCTCGACATGATAGTACGCTATCTGGTTGCTCTTTATCTTAACATGTATACTTTCTGTCTCTCTGATTACATGTTGATAAAGCCCTTAGGATGTGTACTCGACTTCCAGGACTATGATGCAGATCATACTAGTGGGGCCTGGGTAGTCAGTGAGTACATCCTTCATTGTTCCTAGTCGTGGGAATATCGAGACGGGGCATCGATATTCCAGAGTAGACTAGCGCATATCTTCTCGACCCATGCGATGGGCGATGGATGATCCCATATCCATTGGTGTTTGACATCGAAGATGGTATGCGGGTGCTCAGTGGAGACTGGGTACACTGAATGGACTCGCCGAGAACTCCCAGATGGTATTATACCTCACGTCAGATGGCAGTTCTCTGGTGACACTGGTGCAGCTTAGTCTGTAGACCCGAGATCGTCATAGAGTCTTGTGTGTCTCCCACTGTGCTTTGATTTCCACCCTACCACGACTCTACTGAGTTGTGCAAACAGGTGGTTTTTGGGTACAGTCCCGATTCACATGGAGGCAATGAGCGATAGGAGGGGATTCGTCTCTCCCGGTATTGGGGGTTGATGTTGTGCTATGCTCGACTGGCCATAACAGGAAATCCCTGGCCAGGGTTGCAGTGATATACTGGTAAGAGTTATCAGTAGTTTCACGAATGTTATGGACCCTAAGTCGGCATGACTTATCGAGCTATTGGGGTCTGACGTTTACCACCCCTAGGCGAGATATGCGACATATCAGACGAACAGACCGGACTATACGGTAGTGTTACTGGTCGGATTCACTGGAGTGTGAGCGGGCTTGCTCGTCGATGTTCAGATCGCTCAATACCCGGGTGGCCGTTACGTTTAGCAGACCGCTTGCGGCTTGTGGGTGTTTGATATGATCATCATCTGCTGCCGGCGTATTGACGAGTCTTTAGAGTCCTACACAGAGGTTTCCTGGCTCAAGCGAAACGAAATAGGAGCGCATATGAGATATGTGCGGGACCGAGAATAATATCAGTATGTGATACTGTATTTGATTCTCGCGATGTGACATTGATCGGTTATATCCGATATAGCCGGGTTATCGGATCAAATGTTGATTCGATAAGTTGTTACTATTGATACCAGTCGGTTTTTGTGCGACATGACCGGATCATTGAACCAAGTGTTGATTTAATGATTTAATGCATAATTATATATTTGATATATTACTTTGCATTAACTAGTATGGGTTCACTTTAAATTGGATTTTCTCACTCGGGTGTGCGCATTGCATATGCGATATGATTTTGTGCACTTGCTTGTATCATGTTTGATGATGCATGCCTAACTTGGTTAAGTGTAAAGAATGAACTATGGTAATGAAAGGGTTAGGGTTTTGTTTTTATTTATTCATTTATCTTTCTTATTTATTCTTTTTGGAAAAAGGAAAAAGAAAGATAAATGGTGGCTTTTTTGGATTTAGTTGAAGTTTCTTGAACTTTGACTAAGTCTTCATTCTTATCCAAAACTTAACCCTAGTCATTTTAACTAACCTAAGTTAATTCTCTACACTTAACTAGAGTTAATATTATGATAAGAATTGTTTTCTTTTCTATTTTTAAAAAGAATTATCATAATATTCTTCTTCTTCTTCCATTCTTCAAGTGAAGAAAAAGCAAGCTCCATCAATGGTGATTGATGGAAACATGTGAGAAATCCAAAACTAAAGTCTACCCACTTCCTATTTCTTCATCCTCTACCTCTTGCCAAGTAGTAGAGTGTGTTTACTTCACAAGTTTCTTGACTTGGTGAAGTCGGAGCTTGATTTAGCGATCCCTCGACGTAGATCATCTTCGGCATGGACATTGACGACCTAGCTTGCCCATTCTCCGACGAAGCCGACGCTAGAGCCCGGGACTTCTTATGGACAGCGAGAGGACGTCGTTGCGGAGCTATGGAGGTGGAGCAAACGGATCTACAAAGGTTGTATTTCCGTATTCTCATTAGCTAAGTTGTTAGCTTGTTTTAGTTTCGCCTAGAAATCTAGTAAACGATCCGTACATTAGAGTTTCTTGGCACTAGAATTTTGGAAATTGGCATGATCGATGCCTTGTGAGACCTCACTAGAGTGCCTAGGAACCCTACAAACACAAATGATTCTACTCCAAATACTTCACTGTGCACCTGAAACCTGAGCAGAAAAAGAACATCCTAGAAAGAACAAAATCAACACAGAAGAGTTACTGGGGAATTTTGGGCTGACTCGGCCCCAACTCGGCCGCGGATCCGCGGCGGATTTCTTTGGATCGGCTGTGGTTCCGCGGCGGTTTGGACGAGTTATGACCCCAAATTTCTCCAGTAACCTTATATTTCCCTGCTTGTATTTTTAAGGGTCCCTGAAAAATTTTTAGACACCGTTTTAAAAACGACAGAAACTATATGAAAATGATGTTTTTTCCGATTCGTTTCGCGATCGAATTTCTAACGACTTTGCTAAAAAGTTAGTTATGGTTTAGCGAGGCTCTGATACCACTGTAAGTCGACGTTAGACACCCCATGAGCTGCGGGGAGGCGGAATAGGTAAAACAATCATTTTGTTTAAAACAAACATCGACTAACTTACGGATCTTTGCCAAACCCTAACTAACAACATCATAGAAAGGAATAGCTACTATGAAAGAAGATTATACCTAATGAACCAAGTCCTTCTTGTTCTCGTTGACCACCTCCTCGTCGGCCTCCTCTTCGTGATAGAAGATCCACCCGAGAGCTACTTCTCCAAGCTTGACCTCTAACTTGAGGTAACTAAGAGTGCTAATCAAAGCAACCTAGAGGATATAGAATAGGATCAATTAGTCTTGCTAACCCTTGATCTCAACACATAAGAGGTTAGGGTTTGAAGAGAGAGAGCTTGAGGAGAGAGAAGGTGAGAGTGAGAATGATATTGGAATAATAAATCATTGTGAATATATGAAGCATAAGATATTTATTAAATGAAATAAAAAATAACAATTATCATCTTGCTTCATTAACTCACCTTGTGATTCATCTCATGAGTCATTTAAACAATAAATGCATCATTAACTCTATGGATGAATCACACCATAAGTCATTAAACCAATTAATGCAAATGCTACCTAAGCCTCCAACTCATCAATCTTCTAGAAGCTTCTCGACAAATTATGAGAACGCCCCTCCCATCCGTGAAAACACGGAAATACTGAGACTGTATAAATCCAATTATCCAATACTATAATCTGGCTTAAACCAAAGCCTGCTAGTAAAAACTGTCCGAACATTGTACGTGTGTAAAAACACGTATGCGTCTGAACCCTATCGTAAAACCATACGAGCTCTATATCGTTTCGCCCGAAGCAGGGAAACTCTCTGTGTGGGACTCTAAAGACTCGACTACTATGCTAGCAGTGGGTTTAACCACAGACCGCAAGCAGCACTAGCTGTCGTAACGATCCCCAGGTAGATGTCAATAAGAAGGTCGATGAGGAAACCCATCCGAACTCCTACTGAGCCTGATGTGACAATCTCCGTACAGTCCGGTCTGTTCGTCTAGGACTATCGCATATCGGGCCTAGGGGGGCGGCCAGTGTCAGTCCCCTAAAAGCGGTATAAGTTGGGTCGGAGCGAAGCCCATTACATCTTGAGAAACTACTGGAAAACCTACAAGTAAATCTCGCTTGCCCTGGCCTGAGACTTGCGTAATGGCTCTCCAGACACAGCGCGATATCAACTCCCAATACCGGGAGAGACGAATCCTGTCTAACCGCCACTGCCTCCAAGTGCTTCGGGACTGCACCCAATTGCTACCTGTTTGCACGACTCCTTTAAGCCGTGGTAGGGTAGCAATCTAAGTATAGGGTTGCTAGGAACGCTCACAAGGTTCTACGAGGCGTCAACCATGCCCGATTAAAATTTTAGCCGTGCCGAACAACCCAAAGCCGGATCATTAAACTAGAGTTTAGGCGAAAACAAGCATGTTAAACACTTTAACACTAAGTGAGAGGGATTACAACCTTTGTAGATCCGGTCCTTCACTTCTTAAGCTCCGTGTTGAAGTCCCTTCGCTGCCATCATCGTGTTCTGAACTCTCGAGAGGCTCCGTGAAGAGAAAGATGCAGTCTTGCTTCCGATCTTCGATAACATAGATCATCTACCTTGATGTTTCATTAACACAAGATAACACTCACTAAACGAAGTGAAAACCCTCATCTAAAGGGCAAGGATAGATGAGGATGATGAAGTTGGATTTTTGCTCTCATTTATAATCTTTTTCTCACACATAATCATCACTTAGAAAAAGCTAGAAAGCTTTTTCCATGAAAAGAAACAAGGAAGAAGATGAAAAAATCAATAGAATCCTTTTGTTATGAATAATGTAAAGAAGATAATGATGAATCATGCAACCATGGTTGCTAAACCTTTATAGAGAATTAACCAAGGGCTAAGGTTTGAGTTGGGTTAAAGCATGGGTCATTTGAAAATATCTTGCACAAAACAAAAAGAAACCTTCTAGAATCATCAAGAAGGAACTAACCCAAAACAAACCCTAACCTTGTTTAATCTCCACTAAACATGTTGCATTAGTTATCATATCATGTTACAATATTATATATCACATATATAATATTTATTGTAACAAAATAAAATAATACAATTAATATATATCGCATATATATCAATGTATTACCCGAGTGAGAAAAAGAATCTTTTAGTGAGCTAATATTAGTTAATGTAATTTAATATATCATATATATTATTATACATTAAATTATCGAATCAACACTTGATCCGACAATCCAGCTATATCGCATATAACCGACTAATACGATGACCCGACTATATCACATATACCCGGCCGATATCTCATATCGCGAGAATCCAATACGGTATCACATACCGCATTATCCTCGGTCCCGCACATATCACATATGTGCTCCTACTCCGTTTTTCCTGAGCCAAGAAATCTCTGTGTAGGACTCTAAAGAATCGTCAATACGCCGGCAGTAGGTGATGATCATATCAAACACCCACATGCTGCAAGCGGTCACCTAAACGTAACAGCCACCCAGGTATTGAGCGCTTAGAAGATCAACAAGCAAGCATGTACATTCTCCTGTGAATCCAATCAGTAACACTCCCGTACAGTCCGGTCTCGTCGTCTGATATGTCGCATATCTCGCCTAGGGGTGGTAAACGTCAGACCCCAGTAGCTTGATAAGTCATGTCGATATGAGGTCTATAACAGTTCGAGAAACTACTGATAATACTTACCAATAAATATCAGCAATCCTGGCCAGGGATTTCCAGTTATAGCCAATCGGACACAGTACAACATCAACTCCCTATACCGGGAGAGACGAATCCCCTCCTATCGCTCATTGCCTCCATGTGATTCGGGACTGTACCCAAAAGCCACCTTTTTGCATGCCCTATTGGACGTGGTATGATAGAAATCAAAGCACAATGGGAATCACACAAGACTCTATGACGATCTCAGGTCAACAGACTACTCTGTACCGGTGTCACCGGAGAACTGCCATCTGACGTGAGGTATAATGCCATATGACATGAGGTATATTACCATCTGGGAGTTCTCGATGAGTCCGTCCAGTATACCCAGTCTCCACTGAGCACCCGTACACCATCCTTGATGTCAAACACCGATGGATATGGGATCATCCATCGCCCATCATATGGATCAAGATGCGTATACGCTAGTCTACTCTGGTGTATCGATGCCCTGTCTCGATACACCCTCGACTAGGAACAGTTATAGGATGTACTCATCGACTACCGTGGCCCCACTAGTATGATCTCTGTAAGGTTCCTAGGCACCCTATAGAGGTCTCATAAGGCATCAACCATGCCAATTTCAAAAATTATGGGTGCCGCGAAACCCTAACGCGGATCTTAGACTAGAATTCTAGGCGAAATATAAATCTAGTTAACTACTTAACTAAGAGTTAGATGCTACAACCTTTGTAGATCCGGATTTCCACTTGCTTAGCTCCACGTGGGTGTCCTCTCGCTGTCCATCTCGAATCCTAGACTCGATCGTCGGCTTCATCGGGAAAACGAGCGGGCAATGTCGTCGGCTTCGTGCCGAAGATGATCTACGTCGAGGTTGCGCAAGTTCAAGCTCCAACTTCACCAAGTTGTGAAACTTGTGAAGAAAACACCCAAAACAACTTGGCAAGAGGTAGAGGGTGAAGAAATATGAGGTGGGTTCACTTTAGAATTGGATTTTACTCACTATTGCTCAAGTTGCCATTGATGGCATCTAGTTTTCTCTCTTGAAGAAGAAGGAGGAGATGAAGCTAGAATATGATAAGTGTTGAGATAAAATAAAATTAAATCAATACTTATCATAATGAGAACCATAGTTAAGTGTAGAGAGTTAACTAAGGTTAGAAGAATGGTTAGGGTTTAGTGTGAAGACAAAATGGTCACAAAGTCAAAGCTTCATGAAGCTTCAACAATGTTCAAGAATGAAAGCAACCATTTTGTATTTTTTATCCCATTCTTTTTCCAAAAAAGAATAAATAAAAGAATGGATAAATAAAAACCCTAATCACTTTCTTAACCTAAGTTTAATTCTATACACTTAACCAAATGAGCATGCATCATCAAACATGATACAAAGATGTGCAAAAAAGTATATCACATATACAATTTGCACATCAAGTGAGAATAACCATTTAAAGTGAACCAACACTAGTTAATGCAAAGTAATATATCAAATATATAATTATACATTAAATCATTAAATCAACATTTGATTCAATGATCCGGTCATGTCGCACATAACCGACTAGTATCCAATGTATCGATTTATCGAATCTATGATTCGATAACTAGGTCATATCGAATATCACCAATCGAAACATATATCGCGAGAATGAAATGCGGTATCACATACACGCATTATTCTCGGTCCTGCACATATCTCATATGCGCTCCTATTTCGTTTCGCTTGAGCCAGGAAACCTCTGTGTAGGACTCTAAAGACTCGTCAATACGCCGGTAGCAGATGATGATCATATCAAGCACCCACAAGCCGCAAGCGGTCTGCTAAACGTAACGACCACCCGGGTATTGAGCGATCAGAAGATCGACGAGCTAGCCCGCTCACACTCCTGTGAATCCAACCAGTAACACTTACCGTACAATCCGGTCTGTTCGTCTGATACGTCGCATATCAAGTCTAGGGGTGGTAAACGTCAGACCCCAATACTCGATAAGTCGTGCCGATGTGAGGCTCATAACGGGTCGAGAAACTACTGGTAACACTTACCAGCAAATCTCTGATCAGCCCTGGCCAGGGACTTCCCTGTTACGGCCAATCGAGCACAGCGCAACATCAACCCTCAATACCGGGAGAGACGAAACCCCTACTATCGCTCATTGCCTCCATGTGACTCGGGACTGTACCCAAAGACCACCGTTTTGCACGTCCTCATGGACGTGGTAAGGTGGAGATCAAAGCACAGTAGGAATCACACAAGACTCTATGACGATCTCGGGTCTACAGACTAACCTGCACAAGTGTCACCTGAGAACTGCCATCTGACGTGAGGTATAATACCATCTGGGAGTTCTCGGCGAGTCCGTCCAGTGTACCCAGTCTCCACTGAGAACCCGTATACCATCTCTGATGTCAAACACCAATGGATATGGGATCATCCATCGCCCATCACATGGGTCGAGAAGCGTATACGCTAGTCTACTCTGGTATATCGATGCCCCGTCTCGATACACCCATGACTAGGGACCTTGAAGGATGTACTTATGGACTACCATGTCCCCACTAGTATGATCTGCATCATAGTCCAGGTAGTCAAGTACACATCCTAAGGGCTTTACCAACATGTAACTATAAGACAGTATAAAGAGACAAGTGTACATGTTAAGATAAAGAGCAACCAGATAGCATACTATCATCTCGAGCAAGAAAGTCATCTCTATATATGTCCAAGCATCCAATATAATATACAACATCTGTACAATACTGGCCTCTAGGGCATACATACAACTAACAATCTCCCACTTGCACTAGGGCCAGCTGCTGTAGTATCCCATACCGAGCATCCCGAAGAGTCTCTCAAACTGTATCTGGGGAATGGCCTTCGTGAGTGGATCCGCCGTGTTGTTCTTCGTGTCAACCCTCCTGACCTCGATCTCCCGGTGATCAACTATCTCCCGGATCAGGTGATACCGCCTCAGAATATGCCTGGATCGCTGATGGGACCTGGGTTCCTTGGCCAAAGCCACCGCTCCATTGTTATCGCAATACAAAGGTATTGGATGCTCAATGGATGGAACCACTCCAAGTTCAGTAATGAACTTCTTGATCCAGACAGCCTCTTTGGCAGCATCGTTGGCAGCGATGTATTCAGCCTCCATCGTCGAGTCTGCCACGGTTTCCTGCTTGGAACTCTTCCAGCTAACCGCCCCTCCGTAAAGGGTAAGGACAAAGCCCGACTGCGACTTAGAGTCGTCCTTATCACTCTGGAAGCTCGAATCGGTAAAGGACTCCACTTGGAGTTCTCCGTTACCATACACCAAGAACATTTCTCTAGTACTTCGTAAGTACTTAAGAATGCTCTTCACAGCTGTCCAGTGACTCTCTCCAGGATCAGCTTGATACCTGCTCACTATACTTAGTGAGTATGCTACATCGGGTATGGTACATAGCATCGCATACATGATAGAGCCTACTGCCGAAGCATAGGGTATCCCTTGCATGCGAGCTCTCTCCAAATCAGTCTTAGGAGACATCTCTTTGGAGAGAGTGACTCCAGAGATCGTGGGCAAGTTCCCATGCTTGGACTCTTCCATTCTAAACCTCTTTAGTATGGTGTCAATGTACCTGGATTGGGACAATCCCAAAATCCTTTTGGATCTATCTCTATAGATCCTAATTCCCAATATGCAGGAGGCATCACCAAGATCTTTCATTGAGAATCTTTGTGATAAGAAGAGCTTGACCGATTGCAGCATAGGAATATCATTTCCTATCAAGAGTATGTCGTCCACGTACAATACGAGGAAGACAACCTTACTCTCTGCCACCTTCTTGTAGATACAAGGTTCATCTGGGTTTTTGACGAAATAAAACTCTTTGATAACGACGTCAAAGCAGATGTTCTAACTCCGCGATGCTTGCTTTAATCCGTAAATGGATTTAAGTAGCTTGCACACCTTCCCGCTGCTCCCACTGTCTACGAAGCCCTCTGGCTGAGTCATGTACACGCACTCTTCTAAATCACCGTTTAGAAAGGCGGTCTTAACATCCATTTGCCAGATTTCGTAATCATGATATGCAGCGATGGCAAGCATGATCCGGATGGATTTAAGCATAGCCACTGGAGAAAAGGTTTCGTCATAGTCCACACCTGGTCTTTGACGAAAACCCTTTGCTACAAGTCTAGCTTTGAAAGTCTCCACTTTCCCATCTACACCAAGTTTCTTCTTGAAGATCCACTTGCTCCCAATGGGTTTTACCCCTTCAGGAGCAACGTCCAAAGTCCATACTTTGTTGGTGTACATGGATTCCATCTCGGACCGCATAGCATCCAGCCATTTCACTGAGTCCCCACTCGTGATGGCCTGCTCGAAGCTAGTTGGGTCATCATCCTCTATGATGCAATCCTCGCTACCACCATCCATGAGAAAACCGTAGTATCTCTCAGTTTGGCGAGGAACACTACTAGATCGGTGGAGAGGCTGAGGTTCGTCGGGAGCTACTGAATCCTCTGGTTCCACTAAATCTTCAGTTTGAGTTTGTGTAGCCGGAATTTCTTCCAGTTCTACCTTATCGCCACTAATTTCCTTTGCAAGAAATTCCTTTTCCAAAAAGGTGGCATGTCGAGAAACAATCACTTTTTGTTCCTCTGTATGGTAGAAAAGATATCCATGTGAATGTTTGGGATATCCCACAAACTTACATAGAACTGACCGTGCCTCGAGTTTGTCCGGATTTTGCCTTTTGACATAGGCCGGGCAACCCCATATCTTAACTCGTTTAAGACATGGTCTCTTCCCACTCCATATCTCATATGGTGTGGTAGGTACAGATTTAGATGGAACTTGATTCAATAGGTATGCTGCTGTCTCCAGCGCATAACCCCAGAAGGAAATAGGCAACTCAGCTGTGCTCATTATAGAGCGCACCATATCTAATAGGGTGCGGTTCCTCCGTTCTGATACACCGTTGTGCTGTGGTGTATATGGAGGAGTCAGCTGAGAGAGAATCACATTCTCTTTTAGGAAGTCCAGGAATTCATTGCTTAAGTATTCTCCTCCTCGATCAGATCGAAGGATTTTAATACTTTTTCCGGTTTGGTTCTCAACTTCTTGTTTATATTCCCTAAATTTCTCAAAAGCTTCTGATTTGTGTTTCATCAGGAACACATACCCGAACCTAGAGAGATCGTCAGTAAATGTAATGAAGTATGAAGAACCATCCCTGGTATGTGTAGACATAGGACCGCATACATCACTATGTATAAGTCCTAAGTGTTCGGTAACTCTTACTCCGTGTCCCGTAAACGGAGTTTTGGTCATCTTGCCTTTGAGACATGACTGGCAAGTGTCATAGGATGAAAATTCAAACGGATTTAAATATCCATCTTAATGCAACTTAGCTAGTCGTGTCGCATTGATGTGACCCAGTCTACAATGCCACAAGAAGGATTCGTTCAGTTCTGAACTCTTCCTCTTGTGTGTGTTTGTTATGCTCAGAACTGTTGATTGATTTAGAACATAAATTCCATTGCACAACGTGCCTGATCCAACCAACTTTTGGTTACGGAAAATGTTCATAACATTGTCCTGTAATACAAAATTATATCCCTCTTTACTTAATAAAGAAACCGATATAATGTTGCATATCAGGTTCGGCATGTAATAGCATTCGTTCAGAACCAATGTATTACCAGTTGGTAATACAAAGTGATATTCCCCGACAGTTTTAGCTGCAACAATTGCACCATTTCCAACTCTAATGTCTTTATCACCTTCTCCAAGTTCTCTTCCTTTTCTAAGCCCATGTAACTGATTACATATATGAGATCCTGACCCGGTATCCAATACCCAGGACGTAGAGCAAATGGAGAAACAGTTCTCAGTAACAAACACACCCGAAGAAAATGCATCAACATGTACTTTCTTCATTCGGGTGGCATGGGAATCCTGGCATTCCCCTATATCATGTTCATTCCTATAACTCTTATAAGAAAGAACGGAACCAACGTTCCCCAGCACAGTATAACATGCGGGTTCGGTCAATACATCCATATTATTATCTTCATTAGGGCATGAAATGGTCGCTACCTGGAGAGAGAGAGAAGAAAACACTTTAGCGTATGCTCGTGCAAGATCAGATTGGTTATTATCTTATCTAATCAGGATGGCTCCCACTGCTTTTTATCAAATCTTTCTCCAAACCCTAAAAGGAAAGACTAGCCGGGATTAATTACACACTACAAGTTCGCTAATCTTTCAGCCAGGCCAGTGTCGGTACTTTGAGGGAGGTCCCCCGTGCTTTCGCACGAACCTAATTAATGTAAACCTCGTTTTCCCATAGGCGTAACACCGTTGACACCTTTCTAGACACCTACTTGATCAGCTAATTGCAATGTGTAAAACTCTCCCAGGAGTAACTCTTACTCGCAGTGGGTATCGGGATCCAACTATCTCATAGAAGGTATGCAATCTCATTGCAAATTTCAACACTTGAAATTCCCGATAATCTTTTTCCCCTAGCGTCTTATGACCTTGACAAAGGCCAACATATCATAGCATGCTAGTCAAGTTCAACCCGTCATTTCTTGATTGAATCAAACCCACCCGCACGGCCCTTGACAAAGGCCAACAAGGTCGTACGACTACCCTGAAACAATCTGCATCATATGCATAAGCAGATAATCACTATTCAGCTACCGCACACTACGCCTTGACAAAGGCCAACAAACGCAGCACGAATACTAAACAGTTCTTATCTGAAATGACGGAGGGCTACGACAGGTTTTTCTGAAAACCTATTGCGTAATGAACTTGATATCGTTGTAGAATCAAAATGAAGTTTTAAAATGGAGTGATTTTGAGGCTTTTCTAGTTTTGCTAAAGGAGTCACTCCCGGTGAAGGGATCTCGGTCCTTTCCTCGTCGAATGGGTGCGGGATATATCATATATATCACTGTGGAAAGCAGAAACTATAGAAGCAATCAAATACAAACCGAGTGTGTAGCATCTGCCAGTTTTTGCTAAAGGAGTCACTCCCGGTGAAGGGATCTCGGTCCTTTCCTCATCGAATAAGGTGCAGGGTATATCATATATACCGCTATGCAAAGAAAGAACTGTAGCTACCTGTTTTATTTAAAATTTGATTCCACAACATCTTAGGTTTCTTATCTTTCATTAATCACATTAATGAAGTCCCATCATTTAAATACCTAAACATCACAGATAGATATGACGTACACTTATGCCATCCGCATTCGCCTCGATGTCCCCTCGTGCACCGTTAGGTTAGGTAACTAACGACAGAGCAGGGCAGGGCTAGCGCGGGTGTAAAACATAAGTAACGTCTATATAATATATCATATATACTATATACTATATCCATCACAGAATCACATCACAGATATCGTAGCAGAAGAAACATATGAAATATTGGATATACTACGACGTCCGTGTTTTCAATACGAGCCAGTATAAAACACGGATTCCATGGTCATGATGAATAGCCAATCCTACACCCCTAGACCCCTACGAGAGCGGCAAGCAACCCTGCCAATTCTAGGGTTAGGAGACCCGGACTCGACTCCTCGAGTTGGTCTCCCACTGGACCCCAGAACCCGGTTACTTATGCTCCCCTCTTTGGGTCTATCCTAATGCGGAAAAGTAAATAATATACAAAGGGCGACAACTTCCGCTACCTGGAAGTGCCCCCAATAAAAGAATATTACATACAAGTTTTTACATGAATGAAAATGAAAAACACTCATCTCACATAAAAACCCCCGGCTATTCAAACACGACGATCCAATATAACATATCCAGCAACACATAACACCACATGTCATCAACGTAAGTAAATATGCGCATCCCAATTGTCGTTGACATATAGCAACGAAACCGGCGATATCACATATTACACTTACGGTCACAGAAAAGAAAGTGTAAAACTACAACAATTGGAATCCGCAACTTCTTTAGACATCGCATGCCTAATCAAATGAAATACTTAGACATCACATGCCTAACAGTTATAAATCCCGCATTTTAGTCTCTTTATCGAAAACACTTTTCAATATTAAGTGAAACTAAACCGCTAAATTTATAACATTCATTCAATTATCACATAACTGTTTGTGAATTCCAATTATTATATTACATTCCAGATAAACAGAAAATGTTAAACTTTCCGATCGAACAGTCGAATACCCAAGTTTTCCCGATACAGCTCAACACATGAAATAAGTCTAACAACATTCAGTTCGTGCCTCAGTACCGACGGTCCAGCCGTAGAAGGGTCAAGCCAACGCCTCACATGTAGCACGCCGTACTGCCCCAAACCCGAAGGTTCAAAGGGCAGTTCAAGACGGTCACATAATCGAGTTAAGGTTTGTTGTCTTCTAGAGGGTCCATCGCATTACTTGCACTACTTAGAACGTCGTTAAACTACGGAAAAATCCAACACTTGGAAATTTCCCGACAGGGGAAAAATTGGGTATTTATATCCGGTCGAACTTTTTAACATATTCTAAAAATTATCCGGAAATACACAAAAGACGAAATTTGATAATCTGGTCGAAACACCGAAGCTCTAAAACAGCCCAGAAAATTAAACTCTGGAATAATTATTAAAAAATACTCATAAAGCTCAGCTGCAGAAACTATGAATTACTGTGCATTGGAGGAGGGATGACGTCATCAAGCCGCCGCGGAACCGCCGCCTAAGCTGGCTTAGGCCGCGGTTCCGCCGCGCTTATTACTGTTCATTGGATGAAATTTGCATCGTAATTCTTAGAATTCCCTGCTGAATTTTTTAAGCATTTTTAATATTGAAAAATCCCAGATTTTAGAAAATGTACAGAGAGCATGTTTGGTTTAGGGTTTCAGGTTCGTTCGGGCTTCAAATCGCGTCTAGACTTTGCCTTGTTGGAGATAGTGCCCTCAGAGTCAATTATTGGGTCACAGGCACGTGATTGCAATGATTGAGGGAGGACCTATCCCGGGAAGACAGTCTTACTCGAGATGATAGTATGCTATCTGGTTTACCTTTATCATCGTGTACTGCTTTAGGTGACCTGACAGGTCGCTATTGCACGTTGATAGAGCCCCTAGGATTCTTGCTTGACTACCGGCAGTATGAGGGCGATCATATACGTGGGAGCTGGTAGTCTATAAGCACATCCTTAAAAGGTCCCTAGTCGTGGGAGTTTCGAGACAGGGCATCGATACTCCAGAGTAGACTAGTGTATACAGTCGCGACCCCGACGAGGGGCGGTGGCCGGTCTCACAAGTCACTGATGTCAGTTGGTTCACCTAAGATGTATACAGGTGCTCATTGGGTTATGAGTACACCGGACAGGACTCGCCGGGAACATGCTAGTTGGTCTTATACCTGACGTCAGATAGCAGTTCCCAGGTGACATGTGTACAGGTTAGTTCATCGACCTGGGGATCGTCATTTGTCTCGTGTGAGTTCCCACTGTGCTTTGATTACTACCCTACCACGGCTCAAAGGAGTCGTGCAAACATGTTTTAGTTGGGTACAGTCCCGAGCCACATGGAGGCAGTGAGCGGATCTTCGGGGGTTTCGTCTCTCCCGGTATTGGGGGTGAGGTCGCGCTGTGTCTAGGAGAGCCATTACACGAAGTCCTTGGCCAAGGCAGGAGATTTACTGGTAGGTATTCCAGTAGTATCTCAGGGTGTTCTGGCCTACACTCCGACACGACTTGTACCGCTTTTGGGGGTCTGACTTTTACCAACCCCCTAGGCCCGACATGCGATGCTCATAGACGAACGGACCGGACTGTACGGATATTGTCACTGACAGGCTCAGTAGGGCGTCAGGATGAGTTCGCTCATCGACGTCCCTTTTGGTCAATAGCTGGTGGCCCGTTACGTATTGGCTTATACCTCTGGCGTGCTGGTGATTAAATCCACAGCCATAGTATTGACGAGTCTTTAGAGTCCACCACACTTACAGTTACTCAAGCTTTCGGGCGAAACGCTGTAGAGGCCGTATGGAGATATGGCAGGGTCCGATCAGATACGTGCGGTATTGCACGGATCAGGATCGGACGGTTTGTACTAGAGGCCGTATAGTGATATGGCAGGGTTCGATCAGATTCGTGCGGTATTGCACGGATCAGGATCGGACGAACATTACTAGCCGGCTTTGTTTTAAGCCGGATCCTAGTATAGTACAGTGTAGATTTTGTCTCATTGCATTTGTATCCGGGCGGAATACAGATGCTGGTGTGTATGCACAGTATCGGGGTTTTCCTGTAATTTATTACGGGACCAGTTTTCTGGAGTTGCCAGTTTGCATTCCGTTCCGGCCGGTTTTCCTTTGTTCTTTCCCGGCCGGACTTTTCCGATGGAGGGTGTTATTTGGAATTGTGCAAATAACATTTGTGGAGGGGGTTTCTTGCAATTGTATTGATTATGATATCTTTCATCCATACTTTTGCATTAATGAGATTTGATGTGAATAGAAGTATTAAGCATGGTTGATGTTTTGTTTAAGGTTACCACTTGCTTTATCCTACACTTACCTCCCTCTTGCATTTTGTTCTCACTCCACCACCATTCCTAAAATGATATGGCCGGCCATCATTTTGAGGGAGTGTGAGAGAGAATTTCATTTTTGAGCTTGTGGCATTCTTCATCTCATTTTTGATACAAGGAAAAATGAAAGCACCATTTTTCATACCTTTATTCCTCCATCTTCTAAAGGCAACCAATACCCCAAAGTGAGACATGCACTCTACACTACATCCTACAGCAAGTCTTGGGCATGTCGACTTGCCAGCTTCATGCCCGAGTTGCCTCGGTATAGAGGCGGGAGCCCGTAAAAGATGCAGGCGATGTGGTGCCCTTCCGGCGAGGAGGCGACGACCGGAGATCCCGCGAGGAGATCGGAGTGGAGATGAAGACCGGAGGACTCGGATCAGTCGGTACATCTCTTCCCCTTCTTGTTAGTTGCTAGATCTAGTTTAATGGCCCGATCCGGGGTTTAGTGCGCGGTGGTGCCGGTTTGCTAAGTCCGCAAAAAATTAAAGTTTATCACCGCTTCCGCATTCCGGCGTCGGATTGACGGCCGGGGCGCCGCCATGCACTTACACGCCTAAGGCTCTAGCCTGGCTCTGATACCAGTGTAAGGTTCCTAGGCACCCTATAGAGGTCTCACAAGGCATCAACCATGCCAATTTCAAAAATTATGGGTGCCGCGAAACCCTAACGCGGATCTTATACTAGAATTCTAGGCGAAATATAAATCTAGTTAACTACTTAACTAAGAGTTAGATGCTACAACCTTAGTAGATCCGGATTTCCACTTGCTTAGCTCCACATGGGTGTCCTCTTGCTGTCCATCTCGAATCCTAGACTCGATCGTCGGCTTCATCGGGAAAACGAGCGGGCAATGTCGTCGGCTTCGTGCCGAAGATGATCTACGTCGAGGTTGCGCAAGTTCAAGCTCCAACTTCACCAAGTTGTGAAACTTGTGAAGAAAACACCCAAAACAACTTGGCAAGAGGTAGAGGGTGAAGAAATAGGAGGTGGGTTCACTTTAGAATTGGATTTTACTCACTATTGCTCAAGTTGCCATTGATGGCATCTAGTTTTCTCTCTTGAAGAAGAAGGAGGAGATGAAGCTAGAATATGATAAGTGTTGAGATAAAATAAAATTAAATCAATACTTATCATAATGAGAACCATAGTTAAGTGTAGAGAGTTAACTAAGGTTAGAAGAATGGTTAGGGTTTAGTGTGAAGACAAAATGGTCACAAAGTCAAAGCTTCATGAAGCTTCAACAATGTTCAAGAATGAAAGCAACCATTTTGTATTTTTTATCCCATTCTTTTTCCAAAAAAGAATAAATAAAAGAATGGATAAATAAAAACCCTAATCACTTTCTAAACATAAGTTTAATTCTATACACTTAACCAAATGAGCATGCATCATCAAACATGATACAAAGATGTGCACAAAAGTATATCACATATACAATTTGCACATCAAGTGAGAATAACCATTTAAAGTGAACCAACACTAGTTAATGCAAAGTAATATATCAAGTATATAATTATACATTAAATCATTAAATCAACATTTGATTCAATGATCCGGTCATGTCGCCCATAACCGACTAGTATCCAATGTATCGATTTATCGAATCTATGATTCGATAACTAGGTCATATCGAATATCACCAATCGAAACATATATCGCGAGAATGAAATGCGGTATCACATACACGCATTATTCTCGGTCCTGCACATATCTCATATGCGCTCCTATTTCGTTTCTCTTGAGCCAGGAAACCTCTGTGTAGGACTCTAAAGACTCGTCAACACGCCGGTAGCAGATGATGATCATATCAAGCACCCACAAGCCGCAAGCGGTCTGCTAAACGTAACAGCCACCCGGGTATTGAGCGATCAGAAGATCGACGAGCTAGTCCGCTCACACTCCTGTGAATCCAACCAGTAACACTTACCGTACAATCCGGTCTGTTCGTCTGATACGTCGCATATCAAGTCTAGGGGTGGTAAACGTCAGACCCCAATACTCGATAAGTCGTGCCAATGTGAGGCTCATAACGGGTCGAGAAACTACTGGTAACACTTACCAGCAAATCTCTGATCAGCCCTGGCCAGGGACTTCCCTGTTACGGCCAATCGAGCACACCGCAACATCAACCCCCAATACCGGGAGAGACGAAACCCCTCCTATCGCTCATTGCCTCCATGTGACTTGGCACTGTACCCAAAGACCACCGTTTTGCACGTCCTCATGGATGTGGTAAGGTAGAGATCAAAGCACAGAGGGAATCACACAAGACTCTATGACGATCTCGGGTCAACAGACTAACCTGCACAAGTGTCACCTGAGAACTGCCATCTGACGTGAGGTATAATACCATCTGGGAGTTCTCGGCGAGTCCGTCCAGTGTACCCAGT
Source organism: Agapanthus africanus (assembly GCA_030015575.1). Taxonomy (NCBI): domain Eukaryota; kingdom Viridiplantae; phylum Streptophyta; class Magnoliopsida; order Asparagales; family Amaryllidaceae; genus Agapanthus; species Agapanthus africanus. Next base: position 300,974,029 of record JASDDO010000022.1, on the reverse strand, counting down.
CTCCACTGAGCACCCGTATACCATCTCTGATGTCAAACACCAATGGATATGGGATCATCCATCGCCCATCACATGGGTCGAGAAGCGTATACGCTAGTCTACTCTGGTATATCGATGCCCCGTCTCGATACACCCACGACTAGGGACCTTGAAGGATGTACTTATGGACTACCATGTCCCCACTAGTATGATCTGCATCATAGTCTAGGTAGTCAAGTACACATCCTAAGGGCTTTACCAACATGTAACTATAAGACAGTATAAAGAGACAAGTGTACATGTTAAGATAAAGAGCAACCAGATAGCATACTATCATGTCGAGCAAGAAAGTCATCTCTATATATGTCCAAGCATCCAATATAATATACAACATCTGTACAATACTGGCCTCTAGGGCATACATACAACTAACAATCTCATCATAGTCCTAGTAGTCGAGTACATATCCTAAGGGCTTTATCAACATGTAACATAGAGACAATCAGAGTACATGTTAAGATAAAGTACAACCAAATAGCATACTATCATGTCGAGCAAGAAAGTCCTCCCTATATATGTCCAAGCATCCACTACAATATACATCGTATGTAAGGTAATGGCCTCTAGGGCATACATATAACTAACAATCTCCCACTTGCACTAGGGCCATCTGTTGTGGTATCACATACCCAACAATTAGTTGTGGTTAAAGTATCTCATACTCAACCATCCCATAAAATTCTCTACTGGGAAGAAGGCCTTTGTGAGTGGATCCGCGCTGTTGTCCTCTGTGTCTACTCTCCTAACCTCGATTTCCCTGGAGATCAACCATCTCCATGATCAGGTGATACTGCCTAAGAATTATATCTGGATTTCTGATGGGACGGTAGTTCCTTGGCATAAACCACAACTCCATTGTCACACAATGGTAGGAACGAAGTTAATCTCATGAACCTATATATATCCAGACTACCTCTTTGGTAGCATCCTTGGTAATGATGTATCTTGCCTTTAATCGTCTAGTATGTCACGGTATCTAGCTTGGAACTCTTCCAACATACCGTCCCTCCACCGAGGGTAAAGACAATGCCTGCAACTGACATTCAGTCGTCCTTATCACCCTGGAATCTTTCCAGTGATTCTCCCCAGGATCGATTGATACCATCTCACTACAACTAGTGAGTATCCTAACATCCAATTAGATCTATCTCATAGATCCAAAACCCAGGATTTAGGAGGTATCATCTTTGATCCTATATGGAGAATCCTTGTGATAAGCAGAGATTGACCGAGTGTAGCATAGGAAACTCCTTCCCTATCAAGAGTATGTCATCCGCGTACTCTACGAGGATCACCACCATACTCCCTACTACCTTTTTTTGTATATACAAGGTTCATCTACCATTTTGATGAAGTCAAACTCTTTGACTACCATATCAAAACAGATGTTCCAACTCCGCGATGCCTGTTTTATCACATAAAACATCTTGCACACGTTTCCGCTGCTCCCACTGTCTACGAAGCCCTCTGGTTGTGTACTTATAGATGCTCTCTTCCAAAACAACATTTAGAAAAGCAGTCATGACACCCAACCGCCAGATATCGTAGTTATGGTATGTAGCCGTGGCAAGTAGGATCTGGATGGACTTAAGCATAGCTTTGAAAGTCTTAACTTTTCCATGTACACCTGTTAGGTTTACCTAGCACCTCATGAAGGGTTTGGAAGCATCACATGTCACAAAATCAAATTTTTATGGTGCTAAGTGAACATACAAAGAATCATCACTAGAAAATTAGGGTTTCATTACAAAGACAACATCACAAGTAATAAAGGCTAGGGTTTTGAAAGTACAACCTTTGTAGCTCCCTACGCTAGACTCCTTGGCTACTTGAGGGTTGGAAAAAGGTTCGCTTGAGGTCTTCTAAGTCCACGACGATCCACCTGAAGCTCCTTTGCCCAAAGCTCCTTGCTTTACTCGATGTATCAATGGAGTAGAGCTAACACCCTACACAAACCGGCTAGATGTATGTAGTATGATGATGTGGTTTGTATTCTTTGATCAAAACTCTTTCTTTTTAATAACCTCACTTAAGAAAATAATCAAGAGAGGAAGAAGAAGATGGTGGCTTTGCTTTCTCACAAAAGAAAAGAGATGAGAGAGTAAATAATTGAAATGAGAAAAGAATAATATATCTTAATCCTTTCTCACTTCAACCATGGTTAGAATCATCTAGATTTTTATCAAATGAGTTAAAGATGAAAGGATAATTAACTCAAGGTTAAATGGTGGTTGAAGCATGGTCAAAGATGATAAGTATTAACCTTGTGTGAATTATCCCTTTTCTTTTTCTAAATGATAAATAAAATAGATAATTCTACAATGTGAGTCTTGCATTGCCACCAAACATGTATCAACAACCATGATACAATGTATGTATGTATGTATCCATGCACATCATCATGTGCATACATGCATGCATACAAAAATAGAAAAAGAGTTTGATTAAAGAATTAATCTAAAAGTCATTTGTTAAATCAACACTTGATTTTGTAAACCGGTCATATCATATACGACCCGACCAATAGAAAAAGCCCGATTAACATACGGTATCATATATCCGTATTTAATCGGGTCCCCGCGCATATCTTATATGCACACCACATCTTTTCGCCTGAGCCAGGAAACTTCATTATGGGACTCTAAGACTCGTCAATACGCCGGCAGTAGGTAATGATCATATCAAATACCTACAAGCCGCAAGCGGTCAGCTAAACGTAACGGCCACCCGGGTATTGAGCGATCAGAAGAAAACAAGCGAACCTGTTACAACTCCCGTCGAGCCAACCGGCAACACTACCGTACAGTCCGGTCTCTTCGTCAGATATGCTGCATATCGAGTCTAGCGATGGAAACGTCGACCCCAATAACTCAATAAGTTGTGTCGATGAAAGCTCTATAACAGATCGAAAAACTACTGATAACACTTATCAGTAAATCTCAACAGCCCTGGCCAGGGACTTACTGATATAGCCAATCGAGCACAGCACAGCATCAACTCCCAATACCGGGAGAGACGAAACCCCTCCTATCGCTCATTGCCTTCGTGTGTCTCGGGACTGTACCCAACGGCCACCTGTTTGCACGACTCAGTAGAGCCGTGGTAGGGTGGTAATCAAAGTACAGTGGGAGAACACATAGGACTCTATGACGATCTCGGGTCTACAGACTAACCTGCACCAGTGTCACCTGAGAACTGCTATCCGACGATAGATATAATTCCATATAGGAGTTCTCGGCGAGTCCGTCCAGTGTACCCAGTCATCACCACTGAGCACCCGTATACGATCTCGATGTCAAACATCGATGAATGTGGGAACATCCATCGCCCATCATATGGGTCTAGTATCATATACGCTAGTCTACTCTGGTACATCGATGCCCCGTCTCGATACACCTACGACTAGGGACATTCCAGGATATGCTTATAAACTACAGATGTCCTACCAGTATGATCTCCATCATAATCACAGTAGTCAAGCCTATATCCTCAGGGCTTTATCAACATGTATGAATGAATAAAAGCATGATCAAATCAACATGTCAGATAAAGAAGAACCAGATAGCATACTATCATGTCGAGCAAGAATGCACACTGAATATATATATATATATATATATATATATATACATGTATAAATACATCCACTATCATATAATGGCCTCTAGGGCATACATATATCCAACAACACCAAGTAATCTTCTCAAGATATACTTGCTCCTGATGGGGATTTAACCCTTCAGATAAAGCAACCAAAGTCCATACTTTGTTGGTGTATAAGGATTCCATCTCAGATCGATAAGCATCCAGCCATTCTTACATAGTCCCACTCCTGATAGCCTGCTCAAAACTAGTTGGGTCATCATCTCAAGATGCAATCCTCGCTCCCACCGTCATAGAGAAACCGAAGTATCTCTCAGGTGGGTGAGGAACCCTACTAGATCGGCGGAGAGGCTGAGGTTCATTGGTTACTATTGAATCCTTCGGTTATACCAAATCATCTATTGTAGTTTGTATAGCTGGAACTCTTTCCAGTTCTACCTCATGACCACTAATTTTTCCACAAGAAATTCCCTTTCACAAAGGTGACATGTTGAGAAATAAAACACTTTTGTTTCTCGGTTTGGTAGAAGATATTCCCTTGCGAATGTTTGGGATATCCAACAAACTTCCACAGATCTGACTTTACCTCGAGCTTGTCCGGATTTTTCTTTTCAGACATAGGCCGGACAACCCCAAATCTTAACATACTTAAGATATGGGCTCTTCCCATTCCATATCACATATGAAGTGGTAGGCAACTGATTTGATTTGAACCCTATTCAATAGGTATGCAGCTTCTCAAGTGCATAACTCCCAAACGGAAATAGGAAACTCAGTAGTACTCATCATAGAGCACACCATATCACATAGTGTGCTATTGCTCCGCCCCGATACACCGACGTGCTGTGGTGTATACGGAGGAGTAATGCTGAGAGAGAATCTCATTCTCCTTTAGAATAGTCCAGGAATTCCGTGCTCAAGTATTCTCCTCCTTGATCTCATCAAAGGACATAATACTTATACCCGTTTTTGGTTCTCTACTTCTAGCTTATATTCCGTGAATATCTCAAAAGTTTCGGACTTGTGTTTCAACAGGAACATATGTCTGAATCTTGAGAGATCATCAGAGAATATAATGAAGTATAAAGAACCGGTCTTGGCATGTGTAGACAAGGGACCTTCATACATCAGCATGTATCAATCCCAAGAGTTCACTAACTCTGTCTCTGTTTCCAATAAACAGAGCTATGGTCATCTTATTCTTGTGACATGACCGGCAAGTTTCACAAGATGTAAATTCAAACTAATTTAAATATGCATCTATATGTAACTTCAGCCAGTCGGGTCGCATTGATATGACCTAGTCTATAATGCCTCAAGAAGGATTCATTCTTTTCTGAACTCTTCCTCTTGTGTGTGTTATGTACGTTAAGAACTATGGTTTGATTTAGAACGTCTATGCTTTTAGATAATGTGCCTGAACTGATCAACTCTTGATATAGGAAATGTTCAAAACATTATCCAACAATACAAAATTATATCCTTTCTTTACTAATAAAGAGACTGATATGATGTTGTATATCAGGTTCGGTATCTAATAACATTCGTTCAGAATCAATGTATTCTGGTAATACAGGGTCATAGTGACCAACAGATTTGGCTGCAACACTTGCACCGTTTTCTATCTCATGAAACTTATCACCCGTTCTCAGTTCTCTACCTATCTGTAGCCCATGTAACAGATTACATATGCGGCATCCTGATCCGGTATCTCATACCCAGGACGTAAAGGATACTGAGAAACAGTTCTCTGTAATGAACACACCCGAAGATGATGCATCAACATGCACTTTCTTCGTTTGGGCGGCACGGGAAATCTGGTATTCCCCAATTTCCTGCTCTGTCTTATAACAATTATAAGTTGGAGCGGGACCAACGTTCCCTAGCTCAGTATAACAAGCAGGTTCGGTCAATACATCCGTATTATTATCTTGATTATGGCGTGATATGGTCTCTTCTTGGAGAGAGAGAGAAGAAAACACTCAGCGTATGCTCTTGCAAGATTAGATTGGTTATCTAATATATTTAATCAGGATGTCTCCCACTGTTTTAGTCAAATCTTCCTTCAAACCCTAAAAGGAAAGACTAGCCGGGATTAATTACACGTTATAAGTTCGCCAATCTTTCAGCCAGGCCAGTGCCGGTACTTTGAGGGAGGTTCCCCGTGCTTTCGCACGAACCTAATTATAGTAAACCTCGTTTTCCCAGTGGCGTAACCCCGTTAACACCTTTCTAGACACCTACTTGATCGGCTAATTGTAATGTGTAAAACTCTCCCAGGAGTAACTCTTACTCGCAGCGGGTATCGGGATCCAACTATCTCATAGAAGGTATGCAATCTCATTGCAAATTTCAACACTTGAAATTCCCAATAATCTTTTACCCCCAGCGTCTTATGACCTTGACAGAGGTCAACAAACCATTGGCTGCTAGTCAAGTTCAACCCGTCATTTCTTGATTGAAGTAAACCCACCCGCATGACCCTTGACAGAGGTCAACAAGGTCGCACGACTACCCTAAATCAATCACATCATATGTTTATACAGATAATCACTAATAAGCTACCGCACACTACGCCTTGACAGATGTCAACAAACGTAGCACGAATACTAAATACTACTTATCTGAAATGACGGAGGGCTACGACAGGTTTTTAAGAAAACCCTTTGCGTAATGAACTTGATATCGTTGTAGAATCGAGTGATTTTAAATGGAATGTTTTTGAGGCCTTTTCTAGTTTTGCTAAAGAGGTCACTCCCAGTGAAGGGATCGTCGGCTCTTTCCTCATCGAATAAGGTGCAGGGTATATCATATATACCACTATGCAAAGCAAGAACTATAGAAGCAATCAAAAGACAAACCAAGTTTGTAGCATCTGCTAGTTTCACTAAAGAGGTCACTCCCGGTGAAGCGATCTCGGCTCTTTCCTTATCGAATAAGGTGCTGGATGTTCTACAAGGAACACCGCTATGCAAAGCAAGAACTAGAGCTACCAGTTTTTAAACAAGTTTCTACAACATCTTAGGTATCTTTTATTTCATTAATCTCATTAATGAAGTCCCAATTTAATTATGCTTCACAAGCATCAGATATGAAACGAAATAAACAATATATAATATATATCTCATATATATAATATAAACATTCGTCTCAGGCAGTAATATGATCTCATCACAGAACATTGCAGCAGAAGAAACATATATGAAATATTGGATATACTAGGATGTCCGTGTTTTAATACGAGCCTGTATAAAACACGGATTCCACGGTCGCGATGAATAGCCAAACCCACATCCCTAGACCCCTACGAGAGCAGCAAGCAACACTGCCAATTCTAGGGTTAGGAGACCCGGTCTCAACTCCTCGAGATGGTCTTCCACTGGATCCTAGAACCCGGTTACTTGTGCTCCCCGCCTTGGGTCTACCTAATGCGGAAAAGTAAATAATATACAATGGTGACATCATCCTCTGCCCGGAAGTTCCCCAATAAAAGAATATTACATACAAATGAATTTTATATGAATGAAAAAGAAAAAACTCTCATCTCACATAAAACCCTCGGCTATTCAGAACACGACAATCCAATATAACATATCACAGCAACACATAATATCTCATATCATCAACGTAAGCAAGTATGTGTATCCCGATTGTCGTTGATGTATAGCAACGAAGCCGGAGATACACCACATACTACGCTTACGGTCAAAGAAAAAAAGTGTAAAAGTACAACAGTTGGAATCTGCAACTTCTTTAGACATCGCATTCCTAACCAAATGAATTCCTTAGACATCGCATGCCTAACAATTATAAACCCTGCATTTTAGTCTCATTATCGAAAACTCTTTTCAATATCTAGTCGGGCAATTCAACAAGATTCCCGACAACTTGATCGAATGCTTGTCGCAAACTTTAGTAGACGGCCGCACCCCCGGATGCCGTCGACGAAGTGCACTAAGGCGGAACACCGCTGCTGCGAGCACCCGAACGGATGCTTTTGGCGACGGGGTTCTCCTACAGTCACTTGGTCGGGGCTATGGGGCTTAGCTGTCTATTAAGTTTACTCGGCGAGTATCCGCATACGCTACGTGATTGCGACGGACTTTTGATCACATCAAAATTCTGTGGCAACCGATCATCTGAGACTAAACTGCTATGTTTATAATATTCAAATTAGTTATCTCATAACTACATGTGGATTCCAAATATTGTATCACATTCCAGATAAAAAGACGGCGTTAAACTTTCCGATCGAATAATCAAACACCCAAGATTTCCCAAATAGCTCAACACTTGAGCGGAGTTCAAAAATATCCATCACATGCCACAGTACCGATGGTCCAGCAATAGAAGGGTCAAGCCAACGCCTCACATGTGGCAACGCCGTACTGCCCCAAACCCTAAGGTTCAGAGGCAGTTCAAGATAGTCACATAATCGAGTTAAGGTTTGTTGTCTTCTAGAGGGTCCACCGCGTTACTTGCACGACTTAGAACGTTCTTAAACTACGGAAAAATCCAACGCTTGGAAATTTTTTCGGCAAGGGAAAAAGTGAGTTATTGATATCCGTTCGAACTTTTTAACACGTTCTAAAAATTATCCGGACAAACTAAACGAAGTTAAATTATCGGATCGAATCAACGAGTCCCTAATACAACCCTATAAAACTCAACACTTGAGTGGAATTAAAAAATTCCCAGAAAAAAATGACAAGAAAGGACCTACGAATAAATAGATGAAGTTCCAGGGACTAATTCAATATTTTGGCCGCGGAACCTCGGCCAAACCCATGGTTTGGCCACGGTCATATAATCGAGTTAATGGACCTTACTTCATAGTAATTCTTAGTTTTTCATGCTTAATTTTCTAAGCATTTTTAATCCAGAAAAAATCAACATTTTTAAAAATGTCCAGAGAGGGGTCAATATCGGGGTTTCCGGGTTCGATCGGACTTTAAACTTCGTCTAGACTTCTCCTAAAACTCTAGCTTGGCTCTGATACCATTGTAGGGTTGCTAAGCACACTCACAAGGTTCTACGAGGCATCAACCATGCCTGATTAAAATTTTAGCCGTGCCGAACAACCCAAAGCCGGATCTTTAAACTAGAGTTTAGACGAAAACAAGCTTGTTAAACACTTTAACACTAAGTGAGAGGGATTACAACCTTTGTAGATCCAGTCCTTCACTTCTTAAGCTCCGTGTTGAAGTCCCTTCACTGCGATCATCGTGTTCCGAACTCTCGAGAGGCTCCGCGAAGAGAAAGATGCAGTCTTGCTTCCGATCTTCGATAGCATAGATGATCTACCTTGAAGTTTCATTAACACAAGCTAACACTCACTAAATGAAGTGAAAACCCTCATCTAAAGGGCAAGGATAAATGATGATGATGAAGTAGGATTTTTTCTCTCATTTATAATCTTTTTCTCACACATAATCATCACTTAGAAAAAGCTAGAAAGCTTTTTCCATGAAAAGAAAGAAGGAAGAAGATGAAAAAATCAATAGAATCCTTTTGTGATGAATAATGTAAAGAAGATAATGATGAATCATGCAACCATGGTTGCTAAACCTTTGTAGAGAATTAACCAAGGGCTAGGGTTTGGGTTGGGTTAAAGCATGAGTCATTTGAAAATATCTTGCACAAAACAAAAAGAAACCTTCTAGAATCATCAAGAAGGAACTAACCCAAAACAAACCCTAACCTTGTTTAATCTCCACTAAACATGTTGCATTAGTTATCATATCATGTTACAATATTATATATCACATATATAATATTTATTGTAACAAAATAAAATAATACAATTAACATATATCGCATATATATCAATGTATTACCCGAGTGAGAAAAAAAATCTTTTAGTGAGATAATATTAGTTAATGTAATTTAATATATCATATATATTATTATACATTAAATTATCGAATTAACACTTGATCCGACAACCCGGCTATATCGCATATAACCGACTAATACGATGACCCGGCTATATCACATATACCCGGCCGATATCTCATATCGTGAGAATCCAATACGGTATCACATACCGCATTATCCTCGGTCCTGCACATATCACATATGTGCTCCTACTCCGTTTTGCCTGAGCCATGAAACCTCTGTGTAGGACTCTAAAGAATCGTCAATAAGCCGGCAGTAGGTGATGATCATATCAAACACCCACAAGCTGCAAGCGGTCAGCTAAACGTAACAGCCACCCAGGTATTGAGCGCTCAGAAGATCAACAAGAAAGCCTGTACATTCTACTGTGAATCCAATCAGTAACACTCCCGTACAGTCCGGTCTCGTCGTCTGATATGTCGCATATCTCGCCTAGGGGTGGTAAATGTCAGACCCCAGTAGCTTGATAAGTCGTGTCGATATGAGGTCTATAATAGTTCGATAAACTACTGATAACACTTACCAATAAATCTCAGCAACCCTGGACAGGGATTTCCTGTTATAGCCAATCGGACATAGCACAACATCAACTCCCTATACCGGGAGAGACGAATCCCCTCCTATCGCTCCTTGCCTCCATGTGATTCGGGACTGTACCCAAAAGCCACCTTTTTGCACGCCCTCTTGGACGTGGTATGATGGAAATCAAAGAACAGTGGGAATCACACAAGACTCTATGACGATCTCGGGTCAACAGATTACTCTGTACCAGTGTCACCGGAGAACTGCCATCTGACGTGAGGTATAATACCATCTGGGAGTTCTTGGCGAGTCCGTCCAGTGTACCCAGTCTCCACTGAGCACCCGTACACCATCCTTGATGTCAAACACCGATGGATATGGGATCATCCATCGCCCATCATATGGGTCAAGATGCGTATACGCTAGTCTACTCTGGTGTATCGATGCCCTGTCTCGATACACCCTCGACTAGGAACAGTTATAGGATGTACTCGTCGACTACCATTGCCCCACTAGTATGATCTCATCATAGTCCCAGTAGTCGAGTACATATCCTAAGGGCTTTATCAACATGTAACATAGAGACAATCAGAGTACATGTTAAGATAATGTACAACCAGATAGCATACTATCATGTCGAGCAAGAAAGTCCTCCCTATATATGTCCAAGCATCCACTACAATATACATCGTATGTAAAGTAATGGCCTCTAGGGCATACATATAACTAACACTAAGAACAGTGGGAACACACTCGAGGCGAAGCAGCAATGTCAAGTCTGCGGACTATGCTGTACTCATGTCACCTGGGAACTGTTAACTGACGACGGGTATAATACCAACCAACAGTTCCCTGCGAGTCCTTTCCGGTGTACCCATAACCCAACGAGCACCTGCATACTATCTCCAGTACGACGTACTGATGGCTGTGGGACAGACCATCTCCCCAACTGGGATGAGAAGCGTACACACTAGTCTACTCCGGAGTATCGATGCCCTGTCTCGATAATCCTACGACTAGGGACCTGAAAAAGGATGTGCTTGTAGACTACCCAGCCCCCACTAGTGTGACTGCCATCACAACACTGGTAGTCAAGCAAGATCCTAAGGGCTCTATCAATACGTACACACATATTAAGATAGATATAAACCAAGTAGCATACTACCATGTTTAGCAATACTGTTAATATAACTGTGAATATCCCAAGCTTCCATTAAGTAATATACAAGCTAATTTGATACAATAATGGCCCCCAGGGCATATACACTAACAAATACTATCACTGGTAGGTAGTGGTTCCTCTGCCAGGCTCATCGTCTACACCACGAAAATCATATCTCGGCCCGGGGTACATACCGGGTCCACCATGTACCCACAGACGGTGCCTACCGCTCCTCGAATCGGGTTTCACATGCCAATCATAGAACCGAGAAAATACATGGTGGATGTCTCGAAATATCATATCATGAGAAACCATTTTTTTAAAAATAATACATACTTACTTTTGAAATAACCACGGTTCTCAAATCCAGAAATCTCATGAAAACAGCATCTCGGTGCATATAAATCGTAAAGCATGATGTATGCAAACATATAACAGAAATGTGAGCATATCCGTATATCATGCAACATGGAACAGTGATGTGACATATCATAATGATGTGAGCATAGCAAGTATAGCATCCAACATGGAACAGTGATGTGGCAATTCTACTGTGTAAGTGACATAGCAATTATCGATGATGAAAGTGTGTGAGCCGACCAATCTGTGTAAGTGTAACATACGCATCATCGATAATGGTGTAGGTGTATTAGCACAGGTATATGTAATGCAATGAGAATGACATGAATGTAGCATAAAGTACGTCGTCAGCTAAATGCTATAAGGTATACGTATCTAACATGACCGAGTTGGTGAATCTATCAATCGGCATCCAGCCTCACAACATCACGTACGGTATAATCTATCGTACGGCATCCTCTAGTCAAGGGTATGGATCAATCATCAGGTAAAGCTCATCACGTACGGTAATCCATCGTACGACGGCATCAAACCATTAGGGATCCTATCAACCAATATGACACTGAGGGTACGGACCTAACCTCTCGTACGGCATATCGTTCATGATTCACAACATTATATGTATCTATATACCTATATCCCAGGTCGCATCCATAACAATCTCATATCAGGAGACCGACAAAGGTATCGGTCCTCTCATATCGACTCGCATTCGTATACCGGCATATCAATCAAGTCATCATATCATATCGTACATTCTTTTCATCACATTAAGTCATCTTACATCAAGTCATCTTATATATATTTATCTTATTTGACCGATCTCATTGCACATCTATGTCAATCTCGTTTCATCTCCTATATCAATCATATCCGCTCGTATTATCTTATCTCATTACATGCCACTAAAATCTCATAATTAATCTAGTGCAACTACACATCTATATATCGTGATTCACATTCACTTTTCATATCCTTATATATATCAATTCGAGACATCGTTCTTATCATATCATGTTAAGAGTCATATCCCTATATCTTTCATCTCATATCTCGATATATATGTTCAATCATTCATATCATCTCTAACTATCTTTGTAACCCTATTCACAGTTTTCTAATATTGGTTTCTACGACTGCATCTTATAGATCGGTTTCCATTCAAAAATTTCGGGGGTGCTATACACCATCCGCCCGACTTCCCCCGTAGATATAAATCTACTCATCTGCGGAACTCTTTGTTCAGCCGTAGTCGATGTGCTTCGTCATCTCGGAATCCAAACGAAGTACCCACAATCAATACACAATCGAAATGCAAACACAATCAATATCCGAAAACCAATACGGCACATGGATTGCCTATAGGTTAGAACCTATAGCCTACGCATGCAAAAATGACCAAACAACCCTCGTCGTTGACGTACAAACATCAAACGACCAAATCTCATAACTAATATAAAAACCAAGAATCCCAAAATACGGAAAACATAACCAAAAGCACCCCAATGTGCTTCCAGATTTTGGATCAGGTCAATTGGAACAAAACAAACAAGTATAGGGTGTTGTATATGGAGTATGTGAGCTACTGAACCAATTCCAACACCAATGACCACAAATGACCCGACGACAACACCCCCAAAACCGGCCTGCTTGGCCAAATCTGCTCCATTCTGGTTCGTCTTCTCAAGGTGGTCTCCTATTGGTCTAACTAGGTCTCTGGAGTTGCTAGTTTTTCTCTTAAACTTCCCGGGTTGCTCCAGATACCCTGTAGGCCTTAAGATTTCACAAAACCGTCACGGAACAATTCTAATTTCTTGTATCGGGTTCTAAACTCATTTTCAGGCCTTTAAATCAATCTCTAAGGTCTTGTAAACACTCACTACACCTCAATTGGCCACTTAACAAAAACTTTCAATTTTCTAAAATCAATATCCTAATTAACTCCATTTCTAACTAAAATACGATATTTAACGCAAACAAAATTCTAAAGTGAAAAGATATACTTCATAAGCAACTAAAGAAATTTCTTGAGTTGCCCAAAGTCTCCAAAATCCAAACTTGGATGGTTCAAGGTGTTTAGAATAGCTTGGTGCATGTTTTTAATAAAAGGGGCATGAGGTTTTGAAGAAGGAATTGAGATGATGGATGAGGTAGTGGAGGTTGAAGAAGTAGAAGCAAGAGATGAAGAAATAATGGGGGAGATGAAGGATTTGGGCAGCCAAGTTAAAACCTCTCTCTCTCTCTCTTAAGCTCACCCTCTCCTACACTCACTCTCTCACAACAAATATCTATTTTGTTTTCTTTCACATAAATCCCATGGCATCTAAAACTATTCCATTCACACTCAATTCTTTGTTTTCCTTTTATTTTCTCTTTATCTCACAAACTCACAAGTCATAACACAAAAACAATATGCACAAATACAACATGCACATGACATGGTGCACAAGTCACGGAAAAATGTAAAAACACGGATTTGACAAAAAATCCGATAATTATCATTAAAATAAATAAATCATTTTAATCTCCGATAAATTTACAAATATTGGTATATACTTATACCATTTTACGAAAAATCCCTATTCGCAAATCAAATAGTTTTCACGAAATATATTATTTTAATATTAAATTTCCAAAAATAATATTTTATATTTCTGAAATGTTACACGAGAACTGTTTCTCAGTACACTCTACGTCCTGGGTATTAGATACCGGATCGAGATCCCACATATGTAATATGTTGCATGGGCTAAGGAAAGGTAGAGAACTGGAAATAGGTGATCATTCTCTAGAAGTAAGGAATGGTGCAAGTATTGCAGCCAAAGCAGTTGGTGAATATCACCTTGTATTACCAAAATGCAATATTTTGATCTTGAATGAATGTTATTACGTGCCCTCTATGATATGCAATTTAATATCAGTTTCTTTATTAGATAAAGAAAGATATAACTTTGTTGTAAAGAATAATGTTATGAACATTTACCTAAATTAAGTGTTGATTGGGTTTGGTGCGTTATTTAACGGGTTATACGTTCTGAATCAAAACAAAATTATTAACGTACAAAACACACACAAGAGGAATAGTTCAGAAATGAAAGAATCATTCTTGTGGCATTGTAGACTAGGTCATATCAATGCAACATGACTAGCTAAGTTACATAAGGATGGATATTTGAATCCGTTCGAATTATCATCTTATGAAATTTGCCAGTCATGTCTCAAAGGAACGATAACCAAAACTCTGTTTACTGGACACGGAGAAAGAGTTACGGAACTCTTGGGACTGATACATGGTGATGTATGCGGTCCCATGTCTACACATGCCAGGAATGGTTCCTCATACTTCATTACATTCACTGACGATCTCTCAAGATACGGACATGTGTTCCTGTTGAAACACAAGTCTGAAGCTTTTGAGAAATTCAAAGAATATAAGCATGAAGTCGAGAACCAGACGGGTAAAAGTATTAAAATCCTACGATCTGATCGGGAAGGAGAATACTTGAGCATGAAATTCCGTGACTATCTAAAAGAGAATAGGATTCTCTCTCAGCTTACTCCTCCGTATACACCATAGCACAACGGTGTGTCGGAGCGGAGGAATCACACCCTATTAGATATGGTGCGCTCTATGATGAGCACTGCTGAGTTACCTATTTCCTTTTGGGGTTATGGATTGGAGACAGCTGCAGACCTATTGAATATGTTCCCACCAAATCTGTGCCAACCACTCCATATGAGATGTGGAAAAGAAAGATACCATATCTTAATTATGTTAAGATATGGGGTTGTCCGGCATATGTGAAAATACAAAATCCGGACAAGGTCGAGGCAAGGTCAGTTATGTGTAAGTTTATAGGATATCCCAAACATTCGCGAGGGTATATCTTTTACCACTCCGAGGAACAAAAAGTGTTTGTTTCTCGACATGCCACCTTTTTAGAAAAGGGTTTTCTTATGAAAGAAATTAGTGGCAATGAGGTAGAACTGGAAGAAGTTCCAGCACCACATACTACAACTGACGATTTGGTGGAACCAGAGGATTCGATAGCTCCCAACGAACCCCAGCCTCTCCGCCGATCTAGTAGGGTTCCTCATCCACCTGAGAGATACTACAGTTTTCTCGTTGATGGTGGGAGCGAGGATTGCATCATGGAAGATGATGACCCAACTAGCTTCGAGCAGGCCATCACGTGTGGGGACTCTGTGAAATGGCTGGATGCAATGCGATCTGAGATGGAATCCATGTACACCAACAAAGTTTGGACTTTGGAAGTTGCTCCTGAAGGGGTAAAACCCATTGGGAGCAAATGGATTTTTAAGAAGAAATTTGGTGTAGATGGAAAAGTTGAGACTTTCAAAGCTAGACTTGTTGCAAAAGGTTTTCGTCAACGACCAGGTGTGGATTATGATGAAACCTTTTCTCCAGTGGCTATGCTTAAGTCCATCCGGATCCTGCTTGCCATCGCTGCATACCATGACTATGAAATCTGGCAGATGGATGTTAAGACCTCCTTTCTAAATGGTGATTTAGAAGAGAGCGTGTACATGATTCAGCCAGAGGGCTTCATGGAAAGTGGGAGCAGCGGAAAGGTGTGCAAGCAGCTTAAATCCATCTACGGGTTAAAGCAGGCATCGCAGAGTTGGAACATCTGTTTTGATGTGGTAGTCAAAGAGTTTGGCTTCATCAAAAATGTAGATGAGCCTTGTATATACAAGAAGGTGGCAGAGAGTATGGTTTTCTTCCTCGTATTGTACGCGGATGACATATTCTTGATAGGAAATGATGTTCCTATGCTGCACTCGGTCAAGCTCTTCTTATAACAAAGATTCTCAATAAAAGATCTAGGTGATGCCTCCTACATCTTGGGGATTAAGATCTATAGAGATAGATCTAAACAGATACTGGGAATGTCCCAATTCAGGTACATTGACACCATACTAAAGAGATTTAGTATAGAAGAATCCAAGCGTGGGAATTTACCCATGATCACAGGACTCACTCTCTCCAAAGAGATGTCTCCCAAGACTGATTTGGAAAAAGCTCGCATGCAAGGGATACCGTATGCTTCGGCAGTAGGCTCTATCATGTACACGATGTTATGTACTAGACCCGATATAGCATACTCACTAAGTGTAGTGAGTAGGTATCAAGCAGATCCAGGAGGGAGTCACTGGACAGCTGTGAAGAACATTCTCAAGTACTTGAGAAGGACTAAAGAGATGTTCTGGGTGTATGGTAACGGAGAACTCCAAGTGGAGTCCTTTACCTATTCGATCTTCCAGAGTGATAAGGATGACTTTAAATCGGTCTCGGGATTTGTCTTTACCCTTAATGGAGGGGCGGTTTGTTGGAAGAGTTCTAAGCAGGAAACCGTGGCAGACTCAACGATGGAGGCTGAATACATCACTGCCAACGATGCTGCCCAAGATGCTGTCTGGATGAAGAAGTTCATAACTGAACTTGGTGTGGTTCCATCCATTGAGCATCCAATACCTTTGTATTGCGATAAAAATGGAGCTGTGGCTTTGGCCAAGGAACCCAGGTCCCATCAGTGATCCAGGCATATTCTGAGGTGGTATCACCTGATCCGGGAGATAGTTGATCGCCGGGAGATTGAGGTCAGGAGAGTTGACACGAAGGACAGCACAACGGATCCACTCACAAAGGCCATACCCCAGATACAATTTGAGAGACTCTTCGAGATGTTGGGTATATGATACTACAACAACTGGCCTTAGTGCAAGTGGGAGATTGTTAGTTATATGTATGCCCTAGAGGCCATTATTCTAAATGTGATGTATATTATAGTAGATGCTTGGATATATATAGGGAGGACTTTCTTTCTCGACATGATAGTATGCTATCTGGTTGCTCTTTATCTTAACATGTAGATTAGTATTGTGATACCGTCTTGCTCTCACACGTTGATAAAGCCCTTATGATGTGTACTTGATTGTCAGGATTATGATAGAGATCATACTAGTGGGGCCAAGGGTAGTCCATAAGTACATCCTATAATTGTTCCTTGTCGAGGGTGTATCGAGACGGGGCATCGATATTCCAAAGTAGACTAGCGTATACGCATCTTGACCCATATGATGGGCGATGGATGATCCTACATCCATTGGTGTTTGACATCAAAGATGGTGTACGGGTTCTCAGTGGAGGCTGGGTACACTGAACGGACTCGCCAAGAACTCTTAGTTGGTATTGTACCTAGCAGTTCTCTTGTGACACTGGTACAAGTTAGTCTGTAGACCCGAGATCGTCTTAATGTTTTGTATGATTCCCACTGTGCTTTGATTTCCACCTTATCACGTTTAAGAGAACGTGCAAAACGGTGGTTTTTGGGTGAATCACATGGAGGCAATGAGCAATAGGAGGGGATTCATCTCTCCTGGTATTGGGGGTTGATGTTGCGCTGTGCGATTGACCATAACAGGAAGTCCTTGGCCAGGGCTGATACGGAGATTTACTGATAAGTGTTATCAGTAGTTTCTCGACCCGTTATGAGCCTTACATCGACACGACTTATCGGTTACTGGGGTATGACGTTTACCACTCTTAGACTAGATATGCAACATATCAGACGAAGAGACCGGACTGTACGGTAGTGTTACTGACAGGCTTTACAGGAGTTAGAGAGGGCTTGCTTGTTAATCTTCTGATCGCTTAATACCCGGGTAGCCGTTACGTCCAGCTAGTACCGCTGACGGCTTGTGGGTGCCTGATATGATCATCACCTACTGCCGGCGTATTGACGAGTCTTTAGAGTCCTATACAGAGGTTTACTGGCTCAGGCAAATCGAAGTAGGAGCACATATGTGATATGTGCGGGACCGAGATTAATAAGAGTATGTGATACCGTATTCAATTCTCGCGATTTATGTTATCGGTCGGTTATATGAGATATAGCTGGGTTATCGAATCAAATGTTGATTCGATAAGTCGATACTGTATCGGTCCGTTATATGAGATATAACCGGGTTATCGAATCAAGTGTTGATTCGATAAGTTGATACAAATAATATTAGTCAGTCATATGAGATATAGCCGGATTATTAAATCAAGTGTTGATTTAATGATTTATTGTATAATTATATATTTGATATATTAATTTACATTAACTAATATTAGCTCGCTTAAGCATTTCTTTTTCTCACATGAGCACACTTAATATATATGTGATATATATTAATTGTTTTTTCTTTTTTGTGTCATGCTTCATGCCATGTGCAACATGGGTGTATGAGACTTACACCATGCTAATGATAATGTAGGCTTTATTTATTTAAAGTAAATCCAAATTATTTGGAAATTAGTCACATGGCATGAAGCTTGTGGAAGCTTGTAGATGCATTGACTTAGTCCACTAATTTTGTTTTACTTAAGATATTTATTAACCCAACCATTATCAAAACTCATGGTTAAGTCTCTACATGAGTTATATGAGATATTTCTCACCCATGGTTGCCATTCACTCTCTTATCTATTATTTGCTTCTTCTTCTTCTTCTTCAAGAGCTTAGCTCTCTAGGTTTTTGAGAGGAGAAGAAAAAGAGTGAGAAAATTAATTCTAAAATGAGCAAAAATCCTACTTCATCATCCTCTACTACATTAGCCATTTAGTTTAGGGTGTTAGCTTCACTAATCCCACATTAGTGAAGAGGTAGCTTGAGTTAGTGTCTCCTCGACGTAGATCATCTTCGGCTTCAAAGACTTCGTGCAAGCTCGTTCCTTTCATCTTATGGAGCCATTCTTGAGTCCGAAAGATCACTACTTGGAGCGAAGGGACTACTACACGGAGCTATTGAAGTGAAGGACCGGTCTACAAAGGTTGTATTTCTAGTTCACTTAGTTGTAAAGTTGTTTACACTTTGTTTCATCTAAATCTTTAGTTAAGATTCTAGGGTTAGGATTGTTTAGCATGGCAAAATTTTGAAAATGGCATGGACGATGCCTCCCGAACCCTTGCTGTTGTGCTTAACATTTCTACAGTGGTATCAGAGCCAAGCTAGTGATTTAGACGATATTTGTAGAATTACGAAACCGAAATATCTCCGAAACACTCGAAATTAAAACCTAGATTCTGTCAATATTTTTAAGTCGTCGAAATTTTTGTTAAGCAACTGCAGAATGTTATATGAGATGTAACATGAACACTGAACAAATACGAACTCAATTGGGCGGATTTGACCTGGTGACATAGCCCCAAAAACCGAGCAGGCCGGCCCCATGCGCTCTGTTCTGGTTCGTATTTGTCTGGTGTTCTAGTCTCTGGGTTTTGGTGTTTCAGGTGTTGCTTGTTTTTGTTGAAATTGCATGAGATGTTAACTTTCTTTAAAGACAATTCGGAGTGTTTCGTAGTCATAATTCTAACATTATTTCGTGTTATTTAGTCGGTGTTAAAAAGTTCGAACGAATATCAAATACCCACTTTAACCCTCGCTGGAAATTTTTAAGAGTTGGATTTTTTCAAGTTAAAGAACATTCAAAAATCATGCAAGTAATACGATGGACCCTCTAGAAGAACAAAATCCTAACTCGATTCTATGACCGTAAGAACCGCCGCCAAACCCTAGGGTTTTCGGGAGTTCTGCGACGCCATAAGTGAGGCAAGGATTGACCCTTCTACGGTTGGTCCATAGTTAATGTGGCATGTTCTGAGTATTTTTAAACTGCTCTCAAGTGTTGAGCTTTTTGGGAATTTTTGGGTGTTTGTTGATTCGATCGGAATGTTTAACATTGTCTAGCTATTTGTGGAATGTGATACAATATGTGGAATTCATATAGTTAGGCATGAAATCTGAAGTATGTGATATTTCGGGTTTATGATGTCTAAGGTGATTGTGGATTCCAAATGTTGTAGTTTGTCATTTTCTTTTCTGCGACCGTAAGTGTAATATGTGGTGTATCACCGTTTTCGTTGCTATATGTCAACGACAATTGTGATACACATATTTACTTACGTTGATGACATGTGATGTTATGTGTTGCTGTGATATGTTATATTGGATCGTCGTGTTTTGAATAGCCGGGGGTTTTATGTGAGATGAGAGTCTTTATTTTCATTCATGTAAAATTCATTGTATGTAATATTCTTTTATTGGGGCACTTCCGGGTTGAGGATGATGTCACCATTGTTGTATATTATTTACTTTTCCGCATTAGGATAGACCTAAGGAGGGGAACACAAGTAACCGGGTTCTAGGGTCCAGTAGGAGACCATCTCGAGGAGTCGAGAACGAGTCTCCTAACCCTAGAATTGGTATAGGGTTGCTTGGCGCTCTCATAGGGGTCTAGGGATGTGGGTTTGGCTATTCATAGCGACCGTGGAATCCGTGTTTTATACTGGATTAATTTAAAACACGGAATTCCTAGTATATCCAATATTTCATATGTTATCTTCTGCTGCTGATATTCTGTGATGTGATCACTTTATATGACTGAGATGAATGCTTTATTATTGTATATATGATATATAATAAACGTTACTTATATTTTGCACCCGCGCTAGTCCCGCCCCGCCATGCCGTTAGTTAAGTAACCTACCGAGTAAGGATGGGATGAACTTGCTGCTCTATACAAGGTATTCATGTATACGAGAAGAAGAAGAAGAAGAAGAAGAAGAAAGAGAAGAGATGAATTTGATGCTCTAGGGTTTCTAGGACAGAGGAGAAGGCGAGGAGGTGGTGGTGATGACGAGAGGCGACGGGGGCGGAGCTCCGGCGAGGAAGCAGGTGAGGCTAGGTCGTGAGCTGTTTGGTTGCGGGGTTG
The DNA here is from genome assembly GCA_030015575.1 of Agapanthus africanus. NCBI lineage: Eukaryota > Viridiplantae > Streptophyta > Magnoliopsida > Asparagales > Amaryllidaceae > Agapanthus > Agapanthus africanus. The sequence continues at coordinate 300,952,665 of JASDDO010000022.1, read as the reverse complement.
TTCGGTTGAGGGTTTCTTGATGGCTGTAGGGTGAGGGTGGTGGTGATGGTGTCAGGAGTCGAAGGGGGTGATGAGGATGACGGGGTACGGTCGTTGACGGGGTTTCGGCGGTGGAGGCGATGGGTGTCGGGGTTCCTGCTGTGCAGGGAAAAGATGGTCGTCGGGAGTGTTGCGGTGGGTGTGCAGGGAAGGAGAGAGAGGTCGAGGAGGGGAAGTCGACGGTTAGAGGGGACGGAGGTGATGGTGAAGCGGCAACGGCGGTAAGGCGACGATGATGAGGGAAGCGATGGGTTCACGTAGGTTGTGGGTCTGTAGCGGGGAAAGAGAGAAGGAGAAGAGCAGGAAGACGAGGGGGTAGAGACGAGGGTGATGAGATGGTCGACGACGACGAGGTGAACATCGACGACGAGGACAGAGGCGAGGCGGCAGACGTGGGTTTGAGCGGGAAAATGAGGTATGGAAGAAGGGGAGAGGAGGTGGTCGAGGAGGTGGTCGAGGAGGTGGTCGAGGAGGGGAGATGACCGCGGGGATGAGAGGTCTCCGGCGGCGAGAGCGATGGCGAGGCGAGGTCGTAGGCGAAGGCGTCTGTTGGCTGCAGTGGGTTCGAGCGCGAAAAACAAATGAAAAGAAGAACCGAGGGAGAGAGAGGACGTATGCACAGGGGTAAAAATAATAATAATAATTAATAATTAATATATTAGAATAGAGAGAGGGGTCTGTTAGATTAGTTACAGAAATCTTTTAAAAGAAAATTTAAAGCCAAATAAAATATACATAAAGAGAGAGAGACGGTGAGATAAGGATTTATTTAGTTTAAAAAATATATAATATATATATAATTATAACTGTTAGAAAAAAAATATTAATATAATATTAGTACGTTATGAGATTTTGGCAAATACAAATTTACTCCAAAACACGCCCGGGGCGGGTCTAAAAATTCAGATTTAAAATATGAAAAATATATGCGACTTTCAAAATTCAAAATGAATGCTTAGGTAACGAAAAAGCATACCCCCAAGAACGGATGCACGTACGTGCGCGTAGCCATCCAAACACGTCCGTTTCACTGAACGGGAGGTGAACAAGATGCGCGGATGCTACCACGAGGTTAGGGGTATCATGCAGGCTATGAAATGTATTTTAAAAATATTTTACGTGACTTAAAATGTTATATGGTAAAAGATGCCATGCCAGGTAAAATGCCAGTATGCGATAAAGTTGAAAATGCACAAGTCTACATAACAACTCAGGGTGATTCATAAATATGAATCAAACAAGTTTCAAGCAAGCGGGTCGGGTCGAATGCAATATAAAATGTAAAATACCATCCGCACCCAAACACGATAAATCAATAAAATACTACAGATATATAAATACGGGAACTGGAATTGGTATAAATGAACTCGGTTGTTACATTATACCCAACTACAAAAAGAATTTCGTCCTCGAAATTCCAAGAACAAGAAAAGATAAACGAATAACAAACTACAAGTGTGGAAACTTCTGCCGGATTTCATCTTCTCGTTCCCAAGTTGATTCTCCATGTGAGCGATTTCCCCAAGAAACATGCACAAGTAAAATAACTTTGTTCTTAAGAACCTTTTCCCTTCGATCCACAATCGACATCGGTCGCTCCTCAAAGGTTAAATCTTCTCGGACAGTCAGCTCCGAATGATCCAGCACGTGTGTGTTGCCTCGAACATAATTACGGAGTTGAGATACGTGAAAAACGTCATGAACATTCTCTAAAGATTGTGGTAACGCCAAACGATATGCTACTTCTCCCACACGCTCCAAAATTTCGAAAGGTCCGACGAATCGAGGACTAAGCTTTCCTCGACTTCCGAAATGAATCACCCCTCTAGTCGGTGATATCTTCAGGAATACCAAATCACTAACGGCGAACTCTAGAGGTCTTCTCGATGTATCTGCCCAACTCTTTTGTCGGTCTTGTGCTGCTTTCATATGATTCCGGATAGTGTTAACCTTCTCAACTGTTTGCACGATCATATCCGGTCCCAAAAATCTTCATTCTCCAACATCGTCCCAACAAACAGGTGAATGACACTTGCGACCATATAAAGCTTTGAATGGAGCCATCTGAATAGTCGTCTAGAAACTGTTATTGTAAGAAAACTCCACCAAATGTAGATGATCCTCCCATGACCTCTTAAAGTCTAACATGCAAGCTCTCAACATATCTTCAAGAGTTTGGATTGTTCTCTCCGACTGGCCATCTGTCTGAGGATGATAAGCTATGCTAAACTTCAATCGAGTCCCTAAACTTTCCTGTAAGCTCCTCCAAAAGTGTGATAAGAAACGAGTGTCACGGTCGGACACGATGCTCGCTGGTACACCATGCAATCTTACAATCTCCTGCATGTATCGCTCTGCTAAAGCTTCCATTGACTGACCAACTCGAAATGGGATGAAATGAGCTGCCTTGATCATTCGATCAACAATCACCCAAACTGTATCGTTGCCTTTCGGACTTCGCGGTAGAGCCGTCACGAAACCCATGGTTATATGTTCCCACTTCCCTTGAGGAATCGGAAATGGTTGCAATAAACCAGCAACCCTTTGGTGTTCATCCTTAACTTGCTGACACACTAAACACCTTGCCACAAAGCGGGCAATTTCCCGTTTCATGCCTTCCCACCAGAAATGCCATCGTATATCTCGGTACATCTTCGTGCCTCCTGGATGTATGGAATATGCTGAACTGTCCTCCTTCATAAGTTCTTCGCGAATGTCTCCTTTTGGGACACACAAACGGCTACCATAACGCAACGAACCATCTTCATAGATCAGTAAGTCCATTAGAAGTCCAGCTTCAACCTGTTCTTGAAACTTCTGCAATCTTGGTTCCTGCAATTGTGCTGCTTTAATATTCTCAATCAACGACGACTGTACTTGCAGCTGCATCAACTGTCCCGAAGAATGTGGTAGCACGACCTCCAAATCGAATCTCCGAAAGTCTTCAATAAGTTCCTTCTGTGCAGTCAACATCTGAATCGCTGGGAACTGACTAAGCGCATCCGGCACAACACTAACTTTTCCCGGATGGTACTTAAGATCAAGATTGTAGTCAGCCATCAGCTCCAACCATCTACGTTGCCTCATATTAAGCTCCTTCTGTGTGAACACATACTTCAAGCTTTTGTGATCGGTGAATATCTCGACCCTTTCGCCCAATAAGTAGTGTCTCCAAATCATCAAAACGAAAATCATAGCTGCTAGCTCCAAGTCATGAGTTGGGTAATTCTTCTCATGGGTCTTCAACTGTTTCGATGCGTAAGCTATAACCTTCCCATGCTGCATCAAAACACATCCCAATCCTTTCCCAGATGCGTCGCTGTGAATCACCAATCCTCCGGAACTGTCTGGAACGGTTAAAATAGGAGTGGTTATCAATCTCTGCATCAACGACTCAAAACCTGACGCACACTTATCCGTCCACACAAATGGTACTTCTTTGCGCGTAAGCTTGGTCAAAGGCTCAACCAGACGAGCAAAGTTCTCCACGAACCTTCTGTAATACCTGGAAGTCCAAGAAAGCTTCTGATCTCTGCAACGTTCTTCGGAATCGGACAATCTCGAACTGCTGCAATCCTTTTGGGAGCAACGACGATTCCATCTCCGGACACGACATGCCCCAAAAACTTCACTTCTTCAAGCCAAAACTCGCACTTGCTCATCTTTGCATACAATCTTTCTTGCCTCAATGTCTGCAGTGCGATCTTCAAGTGTTCTGCATGCTCTTCAATACTCTTCGAGTAGACCAGAATATCTTCAATGAACACCACTATAAACTAGTCCAAGAATGGTCAAAAGATTCGGTTCATCAAGTCCATAAATATCGCCGGTGCATTCGTTACTCCGAAGGGCATCACTAAATACTCGTAAAGTCCATACCGAGTTCGGAACGCAGTCTTGCAAATATCTTCTGGTTTAACTCGGACCTGATGATATCCGGATCGCAAATCCAGCTTTGAGAATACCCTCGCACCACTAAGCTGCTTAAATAATTCGCCAATACGAAAGATCGGGTACTTGTTCTTAATAGTCACTCGGTTTAATTCTCGATAATCGATGCACATCCTCCTTGTGCCATCTTTCTTCTTTACTAGAAGAATTGGAGCTCCCCAAGGTGAATTGCTGCTGCGAATTCAACCTTTCTCTAGCAATTCGGTAACCTGCTTCTTTACTTCTTTCAACTCCACTGGTGCCATTGGATAGTACGCCTTTGAGATTGGCGCTGCACCAGGAACAAGATCGATCGCAAACTCCACATCTCGTTTTGGCGATAAACCCGAGATGTCTTCGAATACATCCATGAACTCTCGAACTACAGATGGCGCTTCCTCCTTATTAACTTCCATCGATGAAAGAACATTGTTTGTCGACCTAGCCCTAAACTCGAATGGCCTGACAGAACTGCTTCCTCCAGCAAAAACAAACTCCGGATGTCCGGGAATCTGGAAAATCACTTTCCTTTCCTTACAATCAATATGAGCGTGGAAAGTGCCGAGAAAATCCATTCCCAAGACAATAACAAACAAAGGGATGCACCAGAATTGAATAATTCTAATGCAGGGAAAACATGAACAAGTAAGATACCGAGATGACTTCATCCGAAGTCAAGATACTGAAGAGGATTAAGCACGGTAAACATGATTCAAGCTGACGGTAAACAGGTAAGCAATGAAACTGAGAGAAGCAAGGTAATATAACGATCATAAAATAAGGAAATGAATCAAAACTAGAATTCCAAGTTACTTAAATAGAGTGCCACATTGTAACCATGCTGCAGTTCATAGTTACAATCACATAACTCCACTCAAGTCGCCCAAATCCTAGTATCAGAATCAAGAAACAGGGAGAAACAATAGAGAACCAAAAAGGTTTCAAGTCGAGATGCAAAGTGGTTTGCATATCGTCAAGGAAAAGGATAAAAGAAAGATATGATTCAAGAATCACGATAACAAGGTGGCAGGACATGTTCCTAATCACGAGTATTCTGATTCGTGTATTGGGTCCAATACCCAACTACAAAAGAATCAAACTCGATTAACCTATATCCTATGGCTCTGATACCAAACAAACCCTGTCACGCCCCGCTTCCCAGAGTGCGCTAAGATAGGCACGTGACAGAGCCAACCATGCTACCTGTGGATAGGAAAATCCCTCCACAGTCATATTACGGTTGTAGAGATATCAAGAACAGGAAAGTAAATAAACTATCTAGTACATGTCCATGAGCCAGAATAAACGAGTCAAGAAATAATATAATATGCGGAAGCAAAAGATCCAATAAATAAAACACCTGGAAAGTAAAACTGGATACCAACAGGATCCTCACCGCTCGGTCTAACAGCGACAGTACTCTTGATCAGTCTGCAACAAAGGTAGAAGATCTGGGCTATGCAAAACCCAGACGTCAGTGCGTCATAATATCAAGCAATAAAATAAACAGGGTGTCACGACCCGCAGGGTACGGAACGTGACTGGCACTTAAGTTACGAAACGTCTCAAGACGTCCGTAAAATAAGTAAGACAAAGCCCAGAAATCAAAACCAAAAAGCAGAAGAGTGAAGGAAAACCAATCAATTGAAAGCGAGTTTATCAAATAAGTCAAATCAAGCCTTTTTAAAAACAATCTCAATTTTTCCGAAAATTTCGGCAGAGTCTCCTTTGTAAATACTGGCCCCCAAAATAGGTACAACAAGAATATATATGAATACAACAAATAAGGCATCCCCAAGCGGGAGCTAGCTCTTCGCCACAAGGCGGTCACAAATCCCACGCAATATAAATCAGAAATATGCAAAATAAGCATAAAAAGACATAAGTAAAAAGCAACATGTCGGCTCAAGTGAGCTCGACCCCAAAATACAGCATGAAAAGTCCACAAATCTCACAGTCTCGTCTCTAGGTCAATATACAACAATACTGGTAGATACAGTAGATGGAGTACTCTAGATACAAAGAATATACAAGGTGGTACAAAAATAATAATACAACCCACCTACGAGCAAAAGCCTCGAGTCCTGGCAAAAGAGGCAAAAGGAGCGGTGCGCCCGCCGCTACTGTGCTGACGGGGCGGAGCTGCAGAAGACTGTGGCACAACGGGGGTGAGTTGCCAACTCGTGAATAATAAATAACATCTATAGAGGCTATCGCAAGTATGCACACAAGCATCCTAGCATCTATAATACAGGTATGGCAGGATATAATAGCAGGTATGTATGCAATATGAATATACTAGCAGGTATGTATGCAATATGAATATACTAGCAGGTATGTATGCAATATGAATGTACTCGTGATCTGCATGTGTAAATATAAGAAATCATCTTTTTCCTTTAGGCATCTCTTTTGAAATATCAGCACAATACCAATAGAATCAACCAGAATCCGTGTCCAGCAACGACACCTCAAAACTATCTCAAATCTCATATATCCATATCATAGTATCTCTGGCCTCAGCCGTCCGGCTGACCCATCTCAAATATCAATATCTCATCATCTCGCGGCCACGATCGGTATCCTCTGGATATCCGCCGTTCCAAAACAGTCACCGGTAGGTAATCCATCCCCTGCCAGGCTCAACGTCAACAACACGATCCTCTTGCCCCGGGGTACCTTACCGGGCCCACAATGTACCAATGACGGTTCCTCCACTCCTCGACACGGATCTCGAAAACCACAGCAAACTCATGGTGGACGACACTTTACATCACTAGAAAACCGCAACTTTTTATATTTTAAAAGATCATAAGTTGTAAATTTTGCGGCTTTCCCCGAAATCCAGAAATATCATAAATCTCAATAAATCATCATAAGTGCATATGTCAATGATAATGAATGCATATGGTATCAATAACCAAGTTGCAATGTATGATTAATAAACTAGGCATGAACAATTGATGTAATGGTATACATGCACATGAATAGCAATTCTACAATGTTATTTTAAGGATTTATTGCAATAGTACAGGTTTGAGTATCAAATATGGTGACAACATTCTAGATTATAAGTTATCTAGTGTCGTGGCATGGCAATTACCAGGGCGTGTGTGTTCGCATGAATAGTGCTCGTGCTGCATATAAAACCCCTGGCAATGGTGCAGGTGTCCTATAGAATGGGTTCGCATATGTCTGACAATATAAAGTATGGATGTAGCAAGATGTTACGCAAGCATTTACTCCTAATTACTAATATCACTAGAAATATTTAAACTACTTAAACTATCGGGCGACTTGTGCCATCCGAATGATAGTCCCCCGTAGATGTTAAATCTACTCACCGGAATCCCTAGCTAGCTACGTCCAATCGCCGCTTTCCCTTTTCGTGCCGCGTCCGACGTCTCCGCGACCGAACCTGGAATTTACATCAATACAAAACATAAGGTTACATAACAAGAACGACGCAAATCCCAAACGAAAATACCAATGTTCACAAGCTAGGTACAACATGCACAAGGTGCGCGGAATACACGCGAAAATCGCAAAAACTAACTAAAATCGTCGATTTGGTCGCCCGGCAAAGCTAAAACCCGATCACTCAAAAATCCGCACTCACACATCCTAAACGTCATAGGATATGCCAAAATTATCATCAAGATATCGCAAATACATCACCACAATAATTTAATAAAACTAGCAAGCATAAACATTCCAAAAATCGGTGCAAACATCGCCGATTTGCGACAAAAAGGACTACAACCTAGCATAACATCCAACCGCATAACTAGTTAACCACAATCACTTTGATTAAAATACATTACAAAGCTTCAAATCCTATGTTTCCATAAACAACCCTTTCTTGATTTTTCAAACTTAGCAAAATCCAACCCAAATCATACATGTTACACTAAATTAACTCTAATTTAAAGTCCAAAAGGCAAGTTAACCACTTAGATTAGGCTAACAAAATAACTAGATAACAAAATAGATTTAATTAACCTACTAATGATTTCTAAAACCCTAGTTTAAATTCAAACCATGAACTAAAAAAAAACTAGATTTAAAATTATCTATAATTTTAACACTAAAACAATTTTCAAGTTCTAATTAGCACACTTTAACTACAAATTAGCCAAGGATTGAAATTATACCTCACAAGCCCAAACCCTATGTTGCTATAGCCTCCCAAGATACCATCTTTCTCCAAGATTTAAACCATTTTGGGCTTGAGAAGAGATAGAATAAGGTTTTGTGTTGAAATTGTGAAGGAAATTGTTGATTTTTGGAGCAAATTTTGGATTAACTTTGATGAAGAAAAGAGATGAGGCAAAGAGGGGGAGGGGCTGCTGCAAAACTGCAGGAATTCGGCTGAGAGAGAGGGGGATGGGGGATGTGAGGGGATAGTGTAAAAAGTCTTAGTCGAAGCCCCCCCAAAAATACCATAATACCCCCACCCAAAAACTATATTTAAATCCTACTCAAAACAATTCATTCACAAGACTTAAAGTCAAAAAGAGAGGGATGGGGGCTGCTGCAGCAGTGGTGGGACCGGCCTAGGGGAGTGGGGGTGAGTGTGAGTGGATAAAAAAAGGTTTTATGCAAAAAGACCCCCCACAAGTTCATATTTGCAAGTTTTAGTTAAAAAAAATTATATTTTTGTTTTCCATCATAAAAACCCATTAAAACTTGAAATAAAATACTAAAAATTTATATTACAACTAGATTTTAATTAACATGATTTTAAACCTTAAAATTAGCCCATTTAAATTTGTATTTATCGCTAATTTAATGTATTTTTTTTTACCGACTTAAAATAATATTAAAAATTGAAAAATTAGGGAAAAATTTTAAACGACCAGAATTTCATAAGTAACTCATTAGCTACTAAAAACAAGCAATTACCTATCCAAATTAGGTATAATTAGGCCTAAACTGCAAAATAACAAAAAAGACGATTTACGGAAAAATACCAAATTTTCACCGATTTTCGGGAAAACACCAAAACGACTTTTCAAGGCACTACACAGGGGTATCAAGACATACAGGTATGTGCATGAACAGTAAAAACAGGTATAACAGTAATATAAATGAGGACAGTGAGGGTAATGTGTAGTGAGTAATCTAGACTGGTCTATTGGGTTAACTACTCTCAAGTCTTTGAAATCAATTGATGAATCATCGATGTAACTCAATAGTATCCCGTGCATACCCGGGACCACGGTCAAGATTCTCGGGCTGGAACCGAGACATGCCGCTAGGCACTAAAATAGGAAATATGTATAGATGAATGATGTCAGCAGCATCATCCCAAGGCTGGCCTAGCCTCTAAAACTGATCAGTATAAGTAAGCGAACTGTCGAGTTACAAGTCAGGTTTCATCATTGATTTTCCCATACCCCCAAGTTATATGTTTAAGTCAGGTATTAATAATCTGAAGCTAATGCCAACACAGGATCAAGCAGGTACAGGTTTGTCTGGATAGACAACAGGAAATGTCCGTAGGGACAACATGTCAAGGCTGTTGGCATTAGTAACAAGATCAGGTAACAGGTCAAGATATGGTACATCAGGTCAAGTCAAGTAGTATAAATAAATCTATCATGTTAAGAAGTGCATGGTATCAAGTCATATCAAGTAGTAGGTGTATCAAGTCATGTCAGGGGTGCACAAAATGTCATGTGGGTACTCATAATCAAACTAAAATAAGCATGGGTATACAAAACAAGTATGGGGTACTAATAGAACAATAAAAATGGAACATTGTGATGTGGTATGCAAATAGGTACAGATTAAAGCATATGGATGCACAGTTATCGATTTGGGTTAAGGTTATAGTTCCAACATTAATTAAAATACACTTTATCAAATATGGAATGTTAATATTACAATATTATATATTCAAGTGATCTATGGATGCAATAATATGTATATTAGACGGAATGGATGCAAATAGGTATCCGAAAGTTATAAACTATTTAAAATGGTACTATGGGCTGTGCAAATAAGCATTATGTGATTCAAATATGGATATAGATACCGTATATTGTAATCTACTATGTGACAAGATTATTTTCAAGTTCTAGATCTAAAATGATATAAATGGAACATTGAAATGTTAAAATGGAACATGTGGTATTAGATTCAAACTACAGGTTTAATATGCATTTAAATAAGTATGAATGGAACATGTGGTATTAGATTCAAGCTACAGGTTTAATATGCATTTAAATAAGTATGTAATAAATAAAATAGCATGTAGCAAGTTTTACTTGCCTGATTGATCGCGATACGGATACGCGCTGCAACGTCCAATGTCAGTAGAAGCTGCGATGCACACAAGCGTGCCCGGAACAGAACCAGCCAATTCAAGAAGTGACCACACTGCACGAGAACATCTTCTGGGTCGTCCGGATCGTCGGCGATGGTACGGCTCTGGCGGGTGACCGGAAAACGGAAATTAAGAAAGCAAGAAGAAGAAGAAGAAGAAGGAAAAGAAAAAGAAAGATTAGACATGAACTTGTTGCTCTAGGGTTTCTGGGACAGAGGAGAAGGCGAGGAGGTGGTGGTGATGACGAGAGGCAACGGGGTCGGAGCTCCGGCGAGAAAGCAGGTGAGGCTAGGTCGTGAGCTGTTTGGTTGCGAGGTTGTTCGGTTGAGGCTTTCTTGATGGCTGTAGGGTGAGGGTGGTGGTGATGGTGTCAGGAGTCGAAGGGGGTGATGAGGATGACGGGGTACGGTCAATGACGGGGTTCCGGCGGTGGAGGCGAAGGGTGTCGGGGTTCCTGCTGTGCAGGGAAAAGATGGTCGTCGGGAGTGTTGCGGTGGGTGTGCAGGGAAGAAGAGAGAGGTCGAGGAGGGGAAGTCGATGGTTAGAGGGGACGGAGGCGATGGTAAGGTGGCAACGGCGGTGAGGCAACGATGATGAAGGAAGCGATGGGTTCACGTGGGTTGTGGGTCTGTAGCGGGGAAAGAGAGGAGGAGAAGAGCAGGAAGACGAAGGGGTGGAGACGAGGGTGATGAGATGGTCGACGACGACGAGGTGAATGTCGACGACGAGGCGGCAGACGTGGGTTTGAGCGGGAAAACGAGGTAAGGAAGAAGGGGAGAGGAGGTGTTCGAGGAGGGGAGATGACCGCGAGGATGAGAGATCTTCGGCGGCGAGAGCGACGGCGAGGCAAGGTCGTGGGCGAAGGCGTCGGTTGGCCGCAGTGGGTTCGAGCGCGAAAAACAAATGAAAAGAAGAACTGAGGGAGAGAGAGAGAGGACGTATGCACAGGGGTAAAAAAAAATTAATAATTAATATATTAGAATAGAGAGAGGGGTCTGTTAGATTAGTTACAGAAATCTTTTAAAAGAAAATTTAAAGCCAAATAAAATATACATAAAGAGAGAGAGACGGTGAGATAAGGATTTATTTAGTTTAAAAAAATATATAATATATATATAATTATAACTATTAGAATAAAATATTAATATAATATTAGTACGTTTTGAGATTTTGGAAAATACAAATTTACTTCAAAACACGCCCGGGTCGGGTCTAAAAATTCAGATTTAAAATATAAAAAATATATGCGACTTTCAAAATTCAAAATGAATACTTAGGTAACGAAAAAGCATACCTCCAAGAACGGATGCACGTACGTGCGCGTATCCATCCAAACTCGTCCGTTTCACTGAACGGGACGAGAACAAGATGCGCGGATGCTACCACGGGGTTAGGGGTATCATGCAGGCTATGAAATGTATTTTTAAAATATTTTACGTGACTGAAAATGTTATATGGTAAAAGATGCCATGCCAGGTAAAATGCCAGTATGCGATAAAGTTGAAAATGCACAAGTCTACATAACAAGTCAGGGTGATTCATAAATATGAATCAAACAAGTTTCAAGCAACCGGGTCGGGTTGAATGCAATGTAAAATGTAAAATACCATCCGCACCCAAATACGATAAATCAATAAAATACTACAGATATATAAATACGGGAACTGGAATTGGTATAAATGAACTCGGTTGTTACATTTTTTATGAAGTCAAACTCTTTGACTGCTACATCAAAATAGATGTTCCAACTCCGCGACGCTTTCTTTAATCCGTAGATTGATTTATGTAGCTTGCACACCTTTCCGCTGCTCCTACTGTCTATGAAGCCTTCTGGTTGTGTCATATACACGCTCTCTTCTAAATCACCATTTAGAAAAGCGGTCTTGACGTCCATCTGCCAGATTTCATAGTCATAGTATGCAGCAATGGTAAGTAGGATCCCAATGGACTTAAGCATAGTGGAGCAATGCTGTGAAAGTATGTTTTAGCACTTCTACTACTTTTCTATGAACATCAAGTATGCAACATTAAAATTTTAGAGGCCTAAGTATACGAAACAAGATCATACTAGAGATTAGGGTTTCATAAACATAGCAAAACAAAAGATCTAAGTGAAGAGAAACTATAATCTTTGTAGTCTAGTCCTTCACTTCAAAAGCTTCAAGTAGAAGTCCCTAGAACTCTTCTTTGACTCCACTTGATGAATCGAACGAGCTTGCTCGAAGTCTTCTTCGTCGAAGATGATCCACCTTGAAGCTTCTCACACACAAGCTCACACTTCACTAATCAAACTATTAGTGATGTTAACAACCTAAACTACTTCGCTAAAATAGTGTAGGTTAATGAAATAGGGTTTAAGCTCACTTAAAAATCTTTTCTTTTCTCATTTTTACTCTTGAGTAAATAGTGTCACATGAAGAGATGAAGATGAAGAAGATGAAGACGGTGATGTGAGAATGAGAGTGAGGTAAGGATAAGAATGAATGATAAAACATATATCAATATGAAAAGAAAAAAATTAATGAGTCATGCCTTCTCCAAGCATCCAAAGAAATGACCCATTAATTCTTTTTCTTTTATTCATATATGTGAATCATTATCTTCGTACTTTAACTTCTCATGTAATTCTCATATACACAACTCTTGTGTATATTCAACCATGTCAAGATGTTTTTATATGTTACTTACATCAAATATAAATAATATATAAAGAGTAGAATAGATTAAAGTGAGCATATTATTAGTTTATATAAATATATATAATTATCAAATAAACACTTGATTCAATAATCCGGTTATATCATATATAACCCGGCTAATATCAATTAACGCTAGATTAGAATACGGTATCATATACTCATATTTAATCAAGCCCCCGCACAAAACTCCATACGTGCCCTACTTCGTTTCGCTTGATCTAGGAAACCTCTATGTGGTGTTAGATATGTATGCCCTAGAGGCCTGCATTGTATAGGATGCTAGGCATGTATATGTACATAAACAATCTTTGCTCGAAATGATAGTATGCTATCTAGTTTATCTTCATCTTGACGTGTGATGTGTTGTATTTCATATCTTTTTATACATGTTGATGAAGCCCTTAGGATTATGCTTGACTACCGGGATTATGATAGAGATCATACTAGTGGGGCCTGTGCAGTCTATAAGAATATCCTTTAATAGTTCCTAGTCAAGGGAATATCGAGACAGGGCATCGATATTACCAGAGTAGCCTAGTGTGTACGTTTCTTGACCCTGGGGGCCATGGTTGATCCCACAACCATTGGTGTTTGACATCAAAGATTGTACACAGGTGCTCATTGGAGAATGGGTACACCGAACAGGACTCGTCGAGAACTCCTACATGGTATATATACCTATTGTCAGATAGCAGTTCTCTGGTGACACTTGTACATGTTAGTCTGTAGACCCGAGATCGTCATAGTGTCTTGTGTGATTCCCCACTGTGCTTTGATTTCCTCCCTACCACGGCTCTACTGAGTCGTGCAAACAGGTGGATTTTGGGTACAGTCTCGAATCACATGGAGGCAGTGAGCGAGAGGAGGGGTTTCGTCTCTCCCAGTATAGGGAGTTGATGTCGTGCTATGCTTGATTGGCCATAACAGCAAATCTCTATCCAGGGTTCTCGAGATTTACTGATAAGATTTATCCGTAGTTTCTCGAACCGTTATGGGCCGTAAATCAGCATGACTTATAAAGTTACTGGGGTCTGACATTTACCACCCCTAGACTTCATATGCGACGTATCAGGCGAAGAGACCGGACTGTACGGTAAGTGTTGCTTACAGGCTCGTTAGGGTTATGATGAGTTCGCTCGTCAGCCACCTTTTCGTCATGTACCAGGGTAGTCGTTATGCACAGCTAGTGCCGCTGATGTGCTTGTGGTTAAACCCACTACCAGCGTACTGTCTGTTAGTGTATATGCCCTAGAGGCCATTACTGTATCATACTAGTTTGTATATTACTTAATGGAAGCTTGGGATATTCACAGTTGTATAGACAATCTTGCTCAAAATGGTAGCATGCTACTTGGTTTGTTTCTACTTTAATGTGTACATGTGTTTCTTTTAGTATATTGCCTATACACATTAGTGGAGCCCTTAGGATCTTTGCTTGATTACCAGCGTTGTGATGGCAGTCACACTTGTGGGGGCTGAGTAATCTACAAGCACATCCTTATACAGGTCCCTAGTCGTAGGACTATCGAGACAGGGCATCGATACTCCGGAGTAGACTAGCATATAAGCTTCTCATCCCATCTTGGGAGACGGTCTGTCCCACAGCCGTCAGTACGTCGTACTTGAGATAGTATGCGGGTGCTCGTTAGGTTACGAGTACACTGGACAGGACTCGTCGGGAACTGTTGGTTGGTATTATACCTATCGTCAGTTATCAGTTCCCAGGTGACATGAGTACAGCTTAGTCTGTTGACTTGACACTGTCACTTCGCCGCGAGCGTGTTCCCACTGTTCTTAGATTGCTACCCTACCACGGCTCAAAGGAGTCGTGCAAACAGGTAACAGTTGGGTGCAGTCCCAAAGCACTTGGAGGCAGTGACGGTTAGACATGATTCGTCTCACCCGGTATTGGGGGTTGATATCGCGCTGTGTCTAGGAGAGCCATTACACAAAGTCCCTGGACAGGGCAAGCGAGATATACTGGTAGGTTTCCTGTGTTATCTCAGGGTGTTCTGGGCTACACTCCGACATGACTTGTACCGCTATTAGGGGACTGACGTTTACCGCCGCCCTAGGCCCGCCATGCGATATTCTCAGATGAACAGACCGGACTGTATGGAGTTTGTCACATTCAGGCTCAGTAGGAGTTCAGATGGGTTCACCTCGTCAGTCTTCTTATCGGCATCTACCTGCGGACCGTTACGTACAGCTAGTACCGCTTGAGGCCTGTGGTTAAAACCACTGCCAGCGTAGTGTCGAGTCTTTAGAGTCCCACACAGAGGGTTATTCGCCTTTGGGCAAAACAGAGCAGAGGTCTCATGGTTTTGCGACAGGGTTCGTTCACATCCGCGCACTTGTGCACGTTTGGTGTCTGGACAGTCATTACTAGCGGGCTCTGGTTTGAGCCAGATCCTAATATATGCTTTGGGGTTAGATTTATCTCTTTGTATTCGTGCTCCTCGTAACACGAATGCGGGTGTGTATGCACAGTTGACTGAGGCAGAGGAAGACGATTCTCATTAGGGTTTTGGTACGGGTGTGTATGCACAGTTGACGGTTGTCGTTTACCAAACCCTAATGAATATGTGAAATATCAATTAATAATATTGATTAAAGGAAATTGAGTTATGGTTAAGGTTGTTGACTTGTTGACTAAGGTTGACTTGTTGACCAAGGTTGAAACATTGACCATCATCATTTCACTCCAAAGATGCTCTTTGATCTTTGCAAAAACATTTAATGTGAAATGATAATGGTCTTATCAAACCAACCATCACCTTTTTCATTTTTATTAATATTATTAATTAGATTAATTCACATATGTTGGTTATGGTTGCAAAACTATTATCATTCTCTCATATTCATTCTCTCTCATCCATTGCTCTTCCTCTTCCTATAGCTCAAGGAAAATCCTTCTCATGAGTTGAGAACCATTTCCTTTGAGATAAAACACCAAAGCCACTCTCTACTCATCCTAAGGTTGAAGGTCTAGCAAGCCTAACACTTTAGTTTCCTCAAGTTCGAAGAAGGAGCTCAAGGTAGAGACCCTCAGGTGGATCCATCTTCGACAAGAGAAGGCGACGAGGAGAGAACCGTCCGACCACCACAAGGAGTCTAAGAGAAGGAGTTCAAGTTGAGGTATAACCCACTAACCGAGCAGGTAAAGCTCTTGTTAGTTGCTAGTGTGTAGTTTAGCAAAGATCCGGGTTTTCTAGTCCATGTTACCATGACCCGAAAAATCGTTTTTCACCGTTTCCGCAAGCTCGAAAGAACCGGGAGAGGTAACGTGGACTTACAGTGGTATCAGAGACAGGCTAAACACACCCTAGCATGTTAGGAAAGTATCTAGAATTTTGATCGGACAAAAAAACCGCAAAACACATCAAAAATATCAAATTTCTGCCGATTTTTATTTCCGCTCAAAAAATAATAAATCATGTACTAAAAATCGGCTCAGGGTTTTTAAAGAACACCCAAGAAAAACGATCCAGCGAGTCGACCAACTCACCGCGGAACCGCGACAAGAGCATGCTCTTGCCGCGGATCCGCGGCCGAGTTGACTCGGCCGTGGGTCGTTTATCTTGCAGTGTTCTTATATTGATGTTTTGGGATTTTTAGGATGGTTTGTTTCTGCCCAGATTTTCCAGAGAACAAATTTGTTTTTGGGGTGGTTACAAATCCGTATTTTGATCGAACTTCTCTAGACTTTGGATAATGGGTTATATCTGTGATGTGATTTATGTATTGAACGTCTGCTAATCGCTATACGTCGATTAGTGGGGGTTATACATATCTGTGATCTGTAATGTTGATGGTATGTGCATATGAATTCGTTGGATTGTCGTGGATGAATAGCCGGGGGTTGTGAGATGAGTGTTTTTTCTTTATCTTTCAATTCATGTAATTTACAATTGATGTAATATTATTTATATGGCCGCACAACCGGGATGGGGTTGTAGCCGTCATTGTATAATTTCTTTTACTGTTTTTGCTCCTAGGATAGACCCAAGGTGGGGTGCACAAACTACCGGGTACCTCGAAGTGCCGAGTGGCCTACTCACGTTGTTGAGGGAGGTTGCTTCGCTTCGGGTACTTGGCGGGTAGTTTGCCGCACCCGTAGGGGTCTAGGGTGGGGTATTGGCTATTCATCGCGACCGTGTAATCCGCTTTTCGTTTCAGGCTCGAACGAAGCGTGGATTCCTAGTATATCCAATGTGTTCATCTGTGATCTGGAATGGCTATCATTGCATCTGACGAATGTATATATCTATATGTAGATATCTATTTAGGCGTTGCTTATGTTTTGCATCCGCGCTAGTCCAGCTCCCGCTCTATCGTTAGTTAAGTAACCTAACGGGTGATGACGGGACCCCGTAGCGAATGCGGATGGCATAAGCGTACGTCATATTTTCGTTGTTTTCTGCAATGGTAGGATTAATTAATGGGACGCATTAAATTAATGCAAGAAAATAAACCAAAGTAAAAGTCGTTGGAACATTTTGAAAACCACTCGGTTCTTTTCAAAAACCAACTTTAAAATGCGGAGCTTGAACCACTCCTTTTAAAAGCTATCTCGTTCCATCGATTATATCAAGTTCAGTACGTTCACGGTTTCGCCAAAACCATTCGTAGCCCTCCATCATTTCAGTTAAATATTCAGTAGTATTCAAGCTATGTATTTTGACCTCACGCCAAGGCATAGTGATTGGTAGCTGCCGGATATTTATCTGTTGTATAGATAGAATGCGTTGGTTTGAGACAGTCGTACTGCCATTTTGGCCTACGTCAAGGGTAGGTACGGGTGGGTTCAAATTAACCTGGATAATGATGGGTAGAACTTGACATGTGACTTATGACATTTTGATCTCACGCCAAGGTCATAAGAGCATGGGGCAAAAATCCATATTGGGAGTTTCAAAAGAAACTGAAACTTGCTAGCGCTGCATACCATTTGGAGTGTGATGGTTTTGGTAGGATTCATTCAGTTTTGTCACGCGATGATATTTGGATCCCGATCCTACTGTGAGTATATGCTACTCTTCCGGAACTTTCTCACTTAACGATCAATGCTATAAACCAAGTAGGTATTTAGAAAGGTGTTAGCGGGGCTACGCCCACAGGGAAAAGAGGTTATTTAATAAAGGAACTTCGCGAAAGCGTTGGAAAACCTCCCTCGAAGTACCAACACTGGCCTGGCTGAACGGTTAAGCAAGTATTGTACGGTGAGATTGATCCCGACTAATTCTTCCTTTTTGGTTTGAGGAGGGATTCGAGAGAAAGTGGGAGCCATCCTGTTTAGACAAATTAAAAACCACTCTAAACATGCAAGAGCATCATGCTAAAGTGTTTCTTCTCTCTCTCCTAATTGCAGCGACCAAACATCATGACTGGACTTAAGTTACTACTAGATAAAAACATACCGACATGGCCAAACTACAAAGATTGGCTCAGGAATGTCAAAATGGCAATCACTTATGACAAGTTGGGGTATCTCCTTACCACCAAAGCTCCCCCTGTCCCAGGTCCCAAAACCAGCGTCGCGGATAAGGAAATCCGTAAGACCTGGGAAATCGATTACGCGAAAGCCAAGTGCCTCGTGCTTGCCTCTATGGACAATGAACATCAGAGGAGGCACGAGAATATAGACCTTGAATCCATATTTCTCCATACAAAATAACTGTATGGAGAGCAATCCCGTATCGCTAGATACGAAGTCTCGAAAAAGCTGTTTTCGGCGAGATTGGCCGTCGGATCATCGGTAGCGGAACACGTGCTTAAGATGATTGGCTTCATTGAGGAGCTCGCGGACCTTGGGACCACGTTAGAGAACGAGCTCTACACGGACTTGATTCTCCAGTCCCTTCCTTCCACTTACGCCCAATTTATCCTGAACTTCAACTTGCAAGAAAAAGAAGTTGAACTTTCAGAACTCCTCAACATGCTGAGGAGTGCAGTGGGCACCCTACAGAAAGGTAGGGAAACATCCACTTTGTTTGTAGGAGGATCTTCCTCTTCTAGGTCCAATGCGAAAGCCAAGGGAAAGAAGAAGAAAACCCCCACCAAACCAAGGGGCGGTGTTAGTAAAGTGGATACGAAGGGAAAGGCAAAGGCAACAAAGGTAGCGGGAAAGCTAGTGGGGAAGGAAGAGTGCTTTTACTGTCACAAGAATGGACACTGGAAAAAGGATTGCAGGGCTTGGAAGGCTAGAAACAAGGACCCGAAGCAAGTTGCGGCTTCGGCTTCAGGTGTGTATATTATTGAAAACTGTCTATCAATAAACTCTACTTCCTGGGTATTGGATACCGGATCAGGATCACATATGTGTAATTCTTTGCAGGCACTGAGAAAGCGTAGGGTTTTGAAGGCAGGTGATATGACCCTCAGAGTTGCAAACGGAGCTGGCATGGATGCTGAGTCCGTGGGGGACTATCACCTGGGATTGTCAGATGGACACCTTTTGGTTTTGCGTGATTGTTATTTTGTACCCAATGCAACCTGTAATATCATATCTGTATCTTTATTATCTAAAGAAGGTTATGAATTTGCATTTGTAAGTAATGTTGTGAACATTCACCTTAATCAAGTTTTGATTGGGTCGGGTACATTAAACAATGGTATATACGTATTAAACAAACCACAGATTTTCAATGTCCAGAATACACACAAAAGAAAGTCTCCGGAAACAAATCAGGCTTTCTTATGGCATTGTAGACTAGGTCACATCAATGAGAGAAGGTTGACAAAGTTACATACAGAAGGATATTTGGATCCGTTCGAATATCAATCATATGCAACTTGTCAATCCTGTCTCAAAGGAAAGATGACAAAGACTCCGTTCACTGGACACGGAGTAAGAGCGAGCGAGCTCTTGGGACTCGTACACAGCGACGTGTGCGGTCCAATGTCTACGCATGCGCGAAGCAGTTATTCTTACTTCATTACTTTTACGGATGACTTTTCAAGGTACGGATATGTCTTCTTAATGAAACATAAATCCGAAGCCTTTGGAAAATTCCAGGAATATAAGAATGAAGTAGAAAAACAAACAGGCAAAAGTATCAAGACACTGAGATTTGATCGAGGTGGTGAATACTTAAGCGCCGAGTTCCTGGATTACTTAAAAGAGAATGGAATTCTCTCTCATCTTACTCCTCCGTACATTCCGCAACATAACGGTGTATCAGAGAGACGGAACCGAACCCTATTGGATATGGTACGGTCCATGATGAGTAACGCTGAGTTACCGCAATCATTCTGGGGATATGCGCTAGAATCAGCTGCATACCTTTTGAACCGAGTTCCAACTAAGACTGTGCCTACCACACCATATGAGATATGGAGTGGGAAGAAACCTTATTTTCAATATCTGAAGATCTGGGGATGTCCATCTTTTGTCAAAAAGCAGCACGCGGACAAACTCGAGGCACGCTCAGTACTGTGCAAGTTTGTGGGATACCCAAAGAACTCCAGGGGGTATCTTTTCTATTACGCAGAGGAACAAAAGGTCTTTGTTTCTCGTAATGCCCACTTTCTGGAACACCGGTTCTTAGAAAAGGAAATAAGTAGGAGCGCAATAGAATTGGAAGAAATTCCAGAACCACGGACTATTACTGAAAGCTTAGTAGAACCAGAGAGTTCGAAAGATCAGGACATTCCTACGCCGCTCCGCAGGAGTAGTAGGCAGTCTCATCCGCCCGAGAGATACTACGGTTTTCTCATAGACGGGGATAGAGAGGATTGCATCATAGATTATGATGAGCCGACTAGCTTCCAGCAGGCCATTCAGAGCGTTGACTCGGTAAAATGGTTGGATGCAATGCGGACCGAAATGGAATCCATGTACACCAACAATGTATGGACGTTGGACATTGCTCCAGATGGGGTAAAACCCATAGGTTGCAAGTGGATCTTCAAAAGGAAGATTGGTGTAGATGGACAGGTTGAGACCTATAAGGCTAGACTTGTTGCAAAGGGTTTTCGTCAAAGACCTGGTTTGGACTATGACGAAACCTTTTCTCCAGTGGCTATGCTGAAATCCATTCGGATCTTTCTTGCCATTGCTGCCTTCCACGATTATGAGATTTGGCAGATGGACGTAAAGACCGCTTTTCTAAATGGAAATTTAGAGGAGTGTGTCTATATGGACCAGCCAGAGGGTTTCATTCAGAGTGGGAGCAGCGGAAAGGTGTGCAAGTTGCTTAAGTCCATTTATGGACTAAAGAAGGCATCGCGGAGTTGGAACATCTGTTTTGACGAGACGGTCAAAGATTTTGGCTTTATCAAAAATCCAGATGAACCATGCATCTATAGTAGATTTGTAGCACGAACTGTCGTATTCCTCGTTTTATACGTGGATGACATTCTCTTGATAGGAAATGACATTCCTATGCTACAATCTGTCAAAGAGTTCTTGTCACACAGGTTCTCCATGAAAGACCTAGGTGATGCCTCTTACATTCTGGGGATCCGGATCCATCATGATAGATCCAAGAGGATATTATAACTTTCACAGTTCAGGTACATTGACACCATACTGAAAAGATTCAGTATGGAAGATTCCAAGCGCGGTAATCTACCGGCTTGTCACGGGATCACCCTCTCCAAAGAGATGTCTCCCAAGACTGATTTGGAAAGGGATCGCATGTCTATTATACCCTACGCTTCTGCGGTAGGCTCTATAATGTATGCGATGTTGTGTACCAGACCAGATGTAGCTTATGCACTGAGTGTGGTAAGCCGGTATCAGTCAAACCCTGGGGAGAAGCACTGGATAGCGGTAAAGAACATTCTCAAGTACCTGAGAAGGACTAAGAAGAAGTTCTTGGTGTACGGCGGAAAAGACCTCCAGATCAAGGCCTTTGCTGACTCCAGCTTCCAGAGTGACAAGGATGATTCCAAGTCCATGTCGGGTTATGTCTTTACCCTCAATGGAGGGGCGGTGTGTTGGAAGAGTTCCAAACAGGAAACCGTTGCTGACTCGACGATGGAAGCGGAATATATCGTTGCTACAGATGCCGCAAAAGAAGCAGTCTGGATAAGGAAGTTCTTGACAGAACTTCAAGTGGTTCCGTCCATTGTTGATCCAATACCTCTGTATTGTGACAACAACGGGCTATAGCTTTAGCGAAGGAACCCAGGTCCCATCAGAAGTCCAGGCACATCTTGAGGCGGTATCACCTGATCAGGGAGATCGAGGTTCGGAGAGTTGCTACGGAAGATAACACTGCTGATCCATTCACGAAGGCCTTACCCCAGACTCAGTTCGAGCGGCTGATCGAGATGATATGTCTTCGATACGCCAGTACATGGCCTTAGTGCAAGTGGGAGATTGTTAGTGTATATGCCCTAGAGGCCATTACTGTATCATACTAGTTTGTATATTACTTAATGGAAGCTTGGGATATTCACAGTTGTATAGACAATCTTGCTCAAAATGGTAGTATGCTACTTGGTTTGTTTCTACTTTAATGTGTACATGTGTTTCTTTTAGCATATTGTCTATACACATTAGTGGAGCCCTTAGGATCTTTGCTTGATTACCAGCGTTGTGATGGCAGTCACACTTGTGGGGGCTGGGTAATCTACAAGCACATCCTTATATAGGTCCCTAGTCGTAGGACTATCGAGACAGGGCATCGATACTCCGGAGTAGACTAGCGTATACGCTTCTCATCCCAGCTTGGTAGATGGTCTGTCCCACAGCCGTCAGTACGTCGTACTTGAGATAGTATGTGGGTGCTCGTTAGGTTATGAGTACACTGGACAGGACTCGTCGGGAACTGTTGGTTGGTATTATACCTATCGTCAGTTATCAGTTCCCAGGTGACATGAGTACAGCTTAGTCCGTTGACTTGACACTGTCACTTCGCCTCGAGTGTGTTCCCACTGTTCTTAGATTGCTACCCTACCACGGCTCAAAGGAGTCGTGCAAACAGGTAGCAGTTGGGTGCAGTCCCGAAGCACTTGGAGGCAGTGATGGTTAGACAGGATTCGTCTCTCCCGGTATTGGGGGTTGATATCTCGCTGTGTCTAGGAGAGCCATTACACAAAGTCCCTGGCCAGGGCAAGCGAGATATACTGGTAGGTTTCCAGTGTTATCTCAGGGTGTTCCGGGCTACACTCTGACACGACTTGTCCCGCTATTAGGGGACTGATGTTTACCGCCCCCTAGGCCCGCCATGCGATATTCTCAGACGAACAGACCGGACTGTATGGAGATTGTCACATTCAGTCTCAGTAGGAGTTCAGATGGGTTCACCTCGTTAGTCTTCTTATCGGCATCTACCTGGTGACCGTTACATACAGCTAGTACCGCTTGAGGCCTGTGGTTAAACCCACTGCCAGCGTAGTGTCGAGTCTTTAGAGTCCCACACAGAGGGTTATTCGCCTTTGGGCAAAACAGAGTAGAGGTCGCATGGTTTTGCGACAGGGTTCGTTCACATCCGCGCACTTGTGCACGTTTGGTGTCTGGACAGTCATTACTAGCGGGCTCTGGTTTGAGCCAGATCCTAGTATATGCTTTGGGGTTAGATTTATCTCTTTGTAGTCGTGCTCCTCAGAATACGAATGCGGGTGAGTATGCACAGTTGACTGAGGCAGAGGAAGACGATTCTCATTAGGGTTTTGGTACGGGTGTGTATGCACAGTTGACTGTTGTCGTTTACCAAACCCTAATGAATATGTGAAATATCAATTAATAATATTGATTAAAGGAAAATGAGTTATGGTTATGGTTGTTGACTTGTTGACCAAGGTTGACTTGTTGACCAAGGTTGAAACATTGACCATCATCATTTCACTCCAAAGATGCTCTTTGATCTTTGCAAAAACATTTAATGTGAAATGATAATGGTCTTATCAAACCAACCATCACCTTTTTCATTTTGATTAATATTATTAATTATATTAATTCACATATATTGGTTATGGTTGCAAAACTATTATCATTCTCTCATATTCATTCTCTCTCATCCATTGCTCTTCCTCTTCCTATAGGTCAAGGAAAATCCTTCTCATGAGTTGAGAACCATTTCCTTTGAGATAAAACACCAAAACCACTCTCTACTCATCCTAAGGTTGAAGGTCTAGCAAGCCTAACACTTTAGTTTCCTCAAGTTCGTGGAAGGAGCTCAAGGTAGAGACCCTCAGGTGGATCCATCTTCGGCAAGAGAAGGCGACGAGGAGAGAACCGTCCGACCACCACAAGGAGTCCAAGAGAAGGAGTTCAAGTTGAGGTATAACCCACTAACCGAGTAGGTAAAGCTCTTGTTAGTTGCTAGTGTGTAGTTTAGCAAAGATCCGGGTTTTCTAGTCCATGTTACCATGACCCGAAAAATCGTTTTTCACCGTTTCCGCAAGCCCGAAAGAACCGGGAGAGGTAACATGGAATTACACTGTCGAGTCTTTAGAGTCCTACATAGAGAGTTCCCTGGTTCAGGAAAAAGATGTAGAGGCCGTAAGTTGTTACGGCAGGGTTTCGATCATGTTCGTGTAAGTGTTACAGGAACAATGATCGGAAGGATAATACTGGTAGGCTTTGGTTTAAGCCGGATACCGGTATTATATTATTGGATTATTTGTATTCGTATTTTTCGGAATTCGAATACGGGTATACTTATACGGTATACGGTGAGGAGTATTCTTGTAATTGTACAAGAATACATTCTAGAAGGAGACACCTCATAAATGGATTTTCATTTTGAGAAAATGGAAATGCTGAGGTGGAATTTGGAGAAAGTCCAAGCATGGTTGAAGGCATGGCTCAAATCATTTTATATTCATTTGGGTTTACTATTGAGGCATGGAGCATTATTTTTGTGAAAAAATAATGCATGCTTCAATTATTGTTTTGAGCCATATCTTTTATTATGCTTCATTTTTCATTCATTCATCACATACACATTCTCTCCCCTAATTCTCTCCTTTCTCTACCTCTTGACCTAAACCTTCAAATGAGTTGTAAATCATAGGTCAAGGGACAAATATAATCCATTACTTGATCTCTACATCATCTAAGTGATCACTTCTTGCAATCTTGATCTCTTAGTTAAACTTTTGTGAAGAGTTTGTAGCTTGTTCGATAGCTCTAGGGTGGATCGTCTTGGATCTTGAGGTGGCCAGAGATCGAGCTCTTTGCTACCATCAAGGAGCCTAGGAATCACATCCAAACGAAGACCCGAAGGACCGATTCTCAAGGTATAACCCCTATCATAGTAGTTTAGAACACTAGATAATATTTGCTAGTTAAGGTTTAAGTACTAATCTTGGGTTATGTGGGTGTTGCATGCAAGAAAATTATTGTTTATCGCTTCCGCCTCCTCACAAGTGTTGTGAGGGTGTGCAACATCCACTAACATGGTAGCAGAGCCTATCTTAAACCTTAAATAGCTTGTAGCAACGTTAGAATTCCGCCGTTTTTCCTCGTGCAAAACTGCCGAAAAACAGTTTTGAAAATCGAAGTTTTGAGTTGTTTGCATACCCCGCGGGTTTACGGTTTGAATCGAGAAGCCGCAGGGTGGAATGCGCGCACTTGGGGGCACCCCAGGGGGGAGGACCAGAGGCCGAACCCACACCACAAGACCACCTCAAGGTGGCCTTGGGGGTGGGTGACCCGAGAGCACTCTCGGGTCTGCACACCCTTTGGGGCCACCTCGAGGTAGCCCCCGGGGGTGGGTACCCCCCCGAGGCCCCCAATTCAAACGTTAATATGTTGTTCTTCGCCTCCGTGAAGTTCGGGCGGGTTTCGAGTTCGTTTCGACTCCCGGATTGGCTCAAAAGATCGGTTTTTAAAAGGTAGCTCACTGGATTTTTTCAAGAGTTGGAAAATTGATTTAGTTTGCTAATCTCGTGCGGAATTCTAATGTCGTGGTTATTTCAAGCTTAGTGATGTATATGTGTGTTATGGAAACGTCGACTAATTGCTATATGTCGATTAGTCGGGGTTGCATACATCGGTATTGGTAGTATGTGATGGTATGTGTATATGAATATGTTGGATCATCATGATGAATGGCCAGGGATGTGAGAAGAGCATTTTTCTTTCATTCATGTAATTTATAAAAAGCGATGTAATATTATTTTGCGGGGCACATCCGGGTTTAGGTTGTAGCCACCGTTGTATAATTTCTTTTTACTGCTTTTGCTCCTAGGAAAGACCTAAGGTGGGGTGCACAAACTACCGGGTTTTCGGAGTGCCGAGTGCCCTACTCACTTTGTTGAGAGAGGTTGCTTCACTTCGGGAATTTGGCGGGTAGTTTGCCGCACCCGTAGGGGTCTAGGGTGGGGTTTGGCTATTCATCACGACCGTGAAACCCGTTTTTCATTAAGGGCTTAAATGAAGTACAGAATTCCTTGTATATTCAATGTATTCATCTATGATCTGGATGTTTATAAGCGATGAATGGATATTTATATATGAGATATATAATAAACGTTGCTTATGTTTTGCACCCGCGCTAGTCCAGCCCCTGCTCTGCCGTTAGTTAAGTAACCTAACGGTGCATGACGGGGCCCCGTGGCCAATGCGGATGGCATAAGCGTACGTTCTAATTTCGTTTCTTTTCTTTGATGTTTAGGAAACGAAAATGATGGGACAAAATTAATGTGATTAATTTTAAGAAAAAGAAACCTAAAGATGTTGTAGAATCAAATTTTTAAAAATGGGCAACTCTAGTTTTTTCTTTGCATAGTGGTATTCCTTGATGAATATCCAGCACCTCATTCGATGAGGAAAGGGTCGAGATCCCTTCACCGGGAGTGACCCCTTTAGCGAAACTAGCAAATGTTACAAAGCACTCGATTGTTTTTATAGTTGATCTAACTTTTGCTTTGCATCATGGTATTCATGAATATCCAGCATCTCATTCGACGAGGAAAGAGCCGAGATCCCTTCACCGGGAGTGACCTCTTTAGCAAAATTAGAAAGATACTACAAAACCATTCGACTTTTAAAACTGGAGCTTAAACCTCTCCTTTCACTAGATTCTACAACGATATCAAGTTCAAAACGTTAATGGTTTTCATAAAAACCATCCGTAGCCCTCGCCATTTTAGGAAGCATAGTACTTAGTATTCGTGCCACGTTTGTTGACTATAGTTAAGGCGTGGTGTACGGTAGCTAAGTGATGTCTTCCTACAAAGTATTAGATGCGATCGATTAGGACATTCGTATGACTTTGTTGACCATAGTTAAGGGTCATGCGGGTGGGTCTAAATCAATCACAAAATGGCGAATAGAATTTGACTAGTGCTTATGATTTGTTGACCATAGTTAAGGTTATAAGACACTAGGGGTAAAAATCATATCGGGAATTTCAAGTTGAAATTTGCAATAAGATTGCATACCTTCTATTTGATAGTTAGATCCCTATCCTACTGTGAGTAAAAGTTACTCCCGGGAGAGTTTTTCACTTTACAATTGCTAATCCAGTAGGTGTCTAGAAAGGTGTCAACGGGGTTACGCCTCTAGGAAAATGAAGTTTATTTTAATTAGGTCCGTGCGAAAGCACGGGGAACCTCCCTCGGAGTACCGACACTGGCCTGGCCGACCGGTTAGCGAACTTGTAGATTGCAATTAATCCTGGCTAATTTTCTTTTTAGGGTTTGAAGGAAAATTTGATAAAAAGCAGTGGGAGACATCGATTAGATAAGATTAATAACCAATATAATTACGCAAGAGCAATCGCTGAGGGGCTTGTTTTCTCTCTCCTAATGGCAGATACCTCTGACGGGACTTACGCTTTTATTTGACAAGAATAAAATCACGGGACCGAATTACAAAGATTGGCTAAGAAACATAAATATTGCCCTGACATATGATAAGGCCGGATACGTCCTGACCACTCCAGCCCTTCCTAGCCCAGGCCCTGATTCTTCAGTTGCGGATAAAGAAATCCGCAAGACATGGGATATAGACTGTGCAACAACCAAGTGCCTTGCGCTTGCTTCTATGTTGCTTCTATGAACAATGAACATCTGAAGAATCACGAGAAGATGGATGTACAATCCATCTTTCTCCATACAAAGGAGTTGTACGGAGAGAAATCTCGTACTCTCCGATACGAGGCATCTCGAAAGTAGTTTCAGATGCGGATGGCTGCTGGCACATCTATAGGTGACCATGTATTGAAGATGATTGGACTTATCGAAGAACTTGAGGACCTGGGTTGGAACATGGAGAACGAACAGTATGTTGATATCGTTCTACAGTCCCTTCCCCCTGCCTTTGCTCGGTTCAGTGTAAACTTCAACATGCACAACATGGAGAAGTTCTTACCTGAACTCCTCAATCTGTTGAGGAGTGCAGAGAGCACGCCAAAGGTAGCAAAAACTCCCACTCTAATTGCTGGGCCATCTTCCTCCTCCGTTCCGAAAGCCAAGGCCAAGGGAAAGAAGAAGAAGAATCCTATTAAGCTGAGAGGCGGAGTGAAAAAGGCACCGGGAAAGGACAAGATGGGGGCTGCTGCGACAAGACGAGGGGAATTCTTTCACTGCCACCAGACGGGGCACTAGAAGAGAAACCGCGTTGGTGTCACAACCCGAAATATTATCTCATGACCAGCAATTAAATCACGCAACGCCTAAAGGCGTAATGTAATTCAAGTAAGCTGAAACCCAGAAATCTAAACCTTTTTAAGAAAATAAAGGAGGTGAAGTTTTGAAATAAAGGTATAATGAGATCAAGTTTTCTTAAAATGCATAGAAAAGGGACATGAAAATGCAAGTGGAATTTACTAGTTTGAAAAGATGTTTCGTCTTTTAAAAATTTGGGCAGCACCTCCTTTGTATATTTTGATCCAAAATCACCTATACAAGATAATGATAAAGGCATCCCCAAGCGGGAGCTAGCACTTCGCCAAACGGCGGATCACAACCACGCAAGACAATATAAATAAGTATACGACGCCCAACGGCGAAGATCACCACAAAAGATAAATAAAAGCAAGACATAAAAACCACAAGTAGCGGAAAACCCCTCGTCCTAAGTCTTGCAACAACAATCCCACTAAGTCTCATTACTTATACAATTTACTAATTTTGATTGATGGAGTTGACTAGATACAATATGAAATAGAAAATACAAGAGTGGGTATGATACAAATGTCCTACCTACCAATGCAAAACACCCGAATGCAACTGTGTGCCAGTGAAGCGGCTACTGATCCAAGCGGTCAACCTGCAAGAACCGTGGCACAACGGGGGTGAGTTGCCAACTCGTGAGTAGAAAAATATCAACAGATAGAAATCGAATAAATAACGACTCCTAGGTCAACTATATCATAAAGGTAATACTATGATATCTAGGGTGACCGGGTCTGTATATGTGCCAACAAGGTAGTCAATGCCTATAAGCATGTGGATTACATCTAACAATATAATCAACGCATGTATGCATGTGGATCTCGTCCACCTATATGATCAATGTCTGTATGCACGTAAATATCATAAAGGAGTGTGCATGAAAGTATGAGGATATAAATCAATGGTGTCCCTCGCGACACATCAAAATCATGGAACCTGGATGTCCAACATCGACACCCGAAAACATCATGAAACCCGTGTCCAGCATCGATACGTAAATCCTCATATCTCGGGCTTCGTCAGTCCGGATCGGCCTACGGGCTCCATCAGTCCGGATCGGCCCATATCATCTTTCGAATCCGGTCGGTATCCTCCAGATATCCGTCAGGTCCAACCAATCACCGGTAGGTAGTAGTCCCTCTTCCAGTCTCATCGTCTGTATACACAGCATCCCTTTCTTGCCCCGGGGTACTATACCAGGTCCACCATGTACCCACAATCGGCCTCATCCGCCTCCTCGAATCGGGTTTCACATGTCGCTCTTAGAACCGAGAAAACACATGGTGGACGCACTGAAATATCATATCAAGAGAAACCGGGTTTTTAAAACAGTACATGCTTTCTTTTGAAATCTCCACGGTTCTCAAATCCAGAAATCTCATGAAAACAGCATATCTCAATGCGTAAAATCATAAAGCATGATGTATGCGACAAATGATAGAAATGTAAGCATATCCGTCTATCATGCAACATGGAATAATGATGCGACAATATCAGGGAAGACCGCTCCTTTAAAATGAATCACGTTTTTAAATATATACCGCGGTTCCCAACTTCCCACAAGTCAAATGCAACATCGTATAAGATGCATATGTAACTATAGCAAGTAAACTATGCAACGGGTCATATCATGATGCAGCAATCCTACTGTGTAGTGACATGGCAATTATCGATGATGAAGTGTGTGAGCCGGCAAATCTGTGTAAGTGTAACATATGCATCATCGATAATGGTGTAAGTGTACCAGCACAGGTATAAATAATGCAATGCGAGCAACATGAATGCAGCATAAGGTAAATCATATGCAAATGCTGACGGGTATACGTATCTAACATGACCGAGTCGGTGAATCTATCAATCGGCATCCAGCCTCACAACATCACGTACGGTATAATCCATTATACGGCATCATCTAGTTAAAGGTATGGATCGATCATCAAGTCAAACTCATCACGTACGGAAAATCATCGTACGGCGGCATTAAGCTATCAGGGATCCTATCGACCTATGCGACAATGGGGGGTACGGACCTAACGTCTCGTACGACATATCACACATGATTCACCATTGTATATAAATATATATATATCTATGTACTTATGCCCCAAGTCACATCCATAACAATCTCATATCAGGGGACCGGTAAGGTATCAATCATCTCAATCGACTCGCATCCGTATACCAACATATCATCGTATCATCATATTACGTCTTATATTCTTTCATCGCATTTATATCCCACATCAAGTCAATTTCACATATTCATTCTACCTTTACTAAAAACATAAGTATCTAATCTAATAAACACACACGAACCATACAAACAGTTTTTGAAAGATGCGAATCGTAGTTTTGAAAGTAGGGTTTACGGTGTTTTTAAGGAAAAGATATCATTTGAAAATTCGTAACATCGCTCAAGGTATATGTTTAAAAGATGCATACGATTCTTTAGTTTGGAAATATGTATGGTTCGGATGACACATCTACGTCGTCTATCTAGTCCTATAGCACCATAAACAGCAATATCGTCAATCTCATCGTTAAGTTCCTTCATCACATACTAGTCGTATCATATCACCTCTAACTATCCTTAATTTGTAATATGGTTTCACTAACTTTCTTTTAATTCTATTTATAGTTTTCTATATATGGTTCCCTTAACCATATTCTACGTAACAATCGGTTTCCATCAATGTGTGCGGGGGTGCTATACGCCATCCACCCGACTTCCCCCGTGGATATAGATCCACTCACCTTGGTCTTCGCTTACCGAAGTCGATGAAACCATGCTCCGTCGCCTCGGAATACACGTGAAGGTTCCTACAATAAAAACATATATCGCCACGCTATTAAAATAAAGTTCTGAAATCCAAAACGGTACGCGCATTGCTCATAGGTCAGAACCTATGGCCTACGCGTACAAAATCAACCAAACCACCCTTGTTGTTGATGTACAAACATCCAAAAACCAAATACAAACCCACATATCAAAACTTAGCATTTCAAAATACGGAAAACATAGCCAAAATCACACTAAAAAGCTCCCAGATTTTGACTCAGGCCAAAAGGAGTTGCACAAACAAGTCTTGGGTGTTGTATATGATGTATATGAGCTACTAGACCAACCCCGACACCCCATGCCACCAAGTGGCCGACCACTTACCCCTAAAATCCGGCCACCTCGGCTCCCCAGGGTCCTATGGGATTCGTCTTCGTAGAGTGGTCTCCTGGTGGTGTATCTAGGTCCCTGGTATTGTTTTCTACTCTCAAAAATCCCCCGGGTTGCTCCAGATTTCCCTGCACACCCTTTATTCCCACAAAACGACTTGAACTCAAATCCCAAATCCGTATTTTGGTTTCCCATAATCATTCTCAGTTCTTAAACAACCCCTCAGTAGCCACTCAAACATCACCAATCCACAACTTTACTCAAACCCTCACTAGGATTTTCCAATTTCCACAAATCACCACCAAACCATCTCTAAACTAAACTAGAATAGAAAGAAGCTTAAAACGAGCTAAATGGAAGAAGATATACCACATTCAAGACACTCTAGAAAGCTCTAGCTCCCTATTGTCGTCAAAATTCCACTTTGCTTGGTTCAATGTGTAGAGGAAGAGATGAGGATTAATTTTTGTGAATGGAGTATAAGGTTTTGGGGATTATTTAGAGATGGATCTTGGGTTTGAAGTGGAGGGAAGTGGGGTTGGGGGAAGATGAAGAAGGAGGAGGAAAATGATGGGGTAAAAGATTAGGCAGCAGCCCCCCTTCTCTCTCACTTATTCACACACACACACACACTCTCTCTCCAATCATACCCTTTTTCACTAAATTACCCTTTTGCCATTTCTTTTTCTTTTCTCTTTTAAATTTCGAAACCAAATCACATAATACCCATAAAACAACGCAAATACAACAACATGTAACCAAGTGTAACATGACATGGTGCACTATCCATGAAAACTGTAGAAACACGGATTTGGCCTAATCGCGATTAGCAGTGCACTAATCAGGTTTTTATCGAAACTGCATATAATAAATTTTAAAAATGCCAAATCATTTAAATATATTATTAAATGAATAAATCATTTTAATTTCCATTTATTTCACAATTATCGGTATATATTTATACCCTTTTTCGAAAACCCCAATTTCGCAAATCGGGCAGTTTTCGGGAAATATATTATTTTAATATTAAATTCCAAAAATAATATTTTATATTTTATGAAATGTTACAATCTTCCCCCCTTAAAGAAATTCGGTCCTCGAATTTTAATTTAAACCCCCAAAATCTAAAATATTTCAATAATCAACTCAAATCAACGGGGCCCCGAAATCACGGAAGATGCAGAAACATCACAGCGCGTCAAGTGCGCATGAAAACGAGTATAAAACTCAAAATCGAACTCCGTCAAGCGTCACGCAAATAATCGGATTTGCATGCATATCCTCGGAATTACAATAGAGATACAGATCTAGAAATCCACTACTGAATCCAATATACACAAGTCAAATACTATAATACGTGTATAGTACGCATCTTTGGAAAACTTTCAAGAACTGAATAAAACTCATGCAAAAATCTTTTCTAAATAGCCGTGTGATGCGTAACTCATGGCCCAAGTGACGGACGCTCATTTTAAAATAATCATATATGTCCATATATGTTCTCCTAAATACACGTCCCGTCGTTTTCAAAATATCCCAAAAGGTTTTCCTTTATAAACGTTCGTGTCGCTCACGGACACGTAGGAAATAGCGAGACTATAGCTCTTTTTCAAAAACCTCTTGGTAAACTTTTAATGCATGCAAAGTACTCAGGTACTGTCTTCGGATCAGTCCTGTTTGGCTACTACACAATATAATGCCCAACATGAAAACAAAGTGCTCAAAAGCAAAATCAGCCTCAAAAGGAGTATCCAATAATCACGTGCATCTGGTGCGCACGGAAATTAAATCCAAATACGAGTGTTACAATGTGCACAAAACCAAAACTAGGTGCAATGGGTGTACACGAAAGCATCTGTCCAGTTCAACGGGTGTACATGACAACAATATCAAGTTCATCTAGAGTGCATCCGGTGCAACTAACATGCATGAATGAAAATCCCAATCGAGTGCATCCGGTGTGCACAAACATCTCATATCATGCGCCCAACATGCGCGAAAATACAAATCAAGCGCATTTGTCCTGCACGAATGAAATCGCATCCAATATGCACGGATAAAAACTAAATCAAGGGAATCCAATAGGCACGAGTAGAATCTCACTCAAGTGCCTCCGATGCGCTCAAAACATAAACCTGGTAAAATAATGCTCAAAAACATAAATCAAGTGCAACCAAGGTACTGGGTATAGATCTAGTGTAACCAATGCACGAAATACCCGCCTGGTGCAATAAACGCATGAAATGCAAGTCTAGTGCAACAATGAACAAAAATACTAATCTGGTGCACCAAGGGCACAAAATATAAATCCTGTTCATCCAGTGCACGAAATATCAAATACAGTGCATCCAATGCACAAAATACAGATACAAATCGGGTGCAACAAGTGCACGGAATGCATCATATAACTCAAATACGTATAAAAAGCAACACCGAGTGTGCCAAGGTGTATAAAATCATAAACATCTGCCACTGCGTGCACAAAACACATATCAATACACTGCAAGCACATATAAGCTATACCGAGTGCAGAATCAAATCGAGTGCGTACCACATGCACAAAATCGAATCAACTGTATGAAATCCATTAAATCATAAACATGTGCAGCCAAGGCACAAAAACGATATCAAGTGCAATAAATATGCACAAATCAAAAACCAACACAACGGTGTATAAAAACATATCTCATGTGCAATAACTATGCACAAGTCAATATCAGGAAATTCGTTACCAAAACTCAAATCCAAGCGATATAAGCGTGATACTCAGATCACAAACGCAAATCGCAACAAAGGACATTGAGGTACACCTTCTACAATGTCGAAGAATAAATCGGTGCGCCTAAAACCGGCAGAACAAGAATATCCGCTTGCCTCCTGCTCACGGTCTGGCGTCTTCTGTCTCTGGGTCTTCATTTCTCTGTGGATTTACCAATCTCGCAATTCATCGGCTCAGTCAGGTGTGCTAACGGGGACGATTCCGTTCTGGCACTTCTATGGTCATCTCTCGGTCAATCATCACGACCACTCGTAAGGCAGCACGTCACTGGCGTCGGCCTCTGGCCCTCTGAATACTCGTGACACAACTGATCCTGGGTGCAAATCTCATTGCAGCAGTGTCCTGGAAGGAATCCTGCTCAAGGTCTCTTCCGATCTCGCCTATGCCGTACTGTACGGAGGCTGGTACTCTTACATAATCTTTTCTCATTCTCTGGACATCTGCGTCCTCACCACAACATTTCCTCGGGAACTGGACGCATCCCAACGCCTCTGTATGCATATCAGATCTCTAATCTCGACGGGGAGTAACAACAACTCGTCAGCGTCTCACACGAACCTCTGGTTCCACTCGTCTGTACCATCGCCCACTATGACGTCATACCATGCTATCTGCGCACTGCAACTTTCCTCGGCCACGGTCAATCCGAAGTCTCTCATACAGACTCGAAGTCACGAACTCGGTATCTTCATCACTCTGTAGAAGATATCTGGCCGAACACGTCCTCGGGAAGTCCCAACCATCGGAGGAATACTCAATACTCGTCCGTCCTTGATCAACTCACAATGCATCTGGGTGAGGCCTTCTATCCGAAGCTGGTCATCTTACTGGTCTCTTATCACATGATATCCGGACGACATCAAACATTTTGATCGAGTCATCAAGGTCCCAAAATTTCCCGAAAGCTCAACACCTGAGCACAGTCTAAAAATATCTGGTACATACCACAGTACCTCTGGACTAGCCGTAGAAGGGCAAACCCAAGCCTCACCGATGGAACCGCTAAACTGCTGCAAACCCTAAGGTTCAAAAGCGGTTCCATGGTCATCATGTCGAGTTAGGGTTTCATTCTTCTAGAGGGTCCACAGAATTACCTGCATGTTCCTCCGAACACATTAAACTTGGGAAAAATGGGTTTCAGACACTCGTCCGAACTTTTTAGCTTTGCCTAGCCGACATGTGAAAACCCTTCGTCCGCATGCTAAACAATGCCTCAATCCTCCAGAAAAGACGATACATCAACGGTCATCTCTAGATCGGTTTGCTCTAGATCCGAGTAAGACTCTCCACATTAAAAATCTCCAACTCAACTGGGCCTGTGTCGGCGCATCAATCCGACGAATCACCTTCGTCTCTCAAATCGGGGTAGACTAGCTATCACCTGTCGCATTTCTGCCTGGAAGCTCCGGCGATATCATCTCGTAAGCTTTGGAAGCGACATCCCATCAATCTCAGCAACAACTGGGTCATCTATCTGCACGGTAGGCGACATCACAATCTCTGCGGTAGGTTGTACATCGATAGTCCTCTCACAATAGGCAGCCTCTAACAGTGGCCCGATCATCCGGTGCAAAACCAAACACTCGCCTGAACAGGAGGTCACAACATAACACTACATCGATACGTTCCCATATCACCAGAAAACATAATGGTCAGCCCTCGTACCAGACCAGCTCTCCCTAACCGCAATACTAGCAGCAGCCCAAACTGCGCTCAAACTATGGCGACAGGAACCTCAATCGAGTATCGAAGAGAGCAGATCAACGGCAAGAAAGGAAACGACAGATCCAGAATGGATACATGATCATAAGAAGAAACAACATCAATGAGAGTTTGATCATGGAAACGAATAGAATCAAGGATCTCAAATGGATGTATAATCATGGGTATGAAGAGAATCATAGATCTCCAAATATGTACATTCTAAGGTTTCTTAAGTGGAGTATCGTATCATAAATATGACGCAGAACATACGTACTGTACGTCACTCTACTCAATCTACCTACTCCTTCAATCAGGGTCAGCCTATGAAACGAAAGTTCGGGTCTAATACCCCCCGTTCAAGTCTAAGTTCCATATGGTCAAGCCTAGGTTCCGAAATACATACCCGTTCTAGACTCCGCATAGTCAAACATAGACTCGAACCAAGGTTAAACCTAGCGCTCTGATACCAACTTTGTCACAACCCAAAATATTAGCTCGTGACCAGCACTTAAATCACGCAACGTCTAAAGGCGTAACGTAATTCAAGTAAGCTGAAACCCAGAAATCTAAACCTTTTTTAAGAAAATAAAGGAGGTGAAGTTTTGAAATAAAGGTATAATGAGATCAAGTTTTCTTAAAATGCATAGAAAAGGGATATGAAAATGCAAGTGGAATTTACTAGTTTGAAAACATGTTTCGTCTTTTAAAAATTTAGGCAGCACCTCTTTTGTATATTTTGATTCAAAACCACCTATACAAGATAATGATAAAGGCATCCCCAAGCGGGAGCTAGCTCTTCGCCAAATGGCGGATCACAACCACGCAAGACAATATAAATAAGTATACGACTCCCAACGGCGAAGATCACCACAAAAGATAAAGAAAAGCAAGACATAAAAACCACAAGTAGCGGAAAACCTCTCGCCCTAAGTCTCACAACCACAATCCCACTAAGTCTCATTACTTATACAATTTACTAATTTTGATTGATAGAGTTGACTAGATACAATATGAAATAGAAAATACAAGAGTGGGTATGATACAAATGTCCCACTTACCAATGCAAAACACCCGAATGCAACTGTGTGCCAGCGAAGCCGCTACTGATCCAAGCGATCAACCTGCAAGAACTGTGGCACAACGGGGGTGAGTTGCCAACTCGTGAGTAGAAAAATATCAACAGATAGAAATCGAATAAACAACGACTCCTAGGTCAACTATATCATAAAGGTAATACTATGATATCTAGGGTGACCGGGTCTGTATATGTGCCAACAAAGTAGTCAATGCCTATAAGCATGTAGATAACATCCAACAGTATAATCAATGTATGTATGCATGTGGATCTCGTCCACCCATATGATCAATGTCTGTATGAACGTAAATATCATAAAGGAGTGTGCATGAAAGTATGAGGATATAAATCAATCGTGTCCCTCACGACACATCAAAATCATGGAACCTGGGTGTCCAACATTGATACCCGAAAACATCATGAAACCCGTGTCCAGCATCGACACGTAAATCCTCATATCTTGGGCTCTGTCAGTCCGGATCGGCCCACGGGCTTCGTCGGTCCGGATCGGCCCATATCATCTCTCGACTCCGGTCGGTATCCTCTGGATATCCTCCAGGTCCAACCAATCACCGGTAGGTAGTAGTCCCTCTGCCAGGCTCACCGTCTGTATACACAGCATCCCTTTCTTGCCCCGGGGTACCATACCGGGTCCACCATGTACCCGCAATTGGCCTCATCCGCCTCCTCGAATCGGGTTTCACATGTCGCTATCAAAACTGAGAAAACACAAGGTGGACGCACTGAAATATCATATCAAGAGAAACCGGGTTTTTAAAACAGTGCATGCTTTCTTTTGAAATCGCCACGGTTCTCAAATCCAGAAATCTCATGAAAACAATATATCTCAATGCGTAAAATCATAAAGCATGATATATGCGACATATGATAGAAATGTAAGCATATCCGTATATCATGCAACATAGAACAGTGATGCGACAATATCAGGGAAGACCGCTCCTTTAAAATGAATCACGTTTTTAAATATATACCGCGGTTCCCAACTTCCCCCGAGTCAAATGCAACATCGTATAAGGTGCATATGTAACTATAGCAAGTAAACTGTGCAAGGGGTCATATCATGATGTAGCAATCCTACTGTGTAGTGACATGGCAATTATCGATAATGAAGTGTGTGAGCCGGCAAATCTGTGTAAGTGTAACATACGCATCATCGATAATGGTGTAAGTGTACTAGAACAGGTATAAGTAATGCAATGCGAGTAACATGAATGCAGCATAAGGTAAATCATATGCAAATGCTGACGGGTATACGTATCTAACATGACCGAGTCGGTGAATCCATCCAGCCTCACAACATCACGTACGGTATAATCCATTGTACTGCATCCTCTAGTCAAAGGTATGGATCGATCATCAAGTCAAACTCATCACGTACGAAAAATCATCGTACGGCGGCATTAAGCTATCAGGGATCCTATCGACCTATGCGACAATGGGGGGTACGGACCTAACGTCTCTTACGACATATCACACATGATTCACCATATATATAAATATATATA
This sequence comes from Agapanthus africanus, assembly GCA_030015575.1. NCBI lineage: Eukaryota > Viridiplantae > Streptophyta > Magnoliopsida > Asparagales > Amaryllidaceae > Agapanthus > Agapanthus africanus. The sequence goes on along the minus strand of JASDDO010000022.1, from coordinate 300,913,834 downwards.
TCTACGTACCTATGCCCCAAGTCACATCCATGACAATCTCATATCAGGGGACCAGTAAGGTATCAATCATCTCAATCGACTCGTATCCGTATACCAACATATCATCGTATCATCATATTACGTCTTATATTCTTTCATCGCATTTATATCCCACATCAAGTCAATTTCACATATTCATTCTACCTTTACTAAAAACATAAGTATCTAATCTAATAAACACACCCGAACCATACAAACAGTTTTTGAAAGATGCGAATCGTAGTTTTGAAAGTAGGGTTTACGGTGTTTTTAAGGAAAAGATATCATTTGAAAATCCATAACATCTCTCAAGGTATATGTTTAAAAGATGCAAACGATTCTTTAGTTTGGAAATAGGTATGGTTAGGATGACACATCTTCGTCGGCTATCTAGTCCTATAGCACCCTAAACAACAATATCGTCAATCTCATCCTCAAGTTCCGTCATCACATACTAGTCGTATCATATCACTTCTAACTATCCTTAATTTGTAATATGGTTTCAATAACTTTCTTTTAATTCTATTTATAGTTTTCTATATATGGTTCCCTTAACCATATTCTACGTAACAATCGGTTTCTATTAAAGTGTGCGGGGGTGCTATTCGCCATCCACCTGACTTCCCCCGTGGATATAGATCCACTCACCTTGGTCTTCGCTTGCCGAAGTCGATGACTCTACGCTCCGTCACCTCAGAATCCACGTGAAGCTACCTATAATAAAAACACATATCGCCACGCTATTAAAATCAAGTTCTGAAATCCAAAACGGTATGCGCATTGCTCATAGGTCAGAACCTATAGCCTACGTGTACAAAATCAACCAAACCACCCTTGTTGTTGATGTACAAACATCCAAAAACCAAATACAAACCCACATATCAAAACTTAGCATTTCAAAATACGGAAAACATAGCCAAAATCACACTAAAAAGCTCCCAGATTTTGACTCAGGCCAAAATGAGTTGCACAAACAAGTCTAGGGTGCTGTATATGATGTATATGATCTACTGGACCAACCCCGACACCCCATGCCACCAAGTGGCCGGACACTTACCCCCAAAATCCGGCCACCTCGGCTCCCAGGCTCCTATGGGCTTCATCTTCGTAGAGTGGTCTCCTGGTGGTGTATCTAGGTCCCTGGTATTGTTTGCTACTCTCAAAAATCCCCCGGGTTGCTCCAGAATTCCCTGCACACATTTTATTCCCACAAACCGACATGAAATCAAATCCAAAATCCGTATTTTGGTTTCCCATACTCATTCTCAAGTCTTAAACTGCTCCTTAACAGCCACTCAAAGATCACCAATCCACAACTTTACTCAAACCCTCACCAGGATTTTTCAATTTCCACAAATTACCACCAAACCATCTCTAAACTAAACTAGAATAGAAAGAAGCTTAAAACAATCTAAACGAAAGAACCTATACCTCATTCAAGCCACTCTAGACAGCCCTAGCTCCCCAATGTCGTCAAAATTCCACTTTGCTTGGTTCAATATGTAGAGGAAGAGATGTGGATTAATTTTTGTGAAGGGAGTATAAGGTTTTAGGGATTATTTGGAGATGGATCTAGGGTTTGAAGTGGAGGGAAGTGGGGTTGGAGGAAGATGAAGAAGGGGGAGGAAAATGATGGTGGAAAAGATTAGGCAGCAGCCCCCCTTTCTCTCACTTATTCACACACACACTCTCTCTCTCCAATCATACCCTTTTTCACTAAATTACCCTTTTGCCATTTCTTTTTCTTTTCTCTTTAAATTTCAAAACCAAATCACATAATACCTATAAAACAACACAAATGCAACAACATATAACCAAATGTAACATGACATGGTGCACTAGCCATGAAAACTATAGAAATATGGATTTGGCCTAATCGCGATTAGCAGTGCACTCATCGGATTTTTATCGAAATTGCATATAATAAATTTTAAAAATACCAAATCCTTTAAATATATTATTAAATGAATAAATCATTTTAATTTCCTTTTATTTCAAAATTATCGGTATATATTTATACCATTTTTCGAAAACCCCAATTTCGCAAATCGGCCAGTTTTCGGGAAATATATTATTTTAATATTAAATTCCAAAAATAATATTTTATATTTTATGAAATGTTACAGCTGGATACCTGGCCGGCCTCAAGAAGAAGAAGCATGGTGATGCTTCCACTTCAGGTGTGTTTGTAACATAAAACTGTTTTTCAATTAACTCTGCTTCCTGGGTATTAGATACCGGGTCAGGATCTCACATCTGCAATTGTGTGCAGGGGCTGAGAAATAGTAGGTTTTTGAATAAAGGTTATCACACTATGTGGGTTAGGAATGGTTCATCTGTACATGCTACAGCAGTATGAGAGTATCACCTTGGTTTGCCGTCGGGTTGTATATTGTTTTGAACCCATGTTATTTTGTACCTTCGATGTTATGTAATATTATATCTGTATCATTGTTGGACAATGCTGGATATAAATTTGTATTACAATCTAATGTTATGAACATTGACCTTAATCAAGAGTTGATTGGGTCTGGTACATTAAATAACGGGATATACGTCCTAAATCAACATACAGTTTTTAATATACAACACACAAACAAAAGAAAGATTTCAGACATAAATGAAGCTTTCATTTGGCATTGTAGACTTGATCATATTAACGAAACAAGACTAACCAAGCTACATAAAGATGGATATTTAAACCCGTTTGAATATAAACCTTATGCGACTTACCAGTCTTGTATCAAAAGTAAAATGACCAAAACTCCGTTTAGTGGACACACACACACACACACACAGAGAGAGAGAGAGAGAGAGCTACTGAACTCTTAGGCCTCATACATAGTGATGTATGTGGACCAATGTCTACACATGCGAGAAGTGGTTTTTCCTATTTCATAACTTTTACTGATGATTTCTCAAGATTTGGACACGTGTTCTTGTTGAAACATAAGTCTGAAGCCTTCGAAAAGTTCAAGGAGTATAAATCTGAAGTAGAAAAACAAATAGCTTTGAGTATCAAGAAACTTCGATCAGATCGAGGAGGTGAGTACCTAAGTTCAGAGTTTCTAGATTTCCTAAAAGAGAATGGGATTCTTTCTCAGCTCACTCTACGTACACACCACAACACAACGGTGTGTCGGAACGGAGGAATCGTACCCTATTAGATATGGTACGATCTATGATGAATGATGCTGAGTTACCAATATCATTCTGGGGGCATGCATTGGAGACTGCGATTTATCTATTGAATAGGGTTCCGACCAAAACCATGTCTACCACTCCATATGAGATATGGTATGGGAAGAAACAATCTCTTAAAAGAGTTAGGATATGGGGTTGTCCGGTTTTTGTGAAAAAGCAGAATCCGGACAAACTCGAGACACAATTGGTTTTGTGTAAATTTGTGGGATATCCAAAAGACTCATATGGATATCTTTTCTACCATAAGGAGGAACAAAGGGTGTTTGTTTCTCAGTATGCCATATTTTTAGAAAATGATTTTTTTACAAATGATAATGTTGGCAATGCGGTAGAACTGGAAGAAATTCCAGATACACAAACAATTACTGATGATTTGGTTAAACCTGAGGTTTCAATAGAACCTGACGAACCTCGGCCACTCTATAGATCTAGTAGGACTTCTCGTCTACCTGATAAATACTACGGTTTTCTAATTGATGGTGATAGAGAAGATTGTATCTTGGATGATAATGATCCTACTAGTTTTCAGCAAGCTATCACGAGTGGTGACTCAATGAAGTGGCTGGATGCCATGAGATCCGAAATGGAATCCATGCACACCAACAAAGTATGGACTTTGGAGGTTGTACCTTCTGGAGTAAAACCCATAGGGTGCAAATGGATCTTTAAGAGAAATATCGGTGTGGATGGTCAGGTGGAGACCTATAAAGCTAGACTGGTAGCAAAAGGATTTCGTCAAAGACCAGGCTTGGACTATGATGAAACCTTTTCACCAGTCGCGATGCTCAAATACATTTGGATCCTTCTTGCTATAGCTGCTCACTATGATTATGAGATCTGGCAGATGGATGTTAAAACGATATTTCTAAATGGTGATTTAGAAGAATACGTTTTTATGGATCAACCAGAAAGCTTCATTGATAATGGGAGTAGCAGAAAAGCATGCAGGCTGCGTAAATCCATCTATGGATTAAAGCAGGCATCACGGAGTTGGAACATCTGCTTTGATGATACAATCAAAGAGTTTGGTTTTATCAAAAATGTGGATGAACCATGTATTTATAAAAGGATTGTATAGAGCACTGTTACATTCCTCGTATTGTACATGGATGACATTCTCTTGATAGGAAATGATGTTCCTATGCTACAATCGGTAAAACTATTCTTATCGCAGAGGTTCTCCATGAAAGACCTAAGTGATGCCTCGTACATTCTGGGGATTAAGATCTATAGAGATAGATCTAAGAAATTATTGGGATTGTCCCAATCAAGATACATTGACACCATACTAAAGAGGTTTAGTATAGAAGATTCCAAGAGGGGTAATTTACCCGCTTGTCACGGGATCACCCTCTCCAAAGAGATGTCTCCAAAGACTGATGAGGAGAGGGTTCGCATGAGCATTATACCCTACGCTTTGGCGGTAGGATCTATAATGTATGCGATGTTGTGTACTCGCCCAGATGTAGCTTATGCACTGAGTGCAGTAAGCAGGTATCAATCCAACCCAGGGGAGAAACGCTGGACTGCTGTGAAGAACATTCTGAAGTACTTGAGAAGAACTAAAGAAATGTTCTTGGTGTATCGTAACAGAGATCTCCAAATGGAGGGCTTTACCGACTCCATCTTCCAGAGCGACAAGGATGATAGTAAGTTCATCTCAGGGTTTGTATTTACCCTAAATGGAAGGGCGGTATGTTGGAAGAGTTCCAAGCAAGATACAGTCGCTGACTTCATGATGGAAGCTGAGTATATTGCTGCTAATGATGCCGGAAAAGAGGCAGTCTGGATGATGAAGTTCATTTCTGAACTTCAGGTGGTTCCATCCATTGCTAATCCAATACCTCTGTATTGCGATAACAATTGAGCCATGGCTTTGGAAAAGGAACCGAGATCCTATCAGAAATCCAGACATATCTTGAGACGGTATCACCTCATCAGGGAGATAGTGGATCGCCAGGACATCGAGGTATGGAGAGTAGACATGAAAGACAACACAGCGGATCGATTCACTAAGGCCATCCCTCAAGTCCAGTTTGAGAAACTGTTCGAGATGTTGGGCATGCGGTACGCCGGCAACTGGTTCTAGTGTAGACAGTGGGTACTTATTGCACCAACTACAGGCTTTAGTGCAAGTGGGAGATTGTTAAATATGTATGCCCTAGAGGCCTGTATTGTATAGGATGCTAGGCATGTATATGTACAGAAACAATCTTTGCTCGAAATAATAGTATGTTATCTGGTTTATCTTCATCTTGACGTGTGATGTGTTGTATTTCATATCTTTATATACATGTTGATGAAGCCCTTAGGATTATACTTGACTACCAGGATTATGATGGAGATCATACTAGTAGGGCCTGGGCAGTCTATAAGTATATCCTTTAATAGTTCCTAGTCGAGGGTATATCGAGACAGGGCATCGATATTACCAGAGTAGACTAGTGTGTACGTTTCTTGACCCTGGGGTCGATGGTTGATCCCACAACCATTGGTGTTTGACATCAAAGATTGTACACAGGTGCTCATTGGAGAATGGGTACACCGAATAGGACCCGCCGAGAACTCCTAGATGGTATATATACCTATTGTTAGATAGCAGTTCTCTAGTGACACTTGTAAATGTTAGTCTGTAGACCTGAGATCGTCATAGTGTCTTGTGTGATTCCCACTGTGCTTTGATTTCCTCCCTAGCACGGCTCTACTGAGTCGTGCAAACAGGTGGATTTTGGGTGCAGTCCCGAATCACATGGAGGCAGTGAGCGATAGGAGGGGTTTCGTCTCTCCTGGTATAGGGAGTTAATGTCGCGCTATGCTTGATCGGCCATAACAGTAACTCCCTCGCCAGGGTTCTCGAGATTTACTGTTAAGAGTTATCAGTAGTTTCTTGAACCGTTATGGGCCGTAAATCAGCATGACTTATAAAGTTACTGGGGGTCTGACATTTACCACCCCTAGACTTCATATGCGACGTATCAGACGAAGAGACCAGATTGTACGGTAAGTGTTGCTTACAGGCTCGTTAGGGTTGTGATGAGTTCGCTCGTCGACCACCTTTTCGTCATGTACCTGGGTAGCCGTTACGCACAGCTAGTGCCGCTGACGTGCTTGTGGTTAAACCCACTGCCAGCGTACTGTCGAGTCTTTAGAGTCCCACACAGAGAGTTTCCTGGTTCAGGCAAAAGATGTAGAGGCCGTAAGTTGTTACGACAGGGTTTCGATCATGTTCGTTAAGTGTTACAGGAATATATTCATTTGGGTTTACTATTGAGGCATGGTGCATTATTTTTGTGAAAAAATAATGCATGCTTCAATTATTGTTTTGAGCCATATCATTTGTTATGCTTCATTTTTCATTCATTCATCACATACACATTCTCTCTCCTAATTCTCTCCTTCCTCTATCCCTTGACCTAAACCTTCACATGAGTTGTGAATCATAGGTCAAGGGACAAATATAATCCATTACTTGATCTCTACATCATCTAAGTTATCATTTCTAGCAATCTTGATCTCTACATCATCTAAGTGATCACTTCTAGCAATCTTGATCTCTTAGTTAAACTCTTGTGAAGAGTTTGTAGCTTGTTCGATAGCTCTCGGGTGGATCATCTTGGATCTTGAGGTGGCCGGAGATCGAGCTCTTTGCAACTATCAAGGAGCTTAGGAGTCGCATCCAAACGAAGACTCGGAGGACCGATTCTCAAGGTATAACCCCTATCACAGTTGTTTAGAACTGTAGATAGAGTTTCCTAGTTAAGGTTTAAGCACTAATCTTGGGTTATGTGGGAGTTGCATGCAAGAAAATTATTTTTTATCGCTTCCGCCTCCTCACAAGTGTTGTGAGGGTGTGCAACATCCACTAACATGTGGGACTCTAAAGACTCGTCAATATGCTAGCAGTAGGTAATGATCAAATCAAACACACACAAGCTGTCAGCGATACTAGTTGGACGTAACGGCTACTCAGGTATTGAATGAATAGAAGATCAACAAGTAAACTTGTCCAAACTGCCGTAGAGCCTATAAGCAACACTTACCGTAAAGTCCGGTCTCTTCGTCTGATATGTCTCATATCGAGTCTGGGGGGTGGAATTGTCAGACCCTAATAACTGGATAAGTCATGCCGTGTAAGTGCACGGCGGCACCCCCGCCGTATGTACGAGGCCAAAATGCGGAAACGATGCTTTTCATTAAACTTTAAAACTGGCACCACCGCGAACTATAAACCCGGATCGGGCCATTAACCTACTCCTAGCTAACAAGAGAAGGGGTAGAGAGATATACCGAGCGATCCGTATCCTTCGGTCTTCTCGTCGTCGTCCCGATCTCCCTACGGAATCTCCGGTCTTTATCTCCTCGTCGGAACTTCTGCCCAAGGGGTCAGTCCCGGTGAAGGGATATCGGCCCTTGCCCCGTCGAATGAGGTGCAGGATATTCCACTGAATACCGCTATGCATAACAAAAGGAAACGTCTTTGTAACAACACTTTTTAAATTTGTTCCAACAACTGTAAACAGGTTTGTTATCCTTTGCATTGATCAGAATCAACGCAGTCCCATCATTTAATCACACCAGAAAAGAACGAAAATAAAATGTACGTATATGCCATCCGCATTCGTCACTGGGTCCCGTCATCACCCGTTAGGTTACTTAACTAACGACAGAGCGGGGACTGGACTAGCGCGGGTGTAAAACATATACAACATCTAATAGTATATAAACCAATATACAATAATCGCTCCAGGCGTGATAGTATGCAACATTACAGAAAAGTAATAAGCATCACAGAACAATACAGATAATCTGGGATCCCCGGGTTTCACAGAGCCGCTGCTGAAACCCGACGTTCCCCTGTCGTGTGGATAGCCTGTGCAATGAAACCTAGACCCCTACGGGTGCGGCAAGTTACCCGCCAAAACCTGAAGCGAGGCAGCCCCCTACAGCATAGTGAATGGACCACCCAGCACTTCAGGGAATCCGGTAATCTTGGGCACCCCTCCTTGGGTCAACCTGTACCCCCTACGAGTCCGGCGAATAGTCTGCCAATTCTAGAGTGGGGCCCCTCTGCCTCTCAAAGCCATGAGATGCGGACCCGTTGCTTCTCAGAACCCGGCTATCCGTGCACTCCGTCTCGGGGTAAAACCAAGTACAGTAATGAAAAATAGTACAACAGGTACATCGACCGCAACCTGGTCGTGCCCCAAAAGAATATTATACAACAGGCAGTGACGGCAATCCACAAGTTGGACGCTCGCCCCGCAATATCAAATGTACAAATAAACTCAAACTGTACTACCATTGCACACTGCTATCCACCACGACAAATCCGCAACATCACAGCACAACACAGAACATCAACGCGAATGTCACGTTCGCAAACCCGTCTAAAAGAACTATAGCAATCCGACGCGGTTTACCGATCAAATGACATTCCCGGTCGGAGATATAATGTAAGCACTGTAAACTAACATGTTTAAATTTCGATCGACCAAATATCAAGAAGTGGGCCCCACGACTTACTGGTGAACAGTAACAAAACCTGGGCCCAAAAAATATATACCAAAAACCCCAAATTCCAAACAAGAACCCACTGTGAAAATTTAGGGCCACGAGCTCACTGTATGGCCGCGGAAGCGCGGTCAAACCATAGGTTTGACCACGTTTCCGCGGCGGTATTATCGAATCACGTGCCCAAATTTCTACTGTGTTCTTAGAAAAGCCTGCTGAATTTTCTGTGATGTGTAAAATTAATTTTGGAACCCTTTTAAAATCGACAGAAACTCAGAATTTGGATTTTGCAGTTTTTGATTTCCGGTTCGATCGATGTTTTAAACGCGTTAGCACAAGTTAGTAAAGCAAAATGGTTAGGCTCTGATACCACTGTAAGTCTACGCTAGCGCCCCGGCCGTCTACAGACGCCAAAATGCGGAACAAAAAACTTTTAACTGGCGCTATCGTATACTTTAACCGGGATCTTCCATTATTGCTAAACTAACAAACTGTAAAGAGTGTAGAAAAGGTTATACCGAACGATCCGAGTCCTTCGTTCTTTAACCATCATCCCACGCTCCGTTGCGGCTGCTCCGATCTCGTCGATCTCCGATATCCTCGTCGAGGTGGCACCACATCATCGATTCTTTAAACGGGCTCCCGCCTCTGACTTGAGGCAACTCGATCGTCAAGTTTACTAAAAGAGACGACCAAGAATGATATAGAGAATGAGTAGATGACTTTGTCTCACTTCGTCCAAGTCCGTGGACGATCGGTAAATGAAGTTGCCGAGGGAATCGGGTGATGGAATGAAATGAGCTGTGAAATTCCATACACCCCAAAATCTATCATATCTTTTTCCCAAATGAAATCAACAACCTCGAGAGAGAGAGGAGGGGGCCGGCCACTTATAGCAAGAGGGGGGGTGAGTGTAGGAGGGAAGTGGTGACCATAAGAGAATGAAGCTTATCTTGATCATTAAAGAAAACAATGAGTCACAAAGATACAATGAACCTTAAAACCCTTAGTCATCATTGCATTAATGACACCATTAATGCACTAATGACTCACCATGTCAAGTCACCATCCTAGTCATCATCTAGAAGCTTCCACAATCATCTCAAGAAAAGATAAACCCGTCTTTAACCAAATGTTAAAAGACGGCTGATAGAAAACTGGAAACTGGCAACTTCCAAAAGTGATCGTGAAACGACTTTCAGGATAACCCCGAAACAGTATAAATATACCCGCATTTGTATTACGACCGAATACAAATGCAACTGAGACAAAGATATTATACCTACTCAATATAATACTCGGATCCGGCTTAAACCAAAGCCGACCAGTATCATCTGCCCGAAAAATAACACGTGCGTAAACGCACGTGCATTTTCCGAACCCTGCCATAAAACCATACGGCCTCTACAACGTTTCGCCCGAACATGGGAAACTGTCTGTGGGGGACTCTAATGACTCGTCAGTACCCTGGCAGTGGGTTTAACCACAAACCGTCAGCGGCACTAGCAATGCGTAACGGCTGCCCATGGACTGACCTCAAGGGAGGCTGATGAGCGAACTCATCCAGAAACCCTACTGAGCCTAACAGTGACAATGTATATACAGTCCGGTCCGTTCGTCTATGAGTATCGCATATCTGCCTAGGGGGCTAGTAACGTCAGACCCCCAATAGCAGTATAAGTCGTGTCGGAGTGAAGCCCAATAACACCCTGAGATACTACTGGAGTACCTACCAGTAAATCTCCTGCCATGGCCATGGACTTTGTGTAATGGCTCTCCTAGACACTGCACGACCTCGCCCCAAATACCGGGAGAGACGAATCCCCTGCCGATCCACTTACGTGCCCCATATGGCTCGGGACTGTACCCAAAAGCTACCTGTTTGCACGACTCCTTTGAGCCGTGGTAGGGTAGAAATCAAAGCACAGTGGGAACTCACACGAGACAAATGACGACCTCAGGTCGATGAACTAACCTGTACACATGTCACCAGGGAACTGCTATCTGACGATATGTATAATACCAACTAGCAGGTTCCCGGCGAGTCCTGTCCGGTGTACTCATAACCCAATGAGCACCTGTATACATCTTAGGTGATCCAACTGACACCAGTGGCTTGTGAGACCGGCCACCGCCCCTCGTCGGGGTCTCGACTGTACACACTAGTCTACTCCGGAGTATCGATGCCCTGTCTCAAAACTCCCACGACTAGGGACCACAATTAAGGATATGCATATAAACTACCCAACTCTCACGTATATGATCGCCATCATACTGTTGGTAGTAAAGCAAGATCCTAAGGGCTCTATCAAAGTGTAACATGTAATCAGTCACCTGAACATGTACACGACTGATAAAGGAAAACCAGATAGCATACTATCATCTTGAGTAAGACTGTCCTACCGGTATAGGTCCTCCGCAATCATTGCAATCACGTACCTGCGATCCAATAATTGACTATGAGGGCACTATCTCCAACAGTAAGTGTACGTGGTACATACGCATCATCGGTAATGGTGCTGGTGTCCTAACAATATGATATCAACATTTCAATAAGAAATTATAACATAAGTATGCGATGCGAAGAGAACCACAATAATAAGCGGGAGCTGAATACTAGACGCAACTGTAACTAACCTGCATTAATCTAATATAAGTCCTACAAATGGTGCCTTTTGAAATAACACGAATCATGGGGTTTTGAAAATAGGGGCTACGGTGTTTTTATGAACAGATACGTCTCTTGAAATATCCGTAGGATCCCTTGGGCTGTCTTTTAAAATACCCGCGATTCGTTAGTTTTTGAAATAGGTAAGAAGTCTAATCTAATCTAACAACCACATTAAACTATACGGCTGAACTAACCAGCTGAACTACAGGTAAGGAAACCGCCTATCATCTGAGTCGATACATATACATACCTGTATATGTATAGTCGGTGATCCCGCCTCAATAATATCATATCTATAACCAGACATCCCAAGTCAAGAGTGCGGATCAATCATCAATATATAGCTCGTACGTAAAACCGTCGTACGGCATCCCAAATCTGGGTACGGGTCAAAATCATATTCATCACACTATTCATCTGGTATCCTCTTTATCAAAGATCATGGTCTAAGGTAAAGACCTATGTCTAATACAATACTAATATCATCAATATAGTCATGATCTGACTACAGATCGACAATCTCGTAAAAACCGATACCGTCAGCACATAGCATCATCAAGGGGTATACATCGCCCAATGCAGCCTAGGATCAATATCCTAGCATATCATATCTTATATCACGATCACATGTCGACCATTTTATTTATAACACTATTCACCCGTATCGCCGTCCCAAGATCCGCTATAACCCAAAGACGTACCTCAAGTACGAATCCTGCCATATCACTGATATCACAACCACAAACAAATCTCATCGACTCAGCTCAATCCCAATATCATCCTCAAATCCGTATGTGAACACATAGTCCCATACCCATGTGAACACATAACTATAAAGAATCCCATGAGCACATATAAATAGGAATGTATGCAAGTATGTATGTGTGTATGTGTAGTGCAACACTACCCTTGGGTTCGCAACACTAAAATAATCCAACACACCAATATCCATCCTAAACATCGTTATTAATCCCAAATAACATATAATAATTGTTGGTGTGTATACACATCCGTATACACCACCACGGACTGCGGGGGTGCTATACGCCATCCACCCGACTTCTCCCCGTAAATATAAATCTACTCACCTGGTCCTCGCTCGCCGGTGCCGACGTCGCCACGCGCTTGCTTGTCGTCTCGAAGTCCACATGGGGTACCTACATATCATAACGCACCGTATCGCATTAAAATCCGACTCATTACCAAAACGACTCACGAATCCCACATAGGTCAAAACCTATGGTTCGCTCTCTCAAATCAACCCAAAACCCTCGACATCGGCGTACAAATGCCGAGTGATCGAGAAAAACACAAACGCGCCATTCGTGGTTTCACAACCCACAAAATATATATATAAAATAGGGTTTACTTCATCAAAACTTCAAATTCTCTTTAAAAGCTATTTTCCCGAAACTCTAGTAAGCAAAATTTAACCGTTTTAGTACAAAACTTGCTATTTAAACAAATCTAGCGGCCGCAATGTTCACTAATTAGCTTAATTAGGCTACATAAACTTTAACTAGATTTTATCACACTAATCTGTATTAAACCAAAAAATTTAGTTAGCACAACAACCCAATTTTAACCATTTCGAAGCAACAATCCACAAATCCATAACTAGACTAGGTTTTGCATGCTCTAAAATGTTGATCTACACATTATTTAGCTAATAATGTGATAAAAACTCTAACCATATTTTAATCTCATATTTTCGAATTAAATCTAAAAACCTAGTTTGCAACAATTAAGCAATTTGGACAATTTAGTTGTAACAATTCGAAATTTAGCAATTAGGTTAGGTTTTAGCATACTAAAGATGTGAAACCACACATCACAACCAACCTCAAGTGATCAAACCCTAGCTCCAAATCAAAACTCTCACTTGAATTTCAAAACCCTCTCTTTAGATTTCAACTTTCAATTAAACCCATAATAAAACACCTAATTAGCTTGGATTACAACAATTATTAACAAGGTAACAATTAGAGTAAGATTGTACCTCACAAAACTAGAGAGCTAGCATGAAAATCTTGGTCTCCAGAATGGCTTCTTGCTTCATGAATCCAAGCTAGATGGGTCAAGGAATAATGGATAGGATTTAAATTAGGAGATTAATGAGGTTTTATATGGATTTTGGAGGCATTTTGTGATGAATTTTGTAGTGAAATGAGAAGGAGAAGATGAGGGGGGGCTGCAGCCATAGGCTCGGCTGAAATTGGAGAAGGGATGGGTGAGGAGAGAGAGAGAGAGGATGGGGTTTTGTGGCAAAAGTCAAACAAAACCCATACTCCAAAGTCAACACTTATACACTTTATTCTTTATTCATTCTTCTCTTTTGTTGTTTGCTTGGACTTTTCTTTTCACATGTGGGGAATTGGGCAGCAAGGGTTCGGCCACAAAGGATGTGGGGGTGGGTGAGTGTGGGTGTGTGTGTGGGATGAGGGAAAATGATAAATACAATACCCCAAACATCCATTTATACAAAAAAAGCCTTTTTCTTCGGTATTTTCTAAACCGTTTTGGCAAACTATTTCGTTTCAAAAACCACATGATTAAAATTTTATTTAATGTTTTATGATGCACAAAATTTGTTTCAACTCATTCCAATTTGTAATTTTCTCTAATTAAATGTATTGGTGACGGCTTAAAATAATAATAAAATAAATTTTTTTCAGAAAATTTGAAATTTCACTAGTGGCTCAATAAACACCAAATACTAGCAATTACATAGCTAGAATATGTATATTTAATTTTTATAATAAGATATTTGTATTTTGACTTTTTACAGAAAACCCCCTTATTTTATCGATTTTCCAAAATTTCACCGAAACGATTTTCAAAATGCTACATTTGCACGTCTCCTTTGAGCGTGGTAGGGTAGTAATCAAAGTACAGTGGGAACTCACACGAGACAAATGACGATCTCAGGTCGATGAACTAACCTGTACACATGTCACCAGAGAACTGCTTATTGGAGATAGTGCCCTTAAAGTCAATTATTGGATTACAGGCACGTGATTGCAATGATTGATGGAGGACCTATCCCGATAGGATAGTCTTACTTAAGATGATAGTATGCTATCTGGTTTATCTTTATCATCGTGTACTGCTTTAGGTGACCTTACAGGTCACTATTGCGCGTTGATAGAGCCCTTAGGATTCTTGCTTGACTGCCAGCATTATGAGGGCGATCATATACGTGGGAGCTGGTAGTCTGTAAGCATATCCTTAAAAGGTCCCTAGTCGTGGGAGTTTCAAGACAGGGCATCGATAAAACAGAGTAGACTAGTGCATACAGTTGAGACCCTGACGAGGGGCGGTGGCCGGTCTCACAAGCCACTGGTGTCAGTTGGTTCACCTGAGATGTATACAGGTGCTCATTAGGTTATGAGTACACCGGACAGGACTCGCCGGGAACATGCTAGTTCGTCTTATACCTGACGTCAGATAGCAGTTCCCTGGTGACATTTGTACAGGTTAGTTCATCGACCTGAGATCGTCATTTGTCTCGTGTGAGTTCCCACTGTACTTTGATTACTACCCTACCACGCTCAAAGGAGACGTGCAAACAGGTTTTAGTTGGGTACAGTCCCGAGCCACATGGAGGCAGTGAGCGGATCTGCAGGGGTTCGTCTCTCCCGGTATTGGGGGTGAGGTCGCGCTGTGTCTAGGAGAGCCATTACACGAAATCCTTGGCTAAGGCAGGAGATTTACTGGTAGGTATTCCAGTAGTATCTCAGGGTGTTCTGGGCTACACTCCGACACGACTTGTACCGCTTTTGGGGGTCTGACTTTTACCAACCCCCTAGGCCCGCCATGCGATGCTCATAGACGAACGGACCCGACTGTACGGATATTGTCACTGACAGGCTCAGTAGGGTGTCAGGATGAGTTCGCTCATCGACGTCCCTTTTGGTCAATACCAGGTAGCCTGTTACGTATGGCTAATATCTCTGACGTGCTAGTGGTTAAATCCACAGCCAAAATATTGACGAGTCTTTAGACTCCCCCACAGACCGTTTTCTCAAGTTTCGGGCGAAACGCTGTAGAGGCCGTATGGAGATATGGCAGGGTTCGATCATATACGTGCGGTATTGCACGCATCATGATCTGACGGATAATACTAGCGGGCTTTGGTTTAAGCCGGATCCTAGTATTGTACAGTGTAGATTTTGTCTCATTGCATTTGTATTCGGTCGGAATACAAATGCGGGTATGTATATACAGTAGCGGGGTTTCCTGTAATTTATTACGGGATCTGTTTTTTTGAAGTTGCCAGTTTGTTTTCCGTTTCGGCCATTTTCCTTTGTTTCTTTCCTTGGCTGAAAATTGGTGGAGGAAGGCTTATTTGCAATTGTGCAAATTAGCATTGTGGAGGATGGTCTTTTCATATTGTTGCTTCATGATGGTTGCACCATCATTTGACTTCTTCACTCATCATTGCTTGACTTTGTGTGATGAGATGAGTGATGGGTTTTGGAGTGAGGATTTTGTTGTAATGATATATTTCATCATCATCACCTTTTTCTCTCTCTTGCATGATTTTCTTTTGGCTCACCCCCTTGGTATTATTCCTCACTCCCTCTTCTCAATTTTCTTGATGTCATGGCCGGCCAAATGAAGAGGGGGCTGTCCAAAATTCTTGAGAAGGATTTTTCATCTCTTTTGGCTTGAAAAAATCCCATAAGCTCCATCTCCAAAAGTTTATCTTATTTCCTCCACTAAATGGCAACTTCCTCAAACCCAATGAGACATAGAGTTCCACACTATTCTACAGCACTTCTTGGGCACGTCGGCTCGCCAACTTCGTGCCCGAGTTGCCTCGGTCCAGAGGTGGGAGCCCGTAAAAGAACCCGGCGATGTGGTGCCCTTCCGACGAGGAGATGAAGACCGGAGATTCCGCGGGGAGATCGGGACGATGACGAGAAGACCGAAGGACACGGATCGCTCGGTATATCTCCCTACCCCTTCTCTAGTTAGCAAGGATTAAGTTAATGGCCCGATCTGGGTTTAAAGTGCGCGGTGGTGCCGGTTTACAAGTTTTGTAAAAATTATCGTTTCCGCATTCCGGCGTCGGATTGACGGCCGGGGCGTCGCCGTGCACTTACACTGCTATCTGACGTCAGGTATAAGACCAACTAGCATGTTCCCGGCGAGTCCTGTCCGGTGTACTCATAACCCAATGAGCACCTGTATATATCTTAGGTGAACCAACTGACACCAGTGGCTTGTGAGACCGGCCACCGGGTTTAAAGTGCGCGGTGGTGCCGTTCCAGGGGATCAGTGCACCAAATTTTTTCTGTGTGTTCTCTGTTGGATTTTGGGGTTTTTGGTAAATATCGTTTTGGCCCAGGTTTTGTTATTGTTCACCAGTAAGCAGTGGGGCCCACTTTTTGATATTTGGTCTTTGGTCGATCGAAATTTAAACACGTTAGTTTACAGTGCTTACATTATATCTCCGACCGGGAATGTCATTTGATCGGTAAACTGCGTCTGATTGCTATAGTTCTTTTAGACGGGTTTGCGAACGTGACATTCGCGTTGATGTTCTGTTTTGTGCTGTGATGTTGCGGATTTGTCGTGGTGGATAGCAGTGTGCAATGGTAGTACAGTTTGAGTTTATTTGTACATTTGATATTGCGGGGCGAGCGTCCAACATGTGGACTGCCGTCACTGCCTGTTGTATAATATTCTTTTTGGGGCACGACCAGGTTGCGGTCGATGTACCTATTGTACTATTTTTCATTACTGTACTAGGTTTTACCCCGCGACGGAGTGCACGGATAGCCGGGTTCGGAAAAGCAACGGGTCCGCATCTCATGGCTTTGAGAGGCAGAGGGGCCCCACTCTAAAATTGGCAGACTATTCGCCGCACTCGTAGGGGGTACAGGTTGACCCAAGGAGGGGTGCTCAATTTACCGGATTCCGTGAAGTGCCGGGTGTTCCATTCACTATGCTGTGGGGACTACCTCGCTTCAGGTTTTGGCGGGTAACTTGCCGCACCCGTAGGGGTCTAGGTTTCATTGCACAGGCTATCCACACGACAGGGGAACGTCGAGTTTCAGCAGCGGCTCTGTGAAACTCGGGGATCCCAGATTATCTGTATTGTTCTGTGATGCTTATTACTTTTCTGTAATGTTGCATACTATCACGCCTGGAGCGATTATTGTATATTGGCTTATATACTATTAGATGTTGTATATGTTTTACACCCGCGCTAGTGCAGTCCCCGCTCTGTCGTTAGTTAAGTAACCTAACGAGTGATGACGGGACCCAGTAACGAATGCGGATGGCATATACGTACATTTTATTTTCGTTCTTTTCTGGTGTGATTGATTGATGGGACTGCGTTGATTCTGATCAACGCAAAGTAAAACAAACCTGTATACAGTTGTTGGAACAATTTAAAAGGTGTTATTGCAAAGTCGTTTCCTTTTGTTATGCATAGCGGTATTCAGTGGAATATCCAGCACCTCATTCGACGAGGCAAGGGCCGATATCCCTTCACCGGGACCGACCCCTTGGACAGAAGTTTGCGTCAGAGTAATAACTTTACTATAGTCGATTACATGTTGCTTTGCATAGCGGTATTCAGTGGAATATCCTGCACCTCATTCCACGAGGAAAGAGCCGAGATCCCTTTACCGGGAGTGACCTCTTTAGCAAAAGGTTTTCGCTACTATATTTTAAAAAGCTATCAGGTTCCTTCAACGATATCAAGTTCACTACGTTAAAGGTTTTTCGCCAAAAACCAGTCGTAGCCCTCCGTCGTTTCTTATGGATGGTCAGTAGTATTCAAGCTATGTTTGTTGGCATACGTCAAGGCATAGTGTTTGGTAGCTGCTGGGTATTCATTTGTTGCATAGATAGATGGGTTGGTTTGGGACAGTCGTATTACCTTGTTGGCATACGTCAAGGGTATGTACGGGTGGGTTCAAATTAACAAGATAATGACGGGCAGAACTTGACATGTGACTTATGATTTGTTGACATACGCCAAGGTCATAAGAGCATGGGGCAAGAAAATGATATCGGGAGTTTCTAAAGAAACTGAAACTTGCCAAGTATGCACATACCTTCTGGAGTATGAATAACGTGGATGCATTCCATCACGTTAACATGCGATGAGAGTTGGATCCCGATTCCCACTGATGAGTTGGTTTACTCTTCGGGTGATCCCGATTGATTCTTCTTTAGGTTTGGAGGAGAATTTGACAGGACAGTGGGAGGTTTCCGGATTAGATAAAGTGATGACCATTCTGATCTAGGATAGAGTGCACGCAGAGTGTTTCTTTTCTCTCTCTCTCTTTGGCAGCGACCTTTGACCGACCCTAGACTATGACTCAGTGACCAGGTTGACCGAACCTTCTTAAAATACTGGCTTTTGGATTGTCAATGTTGCATAAGTCATTACCACTCCTTCTTTTACCCTTTGCATTTCTCAGAACACCCGTATTACTACGGATATCCACTTCCATTGGATAGATCCATCGTATGGTTATATACGAACTCGAAGGGACTTCTTCGGGGATGGATCCAGGTTCAGGAGAAATAGAATTAGTTTATTCAGTTGTCTTTTATTATCACCTTCTCTCAGGTTGCGAGAGCTCCTTGGTTTAGGAGAGTACACCTATTACGCCTATTGGATAGTCTTATTCCAAACCATAGGCTGGTGCCGAAAGGTAGGGAATGAAGAAAACCAATTAGCCTAAGTAGGGTGTGCAGAAGGTAATATGTAAAGACAAAATAAAGGGATTAGAAAGAGGGCAAAGTAAATTGCGACTGATATCATTCACGACCAAAACCGCGTACTTCATCGCCGCTCCTATTTCACCTTTAAAAGGAATAAGGTATTATTCAGTTGTCTTTTATCGTCACCTTCTCTCGAGATGCGAGTACTCCTTGGTTTAGGAGGGTACACCTATTATGCTTACTGGATAGTCTTCTTCCAAACCATAGGCTGGTGCCGAACGGTAGGGAAGGAAGAAAACCATTTAGCCTAACGATGGTGTACAGAAGGTAACGACTAAAGACAAATAAAGGGATTTGGAGAGACGACAATAAAATATACGGTTGAAGTCATGAATTGGATTATGGAAGAGGCATTGCTATGAATACCAGGATACCCCTACGAAACATTTTCATGTTTCAATGCATTGTTAAAGGAAAAACTGTTTTCCCGATTAAACACTTACTCCAAGGGTATGTATTTACCAGGTTTCATTCTCATATCTGTATGGTTTTACAGATGATGAGTGGGAGTAAGATATTGGGAATTAGGTGATCATCCTCATTATATCGGAATTCGTTGTAATTGGTGATATTTGAGGAAAACGTCAGGGTACTGTTTTCCACCTACAACGCACAGGTTATGAGTTGTTTAACTCAGCGGACTTATACAGAGTATTGTATGTTTTCCAGTGTCCATCAGGACAAAGGGGTAGGTCGTCGTACTATGTTCTGTTTACTTATAACTTCTCTAGTATTTAGACGAGTGTTTCGTAGAAATACAAGGTCTAAGTTTTGAGAAGTTGTGGGTATAAGAATAAAGTAGAGAACCAGGTATCACAAGTATCGGGATTCTTCAAAGAGATCGAAGATATAGATTCTTGTGATTGGTATTCAGATGATAGTGATGGTTTTGAGAAACGTGTTTCTCTTTCAGGTTACTCATAATTGGATGGATTCCTAAGTAGAGTAATGCTGATTAGCCTCTTTCCATTAAGTTGATATGCACTGAAGACAGCTGCATGATTGAATCTTGGTTCCAATTAAATAAGTGCCAAAGTTTCTGTATTGGATATAGAATGGATCGTACCTTAAAAGAAATTAAGGTATGGGGAGTTGTCCAGCTTATGATTAAAACCAGACACTGGATAACTCAGGGCACGTTTCTGTAGTGGCTGTTTGTGGGTTGACCCTGGCTATGACGAGGGTTGATATTCTACCATTTGGAAGATCAATAGTGATATTGTTCTTGACTCGCCACAGTTTTAGTAAAATGGATCTTTTTCAGAAAACAGTAGTGGGAGTATGGTAGAACTGGAAGTGATTCCAGAACCGCGAACGATTACGGAAAATTTAATAGGACCTATACATTCAATCAGGTTTGACATTCCAATAGCCACTCCGCAGGTATGGTGGGTAACCTCAGACACCCGAGAGGTACTTCGGTAGGCTCAAGGACGGTGACAGGGAGGTTCTTATCTACCCAGACTTGACACTACTGTTGTTCCAGGATATGAGACGCGGTAGGAGGGTTGTCGTAGTCAGTGGGAGCAACGGAAACATAGTGGGCAAGATGCTTATATCTATTTATAGACTTGAGCAGTTATAGCGGAGATAGATCATCTAATTTTGATGTGACAGTCATGGGTTTGACTTCAATCAGAATAAGGGATGGATCAGTTAAGAAGGTAGTAGGGTGTGATGTCATGGTATCTGGATGACATACACAGAGTGGGAAGTAAAATTCCTATACTACGATCGGTTGTACTGTGGTCGTCACACAGTTGTTTCTCCAGACATGATATGGATATAATATTTGACATTCTGGTTTCTAGATCTATAGTTTTAGATATGGATTTGGGTAGTTTCCCAATGTGGGTGCTTTGACAGTATTCTAATGGTTTTTAGAATAGATGACTCATAGCATGGTGGTGTACCTGCAGGTGATGGAGTCACCCTCTCTAAAGGTGTCGTATAGACTAAAGGGGAGAGGGAAGTGCATGATTGGCAGATCACTTGCTTAGGCAATTGAGTCAATCATGAGATGTCAAGTACCACACCAAATGTTGGTTTTGCACTAGATGCAATAAGTTTGTATTAATCCAATCCTGGAGAAACATAAGGAAGCGGTTTTAGAACATTAGTACATGTTCTACGGATTTGATAACGGCAGCCTCTTTCGGGAGACGGTTATCATTCCAGGCTTCAAAGGTGACATGGATGACAGAGTGATTGTCAGAGTTTTAGTTTTCCCTCTGACGAGGGACAGTATTATGGACAGGTGGTTCCAGAGGATACTGTGGGTGGCATGGTGCCCGATACTGATTAGGTTCAGTGATCGATTCAGTCTAAGAAGTTTGGATATGGAGTTCATTTATGAACTAAGGTCCCATCAGATATCCAGACATATTCTAAGACAGGTACTACTCAATTCGGGAGATGGCTTTCTCCGCGAACTTGAGATTAAGAGAGATACAGAAAGAAACTTCGAGGCGGATCCACTCACAGAGGCTATTTCTCGAACACAATAGTTTTACAAACGGGCTTTGTGAAACTGATTAGTAGAGGAGTTGGATGTTCGGTTTCACACGGGCTGTGAGTAGTCGACATCGCAATATTAGCCTTGAGTGCAAGTGGGAGATTGTTGGAGATAGTGCCCTTATAGTCAATTATTGGATCGCAGATACGTGATTGCAATGATTGCGGAGGACCTATCCCGGTAACACAGTCTTACTCGAGATGATAGTATGCTATCTGGTTTGCCTTTATCAGTCGTGTACATGTTCAGGTGACTGATTGCATGTTACACTTTGATAGAGCCCTTAGGATCTTGCTTTACTACCAACAGTATGATGGCGATCATATACGTGAGAGTTGGGTAGTTTATATGCATATCCTTAATTGCGGTCCCTAGTCGTGGGAGTTTCGAGACAGGGCATCGATACTCCGGAGTAGACTAGTGTGTACAGTCGAGACCCCGACGAGGGGCGGTGGCCGGTCTCACAAGCCACTGGTGTCAGTTGGATCACCTAAGATGTATACAGGTGTTCATTGGGTTATGAGTACACCGGACAGGACTCGCCGGGAATCTGCTAGTTCGTATTATATCTACCGTCAGATAGCAGTTCCCCGGTGACATGTGCAAAGGTTAGTT
This sequence comes from Agapanthus africanus, assembly GCA_030015575.1. NCBI lineage: Eukaryota > Viridiplantae > Streptophyta > Magnoliopsida > Asparagales > Amaryllidaceae > Agapanthus > Agapanthus africanus. The sequence continues at coordinate 300,891,548 of JASDDO010000022.1, read as the reverse complement.
CATCGTCCTGAGGTCGTCATTTGTCTCGTGTGAGTTCCCACTGTGCTTTGATTTCTACCCTACCACGGCTCAAAGGAGTCGTGCAAACATGTAGCTTTTGGGTACAGTCCCGAGCCATATGGAGGCACGTGAGCGGATCGGCAGGGGATTCGTCTCTCCCGGTATTGGGGGCGAGGTCGTGCTGTGTCTAGGAGAGCCATTACACAAATCCATGGCCATGGTAGGAGATTTACTGATAGGTACTCCAGTAGTATCTCAGGGTGTATTTGGGCTTCACTCCGACACGACTTATACTGCTATTGGGGGTCTGACGTTGCTAGCCCCCTAGGCAGATATGCGATACTCATTGACGAACGGACCGGACTGTATATACATTGTCACTGTTAGGCTCAGTAGGGTTTTCGGAGGAGTTCGCTCATCGGTCTCCCTTGAGTTCGCTCCTCGGCCACCCTTGAGGTCAGTCCATGGGCAGCCGTTACGCATAGCTAGTGCCGCTGACGGTTTGTGGTTAAACCCACTGCCAGGGTACTGACGAGTCATTAGAGTCCCCCACAGACAGTTTCCCAAGTTCGGGCGAAACGTTGTAGAGGCCGTATGGTTTTATGGCAGGGTTCGGAAAATGCACGTGCGTTTACGCACGTGTTATTTTTCGGGCAGATGATACTGGTCGGCTTTGGTTTAAGCCGGATCCGAGTATTATATTGAGTAGGTATAATATCTTTGTCTCAGTTGCATTTGTATTCGGTCGTAATACAAATGCGGGTATATTTATACAGTTTTGGGGTTATCCTGAAAGTCGTTTCAGGATCACTTTTGGAAGTTGCCAGTTTCCAGTTTTCTATCAGCCGTCTTTTAACATTCGGTTAAAGACGGATTTATCTTTTCTTCAGATATGAGTGAGTCATCATTCTAGAAGCTTCTAGAAGTGATGAAGTGGATAATGAGTCATCTTGACTTAAATGGTGCATTTATTAAATGGTGACTATGCTTAATGACTCATGCTTTGTTATTAAAGCCTTTTGTTTTCCTTAAGATATTTTCTTCTTGATCTTTTAAGTGAGAAGCTTTCTTAAGGTCACCACTTGCTCCTACACTCACCCTCCTCCTTCATATATGAATGGATGGCCTCCTCTCTCATTCACTCTCTCTCACTTGATGGTTTTCCACTTGAAAAGATTATGATAGTATTCGGGGTGTATGGAATTTTACAGTTCATTTCATTCCATCACCCGACTTCCACGGCAACTTCATTAACCGATCGTCCACGGATTTGGACGAAGTGAGACAAAGTCATCTACTCATTCTCTACATCATTCTTGGTCGTCTCTTTTAGCAAACTTGACGATCGAGTTGCCTCGAGTTAGAGGCGGGAGCCCGTTTAAAGAACCGATCATGTGGTGCCACCTCGACGGAGGAGATCGGAGATCGACGAGATCGGAGCAGCCGCAACGGAGTGTGGGATGATGGTTGAAGAACGAAGGACTCGGATCGTTCGGTACAATCTTCCTACACTCTTTACAGTATGTTAGTTTAGCAATAATGGAAGATCCGGGTTAAAGTATACGATAGCGCCAGTTAAAAAGTTTTTGTTCCGCATTTGGCGTCTGTAGACTGCCGGGGCGCTAGCGTAGACTTACAATCGGGGTCTCGACTGTATACACTAGTCTACTCTGGAGTATCGATGCCCTATCTCGAAACTCCCTCGACTAGGGACCTTTTAAGGATGTGCTTATAGACCCCAGCTCCCACGTATATGATCGCCCTCATATTGCTGGCAGTCGAGCAAGAATCCTAGGGGCTCTATCAACGCGCAATAGTGACATGTAAGGTCACCTGAAGCAGTACACGATGATAAAAATAAACTAGATAGCATACTATCATCTTGAGTAAGACTGTCCTACCGGTATAGGTCCTCCCTCAATCATTGCAATCACGTGCCTGTGATCCAATAATTGACTCTGAGGGCACTATCTCCAACAATCTCCCACTTGCACTCAAGGCTAATTATTGCGATGTCGCATACTCACAGCCCGTGTGATACCGAACACCCAACTCCTCTACTAATCAGTCTCACAAAACCAGTTTGCGAAACTAATGTGTTCGAGGAATATCCTCAGTGAGTGGATCCGCCTTGATGTTTCTTTCTATGTCTCTCTTTATCTCAAGTTCGGGGAGAAATCCATCTCCCGAAATGAGCAATACGTGTCTTAGAATATGTCTGGATATCTGATGGGGCCTAGCTCATAAATGAACTCCAAATCCATACTTCTTAGACTGTATCGTCAACTGAACTTAATCAGTATCCTGCGTCATGCCTCCCTCAGTATCCCTTTGGACCACCTGTCCAAAATACTTCCCCTCGTCATAAGGAAAACTATAACTCTGACAACCTCTCTGTCATCCATGTCACCTTGGAAGCCTGGAATGATAAATGTCTCCTAAAAGAGGCTGCTGTTATCATATCCCTAGAACATCCACTTATGTTCTAAAACTGCTTCCGTTCGTTTCTCCAGGATTGGATCAATATCAACATATTGCATCCACTGCAAAAAAACAACATCTGGTGTGGTGCTTGACATCTCATGATTGACTCAATTGCCTAAGAAAGTGATCTGCCAATCATGCACATCCCTCTCCACTTTAGTCTGTAAGACACCTTTAGAGAGGGTGACTCCATCACCTGCAGGTACACTACCGTGCCTGGAGTCGTCCATTCTAAAACACCTTCAGAATGCTGTCTAAGTACCCTGATTGGGAAACTACCCAAATCTAGATCTAAAACCATAAATCCAGTAACCAGAATGTCTTGATATAATATCCAAGTCCCATGTGGAGAAACTACTGTGTGACAACCAAAGTATAACCGATCGTAGTATAGGAACTTCACTTCCTACTCTGTGTATGTCATCCAAATACCAGGACATCACACCCTACTACTTTCTCAACAGATCTATCCCCTATTATGATGAAGTCAAACCTATGACTGTCACATCAGAAATAGATGATCTATCTCCGCTATATCTGCTTTAGTCCATAGATATAAGCTACTTTTCCACCAATGCTTCCGCTGCTCCCACTGACTACGACAACCCTCTGGCAGAGTCATATAGACGTACACTTCTAAAGCCAGTTTAGAACGGCGCTATACTCATCCTCCTGCCGGGTCTCACAGTCTGGAACAACAGCAATGGCAAGTCTGGGTAAACAAGAACCTCCCTGTCACCGTCCATGAGGCTACCGGAGTACCTCTCGGGTGCCTGAGGTTACCCACCACATCTGCGGAGTGGCCAATGGAATGTCAAACCAGATTGAATCTTTAGGTTCTTATCAAATTTTCAGTAATCGTTTGCGGTTCTGGAATCATTCCAGTTCTACCATACTCCCACTGCTGTTTTCTGAAAAAATCAATTTTACTTAAAACTGTGGCGAGTCTATAACAATATCACTATTGATCTTCCAGATGGTAGAAAGTCAACCCTCGTCATAGCCTGGGTCAACCCACAAACAGCTATTACAGAAACGTGCCTTGAGTTATTCAGAGTCTGGTTTTAAGCATAAGCCGGACAACTCCACGTACCTTAACATCGTTAAGATATGAACCGTTCTATATCCAATATAGAAACAGAGGCACTGATTTAATTGGAATCAGATTCAAATCTTGCAGCTATCTCCAGTGCATGTCAACTAAATGGAAAGAGGCCGATCAGCGTTACTCAACTTAGGAGTAGTTCCAATTATGAGTAACCTGTAAGAGAAGCAAGTTCTCTTGATCATTACTATCAACTGAATACCATACACAAGTATCTACATCTTTGATCACCTTGAAGAATCCCGATACTTGGAACACCTGGTTCTCTACTCTATTCTTATACTTATAACTTCTCAAAACTCAGACCTTGCATTTCTACGAAACACATGTCTAAGAACTAAAGAAGTCACAAGTAAGCAGAATATAGTACGAGTACCAACCCCTCTGTCCTAATGGACACTGGACAACATACAATACTCTGTATAAGTCCCCTGAGTTTAATAACTCAATCCCTGTATGTCGTAGGTTGAAAACTGTACTTATGGTTAAGAAGAATTACACCGCTGTTTAATGCTCCTTACCTAACCATCCACTGATATAGGTAAATGTCATGGACATAATTTCAATAAGGTATATCTCACTCTATAAAAATAGACGTACAGATATATCAATTTGAAATTGGTGCATAGCAACGGATATCCAAAACCAAATATTTGCCGTCCGGCAAACAACCCAGGTGATTTCCTCAAATATCACCAATTACAACGAATTCCGATATAATGAGGATGATCACCTAATTCCCAATAACTTATTCCCACTCATCATCTGTAAAACCATACAGATGTGAGAATCATACTTGGTAAATACATACCCTGGAGCAAGGGCTAATTGGGAAATCAGTTTTCTTTTAACAGTACACAGTGAAACTGAAACATTGAAATGTTTCGATGGGGTATCCTGGTATTCTTAGTAATGCCTCTTCCATTATCAGATTCACAACTGTAACCGTATATTTCTATGTCATCTCTCCACATCCCTTCATATGTCTTTAGTCATTACCTTCTGTACACCCTCTTAGGCTAAATGGTTTTCTTCCTTCCCTACCGTTCGGCACCAGCCTATGGTTTGGAAGAAGACTATCCAATAAGCATAATGGGTGTACTGTCCTAATCCTAGGATCACTCGCAACGCGAGAGAAGGTGAAGATAAAAGACAGCCGAATAAATCTTATTCTTATTTCTCCTGAACCAGAATCCATCCCCGAACTGGAACAAGTTCCTTTCGAGTTCGTATATAACCATACGATGGAGTATCCAAATAACTGTGGATCTTCTTAGTGATACGGAGTGTCCTGGAGAAATACAAAGGTGAAGTGGGAGTGGTAATGAAATACTTGGTTTGGTCGTGAATAGTAGTCGCAGTTTACTTTGCCCTCCTTCTAATCCCTTTACCTGTCTTAACTCAAAACCTTCTGTACACAACACTTAGGCTAATCGGCTTTCTTCATTCCCTACCGTTCTGCACCAGCCTAAGGTTTGGAAGAAGACTATCCAATAGGCGTAACGGGTGTACTATCTCCTAAACCAAGGAGTACTCACAACCTAAGAGAAGGTAAAAGGAAAAGACAACTGAATAGTCATATTCATTTCCTCCAGAACCGGAAACCATCCTCGAATAAATTTCTTCGAGTTCCTATATAACCATACGATGGTTTTGTCCAATAGAAGTGGACGTTCGTAGTAATATGGGGTGTCTTAGAGAAAAGGGTAAAAGTAGGAGTGGCAATGAGGTATGCAACTCTGACAATCCAAAAGCCAGTGTTTAAGAAGGTTCGGTTAATTTGGTCACGGAGTCATAGTCTAGGTCGGGTCATAGTCGCTGCCAAAGAGAGAGAGAAAAGAAACACTCAGTGTGCACTCTAACCTAGATCAGAATGGTTGTCACTTTATCTAATCAGGAAACCTCCCACTGTACCGTCAAATTCTCCTCCAAACCTGAAAGAAGAATTAGTCGGGATCACCCGAGGAGTAAACCAACTCATCAGTGGGAATCGGGATCCAACTATCATCGCATGATAATGTGATGGAATCCACTCACGTTATCACACTCCAGAAGGTATGCGCATATCTGGAAAGTTTCAGTTTCTTTAGAAACTCCCGATGTGAGTTTTTTCCCCATGCTATTATGACCTTGGCGTGAGGTCAAAATGTCATAAGTCACATGTCAAGTTCTACCCGTCATTGTCCAGGTTAATTTGAACCCACCCGTACATACCCTTGACGTAGGCCAAAATAGTAGTACGACTGTCCCAAACTAACGCATCTATCTATGCAACAGATAAATATCCGGTAGCTTCCAATCACTATGCCTTGGCGTAGGTCAAAATACATAGCTTGAATACTACCGAACATTTAACTGAAATGACGGAGGGCTACGAATGGTTTTTGGCGAAAAACCTTTAACGTAATGAACTTGATATCGTTGAAGGAACCGGATAGCTTTTATAAAAATATAGTGGCGAAAACCTTTGCTAAAGAGGTCACTCCCGGTGAAGGGATCTCGGCTCTTTCCCCGTAAAATGAGGTGCAGGATATTCCAACTGAATACCACGATGCAAAGCAAAATTAAATGACTATAGTGAAGCTATTTCCCTGACGCAAAATTCTGTCCAAGGGGTCACTCCCGGTGAAGGGATCTCGGCCCTTGCCTCGTCGACTGAGGTGCTGGATATTCATAACCGAATACCACTGTGCAAAACAAAAGAGAACGTCCTTGCAATAACAGCTTTTTGAAAAATGTTCCAACAACATCAGAATAAGTTTTTTTAGCTTGCATTGATCCGAATCAATGCAGTCCCATCAATTGATCACACTAATAAAGAATGAAAATAATGATGTACGTATATGCCATCTGCATTCGCCACTGGGTCCCGTCATCACCCGTTAGGTTACGTAACTAACGACAGAGCGGGGACTGGACTAGCGCGGATGCAAAACATAGTATATATATCAATATATAATATTCGCTCAAGGCGTGATAAAATGCAACATCACAGAAATGTAATAAGCATCACAGAACAATACAGATATCTGGGATCCCCGGGTTTCATAGAGCCGCTACTGAAACCCGACGTTCCCCTGGTCGTGTGGATAGCCTGTGCAATGAAATCCTAGACCCCTACGGGCGCGGCAAGTTACCCGCCAAAACCTGAAGCGAGGCAGCCCCTTCAGCAACGTGAATGGACCACCTAGCACTTCACGGAATCCGATAACTTGGGCACCCCTCCTTGGGTCAACCTGTACCCCCTACGAGTGCGGCGAATAGCCCGCCAATTCAAGAGTGAAGCCCCTTCCGTCTCAACGCCATGAGATGCGGGCCCATTGCCCTCTAGAACCCGGCTATCCGTGCACCCCACCGCGGGGTAATCCTAGTACAGAAAGTAAAATATACATACAACGGGTACATCGACCTCAGCCTGGTCGTACCCCAAAAGAATAATATACAAACAGGCAGTGACGGCAGTCCACATGTCGGACGCTCGCCCCGCAATATTAAATGTATATATAATACCAAAACTGTACTACCACTGCATCCAGGCTATCCCCACGACAAATCCGCAACATCACAGCACAACATAGAACATCAACGTGAATGTCACGTTCGCAAATCCATCTAAAAGGGTTATAGCAGTTAGACATGATTTACTGATCAAATGACATTCACGGTCGCAGATATAATGTAAATACTGTGAACTAACTTGTTTAAAATTTTCGATCGATCAAATTTACCGAAGTGGGCCCCAAGCACTACTGTAGCACTCAAAGAAAATCTGGCCCCAAAAAGAATATTCCCAAAACCCCATTTTCCCAGTCTAAGACCCACTGTAGAAATCTGGTACAGTGAAGAGATAATATGGCCGCAGAACCGCGGCCAGAGCATGGGTTTGGCCGCGGTTCCGTGGTGGAACAGTGAAAACATGCGACCAGATTTCTACAGAATTCTTAGAATTCCCTGCACGTATTTCTGCAATGTACTGAAAAAATTTTTTGAGCTAAAACAAAATCGACAGAAACTGATGCAATAGAAATTGTGGTTTTTTGGAAATTTGTTCAATCGAACTTGTAAACACGTTAGAGCAAGCCAGACTAGGTTAATGGTGTGGCTTTGATATCAGTGTAAGTGTACGGCGGCGCCCCGGCCGTCTGTACGAGGCCAAAATGCGGAAATGATGCTTTTCTTTACACTTTAAAACCGGCACCACCGCGCACTATAAACCCGGATCGGGCCATTAACCTACTCCTAGCTAACAAGAGAAGGGGTAGAGAGATATACCGAGCGATCCGTGTCCTCCGGTCTTCTCGTCGTCGTCCCGATCTCCCCGCGGAATCTCCGGTCTTCATCTCCTCGTCGGAAGGGCACCACATCGCCGGGTTCTTTTACGGGCTCCCACCTCTGGACCGAGGCAACTCGAGCACGAAGTTGGCGAGTCGACGTGTCCAAGAATACTGTAGATGAAGTGTTGAAGGATTTGTCCCATTGGGGTATGAAGTTGCCATTTGATGGAGGTGAAGAAAAATCAACTTTGGAGGAAAAAATGGAGCTATCATTTTCAAGCATAGAATGAGATGAAGAATGAATTCCTCTCTCCAAAAATCTCACCACCCACAATAGTGGCCGACCTCATCCTTGGAGTGTGTGAGAGAGAGTGGATCAATCATGTAAGAAAGAATGATGAGTGATGATGAGAGAATCAAATGATCACAACAAAAGTCACATCTTCAACAACCATCACAACTCAAAAGTCAAACAATGATGAATAAAATAAGTCAAGGGATGGTGCACAATCATGAAGCAACCATTTACAAAGACCACCCTCCACAATGTTCATTTGCACATTTGCAAATAAGCCCTCCTCCACCAATTTTCAGCCAAGGAAAGAAACAAAGGAAAATGGCCGAAACGGAAAGCAAACTGGCAACTTCAGAAAAACTATCCCGTAATAAATTACAGGAAAACCCCGCTACTGTATATACATACCCGCATTTGTATTCCGACCGAATATAAATGCAACGAGACAAAATCTACACTGTACAATACTAGGATCCGGCTTAAACCAAAGCCCGCTAGTATTATCCGTCCGATCATGATCCGTGCAATACCGCACGTATATGATCGAACTCTGCCATATCTCCATACGACCTCTACAGCGTTTCGCCCGAAACTTGAGAAACGGTCTGTGGGAGACTCTAAAGACTCGTCAATACTTTGGCTGTGGATTTAACCACTAGCACGTCTGAGGTATTAGCCATACGTAACGGGCAACCAGGTATTGACCAAAAGGGACGTCGATGAGCGAACTCATCCTGACACCCTACTGAGCCTGTCAGTGAAAATATCCGTACAGTCCGGTCCGTTCGTCTATGAGCATCGCATGGTAATCAGTCGAAAATACTACATCTTTAAACTGGCAATTTCTCTATCATCTGCACTCATCTAGAAGTGTTCGGCATTCATATAGCACATATTAGCAAAACAGTTGTAAAATATCAGATTGCATGTGTTAGACTTTAAAACCGGCATTATAAGGGAAATTGACTGTATTTCATAGCATCGCATCATTCTTGCATATCGCAACTTGTGTTTCGAAGTCTGTGCAGGAAATTACAGAAGATCGGTCAAATTTACAATACAAAGACTGTTAAAAAGACGCCAACTCAAGGATTTGGAATCTGGCAATGATCTAAAAAGCATTCAGAGATTCAACATATCATAAAGTAAATCTGAAGACAGAAGAAGCCATCACATGAAGTTTGAAGCCCTAAGGCAGCCAAGTGGCCGCGGAACCGCGGCCGGAGCCGCCTTGCGCCGCGGTTCCGCGGCGGCTATGCCACGTCAGCCCCTGTTCTTCAGCCCAGAACTCCTATCTCAGCTTCCACACTTCAGAAAGACACTACATTCTCCAGATTACTCCAGAACATTCTGCCAGATCAGCAAGCCTTGAGTTCTAAAACTAAACATTCTTAGCTTCCACAACAAGCTTCACCTAAACTACATTAAGGGCCTAGAACCTTCTCCCTAACCTCCTAGCTTAAGGTAGAAGCTAAACCCTAACTAACTACTTCTAGAAGCCTCTCCCTATAACAAACTTTTGGAGGGAAATTCAAAATTCAAATCCTAGACCTAGGGTTTGGGAAACCTATAAAAAGACCCTAGGCCTTTGTTGTTCATTAGTTGTTAAATCCTTGGCTAATCTTTGGTTGTTGAAAGCTAATCATTCTCTAGTTCTTCAATCCAACACCTACCACCTCCAAACCCTAACCCTAATCCAAATCAAGAACTCAAATTCAAGATCCTTTGAGTGCAAGCAAAGAAAGTCTTCAACGATCCTTTAGAAGCGAAGCCGGACTTCAACGGAGCACGAGATCCAAGCCGATCCACGACTCAAGGAGCCGAGCGACGCTAGATTCGACGATCAAAGTTCCTTCCTCTTGTAGTTCTTGAGAGTTGTAACTAATTGTTGATATAATAAAGGTGAAGATTCATTAAACTTGCTTACATTTCAATTTGAGCATTATGATTCGTATTCAATTCTTGAATGTATTCTTCGTGATGATGCTTGAATAAAACTCCGCTCGTGGAGGAATCGAAACGATTGTAGAATGATGATGTTGACGAATCTTTAAACGTTTTCTTAAGTCCTATAACAATTGTCAATTCTTGAAAATTGAATAATCGATGATCTAGATCGATGTGAAATGCATACTTGATTCTTTTCGCACGATCTAGAGATCAACGATCGACCATTCGATTTCCTAGAAGCTATCTAGTGAATGTGATTTATCGAAAGGACAAAGGATAGGATGAGGAACCCTAATTCTTCACGAGATCCTTGATCCTTGATGAATCTACATCGATTTAGCATCAATTTGTTAATGGATAAGAAATCGTAATTTCGAATCTTCTTCACATCTACGATCTAATCGCTTCCTACGAGCTTTACATCAAATCTTGAAACCTAAATTGATTAGATTTCTATCAATACTTGATTCTTGATGTTTATCGCTTTCTTGATTCTTGATTAGACTAGTTGATTCTTGAAATTCATCGATATAAATCTTGAATCGTTTTTGCTTTTCTTTTCTATTAAATAAGAACGAATCGCACAATCCCTGTGGACGATCCACACTTACTAACGCGCTACAATCCGACACCGTTATTGATTGCGGTCAAATATTTTTGGTTGTGATTTCATACAATTTTCTAAACACCGATACACCGGAAAACGAACAATCAAATGGCGCCGTTGCCGGGGATCATTTGGTTTACTTACACAATCGAGAAATTCATTCAATCAAATAGCGCCGTTGCCGGGGATAGTGCGCTAATTGTTCGTTTTGAAATTTGAGTTGAAAGATTTATTCCATTATAATTTTTAGATCAAAATTCGCGCAAACACTAATACGAGTTGTTGTGATTTGTTGCGAGGAAATCTGGAACTTGTGGAGTTGTGGAAATTTTTTTCTGAATATTCCAGAGAGCGAAGGGGAGAAACAGAAGCATTTTCCTAAAAATTTGTGCAGAGATCTGTTCATTAGACCGCGATTCCATGGTATTAGCAAGCTCCCGCGGCGGAACCACCGCATGCTGACATCATCCCTACACCAAAATTCCTCTGTAAACTCCTAACTTTCTTATCTCTTCCTAAATCTGCTCTAATTAACATTTTGCTGCAGGTTTCTTTGTAAAAAAATCGCAGCGCCGCAAAAAGCAAAATTAAATTGTGCGTGTTTTTGATTTTTGTGGTTGTTTGCATAATTAATACGGACATTAAGGGGCAAAGACCAAATCCAGATTAGGTGGGGAGTTCATTACCCTTCCTAAGCCCCAAAAATCGCAAAATTTGCATCCGCATTTACCCTCATTAACTAAAAGAAATCTAGAGATGACTCTAAGGACCGTCGCGCTCACTTAGAGACAAAGTGGCAGTGGAGGATTTATCCCGCGACTTGTCTTTTGGAAGTTAGGAGCGGTCTAGAGATTTGACCTAGGTGACCCCTAGAATTAGGGTTTTGTGTGTTGCATTTGTTGTGCTTCCATCATATTTTCAAAAATCCGTATCAATTTACAAAACAAACACCGCATTCATTCATTCATTTCCCCTAATTATAAGTCACGCTGCCACTTGTACTAACCCTTTTTACTGCAAGATAGGCTGGACACGGGATTCCAGTTCCCGTTTAGTCCGCGTACCCTTTATCGACTCCGAAGTCGGTGTTTCTCCATTTACTTCTTCTTTACCCACTACCACACCCACATCGATGGATCCATCCCCATCGAATTTCTTTAACACTAATCTGCCGCCGTCCGTTGGTGCGCAGAATCCACCCCGCATCTCTCTCCGAGAGAGGTGCTATCCTTTGCGAGGTCCTCTTTCGACCTGCTTATCCATTCCACCAGCCAACGGGGATAATTTTGAAATTAAACCCCAATACATCAACATTTTACCCAAATTCTACGGACTTGAGACTGAAGACGCTTAAGTTCTTATCACCAAATTTGAAAACGTATGCGCAATGATGGGTACATCACAACTTTCAGTGGATGTTATGCGTCTACGACTTCTTCCATTTACTTTGTACGATATAGCCGAGAAGTGGCTATATAACACTACCGCACACTCCATTACGATTTGGGAAGAATTCGTCGCGGCATTCCTTAAGAAATTTTACCCAATGCAAAACACAGCTCGAATCCGTAGCGAACTGAATCAATTTACCCAGCTTCCGACTGAACCATTTTCAAAATGCTTTGAACGTTTCAAGGATCTTTTGGTTCAATGTCCTCATCACGGCATCCCGAGATGGGAATTTTGCCGAATCATATATGAGGGCATTAACCCAAACACTAAACAGAACCTTGAAAACATGTGTCAAGGCACCTTTATGACCAAGGATGATGGGGAAGCTTGGAAATTTTTAGAAGAGTTTGCTGAAAAATCACTACAGTGGGAGAGTGGAACCCAATCATTGAATAGGGGTGGCGTACACCAAATTGATGTGTCCATAGGTGTTCGAGCTGAGATGGCAGCAATGCAAAAGAAGCTCGAGGCTATGGAACACAAATTTTCAGCTGGCTCCCTAAACCCAATGTCGCTCCCCAAAATTGTATGTGGATGCTGTTCTGATCCTTCTCACTTAACGGAAGAATGTCCATTAAACTCTCCGTTTCAAGGTCACGAGCATACCAATGCCGCATTTGAAAGACCTAGAAACGATCCATATTCTTCCACGTACCATCAGGGTTGGAGGAATCACCCGAATTTTGCTTGGAACCAACAACAACAATCTCAAAACACGGTTCCAAGCCAAAATAATTTCCAAAGGGCTCTTCCACCACAACAGCAACCACTTCAACTCACTCAGCACCCCTACCAGTCACAAAATTTCCAAAACCAGGTCAACACTCCTGCACCGTCTAATCCTATGCAGATGACCGGTTCTGACGAATTCTCTCAATTCACTCAAACCATGAAATCACTCTTGTCAAATTTCATAGAGGTTTCGGCTGAGGTTAGATCTTCCGTCAGTGAGATAAAGAAAAACTCAGCGTCCCAAGCTGAGAGTATCAGATCGATGGAACCTGAAATCGCACGACTTAAAGCCGAAATGAGTGCGAGAGAAAAAGGGAAACTTCCGTCTCAACCCCTACCGAATCCTGGGCATTACAATGTAAATGCCGTCACAACGTTCAGATCGGGAAGAGTGCTGAATAACCATGTCGGGGAAGGAATTGATGATATTGAAAATCCTATCAATAACACCCCGGCTGAGACCTTTCCTCACACACACACTTCTACTTCTGATCCTTGTTCTTCTACCCCACCGCCTTCTCGCGAGCCTATTCTCCATTTCCCACTAGGCTCGACACCTCAGTATAGCCCTTCTAGTTCTCCACAGACGGTCTCCACTCCTCTTTTGGGATCACGTCTACCCCCTCTTCCTTCTCCTATGATAGACCCGGCGCTTATTGCGAAAGCTCCTTACCCGAATCGGTTAAGGGGTAACAAAGCGAGTCCATATATGGAGAAAATTATGGAAATGTTCAAACAGGTTAACATCAACATCCCTCTCCTAGATGCGAATCAACAAGTCCCCGCTTATGCGAAAATTCTTAAGGACTTGTGCACTAGGAAGAGAAAGACTCAAGTGCCGAAGAAGGTTTTCATTTCTAATAATATTAGCACTGCTTTTATCCCCCAGCTACCAAAGAAACGTAAGGACCCAAGATGTCCTACGATATCGATTTCTATTGGGGGTAAAAACATAAATCGTGCTCTTTTAGACCTTGGCGCAAGTGTTAACCTACTTCCATATTCTGTCTATGAGCAGCTAGGGATTGGAGAGTTGAAACTTGCTCACTGCACTCTCCAAATGGCAGACCGTTCAATCACCAAACGAAGGGGTGAACTAGAGGATGTGTTGATAAAGGTCGGGGAATTTGTATTCCCTGTAGACTTCATTGTACTCGATACACAACCTGTAGCAAACCCCCGGGGCCAAATTCCGGTGATTCTGGGTCGACCTTTCCTTGCCACTTCCAACGCTGTTATTAATTGTAGAAATGGTTCAATGAACTTATCATTTGGAAATATGACCATTGAACTAAACATCTACAAAGTTGGAAGTCAGCCATCAGAACCCTCTGCTCATATTCTTGATATGTGCTCTGTCCACGAGATCGCTCCCGATAGTTGCGGAGTTGAGGAACTTTGCTTTACAGATCTCGACGACACTACCACATCACTGTTTGATCTTGCATATGATCTTAGTGAGGACACCATTTTCCACACTTGAGTCCGACACTCCTGACCTATCACCACTCGAGTCTGTATCTTTCACAGGCTATGAGCTTCTTTGCGACTCCAAAAATCACTCGATGATCCCACCTTCTATCATTTCTCCGCCCGCATTAGATCTCAAAATTTTACCTTCTCATCTTAAATATGCTTATTTAGGTGAGAAGGAGTCCTTACCGGTTATCATATCCGCTTCTCTAGCAACAGAGCAAGAGAATGCACTTTTATCGGTATTGAGATCTAATAGAGAGGCGTTTGGTTGGACTATGGCGGACATCAAAGGGATTAGTCCCTTGATTGTAGAACATCATATACATGTGATGGATGATGCCAGACCAACCCGAGAACCACAGAGACGGTTGAATCCCGTCATGAAGGAAGCGGTGATGAAAGAGATCGTCAAATGCCTTGATAATGGTATTATATACCCAATCTCCGATAGCCAATGGGTGAGTACTATACATGTCGTCCCTAAGAAATCCGGCATCACTTTTATTACCAATGAGGCAAATGAGTTGATTCAGACACGCGCCCAAACTGGGTGGCGTGTATGTATTGATTACAGAAAACTCATTGCTGCCACGAGGAAAGACCACTTTCCTCTACCTTTCATTGATCAAATGCTGGAACGCTTAGCGGGACGAGAGTATTATTGCTTTATGGACGGATACTCAGGCTATAATCAGGTCCCCATTGCTAAAAAGGATCAAGATAAAACCACTTTTACTGGTCCTTTTGGTACCTTTGCTTATAGACGCATGCCCTTTGGGTTATGCAATGCTTCCGCTACCTTTCAGCGGTGTATGATGAGGATATTCTCTGACATGGTAGAGAATTTTCTGGAGATCTTTATGGACGATTTCTCGATTTTTGGAGACTCCTTTTCTGATTGCCTATCGAATCTTGACGCAGTTCTTACTCGTTGCAAAGAGAAGAACTTAACCTTGAATTGAGAAAAATGCCATTTCATGGTCCAAGGGGGAATTGTGCTTGGACATGTAATTTCAAAGAAAGGCATTGAGGTTGACAGAGCTAAGATAGATGTCATTCAAAACCTTCCTCATCCCAAAAGCGTCAAGGACATTCGATCTTTTCTTGTCCATGCGGGCTTTTATAGGAGATTCATTAAGGATTTTAGCAAAATTGCTAGACCTTTAACTCTTCTCCTGGCCAAGGATACGACCTTCCACTTTGACTCGGATTGTGAGGCTGCTTTCGACTCACTTAAACACTCTCTCACTACAGCCCCCGTTCTATCGTCTCCAAATTGGGACTACCCCTTTGAGCTGATGTGTGATGCATCCAATTTTGCAGTAGGTGCAGTCTTAGGACAGCATATTGAAAAGATGCCACACGTGATCTACTATGCGAGTAAGACCCTGAATGATGCTCAAATAAACTATACAACTACCGAAAAAGAACTTTTGGCGGTTGTATTCGCATTAGAAAAATTCTGGCCTTACTTGATTGGCTCACCTATAGTGGTGTACACTGACCATTCCGTCTTAAAACATCTTCTAGCGAAGAAAGATGCAAAAGGTAGGCTAATACGTTAGATCCTTCTATTACAAGAATTTGATCTTGTTATCAAAGATAAGAAAGGATGTGAAAACGTAGTAGCCGACCATCTTTCACGCATCTCTTCTTCCCCTGTGACCCTGCTGATCAATGATTCGTTTCCGGACGAACAACTCTTGAGCGTATCCAATGAACCTTGGTTCAGGGATATTATGAACTATCTTGTCACGGGACTTATACCCAGCGATTGGTCAAAACAGGACAAATACCGTTTTCTATCCCAAGTAAAACACTTTTACTGGGATGATCCATATCTGTTTAAATATTGTCCTGATCAGATCATTCGCCGGTGTGTCCTGAAAGAAGAGTTCAAGAGTGTTCTTTCTTTTTGTCATGATCAGGCCTGTGGGGGTCACTTTGGTCCTAAAAAGACGGCGGAGAAGGTTTTGCAGTGCGGATTTTATTGGCCGACCTTGTTCAAGGACGCATTTGAGCATTGCAAAACCTGTACACAATGTCAGTACACGGGTAGAATTTCCCAGAGAAATGAAATGCCTCAGCAACCCATTCTAGTGGTTGAAATTTTCGATGTTTGGGGCATTGACTTTATGGGTCCCTTTCCCAACTCCTTTGGGAATTTGTACATACTGCTGGCGGTTGATTATGTCTCAAAGTGGGTTGAAGCCATTCCATGTCGCACTAATGACAAGAAAGTTTTCATTAAGTTCTTAAAAGAGAATATCTTTTCGCGATTTGGACACCCACGCGCTATCATTAGCGATAATACACATTTCTGTAACAGGTCTTTCGAGACTTTGATGCGGAAATACGCAATCAACCACAGACTTTCTACAGCCTATCATCCCCAAACGAGTGGGCAGGCTGAGATTTCAAATAGATAGATCAAACAAATCCTGGAGAAGACTGTTGCTAAGAATAGAAAAGACTGGTCGACTAAACTGACGGATGCTCTTTGGGCATTCCGAACTGCATTTAAAACCGACCTAGGAATGTCTCCATATAGGATAGTGTTTGGGAAGGCATGTCACATACCTGTCGAGATTGAGCATAAAGCATTATGGGCTATTAAGGAAATCAACTTTGACCTAAACCAAGCCTGCAACTTTCGGAAGCTGCAACTAAATGAGCTAAGCGAACTCCGCGATGAAGCTTATGATAACGCTGTAATCGTAAAGAATAGGACCAAGGTTTTTCACGATAAAAACATTTTGAAGAAAACATTTTCACCAGGTCAACAAGTCCTTCTTTATGATTCACGACTACTCCTTCACGCGGGTAAGCTTCGATCTCGATGGAAGGGACCTTTTGTTGTGCGGTCTGTATACCCGCACGGGGCAGTAGAAGTAGAAAATGTTAAAAACGGCACATTTTTCAAAGTGAATGGACATAGACTAAAGCCGTATTTTTCCACTGACCCCACGGAGGAGCTCCTGTTCTTACAGGAGACATTTTATCTTGATTAAAATTCCTCCGTCTCACCCTATGTCATGCATATCATTGCATCATCTTTTTGAATGGAGGTGAGTGAAAAGAGTAAGTTTGAGGGAGGACCTTCACTTAAATATTTTGCCTCCACTAATAAATTCCTCCCAGACTTACAGGTTTTGTAGATATAGCGGTTGGCAACAGTGAGGACACTGTTGAAAAAAAGTTTGGGGGAGGTTTGTGCTTATTTTTGCATCATTTGCATATCATTTGACATTTCTTTTTAAAACCTATAAAAATTGAAAAATTTTCAAAACCAATAAAAATTTAAAATTTTCAAAATATAAAAATATTTTAATATTTAAACATATTTTTGTACATAAATAAGATAATAAAAGATTAGATAGTGAAAAATTACATCCATGAGATTAGAATAATTTAAGAAAACCAAGAAAATTAGAAGTTTTCTTATACGAACTAGTAATAAGTAGTTATGAGCCGTTGTCCCAAGGGTTAGTAAGATGAAGGAAGTCACTAATCTGAGGATAAAAATAAGTCTGAAAAATAGTTTCTATTCTGAAAGCCAAACATTTTGAGCGTTGATACCCTGCTATTCGCACTTACATACGTCTTGAAACCCGGGACAGTAGAGGATACCTTGAAATTCTCTTGTCTTAAAGCCAAAAGTATGAAGGAAATAAAAAATAAAGAAAATATAAAGTGGTGAGAAAAATGAACACTGGTTTTGTTATCGCCAAGGCAGCAATAAAAAAATATAGCGAGGGTGCCTCTTCACCTAGTGCCCTAAGGCCAACTGGTCTGGGAGTCACTGCTAAGCCTTAGGTGGTGCAAGACGAGGAAAAACACCAAATAAGCAAGCACATGAGTAATCGGTCGGTTAGTACCTCAAGAAGTATTAACGGTCGCATGAAAGTGTGTGAGCAATCTCATCTAAATATTCATTAAGTAAAAAGTACTGAGGCTGATGGGCAAGAGTATGATAGCTTGAATTGAATTCTCCGGGTGTAGGGATGTCTTTACACACACGCAGGGTTATATGATCGATGTTTGGAAGAAAGATAGGAATGAAGAATAAGACGATGTTTTATTGAGGGAGGACGTGATTTCTGACATCTTTTCTTGACTATTAAGATAGGGCTCATGACAACCGAAAAGCTAGCTTAGTTGGAAACCCTAATTTTCAAGGATTTTCTTTTACAATTCTTGTCTTTAAATGTAATATTCATGATCTTTCTTTTATTATTGGATTTTGTGGGTGCAATCCGCTGAAAACCCTCAGGAGATAACACTCCTCCTACCAGGGACACCTAGAGGTTTAAAGGCTTGTTGCACGTGCTCAGTGCAATCGTGTTGCCTACGAAAGTGTGCAAGTTAGTTTTTTCTCTTTCTTTATTTTCTCCATCTCTTTTTAATAAAACAGTTCGCTCGAGACAATCGAAAATAAGTTTGGGGGAATTTGATTGTTCAGTTGATAAAACTGCATATTTGTATTACATTTTTCCTACCATTTTCATATTAAAAAAGGACTTTATTATAATATATTATACATATGGGGGTTTATGTGTAAAAACACCATTTTCCATGTGTTAATATATTTTAATTAGTATTTGGTAAGAAAATGTATGCAAATAAATCCATTGACCAAATCCTAGTAGAAATAAGTCTACTAAATATTATTTGAGATTATGGTGCAGAATTTTCCAAGTTGTTATGCAGAATATATCAAAGAAATCAAGCTGTTGAAGAAGACTTGCCTAATTAAGAATCAAAACTTGGAGACCAAGTCTGGAAGCAACCGAGAGAAGATTTCTGAAATCTGAAGGTGCCTAGGATTGCCACATGTCAAAAGATGCAAGCCCAAAAATTTCAGTCACGAGATCTCGACCATCAAGCGCGGATCCGCGGCCAAACCCCCTTGGGCTGCGGATCCGCCGCACTTATACGGAATTGGGAGTCAAGATTTTTTGGCATAAATCTGTGCTGAATTTTACCAAGTTTCCAACTAAAAGATTCTGGCTTTGCACTATAAAAGAGCACCGAGAGCCTCTTGGAAAAGTTATCAAGCCGACGAGATCACGAAGCCCCAGACGCTCACGCATCCAGGCTGATCATCAACTGTTCGTCTACCTCCTTGGAAGAGATCGAGAAGCAAACTAGTCTTTGTAATCATTTTCTAAGGAAAAAAGTGTAGATTGTTCAAGTTGATTAATAAAGGTAGTTGTTTTATTTAATTATTTTTGCATTTTACATTATGTTTTCCCTCTCTTTCTTTTCATCTTCTTCTCCCAACATGCGCGAGTAATTCTCCGCTTGTTAGGGTTCGTAGGATTACGGTAGGCTAATGGACGATGAAAATAACTAAACCCTTTTTAAGTCCTATAAAGTTTAGGAACTTTATCAAAAGAATCATTAACATCCTAATCGGGCGCGCTAGCAATTCTTTGCTAGTTCCGACCGCGATTAGAGATTAGATTAATGATTATTTTGGTAAAGGCTAGATATGAACGGAGTTCCGTGTCGAGATAAGGGTTAAGAGTGGGATTCCTTTTCCCTTCAGAAACCCTAATCTACACGCATCACCGTCATTCTAGTTCTAAATCTATTAATGGATAAAAAGGGTAACTTTTAATTAATCGTCCATAACTACTAAATCCTAACGAACCCTACAAGCCCTCTTATTATATTATCTACATCTTTAAAATAATCTAGATCTATAATTTACATTCTTGCTTAAACATAGATCTAGAAACCATTCTATAAAATTCTTATTCCCTCCTCTCTTTCTCAACACATCTAAAGTAAAAGTAAAAGGTTCCACGTTTCCTAGAGGACGACCCGTACTCATCTCGGTCTAGCTACGTGCGACACCGTTATTGATTGCGGTTAAACTACAAAACACACTTTTTCGTATCAATCAAATGGCGCCGTTGCCGGGGAAACGTGCGTAATTTTTTATTTTTACTATTTGTGTTGAATTCTTAGACGAGTCATATCATTATTAAAACAAAACTGTAAATTGTATATTTAACAATTATTGTGTGAATTTTTGCGAGGAAATCTGGAGTCACGGACTTGAGGAAACAGAAGATCTAGGGTTGACACTTCTCTGGTAAGATTCTAACTCCCTTCTCTCTCCTCTAAAATCCAATAAAATCTATTTTCTGCAGGATTCTTTGCAAAATATCGCCGCTCAAAAATCTTTTTGCAAAGTTTTGTTTTTCGGTTTGTTTTTGCATATTTTAATACGGATCTTTTAGGGGCAAGGACCAAATCAAGATTATGTGGGGATTTCATCACCCTTCCTAAGCCCCACAAATCACAAACCAAGCATATAGATCAACCCTTCATTAATTTAAAAAATATCTAGACCAGACTCTAAGGACTGTCGCGCTCAATAAGGACAGAGGAAGGTCGTGGGTAATCTATCGTTTATCCGCATTATTTTTGTAATGCCTAGGCAAGTGTGTCGAAGGCTAGTGGTTTTTAATTAGGCCCACGACGTGGTTCCTTCCCACTTACCTGGCACTTACCTGGCTACAAGGGTAGTACGGAGGCGGTAGAGGATTTATCCTGCGGCTTGTTCTTTGGAAGTCTAGGAGCGGTCTAGAGACTGGACCTAGATAACCATAGTTCTAAGGTTGTGCATTTTTTGTGATTTGTCTAAATCCGTCTTTTTTTAAAAACAAACCAATTACTTTCTCTCCTTTTTACCCCTTCCCCCTTCTTCTCTTCTTATAATGGGTGACCTAAACAGAAGAACACTTGCCGAGCTTTGCTGTCCACAACCAGATATCTCTTGTTTTCGAAATCCCTTCGGTATATCGTCCGGCTCTTCCATGTCCTTAAGAGATCATATAGAACAAGCAGGAAGAAACAGTTGGCTACCTCAGTCTAGGTCTTATCAACCGTATCCTAATCCTACACCTGTTTCAGTTCATACCCAGAGTGAGGAAGCCCCTAGACGAATGTCCATTGCTGAGCACATAGCTAGGTCTAGAGGCCAAAGTTTCAACCCGGACCAATATCAACCATCACCACCACTGTCCGGAGAAGAGTTTGATATGCGGTTTGTATATAGCCAACCAACCAACCCATATCAATATTCTTCTTATCATAATATTGATCCTACTCCTACCCAAGTTCAGCAACCATTCTGTTCCTATCAATCCAATCCGACTTTTCCACCTACTCTAGACAGTTCTTCTAATCAGTCATTTGGGAGTTTTAATTATCCACAGGAATTTCAATCTTATACTGAAATCCCTTATCAACCCAAGACTAGTCTGGAGCAGACATTAGAAAAATATATGGAACTGACGAATCAAATTATGAAGGATTTGCGTAGTAAGACAGAACTGTACACCCTTCCTAATCAAACCTCCCCTTTCCAAACTGAAATCCACAATTCCAGTTTCATAGATTCATCAAGTACACCAAATAGAATGACTGATAAGTTGTGTGACTTTGTAGTGTTTGATTTACCCGACTGTGAAGGGTCCATTTCAAGTGAAACCATACCCAACCCTTGTGATCTCTACACCTCTACTCTTGAACCAAAATTGATTGAAAACCATACTTTTGATGAGGCGTTTGAGAATTTTAACCTTCACTTGAATGAAGTGATTGACATTGAGGATATATTGATTGATGAACCCGAAATTTTGGATGATTTTGTCCCACCAATTCATCAAATCCTTTCACTTCCTTGTGGTCATCATCTTGAGCCTTTAATTCTTCCCGAACCCCAAATATGTCTTGAAGTTGATGATAATGATATACCCGAAGATCAGACCGAAATACAGCCTCCATCTTCCACATCTGGTTCAGCAACACTCGACACACCAATTTGTTTACCCATTTCACCTTCTACTTTCTCCGGCTCTTCTTCTGTTTCTATAGTTTCAGTGAGTTTTGATGAATCACAATCCGTTAATTCAAGTTCAATAATACCAGAAATTCAACTTGATATTTTTGAAAATGAGGTATATCAGTTTTTCGAGTCCTCTACCTCAATAATTTTTGAATCAAGTAGGATAAATTCTGGTACAAAACTCTTTGACAGCAAAATGTTCAATCACACCATTGATAAAAGTTTTGAAGAACTTTTTGCTGAAGAACTTGACTTTTTAAACAATACGGATTTTGTGATTGATCAATCTCCACTTATAGAGGTTGAACCGTCCCCATTCTTTCTTCCTAATCATTCACATTCATCCTCATTCTTTCTTTTCTCTAATTTCAAACCCTTTCCAGACCACCTCTTATACCTTCCCCACTTTTTCTTGCCTCGATACAACACATTCTTCCACCAACCTATACGATATACTGATAAAATCTTTGAATGGTTGGTGTTAACTTTTGGTCATTGTAAAGTTTTATTTTGATCAAAACACTCACCCCCTCTTAAAATGCTTCGTATTGTCTAACTCATGTTTGAGGGGGGTATATTTTTGGCTCTTGAACATAACTTTTGTCCTCAAATTTGTGAGGCAAAAATAAGTTTGGGGGAGGATTTTCACTTTCATATATTCTTGCCCCCATTAATAATTTCCTCCCAAGTCTACAGGTTTTTGAGCTTAACGGATGACATCAGTGAGGACACTGCTGTAAACAGGTTTGGGGGAGGTTTGTGCTTATTTACACATCAATTTGCATCATACTTTGCATAAGCACAACATTTTCAAAAATTTAAAAAAAAATTTATAACAAAAGAATAGAAAGTGAAAAATTACATCCAAAAGATAGGAATAGTTTAAGAAAACCAAGAAAATTAGAAGTTTTCTTAAACGAACTAGTAATAAGTAGTTATGAGCCGTTGTCCCAAGGGTTAGTAAGATGGAGGAAGTCACTAATCTGAGGATAAAAATAAGTCTGAAAAATAGTTTCTATTCTGGAAGCCAAACATTTGAATGTTGATACCCTACTACATGCACATACACACGTCTTGAAACTCGGGATAGTAGAGGATACCTTGAAATGCTCTTGTCTAAAAGCCAAAGTATGAAGAAAATGAAAAAAAAAATAAATGAAGAAAATATAAAAATGGTGAAAAGAAAAAAAATGAACACTGGTTTTGTTATCGCCAAGGCAGCAATAAAAAAATATAGCGAGGGTGCCTCTTCACCTAGTGCCCTAAGGCCAACTGGTCTGGGAGTCACTGCTAAGCCTTAGGTGGTGCAAGACGAGGAAAATATTATCACCTAATCAGCAAGCACATAAGTAATCGGTCGGTTAGTACCTCAAGAAGTATTAACGGTCGCATGAAAATGTGTGAGCGAATCTTAATATTCATCAAATTAAAAAGTACTAAGGTAGATGGACAAGAGTATGATAGCTTGAATTGAATTCTCCGAGTGTAGGGATGTCCATGTCACACACGTGGGGTTATATGATCAATGTTTGGATGAAAGGTAGGAATGAAGAATAAAGACGATATTTTATTGAGGGATGATGTGATTTCTAACATTTTTTCATGACTATTAATATAGGGCTCATGACAACTGAAAATCTAGTATAGTTGGAAACTCTTATTTTCAAAGTCTTTCTTTTATGGTTCTTATCTTTATATGTAAATTTCACCATCTTTCTTTTGTTATTGGATTTTGTGGGTGTAATCCGCTGAAAACCCTCAGGAGACAACACTCCTCCTACTAGGGACACCTAGAGGTTTAACGGCTTGTTGCACATGCTCAGTGCAATCGTGTCTGCCTACGAAAGTGTGCTTAGTTTTCTCCTTTCTTTTTCTCCTCTTAAATAAACTAGTTTGCTCGGGACGATCAAAGATAAGTTTGGGGGTATTTGTTCAGTTGATAAAACTGCACATTTGTATTACATTTTTCCTACCATTTTCATATTAAAAAAGGACTTTATTATAATATATTATACATATGGGGGTTTATGTGTAAAAACACCATTTTCCATGTGTTAATATATTTTAATTAGTATTTGGTAAGAAAATGTATGCAAATAAATCCATTGACCAAATCCTAGTAGAAATAAGTCTACTAAATATTATTTGAGATTATGGTGCAGAATTTTCCAAGTTGTTATGCAGAATATATCAAAGAAATCAAGCTGTTGAAGAAGACTTGCCTAATTAAGAATCAAAACTTGGAGACCAAGTCTGGAAGCAACCGAGAGAAGATTTCTGAAATTTGAAGGTGCCTAGGATTGCCACATGTCAAAAGATGCAAGCCCAAAAATTTCAGTCACGAGATCTCGACCATCAAGTGCGGATCCGCGGCTAAACCCCCCTTGGGCCGCGGATCCGCCGCACTTATACGGAATTGGGAGTCAAGATTTTTTGGCATAAATCTCTGCTGAATTTTACCAAGTTTCCAACTAAAAGATTCTGGCTTTGCACTATAAAAGTGCACCGAGAGCCTCTTGGAAAAGTTATCAAGCCGACGAGATCACGAAGCCCCAGACGCTCACGCATCCAGGCTGATCATCAACTGTTCGTCTACCTCCTTGGAAGAGATCGAGAAGCAAACTAGTCTTTGTAATCATTTTCTAAGGAATAAAGTGTAGATTGTTCAAGTTGATTAATAAAGGTAGTTGTTTTATTTAATTCTTTTTGCATTTTACATTATGTTTTCCCTCTCTTTCTTTTCATCTTCTTCTCCCAACATGCGCGAGTAATTCTCCGCTTGTTAGGGTTCGTAGGATTTGGGTAGGCTAATGGACGATGAAAATAACTAAACCCTTTTTAAGTCCTATAAAGTTTAGGAACTTTATCAAAAGAATCATTAACATCCTAATCGGGCGCGCTAGCAATTCTTTGCTAGTTCCGACCGCGATTAGAGATTAAATTAATGATTATTTTGGTAAAGGCTAGATATGAACGGAGTTCCGTGTCGAGATAAGGGTTAAGAGTGGGATTCCTTTTCCCTCCAGAAACCCTAATCTACATGCATCACCGTCATTCTAGTTCTAAATCTATTAATGGATAAAAAGGGTAACTTTTAATTAATCGTCCATAACTACTAAATCCTAACGAACCCTACAAGCCCTCTTATTATATTATTTAAATCTTTAAAATAATCTAGATCTATATTTTACATTCTTGCTTAAACATAGATCTAGAAACCATTATATAAAATTCTTATTCCCTCCTCTCTTTCTCAACACATCTAAAGTAAAAGTAAAAGGTTCCACGTTTCCCAGAGGACGACCCGTACTCATCTCGATCTAGCTACGTGCGACACCGTTATTGATTGCAGTTAAACTACAAAAACACTCTTTTTCTAACAATCATTGATCAGTCGAAAATACTGCATCTTTAAACCGGCAATTTCCCTATCATTTGCACTCATCTAGAAGTGTTCGGCATTCATATAGCACATATTAGCAAAACAGTCGTAAAATATTAGATTGCATGTGTTAGACTTTAAAACCGGCACTATAAGGGAAATTGACTATATTTCATAGCATCGCATCATCCTTGCATATCGCAACTTGTGTTTCGAAGTCTGTGCAGGAAATTACAGAAGATCGGTCAAATTTACAAAACAAAGACTGTTAAAAAGACGCCAACTCAAGGATTTGGAATCTGGCAATGATCTAAAAAGCATTCAGAGATTCAACATATCATAAAGTACATCTGAAGTCAGAAGAAGCCATCACATGAAGTTTGAAGCCCTACGGCAGCCAAGTGGCCGCGGAACCGCGGTCGGAGCCGCCTTGCGCCGCGGTTCTGTGGCGGCTATGCCACGTCAGCCCCTGTTCTTCAGCCCAGAACTCCTATCTCAGCTTCCACACTTCAGAAAGACACTACATTCTCCAGATTACTCCAGAACATTCTGCCAGATCAGCAAGCCTTGAGTTCTAAAACTAAACATTCTTAGCTTCCACAACAAGCTTCACCTAAACTACATTAAGGGCCTAGAACCTTCTCCCTAACCTCCTAGCTTAAGGTAGAAGCTAAACCCTAACTAACTACTTCTAGAAGCCTCTCCCTATAACAAACTTTTGGAGGGAAATTCAAAATTCAAATCCTAGACCTAGGGTTTGGGAAACCTATAAAAAGACCCTAGGCCTCTGTTGTTCATTAGTTGTTAAATCCTTGGCTAATCTTTGGTTTTTGAAAGCTAATCATTCTCTAGTTTTTCAACCCAACACCTACCACCTCCAAACCCTAACCCTAATCCAAATCAAGAACTCAAATTCAAGATCCTTTGAGTGCAAGCAAAGAAAGTCTTTAACGATCCTTTAGAAGCGAAGCCGGACTTCAACAGAGCATGAGATCCAAGCCGATCCACGACTCAAGGAGCCGAGCGACGCTAGATTCGACGATCAAAGTTCCTTCCTCTTGTAGTTCTTGAGAGTTGTAACTAATTGTTGATATAATAAAGGTGAAGATTCTTTAAACTTGCTTACATTTCAATTTGAGCATTATGATTCGTATTCAATTCTTGAATCTATTCTTCGTGATGATGCTTGAATAAAACTCCGCTCGTGGAGGAATCAAAACGATTGTAGAATGATGATGTTGACGAATCTTTAAACGTTTTCTTAAGTCCTATAACAATTGTCAATTCTTGAAAATTGAATGATCGATGATCTAGATCGATGTGAAATGCATTCTTGATTCTTTTCGCACGATCTAGAGATCAACGATCGACCATTCGATTTCCTAGAAGTTATCTAGTGAATGTGATTCATCGAAAGGACAAAGGATAGGATGAGGAACCCTAATTCTTCGCAAGATCCTTGATCCTCGATGAATCTACATCGATTTAGCATCAATTTGTTAATGGATAAGAAATCGTAATTTCGAATCTTCTTCACATCTACGATCTAATCGATTCCTACGAGCTTTACTTCAAATATTGAAACCTAAATTGATTGGATTTCTATCAATACTTGATTCTTGATGTTTATCGCTTTCTTGATTCTTGATTAGACTAGTTGATTCTTGAAATTCATCGATATAAATCTTGAATCGTTTTTGCTTTTCTTTTCTATTAAATTTTTGATTCAAACAAAACAAAATAAGAATGAATTGCACAATCCCTGTGGACGATCCGCACTTACTAACGCGCTACAATCCGACACCGTTATTGATTGCGGTCAAATATTTTTGGTTGTGATTTCATACAATTTTGTAAACACCGACACACCGGAAAATGAACAATCACATGGCGGGCCTAGGGGGTTGGTAAAAGTCAGACCCACAAAAGCGGTACAAGTTGTGTCGGAGAGTAGCCCAGAACACCCTGAGATACTACTGGAATACCTACCAGTAAATCTCCTGCCTTGGCCAAGGACTTCGTGTAATGGCTCTCCTAGACGCAGCGTGACCTCACCCCCAATACCGGGAGAGAAGAACCCTTGCAGATCCGCTCACTGCCTCCATGTGGCTCGGGACTGTACCCAACTAAAACCTGTTTGCACGTCTCCTTTGAGCGTGGTAGGGTAATAATCAAAGTACAGTAGGAACTCACACTAGACAAATGACGATCTCAGGTCGATGAACTAACCTGTACACATGTCACCAGGAAACTGCTATCTGACGTCAGGTATAAGACCAACTAGCATGTTCCCGGCGAGTCCTGTCCGGTGTACTCATAACCCAATGAGCACCTGTATACATCTTAGGTGAACCAACTGACACCAGTGGATTGTGAGACCGGCCACCGCCCCTCGTCGGGGTCTCGACTGTATACACTAGTCTACTCTGGAGTATCGATGCCCTGTCTCGAAACTCCCTCGACTAGGGACCTTTTAAGAATGTGCTTATAGACTCCAGCTCCCACGTATATGATCGCCCTGATACTGCTGGCAGTCAAGCAAGAATCCTAGGGGCTCTATCAACGCGCAATAGTGACCTGTAAGGTCACCTGAAGCAGTACGCGATGATAAAGATAAACCAGATAGCATACTATCCTCTTGAGTAAGACCGTCCTACCGGTATAGGTCCTCCCTCAATCATTGCAATTACGTGCTTGTGATCCAATAATTGACTCTGAGGGCACTATCTCCAACATGCCAATGTGTGGCCTATAACCTTTCGAGAAACTACTGATAACACTTATCGGTAAATCTCATCAGCCATGTCCGGGGACTTGCTGTTATAGCCAATCGAGCATAGCACAATATCAACTCCCAATAGCGGGAGAGACGAAACCTCTCCTATTGCTCACTGTTTTCATGTGACTTGGGACTGTACCCAAAAACCACAAGTTTGCACAACTCGGTAGAGCCGTGGCAGGGTGGAAATCAAAGCATAGTGGGAACCACACAAGACACTATGACGATATAGGGTCTACAGACAAACCTGTATAAGTGTCACCAGAGAACTGCTATTTGATAATCGGTATGGTACCATCTAGGAGTTCTCCACAAGTCATGTTCGGTATACTCATTCTCCAATGAGCACCTGTGTACCATCTTTGATGTCAAACACTAATGGTTGTAGGATCAACCATCTCCCCATACAGAATCAAGAAACGTACACACTGTAAGTCGATGTACTTCACCCCAGAACTTGTGGCGAGGCGGAATTTTCGAAAACGATCATGTTTAAAGAACGAACATCGACTAACCGCTTGAATCGAAGCTAAACTACAAATAACCGAACACAAAGTGTTTCATAACTATTGTGTTTAGGGATTATACCTAATGAAACCAGTCCTTCGTCTTTACGATCTCCTTGTTCTCCTTGGCCTTCTCTAGGTAGTAGGCAATCCACCCGAGAGCAAAACTCCAAACTAAACCTCTAACTTGAGGTAACTAATCTTCTTGGATTGCTAATCAAAGAAGATAGAATGAAATAGATTGATGGTTATGGATTGATTAGTCTTTCTAATCCTTTGATCTCAACTCATGAGGTGTAAGGATTAGGGTTTGAAGATGAGAGCTTGAGGAGAGAGAAGATGAGAGTAAATTATGAGATAAGATTGTGAGTATCATAACATATTATGAAGCATTCTCATTAAAGAATAAATGAATAAATGTGATGAATAAGCATGCTTCATAAATGTTAAGTGGTGATTCATTAAGCATGAGTCATTAATCATTTATGGTGCAATAATTACAATGATGAATCACTCTCATGACTCACAAATCTTATCCAAAGTATATGCCATCTAAACCTCCTTAGTCATCACTTCTAGAAGCTTCTCGCATAATTACGAGAACGCCCCTCCAATCCGCAAAAATACGGAAAAACTTTAGATTGTAAAAATCCAATAACCGGATACCAGTAACTGGCTTAAACCAAAGCCGACTGGTAAAAACTGTCCAAACGACGTAAGTGTGTAAACACACATACGCGTCCGAACCCTTGTCGTAAAACCATACGACCTCTATATCGTTTCGCCTGGAGTAGGAAACTCTCTGTATGGGACTCTAGAGACTCGACTACTACGCTGGCAGTGGGTTTAACCACAGACCGCAAGCGGCACTAGCTGTACGTAACGGTCCCCAGGTAGTTGTCGATAAGAAGGCCGATGAGGAAACCTATCCGAACTCCTACTGAGTCTGATGTGACAATCTCCATACAGTCCGGTCCGTTCGTCCAAGACTATCGCATATCGGGCCTAGGGGGCGGCAAGCGTCAGTCCCCTAATAGCGGTATAAGTCGTGTCGGAGGGAAGCCCATTACACCCTGAGAAACTACTGGAACCTACCAGCAAATCTCGCTTGCCCTGGCCAGGGACTTTGCGTAATAGCTCTCTGACACAGCACGATATCTACTCCCAATACCGGGAGGGACGAATCCTGTCTAACCGCCACTGCCTCCAAGTGCTCGGGACTGCACCCAACTGCTACCTGTTTGCACGACTCCTTTGAGCCGTGGTAGGGTAGCAATCTAAGAACAGTGGGACACACTCGAGGCGAAGTAGCAGTGTCAAGTCTGCGGACTACGCTGTACTCATGTCACCTGGGAACTGTTCACTGACGACTGGTATAAAACAAACCAACAGTTCCCTGTGAGTCCTGTCCGGTGTACCCGTAACCTAACGAGCACCTGTATACTATCTCCAGTACGACGTACTGACGGCTGTGGGACAGACCATCTCCCCAACTGGGATGAGAAGCGTACACACTAGTCTACTCCGGATTATCGATGCTCTGTCTCAATAATCCAACGACCAGGGACCTGAATAAGGATGTGCTTGTAGACTACCCAGCCCCCACTAGTGTGACTGCCATCACAACGCTGGTAGACAAGCAAGATCCTAAGAGCTCTATCAATACGTACACTCACATATTAAGATAGAAAAACCAAGTAGCATACTACCATGTTTAGAAAGACTGTTATATACATGTGAATATCCCAAGCTTCTATTAAGTAATATACAAACTAGTATGATACAGTAATGGCCTTCTAGGGCATAAACACTAACACACACTAGTCTATTCTGGAATATCGATGCTCTTTCTCGATACTCACTCGACTAAGAACTGTTAAGGATGTGCTTGTGGACTACTAAAGCCCCACTAGTATGATCTACATCATAGTCCTGGTGGTCAAGCCAACATCCTAAGGGCATTATCAACATGTATCAAAGAGACAGTAAACTAAAATAAGTGCACATGTTAAGATAAAGAGCAACCAGATAGCACCCTATCATATTGAGCAAGAAAGTCCTATATATATATGTGCAAACATACATTATAATATACAATAATGCCTCTAGGGCATACATATTCCTAACAATCTTCCACTTGCACTAAGGCCAGTTGTTGTAGTATTGCATACCCAACATCCTAAAAATTCTCTCGAACTGTGTTTGGTGGAGGGCTTTTGTGAGTGGATCCGCCGTGTTTTCCTTCGTGTCTACTCTCCTAACCTCGATCTCGTGGTGATCAACTATCTCCCGGATCAGGTGATACTGCCTCAGAATATGTCTAGATTGCTGATGAGACCTGGGTTCCTTAGCCAAAGCTACAGCTCCAATGTTATCACAATCAAGGGTATTGGATCTTCAATGAATGGAACCACACCAAGTTCAATAATGAATTTCTTCATCCAGACAGCCTCTTTGGCAGCATCGTTAGCAGTAATGTATTGAGCCTCCATCGTCGAGTCTGCAATGGTATCTTACTTGGAACTCTTCCAACAGACCGTTCCTCCATTTATGGTGAAGACAAAGCCCGAGACAGACTTGTTGTCATCCTTATCACTCTGGAAGCTCGAATCAGTAAAGGACTCCACTTGGAGTTCTCCATTACTATACACCAAGAACATATCTTTAGTCCTTCGTAAGTACTTAAGAATGTTCTTCACAGCTGTCCAGTGCTTCTCCCCTAGGTCTGATTGATACCTACTTACCATACTAAGTGAGTAAGCTACATCCAGTTTGGTACACAATATCGCGTACATGATAGAACCAACTGCTGAAGCATAAGGTATCACGTTCATGCGAGCCCTCTCCAAATCAGTCTTGGAAGACAACTCTTTGGAGAGAGTGATCCGTGAACAAGCGGGTAAATTACCACGCTTGGAATCTTCCATACTAAACCTTTTTAGTATGGTGTCTATGTACCTGGATTGAGACAATCCCAACATCCTTTTAGATCTATCCCTATAGATCTTTATCCCCAGGATATAAGAGGCATCACCCAGATCTTTCATGGAAAACTTTTGTGATAGGAAGAGTTTGACCGAGTGCAGCATAAGAACATCATTTCCTATCAAGAGTATGTTATCCACGTACAATAGAAGGAATACGACCTTACTCTCTACTACCTTTTTGTATATACAGGGTTCATCTACGTTTTTGATGAAGTCAAACTCTTTGACTGCTACATCAAAATAGATGTTCCAACTCCGCGACGCCTGCTTTAATCCGTAGATTGATTTAAGCAGCTTGCACACCTTTCCGCTGCTCCCACTGTCTACGAAGCCTTCCGGCTGTGTTATGTACACGCTCTCTTCTAAACGACCATTTAGAAAAGCGGTCTTGACGTCCATCTGCCAGATTTCATAGTCATGGTACGCAGCAATAGCAAGTAGGATCCTGATGGACTTAAGCATAGCCACTGGAGAAAAGGTCTCTTCATAGTCGACACCTGGTCATTGACGAAAACCTTTTGCTACAAGTCTAGTTTTGAAGGTCTCAACCTTTCCATCTACACCAATCTTCTTCTTGAAGATCCACTTGCTCCCAATGGGTTTTATCGCTTCAGGAGCAACCTCTAAAGTCCATCCTTTGTTGG
Source organism: Agapanthus africanus (assembly GCA_030015575.1). Taxonomy (NCBI): domain Eukaryota; kingdom Viridiplantae; phylum Streptophyta; class Magnoliopsida; order Asparagales; family Amaryllidaceae; genus Agapanthus; species Agapanthus africanus. The sequence goes on along the minus strand of JASDDO010000022.1, from coordinate 300,859,011 downwards.
TGTATATGGATTCCATCTCAGATCATATAGCATCCAGCCATTTCATAGAGTTCCCACTTGTGATGGCCTACTCGAAACTAGTTGGGTTATCATCTTCCATAATGCAATCCTCACTCCCACTGTTTATGAAAAAACCATAGTATCTCTCAGGTGGATGAGGAACCCTACTAGATCCGCGGAGTGACTGAGATTTGTTGGGGACTATTGAATGCTCCGGTTCTACAAAATTATCAGTTGTAGTTTGTGTATCTGGAACTTCTTCCATCTCTACCATACTCCCACTAATTTTTTTTGCAAGAAATTTCTTTTCTAAAATGGTGGCATGTTGAGCAACAAATACCTTTTGTTTCTCAATGTGGTAGAATATATATCTATTTGAATGCTTTGGATATCCCACAAACTTACACAAAACTGATCATGCTTCGAGTTTTCCCGGATTTTGTTTTTAACATAGGCCGAAAAACACCATATCTTAACTTGCTTAAGACATGGTCTCTTTCCACTTCATATCTCATATGGTGTTTTAGGCACAGATTTTGATGGAACTTGATTCAATAGGTATGCAGCTGTCTCAAGTGCATAACTCCAAAAGGAAATAAGTAACTCAGCATTACTCATAATAGAGCACACCATATCTAATAGGGTGCGATTCCTCTGCTCCGATACACCATTGTGCTGTGGTGTATACGGAGGAGTAAGCTGAGAGAGAATCCCATTCTCTTTTAGATAATCTCAGAATTCCGTGCTTAAGTATTTGCCTCCTCGATTGGATCATAGGATTTTGATACTTTTACCCGTTTGGTTCTCTACTTCGCTCTTACATTCCTTGAATTTCTCTAAGGCTTCAGACTTGTATTTCAAAAATAACACATGTCCGAATCTAGAGAGATCATCGGTGAATGTAATGAAGTACGAGGAACCATTCCTGGCATCTGTAGATATAGGTGGTAGGTTACCTAGGACGGTAGCAAGGATTCAGGAGGCATCGTCCATGCCAAATTCAAAAATTTTCCGTTCTAGCTAACCCTAACTTTGAATCGTTAACTAGAAATCGACGGAATAACATATGTAAACTCTTTACATCCTAAGTGAGCAAGGAATACAGCCTTTGTAGACGAGTCCTTCACTTCATTAGCTTCGTGTAGTAGTCCCTTCGCTGCGATCAAGAAGTCCCGGACTCTAGAAAGGCTCCGATGAAGAAACGAACATGCTTGCTTCGAAGTCTTCGAGGCCGAAGATGATCTACGTCGAGGAGACACTAACCCAAGCTATCTCTTCACTAATCATGGAATTAGTGAAGCAAATACCCTATACTAAATGTCAAGTAGTAGAGGATGACGAAGTAGGAATTTTGCTCACATTAGAAATCATTTTCTCACTCAAAATCATCACTTTTTGAAAAAGGTAGAAAGCTTTTGTCAAGAAGAAGAAGAACAACAAGTTGTGATGAAAATGAACTATTGTTGAGGTTAGAAATGCAACCAAGGGTTAAGCATGTCATGCTTAACCCTTATAGAGGGTTAACCATGAGCTAGGGTTAAAGATTATGTCAAAAAATATCTTAAGCTTGACAAAGAAAATGGATAAAGTCAAAGATGCTTACAAGCTTCTACAAGCTTTCAACAAATATCAACCATGACAATTATCCATAATATTTGAATTACTTAATGATAAAATTTAAACCTTAATCTTAACCATAGCATGGTTTAACCCTCATTAACCCTAGTAGCATTTGTAACCCAGCATGATACATTTAACATATATCACATATACATCAATGTATCCAAAGTGAGAAAAAAAATCATAAGTGAGCTAATACTAGTTAATGTAATTTAATATATCAAATATATAATTATACATTAGATTATCAAATCAACTCTTGATTTAATAATCCGGCTATATAACCAATAACCGACTAATATCATAATGTAACATCTTATCGAATTAACACTTAATCCGATAACCCGGCTATATCACATATAACCTTTCATGTCACACATTGCAAGAATAGAATGCAGTATCACATATCGCATTAATCTCGGTCCCGCACATATCTCATATGTGCTCCTACTCCGTTTCGCTTGAGCCAGGAAACCCCTGTGTAGGACTCTAAAGACTCGTCAATACGCCGGCAGTAGGTGATGATCATATCAAACACCCACAAGCCACAAGCGGTCTGCTAAACATAACGGCCACCCGGGTATTGAGCGATCAGAAGATCAACAAGCAAGCCTACTCACACTCCTGCGAATCCAATCAGTAACACCACCGTACAGTTCGATCTCTTCGTTTGATATGTCGCATATCTCGTTTAGGGATAGTAAACGTCATACCCCAGTAACTCGATAAGTCGTGTCGATATGAGGCTCATAACGGGTCAAGAAACTACTGATAACACTTACCAGTATATCTCTGAAGCAGCCTTGGCCAAGGACTTCCTGTTATAGCCAATCGAGCACAGCGAAACATCAACTCCTAATACCGGGAGAGACGAAACCCCTCCTATCGCTCATTGCCTCCATGTGATTCGGGACTGTACCCAAAAGCCACCGTTTTGCATGTTCTATTGAACGTGGTAAGGTGGAAATCAAAGCATAGTGGGAATCACACAAGACTCTATGATGATCTCGGGTCTACAGACAAACCTGTACCAGTGTCACCAGAGAACTGCTATCTGACGTTAGGTATAATACCATATGGGAGTTCTCGGCGAGTCCGTTCAGTGTACCCAGTCTCCACTGAGCACCTGTATACTATCTCTGATGTCAAACACTAATGGATATGGGATCATCCATCGCCCATCTATATGGGTCGAGAAGCTATACGCTAGTCTACTCTGGTATATCGATGCCCTGTCTCGATACACCCTCGACTAGGAACATTTGAAGGATGTACTTAGCGACTACTCTGTCCCCACTAGTATGATCTGCATCATAATCCTGATAGTCAAGTACTTATCCGAAGGGCTTTATCAACATGTAACATAGAGACAATCAGCGTACATGTAAGAAAAAGAGCAACCAGATAGCATAATATCTTGTCGAGCAAGAAAGTCCTCATTATATATGTCCAAGCATCCACTACAATATTCATCGTATGTACAGTAATGGCCTCTACGGCATACATATAACTAACAATCTCCCACTTGCACTAGGGCCATCTGTTGTAGTATCTCATACTCAACAATCAGCAGTGGTTGAAGTTTCTCATACTCAATCATCCCATAAAAGTCTCTCCTGGGAATATGCCTTTGTGAGTGGATCCGCCGTGTTCTCCTCTATGTCTACTCTCCTAAACCTCGATCTCCCTGGAGATCATCCATCTCCATGATCAGGTGATACTGCCTAAGAATATGTCTGGATCATAGATGGGACGGGGGTTCCTATGCCTAAGCCACAACTCTATTGTCACACAATGGTAGGAACGAAGTTCATCTCATGAACTTAGTGTACATCCAGACTACCTCTTTGGTAGCATCCTTGGTAGCAATAAATCAAGCCTTTATCGTCTAGTATGCCACGGTATCTAGCTTGGAACTCTTCCAACAAACCGTCCCTCCACTGAGGGTAAAGACAATGCCTATGACCGACACTCAGTCGACCTTACCACTCTGGAAGCTATCCAGTGATTCTCCCCAGGGATTGATACCATCTCACTACACCTAGTGAGAATCCTAACATCCACTTATATCTATTACATAGATCCAAAACCCAAGATTTATGAGGTATCACCTTGATCCTATATGGAGAATCCTTGTGATAAGAGGCGATTGACCGAGTGCAGCAAAGGAAACTCCTTTCCTATCAAGAGTATGTCATCCACGTACAATACAAGGATCACCACCATAATCCCTACTACCCTTTTGTATATAAAAGGTTCATCTACCATTTTGACGAAGTCAAACGTTTTGACTACCACATCAAAACAGATGTTCCAACTCCGCGATACCTATTTTATACCATAAAGCAACTTGCATACGTTTCTGCTGCTCCCACTGTCTATGAAGACCTCTAGCTGTGTACTTATAGACCCTCTCTTCTAAATCACCATTTAAAAAAGCAGTCATGACACCCAACCGCCAGATATCGTAGTCATGGTATGTAGCAATGGCAAGTAGGATCCGGATGGACTTAAGCATAGCCTCAGGAGAAAAGGTTTCATCATAATCCATACCTGGTCAATGACGAGAACCTTTTACAACAAGTCTAGCTTTGAAAGTCTTAACTTTTCCATGTACACTAAGTAATCTTCTCATGATATACTCGCTCCTGATAGGGATTTAACCCTTCAGATAAGGAAACCAAAGTCCATACTTTGTTGCTGTACATAGATTCCATCTCAGATCGCATAGCATCCAGCCATTCTCATAGAGTCTCCACTCCTGATGGCCTGCTCGAAACTTGTTAGGTCATCATCTTTTGATGCAATCCTCGTTCCCACTGTCATAGAGAAAACCGAAGTATCTCTCAAGTGGATGAGGAACTCTAGTAGATCGGCGGAGAGGCTGAGGTTCGTCGGGAACTATTGAATCCTCTGGTTCTACCAAATCATCAGCTGCAGTTTGTATAGCAGGAACTCCTTCCAGTTCTATCTCATGACCACTAATTTCTTCACAAGAAAATCCTTTTCTAAAAAGGTGGCATGCCGAGAAATAAAACACCTTTTGTTCCTCAGTCCGGTAGAAGTATTCCCTTGCTGATGCTTGGGATATCTAACAAACTTCCACAGAACTGACCTTGCCTCGAGCTTGTCCGGTTTTTTCTTTTAGACATAGGCCGGACAATCCAAATCTTAACATCCTTAAAAGATGGGCTCTTCCCATACCATATCACATATGGAGTGGTAGGCACCTGATTTGATTGGAACCCTATTCAATAGATATGCAACTTCACAAGTGCATAACCCCCAAAAGAAAATAGGCAACTCAGTAGTACTCTTCATACAGCACACCATATCACATAGGGTGTGAATGCTCCGCCCTGATATACCAACGTACTATGGTGTATATGGAGGAGAAATGCTGAGAGAGAATATCATTCTCCTTTAGAATAGTCCAGGAATTCCGTGCTCAAGTATTCTCCTCCCTGATCTCATCAAAGGACATAATATTTATACCCGTTGTGGTTCTCTACTTCTAACTTATATTCATTAAATTTCTCAAAAGTTTCAGACTTATGTTTCAATAGGAACACATGTGAGAATCTTGAGAGATCATCAGTGAATGTAATGAAGTACGAAGAACCAGTCCTGACATGTGTAGACAGGGGACTTACATACATCATCATGTATCAATCCCAAGAGTTCACCAACTCTTTCTCTGTTTCCAATAAACGGAGCTATGGTCATCTTATCTTTGTGACATGACTAGCAAGTTTCACAAGATATAAATTCAAACTGATTTAAATATGCATCTTTATGTAACTTAGCTAGTCGGGTCGCATTGATATTACCTAATCTACAATACCTCAAGAAGGATACATTCATTTCTGAACTCTTCCTCTTGTGTGTGTTCTATACGTTAAGAACTGTGGTTTGATTTAGAACGTATATGCTTTTAGATAATGTGCCTGAACCGATCAACTTTTTATATAGGAAATGTTTAAAACATTATCCAACAATAAAAAATTATATCCTTCTTTACTAAATAAAGAGACTGATATGATATTGCATATCTGGTTCGGTATCTAATAACATTCGTTCAGAATCAATGTATTTGGTAATACAGGGTGATAACTACCAACAACTTGGCTACAAAACTTGCACCGTTTCTAACTCTTAAAACTTATCACCCGTTCCCGGTTCTTTACCTATCTGTAGCCTATGTAACATATTACATATGTGGGATCCTGATCTGGTATCTCATACCCAGGACGTAGAGGGTACTGAAGAACAGTTCTCGGAAATGAATACACCCGAAGAAGAGGCATCAGCATGCACTTTCTTCGTTTGGGCGGCACGGGAATTCTGGTAATCCCCTATTTCCTGCTCGGTCTTATAACAATTATAAGTTGGAGCGGGACCAACGTTCCTTAGCTCAGTATAATAAGCGGGTTCGGTCAATACATCCGTATAATTATCTTGATTAAGGCGTGACATGGTCGCTACCTGGAGAGAGAGAGAAGAAAACACTCAGCGTATGCTCTTGCAAGATTAGATTGGTTATTAATTTATCTAATCAGGATGGCTCCCACTGTTTTAGTCAAATCTTCCTTCAAACCCTAAAAGGAAAGACTAGCCGGGATTAATTACACCCTACAATTTTGCCAATCTTTCATCCAGGCCAGTGTCGGTACTTTGAGGGAGGTTCCCCGTGCTGTCACATAGACCTAATTAAAATAAACCTCGTTTTCCCAGAGGCATAACCCCATTGATGTAGGGTTACTAGGCACTCTCACAAGGGTCTATAAGGCATCAACCATGCCCGATTTAAAATTTAGACGTGCCGAACAACCCTAATCAAGATCTTAGACTAGAGATTAGGCGAAACAAAGCATGTAAACATCTTTACATCTAAGAGTTAGGGATTAAAACCTTTGTAGTCCGTTCCTTCACTTCTAAAGCTCCGTGTTGAGGTCCCTTCGCTGCGATCATCGAGTACCCGGACTCAAGAGAGGCTCCATGAAAAGAAAGATGCAATCTTGTTTCCGATCTTCGGTAACTAAGATGATCTACCTTGAAGAAATCCAAACCCAAGCTCTTGCTTTGCTAATCAAGTATTAGCAAAGCAAACACCCTAATCTGAACGGCTAGACTAGATGAGGACGATGAAATAGGAATTTAGCTCTCATTTGTTTTCGATTTCTCACTCATTTTCATCACTTTTGAAAAAGCTAGAAAGCTTTTCAAGCAAGAAGAAGAAGAAGATCAAAATCCTTTTGTTATTAATAATGAAAACTCAAGTGAGGTTAGAAATGCAACCATGGGTTAAGTATGAAGACTTAACCCATGTAGAGAAACAACTATGGTTAAAAAGTTGGGTTGGGTTAAGGAAATAATTATGCAAAATATCAAGGTCAAAGTCAAAGCTTCAAGAAGCTTCTTGAAAGCTTCATGAAAGCTTAACCCTAATCCAAACCCTAACCACATTTATTCTCCACAAAATATGTTGCATTTATAACCCTAACATGTTACAATATTATATATCACATATACAATATTTATTGTAACAAAATAAAATAATACAATTAACATATATCACATATATATCAATGTTTTACCCGAATGAGAAAAAGAATCATTAAGTGAGATTATATTAGTTAATGTAATTTAATATATCAAATATATAATTATACATTAAATTATCGAATCAACACTTGATCCGATAATCCGGCTATTTCATAAATAACCGACTATTATATTCTGTATCAGTTCATCGAATCAACACTTGATCCGATGACCCGGCTACATCACATATACCCGGCCGATAAAACATATCGCGAGAATCCAATACGGTATCGCATACACGTATCATTCTCGATCCCGCACATATCACATATGTGCTCCTACTCCGTTTTGCCCGAGCCAGGAAACCTCTGTGTAGGACCCTAAAGAATCGTCAATACACCGACAGTAGGTGATGATCATATCAAACACCCACAAGCTGCAAGAGGTCAGCTAAACGTAACAGCCACCCAGGTATTGAGCAATCAGAAGATCAACAAGCAATCCTGTACTTTCTCCCGTGAATCCAACCAGTAACACTCCCATACAGTCCGGTCTCTTCGTCTGATATATCGCATATCTCGTCTAGGGGTGGTAAACGTCGGACCCCAGTAGCTTGATTAGTCGTGTCGATATGAGATCTATAACAGTTCGAGAAACTACTGATAACACTTACCAGTAAATCTCAGCAACCCTGGCCAGGGATTTTCAGTTATAGCCAATCAAACACAGCGCAACATCAACTCCCTATACCGGGAGAGATGAAACCCTTCCTATCGCTCATTGCCTCCATGTGATTCGGGACTGTACCCAAAAGCCACTTTTTTGCACGCCCTCTTGGACGTGGTATGATGGAAATCAAAGCACAATGGGAATCACACAAGACTCTATGACGATCTCGGGTCTACAGACTAACCTGTACTAGTGTCACCAGAGAACTGCCATCTGACGTGAGGTATAATACCATATGGGAGTTCTCGGCGAGTCCTTCCAGTGTACCCAGTCTCCACTGAGCACCCGTATACCTTCTCTGATGTCAAACATTAATGGATATGAGATCATCCATCGCCCATCATATGGGTCAAGAAGCGCATACGCTAGTTTACTCTGGAGTATCGATGCCCTGTCTCGGTACTCCCACGACTAGGAACTTTTCAAGGATGTACTTGGAGACTACTCTGTCCCTACTAGTATGATCTGCATCATAGTCTTGGTAGTCAAGTACTCATCCTAAGGAATTTATCAACATGTGACATAGAGACAATCAGAGTACATGTTAAGATAAAGAGTAACCAGATAGCATACTGTCATGTCGAGCAAGAAAGTCCTCCCTATATATGTCCAAGCATCCACTACAATATACAATGTATGTACAGTAATGGACTCTAGGGCATACATATAACTAACAATTTCCCACTTGCACTAGGGCCATCTGTTGTGGTATCGCATACCTAATAATTAGCTGCGGTTGAAGTATCTCATACTCAACCATCCCATAAAAGTCTCTACTGGAAAATAGGCCTTTGTGAGTGGATCCGCGCTGTTGTCCTCTGTGTCTACTCTCCTAACCTCGATCTCCCTAGAGATCAACCATCTCCATGATCAGGTGATACTGCCTAAGAATTATATCTGGATTTCTGATGGGACGGGGGTTCCTTGGCATAAGCCATAACTCCATTGTCACACAATGGTAGGAATGAAGTTCATCTCATGAACTTATATATATCCAGACTTTCTCTTTGGTAGCATTCTTGGTAACGACGTATCTTGCCTTTAATCGTCTAGTAAGTCACGGTATCTAGCTTGGAACTCTTCCAACATACCATCCCTCCACTGAGGGTAAAGACAATACCTGCGACTGACATTCAGTCGTCCTTATCACCATGGAACCTTTTCCAGTGATTCTCCCCAGGATCGATTGATACCATCTCACTACTACTAATGAGAATCCTAACATCCATTTAGATCTATCTCATAGATATAAAACCTAGGATTTGGGAGGTATCACTTTGATCTTATATGGAGAATCCTTGTCATAAGCGGAGATTGACCAAGCGTAGAATAGGAAACTCCTTCCCTATCAAGAGTATGTCATCCACGTACAATACGAGGATCACCACCATACTCCCTACTACCTTTTTGGTTATACAAGGTTCATCTACCATTTTGATGAAGTCAAACTCTTTGACTACTTCATCAAAACAGACGTTCCAACTCCGCGATGCCTGATTTATCGCATAAATCATCTTGCACACTTTTCCGCTGCTCCTACTGTCTACGAAGCCCTCTGCCAGTGTACTTATAGATGCTTTCTTCTAAAACATCATTTAGAATAGCAGTCATGACACCCAACCACCAGATATCGTAGTCATGGTATGTAGCAGTGGAAAGTAGGATCTGGATGGACTTAAGCATAGCTTTGAAAGTCTCAACTTTTCCATGTACACCAAGTAATCTTCTAAAGATATATTTGCTCCTGATGGGGATTTAACCCTTCAGATAAAGCAACCAAAGTCCATACTTTGTTGGTGTATAAGGATTCCATCTCAGATCGCTAAGCATCCAGCCATTCTTACAGAGTCCCACTCCTGATGGCCAGCTCGAAACTAGTTGGGTCATCATCTCATGATGCAATCCTCGCTCCCACTATCATAGAGAAAACCGAAGTATCTCTCAGGTGGGTGAGGAACCCTACTAGATCGGCGGAGAAACTGAGGTTCGTTGGAAACTATTGAATCCTTTGGTTCTACCAAATCATCAGCTGCAATTTGTATAGCTGGAACTTTTTCCAGTTCTACCTCATGACCACTAATTTCTTCACAAGAAATTCCCTTTTTCTCAAAAAGTGGTATGCCGAGAAATAAAACATCTTTTGTTCCTCGGTGTGGTAGAAGATATTCCCTTGCGAATTCTTGGGATATCCAACAAACTTCCACAAAACTGACCTTTCCTCAAGCTTGTCCGGATTTTGCTTTTAAATATAGGCCGAACAACCCCAAATCCTAACATCGTTAAGAGATGGGCTCTTACCATACCATATCACATATAGAGTGGTAGGCATCTGATTTGGTTGGAACCCTATTCAATAGGTATGCTACTTCTCAAGTGCATAACCCTAAAAGAAAATAGGCAACTCAGTAGTATTCATCATAGAGCACACCATATCACATAGGGTGCGATTGCTCCGCCCGATACTCCGACGTGCTGTGGTGTATATGGAGGAGTAATGCTGAGAGAGAATCTCATTCTCCTTTAGAATAGTTCAGGAATTTCATGCTCAAGTATTCTCCTCGTTGATCTCATCAAGGACATAATACTTATACCCGTTTTTGTTTCTCTACTTCTAACTTATATTCAATGAATTTCTCAACAGTTCCAGACTTTTGTTTCAACAGGAACAGATGTCCGGATCTTGAGAGATCATCAGTGAATATAATGAAGTACAAAGAACCGGTCTTGGCATGTGTAGACAGGGGACCTTCATACATCAACATGTATCAGTCCCAAGAGTTCACTAACTCTTTCTCTGTTTCCAATAAACGGAGATGTGGTCATTTTATCTTTGTGACATGACTGGCAAGTTTTTACAAGATGTAAATCCAAACTAATTTAAATATGGATCTTTATGTAACTTCAGCTAGTCGGGTCGTATTGATATGACCTAGTCTATAATGCCTCAAGAAGGATTCGTTCATTTCTGAACTCTTCCTCTTGTGTGTGTTCTGTACGTTAAGAACCGTGGTTTGATTTAGAACGTCTATGCTTTTAGATAACGTGCCTGAACCGATCAATAGTTGATATAGGAAATGTTCAAAACATTATCCAACAATATAAAATTATATCCTTCTTTACTAATAAAGAGACTGATATGATGTTGTATATCAGGTTCGGTATCTAATAACATTCGTTCAGAATCAATGTATTCCGGTAATACAGGGTGATAACTGCCAACAGCCTTGGCTGCAACACTTGCATTGTTTCCAACTCTTGAAACTTATCACCCGTTCTCAGTCCTCTACCTATCTGTAGCCCATGTAACTGTTTACATTTGCGTGATCCGGATCCGGTATCTCATACCCGGGATGTAAAGGATACTGAGAAACAGTTCTCGGTAATGAAAACACCCGAAGAAGATGTATTAGCATGCACTTTCTTCGTTTGGGTGGCACGGGAATTCTGGTAATCCCCTATTTCCTGCTCTGTCTTATAACAATTATAAGTTGGAGCGGGACCAACGTTCCCTAGTGCAGTATAACAAGCGGGTTCGGTCAATACATCTGTATTATTATCTTGATTAAGGCGTGACATGGTCGCTACCTGGAGAGAGATAGAAGAAAACACTCAGCGTATGCCCTTGCAAGATTAGATTGGTTATTTATATATCTAATCAGGATGTCTCCCACTGTTTTAGTCAAATCTTCCTTCAAACCCTAAAAGAAAAGACTAGCCGGGATTAATTACACCGTACAAGTTCGCCAATCTTTCAGCCAGGCCAGTGCCGGTACTTTGAGGGAGGTTCCCCGTGCTTTCGCACGGACCTAATTAAAGTAAACCTCATTTTCCCATGGGCGTAACCCCATTAACACCTTTCTAGACACCTACTTGATCGGCTAATCGTAATGTGCAAAACTCTCCCAGGAGTAACTCTTACTCGCAGCGGATATCGGGATCCAACTATCTCATAGAAGGTATGCAATCTCATTGCAAATTTCAATACTTGAAATTCCCAATAATATTTTACCCCTAGCATCATATGGCCTTGACGGAGGTCAACAAACTATAGGCTGCTAGTCAAGTTCTACCCGACATTTCCTGATTGAATTAAACCCACCCTCATGACCCTTGACGGAGGTCAACAAGGCCGTACGACTACCCTAATCCAATCTGCATCATATGCATAAGCAGATAAATACTAGTTAGCTACCGCACACTACGCCTTGACGGAGGTCAACAAACGTAGTACGAATACTAAGTAGGACTTATCTGAAATGACGGAGGGCTATGACAGGTTTTTAAGAAAACCCTTTGCATAATGAACTTGATATCGTTGTAGAATCGAGTGATTTTAAATAGAATGTTTTTTAGGCCTTTTCTAGTTTTGTTAAAGAGGTCACTCCCGGTGAAGGGATCGTCGGCTCTTTCCTCATCGAATAAGGTGCAGGATATTTCACAAATATCACTATGCAAAGAAAAAACTATAAAAAAAATTCAAAAGACAAACTGAGTTTGTAGCATCTGCTAGTTTCGCTAAAGAGGTCACTCCCGGTGAAGGGATCTCGGCTCTTTCCTTATCGAATAAGGTGCTGGATGTTCTACAAGGAACACCGCTATGCAAAGCAAGAACTAGAGCTACCAGTTTTTGAGACAAGTTTCTACAACATCTTTAGGTTTCATTTAGTTTCATTAATCTCATTAATGAAGTCCCATTTTATTATGATTTACAAGCATTACATTTTGAAACGAAATCAGCAATATAACATATATCTCATATATCTAATATAAACATTCGTCTCAGGCAGTAATATGATCTTATCATAGAACATTGCAGCAGAAGATAACATATGAAATATTGGATATACTAGGATGTCCGTGTTTTATGCGAGCCTGTATAAAACATGGATTCCACGGTCGCGATGAATAGCCAAATCCACATCCCTAGACCCCTTGTAACACCTTAGATATGTGTTTTGTAGCTATTATATTTTAAAATGTGGTTTTTATTAAAAAGTTTACCAAATTAAGTTTTAAATATTTTATCCTAATTATTGAGTATTTTACTAGAATTTTTTTAGGCACACACACACTTGTGCATGATAACTAGGCTTGTTTTTGGTGTTTAACCATGATTAGCAACATGGTTAACTAACCTTTTCCTCTAATCTAGTTTTAATATTTGTTAAAGTGTCATGATAGTTTTAAATGGGTTTTAATTTTGAATTGGTGTTTTGGTGCATGGTTGACTTTGAGAGAGAGGGGGAGAGAGAGAGAGCATGGGGCATCATGGCCTTTGCCATGCCTCATTTAATGAGGAAAGAGAGAGTGAGAAGGGGTCTTTGGGGTGTGCTCTCATTTCTCCACCTCATTTTCTATCTCTCATTCTCTCACTCTCTCACAAACACACACACACATCCCTCAGCAGCAGCAACAGGATCGGCAGCAGCAGCAACACCAACATCATCAACATCATTATCATCAGCATCAGAAGCAGCAGCAATAGCAAGGCAACAGCAGCAGCAACAGCTTCACCTGCACACACACACACACACTGCTGAGAGAGAGAGAGAGAGAAGCAGCAGCATCAGCAAGCTGAGGCAGCAGCACTGGAAAGAAGAGGAGGTAGCAAACATCATCACCAGCATCAACAACAACCACAACAACAACAACTACAACCACAACAACAATAGCAGCAGCCACAGCAACAATAGCAGCAGCAGAAACAGAAGCAGCAGCAACAGCAGCAACAGGGACCCTATCTCTCGCAGGAGCACTTCTCCACACCTCCACCTGCCTTCTTGTGATCCTTGTGGGTATATTTCTAAACCCCAGTTCCTAGTTTGCTTAGTTGTGTGATAATTGGTGTCGGTTTGTGTTAATTATGAGATTAGTGCTAGATTTTGGTGTTTTGTGGGTAATTGTGGAAAATTGTTGATTTGGTTAGCTACCCTAGGTAAATTTAGTGTTAGTAAGGCCACTTCAACTGAGATTTTAGCCAGATTACACTAAAATACCATAGGTTTCCAAATTGTGCTAAATTAGTGTTTTTAAAGTGATATTGTGACATTCTGTGATCTGCTGTTACCCGGGTGACTTCAGGATAATTTTGAGTGGACCCCAGCCTACTGGTAACACCCTGACCCCACCATCAAAGCTCGACCTCACCACTCTCAAACTTAGCCGCCGAAATCGTCTTTCTGGCCGCAATTTGCGGCCAGAACAGGGAGATAGGAGTTGGGGTTTTCAGGGGTGGTGTCTGCTGTGTTGTGTAGGTCCTTGGTATATGTAGTTTTGCAATATCTTGGCTGTAGGAAAATCTGGGACTATATGTCGCTTTTGTGTTTAGTTGTGTTTGCGCGATACGTGCGATACGTGAGTGGGTTCTGTGATCCAGCGTATCGCGGCGTGTCGCGATGGTTTCTAGACGCGTACACACACGATTCAGCGTATCGTGCACCCGCGCGTTTAGTTCGCGACACGGGTTTCTCGTTTCGATTCGATATCGCGTTTCGCGAGATATTTGACTTATATGTGATTTCCATGTCTTATTTACAGGTTTGCAGGCAGGAGCTACGGACACACCTACAGGGGAGCAGGTGATAGGATTCACCCAGCGTGGAGTTTAGGTGAGTAGATATAACATCTACAGGGGAATCGCCCGCATGGCGTTATGCGTCTGGGCTAGGATTCAAATTCCTGTCGCACATTCTACGTCATTGTAGAATTGCGCCTTACTGCATTTCCTAGATATAGCTATATACTGTGACTAGCAGCCGTAGGACACTTCACACATTATTGACGGTTCATGTTGCACGAGTACGGATTGCATGCTACACACACACCGTCAATAATTGCCATGTCACACACTATCCCTTATAGCTACCATTGCTTACCACACTTGACATCTAGTTTCTCGGTATACCTATAGTGTATCATACTTTTAGTGATAGGTATATTTTCACTTGCGATACAGCTACAGGTATACCTCCTACATATTTTACCTATACCGGGAGGGATTTCCTACATATGTTACTATACCCAGGAGGGGTATACGACATCAGTTCCTATAGGTAGATACCTATACTTTGCTACACCTTTATGTTAGATACATATTCAGTTGTTGTCGCATATTCACATTTACTGATGTTACTTAGCTGTACCTTATCATGATTTCGCATACATCTGGTTCAGCTATATACTTGTGTTTACCTGCTCGCATTCAGATATATCGCATACATCTATTCCTGTATTTATGCATTGTTTATCTGGATTTCATATGATGTTTTCGGGATTTGGGAACCGCGGGAGTTCATGAAATTATGCATACATGTAACAACCCGGTTTCCTTGATATGATATTTCGAGCGTCCCCCATGAGTTTTATCGGTGCTGATTCTATGCTCCATACGATGTGTGGTTGCCGTATGAGAGTACATGGTGGGGCCCGGTATGGTTCCCCTCGGCAAGAAGATCGATGGGTTTGCCGATTGAGCCTGAAGGCGGGCGAGTACCTACCGGTGATTGTTTGGACCTGGCAGTTGTCTGGAGGCTACTGGCCAGAGTAGAGAGGTGGATGCGGGATGACCTGTACTGTCGAGGCCGAGGGCCAACACTGCAGACGGACCCCGTGGGCTGATCCGGACTGACGGAGCCCCATATACGAGGATTTCTGTGTCGATGCTTGGCACACGGTTTCATGATATTTCTTTAACCCCTTTTTGTATATATAACAGGGGACTTAGCCGTTGTTATATATACCCTTACACCAATATTAGTGGAATGGGACGCTAATATATGTGTATTGCCCCCATCATATTTTTTCTGTACATATATTTACCTTTAGGATGCTAGAAACTTACTTGAGATTGGACTTGGGATACTAGGTGATTCATTGGGACTTGGACATTGGATATACCTATGTGATTGGTGACTTGTACATTCGGGATATAGGAGATTACTCGACATTGTACATTGAGGAGATGTGAGACTTATTTGATGTGAGTGCCCAGTGTGGGGCCTGGTTTGAGGATTTGGGATTGGAGTATCTTAGTGGATTGTGATCCTGCCACGACATCAGGTTTCCGTGGAAAACGGCATATTCCACCCTACACCTCACCATTACCTATCTTGTGCACAGATTCATATATTGGTAGTACTTGTAGTGTACCCTTATGATAGTTGCATATTTGCTTTCTCATATCTCTATTGCATAGACATTGCATACTCTATCATGCCATCATTGCTTCACATATTGATTGTACCTGCTAGTGTACTCTCCCTATTTCAGCATTGCATGATATATTATTATTGTAATCGCATATCTTAGATTCATGCTGTACGTACATTCCTGCGATTACCTGCATATGTTTTATACTATTCACGAGTTGGCAACTCACCCCCGTTGTGCCACAGGTGTTTCAGGTTATTCCCCAGAGTAGTCGAGGCAGGCTATTCCCCTATCCAGCTATCCAGCTACCATCTTTTGCTACAGATACCGCATCAGCTCACAGTACCATTTTGCATAGGTGGGTTGGACGGTTATCTGTATTATATATTGTACCTTCGTTGTTTTGTACTCTCCATCAGCTGTTGTATTATTGACATAGAGACTTGGTGAGGACGTTAGATGTATTATTGTGGATTTGAGGTCTTATGTATATACAGCTTCTATCTCTACTGTTATTATTTTCTGTTGTATTCATTGTGGCTGGTTTCTACAAATGGGTGTTGCTAAAATTTTAAAGCAAGAAAGTAAGACTTTTAAAGAATTTGGGTTGCGATTTCAAATGTTCCAAAACTTGTATTATCTTTTCAGCATTCTTTTCTTGGTTTAGATTTCTGGGTTTGGCTTTCTTTTACTACGTTGCGTCTTTAGGCGTTGCGTAGTATTAGGGCCGTCACGGGCCATTTTTGGGTCGTGACAAAGTTGGTATCAGAGCGTTAGGTTTTACCTTTCGGAGCGTAGGATGACCTTAGTATGATGGAGTAGGTAGCTTAAGCAGAGTAACGTAGTGTGTGTATGTCTGCAGCATACCCACAGCGCGGTACCTTGCATTAAGTGACCTAAGTACAATTTGCTTGACATTCCTTCCTTGATGATTCATATCCTTGAGATTCGATTTCCTCATTCTTATCGAATCTCATTTTATATCTATTTATAGCCTTGCCGCCGATGACTATGGGGACTCAGAGCGATGCAGCGAGGGCCGAGGTCAGGGTTAGCTCGGGTGAGACGAGCACTGACCAGGATGGCACTCTAGTTGCACAGGTGCAGACGGATCAGCCTACGATCTATACTATGGATAGACTTTTGGTAGAGATGCAGGATTTCCGCCAGACGTTGAGTTCTTTGGTTGACGTCGTTCGGGAGCTGCGACAGGAGGTGGTCACCCCTGTTACTCAGCTGTCCCTTACGATCATCATGCAGCAGTCCGTCACCTACATAGCACCAGTGGTTGCAGCTCCAGTTGACGAGGCACACATTCCAGAGGCTCAGAGAGTTCCAGGACAGTGGAGGACTCGTACCAGCGTACCAGCCCAGAGGCAGAGGTTTGGTCGTCGAGACAGATTTCGTGGCCGTCGCGGGAGTAGCAGAGGCTTAGGACGAGGACAGTCGTTCAGCTCTTACCCCCAGGATGGTCAGCAGTCAGCACGTGGATGTTTTCGATGCGGAAGCCTTCAGCACTTCGTCAGGGATTGTTCCTCAGCACGGCATCAGGATCGTATTCAGAGAGGCCGTGGACGTGGAGGATTTGCTCAGAGGGCTCAGGCTACCAGAGGAGTTCATCCAGCTGCGAGTAGAGGGCAGACACAGGAGTTTGCTTCTACTCATCTGGACGCGCAGACGTCCAATGTGGAGTTTTCAGGTACCCTTGAGTTATATTTTATTTTCTCTTGGTGTATTTGTTGTTTCTTGTTTGTACTGTGGTTGGGTAGATTAGTCGTAGTTGTGCTAACTTCTGTCAGCGATCCTTTTGTTGCGCGACACGTATTTCAGTTTCGTGCCAATCGGATAGGAGGTAGAGATTCGTCCGTCGTTTTGATCCTTCTAGAGATGTTGGATTTGACGTTCTCCTGGGCACGGACTGGTCAGCTACGTGTTAGGCGTCTGTGGACTACCGTGCGGAAGCAAGATAGGTTTTGTTTTCCCCGGCAAGTCAGTTCTTGTTGTACAGGTGGATAGTTGTGCCGCCTCTTACAGCTTGAATTCAGCCTGTTTAGCTAGTCGGCTACTGAGGAGATGTCGTGGATTCTTGACGTTCATTCGTGATACCAGAGCCACCGTAGGATTGTTGGACCGGGTTCTTTTCGTGCGAGAGTTTTCCGACGTTGTTCCAGATGAGCCGGCGAAGCTGAGGGAGCTTAAGGGTCAGCTGCAGAGTTTTGGTTTGGGGAGTTTTGTGCGTCTGAGTGTTTCGCTTTTGGAAACTCCTATTTCTGTTCGTCGAGGGGGAAAGACGGCAGTTTAGGGTTGTGTATCGACGGATCGTCAATTGAACCGGCTTACGGTGCGGATAGGTATCCTTCACCTCGCCGTGATGATTTCTTCGATCAGCTCCAAGTGCGAGACTTTTTCTTAGTGTGTTTGGGATCAGGTCATCATTATTGCGGATTCGGAGTGACGGCATTCCGAAGACTGCCTTGTGCGTGCTACGGGCTTTATGTGTTTTGGTGAGCCGTTGGATTCCCTGGTGCCCTAGCAGCATTCGTTGATATGATGAACCAGATTTCTGCAGGCCGTTCCTCGACCAGTTTCTGTTGTGTTATTTACGACACTCTGGTCTACTTAATGTGTCTTGAGGGACAGGAGTAGCACTTGAGGATTTGTTATGCAGATACTGGGAGAGTACCAGCAGTGCTAAATTCTCAGAGTGTTTCATCAGGCTTGTTTGTGTTGACTCCTTGGTCTTGTAGTCATGGGAGACGGTTCCGTATGGTTCCGAGGGAGATCGTGGCCGTACAGCTTAGGCCCAGACTTGTGTGCAGGACGGAGATCCGCAGATTGTTGGGCTTAGCAGGTTTTTGCCGCCGTTTCGTGCAGGATTGCTAGAGTAATGCTGCACCGTCGACTGAATTGACCAAAAAGGTGGTTTCTTTTCCTTGGACTGAGGCATGTGTACGGAGTTTTCAGCAGTCGAAGGTTCAGTTAGCAACTGCATCAGTCCTTCTTTGCTTTTGGTTCGGGTGACTTCGTTGTTTAACTGTAATGTTTCTTGAGTGGGCTCGAGGGTGTACAGAGGTGACACTATAGAGATATCGCTTTTGCTTTCCCTACATTTGGAGGAAGTACGAGGAGGATATTCCACTCATGATCTTGAGATGGCCGCGGTGGTTTTGCGTTGGAGATTTGGAGACACTGCTTGCTTGAGAGTCGTGTCAGATTTTCCACGGACCACTAGAGCTTAATGTACATCTTCCTGCAGCAGATTTGGATTGTTGTGATGGTCTTCTGCAGATTTACAGTTTTTGTGTGTTCGTTGAGTATAGCTTAGTTCGTCTCTACGGAGGGGACAGCTTGCTCATGTCCGCGCCCGACCCCTTTCCTTAAATCGTTTTCGCGAGACACTGCCCGCCTATGCTCATTCGTCAGCGATACTTGAGCATACTCGGCTGGGTAATGATTCGGAGACCTTGATGGTGACAAGGGTGTGCTAAGTTAAGGACGCGTCTGTGTACCTGGTTTCATCGGGTAGAGACGTGTAATCCTAGAACATGCACATCTGTCAACTCTCTATATACATTTAGGTTCCACCAGCATTTGACGTGACTTATGAGATGGTTACGGGTGGACAGGGATGTAAGGAGAAGTTTCAGGTTTCGTTTCAAGGTGTCAGTCTTGTTGTGTGCTTGGGTCGAGCATCTGAGGCCGGCTGGAGACTTGCAACCTTTTACCGTTCCGAAGCAGGAATGGGAGCAGATCTCCACGAATTTCGCTATGGTTCCACCTAATTTTGGTTAGGGTGTGACTCCATTCGGATTCTTGTCATCCGGTTTTACTCAGTTTGCTCAATTGTTTTGTTTAAGTTGTGTGTTTGTTGTTTTGTTTGGTCGTCAGCAGCTTGGGATCGTCACTCGCCATCGTTCGGGTTCTCCTTCGATAGCTGTTATCAGGAGACACTCCAATTGGCCACCCTTAGGCTTAGGGGTTAGGTCGTGTCGATCACCAGTCTGTTGTTCTTCTGACTCTGCGTAAGTAGGACTTTGGACCCCAGCTAGTCTAGAGACTTCGGAGATAGTCCAGTGGTGTTAGGTCAGGATGGGGATTGTCCATTTCGAACTGAGGTCTTATGACGACTGTGTTATTCATAGACTCGAGTTCGCAGGGACAGATCATGTATTCCTATGGACTTTCCGATGAATGACGTGTTGGATGTTGGGGAGCTTATCCCAGGATTTAGGTCCTTCCGAGATCCTATAAGCGAGTTAGTTTTGTTGCCTTTAAATTTGGCACTTCCGCCCAGATTATTGGATTTTCATCCCGTATTCCTTGTGATGATACTTTACAATTACCTTCTTGACCTTTCGCACATGTTTGTACCAGACCTTTTAGCTGGACGCGATCTTTCGTTCACCAGCAGCCATGTGTGTTAATGGCTCGACAGGTGGAGAAACGTCGGTCAAGGGTCTTGCCACCCGTGAGGGGTTTTCTTGGACGTAGCCGTATAGTGGGGTAGTCACTTGGGAGGCTGCGAACGAGATTCGAGGATTTTAATCTTCACTTTGAAGGTACGCGTAACAGTATAAGTTTTAAATTCGGGGACGAATTTCTTTTAAGGGGGGAGATTGTAACACCTTAGATATGTGTTTCGTAGCTATTATATTTTAAAATGTGGTTTTTATTAAAAAGTTTACCAAATTAAGTTTTAAATATTTTATCCTAATTATTGAGTATTTTACTAGAATTTTGTTAGGCACACACACACTTGTGCATGATAACTAGGCTTGTTTTTGGTGTTTAACCATGATTAGCAACATGGTTAACTAACCTTTTCCTCTAATCTAGTTTTAATATTTGTTAAAGTGTCATGATAGTTTTAAATGGGTTTTAATTTTGAATTGGTGTTTTGGTGCATGGTTTACTTTGAGAGAGAGGGAGAGAGAGAGAGAGCATGGGGCATCATGGCCTTTGCCATGCCTCATTTAATGAGGAAAGAGAGAGTGAGAAGGGGTCTTTGGGGTGTGCTCTCATTTCTCCACCTCATTTTCTATCTCTCATTCTCTCACTCTCTCACAAACACACACACACATCCCTCAGCAGCAGCAATAGGATCGGCAGCAGCAGCAACACCAACATCATCAACATCATTATCATCAGCATCAGAAGCAGCAGCAATAGCAAGGCAACAGCAGCAGCAGCAGCTTCACCTGCACACACACACACACACACAGCTGAGAGAGAGAGAGAGAGAAGCAGCAGCATCAGCAAGCTGAGGTAGCAGCAGTGGCAAGAAGAGGAGGTAGCAAACATCATCACCAGCATCAACAACAACCACAACAACAACAACTACAACCACAACAACAATAGCAGCAGCCACAGCAACAATAGCAGCAGCAGAAACAGAAGCAGCAGCAACAGCAGCAACAGGGACCCTAGCTCTCGCAGGAGCACTTCTCCACACCTCCACCTGCCTTCTTGTGATCCTTGTGGGTATATTTCTAAACCCCAGTTCCTAGTTTGCTTAGTTGTGTGATAATTGGTGTCGGTTTGTGTTAATTATGAGATTAGTGCTAGATTTTGGTGTTTTGTGGGTAATTGTGGAAAATTGTTGATTTGGTTAGCTACCCTAGGTAAATTTAGTGTTAGTAAGGCCACTTCAACTGAGATTTTTGCCAGATTACACTAAAATACCATAGGTTTCCAAATTGTGCTAAATTAGTGTTTTTAAAGTGATATTGTGACATTCTGTGATCTGCTGTTACCCGGGTAACTTCAGGATAATTTTGAGTGGACCCCAGCCTACTGGTAACACCCTGACCCCACCATTAAAGCCCGACCTCACCACTCTCAAACTTGGCCGCTGAAATCGTCTTTCTGGCCGCAATTTGCGGCCAGAACAGGGAGATAGGAGTTGGGGTTTTCAGGGGTGGTGTCTGCTGTGTTGTGTAGGTCCTTGGTATATGTAGTTTTGCAATATCTTGCCTGTAGGAAAATCTGGGACTATATGTCGCTTTTGTGTTTAGTTGTGTTTGCGCGATACGCGCGATACGTGAGTGGGTTCTGTTATCCAGCGTATCGCGGCGT
Organism: Agapanthus africanus; assembly: GCA_030015575.1. NCBI lineage: Eukaryota > Viridiplantae > Streptophyta > Magnoliopsida > Asparagales > Amaryllidaceae > Agapanthus > Agapanthus africanus. The sequence continues at coordinate 300,836,895 of JASDDO010000022.1, read as the reverse complement.
GTCGCGATGGTTTCTAGACGCGTACACACATGATTCAGCGTATCGTGCACCCGCGCGTTTAGTTCGCGACGCGAGTTTCTCGTTTCGATTCGATATCGCGTTTCGCGAGATATTTGACTTATATGTGATTTCCATGTCTTATTTACAGGTTTGCAGGCAGGAGCTACGGACACACCTACAGAGGAGCAGGTGATAGGATTCACTCAGCGTGGAGTTTAGGTGAGTAGATATAACATCTACAGAGGAATCGCCCGCATGGCGTTATGCGTCTGGGCTAGGATTCAAATTCCTGTCGCACATTCTACGTCATTGTAGAATTGCGCCTTACTGCATTTCCTAGATATAGCTATATACTGTGACTAGCAGCCGTAGGACACTGCACACATTATTGACGGTTCATGTTGCACGAGCACGGATTGCATGCCACACACACACCGTCAATAATTACCATGTCACACACTACCCCTTATAGCTACCATTGCTTACCACACTTGACATCTAGTTTCTCGGTATACCTATAGTGTATCATACCTTTAGTGATAGGTATATTTTCACTTGCGATACAGCTACAGGTATACCTCCTACATATTTTACCTATACCGGGAGGGATTTCCTACATATGTTACTATACCCAGGGGGGGTATACGACATCAGTTCCTATAGGTAGATACCTATACTTTGCTAAACCTTTATGTTAGATACATATTCAGTTGTTGTCGCATATTCACATTTACTGATGTTACTTAGCTGTGCCTTATCATGATTTCGCATACATCTGGTTCAGCTATATACTTGTGTTTACCTGCTCGCATTCAGATATATGGCATACATCTATTCCTGTATTTATGCATTGTTTATCTGGATTTCATATGATGTTTTCGGGATTTGGGAACCGCGGAAGTTCATGAAATTATGCATACATGTAACAACCCGGTTTCCTTGATATGATATTTCGAGCGTCCCCCATGAGTTTTATCGGTGCTGATTCTATGCTCCATACGATGTTTGGTTGCCGTATGAGAGTACATGGTGGGGCCCGGTATGGTTCCCCTCGGCAAGAAGATCGATGGGTTTGCCGATTGAGCCTGGAGGCGGGCGAGTACCTACCGGTGATTGTTTGGACCTGGCAGTTGTCTGGAGGCTACTGGCCAGAGTAGAGAGGTGGATGCGGGATGACCTGTACTGTCGAGGCCGAGGGCCAACACTGCAGACGGACCCCGTGGGCTGATCCGGACTGACGGAGCCCCATATACGATGATTTCTGTGTCGATGCTTGGCACACGGTTTCATGATATTTCTTTAACCCCTTTTTGTATATATAACAGGGGACTTAGCCGTTGTTATATATACCCTTACACCAATATTAGTGGAATGGGACGCTAATATATGTGTATTGCCCCCATCATATTTTTTCTGTACATATATTTACCTTTAGGATGCTAGAAACTTACTTGAGATTGGACTTGGGATACTAGGTGATTCATTGGGACTTGGACATTGGATATACCTATGTGATTGGTGACTTGTACATTCGGGATATAGGAGATTACTCGACATTTTACATTGAGGAGATGTGAGACTTACTTGATGTGAGTGCCCAGTGTGGGGCCTGGTTTGAGGATTTGGGATTGGAGTATCTTAGTGGATTGTGATCCTGCCACGACGTCAGGTTTCCGTGGAAAACGGCATATTCCACCCTACACCTCACCATTACCTATCTTGTGCACAGATTCATATATTGGTAGTACTTGTAGTGTACCCTTATGATAGTTGCATATTTGCTTTCTCATAGCTCTATTGCATAGACATTGCATACTACTATCATGCCATCATTGCTTCACATATTGATTGTACCTGCTAGTGTACTCTCCCTATTTCAGCATTGCATGATATATTATTATTGTAATCGCATATCTTAGATTCATGCTGTACGTACATTCCTGCGATTACCTGCATATGTTTTATACTATTCACGAGTTGCCAACTCACCCCCGTTGTGCCACAGGTGTTTCAGGTTATTCCCCAGAGTAGTCGAGGCAGGCTATTCCCCTATCCAGCTATCCAGCTACCATCTTTTGCTACAGATACCGCATCAGCTCACAGTACCATTTTGCATAGGTGGGTTGGACGGTTATATGTATTATATATTGTACCTTCGTTGTTTTGTACTCTCCATCAGCTGTTGTATTATTGACATAGAGACTTGGTGAGGACGTTAGATGTATTATTGTGGATTTGAGGTCTTATGTATATACAGCTTCTATCTCTACTGTTATTATTTTCTGTTGTATTCATTGTGGCTGGTTTCTACAAATGGGTGTTGCTAAAATTTTAAAGCAAGAAAGTAAGACTTTTAAAGAATTTGGGTTGCGATTTCAAATGTTCCAAAACTTGTATTATCTTTTCTGCATTCTTTTCTTGGTTTAGATTTCTGGGTTTGGCTTTCTTTTACTACGTTGCGTCTTTAGGCGTTGCGTAGTATTAGGGCCGTCACGGGCCATTTTTTGGTCGTGACACCCCTCCGAGAACGACAAGCAACACTGCCAATTCTAGGGTTAGGAGACCCGGTCTCGACTCCTCGAGATGGTCTCCCACTGGACCTTAGAACTCGGTTACTTGTGTTCCCCACCTTGAGTCTACCTAATGCGGAAAAGTAAATAATATACAATGGTGACATCATCCTCAACCCGGAAGTGTCCCAATATAAAAAATATTACATACAAATGAATTTTACATGAATGAAAATAAAAACCCTCATCTCACATAAAACCCCCGGCTATTCAAAACGCGACGATCCAATATAACATATCACAGCAACACATAATATCTCATATCATCAACGTAAGTACATATGCGTATTTCAATTGTCGTTGATGTATAGCAACGAAACCGGCGATACACCACATATTACACTTACGGTCGCAGAAAAGAAAGTGTAAAACTACAACAGTTGGAATCCGCTACCTGCTTAGACATCGCATGCCTAACCAAATGAATCCCTTAGACATCTCATGCCTAACAATTATAAACCCCGCATTTTAGTCTCGATTTCGAAAACACTTTTCAATATCAAGTCGGGCAATTCAACAAGATTCCCGACATCCTGATCGAATGCTCGTTGCAAACTTTAGTAGACGGCTGCACCCCCTGATGCCATCGACGAAGTGCACTAAGGCGGAACACCGCTGCCGTGAGCACCCGAACGGATGCTTTTGGCGACGGGGTTCTCTACAGTCACATGGTCGGGGCTATGTGGCGTGGCTATCTATTAAGTTTACCCGGCGAGTATCCGCGTACGCTACGTGATTGCGACGGACTTTTGATCACATCAAAATCCCGTGGCAACCGATCAAATGAAACTAAACTGCTAGATTTATAACATTCAAATTAGTTATCTCATAACTACTTGTGGATTCCAAATATTGTATCACATTCCAGATAAATAGACAATGTTAATCTTTCCGATCGAATAATCAAACACCCAAGTTTTCCCAAATGGCTCAACACTTGAGTGGAGTTTAAAAGCATCCATCACATGCCACTGTACCAATGGTCCAACCGTAGAAGGGTCAAACCAACGCCTCACATGTGGCAACGCTGTACTGCCACAAAGCCTAAGGTTTAGAAGCGGTTCAGACGGTCACATAATCGAGTTAAGGTTTGTGTTCTTCTAGAGGTTCCACCGCGTTACTTTCACGACTAAGAACGTTCTTAAACTACGGAAAAATCCAACACTTGGAAATCTTCCGGCAGTGGAAAAAGTGAGTTATTCATATCCGTTCGAACTTTTGAACACGTTCTAAATTACCCGGAAATATTAAACGAAGTTAAACTTTCCGATCGAATCAACGAGTTTCCAATACATCCCAGAAAACTCAACACTTGAGTAGAATTAAAAATTCCCAGAACAATGAAAAGAGACCCAAGAATATATACCTGAAGTAGTGGGCCCCATCTTCACTGTTTGGCTCGGAACCGCCGCCAAACGCGTGGTTTGGCCGTGGATCCGCGGTCATATTGGGGAGTTGGTGGTCCGTACTTCATAGTAATTCTTAGATTTCCCTACTTAATTTTCTGAGTATTTTTAATATGAAAAATGTCAACTTTTGAATTTTTTTTCTAGAAACTAGGTTTTATCGGGTATTCGGAGTTTGATCGGACTTTAAACTTCGCCTACACAACGCCTAAAGCTCTAGCTTGGCTCTGATACCACTGTAGAGTTACTAGGCACTCTCACAAGGGTCTATAAGGCATCAACCATGCCCGATTTAAAATTTAGACGTGCCGAACAACCCTAACCAAGATCTTAGACTAGAGATTAGGCGGAACAAAGCATGTAAACATCTTTACATCTAAGAGTTAGGGATTACAACCTTTGTAGTCCGTTCCTTCACTTCTAAAGCTCCGTGTTGAGGTCCCTTCGCTGCGATCATCGAGTACCTGGACTCAAGAGAGGCTCCATGAAGAGAAATATGCAAGCTTGTTTCCGATCTTCGGTAACTAAGATGATCTACCTTGAAGAAACTCAAACCCAAGCTCTTGCTTTGCTAATCAAGTATTAGCAAAGCAAACACCCTAATCTGAACGGCTAGAATAGATGAGGATGATGAAGTAGGAATTTAGCTCTCATTTGTTTTCGATTTCTCACTCATTTTCATCACTTTTGAAAAAGCTAGAAAGCTTTTCAAGCAAGAAGAAGAAGAAGAAGATCAAAATCCTTTTGTGATGAATAATGAAAACTCAAGTGAGGTTAGAAATGCAACCATGGGTTAAGTATGAAGACTTAACCCATGTAGAGAAACAACTATGGTTAAAGGGTTGGGTTGGGTTAAGGAAATATCTATGCAAAATATCAAGGTCAAAGTCAAAGCTTCAAGAAGCTTCTTGAAAGCTTCATGAAAGCTTAACCCTAATCCAAACCCTAACCACATTTATTCTCCACAAAGCATGTTGCATTTATAAACCTAACATGTTACAATATTATATATCACATATACAATATTTATTGTAACAAAATAAAATAATACAATCAACATATATCACATATATATCAATGTATTACCCGAGTGAGAAAAAGAATCATTAAATGAGCTTATATTAGTTAATGTAATTTAATATATCAAATATATAATTATACATTAAATTATCGAATCAACACTTGATTCGATAATCCGTCTATTTCACAAATAACCGACTAATATATTCTGTATTAGTTCATCGAATCAACACTTGATCCGATGACCCAGCTATATCAAATATACCCGGCCGATAACACATATCGCGAGAATCTAATATGGCATCGCAATCACGTATCACTCTCGGTCCCGCACATATCACATATGTGCTCTTACTCCGCTTTGCCCGTGCCAGGAAACCTCTGTGTAGGACTCTAAAAAATCGTCAATACGCCGGCAGTAGGTGATGATCATATCAAACACCCACAAGCTGCAAGCGGTCAGCTAAACGTAACAGCCATACAGGTATTGAGCAATCAGAAGATCAATAAGCAAGCCTGTACTTTCTCCCATGAATCCAACCAGTAACACTCCCGTACAGTCCGGTCTTTCATCGGATATGTCGCATATCTCGCCTAGGGATGGTAAACGTCAGACCCCAGTAGCTTGATAAGTCATGTCGATATGGGGTTTATAACAGTTCGAGAAACTACTGATAACACTTCCTAGTAAATCTCAGCAACCCTGGCCAGGGATTTCCAGTTATAGCCAATCAAACACAGCGCAACATCAACTCCCTATACCGGGAGAGACAAAACCCCTTCTATCGCTCATTGCCTCCATGTGATTCGGGACTGTACCCAAAAGCCACCTTTTTGCATGTCCTCTTGGATGTGGTATGATGGAAATCAAAGCACAGTGGGAATCACACAAGGCTCTATGACGATCTCGGGTCTACACTAACCTGTACCAGTGTTACCAGAGAACTGCCATCTGACGTAAGGTATAATACCATCTGGGAGTTCTCGGCGAGTCCTTCCAGTGTACCCAGTCTCCACTGAGCACCCGTATACCTTCTCTGATGTCAAACACTAATGGATATGAGATCATCCATCGCCCATCATATGGGTCAAGAAGCGCATACGCTAGTCTACTCTGGAGTATCGATGCCCTGTCTCGGTACTCCCACGACTAGGAACTTTTCAAGGATGTACTTGGAGACTACGCTGTCCCTACTAGTATGATCTGCATCATAGTCCTGGTAGTCAAGTACTCATCCTAAGGACTTTATCAATATGTGACATTGAGACAATCAGAGTACATGTTAAGATAAAAGAGTAACCAGATAGCATACTATCATGTCGAGTAAGAAAGTCCTCCCTATATATGTCCAAGCATCTTCTACAATATACAACGTATGTACAGTTATGGCCTCTAGGGCATACATATAACTAACAATTGACACCTTTCTAGACACCTACTTGATCGGCTAATTGTAATGTGTAAAACTCTCCCAGGAGTAACTTTTACTCGCAGTGGGTATCGGGATCCAACTATCTCATAGGAGTTATGCAATCTCATTGCAAATTTCAACAGTTGAAATTCCCGATAATATTTTGCCCCTAGCGTCCTATGACCTTGTCGCAGGCCAACAAACCATAGTCCGCTAGTCAAGTCAACCCGTACATTTCCCGATTAAATTAAACCTACCCGCACGACCCTTGACGTAGGCCAACAAAGTCGCACGACTACCCTAACTCAATCGCTTCATATGCTTTAGCAGATAAGCATAAATAGCTACCGCACACTACGCCTTGACGCATGCCAACAAACGTAGCACGAATACTATGAATTACTTATCTGAAATGACGGAGGGCTACGATAGGTTTTTAAGAAAACCCTTTGCGTAATGAACTTGATATCGTCGTAGAATCGAGTGATTTTGAAAATGAGTGCTTTTGAGGCTTTTACTAGTTTTGCTAAAGAGGTCACTCCCGGTGAAGGGATCTCGGCTCTTTCCTTATTGAATAAGGTGCAGGATATTTCACAAATACCGCTACGCAAAGCAAAAACTATAAAAGCAATCAAAAGACAAACCGAGTTTGTAGCATCTGCTAGTTTCGCTAAAGAGGTCACTCCTAGTGAAGGGATCTCGGCTCTTTCCTTATCGAATAAAGTGCTGGATATTCGACAAGGAATACCGCTATGCAAAGCAAGAACTAGAGCTACCAGTTTTTGAGACAAGTTTCTACAACATCTTTAAGTTTCTTTTATTTAATTAATCTCATTAATGAAGTCCCATTTATTATGTTTCCTAAGCATCAGCTATGAAACGAAAGAAGTAATATATAATATATATATATAATATAAGCATTCGTCTAAGAATATAATCAATGATCACATCACAGAATATCACAGCATAATAAAAACATATGAAATATTGGATATACTAGGATTTCCGGGTTTTATTTTAAGCCTATATAAAACACGGATTCCACGGTTGTGATGAATAGCCAATCCCACACCCCTAGACCCCTACGAGAGCGGAAAACAACCCTACTAATTCTAGAGTTAGGAGACCCGGTCTCAACTCCTTGAGATGGTCTCCTACTGGACCCTAGAACCCGGTTACTTGTGCTCCCCGCCTTGGGTCTATCCTAATGCGGAAAAGTAAATAATATACAATGGTGACATCATCCTCAACCCGGAAGTGCCCTAATAAAAGAATATTACATACAATGAATTTTACATGAATGAAAATAAAAACCCTCATCTCACATAAAACCCCGGCTATTCAAACACGACGATCCAATATAACATATGCAACACATAACATCACATGTCATCAACGTAAGTAAATATGCGTATCCCAATTGTCGTTGACATATAGCACCGAAACCGGCGATACACCACATATTACACTTACGGTCGCAGAAAAGAAAGTAAAAAACTACAACAGTTGGAATCCTCAACCACCTTAGACATTATAAACCCAACGGATCACATACTTTGGATTTCATGTCTGACCAAATGAATTCCTTAGACATCGCATGCCAAACAATTATAAACCCCGCATTTTAGTCTCGATATTCAAAACACCTTTTAATATCTAGTCGGGCAATTCAACAAGATTCCCGACATCCTGATCGAATGCTCGTCGGACACTTTAGTAGACGGCCGCACCCCCGATGCCGTCGACGAAGTGCACTAAGGCGGAACACCGCTGCCGCGAGCACACAAACGGATGCTTTTGGCGACGGGGTTCTCCTACAGTCACTTGGTCGGGGCTATAGGGCGTGGCTATCTGATAAGGTTACCCGGCGAGTATCCGCGTACGCTACGTGATTGCGACGGACTTTTGATCACATCAAAATCTTGTGGCAACCGATCAAATGAGACTAAATTTCTAGATTTATAACATTAAAATTAGTTATCTCATAACTACATGTGGATTCCAAATATTGTATCCCATCACATGATACCCGAAAAACGTTAAACTTTTCGATCGATTCATCAAAATCCCACAATTTCCCTACAGATCAACACTTGAGCACAGTTTTAGTAATACCTAGAATATGCCACAGTACCTATGCACCAGCCGTAGAAGGGCAAACCCAAGCCTCACTCATGTCGCCACAGAACTACGGCAAACCCTAGGGTTTGACCGCGGTTCCACGATCCAAAAAGTCGAGTTAGGGTTTCAGTCTTTTAGAGGGTTCATAGGATTACTTGCATGTTTTTCCGAATACGTTAAACTTGGAAAAATGGGTTTTTGATATTCGATCGAACTTTTTAACTTCGTCTAGACAACATGCGAATAACCTGAGACAATGTTAAAACTACGAATATGAAACACTCAGAATTGTTTACAGTGTAAGATTACATCACATGCAAAATTAGCAAAAACAAACAACACCTGAAACATCAAAACCAAGTCTCTGGAACACACAAAAACTTTCAGGGGGGTGCTCGGTTTTGGCCGAGATCAGGGTATATGTGGCCGGCCACTTTTCCATGAAATCCCCTCAAATTTTCACAGTGTTCTTGATATATCTCATTCATCACTCTATACTTGTTTGAAACTTTTTTTGAACAACTTTAAAAATCGATAGAAACTAGGGTTTCGCGTGGCAAGTTTCGGAGTTGTTTCGGTTTCGTAATTCTAACAAAATTTGTCTAAATTTCTAGCATGGCTCTGATATGACTGCCGGGATACCTAGGACGGCAGCAAGGTTTCGGGAGGCATCGTCCATGCCAAATTCAAAAATTTGCCATTCTAGCTAACCCTAACTTTGAATCGTTAACTAGAAATCGACGGAATACCATATGTAAACACTTTACATCCTAAGTCAGCAAGGAATACAACCTTTGTAGACCGGTCCTTCACTTCATTAGCTCCGTGTAGTAGTCCTTTCGCTGCAATCAAGAAGTCCCGGGCTCTAGAAAGGCTCCGATGAAGAAACGAACATGCTTGCTTCGAAGTCTTCAAGGCCGAAGATGATCTACGTCGAGGAGACACTAACCCAAGCTATCTCTTCAGTAATCATAGAATTAGTTAAGCAAACATCCTATACTAAATGGCAAGTAGTAGAGGATGATGAAGTAGGAATTTTGCTCACGTTAGAAATCATTTTCTCACTCAAAATCATCACTTTTTGAAAAAGCTAGAAAGCTTTTGTCAAGAAGAAGAAGAAGAACAAGTTGTGATGAAAATGAATTATTGTTGAGGTTCGAAATGCAACCAAGGGTTAAGCATGTCATGCTTAACCCTTATAGAGAGTTAACCATGAGCTAGGGTTAAAGGTCAGGTCAAAAAATATCATAAGCTAGACAAAGAAAATGGACAAAGTCAAAGATGCTTACAAGCTTCTACAACCTTTCAACAAATATCAACCATGAAAATTATCCATAATATTTGAATTACTTAATGATGAAATTTAAACCCTAATCTTAACACTAGCATGGTTTAACCCTCATTAACCCTAGTTGCATTTGTAACCCAGCATGATACATTTAACATATATCACATATACATCAATGTATCCAAAGAGAGAAAAGAAATCATAAGTGAGCTAATACTAGTTAATGTAATGTAATATATCAAATATATAATTATACATGTCACGACCCGAAATATTAGCTCGTGACCAGCACATGAATCACGCAACGTCTAAAGGCGTAACGGAATTCAAGTAAGCTGAAACCCAGAAATCTAAACCCTTTAAGAAAATAAAGGAGGTGAGGTTTGAAGTAAAGGTATAATGAGATCAAGTTTTCTTAATGCAAAGAAAAGGAACATGAATGATGCAAGTGAAATCTACTAATTGAAAACATGTTTCGTCTTTTAAAAATTTTGGCAGCACCTCCTTTGTATATTTTTATCCAAAACCCCAAATACATAATAAGGATAATGGCATCCCCAAGCCGGATCTAGCTCTTCGCCAAACGGCGGATCACAACCACGCAATACAGTATAAATAAGTATACGACGCCCAACGGCGAATTTCACCACAAAAAGATAAAGAAATGAGCAAGATATAACCTCAAAAGTGAATATAAAACCCATCGCTCAAATCTCGCAACTATAAGTCTCACAAAGTCTCATCACTTATACAATTTACAACTTTTGATTGATAGAGTTAACTAGATACAATATGAAATATAGATACAAGAGTAGGAATGATACAACTATCCTACCTACCAATGCAAAACACCTGAATGCAACTGTGTGCCAGCGAAGCCGCTACTGATCCAAGCGCTCAACCTGCAAGAACTGTGACACAACGGGGGTGAGTTGCCAACTCGTGAGTAGAAAAATATCAACAGATAGAAACCGAATAAACAACGACTCCTAGGTCAATTATATCATAAAGGTAATACTATGATATCTAGGATGACCGGGTCTGTATATGTGCCAACAAGGTAGTCAATACCTATATGCATGTGGATAACATCCAACAGTAATAATCAATGCATGCATATGGATCTCGTTCAACCATAATCAAGGTATGTAAGCATGTGGATCTCGTCCACCCAAAATCAATGTCTGCATGTACGTAAATATCATAAAGGGGTGTGCATGGAAGCATGAGGATATAAATCACCGGTGTCCCTCCCGACACATCAAAATCATGGAACCGAGTGCCTAGCATCGACACTCGAAAAAATCATGAAAACCGTGCCCAGCATCGGCACATAAATCCTTATATATCGGGCTCCGTCTGCGGAATCGGCCCTCGGTCCCGGCAGTACGGGTCATCCCATATCCATCTATCGACTCTGGTCAGTATCCTCCGAATAACCGCCAGGTCCAACCAATCACCGGTAGGTAGTGGTCCGTCTGCCAGGCTCATCGCCTACTGCGCGACAGATCCGTTCTCGCCCCAGGGTACCATACCGGGTCCACCATGTACCCGCAATCGGCCTCATCCACCTCCTCGAATCGGGTTTCACATGTCGCTCTCAGAACCGAGAAAACACATGGTGGACACACTGAAATATCATATCAAGAGAAACCGGGTTTTTAAACAAAACATAATCTCTTTTAAAATGTCCACGGTTCTCAAATCCAGAAATCTCATGAAAACAGCATATCTCAATGCGTAAAATCGTAAAGCATGATGTATGCGACATATGATGGAAATGTAAGCATACCCGTATATAAGTGCACGGGTAACTATAGCAAGTAAATGATGTATAGAGTCATATCATGATGCAGCAATGCTATTGTGTAGTGACATGGCAATTATCGATGATGAGGTGTGTGAGCCGGCAAATCTGTGTACGTGTAACATATGCATCATCGATAATGGTGTAAGTGTACTAACACAGGTATATGCAATGCAATGAAAATAATATGAATGCAGCATAAGGTAAATCATATGCAATGCTGACGGGTATACGTATCTAATATGACCGAGTCGGGGAATCTATCAATCGGCATCCAGCCTCACAACATCGCGTACGGTATGATCCGTCGTACGACATTCTCTAGTCAAGGGTAAGGATCAATCATCAAGTCAAACTCATCACGCACGGAAAATCATCGTACGACGGCATTAAGCTAATAGGGATTCTATCATCCTATACGACAAATGAGGGTACGGCCTGAAATCACGTACGGCCAAGAATCCATGATTCACAACATTCTATATATATCTATATACCTATGTCCTAGGTCACATCCGCAATAATCTCACATCAGTGGACCGACAGGGTATAAATCATCTTGATCGACTCGCATCCGTATACCAACATATCATCAGGTCATCATATCCGTCTTATAATCTTTTCATCGCATTTATAACTCATATCAAGCCGAGTTTACCTAAACATACTATCTCTACTATAAGTATAGGTATCTAATCTAACATACACACCTGATCCATACAATCAGATTTTTAAAGAAGCGAATCGTAGTTTTGAAAATAGGGGTTACCGTGTTTTTAAGAAAAAGATATCATTTGAAAATCCGTAACCTCCCTCAAGGTATATTTTTAAAAGATATATACGACTCTTCAGTTTAGAAAAATGTATGGTTCGGATGACGCATCTACATCAACTATCTAGTCCTACGGTACCCTAAACGGCAATATCGGCAAACGTCGTCCTTGAATCCCGTCATCACATAATAGCCGTGTTATCTCATTTCTAACTATCCTTAGCTTCTAATATAGTATCACTAACTATCCTTTACTATAACCCTAGTTTCCTAATCTAGGTTTCCTAACCATATTCTATAATCAGTTTTCCATCAATACTTTGCGGGGGTGCTATACGCCATCCACCCGACTTCCCCCGTGGATATAGATCCACTCACCTGGTCTTCGCTCGCTGAAATCGATGATGCCACGCTCCATCGCCTCAGAATCCATGCGAAGGTACCTACAATAATCAACAGTCACAATGCGTATTAAAATCGAATCCGGAAAACCGATATGGCGCACGGTGTGCTCATAGGTTAGAACCTATGGCCTATACGTGCAAAACAATCAAACAACCCCTGTTGTCGATGTACAAACATCCGACAACCAAATACAAATCCAATTGTCAAGAAATTGCATTTCAAAATACGGAAAACATAGCCTAAAATACACAAAAATGCTCCCAGATTTTCCCCAGGTGACAATTAGCCAATTTTGCATATAGGAGGGGTCTATTTTACTGACATGGGAGCTACAGACGAAGCAAGAACCAAAAATGAGGTACCCAGACCGCAAATTACGGCCCAGGAGATTAAATCTGCGGCCCAAAGGTTAGGGTTTGGTCTCGGTGTAAGTGCACGGCGGCGCCCCGGCCGTCAATCCGACGCCGGAATGCGGAAGCGGTGAAAAACTTTAATTTTGCGGACTTAGCAAACCGGCACCACCGCGTACTAAACATCCGGATCGTAACCATTAACAAGTCTAAGCAATCTACAAGAAAGGGAAGAGAAGTATACCGACAGATCCGAGTCCTCCGGTCTTCTCGTCGTCGTCCCGATCTCCTGCGGAATGTCCCGTCTCCTCCTCGTCGCCGGAAGTGCACCACAACGCCTACTTCTTTTACGGGCTCCCACCTCAATGCCGAGGCAACTCGGGCACGAAGCCGGCTACTCGACGTGCCCAAGATATGCTGTAGAATATCTAGAGAAGAAGTCTCATTTTTGGGGTTCATGGAATTGCCTTTTGTGGTGGAGGAAAAAGAACTTGGAGAGAGGTAGGAAAAATGTAGTATACAAAAGAAAATGAATGTATCATATTTTCTTCTCCCATCAAAATGAATCCACTTCCCCATTCCATAGGAATGGCCGGCCCCCCCACCCATGTGTGATTGGAAAGAGAAAGAGTAAGGTCAAGGGGGTGGGTGGAAGTAATGATGAAAAGAGATGATGAAAGAATCCAATGATCACAACCATAACCCACACTCCAAAACAAGTAATCAACAACCATGATGGTTACTAAAAGTCAAGCCATCAAGAAGATATGAAGTCAAATGATGGGACAAGTATCATGACATGATAATATGCAAAGACCCCCTCCACAAATGCTTATTTGCAACAATGCAAATAAGCCCTCCTCCACCAATCTTCGGCCAATGAACAGAACAAAGGAAATTGGCCGAAACGGAAAGCAAACTGTCAACTCCATAAAACTGGTCCCGTAATAAATTACAGGAAAACCCCGATACTGTGCATACACACCTGCATCTGTATTTCGACCGAAATACAAATGCAATGAGACACAATCTCCACTGTACTATACTAGAATCCGGCTTATACCAAAACCGGCTAGCAATATCTGTTCGATCCTGATCCGTGCAATACCGCACGTATCTGATCGAACCCTGCCATATAACCATACGGCCTATAGTACAAACTGTCAGATCCTGATCCGTGCAATACCGCACGTATCTGATCGGACCTTGCCATATCTCTATACGGCCTCTACAACTTTTCGCCCGAAAGCTGAGTAACTGAATGTGGGGGACTCTAAAGACTCGTCAACACCTTGGTTGTGGATTTAACCACTAGCACTTCAGAGGTATAAGCCAATACGTAACGGGCTACCAGGTACTGACTAAAAGGGATGTCTGTGAGTGAACTCAGCCTGACAACCCTACTGAGCCTGTCAGTGACAATATCCGTACAGTCCGGTCCGTTCGTCTATGAGCATCGCATGGCGGGCCTAGGAGGTTGGTAAAAGTCAGACCCCCAAAAGCGGTACAAGTCATGTCGGAGTGTAGCCCAGAACACCCTGAGATACTACTGGAATACCTACCAGTAAATCTCCTTGCCTCGGCCGAGGGCTTCGTGTAATGGCTCTCCTAGACACAGCACGACCTCACCCCCAATACCGGGAGAGACGAACCCCTGAAGATACGCTCACTGCCTCCATGTGGCTCGGGACTGTACCCAACTAAAACCTGTTTGCACGACTCCTTTGAGCCGTGGTAGGGTAGTAATCAAAGTACAGTGGGAACTCACACGAGACAAATGAGGATCCCCAGGTCGATGAACTAACCTTCACACATGTCACCAGGGAACTGCCATCTGACGTCTGGTATATGACCAACTAGCATGTTCCCGGCGAGTCCTGTCCGGTGTACTCATAACCCAATGAGCACCTGTATACATCTTAGGTGATCCAACTGACACCAGTGGCTTATGAGACCGGCCACCGCCCCTCGTCGGGGTCTCGACTGTATACACTAGTCTACTATGGAGTATCGATGCTCTGTCTCGAAACTCACACGACTAGGGACCATTTCAGGATATGCTTATAGACTCCCAGCTCCCACTTATATGATCGCCCTCATACTGCTGGTGGTCAAGCAAGAATCCTAGGGGCTCTATCAACGTGTAATAGCGACTTGTCAGGTCACCTAAAGCAGTACACGATGATAAAGGTAAACCAGATAGCATACTATCATCTCGAGTAAGACTGTCCTACCGGGATAGGTCCTCCCTCAATCACCGCAATCACGTACCTGTGATCCAATAATTGACTCTGAGGGCATTATCTCCAACAATCTCCCACTTGCACTCAAGGCTAATTATTGCGATGTCGCATACTCACAGCCCGTGTGATACCGAACACCCAACTCCTCTACTAGTCAGTCTCACAAAGCTCGTTTGTGAAACTATTGCGTTCGAGGAATAGCCTCAGTGAGTGGATCCGCCTTGATGTCTCTTTCTATGTCTCTCTATATCTCAAGTTCGCGGAGAAACCCATCTCCCGAAATGAGCAATACCTGTCTTAGAATGTGTCTGGATGTCTGATGGGACATAGCTCATAAATGAACTCCAAATCCAAACTTCTTAGACTGTATCGTCAACTGAACTTAATCAGTATCCTGTGCCATGCCTCCCTCAGTATTGCCTTGGACCACCTGTCCAAAATACTGCCCCTCGTCAGAGGGAAAACTATAACTCTGACAACCTCCTTATCGTCCATGTCACCTTGGAAGCCTGGAATGATAACTGTCTCATGAATGAGGCTGTCGTTATCATATCCCTAGAACATTCACTTATGTTCTAAAACTGCTTCCGACTGTTTCTCCAGGATTGGATTAATGTCAACTTATTGCATCTAGTGCAAAAACAACATCTGGTGTGGTACTTGACATCTCATGATTGACTCAATTGCCTGAGCAAGTGATTTGCCAATCATGCACATCCCTCTCCCCTTCAGTCTGTAAGACACCTTTGGAGAGGGTGACTCCATCACCTGCAGGTACACTACCGTGCCAGGAGTCGTCCATTCTAAATACTCTTAGAATGCTGTCTAAGTACCCTGATTGGGAAACCACCCAAATCTAGATCTAAAACCATAGATCTAGTAACCAGTATGTCTGACATAAAATCCATTTCTTTTGTGGAGAAAACACTGTGTGACGACCAAAGTGTAACCGATTGTAGTATAGGAGTTTCCTTTCCTACTCTGTGTATGTCATCCAAATACCATGACATCACACCCTAGTACCTCCTCAACAGATCCATCCCCTATTCTGATGAAGTCAAACTCATGACTGTCACGTCAGAAATAGATGATCTATCTCCGCTACATCTGCTTTAGTCTATAAATAGACATAAGCTACCTGTCCACCAATGCTTCCGCTGCTCCCACTTTCTACGACAACCCTCTGGCAGAGTCATATACACGTACACTTCTGAAGCGAAATCAGAACGACGCTATACTCATCCTCCCGCCGGGTCTCGCAGCCTGGAACAACAGCAATGGTAATTGTGGGTAAACAAGAACTTCCCTGTCACCGTCCTTGAGGCTACCGTAGTACCTCTCGGGTGCCTGAAGTTACCCACCTTATCTGCGGAGTGGCCAATGGAATGTCAATCCAGATTGAATCTTTAGGTTCCTTATCAAATCTTCAGTAATCGTTTGTGGTTCTGGAATCACTTCCAGTTCTACCATACTCCCTCTACCGTTTTCTGAAAAAATCCATTTTTAATAAAACTGTGGCGAGTCTAGAACAATATCGCTATTGTTCATCCAGATGGTAGAAAGTCAACCCTCGTCATAGCCTGGGTCAACCCACAAACAGCCATTACAGAAACGTGCCCTGAGTTATCCAGAGTCTGGTTTTAATCATAAGCTGGACAACTCCCCGTACCTTAACAACGTCAAGATACGAACTGTTCTATATCCCATATAGGACCAGAGGCACTGATTTAACTGAACCAGATCCAAATCATGCAACTCTCTCCAGTGCATGTCAACTAAATGGAAGGAGGCCGATCAGCGTTACTCAACTTAAGAATGCTTCCAATTATGAGTAACCTGAAAGAGAAGCAAGATCTCTTAGTCACTACTACCAACCGAATACCATACACAAGTATCTACATCTTCGATCTCTTTGAAGAATCCCGATACTTGCTACACCTGGTTCTCTACTCTATTCAAATACCCATAACTTCTCAAAATTCGGACCCTGTGTTTCCACGAAACACCTGTCTAAAAACCAGAGAAGTCATAAGTAAACCGAATATAGTACGAGGACCAACCCCTCTGTCCTGATGGACCCTGGACAACATACAATACTCTGTATAAGTCCCTTGAGTCTGATAACTCATTCATTGTGTGTCGTAGGTTGAAAACTGTACTTATGGTTAAGAAGAATTACACCGCTGTTTAATGCTCCTTACCTAACCATCCACTGATATAGGTAAATGTCATAGACATAATTTCAAAAAGTATATCTCACTCTATGAAAATAGACGTACAGATATATCGATTTGAAATTGGTGCATAATAGCGGATATTCAAAACCAAATATTTGCCGACCGGCAAACAACCCAGGTGATTTCCTCAAATATCTCCGATTGCAACGAATCCCGATATAATGAGGATAGTCACCCAATTCCCAACAACTTACTCCTACTCATCATCTGTAAAACCATACAGATGTGAGAATCATACCTGGTAAATACATACCCTGGAGCAAGTGTCTAATCGGGAAATCAGTTTTCTTTTAACAGTACACAGTGAGACTGAAACATTGAAATGTTTCGATGGGGTATCCTGGTATTCCTAGTAATGCCTCTTCCAGATTCACGACTGTAACCGTATAATTCTTTTCCACCTCTCCAAATCCCTTCATATGTCTTTAGTCTTTACCTTCTGCACACCCCTTAGGCCAAATGGTTTTCTTCCTTCCCTACCGTTCGACACCAGCCTATGGTTTGGAAGAAGACTATCCAATAAGCATAATGGGTGTACTGTCCCATTCCTAGGAGCACTCGCAAAGCGAGAGAAGGTGAAGATAAAAGACACCTGAACAAATCTTATTCCTATTTCTCCTAAACCAGAATCCATCCCTGAACTGGAACAAGTTCCTTTCGAGTTCGTATATAACCATACGATGGAGTATCCAATAAACTGTGGATCTTCGTAGTGATACGGAGTGTCCTGGAGAAATACAAAGGTGATTTAGGATTGGCGAAGGAATACTTGGTTTGGTCGTGAATATCTGTTGCAATTTACTTTGCCCTCTTACTAATCCCTTTCTTTGTCTAAACTTAATACCTTCTGTACACCTTCGTTAGGCTAATTGGTTTTCTTCATTCCCTACCGGTCGGCACCAGCCTAAGGTTTGGAAGAAGACAATCCAATTTGCGTAATAGGTGCACTACCCCTAAACTAAGGAGTACTCGTAACCTGAGAGAGGGTAAAAGGAAAAGACAACTGAATAGTCCTATCCGTTTTCTCCAGAACCTGAAACCATCCTCGAATAAATTCTTTCGAGTTCGTATCTAACCATACGATGGTTTTGTCCAATGGAAGTGGACGTTCGTAGTAATACGGGGTGTCCTGGAGAAAAGGGTAAAAGTAGGAGTGGCAATGAGGTTTGCAACTCTGACAATCCAAAAGCCAGTGTTAAGAAGGTTCGGTCAACTTGGTCACTGAGTCATTGTCTTAGGGTCGGGTCAATGGTCGCTGCCAAAGAGAGAGAGAAAAGAAACACTCAGCGTGCACTCTAACCTAGATCAGAATGGTTACCAATTTATCTAATCTGGAATCCTCCCACTGTACCTCAAATTCTCCTCCAAACCTGAAAGAAGAATTAGTCGGGGTTACCCGAGGAGTAAACTATCTCATCAGTGGGAATCGGGATCCAACTATCATCGCATGATAACGTGACGGAATCCGCTCACGGTATCACACTCCAGAAGGTATGCGCATATCTGGCAAGTTTCAGTTCTTTTGAAACTCCCGATGTGATTTCTGCCCCATGCTCTTATGACCTTGACTTTGGCCAACATATCATAAGTCACATGTCAAGTTCTACCCGTCATTCTCCAGGTTAATTTGAATCCACCCGTACATACCCTTTACTTTGGCCAAAATGGCAGTACGACTGTCCCAAACCAACGCATCTATCTATGCTGCATATGAATACCCCAATAGCTACCAATCACTGTGCCTTGACTTTGGCCAACATACACAGCTTGAATACTATTGACCACCCATATGAAACGACGGAGGGCTACGAATGGTTTCTGGCGAAAACCTTTAACGTAAAGAACTTGATATCGTCGAAGGAACGGATAGCTTTTTTTAAAAATATAGTGAAGAAAACCGTTGCTAAAGAGGTCACTCCCGGTGAAGGGATCTCGGCTCTTTCCCCGTAGAATAGGGTGCAGGATATTCCAAATGAATACCGCGATGCAAAGCAAAAGTAATCGGCTATAGTGAAGTCAATGCCATGACGCAAACTTCTGTCCAAGGGGTCACTCCCGGTGAAGGGATCTCGGCCCTTGCCTCATCGACTGAGGAGCAGGATATTCCAACTGAATACCACGATGCAAAACAAAAGTGAACGTCCTTGCAATAACAGCTTTTTGAAAAGTGTTCCAACAACATCAGATTAGGTTTGTTTTTAACTTGCATTGATCCGAATCAATGCAGTCCCATCAATTGATCACACCAAAAAGAACGAAAATATACTGACGTACGTATATGCCATCCGCATTCGCCACTGGGTCCCGTCATTACCCGTTAGGTTAGCTAACTAACAACAGAGCGGGGACTGGACTAGCGCGGATATAAAACATATACAATATCTACTAATATATATACCAATATATTATATTTCGCTCAAGGCGTGAAAAGAAATGCAACATCACAGAGAATGAACAGCATCACAGAAACAATACAGATATCTGGGATCCCCGGGTTTCACAGAGCCGCTGAAACCCGACGTTCCCCTGGTCGTGTGGATAGCCTGTGCAATGAAATCCTAGACCCCTACGGGCGCGGCAAGTCACCCGCCAAAACCTGAAGCGAGGCAGCCCCCTTAAGTACCGTGAATGGACCACCCAGCACTTCACGGAATCCGGCAACTTGGGCACCCCTCCTGGGTCAACCTGTACCCCCTACGAGTGCGGCGAATAGCCTGCCAATCCTAGAGTGAAGCCCCCTCTGTCTCAATGCCATGAGATGCGGGCTTGTTGCCCTCTAGAACCCGGCTATCCGTACACCCCTCCGCGGGGTAATCCTAGTACAGAAAGTAAAATATACATACACCGGGTACAACGACCGCAACCTGGCCGTGCCCCAAAACAATAATACAAACAGGCAGTGACGGCAGTCCACATGTCGGACGCTCGCCCCGCAATATCAAATGTACATAATACAACCAACTCTGTACTAGCATTGCATCCAGGCTATCCCCCACGACCGATCCGCAACATCACAGCAAAAACAGAACATCAACGTGAAAGTCACGTTCGCAAATCCGTCTAACCGGGCTATAGCAGTTAGACCGGATTTACCGATCGAGTGACATTCACGGTCGCAGATATAATGTAAATACTGTGAAAAATGTGTTTAAAATATTCGATCAATCAAATTTTAACAAGTGGGCCCCCAAACAATACTGTAGCAGATCAAGAAATCCTGGGCCCAAAATTAATATTCCAAAACCCCACTTTTCACCCCAGAAAGCCTCTGTAAAAAATTGGTGCAGTGATCTCCACAGTGCGCGGCGGAACAGCGGCGGGAAGGGGGTTTTCGCGGCGGTTCCGCGCTCCAACTGTGGAGTCACTTCATCGAATTTTTACAGAGCTCTTAGATTTTCCAGTACATCAATATTTTACAACCTGAAAAATTTTTCGACACCAAAAATTTCCAACAGAAAACTGATGTGATCAAAAATGCGATTTTGGAATTTTTGATCGATCGGAAATGCAAACACATTTCACAAAGCTAGACTAAGTTAATGGCGAGGCTCTGATACCACTGTAAGTGCACGGCGGCGCCCCGGCCGTCAATCCGACGCCGGAATGCGGAAGCGGTGAAAAACTTTAATTTTGCGGACTTAGCAAACCGGCACCACCGCGCACTAAACATCCGGATCGTAACCATTAACAAGTCTAAGCAATCTACAAGAAAGGGAAGAGAAGTATACCGACAGATCCGAGTCTTCCGGTCTTCTCGTCGTCGTCCCGATCTCCTGCGGAATGTCCCGTCTCCTCCTCGTCGCCGGAAGTGCACCACAACGCCTACTTCTTTTACGGGCTCCCACCTCAATGCCGAGGCAACTCGGGCACGAAGCCGGCTACTCGACGTGCCCAAGATATGCTGTAGAATATCTAGAGAAGAAGTCTCATTTTTGGGGTTCATGGAATTGCCTTTTGTGGTGGAGGAAAAAGAACTTGGAGAGAGGTAGGAAAAATGTAGTATACAAAAGAAAATGAATGTATCATATTTTCTTCTCCCATCAAAATGAATCCACTTCCCCATTCCATAGGAATGGCCGGCCCCCCCACCCATGTGTGATTGGAGAGAGAAAGAGTAAGGTCAAGGGGGTGGGTGGAAGTAATGATGAAAAGAGATGATGAAAGAATCCAATGATCACAACCATAACCCACACTCCAAAACAAGTAATCAACAACCATGATGGTTACTAAAAGTCAAGCCATCAAGAAGATATGAAGTCAAATGATGGGACAAGTATCATGATATGATAATATGCAAAGACCCCCTCCACAAATGCTTATTTGCAACAATGCAAATAAGCCCTCCTCCACCAATCTTCGGCCAATGAACGGAACAAAGGAAATTGGCCGAAACGGAAAGCAAACTGGCAACTCCATAAAACTGGTCCCGTAATAAATTACAGGAAAACCCCGATACTGTGCATACACACCCGCATCTGTATTTCGACCGAAATACAAATGCAATGAGACACAATCTCCACTGTACTATACTAGAATCCGGCTTATACCAAAACCGGCTAGCAATATCTGTTCGATCCTGATCCGTGCAATACCGCACGTATCTGATCGAACCCTGCCATATAACCATACGGCCTATAGTACAAACTGTCAGATCCTGATCCGTGCAATACCGCACGTATCTGATCGGACCTTGCCATATCTCCATACGGCCTCTACAACTTTTCGCCCGAAAGCTGAGTAACTGAATGTGGGGGACTCTAAAGACTCGTCAACACTTTGGTTGTGGATTTAACCACTAGCACTTCAGAGGTATAAGACAATACGTAACGGGCTACCAGGTACTGACTAAAAGGGATGTCTGTGAGTGAACTCAGCCTGACAACCCTACTGAGCCTGTCAGTGACAATATCCGTACAGTCCGGTCCGTTCGTCTATGAGCATCGCATGGCGGGCCTAGGAGGTTGGTAAAAGTCAGACCCCCAAAAGCGGTACAAGTCATGTCGGAGTGTAGCCCAGAACACCCTGAGATACTACTGGAATACCTACCAGTAAATCTCCTTGCCTCGGCCGAGGGCTTCGTGTAATGGCTCTCCTAGACACAGCACGACCTCACCCCCAATACCGGGAGAGACGAACCCCTGAAGATACGCTCACTGCCTCCATGTGGCTCGGGACTGTACCCAACTAAAACCTGTTTGCACGACTCCTTTGAGCCGTGGTAGGGTAGTAATCAAAGTACAGTGGGAACTCACACGAGACAAATGACGATCCCCAGGTCGATGAACTAACCTGCACACATGTCACCAGGGAACTGCCATCTGACGTCTGGTATATGACCAACTAGCATGTTCCCGGCGAGTCCTGTCCGGTGTACTCATAACCCAATGAGCACCTGTATACATCTTAGGTGATCCAACTGACACCAGTGGCTTGAGAGACCGGCCACCGCCCCTCGTCGGGGTCTCGACTGTATACACTAGTCTACTATGGAGTATCGATGCCCTGTCTCGAAACTCACACGACTAGGGACCATTTCAGGATATGCTTATAGACTCCCAGCTCCCACTTATATGATCGCCCTCATACTGCTGGTGGTCAAGCAAGAATCCTAGGGGCTCTATCAACGTGTAATAGCGACTTGTCAGGTCACCTAAAGCAGTACACGATGATAAAGGTAAACCAGATAGCATACTATCATCTCGAGTAAGACTGTCCTAACGGGATAGGTCCTCCCTCAATCACCGCAATCACGTACCTGTGATCCAATAATTGACTCTGAGGGCATTATCTCCAACACTCGGGTCTCTGTGGTAGCTTCCTGGGTGCCTGCATGTGCTACAGTGTTTGCAAAATTATTTTTAGAGGCTCCGGGTGTTGGCAGATTCCATTTTACATCCACAGAATTCACAATTCATCCGATATCGGTTTCTAATTCTGTATTCCGGGTTTCTAGTATCTGGTTTGAGTCTTAATTCTAACACTAGGGGGTTTGTGTGGCCTCTACTGAGCTTAATTACCCATCACCACTCTCAATTCCCATTAACCCTAACTAGGTTTTTCCTAAGTCCACAAAACCACTCGATATCGATTCAAATCTAACATGGGGGTATAAGTAATGGAAACACTAAGCTTATGGTTCAGAAATTACCTTATTTGGCAACTCAAGAAAATTCTTGAGTTGCCCCAAGTGGCCAAAATCCTTGCTTTCTTGGTCCAATGTGCTTCCCTTGAGCTTGTGAACGTTTTTTATGAAAAGGAGATGGGGTTTTGAGGTGTTTATTGAGGTGATTTGAGGGGGTTGAAGATGGAGGAGGAGAGGGTGCTGCCTTGGGCTGAAGAAGGAAGGGAAAAATGAAGGATAATGATGGAGGAGAGAATGGCTTGGTCAAAGTAAACCCTCCCTTTCTCTCTCTCACCCATACCGCTACTATTCAAATCTTCTCTTTTTCTTTTCTTTTCTTTTCCCCTCTTAAATAAATCATCAACCATGATAAAAACATGTAGGAAGCCATGGGAAAATATGTAACAAGTGTAGAAAAGATACGGTGCATGTTTTGCCCAAATACGCTTAAAGCGCGATTAGCGATTTTTGATCGCGATTAGCGCTAAATTAGCATATAATTAATCATAAAAACATTAAAAATGGCATAATTCCATTAAACACCCTCTTTTAGAATTTTCCATAATTTTTCCCAATTTATCGGTATTTAATTATACCGAAATATTAAAATATTCAATATAATATTATTTAATTATAAAAATT
Source organism: Agapanthus africanus (assembly GCA_030015575.1). Classification (NCBI taxonomy): domain Eukaryota; kingdom Viridiplantae; phylum Streptophyta; class Magnoliopsida; order Asparagales; family Amaryllidaceae; genus Agapanthus; species Agapanthus africanus. The sequence goes on along the minus strand of JASDDO010000022.1, from coordinate 300,812,501 downwards.
CCCAAAAATAATATTTTATTTTTCTGAAGTGTTACAATACATTAGATTATCAAATCAACTCTTGATTTAATAATCCGGCTATATCACCTATAACCGACTAATATCATAATGTAACATCTTATCGAATCAACACTTGATCCGATAACCCGGCTATATCACATATAACCTTTCATGTCACACATCGCGACAATAGAATGCGGTATCACATATCACATTAATCTCGGTCCCGCATATATCTCATATGTGCTCCTACTCCATTTCGCTTGAGCTAGGAAACCCCTGTGTAGGACTCTAAAGACTCATAAATACGCCGGCTGTAGGTGATGATCATATCAAACACCCACAAGCCGCAAGCGGTCTGCTAAACATAACGGCCACCCGGGTATTGAGCGATCAGAAGATCAACAAGCAATCCTGCTCACACTCCTGCGAATCCAATCAGTAACACTACTGTACAGTCCGATCTCTTCGTCTGATATGTCGCATATCTCGTCTAGGGGTGGTAAACGTCAGACCCTAGTAACTCGATAAGTCGTGTCGATATGAGGCTCATAACGGGTCGAGAAACTACTGATAACACTTACCAGTATATCTCTGAAGTAGCCTTGGCCAAGGACTTCCTGTTATAGTCAATCGAGCACAGCGCAACATCAACTCCCAATACCGGGATAGACGAAACCCCTCCTATCGCTCATTGCCTCCATGTGAATCGGGACTGTACCCAAAAGCCACCGTTTTGCACGTTCTCTTGAACGTGGTAAGGTGGAAATCAAAACACAGTAGGAATCACACAAGACTCTATGACGATCTCGGGTCTACAGACTAACCTGTACCAGTGTCACCAGAGAACTGCTATCTAACGTTAGGTATAATACCATCTGGGAGTTCTCGGCGAGTCCGTTCAGTGTACCTAGTCTCCACTGAGCACCCGTATACTGTCTCTGATGTCAAACACCAATGGATATGGGATCATCCATCGCCCATTTATATGGGTCGAGAAGCTATATGCTAGTTTACTCTGGTATATCAATGCCCTGTCTCGATACACCCTCGACTAGGAACATTTGAAGGATGTACTTAGCGACTACTCTGTCCTCACTTGTATGATCTGCATCATAATCCTGGTAGTCAAGTACTCATCCTAAGGGCTTTATCAACATGTAACATAGAGACAATCAGCGTACATGTTAAGATAAAGAGCAACCAGATAGCATACTATCATGTCGAGCAAGAAAGTCCTCCCTATATATGTCCAAGCATCCACTACAATATTCATCGTATGTACAGTAATGGCCTCTAGGGCATACATATAACTAACAATAGGACTGCATGCGTCACTATGTATTAGTCCCAAGAGTTCAGTAGCTCTTGCTCTGTGTCCCGTAAACAGAGTTTTGGTCTTCTTTCCTTTGAGACATGACTGACAAGTTTCATAAGATGTAAATTCAAACGGATTCAAATATCTATCTTTATGTAACTTAGCTAGTCTGATCGCATTGATATAACCAAGTCTACAGTGCCACATGAAGGCTTCGTTCATATATGAACTTTTCCTCTTGTGAGTGTTTTGTATATTTAGAACTGTATTTTGATTTAGAACATATAAACCATTACACAATGTACCAAACCCAATCAACACTTGATTTAAGAAAATGTTCATAACATTTTTCTCTAATGAAAAGTTATATCCATCTTTAACTAATAAAGAAACGGATATTATATTGCACATCATCGATGGTACGAAATAATATTCGTTCAAAATCAATGTATTCACAGTTGGCAATACAAGATGATATTCGCCGACAGTTTCGGCAACAACAATTGCTCCATCCCCTACTCTGAAGACATATCACCATTTTCCCAGTTCTCTACTTTTCTTTAACCCTTATAACAAATTACAACTGTGGGATCCTGATCCGGTATCCAATACCTAGGATATAGAGCAAACTGAGAAACAATTCTCAATAACTAACACACTCGAAGAAGATACATCATAATGCTCCTTCTTCATTAGGATTTCATGGAAATCCTTGCAATCCCCTTATCCCTTGCCAAGACTTATGATAGTTGTCAGAAGATAGAGCAGAACCAACATTCCCCAGCCCGGTATAATAAGCGGGTTCGGTCTATACATCTATATTATTATCTTGATTAAGTTATGACATGATCGTTATCTAGAGAGAGAGAGAGAGAAGAAAATGCTTTAGTGTGCGCTCTTGCAAGATTATATTGGTTAATATCTTATATAATCAGGATGGCTCCCACTATTTTTATCAAATCTTCCTTCAAACCCTAAAAGATAAGATTAGCCGGGATTAATTACACCCTACAATTTCGATAATCGGTCAGCTAGGCTGGTGTTGGTACTCCAAGGGAGTCTCCCTGTGCTTTCGTACAGAACTAATTAAATAACCCCATTTTCGCAGGGGCATAACCCCGTTAACACCTTTCTAGACACATACTAGATCAGCTAATTGTAAAGTGTAAAACTCTTCTAGGAGTAACGCTTACTCGTAGTGGGTATCGGGATCTAACTATCACAAAAAAGGTATGCAATCTCGTTGCAAATTTCAACACTTGAAATTCCCGATAATGGTTTTTACCCCATGCGGCTTATGACCTTGACAAAGGTCTACAAATCATAAACCGCAAGTCAAGTTCAACCCGTCATTTCATGATTGATTTAGACCCACCTGCACGGCCCTTGGCAACGGTTAACAAAGCCATACGACTGTCCTAACCAATCACATCAACATGCGACAGAAAAGAACTAATTATGTCACGACCAGAATGTGTGGAACGTGACTGGCACTTAAATCACACAACGTCTAGAGGCGTAACATAATCTAAGCAAGCCAAAGCCCAGAAGATCTAAACCGTTTAATGAATTAAAGTGAAGAATACTTAATTTTAAAAGGTTGATTTTTAACAAAATAGAGTTACATCAAAATCACTTAAAAGCATCAAACCTTTCTGAAAATTTCGGTAGAGTTTCCTTTCTAAAAACTGGCCCCAAACGGGTACAAAACATGAATATGTATAAGCAATGAATAAAGGCATCCCGAAGCGGGAGCTAGCTCTTCACCGAAAGGCGGAACACAACCATAGGCAAGATATATTATAATAATTTGAAAAACCATATAAAAAGCAAGAAATAAGAAAAGTATAAAAGTCAGCTTACACGAGCTCGACACCAGAAATCAAATAGTACAAGTCTCACAGTCCAGTCTCTAGGTCACATATACAAATGGTAGATGGAATGTACTAGATACAAGGTAAATATACATAGTGGGAATAAAAGAATATCCTCGCAAAACCCACCTACAAGCAAACCTGCAAGTCGAAGCAAAAGGAAGCAAAATAAGAAGTGCGCCCACCGCTACTATGTTGACGGGTCGGTCCTGCTAGACACTGTAGCACAACGGGGGTGAGTTTCCAACTCATGAGTAGTAAGTAACATCTAATAAGGCTATCGCAAGTATGCACGTAAATGCATCACACCCTATGTATATAACTAAGATACGAATGTACTAGTATGAATGCGACATGAATGAATGATCAAACACGAAATCTGGATATATCTGGTATGAGAAAAAATCTTTGTGTAACGTTTTAAAAATCGTTTAGGAGAATTTTTCGATAATCGGTGAAATAATATGTGTTTTCCATAAAAACCAAGATATAATTATTTTTCAACATTGGCTTAATTATACCTATTTTAGCTATGAAATTGCTAGTATTTGGTATTTAATTAGTCACTTATAAATTTGCTAATCTACTAAAATATTTTCCTTAATTAATTATTTTAATATTATGTTAAGCTTTTACTTATACATTTAATTAGTTTAAATTACAAATGAGAATGGGTTAATTACACAAATGTGAACCATGACAACCTAGAATCTAGTTTGTAACATATTCTTTCTCTTTGTTTTATCTCTAAAGTTTTAGAGAAGTTTAGGATCAATTAGAAAATCAAATAAATAATAAATAATTAAAGAGATAAGATGATAAGATGTTGATGTGAGTATGGGGGTATGGTTACCTCTCTTTTTCTCACTCACCCACTCACAAACCCCTTTCTTATTTGGCCGAAACTTGAGCAGCCCCCCTCTCTCTTCTCCAATCCTCCATCTCATTTTCCCACTTCAAAAAATTAATAGAAATTAAAAAGGAAAGTAATAAACAAAGAAGTATGGGCTTGTTGACTTGAGTTTGGGGGATGTTTCTACACACTCACCCACACACACCTTACTCTCTATCCCTCTCCCAAGATCTGGCCGAGCCTCACCCAGCAGCTCCCCCATTTTCTCCACCTCTTTTCCTCTCAAAAATTCTTCATTTTTACTTCAAAAATCCACACAAACTCTCATAAATTCATAATTAAACCTTTACCCAATTTTCCTTGGCCTAATCTAGCATGGATCTTGGAGCAAGGAAGCAAATTGGGAGGCTAAGTTTGCATGTTGGATCTCAAAATTTTGAGGTATAATCCTAACCCTATGGTTAATTTGTTGGTAGATTACTTAAATCTAACTTAATTAGGTATTTATATGGTTCTAACTTGCAAGTTTGAAATTTCAAGAGAATTGTTTGGGATCAAATTAGGGTTTTTATCATTTGAATATGGTTACAATGTGTAGTTTAACATTTTAAGTCATGCAAAATCTAATCTAGTTGTTAAGTTGCTAATTGTTATTTTTAAATTGTCCTAATTAAACATTTTTGCAAACTAATTTCATGTTTAATCTAAAGTAGGCGAGATTAAAATCTAGTTATTGATTGTGTAGCCTAATTAAGATTTTAAGTGTGAATTGTGGCCACTAGATTTGTTAAAACATATAGTTTTGCACTAAAATAGTTAGGTGATGTTTACTAGGTTTTTGGAATAAATCGATTTTAAGTAAGTTTGAGGTTGTGATGATCTATAAACTATTTCCTAAAATTTTTAGTGTGTTGTGGATGCGCGATTGGTGCGATTGGGTTCTAGGCTTGGCAGTTGTCACGTATAGCGACCCTAGTTGTGGGCTGTGGAGTTGTCGCGAGCGCGTTTGTGCACCAAGTGCGTGCGCGTCCAATTAGTGCGCGTTGGTTGTATTGTATCTTTTGTGTCCGTGACTATATATATATATATCCTCTTATTTACTTGTGTGCGATCCTAGGATCGGGTGCAGAAGAGTCGGACGTGGCATAGAAAGACAAGGCTGAGATTGGATCAGATTAGCCGAGGCGTCCCGGTGAGTAGATGTACACATCTATGGGGGGATCGTCTGGATGGCGCGAGGCGCCCGATGGTTTAGGATTACTTATAGTACATGCAATTTATATGCGTAGTTTCTTAGTTATTCATCTCATTGCATCGCACCATCTTATATATGTATATGTATATCTGATATCGTCTCATAGGACACTTGCACCATTACCATTGGTTCATGCCGCACTTGCACTATTCATGCGAACACACACGCCTTTTGTAATTGCCATGCCACGAACACTATAGAACTTGCTTAAAACAGAAACTGAAACATTTGCATCATATATGATATGTAAACTGGTAGTTGTATATTCATTTCATCAAGATTGATACGTAGGATTGCTAGTCATGTCTATATAACTCATTGCATCATACTTCATACATAGTTCTGGTCATACGTTGCGTAATATATACTATCTTATTGTTCGAATACTCACGGTGTCATTTGTTGGATTTTGTTTTAATTAAGATATGTCGGTTTTTTGGTGAAAATAGTGCACGATGTGAGTATCGAGTTTTAAATACCGCAAGTGCACGGTGCGTTGAAGCAAGCCGGAAAGCACGAGTCGAACCATAAGGAGTGGATATCACGACATCAATTTGAGTTATAAATCATGAGATTTGGAAAGGAGTTGTCACGTGTTGCAACAATTAAAAGAAGAAAGGTTTTGTTTTTAGGGAAAACTTAAGCTAAGGTTTAGTATGAGTGAAATACGACTTTTACCCCCAACTCTCCGTTTTGATTCAAGGTTCAATTTTTTAGTTTGAGAATGAAATGAATATGGAGTTAGTTAAGTTAACAAGTATAGAATATATGCATGAGTGCTATATATCCTATCTAGCTAGTTGCGACACTTAACATAATTCTGTATTCATTTCAACTTCAAATCATAATATAGCAATAATAAAATGTAAAGAAGGAATATGATATATGTTAAAAGTTGATTTGCAACCAGTCAAAACGATACACCCTATTAAGGAAAACATGATAAAATTGCATAATTAAGAAAAGAAGTGTAAAATGCAAGAATCAAAAGGGAAGGATTGGAAGTAAAGTCCTTCCACAACCTACCTCACCATAGCCCAAGAACAACTACTCACACATCATAAATTTAAATAACAACAAAATGAAAAGATGCAAAAAAAGAAGATATACAAGAAACAACTTGATATAAATAAAGCTTGATTACAATGGTTCCAAGTACAAATAAGTGAATTCAAATACCAAAATCTAATCTTGCAAGCTCAAGAAAAGAGGTTGCAAGACTAGAGGAAGACAAGGAATTCACACTAAGAGCTACAACATCACTAGTTGCAATGTTTACAAACTTTTCTCTCACAAAAGAAGCAGTGCCCTCTAACTTGCCCAAATGCCTGGTATTTATAGGCACCAAAAAAGATTAAACAAGTAATAAAAATGGGATGACGTGGCAGCAAGGGAGGGACCACAGAAAACTGGGGTTCATTTGGGCTAGGGGGGCCGACCAGCTCGGCCAGAATGTGCATGTGGCCGGTCCAAAACCGAGCTCTTGGGCTCGTGTTGGATGTTTGGTCATGTGTCCACTCCAACATCATCCTGGTGCTGTTTGATTTGTCTATAATAACCTGGTTTGTCTTCATAGATTTGGAGGGAAATTAGATGCTTCAAATCACATCATAATCTTTAGCATTCAATGCACATTTAATGCACATCACACCCATACATGCTCCTTTTGTGCCAAAGCAGCCCCCCATCATGATCTAATGTCACACATGCATTGTGTTGGACCAAAAATTGTGTGCACACTTGTTTATTTGCAAAAAGAGTCCTTTGGATATCGGTCGGTTCTCTGTTTTGATTGCAGTGTCGGCTCCCAAATGTTATATCCATGATATTGAGTGTGTTTTCAGTGTTGTATCACGAATACCTGTAATATGTAATTACTGAGCAGACACTGGTTAATAGTACTGATATATACAAAAATAGATAACGAATGAGTGGTATTAAAATGCAGTTTTCTGTGATGAACAAATACCCCCAAACTTATCTTTTGCTTGTCCTGAGCAAAACAAAAAGCCCTAGCCTCACTTTCGCAGGGAACGCGATTGCACTGAGCACGTGCAACAAGCCGTTAAACCTCTAGGTGTCCCTAGTAGGAGGAGTGTTGTCTTCTAAGGGTTTTCAGCGGATACTACCCACAAAATCCCGTAAAGCTAGTTTCATAAGTTAACATCGACTTTTTCTCCTACAGTTTAGTATCTACATTAGAAATTCTATTATCCTCTGTTAGAAGTTTTCAACCCTTATGTTTCACGCCTCCTATTTATTCAATCTCGGATCCTATACGTTTTGATAGTTTAAGAAAGATCTCGGTTTCTCTTGAGTTGTCCTTCTAAAGCGCGGTCTCGAATCCGGAATTTTTATCACCTTTACGGAAAACATAAGTCTTATTTTTTTATTCCTATCTTTCCTCCAAATATTGATTGTATATCCCTACGTGTGTGTAAATTTTCACCCATACACTTAAGAATTCAATTCAAGCTATAGTACCATTGCCCTAATACCTAATACTACTTCTTTTCGTTAAGGATGAACGGTGTTGCTCACACACCTTTCATGAGACTATTAATGCTTCTTGAGGCACTAACCGCCGATTACTGAATGTGTGAGCTTAAAGTGTAAATAGCAGTTTCCACGTCTTGATTTTATTTCTTTTTTCTTTTTCAAGACCGGATATATTTTTCAATGATGCTCTTTTGGTGTTTAGCTTTAAATACCGTTTTTTCTTTCATACAAGGCTTTCAGGCAAGAGTACTTCTATGTATCCTCTACTATCTCAAGTTTTAAGGTGTGTGTAAGTGCGATTTGTAGGGTATATACTTTCTTAATTTGGACTCAAGAATATGAACCATTTTTTCAAACTTATCTTTCAATAAAGTTTTCAATACTTTTCCTTCATCTCGACTTAACTCAAGAACTAAACTCAAGATTACCTACCTCTTTACAAAACTGCAATGATGTATATTTACCAAGGTTAAATGGAAAGAGGGTTATTTTTAAGGTTTTCAACTTCTCGGCCTAGGATTTAGTTATTCCTAAAGTATCAACTATAGTTTAGGAAAAAATCTAAGTTATCCTACTAGCTAATTTGACGACAAAGATTTTATATTTTTGATTTTTTTTTTCAATTTTTGTGTGTTTTTAATAAGTGTACAAATGCAAAAATATACACATTAATGTGAAGGTAGAAAGCTTACCGAGCAAAAATATACCCCTAAACTTAAACTTGACAGTGTCCTCATTGTCATGCTATATAACAAGAGCCAAAATAGTTAAGGGAAAAAATAATAAACAATGACTTAAAAAAAAGACAAAAAACATATATACAAGTTTTTTAAGGGAAGTGACTCAATCAAGATAATGTGGCTCAAGTAAAAGCTGTAGGGATGGCTTAGCACCTTAGCAATGTTTTGGCAAGCATCAATCATGCTACTTTAAAATTTCGGGGTGCTAAACAAACCCTAACCAAGATCTTAACTAGAGACTTAGGGTTAAACAAGATATGTAAACTCTTTACATCTAAGTGTCGCTGCGATCACGATCTCCCGGACTCTAGAAAGGCTCCCATGAAGAAACGAACAAGCTTGCTTCGAAGTCTTCAAGGCCGAAGATGATCTACGTCGAGGAGACACTAGCTCAATCTATATCTTCACTAATTGTGTAGATTAGTGAAGCAAAAACCCTAAAATAAATGTCAAGTAGTAGAGGATGATGAAGTAGGAAGTAGATTCACTTTTGTTTTATTTTTCTCACAATAAATCATCACTTAGAAAAAGCTAGCAAGCTTTTTCTCTTGAAGAAGAAGAAGAAGTGATGAAACAAATGAATGAGAGAGTGAGGTTAGTATTGCAACCATGGGTGAGTTAGTGTCATGCCTAACTCAAGTAGAGAATAAACCATAACTATGAGTTAAAAGTTGGGTTAAAAAATATCTTAAGCAATGACAAAAGTGTGGACTTGGTCAATATTTTCTACAAGCTTCATCCATGACTCATTCTCAATCTTTTGTTAATTACTTAATGATAAATAAAACCCAAACATAAACCCTAGCATGGTATAAGTCTCTTACATACATGTTGCAAGTGTAACCTATCATGACACAACAATATATATCACAAATATATTTTGTGTACAAGAAGAAAATAATACAATTAACATATATCACATATATATTAATGTATCATCAAGTGAGAAAAAGTAATACTTAAGTGAGCTAATATTAGTTAATATAATTTAATATATCAAATATATAATTATACATTAAATTATCAAATCAACTCTTGATTTAATAATCCGGCTATATTACATATAACCGACTAATATCATTTGAATCAACTTATCGAATCAACACTTGATCTGATAACCCGGCTATATCATATATAACCGACCGATATCACATATCGCGAGAGTGGAATGCGGTATCACATACTCGCATTAATCTCGATCCCGCACATATCACATATGTGCTCCAACTCCGTTTCGCATGAACAAGGAAACCTCTGTGTAGGACTCTAAAGACTCGTCAATACTCCGGCAGTAGGTGATGATCATATCAAACACCTACAAGCTGCAAGCGGTCTGCTAAACGTAACGGCCACCCGAGTATTGAGTGATCAGAAGATCAACAAGCAAGCCTGCTCATACTCCAGCGAATCCAATCAGTAACACTACCATACAGTCCAGTCTCTTCGTCTGATATGTCGCATATCAACAGCCTGTTGGGTTAGCATAGCACCTTGTGAAGGTTTTGGCAAGCATCAATCATGCTACTTTAAAATTTTTGGGGTGCTAATCAAATCTTAACCAAGATCTTAACTAGAGAATTAGGGTTAACTTGCATGTAAACAACTTTACATCTAAGAGAGAGGGATTACAACCTTTGTAGTCTGTTCCTTCGCTTCATAAGCTCCGAGTAGTAGTCCCTTCACCGCAATCCATGAACTCCCGGACTCTAGAGAGGCTCCACAAGTCGAATGATCCATGCCTGCTTAAAATCTTCCTTTTCGAAGATGATCTACCTTGAAGAATCTCAAACCCAAGCTCTCACTTCTCTAATTAAGCATTAGTGAAGTGAACACCCTAATCTAAGTGGCTAGAATAGATGAGGATGATGAAGTAGGAATTTTGCTCCTTTTTTTTTCTTCAATTTCTCACTTTTAATCATCACATCACAAAAAGCTAGAAATCTTTTTCAAGGAGGAAGAAGAAGAAGAAAGCTTTTGTGATGAATAATGAATTATATTATTGTGGTTACAATTACAACCATGAGTTAATAAAATGAAGGCTTTAACTCATGTAGAGAATAAACTAGAGTTAAGGGTTTGGGTTGAGTTAACAAATATCTATACAAAATATCAAAGCTAAAAGACAAAAGGAAAGCTTCATGAAGCTTCATGAAAAAGCTAAAGCTAACCCAAATCCAAAACCTAACTTGGTTTAAACGCAACAACCATGTTGCATTTGTAACCCTAACTTGTTACAATATTATATATCACATACACAATATATTTTGTAACAAAAGAAAATAATATAATTAACGTATATCACATATACATCAATGTATTATCCAGTGAGAAAATGAATTAATAAAGCGAGCTTATATTAGTTAACGTAATGTAATATATCACATATATAATTATACATTAAATTATCGAATCAACTCTTGATCCAACAATCCGGCTATATTGCATATAACCGACTAATATAACATGTACCATTTCATCGAATCAACACTTGATCCGATGACCCGGCTATATCACATATACCCGGCCGATATCTCATATCGCGAGAATAGAATATGGTATCTCATATCGTATTATTCTCGGTCCCGCACATATCACATATGTGCTCCTACTCCGTTTTGTCTGAGCCCGGAAACCTCTGTGTAGGACTCTAAAGAATCGTCAATACGCCGGCAGTAGGTGATGATCATATCAAACACCCACAAGCTGCAAGCGGTCAGCTAAACGTAACAGCCACCCGTGTATTGAGCAATCAGAAGATCAACAAGCAAGCATGTACATTCTCCTATGAATCCAATCAGTAAACACTACCGTACAGTCCGGTCTCTTCGTCTGATATGTTGCATATCTGTCTAGGGGTGGTAAACGTCAGACCCCAGTAACCGATAAGTCGTGTCGATGTAATGCTCATAGCGGGTTGAAAAACTACTGATAACTCTTACCAGTAAATATCCATATCAGCCGTGGCTAGGGACTTCCAGTTATAGCCAATTGAACACAGCACAACATCAACTCCCTATACTGGGAGAGACGAAACCCCTCCTATCGCTCATTGCCTCCATATGATTCGGGACTATACCCAAAAGCCACCGTTTTGCATGCCCTTTTGGACGTGGTAAGGTGAAAATCAAAGCACAGTGGGAATCACACAAGACTCTATGACGATCTCGGGTCTACAGACCAACCAGTACCAGTGACACCGGAGAACTGCTATCCGACGATAGGTATAATACCATCCAGGAGTTCTCAGTGAGTCCGTTCAGTGTACCCAGTCTCCACTGAGCACCCGTACATCATCTTTGATGTCCAACACCAATGGACATGGGATCATCCATCGCCCATCATATGGGTCAAGATGTGTATACGCTAGTCTACTCTGGAGTATCGATGCCCTGTCTCGATACACCCTCGACTAGGAACAGTTATAGGATGTACTCGTAGACTGCCCTAGCCCCACTAGTATAATTTGTATCATAGTCCTAGTAGTCGAGTATATATCCTAAGAGCTTTATCAACACGTGATCACAAAACAGTATTTGTTAACATGTTAAGATAAAGTGAAACCAGATAGCATACTATCAAATCGAGCAAGAAAGTCCTCTCTATATATATCCAAGCATCCACTATAATATACATCATATGTACAACAATGGCTTCTAGGGCATATATATAACTAACAATCTCCCACTTGCACTAAGGCCAGCTGTTGTAGTATCTCATACCCAACATCCCGAAGAGTCTCTCAAATTTTATCCGAGGAATGGCCTTTATGAGTGGATTCGCAGCGTTGTCCTTCATATCAACACTCCTGACCTCGATCTCGCGGCGATCAATTATCTCCCGGATCAGGTGATACCGCCTCAGAATATGTCTGGACTGCTGATGGGACCTGGGTTCTTTGGCCAAAGCCACAGCTCCATTGTTATCACAATACAGAGGTATTGGATGCTCAATGGTCGGAACCACACCAAGTTCAATGATGACTTCTTTATCCAGACAACCTCTTTGGCAGCATCGTTGGCAGCGATGTATTAAGCCTCCATCGTCGAGTCTGCCATGGTTTCCTGTTTGGAACTCTTCCAACAAACCGCCCCTCCATTTAGGGTAAAGATAAATCCCGAGTGCGACTTAGAGTCGTCCTTATCACTGTGGAAGCTCGAATCGGTAAAGGACTCCACTTGGAGTTCTCCGTTACCATACACTAAGAACATCTCTTTAGTCCTTCTCAAGTACTTGAGAATGTTCTTCACAGCTGTCCAGTGATTCTCTCCAGGATCTGCTTGATACCTACTCACTACACTTAGTGAGTATGCTACATCGGGTCTGGTATATAGCATCGCGTACATGATAGAGCCTACTGCCGAAGCATAGGGTATCCCTTGCATGCGAGCTCTTTCCAAATCATTCTTGGGAGACATCTCTTTGGAGAGAGTGAGTCAAGAGATGGTGGGTTGGTTCCCACGCTTGGATTCTTCCATACTAAACCTCTTTAGTATGGTGTCAATGTACCTGGATTGGGACAATCCCAGTATCCGTCTAGATCTATCTCTATAGATCTTAATTCCCAAAATGCAGGAGGCATCACCTAGATCTTTCATTGAGAATCTTTATGATAAGAAGAGCTTGACCAAGTGCAACATAAGAACATCATTTCCTATTAAAAATATATCATCCACGTACAATACGAGGAAGACAATCTTATTCTCTGCCACCTTCTTGTATATACAAGGTTCATCTATGTTTTTGATGAAGTCAAACTCTTTTACTACCATATCAAAACAAATGTTCCAACTCTGCGATGCCTGCATTAACCCATAGATGGATTTAAGTAGCTTGCACACCTTCTTACTGCTCCCACTGTCTACGAAGCCCTCTGGCTGAGTCATGTACACGCACTCCTCTAAATCACCATTTAGAAAGGTGGTCTTAACATCCATTTGCCAGATTTCATAGTCATGGTATGCAGCAATGGCAAGTAAGATCCAGATGGACTTAAGCATAGCCACTGGAGAAAAGGTTTCGTCATAATCCACACCTGGTCATTGATGAAAACCCTTTGCAACAAGTCTAGCTTTGAAAGTCTCAATTTCTCCATCTACACCAAGTTTCTTCTTAAAGATCCATTTGCTCCCAATAGGTTTTACCCCTTCAGGAGCAATTTCCAAAGTCCATACTTTGTTGGTGTACATGGATTCCATCTCAGATCGCATTGCATCCAGCCATTTCACAGAGTCACCACTCGTGATGGCCTGCTCAAAACTAGTCGGGTCATCATCTTCCATGATGCAATCCTCGCTTCCACCGTCAATGAGAAAACCGTAGTATCTCTCAGGTGGATGAGGAACCCTGCTAGATCGGCGGAGAGGCTGGGGTTCGTTGGGGACTACTGAATCCTCTGGTTCCACCAAATCTTTTGTCGTAGTTTGTGTTGCTGGAACTTCTTCCAGTTCTACCTCCTCGCCACTAATTTCGTTTGTAAGAAATTTCTTTTCTAAAAAGGTGGCATGTCGAGAAATAAACACCTTTTGTTCCTCAGTGTGGTAGAAGATATACCTATGTGAGTTCTTGGGATATCATACAAACTTGCACAGGACAGACCTTGCCTCGAGTTTGTCCAGATTATGCCTTTTGACATAGGCCGGACAACCCCATATCTTAACATACTTAAGAGATGGTCTCTTCCCCTTCCATATCTCATATGGAGTGGTAGGCACTGATTTGGTAGGAACCATATTCAATAAGTGTATGGTTGTCTCAAGCGCATACCCCCAGAAGGAAATAGGCAACTCAGCATTGCTCATCATAGAGCGCATCATATCTAATAGGGTGCGATTCCTCTGCTCCGATACACCGTTGTGCTGTGGTGTATAGGGAGGAGTAATCTGAAAGAGAATCCTATTCTCTTTTAGATAATCTAGGAACTTATTGCTCAACTATTCTCCTCCTCGATCAGATCGAAGGATTTTAATACTTTTACCCATTTGGTTCTCTACTTCGTTCTTATATTCTCTGAATTTCTCAAAAGCTTCAGACTTGTGTTTTATCAGGAACACATGTCTGTATCTTGAGAGATCGTCAGTAAATGTAATGAAGTAGGAAGAACCGTTCCTGGCATGTGTAGACATGGGACCACATACATCACTATGTATCAGTCCTAAGAGTTCCATAACTTTTTCTCCTTGTCCACTAAACGGAGTTTTGGTCATCTTGCCTTTGAGACATGACTGGAAAGTGTCATAAGATGAAAATTCGAACGGATTCAAATATCCATCCATATGTAACTTAGCTAGCCGTGTCGCATTGATATGACCTAGTCTACAATGCCACAAGAAGGATTCTTTCATTTCTGAACTCTTCCTCTTGTGTGTGTTCTGTATATTAAAATATGTGTTTTGATTTAGAACGTATATGCCATTATGTAACGAGCCTGATCCAATCAACTTTTGATTTAGGAAGATGTTCATAACATTATCCTGTATTACAAAATTATATCCTTCTTTACTTAATAAAGAAACTGATATAATGTTGCATATCATGTTCGGTATATAATAGCATTCGTTCAGAATCAATGTATTACCATTTGGTAATACAAGGGGATATTCGCCAACTGCTTTGGCTGCAACATTTGCACCATTCCATACTCTTACGGAATGATCACCCATTCCCAGTTCTCTACCTTTCTTTAGCCCATGCAATATATTGCATATGTGGGATCCTGATCCGGTATCTAATTCCTAGGACGTAGAGTGAACTGAGAAACAGTTCTCGGTAACTAACACATCCGAAGAAGATACATCAACATGTTTATTCTTTGTTTGGGCGGCGTGTGAATTCTGGTATTCCCCTATTTCCTGTTCAGTCTTATAACAATTATCAGAAAGAACGGAACCAACGTTCCCCTGCTCAGTATAACAAGCGGGTTCGGTCAATACATCCATATTATTATCTTGATTAAGGCCTGACATGGTCGCTACCTGGAGAGAGAGAGAAGAAAACACTTTAGCGTGCGCTCTTGCAAGATTAGATTGGTTATTATCTTATCTATTCAGGATGGCTCCCACTGTTTTAATCAAATCTTCTTTCAAACCCTAAAAGGTATGATTAGCCGGGATTAATTACACCCTACAAAGTCACCAATCTTTCAGCCAGATCAGTGTTGGTACTTTGAGGGAGGTTCCCCGTGCTTTCGCACAGACCTAATTAAAATAAACCTCATTTTCCCAGAGGCATAACCCCGTTAATACCTTTCTAGACACCTACTTGATCGGCTAACTGTCATGTGTAAAACTCTCCCAGGAGTAACTCTTACTCGCAGTGGGTATCGAGATCCAACTATCTCATAAAAGGTATGCAATCTCATTGCAAATTTCAACACTTGAAATTCCCGATAATATCTTTTAACCCTAACGTGCTATGACCGTGACGAATGCCAACAAACCATAGTCCGCTAGTCAAGTTCAACTTGTACATTTCTTGATTGAATTAAACCCACCCGCACGACCCTTGACGAAAGCCAACAAAGCCGTATGACTACCCTAACCCAATCACATCATATGTTGCAGATAAGCAGTAAATAGCTACCGCAAACTATGCCTTGACGAAAGCCAACAAACGTAGTACGAATACTAAATATTACTTATGTGAAATGTCGGAGGGCTACGCAGGTTTTTCTGAAAACCATGAGCGCAATGAACTTGATATCGTTATAGAAACAAGTGACTTTGAAAAAGGAATGTTTTTGAGGCTTTTCTAGTTTCGCTAAAGAGGTCACTCCCGGTGAAGAGATCTCGGCTCTTTCCTCATCGAATATGGTGCATGATATTTCATAAATACCGCTGTGCAAAGCAAGAACTATAGAAGCAATCAAAAACTAAACCGTGAGTTTGTAGCATCTGCCAGTTTTGCTAAAGAGGTCACTCCCGGTGAAGGAATCTCGGCTCTTTCCTCATCGAATAAAGTGCAGGGTATATTACATATACCACTATGCAAAGCAAAAACTGTAGCTACCCTTTTTGAAAATTTGATTCTATAACATCTTTTAGGTTTCTTTTCTTTTATCAATCTCATTAATAAATCCCATAATTTAAGCTTCCTAAGCATCACAGAAGAAACGAAATCAGTAATATTTATATATCATATATATAGTATAAGCATTCGTCTCAGGCAGTAATATGATCTCATCACAGAACATTGCAGCAGAAGTCAACATATGAAATATTGGATATACTAGGACGTCCGTGTTTTATTTTGAGCCTGGATAAAACACGGGTTCCACAGTCGCGATGAATATCCAAACCCACATCCCTAGACCCCTACGAGAGCGGCAAGTAACCCTGCCAATTCTAGGGTTAGGAGACCCGGTCTCGACTCCTCGAGATGGCCTCCCACTGGACCCTAGAACCCGGTAACTTGTGCTCTCCTCCTTGGGTCTATCCTAATGCGGAAAAGTAAATAATATACAATGGTGACATCATCCTCAACCCGGAAGTGCCCCAATAAAAGAATATTACATACAAATGAATTTTACATGAATGAAAAAGAAAACTCTCATCTCACATAAAGCCCCCGGCTATTCAATATACAAAGATCCAATATAACATATCACAGCAAGACATAATCATTATAGATAACTAGGCGAAGTTAGATAATTTGATAGATACAACGAATTCCTAAAATACCCCAGTGAGCTCAACACTCGAGCAGAAATAAAAATTCCCAGTATCATGCCCAAGCACCTATGGACCGTCGCTGAAGGGCCCGTCCCAAGCCTCCACAGTGGCGCCGCGGAATCGCCGCCAAAACCTAGTTTTGGCCGCGGTTGCGCGATCACTGTAGCGAGTTAGGGACTCGTTCTTCAGGTGGGTCCATAAAATTCCCTGCATGATTTTCTGAGTATTTTTAATATGAAAAAATTCAACTAAAAATTTCCAGAAAAGGGGTCGTTTTTGGGTATCGGGGTTCGATCGGACTTCTAACTTAGTCTAGACAACGCCTAATGCTCTAGCTTGTCTCTGATACCACTGTTGGGTTAGCATAGCACCTTGTGAAGGTTTTGGCAAGCATCAATCATGCTACTTTAAAAATTTTGGGATGCTAAACAAACCCTAACCAAGATCTTAACTAGAGAATTAGGGTTAATTTGCATGTAAACAACTTTACATCTAAGAGAGAGGGATTACAACCTTTATAGTCCGTTCCTTCACTTCATAAGCTCCGAGTAGTAGTCCCTTCTCCGCAATCCATGAACTCCCAGACTCTAGAGAGGCTCCACAAGTCGAATGATCCATACTTGCTTGAAGTCTTCCTTTTCGAAGATGATCTACCTTGAAGAATCTCAAACCCAAGCTCTCACTTCTCTAATTATGTATTAGTGAAGTGAACACCCTAATCTAAAAGGATAGAATAGATGAGGATGATGAAGTAGGAATTTTTCTCTCTTTTGTTTTCAATTTCTCACTTTTAATCATCACATCACAAAAAGCTAGAAAACTTTTTCAAGGAGGAAGAAGAAGAAGAAAGCTTTTGTGATGAATAATGAATTATATTGTTGTGGTTACAATTACAACCATGAGTTAATAAAATGAAGGCTATAACTCATGTAGAGAATAACCTAGAGTTAAGCGTTTGGGTTGGGTTAACAAATATCTACACAAAATATCAAAGCTAAAAGACAAAAGGAAAGCTTCATGAAGTTTCATGAAAAAGCTAAAGCTAACCCAAATCCAAAATCTAACTTGGTTTAAACTCAACAACCATGTTGCATTTGTAACCTTATCTTGTTACAATATTATATATCACATATACAATATATTTTGTAACAAAAGGAAATAATACAATTAACATATATCGCATATATATCAATGTATTATCCAGTGAGAAAATGAATTAATAAAGCGAGCTTATATTAGTTAACGTAATGTAATATATCACATATATAATTATGCTTTAAATTATCGAATCAACTCTTGATTCGAAAATCCGGCTATATTGCATATAACCGACTAATATAACATGTACCATTTCATCGAATCAACACTTGATCCGATGACCCGGCTATATCTCATATACCCGACCGATATCTCATATCACGAGAATAGAATAGGTATCTCATGTCGTATTATTCTCGGTCCCGCACCTATCACATATGTGCTCCTACTCCGTTTTTCCTGAGCCAGGAAACCTCTGTGTAGGATTTTAAAGAATCGTCAATACGCCGGCAGTAGGTGATGATCATATCAAACACCCACAAGCTGCAAGTGGTCAGCTAAACGTAACAGCCACCCGTGTATTGAGCAATCAGAAGATCAACAAGCAAGCCTGTACATTCTCCTGTGAATCCAATTAGTAAACACTACCGTACAGTCCGGTCTCTTCGTCTAATATGTTGCATATCTAGTCTAGGGGTGGTAAACGTCAGACCACAGTAAACGATAAGTCGTGTCGATATAAGGCCCATAACGGGTCGAGAAACTACTGATAACTCTTACCAATAAATCTCCATATCAGCCATGGCCAGGGACTTCCAGTTATAGCTAATCAAACACAGCACAACATCAACTCCCTATACCGGGAGAGACGAAACCCCTCCTATCGCTCATTTCCTCCATGTGATTCGGGATTGTACCCAAAAGCCACCATTTTGCACGCCCTTTTGGATGTGGTAAGGTGGAAATCAAAGCACAATGGGAATCACACAAGACTCTATGACGATCTCGGGTCTACAGACTAAGCTGTACCAGTGTCATCGGAGAACTGCTATCTGACGATAGGTATAATACCATCCAGGAGTTCTCGGCGAGTCCGTTCAGTGTACCCAGTCTCCACTGAGCACCCGTACACCATCTTTGATGTCCAACACCAATGGATATGGAATCATCCATCGCCCATCATATGGGTCAAGATGCGTATACGCTAGTCTACTCTGGAGTATCGATGCTGTTGGATATAGTTCCCTCAAAGTAAATTATTGGATCGCAGGCACGTGATTGCAATAATTGAGGGAGGACCTATACCGGTAGGACAGTCTTACTCGAGATGATTGTAAGCTATCTGGTTTATCTTTATCATCATGTACTGATTTAGGTGACATGATATATATCACTATTACACGTTGATAAAGCCCATAGGATTCTTGCTTGACTACCAGCAATATGATGGCGATCATATACGTGAGAGTTGGGTAGTCTATAAGCACATCCTTAAAAGTGGTCCCTAGTCGCGGGAGTTTCGAGATAGGGCATCGATACTCCGGAGTAGACTAATGTATACAGTTGAGACCCCGACGAGGGGCGGTGGCCGGTCTCACAAGACATTGGTGTCAGTTGGTTCACCTAAGATGTATACAGGTGCTCATTGGGTTATGAGAACACCGGACATGACTCACCGGGAACATGCTCGCTAGTTATTAAAACCTGTCGTCAGATAGCAATTCCCAGATAACATGTGTACAGGTTAGTCTATCGACCTGAGATCGTCATTTGTCTCGTGTGAGTTCCCACTGTGCTTTGATTATTACCCTACCAAGGCTTAAAGGAGTCGTGGAAACAGGTTCTAGTTGGGTACAGTCCCGAGCCACATGGAGGTAGTGAGTGGATCGGCAGGGGATTCGTCTCTCCCTACGTTGGGAGTGAGATCGTGTTGTGTCTAGGAGAGCCATTACAAAAAATCCATGGCCATGGTAAGCGAGATTTGCTGGTAGGTATTCCAGTAGTATCACATGTGTTTTGGGCTACACTCCGACACGACATATACCATTTTTGGGGGTCTGACATTTACCAGCTCCCTAGGCCCGATATGCGATACTCATAGACGAACGGACCGGACTGTACGGATATTGTCACACATAGGCTCAGTAGGTTCCAGGATGAGTTCGCTCAACGGACTCCTTTTCACTCAGTACATGGGCAGCCGTTACGTACAGCTAATACCACTGACGGCTTGTGGTTAAACCCACTGCCAGAGTATTGAAGAGTCTTTAGAGTCCTCCACAGAAAGTTTCCCAGTTCGGGCAAAACATTGTAGAGGCCGTATGGTTTTATGGCAGGGTTCGAACATATGCGTGCACTTGTGCATGTGTCATGGTTCGGACGGATAATACTAGTGGGTTTTGGTTTAAGCCGGATCCTAGTATTATACTGTGTAGATTTTGTCTCATTGTATTTGTATTCGGTCGGAATACAAATGCGGGTATGTATATATAGTTGCGGGGTTATCCTGTAAATTTGTTACCGGATCGCTTTTTGAAGTTTCCAGTTTGCATTCTTTTTGGCCATGCCTTCTGTCTTTTCTCCATGGCTGAATTTCTGTGAGGAGGGGGTTCCTTGCAAATTTCGAAATTAGCAAAGGAGGGAGGGTTTTATGGTGGGAGGGCTAGCAAAGGAGGGGGTTTTTTGTGGTGGGAGGGCTCCAGCAGAATTCTGGAATGTTTCCAGATGAGCTTGACTTCTTTTTGTTGCATTATTGGTGCTATTAATGTGATTGGATTGAGAAAGACATTGTTGTGACATTTTTCTTTATAATCACCTCTTTCTTATGCTTGTGCTCACCCCCACTACTCATGGTCGAGCCCTCATTTAGCAGCCCCATTCTTTTGGTGTGAGAATGATTCATTTTCATTTGCAACAAAAATCCAAAGCTCATTCCTCTTGCTCATTTCATCTTCACTCCAAGTTGGGCAACTTCAATTAACCTTCATCCATTAGCTTGGATGACTTGAGACAAAGCATTCTACATCATCTTTACATCAACCTTGGACACGTCGGCTAGCAAACTTCGTGTCCGAGTTGCCTCGGTTCAAAGGCGGGAGCCCGTATAAAGATTCGTTGATGTGGTGCAGTTTTTGGCGAAGAGCGAGATCGGAGAGCGAGCTTCGCCGGTGCATCCGCAACATGCTAGGGGTAGAGGTTAAAGACCGAAGGATATGGATCGATCGGTATAATCTCTAAACCCCGTTTACAGTTTTCTAGTTTACGGTTAATGGAACGATCCGGGATTCGGATGCGGTTAGCTACAGTTCGTAAAAAGTTTTTGTTCTGCATTTGGCCTCGGAAAGATGGCCGGGGTGCTACCGCAACCCAATAGATGCCCTGTCTCGAAACACCCTCAACTAGGAACAGTTATAGGATGTACTCGTAGACTACCCTGGCCCCACTAGTATGATCTGTATCATAGTCCTAGTAGTCAAGTACATATCCTAAGGGCTTTATCAACACGTGATCACAAAACAGTATTTGTTAACATGTTAAGACAAAGTGAAACCAAATAGCATACTATCATATCGAGCAAGAAAGTCCTCTCTATATATATCCAAGCATCCACTATAATATACATCATATGTACAACAATGGCCTCTAGGGCATATATATAACTAACACAGCCTGGGGGTAGTATAACGCCAGACCCCAATAGCCTGATAAGTCATGCCGATGCAAGGTCCATAACGGTTCGAGAAACTACTGATAACACTTACCAGTAAATCTCAGTAACCCTAGCCAGGGATATTCTGTTATGGCCAATCAAGCATAGCGCAACATCAACTCCTAATACCGGGAGAAACGAATCCCCTCCTATCGCTCATTGCCTCCATGTGATTCGGGACTGTACCCAAAAACCACCTTTTTGCACGATCTCTTGACCGTGGTATGGTGGAAATCAAAGCACAATGGGAATCACACAAGACTCTATGACGATCTTGGGTCTACAGACAAACATGTACCAGTGTCACCAGAGAACTGCTACCCGACGATAGGTATAATACCATCTAGGTGTTCTCTGCGAGTCCGTCCAGTGTACCCAGTTTCCACTGAGCACCCGTATGCCTTCTCTGATGTAAAACACCAATGGATATGGGATCATCCATCACCCATCATATGGGTCAAGAAGCGCATACGCTAGTCTACTCTAGAGTACCGATGCCCTGTCTCGATACTCCCACGACTAGAAACTTTTGAAGGATGTACTTATCGACTACCCTGTCCCTACTAGTATGATCTCCATCATAGTCCTGGTCGTCAAGTACTAATCCTAAGGGATTTATCAACATGTGATCACAAAACAATATTTGTTAACATGTTAAGATAAAGTGCAACCAGATAGCATACTATCATGTCGAACAAGAAATTCCTCCCTATATATGTCCAAGCATCCACTACAATATACATCACATGTACAGTAATGGCCTCTAGGGCATACATATAACTAACAATTTGTAACATTTCAGAAAATATAAAATATTATTTTTGGAATTTAATATTAAAATAATATTTTTCCCGAAAACTGCCCGATTTGCGAAATTGGGGTTTTCGAAAAAAGAGTATAAATATATACCAATAATTATGAAATAATTGGAAATTAAAATGATTATTCATTTAAAAATATATTTAAAGGATTTGGCATTTTTAAAATTTATTATATGCAGTTTAAATGAGAATCCGATTAGTGCACTGCTAATCACGATTAAGCCAAATCCGTGTTTCTACAGTTTTCCGTGGATAGTGCACCATGTCATGTTGAATTTGGTTGCATGTGGTTCATTTATGATGTTGGTTTCATAATGTGTTTGGTTTTGTGAGGAAAAAGAAAAGAAATAGAGAAAAACGGCAAAAGGGTAAATTAGTGAGAGAGTGGGTGAGAATAAAGGAGAGAGAAAGAGAGGGCAGCCACATTCTTTTCTCCCCCATCATTTTTTTTATCTCCTTCAACCTCACTTCCCTCCACCTTCAACCCAAAGATCCTTCTCAAAAACCTTGTCAAAACCCTAAACCCATTTCATTAAAAATGATCCCCTCCTCATCCTCTACACAATGGACCAAGCAAAGTTGGATTTTGATGACTTTGGGAAGATAGGGTTTTTCTTGAGTTGCCCAAAAGAGGTATTCCCTACACCATTAGCTTAATAGTTAAGTTGCTTTAGTTTTTAGTTATAGGTGTGGATTTTTTATCATGGAAATTCAAGAGAAGGGTTTGGGAAATTGTAAGGGATTGATGATGAGTAGTGGCTGTTAACAAGACTTGAGTGGTGTTTATTTGACCTAGAACAGAGAATAGAACCCAAACACGACTTAGAACTTTCCGACATCAGTTAAATTTCGTAGTAATACGGGGTGTTCTGGAGAAAAGGGTAAAAGTAGGAGTGGCAATGAGGTATGCAACTCAGACAATCCAAAAGCCAGTGTTTTAAGAAGGTTTGGTTAACATGGTCACTGAGTCATAGTCAAGAGTCGGGTCATGGTCGCTGCCAAAGAGAGAGAGAAAAGAAACACTCTGCGTGCACTCTAACCTAGATCAGAATGGTTATCAATTTATCTAATCAGGAAACCTCCCACTGTATTGTCAAATTCTCCTCCAAACCTGAAAGAAGAATTAGTCGGGATCACCCGAGGAGTAAACCAACTCATCAGTGGGAATCGGGATCTAACTATCATTGCATGATAACGTGATGGAATCCACTCACGTTATCACACTCTAGAAGGTATGCGCATATCTGGAAAGTTTCAGTTTCTGTAGAAACTCCCGATGTGATTTTTACCCCATGCTCTTATGACCTTGACGAAGGCCAACATATCATAAGTCACATGTCAAGTTCTACCCGTCATTATCCATGTTAATTTGAACCCACCCGTACATACCCTTGACGAAGGCCAAAATAGTAGTACGACTGTCCCAAACTAACGCATCTATCTATGCAGCAGAAAAGTAACAAATAGCTACCATACACTATGCCATGACGAAGGCCAACAAACATAGCATGAATACTAAGTGTTACCCGTCTGAAATAATCGAGGGCTACGAATGGTTTTTGGTGAAAAACCTTTAACGTAATGAACTTGATATCGTTGAAGGAACCGGATAGCTTTTTATAAAAATATAGTGGCGAAAACCTTTGCTAAAGAGGTCACTCCCGGTGAAGGGATCTCGGCTCTTTCTCCGTAGAATGAGGTGCAGGATATTCCAACGGAATACCACGATGCAAAGCAAAAAGGCAATCGGCTATAGTGAAGTTATTACCCTGACGCAAACTTCTGTCCAAGGGGTCACTCCCGGTGAAGGGATCTCGGCCCTTGCCTCGTCGACTGAGGTGCTGGATATTCATAACCGAATACCACTGTGCAAAACAAAAGAAAACGTCCTTGCAATAACAGCCTTTTTTTTTGAAAAATGTTCCAACAACATCAAACAGGTTTGTTTAGCTTGCATTGATCCGAATCAATGCAGTCCATTCAATTAATCACACCACAAAAGAACGAAAATATGATGTACGTATATGCCATCTGCATTCTCCACTGGGTCCCGTCATCACCCATTAGGTTACTTAACTAACGACAGAGCGGGGACTGGACTAGCGTGGGTGTAAAACATATACAACATCTACTAGTATATATATCAATATATAATATTTGCTCATGGCGTGATAAAATGCAACATCATAGAAATGTAATAAGCATCACAGAACAATACAGATAATCTGGGATCCCCGGGTTTCATAGAGCCGCTACTGAAACCCGACGTTCCCCTGGTCGTGTGGATAGCCTGTGCAATGAAATCCTAGACCCCTACGGGCGCGGCAAGTTACCCGCCAAAACCTAAAACGAGGCAGCCCCCTACAGCAAAGTGAATGGCCCACCCAGCACATCACGGAATCCGGTAACTTGAGCACCCCTCCTTGGGTCAACCTGTACCCCCCTACGAGTGCGGCGAATAGCCCGCCAATTCTAGAGTGAAGCCCCCTCCGTCTCAAAGCCATGAGATGCGGGCCCGTTGCCCTCTAGAACCCGGTTATCCGTGCACCCCACCACGGGGTAATCCTAGTAAAGAAAGTAAAATATATATAAAACGAGTACATCGACCTCAGCCCGGTCGTACTCCAAAAGAATAATATACAAACAGGCAGTGACGACAGTCCATATGTCGGACGCTCGCCCCGCAATATCCAATGTACAAATATAACCAAACTGTACCACCATTGCATCCAGGCTATCCACCACGACAAATCCGCAACATCACAGCACAACACAGAACATCAACGTGAATGCCACGTTCGCAAATCCGTCTAAAAGGGCTATAGCAGTTAGACAAGATTTACCGATCAAATGACATTCACAGTCGCAGATATAAAGTAAGCACTGTGAACTAACATATTAAAAATTTTCGATCGACAAGATTTCCCGAAGTGGGCCCTAAGCACAAATCCAGCACTCAAAATAATCTGGGCCAAAACAAAAAATACCAGAAACCCCAATTCCAAGTCAGAGACCACTGTAGAAAATTTGATGCAGTGTAGCTACAGTAGTGCGGCGGAACCGCGGCTAGAACTGGGTTATTTCCGCGGTTCCGCGGCGGCACTGTAGAATCATGCAACCTAATTTTCACAGATGTCTTAGAGAAGCCTGCCTAATTTTCTGCAATACTCAAAATAATTTTTTGACCACAAAAAAAATTCGACAGAAACTTCGTTTTTGAAATTGCGGTTTCGGAAATTTTGTTCGATCGAAGTTCTAAACACGTTAGAGCAAGCTAGTAAAGGTTAATGGCGTGGCTCTGATACCATGTAAGTCTACGGTAGCGCCCCGACCGTCTGTCCGAGACCAAAATGCGGAAACGAAAACTTTTTCAAAACATGAAACCGGCACTATCATAGACTTTAATCAGGGATCGAACCATTAACCTACAACTGGCAACTAGAGAAAGGTTAGAAAATCTATACCGATCGATCCGTGTCCTTCGGTCTTTAGCCACCATCCCTAGCTCCTCGCGGCATCTCCGATCTCCGGTCTCCTCGTCGGAAAGGGCACCACATCTTCGAGACTTTTTACGGGCTCCCGCTTTGTCCGAAGCAACTCGGACACGAAGTTTGCTAGCCGACGTGTCCAAGGTGATGCAGAGAATGTGTGTGATCAGTTTGCCTCTTGCATCCATTGATTCTCAACGCATGAGAGTGTATGGATGGAGGTTGAAGATGAAGCCTTTAATGGAAATGGTGAGCTAGAGGAGGAGGAAGAAGAAGAAGCCATTTCTTTCTTTTGTTATCTATGATAAAATGAGAGAGGGAGATGAAGAATAATACATGGGCCAACCCTTACCATGGCTGCCCTTCTCTCTCTTCCTCTCATTTCAACCCACAAATCAATCACATAATGTGACACATGCACAAAGAAAGAGACCATGAGTCACCACTTGTGCAAGTGTCACAATTAATGCTCATAATCATGATTTATAGCTCATTATTTCCATTTGTAAACATTAACCCAAATGTTTACAACAACAAAAAGATACGGCAACATCTAAAGTAAACTCGTGACGGATCACAAGGATACCCCTCACCTGTATATACATACCTGCATCCGCATTCCGACCGAATGCGAATGCGATGAGACCAAAGTAATCCAACAAATCTAATACTAGGATCCGGCTTAAACCAAAGCCCACTAGTATGATCCGCCCGATCATGATCCGTGCACTACTGCACGTATATGATCGAACCCTGCCATATATCATACGGTCTCTACAACGTTTTGCCCGAAACTTGAGAAACTGTCTGTGGGGGACTCTAAAAACTCGTCAATACTTTGGCTGTGGATTTAACCACTAGCACCTCAGAGGTATTAGCCATACGTAACGGGCTACCAGGTATTGACCAAAAGGGAGGTCGATGAGCGAACTCATCCTGACACCCTACTGAGCCTGTTAGTGATAATATCCGTACAGTCCAGTCCGTTCGTCTATGACCATCGCATGGCGGGCCTAGGGGGTTGGTAAAAGTCAGACCCCCAAAAGAGATACAAGTCGTGTCGGAGTGTAACCCAGAACACCCTGAGATACTACTGGAATACCTACTAGTAAATCTCCTGCCTTGGCCAAGGACTTCATGTAATGGCTCTCCTAGACACAGCGCGATCTCACCCCCAATACCGGGAGAGAAGAAACCCCTGCCGATCCGCTCACTGCCTCCATGTGGCTCGGGACTGTACCCAACTAAAACCTGTTTGCACGACTCCTTTGAGTCGTGGTAGGGTAGTAATCAAAGCACAGTGGGAACTCACACGAGACAAATGACGATCTCAGGTCGATGAACTAACCTGTACACATGCCACCAGGGGACTGCTATCTGACGTCAGGTATAATACCAACTGGCATGTTCCCGGCGAGTCCTGTCCGGTGTACTCATAACCCAATGAGCACCTGTATACATCTTAGGTGATCCAACTGGCACCAATGGCTTGTGAGACCGTCCACCGCCCCTCGTCGGGGTCTCGACTGTATACACTAGTCTACTAATAGAGTATCGATGCCCAATCTCGAAACTCCCACGACTAGGGACCACTTTAAGGATGTTCTTATAGAACCCAGGTCCTACGTATATGATCGCCATCATACTGCTGGCCGTCAAGCAAGAATCCTAAGGGCTCTATCAACGTGTAATAGCGACCTGTAAGGTCACCTAAAGCAGTACACGATGATAAAGATAAACCAGATAGCATACTATCATCTTGAGTAAGACTGTCCTACCGGTATAGGTCCTCCCTCAATCATTGCAATCACGTGCATGTGATCCAATAATCGACTCTGAGGGCACTATATCCAACAAAATTGGCAGTTTGTGATAGTATTATGGAATCTGGTATCACCCGAGAGCTTCATTAAATAAGTTCCCATGACAAAGAGACGTGCAGGCTGAAGGGTTTCCTACAGCACCACTACAAGGGTTTGGAGGCAACACACATGCCATATTTAAATTTTATATGGTGCTAAAGAAACTATCTTAAGGATCATGCTAGAAAGTTTAGGGCAACATAAACACAAGTAGTAAAAGCTAGGGTTTTGAGAGCACAACCTTTGTAGCTCCCTACGCTAAACTCCTTGGCTACTTGAGGGTTGGGAAAAAGGTTCGCTTGAGATCCTCTAGGTCCACGACGATCCACCCGGAGTCCTCTTTGTGCAAGCTTGAAGCTCCACTAGATCAAGAGAAGAAATGGAAGCTAACACTCTACACTAATGGGCAAGACTAGTGTAGAATGGTGATGTGGTTAGTTTTCTCACTTCAAAATCCTAACTTGGTGACTCTTTTGCTCACTTGAGAAAACTACAGAGCAAGAGAGAAAGGAGGAAGAAGATGATGGCTTGTAAAGAGCTCAAGATAATGATAAACTTGTGAATAAAAATGAGAAATGAAAATATATATATTTTCACTTCCTCATTCTTAACCATAGTTATAAAATATCTAGATATTTTAGTTTGGAACAAAAATGGACATAGAAAATGAATCATGGTTAATCCAAAGGGTTAGTGCAAGAATAAAATAATAAACCATGATAACAATTTTCCATTTCCATTTTTCTTTTCCACAAAAATAATATCTATATATTTATATATGGTGTGAGTCTTATATTGCCACCATCCACTATATCAACAACCATGATAGATTATGTATGCATGTATGTGTGCATGCACATCCTATGTGCATGAATGAGAATGAATGCATACATGCATGCATACAACAAAAAGACAAGAAAGGGTTTAAAGTGAGAAACTAATGGTCAATGATAAATCAACACTTGATTTAGCAAACCGGTCATATCGCATACGACCCGACCAAAAGCAAACCGCCCGATTAATATACGGTATCTCATACGCGCATTTTAACCGGGTCCACGTGCATATCTCATATGCGCACCACATCATTTTGCCTGGACTAGGCAACTCCATTATGGGACTCTAAGACTCGTCAATACGCCGGCAGTGGGTGATGATCATATCAAGCACCCCCAAGCCGCAAGCATCAAGCGAACCTGTCACAACTCCCGTCGAGCCAACCGACAACACTACCGTACAGTTCAGTCTCTTCATCAGATATGCTGCATATCAAGTCTAGGGATAGTAACGTCGACCCCAATAACTCAATAAGTCGTGCCGATGAATGGTCTACAACAGATTGAGAAACTACTGATAACACTTATCAGTAAATCTCAACAGCCCTGACCAGGGACTTACTAATATAGCCAATCGAGCACAGCACAGCATCAACTCCCAATACCGGGAGAGACGAAACCCCTCCTATTGCTCATCGTCTTCATTTGTCTCGGGACTGTACCCAACGGCCACCTGTTTGCATGACTAAGTAGAGCCGTTGTATGGTGGTAATCAAAGTACAGTGGGAGAACACACAAGACTCTATGACGATCTCGGGTCTACAGACTAACCTGCACCAGTGTCACCTGAGAACTGCTATCCGACGATAGATATAATTCCATATAGGAGTTCTCGGTGAGTCCGTCCAGTGTACCCAGTCACCACTGAGCACCCGTATACGATCTCGATGTCAAACATCGATGAATGTGAGAACATCCATCGCCCATCATATGGGTCTAGTATCATATACGCTAGTCTACTCTGGTATATCGATGTCCCGTCTCGATACACCTACGACTAGGGACATTCCAGGATATACTTATAAACTACAGATGTCCCACTAGTATGATCTCTATCATAATCACAGTAGTCAAGCCTATATCCTCAGGGCTTTATTAACATGTGTGAATGAATAAAAACATGATCAAATCAACATGTCAGATAAAGAAGTACCAGATAGCATACTATCATGTCGAGCAAGAATGTACACTGAATATATATATACATGTATAAATACATCCACTATCAAATAATGGCCTCTAGGGTATACATATATCCAATAATCTCCCACTTGCACTAAGGCCGGTTATTGGCGTATCCCATACCCAACATCTCAAAAAGTCGCTCATGCTGCGGCTGCGGGAGGGCCTTGGTGAGTGGATCCACGGTGTTATTCTTTGTGTCTACTCTCCTAATCTCGATCTCGTGGCGATCTACAATCTCCCGGATCAAATGAAAGCCCCTCAGGATGTGTCTGGACCGCTGATGGGACCTGGGATCCTTGGCTAATGCCATAGCCCCATTATTATCACAATACAATGGTATTGGATCAATAATGGTGGAAATACTCCTAGCTCCGAGACGAACTTCCTCATCCAGACGGCTTCCTTGGCGGCATCATTCGCAGCAATATACTCAGCCTCCATCGTAGAGTCTGCAATGGTATCCTGTTTGGAACTCTTCCAACTTACCGCCCCTCCATTGAGGGTAAATACAAACCCGGAGATAGATTTGTTGTCTTTCTTATCGTTCTGGAAGCTCGAATCGGTAAAGGCCTCCATTTGGAGATCTCCATTACCATACAACAAGAACAATTCTTTAGTCCTTCGCAAGTACTTAAGAATGTTCTTCACAGCTATCCAGTGATTCTCCCTTGGGTTGGATTGATACCTTCTTACAACACTAAGTGCATAAGCTACATCTGGACGTGTACATAACATCGCATACATTATAGATCCTACTGCCGAAGCATAGGGTATAATGCTCATGCGAGCTCTCTCTTCATCGGTCTTTGGGCAAGAGTCCTTGGAGAGAGTGACCCCATGGCAAGAGGGTAAGGCACCCTGCTTGGAGTCTTCCATACTAAACCTTTTTAGGATGGTGTTGATGTACCTGGTTTGGGACAATCCCAATAACCTCTTGGATCTATCCCTATAGATCCTAATGCCAGAATGTATGTGGCATCACCTAGGTCCTTCATGGAGAACCTTAGTGATAAGAAAGATTTGACCGACTGTAGCATAGGAATATCATTTCCTATCAGAAGAATGTCATCCACATACAAAACGAGAAATGTGACAGCTTTCCCTACAGCCTTCTTATAAACACAAGGTTCATCTGGATTTTTGATGAAATCAAACTCTTTGATAACATCATCGAAACAGATGTTCCAACTCCGTGATGCCTGCTTTAACCCATATATGGATTTAAGCAATCTACATGCTTTCCCGCTGCTCCTACTGTCAATGAAGCCCTCTGGCTGATCCATATAAACGCATTCTTCTAAATCTCCATTTAGAAATGTCGTTTTAACGTCCATCTGCCAGATTTCATAGTCCTAGTGAGCAGCAATAACAAGTAGAATCCGAATGTATTTAAGCATGGCTACGGGAGAAAAATTCTCGTCAAAGTCCAAACCTGGTCTTTGACGAAAACCTTTCGCCATAAGTCTTGCCTTATAGGTCTCTACCTGCCCATCTACACCAATCTTTCTTTTAAAGATCCATTTGCACCCCACAGGTTTTACCCCAGGGGGTACAACGTCCAAAGTCCATACTTTGTCGGTGTACATAGACTCCATTTCGGATCTCATGGCATCCAGCCACTTCACAGAGTCTCCACTCGTGATAGCTTGCTGAAAGCTGGTAGGATCATCATCCTCCATGTTGCAGTCTTCTCTGTCACCATCAATGAGGAAACCGTAGTACCTCTCCGGTGGGCGAGAAGTCCTACCAGACCTACGGAGTGGATGAGGTTCCTCAGTTTCTATTGCAACAGCCGGTTCAACCAAGTCGTCATCTGTAGTTTGTGTCTCTAGAACCTCTTCTAGATCCACCACATTGCCATCAGTTTCATTTGTGAAAAACTCTTTTTCCAAGAATGTGGCATGCTGAGAAACAAACACCTTTTGTTCCTCCTTGTGGTAGAAAAGATATCCATAAGAATTCCTTGGATATCCCACAAAGTTACACATGACCGACCGTGTTTCGAGTTTGTCTGGATTCTTCTTTTTAACATAGGCCGGACAACCCCAAATCTTAATTCTCTTAAGAGATGCTCTCTTCCCATGCCATATCTCACATGGTGTGGTATACA
This sequence comes from Agapanthus africanus, assembly GCA_030015575.1. Taxonomy (NCBI): domain Eukaryota; kingdom Viridiplantae; phylum Streptophyta; class Magnoliopsida; order Asparagales; family Amaryllidaceae; genus Agapanthus; species Agapanthus africanus. The sequence continues at coordinate 300,780,247 of JASDDO010000022.1, read as the reverse complement.
CAGTTTTGGTTGGGACCCTGTTCAGTAGAAACGCTGCAGTCTCCAATGCATGCCCCCAAAATAAGACGGGTAACTCAGCATCACTCATCATGGAACGGACCATATCTAATAGGGTCTGATTCCGTCGTTCTGACACACCGTTGTGCTGTGGTGTGTAAGGAGGAGTGAGCTGAGAGAGAATCCCATTATCTTTTTGTCACGACCCGAAAGAGCACGTGACTGGCCCTTGAACCATATGAAGTCTATAGGACTCCATCTGATCCAAATAAGCCAAAAGCCCAGAAATCTAAAACCATTTAAAGAGTAAGTAAAGAAAACTGGTTTAAAGAAGTGAAGGAAAATATGTTTGAAGTCAAGGTTTTTAAATAACTAAGCCGAATGTGCATTTTTAAAATGTAAAGTCTTTTCTAAAAATTTCGGCAGAGTTTCTTTTGTAAACTGGCCCCGAATGGGGTACAACAAGAATAACAATATATGCAATGATAAAGGAATCCCCAAGCGGGAGCTAGCTCTTCGTCAAACGACGGTCACAACCACACAAGCAATAAGAATAATATACAACGCCGAAAGGCGAGGGTCAAACCAAAAGAACTCAAAAAGCATGAAAACCGCAATACTACTAAGCGCGACTCTAAGGTCGAATAATACATCACTAAAGTCTGAGTCCGAAACAATATACAAGTTTTGGTTGATGGAAATTCTAGATACAAAGAATAATATAAGTACAATGGTGGTTCTTGATGCGAAAGAAACCACCTACCAAAAGCAGTTCACCCGCAAGGAAGCAATGTGCCAGAAATGCCGCGAAGGAACCTGTACGGCAAAACCTGCAAGAACTGTGGCACAACGGGGGTGAGTTACCAACTCGTGAATAGAGAATATCTACAAGCGGAAACCGAAAGCAAGACATAATCCTAGGTCAATACGATCAGTATAAGAATCCTCAATATAACAAGCAGCCTATAACAAGGCTTGGGTAAATATCTAACCCGAGTGTAATCTCATGTGCCTGTGTCAGTGCCTCAGGTAGCAATATATCATATGAATGAGATATGAATGCATGAAAACAGAATACATGTACATGAAGAAACTGTTTTCGTAACTTAGTGAGATTTCCTTTGTATTTTTAAAATGAGGTATCATAATGAAATCAGCATAAGATTGTGCCTAGCATCGGCACAAAACGTAATCCCAATATCTCGATATCTCAAGTCTCAACCATAAAATCTAGGGCGCCGTCAGTCCAGACCGGCCCCTACCATCCATCTCAAGACCATGATGGTATCCTCCGGATATCCGACGCGTCGGGTAAAATCACCGGTTGGTAGTGCTCCCCTGCCAGGCTCAACGTCATCACCACATTCATCTTGCCCCGGGGTACCGCACCGGGTCCACCATGTACCCGAAACGGTTCATCCGTCTCCTCGAATCGGGTTTCCAAATCCATCAGCAAACTCATGGTGGACGACTCAAACATCATGGGAAAACCACACTTTTTATTTTAAAAGAGAGAATATGTTTATTTGTGTTTTTGCGGTTTTCCTCCAAATCCAGAAAATCTCATGGAAATCCAAATCCAAAACCTCAATAGCACGTAAAATAGTGAATGTATGCATGAGAATCCATGAATGCGGCATAACAATGAATAACAGTATGCATGAAGTAGCAGGTAATAACTACAATGTCTAAACTAACATATATGGAAGGTACACTAATATCATGTCTAAACTATTAGCTAATAGGCTATGTCAAGCAATAATATTTTCTAAGGTGTACGTGACAGGGCAATTACCGATGAAGATGTGTGTGAGCCGGCAAGTGTATGTGGTACATACGCATCATCAGTAATGGTGCTGGTGTCCTATCAGCATGATATTAATAATGGAGTATGAAACATAATATAAGAATGCGATGCAAAGCGAACCACAAAAATGAGTGGAAGCTGAAACTAGACGTAACTAAAACTAATCTGCATTAATCTAATATAAGTCCTACAAATGGTGCCTTTTGAAATAACACGAATTATGGGGTTTTGAAAATAGGGGCTACGGTGTTTTTATGAAAGGATACGCCTTTTGAAATATTCGTAGATCCCTTGACCTGTCTTTTAAAATACCCACGACCCGCTAGTTTTGAAATAGGTAAGAGTCTAATCTAATCTAACAACTACACTAAACTATACGGCTGAACTAACAAGCTGAGCTACAGGTAAGGAAACCGCCTAATATCTGAGTCGATATAATAGATATAATAGTCGGTGATTCTGCCTCAATAGTATCGCGTACGATACAGTATATCATATGACATCCTCAAGTCATGAGTGCGGATCTATCATCAATGTAAAGCTCATACGGTAAATCGTCGTACGACATCCCAATAGCTGGGTACGGTTTAATATCACCCTATCTCATCACATTTCAGGTATCACTTATCATCATATCATATAATCTGGGATACTGATCTAAGTCTAGTACAACTGATACGATCAAGATCCTGTGTGTGCAAGCACACGTCCCAAGGCCCGCTAGAGATCACGTATCGTGTCCCCAAATACGAATCACATCAAATCACCGATCTCACGGCACCATGCCCAACATCATCGACTCATCTCCAATGTCATCCAATATCATCAAACACGGTGCAAGTATAATGAATATGCAGGGATGTGTGTGTAGGTGTAAATCTACTCTAGGGTTCGCGACTACGAACTACACTAGTCACTTCTAACCCTACACTATCCATAGCATACCTAGCTATCATATATATATATATATATATATATACTACGGACTGCGGGGGTGCTATACGCCATCCACCCGACTTCCCCCTGTAGATATAATCTACTCACCTGCGTCTTTATCTTTCGATGCCACCACGCGTTTGCTTGTCATCCCGAAGTCTTCATATTGTACCTACACATCAAAGTGTCGTATATGCGCATTAACTGCAAATCAAAGCTAAAACGGCACACGAAATCCAAAACGATACGATAAGGGGCCTATAGGTTAGAACCTATGGCACGCCTTCAAAACCATCAATAAATCCTCTATATCGTTGTATAAACGCCAAATAGTCGAGGTAAATCACAAGACACAATTTCAGAATTAAAAATACGGAATACGGAAACACGAATCCAAAACAGCAACTTAGGAAATATGTCCCAGATTTCACCCTAGGTCAATTTATACAAATCTATATATACCAGGGGTCTAACATAAACATGTAGGAGCTACAGAACCAATACGAGGCAAAATGGTGGGACCCAGGCCGCAATTTGCGGCCAAATGGGATAAATTGGCGGCCGGGTAAGGGATTTAGGGGGGTGGGGTCTTGGTGGTAACTTCCTGGGTGCCTGCACATCTCACTTTAAATCTCAGTTTTATTTTATGATCCCTCATATGCTAGCAGATTCCATAAACACTACACAGATTTCAAAAATTCTCCGATATCGGTTTCTAAAATCCGTATTCTGGGTTAAGCTTCAGGTTTTGGGTTCCAATCCATACACTAGGGTGTTTGTAAAACCTCTACTGAGCTCAATTTCACAATACAACACCAAATTCCCTCAAACCCTAACTTGGTTATCCTCAAGTCCATAATATCGCACAATATCGATTCAATCTTAACATGGATGTAAGGGAATGCTATAACTAAGCTAATGGTTCAGAAAAATACCTCATTTGGCAACTCAAGAAAATTCTTGAGTTGCCCCTAGTGGCCAAAATCCTTGCTTCTTTAGTCCAAAGTGTAGATCTTGAGCTTGTGCACCTTTTTAGTGAAGAGAAGATAGGGTTTTGGAGTTGTTTTGGATGTGTTTAGAAGGGTTGAAGAGGGGAGGGGGATGAAGGAGAGGCGGAAGCAAGCAAGGGAGAGGGAGAGAGAAATGAGTGTTGAAAAAATGGAGGAGAAATGGCTAAGTCTAAGTCAAATGAAGTCCATACCTCTCTCTCTCACCCACTCTCCAATTCTTTATTCTTTTCCTTTTCTTTTTCCTTTTAGAACCCTTCTCACTCAAATAGTAAACCCAAATGAGAAAACATGGTAAGAAAATGCACAAGTGTAGGAAAAAGGATGTGTGTATGTTTTGCACAAAAAGAACTAAAAACCGATTAGCGATTTTTTTTATCGCGATTAGCACTATATTAGCATATAAATGATCATAAAAATCTAAAAATGCCATAATTCCAATAATTACCCAATTTTAGAATTTTCCATAATTTTTCTCAATTTTTTTTATTTATATGTATTTAATAATACCAAAATATTAAAATATTCAATAAAATAATATTAAATTATAAAAATTCCCAAAATTAATATTTTATCTTTTTTAAATGTTACAATCTACCCCCCTTAAAGAAATTCGGTCCCCGAATTTAAATTTAAACCCCAAATACAAAAACATTTCAGTAAAAATCCCATTTGTCGAGGCTCCGAAAACATCAATACGTAGCGAATATCATAAAAATGTACTGCTCTACTAGAAATCAATCCCCAAAATGCATATATAAAAATATCTTGTGCGTCTAGTGCGCAAGGAATCAAAATCCATATATGTGTCAAACAGGTGTACAACACAACATCTAGGTGCAACTGGTGTGCACGAAACATCTATCGTAGGCAACGTGTGTGCCTGACAGTAAAAAAAAGTCAGGTGCATGTGACATGCACGAAGAATCCCGATTTAATGCATCTGTCGTGCACCAAAATCGTATATCAAAACACTAAAGGTGCATGAAAACTATGCTGGAAGTGTAAATCAAATCACTGCATACGGTAGGCATGAAGTCTCAATCAATACCTCGAATGTAATAACTATGCGCAAAATATAAATATCCAGTGGGTGCATGAAACAAATATCATGAAACTCAGTCATCAAAACTAAATCATGCAAACAGAACGCCTACATACCAAAATCCAAGATGACGGATACGTGATAATCGAATCACAAAATCACAAATCATAAATACCGTCGTCGGTAGTTCCTCCTTCAAGGTCGAGAAGGAGTCGGTGCATCCACTGCTAGCAGCGCAGGATATCTACTTGCCTCTTGCTCACGGTCTGGCGTCCTCTGACTCTGGGCCCTTATTTTCTTTGCGGATTACCTATCTCGCAGTCAATCGGCTCATCGGCCCTGTCAGGTGTGCTAACAGGGACGATTCGGTTCTGACACTTCTCTGGTCACCTCTCGGTCAATCCTCACAACCACTCGTAAGGCAGCATATCACTGGCGTCGGCCTCTGGCTCTCTGAATGCACGTCACACATCTGATCCTGGATGCAAACATCATTGCAGCAATGTCCTGGAAGGAATCTTGCTCAAGGTCTCTTCCGATCTTGCCTATGCCGAACTGTACGAAGGCTGGCTCTCTTGCATAATCTCTTTTTGTTCAATGGACATCTGTGTCCTCAGCACAACATTTCTCGGAATCTGGTTGCATCCCAATACCTCTGTAAGCATATCTGACCTCTGGTCTCGACGGGAAGCAATGACAGCTCGTCAGCGCCTTGCCCGAACCTCTGGTTCCACCTGTCTCTATCGTCGTCCACTCTGACGTCACGCCATGCTATCTACGCTCTGCCCTATTCTCGGCCACGGTCAATCTGAAGTCTCTCGCACGGACTCGAAATCGCGTACTCTGTAGCTTCATCATTCTGTAGAAGATGTCAGGCCGAACAGGTCCTCGGGAACACGTCCCAACCATCGGAGGAATACTCAATACTCGTCCGTCCTTGATCGATTCGCAACGCATCTGGGTAAGTTCCTTTATCCGAATCTGGTCAACTACCTCGTCGACAATGCCAACTCTGGCCTGCTGGTTGTGCGCAATATAACCACTCCTGGGTCTAGGTCTTATCATACCGTACTCCAGAAAGGTCCCGTCGAGGTTTCTCTCTCAAATCTCATTTCCTGCCGTATTGCCCGGAAGTCATCATCCATTGCTGGAGAAAATTCTTATTCCGGAATGGCTGCATACTCATCGCGCCTCTTTCTGGAAGATATATCCATATGCAACGCCTCTGGGTGCGTATCACATCTCCGATGTCAGCGGAGTGGGACGTCATCTTGTCGAAATCTCTTGCGAACTCTTTTCTTCACTCTGCTTCAAAGCCGACTGATTCGGACTCGTCTCATCATGGCTGCATGGACTATGCTCCAACGGCTATACTCGTATCTGGGGTCTTCCAAGCAAAGCATCCCATCACACGATATCCGAATGATGTCGAATCCTCCGATCGACTCGTCAGAACCTCATAATCCCCCAAGAGATCAACATCATGGGTACAGTTTAATAGTATCGAGTACATGCCACAGCGTCGGTGGTCCAACCGTAGAAGGGCAAACCCAAGCCTCACTAATGGCGCCGCGGAACTGCCGCAAACCCTAAGGTTCAAAGGCTTTCACACGGTCATTAAGTCGAGTTAGGGTTTCATTCTTCTAGAGGGTCCATAGAATCACCTGCATGTCTTTCCGTATACTTTAAACTTGGAAAATGGGCTTCTGACATTCGATCGTCTCTATCGACTCTCAACGAACCTGCGTGAAGTCGTCTCTAACTGGAAACAATCTATCTGATGACCTCGCATCGGTAAACGAACGAACCACATGTCCTAGTCATTAGTCCTCAGGTGACTAGCGACCGTCCATCATATCTCTAAGTATAAGCTCATGCTGCAGTAGTTCCAACCATCTGGGTGATATCTCGTCATTTGCAGCAACAACTGGCTCATTTACCTGTACGCCGAACAGCGCCTCAATCCTCCAGGAAAGGCAATACATTGGCGGTCATCTCTGAATCGGTCTGCTCTAGATCTGAGTAAGACTCTCCACACTGGAAACCTTCAACTCAACTGGGCCCGCTCCGGCGCATAAATCGGACGAATCACCTTCGTCTCTCAAATCGGGTAGACTAGCTATCATATGTCTCATATCTGCCTGGAAGCTCCGACAATCTCAGCTCGTAAGCTCCGGAAGCGACATCCTGTCAATCTCAGCAACAGCTGGTCCATTTGTCCGCACGGTAGGCGACACCATAATCTCTGAGGTATGCTGTACATCAACAGTCCTCTCTCAACTGGCAGCTCTAACAATGGCCCGATCATCCGGTGCAAAACCAAGCACTCGCCTCTACTAGAGGTCACAATCATCAATACCGACTCGAGACGTTCCCATGTCACCAGAAAACACAATGGTCGGCCCTCGTACCAGACGAGCTCGCCCTGACCGTAACCCTAGCAGCAGCCCAAACTGCGCTCAAACATGGCGACAGGAACCTCAATCGAGTATCGAAGAGAGTAGATCAATGGCAAGAAAGGAAACAACAGATCCAGAGTGGATACATGATCATAAGAAGGAACAACATCAATAAAGGTATGATCATGAAACTAATAGAATCGAGGATCTCAAATGGATGTATAATCATGGATATGAAGAGAGTCACTGATCTCGAAAATATGTACATCCTAAGGTTCCTTAAGCGGAGTGGCGTGTCGTAAGCATGCCGCGGAACATACCAACGGTACGTCACTCTACTTTAGTCACCTATTCCATCAACCAAAGGTCATCCTACGCGACGAAAGTTCGGGTCTAATACCCCCTCGACCAAGTCTAAGTTCCGTAAGGTCAAGCCTAAGTTCCGTGTATATATAAACGCCCTAGGCTCCACATAGTCAAACTTAGACTCGAACCAAGGTCAACCTAGCGCTCTGATACCAACTTTGTCACGACCCGAAAGAGCACGTGACTGGCCCTTGAACCATATGAAGTCTATAGGACTCCATCTGATCCAAATAAGCCAAAAGTCCAGAAATCTAAAACCATTTAAAGAGTAAGTAAAGAAAACTGGTTTAAAGAAGTGAAGGAAAATATGTTTGAAGTCAAGGTTTTTAAATAACTAAGCCGAATGTGCATTTTTAAAATGTAAAGTCTTTTCTAAAAATTTCGGCAGAGTTTCTTTTGTAAACTGGCCCCGAATGGGGTACAACAAGAATAACAATATATGCAATGATAAAGGCATCCCCAAGCGGGAGCTAGCTCTTCGTCAAACGACGGTCACAACCACACAAGCAATAAGAATAATATACAACGCCGAAAGGCGAGGGTCAAACCAAAAGAACTCAAAAAGCATGAAAACCGCAATACTACTAAGCGCGACTCTAAGGTCGAATAATACATCACTAAAGTCTGAGTCCGAAACAATATACAAGTTTTGGTTGATGGAAATTCTAGATACAAAGAATAATATAAGTACAATGGTGGTTCTTGATGCGAAAGAAACCACCTACCAAAAGCAGTTCACCCGCAAGGAAGCAATGTGCCAGAAATGCCGCGAAGGAACCTGTACGGCAAAACCTGCAAGAACTGTGGCACAACGGGGGTGAGTTGCCAACTCTTGAATAGAGAATATCTACAAGCAGAAACCGAAAGCAAGACATAATCCTAGGTCAATACGATCAGTATAAGAATCCTCAATATAACAAGCAGCCTATAACAAGGCTTGGGTAAATATCTAACCCGAGTGTAATCTCATGTGCCTGTGTCAGTGCCTCAGGTAGCAATATATCATATGAATGAGATATGAATGCATGAAAACAGAATACATGTACATGAAGAAACTGTTTTCATAACTTAGTGAGATTTCCTTTGTATTTTTAAAATGAGGTGTCATAATGAAATCAGCATAAGACTGTGCCTAGCATCGGCACAAAACGTAATCCCAATATCTCGATATCTCAAGTCTCAACCACAAAATCTAGGGCGCCGTCAGTCCAGACCGGCCCCTACCATCCATCTCAAGACCACGACGGTATCCTCCGGATATCTGACGCGTCGGGTAAAATCACCGGTAGGTAGTGCTCCCCTGCCAGGCTCAACGTCATCACCACATTCATCTTGCCCCGGGGTACCGCACCGGGTCCACCATGTACCCGAAACGGTTCATCCGTCTCCTCGAATCGGGTTTCCAAATCCATCAGCAAACTCATGGTGGACGACTCAAACATCATGGGAAAACCACACTTTTTATTTTAAAAGAGAGAATATGTTTATTTGTGTTTTTGCGGTTTCCTCCAAATCCAGAAAATCTCATGGAAATCCAAATCCAAAACCTCAATAGCACGTAAAATAGTGAATGTATGCATGAGAATCCATGAATGCGGCATAACAATGAATAACAGTATGCATGAAGTAGCAGGTAATAACTACAATGTCTAAACTAACATTTATGGAAGGTACACTAATATCATGTCTAAACTATTAGCTAATAGGCTAAGTCAAGCAATAATATTTTCTAAGGTGTACGTGACAGGGAAATTACCGATGAAGATGTGTGTGAGCCGGCAAGTGTACGTGGTACATACGCATCATCGGTAATGGTGCTGGTGTCCTATCAGCATGATATTAATAATGGAGTATGAAACATAATATAAGAATGCGAAGCAAAGCGAACCACAAAAATGAGTGGAAGCTGAAACTAGACGTAACTAAAACTAATCTGCATTAATCTAATATAAGTCCTACAAATGGTGCCTTTTGAAATAACACGAATCATGGGGTTTTGAAAATAGGGGCTACGGTGTTTTTATGAAAGGATACGCCTTTTGAAATATCCGTAGATCCCTTGACCTGTCTTTTAAAATACCCATGACCCGCTAGTTTTGAAATAGGTAAGAGTCTAATCTAATCTAACAACTACACTAAACTATACGGCTGAACTAACAAGCTGAGCTACAGGTAAGGAAACCGCCTAACATCTGAGTCGATATAATAGATATAATAGTCGGTGATTCCGCCTCAATAGTATCGCGTACGATACAGTATATCATATGACATCCTCAAGTCATGAGTGCGGATCTATCATCAATGTAAAGCTCATACGGTAAATCGTCGTATGGCATCCCAATAGCTGGGTACGGTTTAATATCACCCTATCTCATCACATTTCAGGTATCACTTATCATCATATCATATAATCTGGGGTACTGATCTATGTCTAGTACAACTGATACCATCAAGATCCTGCGTGTGCAAGCACACGTCCCAAGGCCCGCTAGAGATCACGTATCGTGTCCCCAAATACGAATCACATCAAATCACCAATCTCACGGCACCATGCCCAACATCATCGACTCATCTCCAATGTCATCCAATATCATCAAACACGGTGCAAGTATAATGAATATGCAGGGATGTGTGTGTAGGTGTAAATCTACTCTAGGGTTCGCGACTACGAACTACACTAGTCACTTCTAACCCTACACTATCCATAGCATACCTAGCTATCATATATATATATATATATATATATATATATATTTATATATATACTACGGACTGCGGGGGTGCTATACGCCATCCACCCGACTTCCCCCTGTAGATATAATCTACTCACCTGCGTCTTTATCTTTCGATGCCACCACGCGTTTGCTTGTCATCCCGAAGTCTTCATGTTGTACCTACACATCAAAGTGTCGTATATGCGCATTAACAGCAAATCAAAGCTAAAACGGCACACGAAATCCAAAACGATACGATAAGGGGCCTATAGGTTAGAACCTATGGCACGCCTTCAAAACCATCAATAAATCCTCTATATCGTCGTATAAACGCCAAATAGTCGAGGTAAATCACAAGACACAATTTCAGAATTAAAAATACGGAATACGGAAACACGAATCCAAAACAGCAACTTAGGAAATATGTCCCAGATTTCACCCTAGGTCAATTTATACAAATCTATATATACCAGGGGTCTAACATAAACATGTAGGAGCTACAGAACCAATACGAGGCAAAATGGTGGGACCCAGGCCGCAATTTGCGGCCAAATGGGATAAATTGGCGGCCGGGTAAGGGATTTAGGGGGGTGGGGTCGTGGTGGTAACTTCCTGGGTGCCTGCACATCTCACATTAAATCTCAGTTTTATTTTATGATCCCTCATATGCTAGCAGATTCCATAAACACTACACAGATTTCAAAAATTCTCCGATATCGGTTTCTAAAATCCGTATTCTGGGTTAAGCTTTAGGTTTTGGGTTCCAATCCATACACTAGGGTGTTTGTAAAACCTCTACTGAGCTCAATTTCACAATACAACACCAAATTCCCTCAAACCCTAACTTGGTTATCCTCAAGTCCATAATATCGCACAATATCGATTCAATCTTAACATGGAGGTAAGGGAATGCTATAACTAAGCTAATGGTTCAGAAAAATACCTCATTTGGCAACTCAAGAAAATTCTTGAGTTGCCCCTAGTGGCCAAAATCCTTGCTTCTTTAGTCCAAAGTGTAGATCTTGAGCTTGTGCACCTTTTTAGTGAAGATAAGATAGGGTTTTGGAGTTGTTTTGGATGTGTTTAGAGGGGTTGAAGAGGGGAGGGGGATGAAGGAGAGGCGGCAGCAAGCAAGGGAGAGGGAGAGAGAAATGAGTGTTGAAAAAATGGAGGAGAAATGGCTAAGTCTAAGTCAAATGAAGTCCATACCTCTCTCTCTCACCCACTCTCCAATTCTTTATTCTTTTCCTTTTCTTTTTCCTTTTAGAACCCTTCTCACTCAAATAGTAAACCCAAATGAGAAAACATGGTAAGAAAATGCACAAGTGTAGGAAAAAGGATGTGTGCATGTTTTGCACAAAAAGAACTAAAAACCGATTAGCGATTTTTTTTATCGCGATTAGCACTAAATTAGCATATAAATGATCATAAAAATCTAAAAATGCCATAATTCCAATAATTACCCAATTTTAGAATTTTCCATAATTTTCCATAATTTTTCTCAATTTTTTTTATTTATATGTATTTAATAATACCAAAATATTAAAATATTCAATAAAATAATATTAAATTATAAAAATTCCCAAAATTAATATTTTATCTTTTTGAAATGTTACACTTTTAGGAAGTTTGCAAATTCTGTACTGAGATACTCTCCACCTCGATCTGATCGAAGCATTTTGATACTCAAGCCGGTTTGTTTTTCTACTTCGAGTTTATATTCAGTGAATTTCTCGAAAACTTCGGATTTGTGCTTTAATAAAAATACATGACCGAATCTTGAGAAATCGTCAGTGAAAGCAATGAAGTATGAAAAACCACCTCTAATCTGTGTAGACATTGGCCCACATACATCACTATGTATGAGGCCTAGGAGCTCAGTAGCTCTTTCTCCGTGTCCGGTAAAGGGAGTTTTGGTCATTTTACCCTTGATACAAGTCTGGCAAGTCGCATAAGATTTATATTCAAAAGGGTTTAAATATCCATCTTTGTGTAACTTGTTTGGTCTTGTTTCGTTAATATGACCAAGTCTACAGTGCCAAAGAAAAGCTTCATTTATTTCTGAAAGTTTTCTTTTATTAGTGTGTTGTATACTGAAAACTGTGTGTTGATTTAGGACGTATATCCCGTTATTATGCTTACCATACCCAACCAACATTTGATTCAGGTGAATGTTCATAACATTGTTCTGCAATACAAAATTATATCCTTCATTGTCTAACAAAGAAACAGATATTATATTACAAAGCATACTAGGTACAAAATAACATGGGTTCAAAACCAATATACACCCAAACGACAACCCCAAATGATACTCTCCCACTGCAACTGTATGTACATTGGAACCATTTCCAACTCGGAGAGTATGGTCACCTGTCTTCAAAACCTTGCTATTTCTCAGCCCCTGTATAGAATTGCAAATGTGAGAACCTGAACCGGTATCTAATACCCAGGAAGCAGAGTTTATTGAAAAACAGTTTTCTGTCACAAACACACCTGAAGCGGAAGCATCCCCATGCTTCTTCTTGAGATTTAAGTACTCCGTGCAGTTGCGCTTCCAATGTCCTGTTTTGTGGCAGTGATAACATTCCCCTTTCCCCGATTTTTCCAACTTTGGACTTGTTCTTCCCCTTAACCTTTTTAATTCCACCCCTAGGATTGGTGGGCTTCTTCTTCATCTTTCCCTTGGCCTTAGCCTTTGGGCGAGAAGAAGATTGCCCAACACTCAAAACGGGAGTTTTCACTGATTTCAGTGTGCTCTCTGCACTCCTTAACATATTAAGGAGTTAAGGTAGTTCCTTCTCCATGTCGTGCATGTTGAAGTTAACTATAAATTGAGCAAAGGTGTAGGGGAGAGACTGCAGAATAATATCCGTATATTGTTCATTGTCCATCGTCCATCCAAGATCCTCAAGCTCTTCTATGAGAGCTATCATCTTCAGAACATGGTCTCCTACTGGTGTGCCAGGGGCCATTCGCATCTGAAACAGTTTCCTTGATGCTTCGTATCGTAATACGCGGGATTTCTCTCCATACAACTCTTTTGTATGGAGGAATATGGCGTGAACGTCCATATTCTCGTGCTGATTTTGATGTGTGTTATCCATCGATGCAAGCGCGAGGCATTTGGCCATGGCACGGTCAGCGTCCCATGTCTTGCGGACTTCAATCCGCAACTGAGGATTTTGGACCTAGGATGGGCGGGGCTGGAGCCGTGAGGACATATGATACTTTATCATAAGTCAAGGCAAAGTTTAGATTCCTCAGCCAGTCTTTATAATTGGTCCCATTCAGTTTATTTTTATCTAGTAGAAGCTTGAGTCCTGTCATTGGTATCTGCCATTAAGAGAGAGAAAAGAATACACTCAGCTAAAGCTCTTGTAAAGATCAGATTGGTTATTATCTTATCTAATCGATGTCTCCCACTGCTTTAATCAAGTTTTTCTTTCAAACCTTAAAAAGAAAACTAGCTAGGATTAATTACAGTCTACAACTTCGCTAACCGTTCAGCCAGGCCAGTGTCGGTACTTGAGGGAGGTTCCCCGTGCTTTCGCACAGACCTAATTAAAGTAAACATCGTCTTCCCAGAGGCGTAGCCCCGTTAACACCTTTTAGACACCTAATGGGTTAGCTAATTGTAAGCTGCAAAACTCTCCTGAGAGCAACTATTGCCCACAGTCGGATCGGGATCCAACCATCATATGGACGGTATGCAATCTCATTGCAAATTTCAACTATTAAAATTCACGATGTGGTTTTTACCCCTAGTACTCATGACCTTGGCTATGGTCAACAAATCACAAGCACTTAGTCAAGTTCAACCCGTCATTTCTTGATTAATTAGACTCGTTCACATGACCCTTGGCTAAGGTCAACAAAGTCACATGCCCGTCCCAATTAATTTGCATCATATGCATTGTAGGAAGGCATTACTTAGCTACCGTACACTACGCCTTGGCTAAGGTCAACAAACGTAGCACGAATACTAAATACTCTACTTCCTAAAATGACGGAGGGTTGCGGGTGATTTTTAAGAAAATCTTTAATGCTTTGAACTTGATATCGTCATAGAATCAAATGGTTTTCAAAAGTAGTGGCTTGAGCTCCGCAGTTTTGAAATGTAGCTTTTTCATAAAGAGCCGAGTGGTTTTCAAATCCGATTCTACAACATCTTTTTAGGTTTATTTTCTTTACATTAATCATATTAATGTAGCCCCATCATTTAACTCCTTAAGCCAATCACAGAAAAGAAACGAAAATACTTCGTACGCTTATGCCGTCCGCATTCGCCGCAATGTTCCGTTATGCACCGTTAGGTTACTTAACTAACGACATACCGGGACGGGACTAGTACGGGTGTAAAACATAAGCAACGTCTACTATATATCTTATACATAATATATCATTCGTCTCAGATATCACATCACAGAATACAGGTAGTAGAAACACGGATATGATAATTTAGGATATACTAGGACGTCCGTATTTAGTATTTAGCCAACAATAGAAAATACGGATTCCACGGTCGAGATGAATAGCCAAGCCCACACCCTTAGACCCCTACGAGACCGGCAAGCGACCCTACCAATTCTGGAGTTTAGGAGACCCGGTCTCGACTCCTCGAGATGGCCTCCCTCTGAACCCCAGAACCCGGTCACTTGTGCTCCCCTCCTTGGGTCTTTCCTAATGCGGAAAAGTAAATAATATACAACACTGGTGACATCAACCTCAACCCGGAAGTGCCCCAAATAAAAGAATATTACATTACATTTGAATTTTACATGAATGAAAAGAAAACTCTCATCTCACATAAAAAAAACCCGGCTATTCAATCGCGACAATCCTGCACATCATATCTCAGCAACACATAATATCATATATCATCAACATAAGTAAGTATGCGTACCCCAATTGTCGTTGATGTATAGCAACGAAACCGGCGATATGCGACATACTACACTTACGGTCACAGAAAAGAAAGTATAAAACTACAACATTTGGAATCCACAATCACTTTAGACATCGTAAATCCGAAATATCACATACTTCGCATTTCATGCCTAACTATATGAATTCCACATATTGTATCACATTCCAGATAAAAAGACAGTATTAAACTTTCCGATCTAATAATCAAATACCCAAGATTTCCTTAATAGCTCAACACTTGAGCGGAGTTCAAAAATCTCGGAACATGTCACAGTAGCAGCGGTCCAGCCGTAGAAGGGTCAAGCCAACGCCTCACATGTGGCACGCCGTACTTCCCCAAACCCTAAGGTTTAGAGACAGTTCAGACGGTCACATAATCGAGTTAAGGTATGTGTTCTTCTAGAGGGTCCACCACGTTACTTGCACGTATTTCCGAAAGATTTAAACTCGAGAAAAATTCAACATTTGAAAGTTTTTCATGCCGGGAAAAAGTGAGTTAATGATATCCGTTCGAACTTTTTAATACTTTCTAAATTACCTGAAAACAGCACGAAATTAAATTTTCCGATCGAATCATCGAATCCAAAATAATCCCCAGAACACTCAACACTTGAGTCAGATTAAAAATACCCAAAAATATGTACAAGCAGCTACTGACATTACTGTACAAAATCGATGCCATAAGGCTTCTGTAGGGCCGCGGATGCAAAACATAAGCAACGCCTAAATAGATATCATATAGATATATATGTAAACATTCGTCACATGCAATGATAGCCATTCCAGATCACAGATGAATACATTAGATATACTAGGAATCCGCAATTCGTACGAGCCTGTAACGAAGAGCGGATTACACGGTCGCGATAAATAGCCAAACCTCACCCTAGACCCCTACGGGTGCGACAAACTACCCGCCAAGTATCCGAAGTGAAGCAACCTCCCTCAACGACGTGAGTAGGCCACTCGGCACTTCGAGGTACCCGGTAGTTTGTGCACCCCACCTTGGGTCTATCCTAGGAGCAAAAACAGTAAAAAGAAATTATACAATAACGGCTACAACCCTGACCCGGTTGTGTGGCCATACAAATAATATTACATCAATTTACATATTACAAGAATTGAAAGATAAACAAAACTCTCATCTCACAATTCCCCGGGCTATTCATCCGCGACAATCCAACGAATTCATATACACAATCCATCAACATTACAGATCACGGATATCTATAACCCCCACTAATCGACGTATAGCGATTAGCAGACGTTCAATACATATATAACAATACAGATATAACCCATTATCCAAAGTCTACAGAAAATCGACCAAAATACGGATTTGTAACCACCCCAAAAACAAATTTGTTCTCTGGAAAATCTGGGTAGAAACAAACTGTATTAAAAATCCCAAAACAACACAGTAAGAATACTGCAGCAAAACGGAGTCGCGGCCGAGTCAACTCGGCCGCGGATCCGCGGCCAAACGCATGGTTTGGCCGCGGTTCTGCGGTGAGTTGGCCGAGTCAACGGCTCATTTTTGCTGTGTGTTCTATAAAAACCCTGAGACGATTTTTCATGTATGTTAAATATTTTTTTTGAACAGTATAAAAAATCGACAGAAAATGGATTTTTCCCAGACGTGTTTTTTTGTGATTTTTCCGATCGATATTCTAAATACTTTGCTAACATGCTAGGGTGTGTTTAGTTAGGCTCTGATACCACTGTAAGTCCACGTTACCTCTCCCGGTTCTTTCGGGCTTGCGGAAATGGTGAAAAACGATTTTTAGGGTTTAGGTAACATGGACTACGAAAACGGATCTTTGCTAAACTACACACTAGCAACCTAACTAGAGAGTTGTCTACTCGGTTAGGGGTTATACCTCAACTTGAACTCCTTCTTCTTGACTCTTGATGGTGGTCGGATGATGCTTTCCTCGTTTCCTTCTCTTGTCGAAGATGGATCCACCTGAGGGTTTCTTCCTTGAGCTCCTTTCTCGAACTTTGAGAAAACTAAAGTCTCCGGCTTGCTAGACCTTTAACCTTAGGAAGAGTAGAGAGTGGCTTAGGGTGTTTTATCTCCAAGGAGATGTTTCTCAACACATGAGAATTGTTCTCCTTGAACTAGAGAAGGAAGAAGAAAAAGAGAGGAGAGAGAATGGTTATGATAGAATGAGAATAGTTTTACAACCATAACAATATATGTGAATTATCAAATTAATAATATTAATCCAAAATGAAAAAGGTGATGGTTGGTTTGATAAGACCATTATCATTTCACATTAAATGATTTTGCAAAGATCAAAAAGCATCTAGAAAAGAAATGATGATGGTCAAAGTTTCAACCATGGTCAACTAGTCAACCTTGGTCAACAAGTCAACAAACCCAACCATGACACAATTTCATTTAAATAACATTATTAATTGATATATCACAAATTCATTAGGGTTTGGAAAAAGACGACTGTCAACTGTGCATACGCACCCGTTCCAAAACCCTAATGAAAAACCTCTTCCTCCGCCTCAATCAACTGTGCATACACACCCGCATTCGTGTTCCGAGGAACATGAATACAATGAGATAAAACTAACCCTAAAGCATATACTAGGATCTGGCTCAAAACAGAGCCCGCTAGTAATGTCTGTCCGGACGCCAAACGTGCACAAGTGCACGGATGTGAACGAACCCTGTCACAAAACCATGCAACCTCTACTCTGTTTTGCCCAAAGGCGAATAAACCTCTCTGTGGGACTCTAAAGACTCGACACTACGCTGACAGTGGGTTAACCCACAGACCGCAAGCGGCACTAGCTGTACATAACGGTCCCCAGGTAGATGCCGATAAGAAGACGGACGAGGTGAAACCCATCTGAACTCCTACTGAGCCTGAATGTGACAATCTCCGTATAGTCCGATCTGATCGTCTGAGAACATCGCATAGCGGGCCTAGGGGGCGGTAAAATTATGTCCCCTACTAGCGGTACAAGTCGTGTCGGAGTGTAGCGCAGAACACCTGAGATAACACTGGAAACCTACCAGTCTATCTCGCTTGCCCTGGCCAGGGACTTTGTGTAATGGCTCTCCTAGACACAGCGCGATATCATCCCCCAATACCGGGAGAGACGAATCCTGTCTAACCGTCACTGCCTCCAAGTGCTTCGGGACTGCACCCAAAAACTACTTGTTTGCACGACTCCTTTGAGCCTTGGTTGGGTAGTAATCAAAGTACAGTGGGAACACACTCGAGGCGAAGTGACAGTATCAAGTCAACGGACTAAGCTGTACTCATGTCACCTGGGAACTGATAACTGACGATAGGTATAGTACCAACCAACAGTTCCCAACGAGTCTTGTCCAGTGTAATCGTAACCTAACGAGCACCCGCATACTATCTCAAGTACGGCGTACTGACGGCTGTGGGACAGACCGTCTCCCAAGCTGGGATGAGAAGCGTATACGCTAGTCTACTCCGGAGTATCGATGCCCTGTCTCGATAGTCCTACGACTAGGGACCTGCATAAGGATGTGCTTGTGGATTACCCAGCCCCCACGAGTGTGACTGCCATCACAACGCTGGTAATCATGCAAAGATCCTAAGGGCTCCACTAATGTGTAAAGGCGATATGCTAAAAGAAACACATGCACACATTAAAGAAGAAACTTACCAAGTAGCATACTACTATATTGAGCAAGATTGTCTATACAAGGTGAATATCCCAAGCTTCCATCAAGTAATATACAAACTAGTATGATACAGTAATGGCCTCTAGGGCATATACACTAACAATCTCCCACTTGCACTAAGGCCATGTACTGGCGTATCGAAGACCTATCATCTCGATCAGCCGCTCGAACTGAGTTTGGGGTAAGGCCTTTGTGAATGGATCGGCAATGTTATCTTCCGTAGCAACTCTCCGAACCTCGATCTCCTGGCGACCCACGATCTCCCTGATCAGGTGATACCGCCTCAAGATGTGCCTGGACTTCTGATGGGACCTGGGTTCCTTCGCTAAAGCTATAACCCCGTTGTTGTCGCAATACAGAGGTACTGGATCAACAATGGATGGAACCACCTAAAGTTCTATCAAGAACTTCCTCATCCAGACGGCTTCTTTTGCGGCATCAGATGCAGCGATATATTCCGCTTCCATCGTCGAGTCAGCAACGGTTTCCTGTTTGGAACTCTTCCAACACACTGCCCCTTCATTGAGGGTAAATACATAACCCAACTTGGACTTAGAATCATCCTTGTCACTCTGGAAACTGGAGTCAGCAAAGGCCTCGATCTGGAGGTCTTTTTCGCCATACACCAAGAACATCTCCTTAGTCTTTCTCAGGTACTTGAGAATGTTCTTTACCGCTATCCAGTGTTTCTCCCCAGGGTTTGACTGATACCTGCTTACCACACTCAGTGTATAAGTTACATCTAGTCTGGTACACAACATCGCATACATTATAGAGCCTACCGCAGAAGCGTAGGGTATAATAGACATGCGATCCCTTTCCAAATCAGTCTTGAGAGACATCTCTTTGGAAGGGTGATCCCGTGACAAGCCGGTAGATTACCGCGCTTGGAATCTTCCATACTGAATCTTTTCAGTATGGTGTCGATGTACCTGGACTGTGAAAGTCCTAATATCCTCTTGGATCTATCACGATAGATCCGGATCCCCAGAATGTAAGAGGCATCGCCCAGGTCTTTCATGGAGAACCTGTGTGACAAGAACCCTTTGACAGATTGTAGCATAGGAATGTCATTTCCTATCAAGAGAATGCCATCCACGTATAAAACGAGGAATACGACAGTTCTTTCTATAAATCTACTATAGATGCATGGTTCATCTGTATTTTTGATAAAGCCAAAATCTTTGACCGTCTCATCAAAACAGATGTTTCAACTCCGCGATGCCTGCTTTAGTCCATAGATGGACTTAAGCAACTTGCACACCTTCCCGCTGCTCCCACTCTGAATGAAACCCTCTGGCTGGTCCATATAGATACACTCCTCTAAATTTCCATTCAGAAAAGCGGTCTTTACGTCCATCTGCCAAATCTCATAATCGTGGAAGGCAACAATGGCAAGAAGGATCCGAATGGATTTCAGCATAGCCACTGGAGAAAAGGTTTCGTCATAGTCCAAGCCAGGTCTTTGACGAAAACCCTTTGCAATAAGTCTAGCTTTATAGGTCTAAACCTGTCCGTCTACACCAATCTTCCTTTTGAAGATCCACTTGCATCCTACGGGTTTTACCCCATCTGGAGCAACGTCCAACGTCCATACTTTGTTGGTGTACATGGAGTCCATTTCGGTTCGCATTGCATCCAGCCATTTTACCGAGTCAACGCTCTGAATGGCCTGCTGGAAGCTAGTCGGCTCATCACTATCAATGATGCAATCCTCTCTATCCCCGTCTATGAGAAAACCGTATCTCTCGGGCGGATGAGACTGCCTACTACTCCTGCGGAGCGGCGTAGGAATGTCCTGATCTTTCGAACCCTCTGGTTCTACTAAGCTTTCAGTAATAGCTCGTGGTTCTGGAATTTCTTCCAGTTCTATTGCGCTCCAACTTATCTGATTTTCCAAAAACTCAGTTTCCAAGAAGTGGGCATGACGAGAAACAAAAACCTTTTGTTCCTCTTCGCAATAGAAGAAATATCCCTTGGAGTTCTTTGGATATCCCACAAACTTGCACTGTACTGAGCGTGCCTCGAGTTTGTCCGCATGCTGCTTTTTGACAAAAGCTGGACATCCCCATGTCTTAATGTGCTTAAGATAGGGTTTCTTCCCACACCACATCTGATATGGTGTAGTAGGCACAGTCTTAGTTGGAACTCGGTTCAAAAGGTATGCAGCCGATTCTAGCGCATATCCCCAGAATGATCGCGGCAACTCAGCGTTACTCATCATGGACCGTACCATATCCAATAGAGTTCGGTTCTGTCTCTCCGATACACCGTTATGTTGAGGAGTGTATGGAGGAGTAAGCTGAGAGAGAATTCCATTCTCTTTTATGTAATCCAGGAACTCGGCACTTAAGTATTCACCACCTCGATCAGATCTTAGTGTCTTGATACTTTTGCCTGTTTGTTTTTCCACTTCATTCTTATATTCCTGGAATTTTCCAAAGGCTTCGGATTTGTTTCATTAAGAAGACATAACCGTACCTTGAAAAGTCATCCGTAAAAGTAATGAAGTAAGAATAACCGCTTCGTGCATGCGTAGACATTAGACCGCACACGTCGCTGTGTACGAGTCCCAAGAGCTCGCTCGCTCTTACTCCGTGTCCAGTGAACGGAGTCTTTGTCATCTTTCCTTTGAGACAGGATTGACAAGTTGCATATGATTGATATTCGAACGGATCCAAATATCCTTCTGTATGTAACTTCGTCAACCTTCTCTCATTGATGTGACCCAGTCTACAATGCCATAAGAAAGCCTGATTTGATTCCGGAGGCTTTCTTTTGTGTGTATTCTAGACATTGAAAATCTGTGGTTGGTTTAATACGTATATTCCATTGTTTAATGTACCTGACCCAATTAGAACTTGATTAAGGCGAATGTTTACAACATTACTTACAAACGCAAATTCATAACCATCTTTAGAAACTAAAGATACAGAAATGATATTACAAGTTGCATTGGGTACAAAATAACAATTACGCAAAACCAAAACGTGTCCATCTGACAACCCCAGGTGATAGTCCCCCACGGACTCAGCATCCATGCCAGCTCCATTTGCAACTCTGAGGGTCATATCACCTGCCTTCAAAACCCTACGGTTTCTCAACGCCTGCAAAGAATTACAGATATGAGATCCTGATCCGGTATCCAATACCCAGGAAGTAGAGTTTATTGATAGACAGTTTTCAATAACATACACACCTGAAGCTGAAGCCGCAACACGCTTCAGATCCTATGTTCTGGCCTTCCAAGCCCTGCAATCTTTCTTCCAGTGTCCACTCTTGTGACAGTAAAAGCATTCTTCAGATCCCACAAGTTTTCCCGCTTCCTTTGTTGCTTTTGCCTTTCCCTTCGTACCCACCTTACTAACACCGCCCCTTGGTTTGGCGGGGGTTTTCTTCTTCTTTCCATTGGATTTCGCCTTGGACCTAGAAGGTGAAGATCCTCCTACAAACAAAGTGGATGTTTCCCTACCTTTCTGTAGGGTGCCCTCTGCACTCCTCAACATGTTGAGGAGTTCTGAAAGTTCAACTTCCTTTTCCTGTAAGTTGAAGTTCAGGATGAACTGGGCGTAAGTGGAAGGAAGGGACTGGAGAATCAAGTCCGTATAGAGCTCATTCTCTAACGTGGTCCCAAGGTCCGCGAGCTCCTCAATGAAGCCAATCATCTTAAGCACGTGTTCCGCTACCGGTGATCCGATGGCCAATCTCGCCGAAAATAGCTTTTTCGAGACTTCGTATCTGGCGATACGGGATTGCTCCCCATACAGTTCTTTTGTATGAAGAAATATGGATTCAAGGTCCATATTCTCGTGCCTCCTCTGGTGTTCATTGTCCATAGAGGCAAGCACGAGGCACTTGGCCTTCGCGCAATCAATCTCCCAAGTCTTACGGATTTCTTTATCCGCGACGCTGGAGGTGGGACCTGGGGCAGGGGAAGCTTTGGTGGTAAGGAGATACCCCAGCTTGTCGTAAGTGATTGCCATTTTGACATTCCTGAGCCGATCTTTGTAGTTTGGCCCTGTTAGTATGTTTTTATCTAGTAGTAACTTAAGTCCAGTCATGTTGTATGGTTGCTGCAATTAGGAGAGAGAGAAGAAACACTTTAGCATGATGCTCTTGCAAGTTTAGAGTGGTTTTTAATTTGTCTAAACAGGATGGCTCCCACTGTCTCTCGAATCCCTCCTCAAACCAAAAAGGAAGAATTAGTCAGGATCAATCTCACCGTACAATACTTGCTTAACCGTTCAGCCAGGCTAGTGTCGGTACTTCGAGGGAGGTTTTCCAACGCTTTCGCGAAGTTCCTTAATTAAATAACCTCTTTTCCCTGGGGGCGCAGCCCCGCTAACACCTTTCTAGACACCTACTAGGTTTATAGCATTGATCGTTAAGCGAGAATTTTCCCGAGGAGTAGCATATACTCACAGTAGGATCGGGATCCAATTATCATTGCGTGACAAAACTAAAGGAATCCTACCAAAATCATCACACTCCAAATGGTATGCAGCGCTAGCAAGTTTTAGTTCTTTTGAAACTCCCGATGTGGATTTTTTCCCCATGCTCTTATGACCTTGACTTTGGCTAACAAATCATAAGTCACATGTCAAGTTCTTCCCGTCATTCTCCAGGTTAATTTGAACCCACCCTCACCTACCCTTGACTTTGGCCAACAAGGCAGTACGACTGTCCCAAACCAACACATCTATCTATGCTGCACATGAATATCCAATAGCTACCAATCACTATGCCTTGACTTTGGCCAACAAACATAGCTTGAATACTATTGACCATCCAAGTGAAACGACGGAGGGCTACGAATAGTTTTGGCGAAACCGTGAACGTAGTGAACTTGATATAATCGATGGAACGAGATAGCTTTTAAAAGGAGTGGTTTAAGCTCCGCGTTTAAAAGTTATTTTGAAAAGAAACCGAGTGGTTTTTGAAAGTGTTCCAACGACTTTTACTTTGGTTTATTTTTCTTGCATTAATTTTAATGCGTCCCATCAATTAATCCTACCATTGCAGAAAACAACGAAAATATGGCGTACGCTTATGCCATCCGCATTCGCCACGGGGTCCCGTCATCACCCGTTAGGTTACTTAACTAACGACAGAGCGGGGGATGGACTAGCGCGGATGCAAAACATAAGCAACGCCTAAATAGATATCATATAGATATATATAAACATTCGTCACATGCAATGATAGCCATTCCAGATCACAGATGAATACATTAGATATACCAGGAATCCGCAATTCTTACGAGCTTGTAACGAAGAGCGGATTACACGGTCGCGATGAATAACCAAACCCCACCCTAGACCCCTACGGGTGCGGCAAACTACCCGCCAAGTATCCGAAGTGAAGAAACCTCCCTCAACGACGTGAGTAGGCCACTCGGCACTTCGAGGTACCCGGTAGTTTGTGCACCCCATCTTGGGTCTATCCTAGGAGCAAAAACAGTAAAAAGAAATTATACAATGACGGCTACAACCCCGACCCGGTTGTGTGGCAATACAAATAATATTACATCAATTTACATATTACAAGAATTGAAAGATAAACAAAACTCTCATCTCACAATTCCCCGGGCTATTCATCCGCGACAATCCAACGAATTCATATACACAATCCATCAACATTACAGATCACGGATATGAATAACCCCCACTAATCGACGTATAGCGATTAGCAGACGTTCAATACATATATAACAATATAGATATAACCCATTAGCCAAAGTCTACAGAAAATCGACCAAAATACGGATTTGTAACCACCCCAAAAACAAATTTGTTCTCTGGAAAATCTGGGTAGAAACAAACTGTATTAAAAATCCCAAAACAACACAGTAAGAACAATGCAGCAAAACGGAGTCGCGGCCGAGTCAACTCGGCCGTGGATCCGCGGCCAAACGAATGGTTTGGCCGCGGTTCCGCGGTGAGTTGGCCGAGTCAACGGCTCATTTTTGCTGTGTGTTCTATAAAAACCCTGAGACGATTTTTCATGTATGTTAAATATTTTTTTTTAACAGTATAAAAAATCGACAGAAAATGGATTTTTCCCGGACGTGTTTTTTTGTGATTTTTCCGATCGATATTCTAAATACTTTGCTAACATGCTAGGGTGTGTTTAGTTAGGCTCTGATACCACTGTAAGTCCACGTTACCTCTCCCGGTTCTTTCGGGCTTGCAGAAATGGTGAAAAACGATTTTTAGGGTTTAGGTAACATGGACTACGAAAACGGATCTTTGCTAAACTACACACTAGCAACCTAACTAGAGAGTTGTCTACTCGGTTAGGGGTTATACCTCAACTTGAACTCCTTCTTCTTAACTCTTGATGGTGGTCGGATGATGCTTTCCTCGTTTCCTTCTCTTGTCGAAGATGGATCCACCTGAGGGTTTCTTCCTTGAGCTCCTTTCTCGAACTTTGAGAAAACTAAAGTCTCCGGCTTTCTAGACCTTTAACCTTAGGAAGAGTAGAGAGTGGCTTAGGGTGTTTTATCTCCAAGGAGATGTTTCTCAACACATGAGAATTGTTCTCCTTGAACTAGAGGAGGAAGAAGAAAAAGAGAGGAGAGAGAATGGTTATGATAGAATGAGAATAGTTTTACAACCATAACAATATATGTGAATTATCAAATTAATAATATTAATCCAAAATGAAAAAGGTGATGGTTGGTTTGATAAGACCATTATCATTTCATATTAAATGATTTTGCAAAGATCAAAGAGCATCTAGAAAAGAAATGATGATGGTCAAAGTTTCAACCATGGTCAACTAGTCAACCTTGGTCAACAAGTCAACAAACCCAACCATGACACAATTTCATTTAAATAACATTATTAATTGATATATCACAAATTCATTAGGGTTTGGAAAAAGTCGACTGTCAACTGTGCATACGCACCCGTTCTAAAACCCTAATGAAAAACCTCTTCCTCCGCCTCAATCAACTGTGCATACACACCCGCATTCGTGTTCCGAGGAACATGAATACATTGAGATAAAACTAACCCCAAAGCATATACTAGGATCTGGCTCAAAACAGAGCCCGCTAGTAATGTCTGTCCGGACGCCAAACGTGCACAAGTGCGCGGATGTGAACGAACCCTGTCGCAAAACCTTGCGACCTCTACTCTGTTTTGCCCAAAGGCAAATAACCCTCTGTGTGGGACTCTAAAGACTCGACACTACGCTGGCAGTGGGTTTAACTACAGACCGCAAGCGGCACTAGCTGTATGTAACGGTCCCCAGGTAGATGCCGATAAGAAGACGGACGAGGTGAAACCCATCTGAACTCCTACAGAGCCTGAATGTGACAATCTCCGTACAGTCCAGTCTGTTCGTCTGAGAACATCGTATGGCGGGCCTAGGGGGGCGGTAAAAGTCAGTCCCCTACTAGCGGTACAAGTCGTGTCGGAGTGTAGCCCAGAACACCTGAGATAACACTGGAAACCTACCAGTCTATCTCGCTTGCCGTAGCTAGGGACTTTGTGTAATGGTTCTCCTAGACACAGCGCGATATCATCCCCCAATACCGGGAGAGACGAATCCTGTCTAACCGTCACTGCCTCCAAGTGCTTCGGGACTGCACCCAAAAACTACCTGTTTGCACGACTCCTTTGAGCCGTGGTAGGGTAGTAATCAAAGTACAGTGGGAACACACTCGAGGCGAAGTGACAGTGTCAAGTGAACGGACTAAGCTGTACTCATGTCATATGGGAACTAATAACTGACGATAGGTATAGTACCAACCAACAGTTCCCGACGAGTCCTGTCCAGTGTACTCGTAACCTAACGAGCACCCACATACTATCTCAAGTACGGCGTACTGACGGCTGTGGGACAGACCGTCTCCCTAGCTGGGATGAGAAGCGTATACGCTAGTCTACTCCGGAGTATCGATGCCCTGTCTCGATAGTCCTACGACTAGGGACCTGCATAAGGATGTGCTTGTGGATTACCCAGCCCCCACGAGTGTGACTGCCATCACAACGCTGGTAATCAAGCAAAGATCCTAAGGGCTCCACTAATGTGTAAAGGCGATATGCTAAAAGAAACACATGCACACATTAAAGCAAAAACAAACGAAGTAGCATACTACTATATTGAGCAAGATTGTCTATACAAGGTGAATATCCCAAGCTTCCATCAAGTAATATACAAACTAGTATGATACAATAATGGCCTCTAGGGCATATACACTAACAATATTTTCACTTCCTCATTCTTAACCATTGTTAAAAAATATCTAGAAATTTTAGTTTGGAACAAAAATGGCCATAGAAAATGAATCATGGTTAATCCAAGGGGTTAGTGCAAGAATAGAATAATAAACCATGATAACAATTTTCCATTTCCAATTTTCTTTTCCAAAAAAAAATAATATCTATATATTTATATATGGTGTGAGTCTTATATTGCCACCATCCACTATATCAACAACCATGATAGATTATGTATGCATGTATGTGTGCATGCACATCCTATGTGCATGAATGAGAATGAATGCATACCTGCATGCATACAAAAAAAAGACAAGAAAGGGTTTAAAGTGAGAAACCAATGGTCAATGATAAATCAACACTTGATTTAGCAAACCGGTCATATCGCATACGACCCGACCAAAAGCAAACCGCCCGATTAATATACGGTATCTCATACGCGCATTTTAACCGGGTCCACGCGCATATCTCATATGCGCACCACATTGTTTCGCCTGGACTAGGCAACTCCATTGTGGAACTCTAATACTCGTCAATACGCCGGCAGTGGGTGATGATGATATAAAGCACCCCCAAGCCGCAAGCGATCAGCTAAACGTAACGGCCACCCGGGTATTGAGCGATCAGAAGAAAACAAGCGAACCTGTCACAACTCCCGTCGAGCCAACCGGCAACACTACCGTACGGTCCGGTCTCTTCGTCAGATATGCTGCATATCAAGTCTATGGAAGGTAACATCGACCCCAATAACTCAATAAGTCCTGCTGATGAATGGTCTACAACAGATCGAGAAACTACTGATAACACTTATCAATAAATCTCAACAGCCCTGGCCAAGGACTTACTAATATAGCCAATCGAGCACAGCACAGCATCAACTCCCAATATCGGGAGAGACGAAACCCCTCCTATCGCTCATCGCCTTCGTGTGTCTCGGGACTGTCCCCAACGGCCACCTGTTTGCACGACTCAGTAGAGCCGTGGTAGGGTGGTAATCAAAGTACAGTGGGAGAACACACAAGACTCTATGATGATTTCGGGTCTACAGACTAACCTGCACCAGTGTCACCTGAGAACTGCTATCCGACGATAGATATAATTCCATATAGGAGTTCTCGGTGAGTCCGTCCAGTGTATCCAGTCACCACTGAACACCCATATACGATCTCGATGTCAAACATCGATGAATGTGGGAACATCCATCGCCCATCATATGGGTCTAGTATCATATACGCTAGTCTACTCTGGTATATCGATGCCCCGTCTCGATACACCTACGACTAGGTGTAAGTCGATGTACAACACCCCACGACTTGCGGGGAGGCGGAATAATGAAAAACGATCTTGTTTTAGGCGTAAACATCGACTAACCGAGAATCTTTGCTAAACTATAACTAACAAGAATCATTGAAATTAACAACTACTATGAAAAGTGATTATACCTGAAGGACCGTGTCCTTCGCCTTTTCGTTCTCTACGTCCTCTCCGGTCTTCTCTATTTAATAGATGATCCACCCTAGAGCTTTACTTCAAGCTTCACCTCTAACTTGAGGTAACTAAGTTTCTTAAAGTGCTAATCTAAGTAACCTAGGTGATATAGATAAGGGTTATAGATTAAGTAGTCTAATCTAATCCTTGGTCTCAACACATGAGAGGGGAGGATTAGGGTTTGAAGAGAGAGAGCTTGAGGAGAGAGAAAGTGAGCAAGAGAATGGAATGAGATAATGATCTCTCATAATATATATGAAGCATTATATTTATCAAAATAAATAATATAAAGGAATTAACAACCATGCTTCATAAATATAAATGAGTGATTCATCTACATGAGTCATTAAGCATTTATCAAGCATTAATGACAAGGATGAATCACACAAATGAGTCACTAATCTCATTTAATGTTTATGCCACCTTAACCCCCAAGTCAACAACCTTCTAGAAGCTTCTCGCAAAATTACGAGAACGCCCCTCCTATCCGTGAAAACACGGAAAAACTTTCGACTGTATAAATCCAATAACCGGATACTAGAAACTGGCTTAAACCAAACCCGGCTAGTAAAAACTGTCCGGATGTCGTACGTGCGTAAACACATGTATGCGTCCGAACCCTTGTCGTAAAACCATACGACCTCTATATCGTTTCGCTTGGAGTAGGGAAACTCTCTGTGTGGGACTCTAAATACTCGACTACTACGCTGGCATTGGGTTTAACCACAGACCGCAAGCGGCACAAGCTGTACGTAACGGTCCCTAGGTAGATGTCGATAAGAAAGCCGATGAGGAAACCCATCCGAACTCCTACTGAGTCTGATGTGACAATCTCCGTACAGTCCGGTCTGTTCGTCTAAGACTATCGCATATCGGGCCTAGGGGGCGGCAAGCGTCAGTCCCCTAATAGCGGTATAAGTCGTGTCGGAGCGTAGCCCATTACACCCTGAGAAAACAACTGGAACCTACCAGTAAATCTCGCTTGCCCTGGCCAGGAACTTTGCATAATGGCTCTCTGACACAGCGCAATATCAACTCCCAATATCTGGAGAGACGAATCTTGTCTAACCGCCACTGCCTCCAAGTGCTCGGGACTGCACCCAACTGCTACCTGTTTGCACGACTCCTTTGAGCCGTGGTAGGATAGAAATCTAAGAACAGTAGGACACACTCGAGGCGAAGTAGCAGTGTCAAGTCAGCGGACTATGCTGTACTCATGTCACCTGGGAACTGTTAACTGACGATGGGTATAATACCAACTAACAGTTCCCCGTGAGTCCTGTCCGGTGTACCCGTAACCTAACGAGCACCTGCATACTATCTCCAGTACGACGTACTGACGGCTGTGGGACAGACCATCTCCCCAACTGGGATGAGAAGCGTACACACTAGTCTACTCCGGAGTATCGATGCCCTATCTCGATAATCCTACGACTAGGGACCTGAATAAGGATGTGCTTGTAGACTACCCAGCCCCCACTAGTGTGACTGCCATCACAACGCTGGTAGTCAAGCAAGATCCTATGAGCTCTATCAATACGTATACTCACATATTAAGATAGAAAAACCAAGCTGCATACTACCATGTTTAGCAAGACTGTTATATATGTAAGTCGATGTACAACACCCCACGACTTGCGGGGAGGCGGAATAATGAAAAACGATCTTGTTTTAGGCGTAAACATCGACTAACCGAGAATCTTTGCATAAACAATAACTAACAAGAAACCATAGAAGAGTTAACTACTATGATAAGTGATTATACCTAAAGAACCGAGTCTTTCGTCTTGTCGTTCTCCACGTCCTCTCCGGCCTTCTCTATGTATTAGAAGATCCACCCGAGAGCTTTACTACAAGCTTCACCTCTAACTTGAGGTAACTAGGTTTCTTAAAACGCAAATCTAAGTAACCTAGGTGATATAGAGAATGGTTAAGGATTAAGTAGTCTACTCTAATCCTTGGTCTCAACACATGAGAAGGGAGGATTAGGGTTTGAAGAGAGAGAGCTTGAGGAAAGAGAAAGTGAGCAAGAGAATGAGATGAGATAATGAGCTATCATAATATATATCAAGTATTATCATTTATCCAATAAAAGAAAATAAAGGATTAATAATCATGCTTCATAAATACAAGAGGGTGATTCATCTCCATGAGTCATTAAGCATTTACGATGCATTAATGACATGGATGAATCACTCAAATGACTCACTAATCTCATTTAATGCATATGTCACCTTAACCCCCAAGTCACCATCTTCTAGAAGCTTCTCGCGTAATTACGAGAACGCCCCTCCTATCCGTGAAAACATGGAAAAACTTTAGACTGTATAAATCCAATAACCGGATACTAGAAACTGGCTTAAACCAAAGCCGACTAGTAAAAATTGTCCGGATGTCGTACGTGCGTAAACACACGTATGTGTCCGAACCCTTGTCGTAAAACCATACGACCTCTATATCGTTTCTCCTGGAGTAGGGAAACTCTCTGTGTGGGACTCTAGAGACTCGACTACTACACTGGCAGTGGGTTTAACCACAGACCGCAAGCGGCACTAGCTGTACGTAACGGTCCCCAGGTAGATGTCGATAAGAAGGCCGATGAGGAAACTCATCCGAACTCCTACTGAGTCTGATGTGACAATCTCCGTATAGTCCGTTTTGTTCGTTTAAGACTATCGTATATCGGGCCTAGGGGGCCGGCAACCGTCAGTCCCCTAATAGCGGTATAAGTCGTGTCGGAGCGAAGCCTATTACACCCTGAGAAACTACTGGAACCTACCAGCAAATCTCGCTTGCCCTGGCCAGGGACTTTGCGTAATGGCTCTCTGACACGGCGCGATATCAACCCCCAATACCGGGAAAAACGAATCCTGTCTAACCGCCACTGCCTCCAAGAGCTCGGGACTGCACCCAACTGCTACCTGTTTGCACGACTCCTTTGAGACGTGGTAGGGTAGCAATATAAGAACAGTGGGACACACTCGAGGCGAAGTAGCAGTGTCAAGTCTGCGGGCTATGCTGTACTCATGTCACCTGGGAACTGTTCACTAGTGACTGGTATAAAACCAACCAACAGTTCCATGTGAGTCCGGTCCGGTGTTCCCCTAACCTAATGCGCACCTGCATACTATATCCAGTACGACGTACTGACGGCTGTGGGATAGACCATCTCCCCAACTGGGATGAGAAGCGTACACACTAGTCTACTCCGGAGTATCGATGCCCTGTCTCGATAATCCTACGACTAGGGACCTAAATAAGGATGTTCTTGTAGACTACCCAGCCCCTACTAGTGTGACTGCCATCACAACGCTAGTAGTCAAGCAAGATCCTAAGAGCTCTATCAATACGTATACTCACATATTAAGATAGAAAAACCAAGTAGCATACTACCATATTTAGCAAGACTGTTATATACATGTGAATACCCAAGCTTCCATTAATTAATATACAAACTAGTATGATACAATAATGGCTTCTAGGGCATATACACTAACAATCTCCCACTTGCACTAGGGCCATGTACTGGCATATCGAAGACCGATGATCTCGAGTAGCCTCTCGAACTGAATCTGAGGTAGGGCCTTTGTGAATGGATCAACAATGTTCTCTTCAGTAGCAACTCTCCGAACCTCGATCTCCTGACGATCAATGATCTCCCTGATCAGGTGATACCGCCTTAAGATGTGTCTGGACTTCTAATGGGACCTTGGTTCCTTCGCTAAAGCTATAGCTCCGTTGTTGTCGTAATACAGAGGTATTGGATCAACAATGGTAGGAACCACCTGAAGTTCTGTTAGGAACTTCTTCATCCAGACGACTTCTTTTGTGGCATCGCAAGCAGCAATATACTCCGCTTCCATCGTCGAGTCAGCAACGGTGTCCTGTATGGAACTCTTCTAGCATACCGCCCCTCCATTGAGGGTAAAGACATAACCTGACAAGGACTTGGAATCGTCCTTATCACTCTGGAAGCCGGAATCGGCATATGACTCCATCCTGAGGTCTTTTCCGCCGTAAACTAAGAACATCTCCTTAGTCCTCCTCAGGTACTTGAGAATGTTCTTTACTGCTATCCATTGCTTCTCCCCTGGGTCTGACTGATACCGGCTTACCATGCTTAGTGCGTAAGCTACATCTGGTCTGGTGCACAACATCGCATACATTATAGAGCCTACCGCAGAAGCGTAGGGTATAATAGACATGCGTTCCCTTTCCAAATCAGTCTTGGGAGACATCTCTTTGGATAGGGTGATTCCGTGACAAGCCGGTAGATTACTGCGCTTAGAATCTTCCATACTGAATCTTTTCAGTACAGTGTTGATATACCTGGACTGCGAAAGTCCCAACATCCTTTTGGATCTATCACGATAGATCCGGATCCCCAGAATGTAAGATGCATCACCCAGGTCATTCATGGATAACCTGTGTGACAAGAATCCTTTGACAGATTGTAGCATAGGAATGTCATTTCCTATCAATAGAATGTCATCCACGTACAAGACGAGGAATACGACAGTTCTTGCTACAACTTTACTATATATGCATGGTTCATCTGGATTTTTGATAAAGTCATATTCTTTGACTGTTTCATCAAAACAGATGTTCCAACTCCGCGATGCTTTCTTTAATCCATAAATGGATTTAAGCAACTTGCATACTTTCCCGCTGCTCCCACTCTGATTGAAACCCTCTGGCTGATCCATATAGACGCACTCTTCTAAATTACCATTCAGAAAAGCCGTCTTTACGTCCATCTGCCATATTTCATAATCATGGAAGGCAGCAATAGCAAGAAGGACCCGAATGGATTTGAGCATAGCCACTGGAGAAAAAGTTTCGTCATAGTCCAAATCAGGTCTTTGACGAAAACCCTTTGCAATAAGTCTAGCCTTATAGGTTTCCACCTGTCCATCTACACCAATCTTTTTCTTGAAAATCCATTTGCATCCTATGGATTTTACCCCATCTAGAGCAAAGTCCAAAGTCCATACTTTGTTGGTGTACATGGGCTCCATTTCGGTCCGCATTGCATCTAGCCATCGTACCGAGTCGCCGCTCTGGATGGCCTGCTGGAAGCCAGTAGGTTCATCATCATCTATGATGCAATCCTCTCTATCCCGATCTATGAGAAAACCGTAGTATCTCTCAGGCGGATGAGACGGCCTACTACTCCTGCGGAGGGGTGCGGAAATGTCCTGTTCTTCTTGAACTACTTGTTCTACCAAACTTTCAGTATTAGTTTGTGGTTCTCGAATTTCTTCCAGTTCTATTTCGCTCCCACTTGTTTCCTTTTCTAAAAACTGATGTTCTAGAAAATGGTCATTTCGAGAAACAAATACCTTTTGTTCCTCTGCGTAATAGAATAGATATCCCATGGAGTTCTTTGGATATCCCACAAACTTACACTTTACTGATCGTGCCTCGAGCTTGTCCACATGCTGCTTTTTAACAAAAGCTGGACATACCCAAATCTTTATATACTGTAGATGGGGTTTCTTCCCACTCCACATCTGATATGGAGTGGTAGGGACAGTCTTGGTAGGTACCAAGTTCAAAAGATATGCCGCTGATTCTTGAGCATAACCCCAAAAAGATCGCGGCAACTCAGCATTACTCATCATGGAACGTACCATATCTAATAGGGTTCGATTTCGTCTCTCCGATACACCGTTATGCTGTGGAGTGTATGGAGGAGTAAGCTGAGAGTGAATTCCATTCTCTTTTAGGTAACCTAGGAACTCGGCACTCAAGTATTCACCACCTCGAAGATCTTAGTGTCTTGATACTTTTGCCGGTTTGGTTTTCTACTTCATTCTTGTACTCTTGGAATTTCTCAAAAGCCTCGGATTTATATTTCATCAGATAAATGAATCCGTACCTTTAGTAATCATCCGTAAAAGTAATGAAATAGGAAAAACCACCTTTTATATATGTAGACATTGGACCACATACATCGCTGTGTATGAGTCCTAAGAGCTCGCTCGCTCTTACTCTATGTCCAGTAAATGGAGTCTTTGTCATCTTTTCTTTGAGACAAGATTGACAAGTGGCATAAGTTTGATATTCGAACGAGTCCAAATATCCTTCTCTATGTAACTTAGTCAACCTTCTCTCATTGATGTGACCCAGTCTACAATGCCATAAGAAAGCTTTATTTAATTCTGGAGACATTCTTTTTAGTGTGTTCTGGACATTGAAAATTTGGAGTTGGTTTAACAAATATATAACGTTTTCCAGTGTACCAGACCTAATCAAACCATGATTAAGGTGGATGTTAACAACATCACTTACAAACGTGAAATCATAACCTTTATTTGATAACAAGGAAACAGATATGATATTACATGTTAAGCTGGGTACACAAAAACAGTTATGTAAAACCAAAATGTGTCCACTCGTCTGTAACATTTCAAAAATGATAAAATGTTAATTTTGGGAATTTTTATAATTTAATATTATTTTATTGAATATTTTAATATTTTGGAATTATTAAATACAAATAAATGAGGAAAAATTTTGGAAAATTTTGGAAAATTCTAAAATAGGGTAAATTAGAGAATTATGACATTTTAAAGTTTTTGTGATTAATTTGACACTAATTTAGTGCTAATCGCGATTAAAAATCGCTAATCGGTTTTTAGCTTTTTGTGCAACACATGCACATATCACTTTTTCACACTTGTGCATTTTCTTGCCATGCTTTTCATTTGGGTTTACTATTTGAGTGAGAAGGGTTTTAAAAGGAAAAAGAAAAGGAAAAGAATAAAGAAATGGGTAGTTGGTGAGAGAGAGAGAGGTATGGGCTTCATTGACTAAGGACTTAACCATTTCTCCCCTCATTTCCCTCCCTCTTCTCCCTTCTCCTGCTGCTGCTCCTGCACCTCCTTTCCCTCCCCTCTTCAAGCTCCAAAACACCTCTAAAACAACCCCAAAACCCAATCTCCATTTCATTAATTGTGTGCACAATCCCTAGATCTACACTTGGTGCTAAAGAAGCAAGGATTTTGGCCACTAGGGGCAACTCAAGAAAATTCTTGAGTTGCCAAATAAGGTATTTTCTAGACCTTAAACTTAGTTTATGCATTTCCTTTACCCTCATATTAAGATCGAATCGATATTGTGTGATATTGTGGACTTGTGGATAGCCTAGTTAGGGTTGTGATGATTTATGGGTTGTAATATGGAATTGAGGTCAGTAGAGGTTATACCATCACCCTAGTGTATGAATTGGAAATCCAAAACCTGAAGCTTAAACCATAATATGGATTTTAGAAACCGATATCGGGGAATTTATGAAATCTGTGAAGGGTATATTGAATCTGCTATCACCCGAGACACCCTAAATTAAAATTGATTGGACAGTGACATGTGCAGGCACCCAGAAAGCTAACCCCAAGACCCCAGCTCCCACTTCTTCTTCCCGGCCGCCAATTTATCCCCATTGGCCGCAAATTGCGGCCTGGGTCCCACCATTTTGGCTCGTATTGGTTCTGTAGCTCCTACATGTTCATGTTAGACCCCTGGTATATATAGATTTGTATAAAGTGACCTAGGGTAAAATCTGGGACATATTTCCTAAGTTGCTGTTTTAGATTCATGTTTCCGTATTCCGTATTTTTAATTCTGCAATTGTGGATTGTGTTTTGCCTCGACTATTTGGCGTTTATACGACGATATAGAGGATGTGTTGATGGTTTTGAAGGCGTGCCATGGGTTTTAACCTATAGGCCTCTTATCGTATCATTTTGGATTTCA
This sequence comes from Agapanthus africanus, assembly GCA_030015575.1. Taxonomy (NCBI): domain Eukaryota; kingdom Viridiplantae; phylum Streptophyta; class Magnoliopsida; order Asparagales; family Amaryllidaceae; genus Agapanthus; species Agapanthus africanus. The sequence continues at coordinate 300,743,891 of JASDDO010000022.1, read as the reverse complement.
TGTGCCGTTTTAGCTTTGATTTGGTTTTAATGCGCATATACGATATTTTGATGTGTAGGTACCCCATGAAGACTTCGGGACGACAAGCAAGCGAGTGGCGACGTCCAAAAATGAAGATGCTAGGTGAGTAGATTATATCTACTGGGGGAAGTCGGGTGGATGGCGTATAGAACCCCCGCAGTCCGTAGTTGTTATTATATATGATAGTTAGGTGTATTATGGATAGTGTAGGGTTAGAAGTGACTAGTGTAGTTCATAGTCGCGAACCCTAGAATAGAATTACACCTACACGCACACCCTTGCATATTACTTATACTGGCACTGTGTTGATGATATTGGATGACTTTGGAGATGAGTCAATGAAATTGGGCTTTGTGCCGCGAGATCGGTGATGTGATATGATTCGTATTTGGGATACGAAATGTGATTCTTGCGGGCTTGGGATGTGTGTTTACCCCCGCATGCATACTTTATTGATGGTATCGATTTATACTAGACATAGAATAGTACCCCAGATTATATGATATGTTGATAGTGATACCTGAAGTGTGATGAGATAGTGTGATATTGACCCGTACCCAGCTATTGGGATGCCGTACGACGATTTACCGTATGAGCTTTACATTGATGATAGATCCGCACTCATGACTTGAGGATGTCATATGATATACTGTATCGTACGCGATACTATTGAGGAGGAATCACCGACTATTATATCTATATATATATATATCGACTCAGATGTTAGGCGGTTTCCTTACCTGTAGCTCAGCTTGTTAGTTCAGCTGTATAGTTTAGTGTAGTTGTTAGGTTAGATTAGACTCCTACCTATTTCAAAACTAGCGGGTCGTGGGTATTTTAAAAGACAGGTCAAGGGATCTACGGACATTTCAAAAGGCGTATCTTTTCATAAAAACACCGTAGCCCCTATTTTCAAAACCCCATGATTCGTGATATTTCAAAAGGCACCATTTGTAGGACTTATATTAGATTAATGCAGATTAGTTATAGTTGCGTCTAGATTCAGCTCCCACTTTTTTTGTGGTTCGCTTTGCATCGCATTCTTATATTATGTTTCATACTCCATTATTGATATCATGCTGTTAGGACACCAGCACCATTACCGATGTTGCGTATGTACCACGTACACTTACTTGCCGGCTCACACACATCTTCATCGGTAATTGCCATGTCACGTACACCTTAGAAAATACTATTGCTTGACATAACCTATTAGCTAATAGTTTAGACATTGTAGTTATTACCTGCTACTTCATGCATACTGATATTCATTGTTATGCCGCATTCATGGATTCTCATGCATATATTCACTATTTTACGTGTTACTGAGGTTTTGGATTTGGATTTCCGTGAGATTTTCTGGATTTGGAAGAAAACCGCAAAAACACAGATAAACATTTTCTCTCTTTTAAAATAAAAAGTGCGGTTTTCCCATGATGTATGAGTCGTCCACCATGAGTTTGCTGATGGATTTGGAAACCCGATTCGAGGAGACGGATGAACCGTTTCGGGTACATGGTGGACCCGGTGCGGTACCCCGGGGCAAGATGAATGTGGTGATGACGTTGAGCCTGGCAGGGGAGCACTACCGACCGGTGATTTTACCTGACGCGTCGGATATCCGGAGGATACCGTCGTGGTCTTGAGATTGATGGTAGGGGCCGGTCTGGACTGACGGCGCCCTAGATTTTGTGATTGGGATACAGAGATATCGGGATATTTGGATTACGTTTTGTGCCGATGTTAGGCACTGTTTTATGCTGCTTTCATTATGATACCTCATTTTAAAAATACAAAGGAAATCTCACTAAAGTATGAAAACAGTTTCTTCATTTACATGTATTATGTTCTCATGCATTCATACCTCATTCTTATGTTATATTGCTACCTGAGGCACTGACACAGGCACAGGAGATTACACTCGGGTTAGATATTTACCCTAGCCTTGTTATAGGCTGCTTGTTTTATATTGAGGATTTTGTACTGATCGTTTTGACCTAGGATTATGTCTTGCGTTCGGTTTCTGCTTGTAGTTATTCTCTATTCACGAGTTGGCAACTCACCCCCGTTGTGCCACAGTTCTTGCAGGTTTTGCCGTACAGGTTCCTTTGCGGCATTTCTGGCACATTGCTTCCTTGCGGGTGAATTGCATTTGGTAGGTGGTTCCTTTTGCATCAAAACCACCATTGTACTTATATTATTCTTTGTATCTAGAATTTCCATCAACCAAATTTGTTTATTGTTTCAGACTCAGACTTTAGTGATGTTTTATTTGGCCTTAGAGTCGCGCTTAGTAGTATTGCGGTTTTCATGCTTACTGTGTTTCTTTTGGATCGATCCTCGCCTTTCGGCGTTGTATATTATATTGCATGTGTGGTTGTGACCGTCAATTGACGAAGAGCTAGCTCCCGCTTGGGGATGCCTTTTATCATGTCATACATATATTATTCTTGTTGTACCCCGTTCGGGGCCAGTATTTACAAAAGAAACTCTGCCGAAATTTTTAGAAAAGACTTGACCTTTAAAAATGCATTTTTGGCTTAGTTATTTAAAAACCTTGACTTCAACATGTTTTCCTTCACTTCTTTAAACTAGTTTTCTTTACTTGCTCTTAAAATGGTTTTAGATTTCTGGGCTTTTGGCCTACTTGGATCAGATGGAGTCCTATAGACTTCATATGGTTCAAGGGCCAGTCACGTGCTCTTTCGGGTCGTGACATCGTCAATCCCAGGTGATAATCCTCTACGGACAAAGCTCCCACGCTAGCTCCGTTAGCAACCATCAGGGTCATATCACCTTCCTTCAGCACTCTACGGTTTCTCAGTGCCTGCAATGAATTGCAAATATGAGATCCTGATCCGGTATCCAATACCTAGGAAGTAGTGTTGATTGACAGACAATTCTCAATTACAAACACACCTGAAGTCGAAGCCACAGCTTGCTTCGGTTCCTGGTTCTTGGCGTTCCACGCCTTCCAATCCTTTTTCCAGTGCCCTTTCCTGTGACAATGGAAGCACTCATCCTGGGCCACTACCGGTACCGCAAACTTTTTCTTTCCCTTCCGACCCACCTTACTTACACCTCCTCTAGGTTTGGTGGCGACCTTCTTTTTCCTTCCTTTGGCCCTAGCCTTGGACCCGGAAGAAGAAGCACTGCTAACAAACATAGCGGGTGTTTTCCTTGCCTTCTGCAAGGTGCCCTCTACACTCTTTAACATGTTCAGGAGTTCCGGAAGTTCAACTTATTTTCTTTGAATATTGAAGTTCAGAATAAACTAGGCGTAGGTGGAAGGAAGGGACTGGAGAATAAGGTCTGTATAGAGCTCATTATCCAAAGTCGTCCCAAGGCCTGCGAGCTCTTCTATGTAGCCAATCATCTTTAGGACATGTTCTCCTACCGATGATCCGACAGCCAACCTCGCTCGAAACAAGTTCTTAGAGGTCTCGTATCTTGCTATACGAGATTGCTCTCCATAAAGTTCTTTTGTATGGAGAAATATGGCATCTAGTTCCATATCCTCGTGCCTCCTCTGATGTTCATTGTTCATCGAGGCAAGCCCGATGCACTTAGCTTTCGCGCAATCGAAATCCCAGGTTTTGCGGATTTCCTTATCCGCATTACTGGATTTGGGACCAGGGAAAACAGGTGCCTTAGCGGTGAGGACGTACCCCAATTTGTCATAGGTCAAAGCCATTTTGACATTCCGCAGCCAATCTTTATAGTTTGGCCCTGTCAGTATATTTTTCTCTAAAAGTAACTTAAGTCCAGTCATTTTCAGGGTCGCTACAAGTAGGAAAGAGAGAAGAAACACTTTAGCTTGATGCTCTTGCAAGTTTAGAGTGGTTTTTAATTTATCTAAACTGGATGGCTCCTACTGTTTCTCGAATCTTTCCTCAAACCATAAAAGAAGAATTAGCCAGGACTATTCTCACTGTACAATACTTGCTTAACCGTTCAGCCAGGCTAGTGTCGGTACTTCGAGGGAGGTTTTCCAACGCTTTCGTGAAGTTCGTTAATTATATAACCTCTTTTCTCTAGGGGTGTAACCCCGCTGACACCTTTCTTGACACCTACTTGGTTTATAGCATTGATCGTTAAGTGACGAATATCCTGATGAGTAGCATATACTCACAGTAGGATCGGGATCCAAATATCATCGTATGATAATGTTGAAGGAATCCTACCAACATTCATCAAACTCCAAATGGTATACATCTCTTTGCAAATTTCAGTTTCTTTAGAAATTCCCGATATATATTTTTGCCCCATGCTCTTATGACCTTGGCGTTAGGTCAAAATGTCATAAGTCACATGTCAAGTTCTACCCATCATTATCTTGTTAATTTGAACCCATCCGTACATATCCTTGACGTTCGGCCAAAATGATAATACGAGTGTCCCAAACTAACTCATCTATCTATGCGACAAATGAATACCCAGCAGCTACCAAACACTATGCCTTGGCGTTAGGTCAAAATACATAGCTTGAATACTACTGAATACCCAAATGAAATGACGGAGGGCTACGAATGGTTTTGGCGAAACCGTGAACGTAGTGAACTTGATATGACTGAAGGAACCTGATAGCTTTTAAAAGAAGTAGTTAAAGCTCCGCAATTAAAAATATCATCTGTTTTAAAATAACCGAGTGGTTTCTTTTAAATTTTTCCAACGATTCAACTTTTGGTTTATTTTCTTTGCATTATAAATAATGCGTCCCATCATCAACCTACCATTGCAGAAAACAACAAAAATACAACGTCCTCTTATGCCATCCGCATTCGCCACGGGGTCCCGTCATCACCCGTTAGATTACTTAACTAACGGCAGAGCGGGGGCTGGGCTAGCGCGGGTGTAAAACATAAGTGACGTCTAAATAGCTATCATATATAGATATTGTACATTCGTCAGACGCAATAATAGGCATTCCAGATCTCATATGAACTTTATTGGATTTGCAAGCAATCCGCGTTTGTTTAGAGCCTGCAACAAAAGACAGATTACACAGTTGTGATGAATAGCCATTACCCCACCCTAGACCCCTACGGGTACGGCAAACTACCCGCCAAATACCCGAAGTGAAGCGATCTCCCTCAACAAAGTGAGTAGGCCACTAAACACTTCAAAGTACCCGGTAGTTTGTGCACCCCATCTTAGGTCTATCCTAGGAGCAAAAAATAGTAAAATGAAATAATACAACGGTGGCAACAACCGCAACCTGGATGTGCCCCGCAAAATAATATTACAACATATTAAAATTACAATGAATGAATTAATATAACAACCCATCTCAAACCCCGGCTAATCATCACAACAGTCCAATACAGTTCACATCCACAAACAGTAAAAACCATTACAGAAATGTGCAACCCCTTCCAACCGACATACTAGCAGTTAGGGGAGGTTTACGAACACATTTATACAAACACAGATATAATCAAATTAGCAAACTTCGTATAATTTCGATCGAGCAAACATATCAGATTCTACTCCCAAAACTTCTCTGTGCACCTTAGACTTGAGCAGAAAATAAACATTCCAGAAAACACAACAATATCACAAAAGAATAACAGGAGCAAACTGGGTCGAATCGGCCCCAACTCGGCCGCGGATCCGCGGCGGATCGGTGGGATCGGCCGAGGTTCCGTGGCTGTATGGCCGATTCACTAACCCATTTTTCTCCAGTGTTCTTATCTTTCTATACTTGTTACTCTGAAGCAACCTGAAAAAATTTTAGAGCCTGTTTAAAAATCGACAGAAACTTGTGATATCGATGTCGTTTTTTGGTTCGTTTTGCGTTCGAAATTCATACGACTTTGCTGATGAGTTAATTATTGTTTAGCGAGGCTCTGATACCATTGTAAATCGATGTACAACACCCCACGACTTGCGGGGAGGCGGAATAATGAAAAACGATCTTGTTTTAGGCGTAAACATCGACTAACCGAGAATCTTTGCATAAACAATAACTAACAAGAAACCATAGAAGAGTTAACTACTATGATAAGTGATTATACCTGAAGAACCGAGTCCTTCGTCTTGTCGTTCTCCACGTCCTCTCCGGCCTTCTCTATGTAGTAGAAGATCCACCCGAGAGCTTTACTACAAACTTCACCTCTAACTTGAGGTAACTAGGTTTCTTAAATCGCTAATCTAAGTAACCTAGGTGATATAGAGAATGGTTAAGGATTAAGTAGTCTACTCTAATCCTTGGTCTCAACACATGAGAGGGGAGGATTAGGGTTTGAAGAGAGAGAGCTTGAGGAGAGAGAAAGTGAGTAAGAGAATGAGATGAGATAATGAGCTATCATAATATATATCAAGCATTATCATTTATCCAATAAAAGAAAATAAAGGATTAATAATCATGCTTCATAAATACAAGAGGGTGATTCATCTCCATGAGTCATTAAGCATTTATGATGCATTAATGACATGGATGAATCACTCAAATGACTCACTAATCTCATTTAATGCATATGCCACCTTAACCCCTAAGTCACCATCTTCTAGAAGCTTCTCGCGTAATTACGAGAACGCCCCTCCTATCCGTGAAAACACGGAAAAACTTTAGACTGTATAAATCCAATAACCGGATACTAGAAACTGGCTTAAACCAAACCCGGCTAGTAAAAACTGTCCGGATGTCGTACGTGCGTAAACACACGTGTGCGTCCGAACCCTTGTCGTAAAACCATACGACCTCTATATCGTTTCGCCTGGAGTAGGGAAACTCTCTGTGTGGGACTCTAAAGACTTGACTACTACGCTGGCAGTGGGTTTAACCACAGACCGCAAGCGGCACTAGCTGTACGTAACGGTCCCCGGGTAGATGTCGATAAGAAGGCCGATGAGGAAACCCATCCGAACTCCTACTGAGTCTGATGTGACAATCTCCGTACAGTCCGGTCTGTTCGTCTAAGACTATCGTATATCGGGCCTAGGGGGCGGCAAGCGTCAGTCCCCTAATAGCGGTATAAGTCATGTCGGAGCGAAGCTCATTACAACCTGAGAAACTACTGGAACCTACCAGCAAATCTCGCTTGCCCTGGGCAGGGACTTTGCATAATGGCTCTCTGACACAGCGCGATATCAACCCCCAATACTGGGAGAGACGAATCCTTTCTAACCGCCACTGCCTACATGTGCTCGGGACTGCACCCCACTGCTACCTGTTTGCACGACTCCTTTGAGCCGTGGTAGGGTAGCAATCTAAGAACAGTGGGACACCCTCGAGGCGAAGTAGCAGTGTCAAGTCTGCGGACTATGCTGTACTCATGTCACCTGGGAACTGTTCACTGATGACTGGTATAAAACCAACCAACAGTTCCCTGTGAGTCCTGTCCGATGTACCCGTAACCTAACGAGCATCTGCATACTATCTCCAGTACGACGTACTGACGGCTGTGGGACAGACCATCTCCCCAACTGGGATGAGAAGCGTACATACTAGTCTACTCCGGAGTATCGATGCCCTGTCTCGATAATCCTACGACTAAGGACCTGAATAAGGATGTGCTTGTAGACTCAATACGTATACTCACATATTAAGATAGAAAAACTAAGTAGCATATTACCATGTTTAGCAAGACTGTTATATACATGTGAATATCCCAAGCTTCCATTAAGTAATATACAAACTAGTATGATACAATAATGGCCCCTAGGGCATATACACTAACAATATACATGTGAATATCCCAAGCTTCCATTAAGTAATATACAAACTAGTATGATACAATAATGGCCCCTAGGGCATATATACTAACAATCTTCCACTTGCACTAGGGCCATGTACTGGCATATCGAAGACCGATGATCTCGAGTAGCCTCTCGAACTGAATCTGAGGTAGGGCCTTCATGAATGGATCATCAATGTTCTCTTCAGTAGCAACTCTCCGGACCTCGATCTCCCGACGATCAATAATCTCCCTGATCAGGTGATACCGCCTTAAGATGTGTCTGGACTTCTGATGGGACCTAGGTTCTTTCTCTAAAGCTATAGCTCCGTTGTTGTCGCAATACAGAGGTATTGGATCAACAATAGTAGGAACCACCTGAATTTCTGTTAGGAACTTCTTCATCCAGACCGCTTCTTTTGCGGCATCGCAAGCAACAATATACTCCGCTTCCATCGTCGAGTCAACAATGGTGTCCTGCTTGGAACTCTTCCAGCACACTGCCCCTCCATTGAGGGTAAAGACATAACCTGACATGGACTTGGAATAGTCCTTATCACTCTGGAAGCCGGAATCAGCAAAGGGCTCCATCTTGAGGTCTTTTCCACCGTAAACCAAGAACATCTCCTTAGTCCTCCTCAAGTACTTGAGAATGTTCTTTACTGCTATCCAGTGCTTCTCCCCTGGGTCTGACTGATACCGGCTTACCACGTTCAGTGCGTAAGCTACATCTGGTCTGGTGCACAACATCGCATACATTATAGAGCCTACCGCAGAAGCGTAGGGTATAATAGACATGCGTTCCCTTTCCAAATCAGTCTTGGGAGACATCTCTTTGGATAGGGTGATTCCGTGACAAGCCGGTAGATTACCGCGCTTAGAATCTTCCATACTGAATCTTTTCAGTACAGTGTCGATATACCTGGACTGCGAAAGTCCCAACATCCTCTTGGATCTATCACGATAGATCCGGATCCCCAGAATGTAAGAGGCATCACCCAGGTCTTTCATGGAGAACCTGTGTGACAAGAATCCTTTGGCATATTGTAGCATAGGAATGTCATTTCCTATCAATAGAATGTCATCCACGTACAAGACGAGGAATACGACAGTTCGTGCTACAACTTTACTATATATGCATGGTTCATCTGGATTTTTGATAAAGTCATGTTCTTTGACTGTTTTATCAAAACAGATGTTCCAACTCCGCGATGCCTGCTGTAGTCCATAAATGGACTTAAGCAACTTGCATACTTTCCCGCTGCTCCCACTCTGATTGAAACCCTCTGGCTGATCCATATAGACGCACTCCTCTAAATTTCCATTCAGAAAAGCCGTCTTTACGTCCATCTGCCAGATTTCATAATCATAGAAGGCAGCAATAGCAAGAAGGACCCGAATGGATTTGAGCATAGCCACTGGAGAAAAAGTTTCGTCATAGTCCAAACCAGGTCTTTAACGAAAACCCTTTGCAACAAGTCTAGCCTTATAGGTTTCCACCTGTCCATCTACACCAATCTTTTTCTTGAAGATCCATTTGCATCCTATGGGTTTTACCCTATCTGGAGCAAAGTCCAAAGTCCATACTTTGTTGGTGTACATGGACTCCATTTCTGTCCGCATTGCATCTAGCCATCGTACCGAGTCGCCGCTCTGGATGGCCTGCTGGAAGCTAGTAGGTTCATCATCATCGATGATGCAATCCTCTCTATCCCCATCTATGAGAAAATTGTAGTATCTCTCAGGCGGATGAGATGGCCTACTACTCCTGCGGAGCGGTGCGGGAATGTCCTGTTCTTCTTGAACTACTTGTTCTACCAAACTTTCTGTAGCAGTTTGTGGTTCTGGAATTTCTTCCAGTTCTATTTCGCTCCCACTTATTTCCTTTTCTAAAAACTGATGTTCTAGAAATTGGGCATTACGAGAAACAAATACATTTTGTTCCTCTGCGTAATAGAATAGATATCCCCTGGAGTTCTTTGGATATCCCACAAACTTACACTTTACTGATCGTGCCTCGAGCTTGTCCACATGCTGCTTTTTAACAAAAGCTGGACATCCCCAAATTTTCAGATACTGAAGATAGGGTTTCTTCCCACTCCACATCTGATATGGCGTGGTAGACATAGTCTTAGTAGGAACTATGTTCAAAAGATATGCCGTTGATTCTAGCGCATAACCCCAGAAAGATCGCGGTAACTCAGCATTACTCATCATGGAACGTACCATATCCAATAAGGTTCGATTCCGTCTCTCCGATACACCATTATGCTGTGGAGTTTATGGAGGAGTAAGCTGAGAGAGAATTCCTTTCTCTTTTAGGTAACCTAGGAACTCGGCACTTAAGTATTCACCACCTCGATCAGATCTTAGTGTCTTGATACTTTTGCAGGTTTGGTTTTCTACTTCATTCTTAAACTCTTGGAATTTCTCAAAAGCCTCGGATTTATGTTTCATCAGATAAATGAATCCGTACCTTGAGTAATCATCCGTAAAAGTAATGAAATAGGAAAAACCACCTCATGCATGTGTAGACATTGGACCACATACATCGCTGTGTATGAGTCCTAAGAGCTCGCTCGCTCGCTCTTACTCCATGTCCAGTAAATAGAGTCTTTGTCATCTTTCCTTTGAGACAAGATTGACAAGTGGCATAAGTTTGATATTCGAACTAGTCCAAATATCCTTCTCTATGTAACTTAGTCAACCTTCTCTCATTGATGTGACCCAGTCTACAAAGCCATAAGAAAGCTTTATTTAAATCTGGAGACTTCCTTTTTAGTGTGTTCTGGACATTGAAAATTTAGAGTTGGTTTAATACTTATAGACCGTTATCCAGTGTACCGGACCCTATCAAACTATGATTAAGGTGGATGTTAACAACATCACTTATAAACGTGAAATCATAACCTTTATTTGATAACAAGGAAACAGATATGATATTACACGTTAAGCTGGGTACACAAAAATAGTTATGTAAAACCAAAATGTGTCCACTCGTCAATCCCAGGTGATAATCCCCTACGGACACAGCTCCCACACTAGCTCCGTTAGCAACCATCAGGGTCATATCACCATCCTTCAGCACTTTACGGTTTCTCAGTGCCTGCAATGAATTGCAAATATGAGATCCTGATCCGGTATCCAATACCCAGGAAGTAGAGTTGATTGACAGACAATTCTCAATTACAAACACACCTGAAGTCGAAGCCACAGCTTGCTTCGGTTCCTGGTTCTTGGCGTTCCACGCCTTGCAATCTTTCTTCCAGTGCCATTTCCTATGACAATGGAAACACTCATCCTGGGCCACTACTGGTACCGCAAACTTTTTCTTTCCCTTCACTCCCACTTTACTAACACCTCCTCTAGGTTTGGTGGCGGCCTTCTTTTTCCTTCCTTTGGCCCTATCCTTGGACCCGGAAGAAGAAGCACCGCTAACAAACATAGCGGGTGTTTCCCTTGCCTTCTGCAAGGTGCCCTCTGCAATCCTCAACATGTTAAGGAGTTTCGGAAGTTCAACTTCTTTTCTTTGAATGTTGAAGTTCAGAATAAACTGGATGTAGGTGGAAGGAAGGGACTGGAGAATAAGGTCTGTATAGAGCTCATTATCCAAAGTCGTCCCAAGGTCTGCGAGCTCTTCTATATAGCCAATCATCTTTAGGACATGTTCTCCTACCGATGATCCGACGGCCAACCACGCTCGAAACAAGTTCTTAGAGGACTCGTATCTTGCTATACGAGATTGCTCTCCATAAAGTTCCTTTGTATGGAGAAATATGGCATCAAGATCCATATCCTCGTGCCTCCTCTGATGTTCATTGTTCATCGAGGCAAGTACGATGCACTTGGCCTTCGCGCAATCATACTCCCAGGTTTTGCGGATTTCCTTATCCGCATTACTGGATTTGTGACCTGGGACTGCAGGTGCCTTAGCGGTGAGGACGTACCCCAATTTGTCGTATGTCAAAGCCATTTTGACATTCCGCAGCCAATCTTTATAGTTTGGCCCTGTCAGTATATTTTTCTCTAAAAGTAACTTAAGTCCGGTCATTTTCAGGGTCGCTGCAAGTAGGAGAGAGAGAAGAAACACTTTAGCTTGATGCTCTTGCAAGTTTAGAGTGGTTTTTAATTTATCTAAACTTGATGGCTCCTACTGTTTCTCGAATCTTTCCTCAAACCATAAAAGAAGAATTAGCCAGGATTATTCTCACTGTACAATACTTGCTTAACCGTTCAGCCAGGCTAGTGTCGGTACTTCGAGGGAGGTTTTCCAACGCTTTCGTGAAGTTCCTTAATTATATAACCTCTTTTTTCTAGGGGTGTAACCCCGCTGACACCTTTCTTGACACCTACTTGGTTTATAGCATTGATCGTTAAGTGACGAATATCCTGATGAGTAGCATATACTCACAGTAGGATCGGAATCCAAATATCATCGTATGATAATGTTGAAGGAATCCTACCAACATTCATCAAACTCCAAATGGTATGCTTCTCTTTGCAAATTTCAGTTTCTTTAGAAATTCCCGATATATATTTTTGCCCCATGCTCTTATGACCTTGGCGTTAGGTCAAAATGTCATAAGTCACATGTCAAGTTCTACCCATCATTATCTTGTTAATTTGAACCCATCCGTACATATCCTTGACGTTCGTCCAAAATGATAATACGACTGTCCCAAACTAACTCATCTATCTATGCGACAAATGAATACCCAGCAGCTACCAAACACTATGCCTTAGCGTTAGGTTAAAATACATAGCTTGAATACTACTGAATACCCAAATGAAATGACGGAGGGCTACGAATGGTTTTGGCGAAACCGTGAACGTAGTGAACTTGATATGACCAAAGGAACCTGATAGCTTTTAAAAGGAGTGGTTAAAGCTCCGCAATTAAAAATATCATCTGTTTTAAAATAACCGAGTGGTTTCTTTTAAATTGTTCCAACGATTCAACTTTTGGTTTATTTTCTTTGCATTAAAAATAATGCGTCCCATCATTAACCTATCATTGCAGAAAACAACGAAAATACAACGTCCTCTTATGCCATCCCCATTCGCCACTAGGTCCCGTCATCACCCGTTAGGTTACTTAACTAACGGCAGAGCGGGTGTAAAACATAAGTGACGTTTAAATAGCTATCATATATAGATATTGTACATTCGTCTGACGCAATAATAGGCATTCCAGATCTCATATGAAGTTTATTGGATTTGCAAGCAATCCGCGTTTATTTAGAGCCTGCAACAAAAGACGGATTACACAGTTGTGATGAATAGACATTACCCCACCCTAGACCGCTACGGGTACGACAAACTACCCGCCAAATACCCGAAGTGAAGCGGTCTCCCTCAACAACGTGAGTAGGCCACTGAACACTTCAAAGTACCCGGTAGTTTGTGCACCCCATCTTGGGTCTATCCTAGGAGCAAAAACAGTAAAATGAAATAATACAACGGTGGCTACAACCGCAACCTGGATGTGCCCCACTGCCACGACCCGAAAGTACGGAACATGACCGACATTTAAACTACGAAACGACTCGAAGCGTATGTAATCTAAGTAAGCCGAAAACCCAGAAATCCAAACCAAGAAAAGTGGTAGAATGAAGGATAACCAATTTAAATCAAGTAGTTTTAATAGCATAAGCCGAATTATGTGTTTTTAAAAAACATCAAATATTTACTAAAAATTTCGGTAGAGTCTCCTTTGTAAATACTGGCCCCCAAACGGGATACAACATGAATAGTATACGAAATCAATAAAAGGCAACCCCAAGCGGGAGCTAGCTCTTCGTCAATCGACGGTCACAACCACACAAGCAATATAATATACAACGCCAAGGGCGAGAATCAAAACTCAATAGGAAACTCAAACAACAAGAAATCCACAGAAATATAACGCGCGATTCTAAGGTCGAAAGAATAACATCACTGGTCTCTATCTCAAGAATAAATACATGTTTGGTTGATGGAACTTCTAGATACAACAGAATAATAATATACAAGGTATATAATGAGGGGTACGATACAAATAAATCCACCTACTAGCAAAATCACCCATAGGAAGCAGTGCCAGCAATGCCGTAATGAAACCTGTACGGCAAAACCTGCAAGAACTGTGGCACAACGGGGGTGAGTTGCCAACTCGTGAGTAGAAAAACTTTCTACGAACAGAATTCGCATGAACAACGCAATCCTAGGTCAACGATCATAATATATCCTCAAATATATAACATGCAGCCTATAACAATGGCTAGGGTATACTACTAAACAACAATATTACCAAGTGCTCGTGTCAGTGCCTCAGATAGCAATGTATCATATGGATGATATATGTTTGCATGAAACAGAATGCACGTACTGAAGAAAACTGCTTTCATAAATTAGTGAGATTTCTGTATCTTAAAAATGAGGTACCATAAATGAAATCAGCATAAAACAGTGCCCAGCATCGACACAAAACAAGTGTCCAAATATCTCGATATCTCTGTGTCACAATCTCTGTACCTCAATATCTCAAAATCTCAATGTCTCAATCACAATATCTAGGGCGCCGTCAGTCCAGACCGGCCCCTACCATCAATCTCAAGACCATGACGGTATCCTCCGGATATCCGACGGGTCGGATAAAATCACCGGTCGGTAGTGCTCCCCTGCCAGGCTCAACGTCAACAACACGATCCTCTTGCCCCGGGGTACCGCACCGGGCCCACCATGTACCCAAAAAGGTTCCTCCACTCCTCGAATCGGGTCTCGAAATCCATCAGCAATCTCATGGTGGACGACTCATACATCATGGGAAAAACCGCAATTTTTATTTAAAAAGAGAGTAAGCAGTGTGTATAAGTTTTGCGGTTCCCCCCCACCCCGAAATCCAGAAAATCTCATGGAAATCCGAATCCAAATCATCAGTAGCATGTAAAACCAGGAATACAGGCATAACAATGAATCACAGTATGCATGAAGTGACAGTAATAACTACAATGTTAAGCTGGCATATAAGGCAGGTACACTAATATCATATCAAATTACTAACTAACAAGCTAAGTCAAGCAATAATATTTTCTAAGGTGTACGTGACATGGTAATTACCGATGAAGATGTGTGTGAGCCGGCAAGTAAGTGTACGTGGTACATACGCATCATCGGTAATGGTGCTGGTGTCCTAACAGTATGATATCAACAATGCAATAAGAAATTATAAGATAAGTATGCGATGCGGAGCGAACAACAATAATGAGCGGGAGCTGAATACTAGACACAACGATAACTAAACTGAATTACCCTAATATAAGTCCTACAATAGTGCCTTTTGAAATAACACGAATCGCGGTGTTTTGAAAATAAAGGCTGCGGTGTTTTTAAGAAAAGATACGTCTTTTGAAATATCCGTAGAATCCCTTGACCTGTCTTTTAAAATACCCACGATTCGTTAGTTTTTAAATAGGTAGGAGTCTAATCTAGTCTAACAACTACACTAAACTATATGGCTGAACTAACAAGCTGAACTACAGGTAAGGAAACCGCCTAACACCTGAGTCAATACATATGTATGTATATATATTAGTCGGTGATCCCGCCTCGATAATATCACATCCGATACCATATCTATAATCAAATATTCCCAAGTCAAGAGTGCGGATCAAACATCAATATAGCTCGTACGTAAATCCGTCGTACGGCATCCCAAATCTGGGTACGGGTCAATATCACATTCATCATACTATTCATCTGGTATCCTCTTATCAAATATCATGATCGGGGTACTGATCTACGTCTAGTACAATACTGATACCGCCTAAGTATGCATGCACGTGTGTGAAACACTACGTCAAGGACCCGCTACAACGGCATGTCGTATCTCAAATACGAACCCTGCCATATCACCGATCTCACGGCCTCAAATCAAATCTCATCGACTCATCTCAAATCCCAAGTACTATCCTCATTATCAATGCATGTGTATATGAATGTATATATGCATAGTCCCATACCCATGCGTATATACATATATACACATCCCCATCTACGCACAAGAAAGTAATGTATGCAAGTCTGTGTGTGCGTATGTGGGTATAACAACTACTCTAGGGTTTCGCAACTAACCCAAAGCTAATCCATGAACACATAAACATATTATGAATAAACATTCCCGTATCATAAAACACCTATATAAACATATATATATATATATATATATATATATGAACTATACTACGGACTGCGAGGGTGCTATACGCCATCCACCCGACTTCTCCCCGTAGATATAAATCTACTCACCTGATCTTCGCTCACCGGTGCCGACGCCGCCACGCGCTTGCTTGTCATCTCGAAGTATTCGTAAGGGTACCTACATATCAGAACGCACCGCATCGCATTAAAATCCGACTCATGTCCAAAACGACACGCAAACCTCACATAGGTCAAAACCTATGGTCCGCTCAAGAGAAAGAACCAAATAATTCTCGACATCGGCGTACAAACGCCGAGTGATTGAGAAAAACTCAAACGCACCAATCGTGGTTTCACAACTCACTAAATGCTATAAGAAATAAGGTGCAATTCATCAAACCTTAAAATTAACCAAATCGATTTATTTCCAAAAGCCTAGTAAGTGGTCATTAACCATTTTAAAACAATCTTGATGTTTTGGCAGAACTAGTGGTCACAATATTCAATAATTATCTTAATTAGGCCGCATAAACATTTTCCAGATTTTTAATCTTGCTAAATTTCATTAAACCAAAATCCAGTTAGCACAAATACCCTTTTTGTTCAAAACATACCATTTTTGTTCAAAACTTGATGTTTTAACCAATATAAATATTTTAACAAATTTTAGTGGCCATAATGCTCACTAATTAACTCAACTAAGTCACACAAACCATTTCAAAATTTTTCTCTCTTCTAATTATATTAATTATAAAAATCTAGTTTGCAAAAAGACACAATTTGGGCAAATTAATTGTAACAATTTGAAATTTAGCAATTAGGTTAGGTTTTAGCATGCTTAAGACGTGAAACTACACATCACCACCAATCTCAAGTGATCAAACCCTAGCTCCAAAACTAAACCCTCACTTGAATTTCTTAAACTTGAAATTGGAACCATAATTCTTATTAAATAAGTTTTGATTAAAGTAAATAAACAACAATTTAACAAAAGGTTGAGATTATACCTCACATGTTTAAGATCAAACTTGCAAACTCTAGGCCTCCCAAAAAGGTTTCCATAGTTCAAGATCCATGCTAGATTTGCACCAAGAATTTTTGATGATTTTTGCTAGGATTTTTTTTGGTTTTATTTTGTGGATTTTTTGTGGAATTTTACAAATGAGAGAAGAGAAGAAATGGGGGAAGAAGTTGCTGGCCGAGCTTGATGAGGGGGCTGCAGTTTGTGAGGAGGGGAAGTGAGAGAGAGAGTGTGAGGTGTACATGTGGAAAATTTCATGAAAAGAAAACCCCATACCTCATTAATTTAGCCCCATGCCATCTTTGTTTAATCTATTCTTCTTCTCCTTTTTTTTTATTTTTTTTTAGTGGAGTTGAATGAGGGGGGGCTGTGCAATTTCGGCTCAGGGAATATGGGTGTGTGTGTGGAGTAATTTTCCATGTCAAGACAAAGTACAATATTACATATATTAAATTCATTTCTTACTTAATTTATTTTTCTAACTATCTTAATCCTAGAAATCTCTAGAAATTTGGAGGCAATTTGAGAAGAAAAGAGCATGTTACAAACTTGATCCTAAATTGTCATGTTTCACTAATGAATGATTAACCCATTCCAATTGTAATTATCCTAATTAAATGTATTAGTGACGGCTTAAAATAATATTAAAATAATTAATTTCGGAAAAATTTTCAGGAAATTAGAAACTTTACCAGTGGCTCAATAAACACCAAATACTAGTAATTACATATCTAGAATATGTATATTTAATTTTATAATAAAGATATTTGTATTTTGACTTTTTACAGAAAACCCCCTTATTTTACCGATTTTCCGAAATTTGACCGAAACGATTTTCAAAACGTTACAGTCTTCCACCCTTAAAGAAATTCGGTCCCCGAATTTAAATTAAAACTCTCCCCAAGTACTAAAACATCTACGCAAAACCATCAAGTCGTCGGGGCTCCGAAATCATAAATACATAAAACAAATCGCAGCTCAGCGCATGCGCATGAAAAATATGCATATAACTCAAAATCAAAACTCCATCCAGCATCCCGCAATCATCGGAGTCATGGTGAAGACACAATGTCTAAATCCAAAATGAAAATCAATATGATATTCATCATTAAAACATCTGGAAGCAATGCATGCCAAATATATTCAGGTACTATGCTCTGACCAGTCCTGCTCAGTACAAAAACACGTAGCAAATACCAACAAAATGTACTGCTCCACAATAAATCATTCCCCAAAATGTACATGTGAAAACCCTGTGCGTCTGGTGCTCACGGAAATCGAAATCCATGAATGTGCCATACATATGCACAGAAACAACATATAAGTGCATCGGGTGTGCACGAAACATCTGTCAAGGGCAACAGGTGTGCCTTACAGCAAAACAGGTGCAGCTGACATGCACGAAGAATCTCAATTTAGTGCATCTAGTGTGCACCAAAATTGTATCTCATAACATGCGCCCAACATGCGCGAAAATCCAAATCAGGTGCATCCATCATGCACGAAATCATGAAATCCAATATCTAGCCTCGAACATGCACAAAATCCAATCAGGTGCACAAAGTGCACAAAACCAATATCGAGCATCACAATCGAAATCGAAGTCCAGTGCATCTAAGTGCACAAAATGCGTATCACTGCACTGCAAGCATATGTGAACCATAACGAGTGCAAAAACCAAATCGTGTGCGTACATATGCACCAAAATCAACTCAACTGTATGAAACCCCTAAAATCATAAACATGATAAACCAAGGCACGAAAACGATAACAAGTGCAATAACTGTGCAAAAATCGTAAATACTCAATAGGTGCTACCATGGTGCATGAAAGCAAATGTCATGAAACCCAACCATCAAATCAATCATGCGAATAGATCGCCCAAAATACCGAAATCAAGTATGGCGGAATAGTCCCGCTCGAGCACATCCTCTAACAATCTCTGGCCAACTGTCGTGGTCACTTATAGTATGTCTCGTCGACGATCCTGAAATCTGGCCTGCTGGTGTGCGTAACATGACCACTCCTGGGTCCAAGTCTTCTCGTAATTTATTCCAGAAAGGTCCTGTCGAGGTCTCTCCCAAATCTCGTCTCTTCCTAACTGTCCGGAAGTCATCGTCCTTTACTATATCCGTTTCTTGTTCCGGAACGGCTGCATACTCATTGCGACTCCTTCTGGAAGGTACATCCCAGTACAATGCCTCGGCATGCGTATCGCATCTCTGATTTCGGCGGAGTGGAACGTCGTCTCATCAAGATCTCGTACGAACCTCTTACTCCACTTTTCTCCAATGTCGACTACTTCGACCTCGTCTCGTCGTCGCTGCATGGACTGAGCTCCAACGGCTATCCTCGTATCTGGAGTCTCCTAAGAAATGCATCTCACCACCTAGCATCCGAAGGAAGTCGAACCCTTTGATCGATTCGTCAAAACCTCATAATCCCCCAAGATCTCAACATCTTGGGTACAGTTCAATAGTATCGAGTACATACCACAGCATCGGTGGTCCAGCCGTAGAAGGGCAAACCCAAGCCTCACTAATGGCGCCGCGGAACTGCCGCAAACCCTAAGGTACAAAGGCTTTCACACCGTCATTATGTCGAGTTATGGTTTCATTCTTCTAGAGGGTCTATAGAATTGCCTGCATGTCTTTCCGAATACTTTAAACTTGGAATAATAAGTTTCTGACATTCGATCGCCTCTGTCGACTCTCAACGTCTCCGCGTGAAGTCATCTCTAGCTTGAATCAATCTATCTCATGACCTCGCATCGGGGTGGGAAAACGAACCACATGTCCTAGTCATTCATCCTCGGTGACTAGCAACCTTCTATCATCTCTTAGTACAACTTGTACAGCAATAACTCCAACATTTGGGGCGATACCTCGTCGTTCGCAGCAACAACTGGTTCACTCGTCTGCACGCTGAACAGTGCCTCGATCATCATGAATAAGCCATACACCAACGGTCATCAAAATCTGGCTGGCCTCTATCAGTGGCTCAATCCTCTGGTGCAAATCGGTACGTCCGAGTAATCTCACACAGCATTCCACCCAACGCTCATGGCGCGAAAACACAATAAAAAGACACAT
This sequence comes from Agapanthus africanus, assembly GCA_030015575.1. Taxonomy (NCBI): domain Eukaryota; kingdom Viridiplantae; phylum Streptophyta; class Magnoliopsida; order Asparagales; family Amaryllidaceae; genus Agapanthus; species Agapanthus africanus. The sequence continues at coordinate 300,723,900 of JASDDO010000022.1, read as the reverse complement.
CTCCGCAATCGTGTGTCGCCGGAATTACTCCCTGGTCTGTCCTCGTTCGTGACGAGCTCATGCTGATCGCAACTCTAGCCGTAGCTCTCCCTGCCCATAATCGTGGCAGCAAACCATAACTGGTACCGATGAGGCTAAATCAGGAATGAATATAATACTGAACAAAGAAATGTACATCCTAAGGCTTCTTAAGTGGAGTAGCATATCGTAAGTATGCCGCGGAACATACCCACGGTACGTCACTCTACTTTAGTCACCTATTCCATCAACCAAGGGTCATCCTACGCTCCGAAGGAAAAACCTAACGCTCTGATACCAACTTTGTCACGACCCGAAAGTACGGAACATGACCGGTACTTAAACTACGAAACGACTCGAAGCGTATGTAATCTAAGTAAGCCGAAAACCCAGAAATCCAAACCAAGAAAAGTGGTAGAGTGTAGGATAACCAATTTAAATCAAGTAGTTTTAATAGCATAAGCCGAATTATGCGTTTTTAAAAAACATTAAATATTTACTGAAAATTTCGGCAGAGTCTCCTTTGTAAATACTGGCCCCCAAATGGGATACAACATGAATAGTATACGAAATCAATAAAAGGCAACCCCAAGCGGGAGCTAGCTCTTCGTCAATCGACGGTCACAACCACACAAGCAATATAATATACAACGCCAAGGGTGAGGATCAGAACTCAATAGGAAACTCAAACAACAAGAAATCCACAGAAATATAACGCGCGATTCTAAGGTCGAAAGAGTAACATCACTGGTCTCTATCTCAAGAATAAATACATCTTTGGTTGATGGAACTTCTAGATACAACAGAATAATAATATACAAGGTATATAATGAGGGGTACGATACAAATAAACCCACCTACTAGCAAAATCACCCGTAGGAAGCAGTGCCAGCAAAGCCGTAAAGAAACCTGTACGGCAAAACCTGCAAGAACTGTGGCACAACGGGGGTGAGTTGCCAACTCGTGAGTAGAAAAACTTTCTACGAACAGAATTCACATGAACAACGCAATCCTAGGTCAACGATCATAATATATCCTCAAATATATAACATGCAGCCTATAACAATGGCTAGGGTATACCACTAAACAACAATATTACCAAGTGCTCGTGTCAGTGCCTCAGATAGCAATGTATCATATGGATGATGTATGTATGCATGAAACAAAATGCATGTACTGAAGAAAACTGCTTTCATAAATCAGTGAGATTTCTATATCTTAAAAATGAGGTACCATAAATGAAATCAGCATAAAACAGTGCCCAGCATCGACACAAAACAAGTGTCCAAATATCTTGATATCTCTGTGTCACAATCTCTGTACCTCAATATCTCAAAATCTCAATGTCTCAATCACAATATCTAGGGCGCCGTCAGTCCAGACCGGCCCCTACCATCAATCTCAAGACCACGACGGTATCCTCCGGATATCCGACGCGTCGGGTAAAATCACCGGTCAATAGTGCTCCCCTGCCAGGCTCAACGTCAACAACACGATCCTCTTGCCCCGGGGTTCCGCACCGGGCCCACTATGTACCCGAAACGGTTCCTCCACTCCTCGAATCGGGTCTCGAAATCCATCAGCAAACTCATGGTGGACGACTCATACATCATGGGAAAAACCGCAATTTTTATTTAAAAAGAGAGGAAGCAGTTTGTATAAGTTTTGCGGTTCCCCCCCACCCCGAAATCCAGAAAATCTCATGGAAATCCGAATCCAAATCATCAGTAGCAAGTAAAACCAGGAATATAGGCATAACAATGAATAACAGTATGCATGAAGTGACAGTAATAACTACAATGTTAAGCTGGCATATAAGGCAGGTACACTAATATCATGTCAAATTACTAACTAACAAGCTAAGTCAAGCAATAATTTTTTCTAAGATGTACGTGACATGGTAATGACCGCTGAAGATGTGTGTGAGCCGGCAAGTAAGTGTACGTGGTACATACGCATCATCGGTAATGGTGCTGGTGTCCTAACTGTATGATATCAACAATGCAATAAGAAATTATAAGATAAGTATGCGATGCGGAGCGAACAGCAATAATGAGCGGGAGCTGAATACTAGACACAACGATAACTAAACTGCATTACCCTAATATAAGTCCTACAATAGTGCCTTTTGAAATAACACGAATTGCGGTGTTTTGAAAATAAGGGCTACGGTGTTTTTAAGAAAAGATACGTCTTTTGAAATATCCGTAGAATCCCTTGACCTGTCTTTTAAAATACCCACGATTCGTTAGTTTTTAAATAGGTAGGAGTCTAATCTAGTCTAACAACTACACTAAACTATACGGCTGAACTAACAAGCTGAACTACAGGTAAGGAAACCGCCTAACACCTGAGTCGATACATATGTATGTATATATATTAGTCGGTGATCCCGCCTCGATAATATCACATCCGATACCATATCTATAATCAAATATTCCCAAAACAAGAGTGCGGATCAAAAATCAATATAGCTCGTACGTAAATCCATCGTACGGCATCCCAAATCTGGGTACGGGTCAATATCACATTCATCATACTATTCATCTGGTATCCTCTTATCAAATATCATGATCGGGGTACTGATCTACGTCTAGTACAATACTGATACCGCCTAAGTATGCATGCACGTGTGTGAAACACTACGTCAAGGACCCGCTACAACGTCATGTCGTATCTCAAATACGAACCATGCCATATCACCGATCTCACGGCCTCAAATCAAATCTCATTGACTCATCTCAAATCCCAAGTACTATCATCATCATCCATGCATGTGTATATGAATGTATATATGCATAGTCCCATACCTATGCGTATATACATATATACACATCCCCATCTACGCACAAGAAAGTAATGTTTGCAAGTCTGTGTGTGCGTATGTGGGTATAACAAATACTCTAGGGTTTCGCAACTAACCCAAAGCTAATCCATGAACACATAAACATATTATGAATAAACATTCTCGTTTCATAAAACACCTATATAAACATATATATATATATATGAACAATACTACGGACTGCGGGAGTGCTATACGCCATCCACCCGACTTCTCCCCGTAGATATAAATCTACTCACCTGATCTTCACTCACCGGTGCCGACGCCGCCCCGCGCTTGCTTGTCATCTCGAAGTCTTCGTAAGGGTACCTACATATCATAACGCACCGCATCGCATTAAAATCCGACTCATGTCCAACACGACACACAAACCTCATATAGGTCAAAACCTATGGTCAGCTCAAGAGAAAGAACCAAATAACTCTCGACATCGGTGTACAAACGCCGAGTGATTGAGAAAAACTCAAACGCACCAATCGTGGTTTCACAACTCACTAAATGCTATAAGAAATAAGGTGCAATTCATCAAACCTTAAAATTAACCAAATCGATTTATTTCCAAAAGCCTAGTAAGCGGTCATTAACCATTTTAAAACAATCTTGATGTTTTGGCAGAACTAGTGGTCACAATATTCACTAATTATCTTAATTAGGCCATATAAACATTTTCTAGATTTTTAATCTTGCTAAATTTCATTAAACCAAAACCTAGTTAGCACAAATACCCTTTTTGTTCAAAACATACCATTTTTGTTCAAAACTTGATGTTTTAACCAATATAAATATTTTAACAAATTTTAGTGGCCATAATGCTCACTAATTAACTCAACTAAGTCACAAAAACCATCTCAAAATTTGTCTCTCTTCTAATTATATTAATTATAAAAATCTAGTTTGCAAAAAGACACAATTTGGGCAAATTAATTGTAACAATTTGAAATTTAGCAATTAGGTTAGGTTTTAACATGCTTAAGACGTGAAACTACACATCACCTCCAATCTCAAGTGATCAAACCCTAGCTCCAAAACTAAACCCTCACTTGAATTTCTTAAACTTGAAATTGGAACCATAATTCTTACTAAATAAGTTTTGATTAAAGTAAATAAACAACAATTTAACAAAAGGTTGAGATTATACCTCACATGTTTAAGATCAAACTTGCAAACTCTAGGCCTCCCAAAAAGGTTTCCATGTTTCAAGATCCATGCTAGATTTGCACCAAGAATTTTTGATGATTTTTGCTAGGATTTTTTTTGGTTTTATCTTGTGGATTTTTTGTGGAATTTTACAAATGAGAGAAGAGAAGAAATGGGGGAAGAAGTTGCTGGCCGAGCTTGATGAGGGGGTTGCAGTTTGTGAGGAGGGGAAGAGGGAGAGAGTTGTGGAAAATTTCATGAAAAGAAAACCCCATACCTCATTAATTTAGCCCCATGCCATCTTTGTTTAATCTATTCTTCTTCTCCTTTTTTTTTAGTGGAGTTGAATGAGAGGGGGGCTGTGCAATTTTGACTCAGGGAATATGGGTGTGTGTGTGGGGTAATTTTCCATGTCAAGACAAAGTACAATATTACATATATTAAATTCATTTCTTACTTAATTTATTTTTCTAACTATCTTAATCCTAGAAATCTCTAGAAATTTGGAGGCAATTTGAGAAGAAAAGAGCATGTTACAAACTTGATCCTAAGTTGTCATGTTTCACTAATGAATGATTAACCCATTCCAATTGTAATTATCCTAATTAAATGTATTAGTGACGGCTTAAAATAATATTAAAATAATTAATTTCGGAAAAAATTTCAGAAAATTAGAAACTTTACCAGTGGCTCAATAAACACCAAATACTAGTAATTACATAGCTAGAATATGTATATTTAATTTTATAATAAAGATATTTGTATTTTTACTTTTTACAGAAAACACCCTTATTTTACCGATTTTCCGAAATTTGACCGAAACGATTTTCAAAACGTTACACCCACAAAATAATATTACAACATATTAAAATTACATTGAATGAATGAATTTAACAAGCCATCTCAAACCCCGGCTAATCATCACAACAGTCCAATACAGTTCACAACCACAAACAGTAAAAACCATTACAGAAATGTGCAACCCCCTGCCAACCGACATACTAGCAGTTAGGGGAGGTTTACGAACACATTATACAATCACAGATATAATCAAATTAGCAAACATCGCAAGATTTCGATCGTACAAACACTTTAGATTCTACTCCAAAACTTCTCTGTGCACCTGAGACTTGAGCAGAAAAATAAACGTCCCAGAAAATACAAAAATATCACAGAAGAGTTACTGGAGCAAACTGGGTTGAATCGGCCCCAACTTGGCCGCTGATCCGCGGCGGATCGGTGGGATCGGCCGCGGTTCCGCGGCTGTATGGTCGATTCAGGAACCCATTTTTCTCCAGTGATCTTATATATCTCTGATTGTTATTCTGCAGCTCCCTGAAAAATTTTTAGAGCCTGTTTTAAAATCGACAGAAACATGGTGATATCGATGTCTTTTTCGGTTCGTTTTGCGTTCGAAATTCATGCGACTTTGCTAATGAGTTAATTATTGTTTAGCGAGACTCTGATACCACTGTAAGTCGATGTACAACACCCCACGACTTGCGGGGAGGCGGAATAATGAAAAACGATCTTGTTTTAGGCGTAAACATCGACTAACCGAGAATCTTTGCTAAACTATAACTAACAAGAATCATAGAAGTTAACAACTACTATGAAAAGTGATTATACCTGAAGAACCGTGTCCTTCGTCTTTTCGTTCTCTACGTCCTCTCCGGCCTTCTCTATGTAATAGATGATCCACCCGAGAGCTTTACTTCAAGCTTCACCTCTAACTTGAGGTAACTAGGTTTCTTAAAGTGCAAATCTAAGTAACCTAGGTGATATAGAGAAGGGTTATGGATTAAGTAGTCTAATCTAATCCTTGGTCTCAACACATGAGAGGGGAGGATTAGGGTTTGAAGAGAGAGAGCTTGAGAAGAGAGAAAGTGAGCAAAAGAATGGAATGAGATAATGATCTCTCATAATATATATGAAGCATTATATTTATCAAAATAAATAATATAAAGGAATTAACAACCATGCTTCATAAATATAAATGAGTGATTCATCTACATGAGTCATTAAGCATTTATCATGCATTAATGACAAGGATGAATCACACAAATGAGTCACTAATCTCATTTAATGCTTATGCCACCTTAACCCCCAAGTCACCAACCTTCTAGAAGCTTCTCGCAAAATTACGAGAACGCCCCTCCTATCTGTGAAAACACGGAAAAACTTTAGACTGTATAAATTCAATAACCGGATACTAGAAACTGGCTTAAACCAAAGCCGGCTAGTAAAAACTTTCCGGATGTCGTACGTGCGTAAACACATGTATGCGTCCGAACCCTTGTCGTAAAACCATACGACCTCTATATCGTTTCGCCTGGAGTAGGGAAACTCTCTGTGTGGGACTCTAAAGACTCGACTACTACGCTGGCAGTGGGTTTAACCACAGACCGCAAGCGGCACTACCTGTACGTAACGGTCCCCAGGTAGATGTCGATAAGAAGGCCGATGAGGAAACCCATCCGAACTCCTACTGAGTCTGATGTGACAATCTCCGTACAGTCCGGTCTGTTCGTCTATGACTATCGTATATCAGGCCTAGGGGGGCGGCAAGCGTCAGTCCCCTAATAGCGGTATAAGTCGTGTCGGAGCGTATCCCATTACACCCTGAGAAAACAACTGGAACCTACCAGTAAATCTCGCTTGCCCTGGCCAGGGACTTTGCGTAATGGCTCTCTGACACAGCGCGATATTAACTCCCAATACCGGGAGAGACGAATCCTGTCTAACCGCCACTGCCTCCAAGTGCTCGGGACTGCACCCAACTGCTACCTGTTTGCACGACTCCTTTGAGCCATGGTAGGGTAGCAATCTAAGAACAGTGGGACACACTCGAGGCGAAGTAGCAGTGTCAAGTCTGCGGACTACGCTGTACTCATGTCACCTGGGAACTGTTAACTGACGATGGGTATAATACCAACTGACAGTTCCCCGTGAGTCCAGTCCGGTGTACCCGTAACCTAATGAGCACCTGCATACTATCTCCAGTATGACGTACTGACGGCTGTGGGACAGACCATCTCCCCAACTGGGATGAGAAGCGTACACACTAGTCTACTCCGGAGTATCGATGCCCTGTCTTGATAATCCTACGACTAGGGACCTGAATAAGGATGTGCTTGTAGACTACCCAGCCCCCACTAGTGTGACTGCCATCACAACGCTGGTAGCCAAGCAAGATCCTAAGAGCTCTATCAATACGTATACTCACATATTAAGATAGTGTTAGTTAAATGTATGCCCTAGAGACCATTACTGTACATTGGATGTATATTGTAGTGGATGCTGGGACATATATAGGTAGGACTTTCTTGCTCGACATGATAGTACGCTATCTGGTTGCTCTTTATATTAACATGTATACTTTCTGTCTCTCTGATTACATGTTGATAAAGCCCTTAGGATGTGTACTCGACTTCCAGGACTATGATGAAGATCATACTAGTGGGGCCTGGGTAGTCAATGAGTACATCCTTCATTGTTCCTAGTCGTGGGAATATCGAGACGGGGCATCGATATTCCAGAGTAGACTAGCGTATATCTTCTCGACCCATGTGATGGGCGATGGATGATCCCATATCCATTGGTATTTGACATCATAGATGGTATGCGGGTGCTCAGTGGAGACTAGGTACACTGAACGGACTCGCCGAGAACTCCCAGATGGTATTATACCTCATGTCAGATGGCAGTTCTCTGGTGACACTGGTACAGCTTAGTCTGTTGACCCGAGATCATCATAGAGTCTTGTGTGTCTCCCACTGTGCTTTGATTTCCACCCTACCACGGCTCTACTGAATCGTGCAAACAGGTGGTTTTTGGGTACAGTCCCGATTCACATGGAGGCAATGAGCGATAGGAGGGGATTCGTCTCTCCCGGTATTGGGGGTTGATGTTGCGCAATGCACGACTGGCCATAACAGGAAATCCCTGGCCAGGGTTGCAGTGATCTACTGGTAAGAGTTATCAGTAGTTTCACAATTGTTATAGACCATACGTCGTCATGACTTATCAAGCTACTGGGGTCTGACGTTTACCACCCCTAGGCGAGATATGCGACATATCAGACGAACAGACCAGACTGTACGGTAAGTGTTACTGGTTGGATTCACAGGAGTGTGAGCGGGCTTGCTCGTCGATCTTCTGATCGCTCAATACCCGGGTGGCCGTTACGTTTAGCAGACCGCTTGCGGCTTGTGGGTGTTTGATATGATCATCACCTGCTGCCGGCGTATTGACGAGTCTTTAGAGTCCTACACAGAGGTTTCCTGGCTCAAGCGAAACGAAATAGGAGCGCATATGAGATTGTGCGAGACCGAGAATAATGCGTGTATGTGATACCGTATTCCATTCTCACGAAGAATGTATCGATTGGTTGTATGCGATATAACCTAGTTATCGAATCAAGGATTGATTCGATAAGTCGATACATTGGATACTAGTCGGTTATATGCGACATGACCGGATCGTTAAATCTAGTGTTGATTTAATGATTTAATGTATAATTATATATTTGATATATTACTTTGCATTAACTAGTATTTGTTCACTTAAGATGGATTTTCTCACTTCATGTGCACATTGTGTATATGATATATTTTTGTGCACAAGATTGTATCATGTTTGATGATACATGCTTGTTTGGGTGTATGTTTGGTTTAAACCATGGTTGGTCAATGGTTAGGGTTTCACTTGATTTATTTCACTTATTCTTTTATCTATTTATTTTGGTTGAAAAGGAAAAGAAAAACTAAATGGTTGCTTTCATGCTAGAAGGTTCTTATAGCATCATGCATCTTTGACTAAAGCAACCATTTTGTCTTCATCTCCTAACCCTAACCATTCAACTAACCTTAGTTTATTCTCTACACCTAACTTTGGTTTCTATATGATAAGTATTCATTTATTTTCTATTTTGGGATAATACTTATCATATTCTTTCTTCTTCTTCTTCATCTTCAACAAGAAGAAAACCTTGCCTCCATCAATGGAAACTTGTGAAAATGAGTGAGAAATCCAATTCCAAAGTGAACCCACTTCCTATTTCTTCATCCTCTATCTCTTGCCAAGTAGTATAGGGTGTTTTCTTCACAAGTTTCATGGCTTGGTGAAGTTGGAGCTTGATCTTGTGTTGCCTCGACGTAGATCATCTTCGGCATCGAAGCCGACGACCTAACCCGCCCATTTCTCCGATGAAGCCGATGCTAGAGTCCGGGATCCGATATGGACAGCGAGGGGACGTCATCATGGAGCCTAGGAGGTGGAAGACCGGATCTACAAAGGTTGTAGCCTCTTTGCTTTAAGTTAAAGTTGTTTACTTGTATCGCATCACCTATACATCTAGTTAACGATCCGTATTAGGGTTTCTCGGCACTTGTAAAATTTTAATTGGCCTTGTTTGATCACTTGTGAGACTTCATTAGTGTGCCTAGGAACCCTACAGTGGTATCAGAGCCTAGCTAGAGCCTTAGGCGATGCGTAGACGGAGTTAGAAGTCCGATCGAACCGAAACCCTAATTCAAAGTTGCTCTCTGTACATTTTTTGAAAACGGGGATTTTTGACAATTAAAAATATGCAGAAATACCAGCAGGTGATTATAAGAATTACTGAGAAGCCCGTACTCCTGAGTCCATCAAAGCGCGGCGGAACCGCGGCATTAGCATGGCTAATGCGGCGGTTCCGCGGCCGTTTAGTCTCCTCTTGCTTTGAAATTTGCACATTAATTCCTACTTTACAGTGCTGGTTTTCCTGAGAATTTTTAATCTGAACTCAAGAGTTGAGTTTTCTGGGTTGTATTGAGGACTCGGTGTTTCGATCGGATTGTCTAATTTTGTCTGTGTGTTTTTCCGGGTAATTTTAGAATATGTTAAAAAGTTCGACCGGATATAAATACCCACTTTTTCCCCTGCCGGGAAATTTCAAATTGTTGGATTTTTCCGTAGTTTAACGACGTTCTAAGTAGTGCAAGTAACGCAATGGTCCCTCTAGAAGACAACAAACCTTAAATCGATTATGTGACCGTCTTGAACTGCCCTTTGAACCTTAAGGTTTGGGGCAGTACGGCGTGCCACATGTGAGGCGTTGGCTTGACCCTTCTACGGCTGGACCGTTGGTACTGAGGTACGAACTGAATGTTTTTAGACTTATTTCATGTGTTGAGCTGTATCGGGAAAACTTTGGTGTTCGATTGTTCGATCGGAAAGTTTAACATTTTTCTATTTATCCGGAATGTGATACAATATTTGGAATTCACAAGTAGTTATGAAATAACTGAATAAAGTTATAAACATAGCAGTTTAGTCTCACTTGATCGGTTGCCACGGAATTTCGATGTGATTGAAAGTCCGTCGCAATCACGTAGCGTACGCGGATACTCGCCGGGTAAACTTAATAGACAACCTCACTCCATAGCCCCGACCAAGTGACTGTAGGAGAACCCCGTCGCCGAAAGCATCCGTTCGGGTGCGGCCGCCTACTAAAGTTTGCAACGAGCATTCGATCAGTTTTTCGGGAATCTTGTTGAATTGCCCGACTTGTTATTGAAAAGTGTTTTCGATAATGAGACTAAAATGCGGGGTTTATAATTGTTAGGCTTGCGATGTCTAAGGAATTCATTTGTTTAGGCATGCGATGTCTAAAGAGTTTGCGGATTCCAACTGTTGTAGTTTTACACTTTCTTTTCTGTGACCGTAAGTGTAATATGTGATATCGCCGGTTTCGTTGCTATATGTCAACGACAATTGGGATGGGCATATTTACTTACGTTGATGACATGTGATGTTATGTGTTGCTGGATATGTTATATTGGATCGTCGTGTTCGAATAGCCGGGGGGGTTTTATGTGAGATGAGTGTTTTTCTTTTTCATTCATGTAAAAACTTGTATGTAATATTCTTTTATTGGGGCACTTCCAGGTTGCGGAAGATGTCACCCATTGTATATTATTTACTTTTCCGCATTAGGATAGACCCAAGGAGGGGAGCACAAGTAACCGGGTCTAGGGTCCAGTGGGAGACCATCTCGAGGAGTCGAGTTCGGGTCTCCTAACCCTAGAATTGGTAGGGTTGCTTGCCGCTCTCGTAGGGGTCTAGGGGTGTGGGATTGGCTATTCATCGCGACCGTGGAATCCGTGTTTTATACTGGCTCGTATTAAAAACAAGGACGTCCTAGTATATCCAATATTTCATATGATATTTTCTGCTGCGATATCTGTGATGTGATCATATGATGTTCTGTGATAGATATAATATATAGTATATATGATATATTATATAGACGTTACTTATGTTTTACACCCGCGCTAGCCCTGCCCCGCTCTGCCGTTAGTTACCTAACCTAACGGTGCACGAGGGGACATCGAGGCGAATGCGGGTGGCATAAGTGTACGTCGTATTTATCTGTGATGTTTAGGTAACTTAAATGATGGGATATTCATTAATGAGATTAATGAAAGAAAATAAACCTAATTGATGTTGTGGAATCGAATTTCAAAATAAAACAGGTAGCTACAGTTCTTGCTTTGCATCGCGGTGTTCCTTGTAGAACATCCTGCACCTTATTCGATGAGGAAAGGACCGAGATCCCTTCACCGGGAGTGACTCCTTTAGCAATAACTGGCAGATGCTACACACTCGGTTTGTCTTTTGATTGCTTCTATAGTTTCTGCTTTGCACAGTGATATATATGATATATCCCGCACCTCATTCGACGAGAAAGGGCCGACGATCCCTTCACCGGGAGTGACCCCTTTAGCAAAACTAGAAAAGCTTCAAAAACATTCCATTTAAAAACCATTTGATTCCGCAACGAGATCAAGTTCAAAGCGTTCAAGGTTTTCATAAAAAAACCAGCCGCAACCCTCCGTCATTTTAGGAAGTAGAGTACTTAGTATTCGTGCTGTGTTTGTTGACCATATTCAAGGCACAGTGTACGGTAGCTAAGTGATGTCTTCCTACACCGCATATGATGCGATTAGTTAGGACAGTCGCGTGACTTTGTTGACCTTAGTTAAGGGTCATGTGGGTGGGTCTAATTAATCACGAAATGACGGGTAGAACTTGACTAGTATTTATGATTTGTTGACCATAGTTAAGGTCATAGGTGCTAGGGGTAAAAACAATTATCGGGAGTTTCAAGTGTTGAAATTTGCAATGAGATTGCATACCTTCTATGTGATAGTTGGATCCCGATACCCACTGCGAGTAATTGTTACTCATGGGAGAGTTTTGCACTTTACAATTAGCCGATCAAGTAGGTGTCTAGAAAGGTGTCAACGGGGTTACGCCTCTGGGAAAACGAGGTTTACTGTAATTAGGTCCGTGCGAAAGCACGGGGAACCTCCCTCAAAGTACCGACACTGGCCTGGCTGAAAGATTGGCGAACTTGTAGAGTGTAATTAATCCCGGCTAGTCTTTCCTTTTATGGTTTGAAGGAAGATTTGATAAAAACAGTGGGAGCAATCCTGATTAGATAAAATAAATAACCAATCTAATCTTGCAAGAGCGCACGCAGAGTGTTTTCTTTTCTCTCTCTCCAGGTAGCGACCATATCACGCCTTAATCAAGATAATAATATGGATGAATTGACCGAACCCGCTTGTTATACTGAGCTGGGGAACGTTGGTCCCGCTCCAACTTATAATTGTTATAAGACAGAGCAGGAAATAGGGGAATACCAGAATTCCTATGCCGCCCAAACGAAGAAAGTACATATGATGCATCTCCTTCGGGTGTGTTCATTACAAAGAACCGTTTCTCAGTATCCTCCGCATCCTGGGTATTTCATACCGGATCAGGATCCCAGATATGTAATCTGTTACATAGGGCTACAAAAAGGTAGAAAAACTGAGAACGGGTGATAAGTTTCATGAGACAGAAAACGGGGCAAGTGTTGCAGCCAAGTCCGTTGGTCACTGTCACCCTTGTAGGGTGTTTTTCGTCACCCCATTGAGATGGGAATACACGCGCACTTGTCAGGCGCATTACAGATTCCCCCTGCCTAGGGTAGGCAGGGTTTATTGATTGTGGGGATCCAAATCTCCGGCAGCCGCGGACTAAGCTGCCGTTAATTACCCCTCGCTTTTGGGGCGAGGGAACCTCCGATTAACGGGTTAAAATGGTCATGCGAACTCAATGTGCAGTGTACGTGTGTTGCGTTTTGAAAGGGGGGTTTGGATATATCGGGAGCCACGCAGAGTTTTTTACGGGGGTCCCGCTACCCGGATAGCGGGCTGGGGGTCAACGGGGCTAGCAGCCCCCTTGCGGGGTGCGGGGCAGCGTCCCGTTAGAAATTTTTTCTAACAGGGACAGTGTCGCGGAGTATGTGTGTGTGTAAATATGTATAAATATGTGTATATATACATGTATATATATAAAATGGGGAAAAGACATCCAAAGGATGCGTGGGGCAGCACCTTGGGCGCTGTGCGCCTAGGTGCTGTGTGCTCAGGCGCTGGAGTGCCACGTGTCGGCATGTGGGCGCTCTGCGCTTGAGCGCTGGGCGCTGGAGCGCAAGCGCGCCACGTGTCGGCACGGGGGCGATTTCCGCTCGAGCGCTTGCGCTGGAGCGCAAGCGCGGCACGTGTCGGCACCGGGGCGACTTGCGCTCGAGCGCTTGCGCTTGAGCGCAAGCGCGCCACGTGTCAGCACGGGGGTGCTTTGCGCTCGAGCACGCGGGCGCTCTGCGCTTGAGCGCCGGCGAAAAAAGGAGGCTGTTAGCCTAAGAAACAGAAGCTATGCTTCAGAAAGGAAATATTTATTATATATATATATATGTAAATATATGGAGTTAAACTCCTAAAATGTTTTGGTTGATGAAAGGGGTTCTTCCTCTTCCTCCTCTGTTGGCTGGATCTTGATGATCAAGAGATGTGAGATCTAAAAATCTCTCCTTTCTGAGATCTAATGGTAGATCCAAGTCCCCTTTGTGGGTTTTGTGGTGGAAGACTTCTTAGTTTTTGAAAAGAAAGAGTAAAACTCTTGATTTTATTCAAAAGAAAGAAGAAGGTTTTGGAATCTTGAAGAAGGAAGAAAGATCTCAGATCTGAAACTTTTTTGGAGAGAGAAAAAGTTGTTGGGATATTTCATTATCCTTGCCTTTATAGGCCATACATTTTACACATAGCCCCTTGGGCTTCACAAAATGGCATTTTGCCTATCCCATGGCTCATGTGCCATTTCTTTTTACACATAAGCCATGGGCTTACAAAATATTAGCTTTATGCCCGTTTTACATACATTCATGTATAAAAAATTACATAATAATTATTTATTACATGATTTTGTCACTGCTATGGGGAGGCTGGCCGTGGGCTTGACTTGGGCATGGGCCCGCTTGACCAGGGCTTCGGCCCACCTAGCTTAGGGGTTGACCTTGACTTTGACTCGGTCAACCGGGGTGTAAATTTTTACCCCAACAAAGTGCCCCCCATCAATAAATGCACACCGCACATTTGAGTTGTGTGCATGAAATTGATGGATCTTGAAGGTGAACTTCGAGGTGGAACATCATTCCGGAGGCGAAGCATCATCCCGGGGAGCATGATTCCCGAGGATCGGAGCATCATTCCGATTCGCGGAGCATAATTCCAACGTCAGAGCATCATTCTGAAGCGTGGAGCATAATTCCAGGGTCGGAGCATTATTCCGATTTGCGGAGCATAATTCCAGGGGATCGGAGCATAATTCCAGAGATCGGAGCATTATTCCGATGATCGGAGCATAATTCCAGGGTTCGGAGCATCTTTCCGAAGAGCGGAGCATAATTCCAGGATTCGGAGCATCTTTCCGAAGGGCGGAGCATGATTCCAGAGTTCGGAACATCTTTCCGAAGAGCGGAGCATGATTCCGGGATTCAGAGCATCGTTCCGAAGGGCGGAGCATGATTCCAGGGATCGGAGCATCGTTCCGATGATCGGAGCATCGTTCCGATGAGCGGAGCATCATTCCAATTTGCGGAGCATAATTCCAAGGATCGGAGCATCATTCCCATGAGCGGAACATAATTCCAGGGTTCGGAGCATCATTCCAATGAGCGGAGCATCATTCCAATTTGCGGAGCATAATTCCAAGGATCGGAGCATCATTCCGATGAGCGGAGCATGACTCCAGGAGATCGGAGCATCATTCCGAAGGGCGGAGCATGATTCCAGGGATCGGAGCATCATTCCGATGAGCGGAGCATCATTCCAATTTGCGGAGCATCATTCCGATTAGCGGAGCATCATTCCAATTTGCGGAGCATGATTCCAGAGATCGGAGCATCATTCCGATGAGCGGCAAACATTCTGAACGAAGCATGATTTCGATGCAGAGGTAGATTCCTAGGCGAAGTATAATTCCGACAAGGAAGGCAGATATTCCGAGGCGAAACATTGATTTCGACACGGGATACATTCTGAGACGGAGCATGATTCAGGCGCAGAGCTTGTTGGCTGACTTGATTCCGAGACGAAGCATAATTTCGACAGGGAAGGAAGATACACCGAGGCGAAGCATGATTTTTACACGGGGTACACTCTGAGACGAAGTATGATTCCGAAGCAGAGCACGTTGATTGACTTGATTCCGAGGCGGAGCTTAATTCCGACGAGGAGGACGCTGGTTGATTCCGAGCCGAAGCATAATTCCGACAGAGAAAGCAGATACACCGAGACGAAGCTTGATTTCGACGCGGGGTACACTCTGAGACGGAGCATGATTCCGGCGCAGAGCTTGTTGGCAGACTTGATTCCGAGACGAAGCATAATTTCGACAGGGAAGGCAGATACACCGAGGTGAAGCTTAATTTCGACGCGGGGTAAATTCTGGGACGGAGCATGATTCCGCCGTAGAGGTTGTTAGTTTGATTTTATTTCGGTTGACATCAGCATCGCTATACTAGAATATGGTACCAGAAGCGAATCATCATTTGTCATGAGGGGATTTGGGAATTGGTTTTTTTGGTTTGGCATCAGCATCGCTACACTGGAATATGGTACCAGGAGCGAATCATCATTTGCGTTTTCTTATTAGGAAACAATGGCTTAGGAGACAGGTTTTAGGTCCCTATCACCTAAGACTTTTCAATTTTGTGAGCCGTAAGGGTCTCACAAAGCATTTTCTCCCTACGGGTCGTAAGGATCCCGTAAGTGTATTTTCTCCTTGGGATTCGTGGGGACTCCCAAGTGTGTTGTTCCTTTGTGAATCGTAAGGATCTCACGCGGGAATTTTCTCCTCACAAAGTCGAGAGGACCTTGTGAGTGCATTTCATCTCTTTCTCACGAGTTTGCGCCCTTTCGGGTTTTCACAAACTCGCCGGCAGTCCTGCTGTTTTTACTCACGGAGCCCTTTCGGGTTTTCATCCGTGCCCATTTTGCTTGTGGACATACCTTTTTTTTATTTTATTATTTTTGGAGAGATTGGGATTGTTTTACGCCCGTGGATTGTATACGGTTTTGCAGGATGTATGATCCAGACCGTAGGGCCATAAAAATTTCGGGACTTTGTTTGCGTCTGCATCGCTGCACTGGAATATGGTACCAGGAGCGACTCATCATTCCCCATTGGGGCATGGGATTTGGAATTTGGTTGGCGTCTGCATCGCTGCACTGGAATATGGTACCAGGAGCGACTCATCATTCGCCATTGGGGT
Organism: Agapanthus africanus; assembly: GCA_030015575.1. Taxonomy (NCBI): domain Eukaryota; kingdom Viridiplantae; phylum Streptophyta; class Magnoliopsida; order Asparagales; family Amaryllidaceae; genus Agapanthus; species Agapanthus africanus. The sequence goes on along the minus strand of JASDDO010000022.1, from coordinate 300,707,254 downwards.
ATTAGGGAGCGATGGCTTCGGAGATAGGTTTGGATCCCTATCGCCTAAGGCTTTCCAATCTTATGGGCTGTGAGGGTCCCATAAAAGCATTTTTTCCCTGCGAGGCATAAGGATCCCGCAAGTGTATTTTCTTCTTAGGAGTCGTAAGGACTCCTAAGTGTGTTTTTCCTTTGTGTGTCGTAAGGATCCCACAAAGGTTTGTTCTCCTCATGTATCGTGAGGACACATGAGTGGGTCTTCTCAATGGAGCATAATTCCAAAGGCGGAGACCAGCCGCGTAATTGGTGATTAGGTGGGGCATGAGGGTGATGAGAATTATTTGAGCCTGTGGATTGTATACGGTAGTCAATTTGGGGACTAACCATAGGGCTGGGAGAATTTTGGAAATTTGAGTTTGGTTGGCGTCTGCATCGCTGCACTGGAATATGGTACCAGGAGTGACTCGTCATTCGCCGTTTTTTTTGTTTTACCGCGATTGCTCTATCATTTCAGCTTTTCTTATCGCGAAGATCGCGATTGCCCTATCATTTCGGCTATTTATTCGCGGTTGCCCCATCATTTCGGCTTTATTTTCGTCTTTATTTTACTCGCTGATTTTTATTGCGAGTTGCCCTATCATTTCGGCTTTTCTTTATTTTTCTTTTATTTACACATTTTTTATATACACACATTTTTTTTTACATTCCCGGTTTAACGACTTAGAGGTCGACTGTTCCCAGTTTAATGACGTGGTGGTCAATTGTTCCCAGTTTAATGACGTGGTGGTCGATTGTTTTCAGAGAAAGGCAGATGTCTGAGAGAATCGGTTCCACGAAGAACTTCGGTCTCCATTTGTATGAAATTGGCGGTTGCAGCTTGACTGTTTGTTAACACGCCTTTGGACAGTTCTATCTCTCCTGCCTTGTATTGTTTTTCGACCCAATCTTTGAAGACGAAGCAGTCCTCAATGGCATGACTTATCACTCTGTGATAGGGGCAGTATTTGGGGTCGTCGGTCCTTTTCGCTTCCTGCGGTCTTTTTGACTCTGGCAGTTGTAGACCGTTCTTCAGGGCGTCTTTGAATATTTTACGGATTTTTTCCCTTCTGAAGGAATAGACCTTATCCAGCTTCTCTTTCAGTGGAGATTCTCCTCCCTCTCCGAACATTGGCTTCCGAGGCTGGTTGGCACTAGGTCCACTCATCCCTTGCTTATTTCGGTTAGCCGAAGTGATGAATGATTCAGAATCATCGGAGTTTCCGCCTTTGCGATTATCGTCCTTCCAGTTTCTCCAGGACCTATTGTTATTTTGAGAATCCGAGGAGGACTCCTGTTTTGAGCGCTCCAACATCTGGACTTTCCTGGTCAGCTCTTGGAATGTTTTGAGACCCGCGGTGCATAAAAACGGGGCCATCCAATTGTTGAGATTTCCGACGAGGAGACTGACAGATTGGTCCTGCTCTATCTGCGGTTCGCATTTGATGGAGAGATTGCGCCATCGGGTTATAAAATCCGTACTGCTTTCGTCGCTCTTGGGCTGGTCCTTACGAGCTCGGCAATGGTAATCTTATCGCTGACGCTCATGAACCTCTGCCGAAACAGAGACTCTATTTGGACAAAAGTTGTGACGGAGCCATCCGGTATGCTCGCGTACCAGTCGAAAGCAACATCGGTCAAGCTATTAACGAACTGGCGGAGGAGAAGCGCATCATTGCCCCCAGTATTCCCGCATGAGGCTTTGAAGTGGGCGATATGCTGATTCGCATTTCCCGTCCTATCGAATCTTCCGAATTTGGGGATGACATAGCCGCTAGGAAATTCTACCAGATCATACTGAGCAAGATATGGTCTCCCACTACTGCTGATATCTTTTTGCGCTTCGGCTTCGGCCACCAATGTTTTGACTTTGCTGGCAACCAAATCCATGATTTGATCTTGAGTTAGCGGGCTACTGTCATCGGTAGCCAAGACATTTCCCGAGATAGGATGCGGCTGGTTTTCATGTAGTTCGCCCACTTTTGGATTTGAGGGAATAGGCGTCGGCTGCTTTGGGACACCATTTCCCGGTTCACGAGCAGAGCCCTCCGCTTGATTGGGCGGCTGAGAGGCAAGTCGGGCCGTGAGCTGCATCACCACATTCGTCAAGTCATCGATTTTGGAGTAGAGTTTGTCCATCTCCTTGTCTTTGTTTCTGAGCTGCTTTCGGAGCTCTTGAAGTAGCTCTTGCTCCGCGGTCCTGGGGCGGAAAGTCGGCTCTTCTTCGCTTTCCGAGCCCGACTCCTCATGGACCGAAGGGTCTTTCCGCCTATCGTCCTCATCAAGAGGGTTTTCATCACCCAGCAGAGGCGGCTGTTCTTGGGAAGCGGCCACCACATTCAAGCCAGATTGGGTTTGAGATGTGGTAGCCCCGTCCTTGCTCTTGCTGCGTGTGCCCACCGTGTAGACAGTGTGGACCACATACCCAGCCATTTCCTCATCCTCGGCGGGGTAACCCTGTTCTTCGAACCTCATGAGGTTCAGCCTGGCTGGAGCCCTAGCCCTTTTGTTGGCTCTATATCTGAGCCTTTTCTCCCTCAGCTTCTCGATTTTGAAGGCTTGGCGGGCATCCGCTACCCGGGAAGCCATTGTGAGTTGATCAGCGGGGAGCTTAGAGAAGACACCCGATCGAGTATTTGTCAGGGACGCCGCTGGAGCTTGATCGGGACGCGTTGTAGCTTTGTTGGTGTTGATGGCCTTGCCCCCAGCTGGGGCCAAGGAAAGTCGTTCAGATACCGACTTGCGTTTGGGTTGGGACGCCCTTGAGATCACCACATTTGGTCTCCTGCATTTCGAGACCGGTTTGTCTGCCACCGGGGCTTGAGGAGCTGGGATGGCGCCAACTGGCATGAACATAATAGAGCCGAATGGTAGCAGCGGCTCCTCCCATTGTCGCCCGAGACTGGCCGGAAGGACCGTCCTAGAGTCTATCCTCATCGTGTAGGAGACGGGAGCTGAGTTCATCATCGAAGACATAGTCGGAAGGTGATTGCTTGAAAATCTACATGAAAAAACATTATTTTTAGTATAAATACAGGTATGTATATTGATTGAGTTCGCATGAACGCTTAACCCGAAATATGGGAGGAGAGATTGGTCCCACCGGACGTGCCAGAATCTGTAGGGTGTTTTTCGTCACCCCAATGAGATGGGAATACGCGCGCGCTTGTCGGCGCATTACAGATTCCCCCTGCCTAGGGTAGGCCGGGGTTTATTGATTGTGGGGATCCAAATCTCCGGCAGCCGCGGACTAAGCTGCCGTTAATTACACCTCGCTTTTGGGGTGAGGGAACCTCCGATTAACGGGTTAAAATGGTCATGCGAACTCAATGTGCAGTGTACGTGTGTTGCGTTTTGAAAGGGGGGTTTGGATATATCGGGAGCCACGCAGAGTTTTTTACAGGGGTCCCGCTACCCGGATAGCGGGCTGGGGGTCAAGGGGGCTAGCAGCCCTCTTGCGGGGTGCGGGGCAGCGCCCCGTTAGAAATTTTTTCTAACAGGGACAGTGTCGCGGAGTATGTGTGTGTGTAAATATGTATACATATGTGTATATATACATGTATATATATATAAAAAAAAGGGGAAAAGACATCCAAAGGATGCGTGGGGCAGCACCTTGGGCGTTGTGCGCCTAGGTGCTGTGCGCTCAGGCGCTGGAGTGCCACGTGTCGGCATGTGGGCGCTCTGCGCTTGAGCGCTGGACGCTGGAGCGCAAGCATGCCATGTGTCGGCACCGGGGCGACTTGCGCTGGAGCGCTTGCGCTGGAGCGCAAGCGAGCCACGTGTCGGCACCGGGGCGACTTGAGCTCGAGCGCTTGCGCAGGAGCGCAAGCGCGCCACGTGTCGGCACCGGGGCGACATGCGCTGGAGCGCTTACGCTGGAGCGCAAGCGGGCCACGTGTCGGCACGGGGGTGCTTTGCACTCGAGCGCTGAGCGCTGGAGCGCAAGCGCGCCACGTGTCGGCACACGGGCGCTCTGCGCTTGAGCGCCGGCGAGAAAAGGAGGCTGTTAGCCTAAGAAACAGAAGCTATGCTTCAGAAAGGAAATATTTATTATATATATATATATATATGTAAATATATGGAGTTAAACTCCTAAAATGTTTTGGTTGATGAAAGGGGTTCTTCCTCTTCCTCCTCTGTTGGCTGGATCTTGATGATCAAGAGATGTGAGATCTAAAAATCTCTCCTTTCTGAGATCTAATGGTAGATCCAAGTTCCCCTTTGTGGGTTTTGTGGTGGAAGACTTCTTAGTTTTTGAAAAGAAAGAGTAAAACTCTTGATTTTATTCAAAAGAAAGAAGAAGGTTTTGGAACCTTGAAGAAGGAAGAAAGATCTCAGATCTGAAACTTTTTTGGAGAGAGAAAAAGTTGTTGGGATATTTCATTATCCTTGCCTTTATAGGCCATACATTTTACACATAGCCCCTTGGGCTTCACAAAATGGCATTTTGCCTATCCCATGGCTCATGTGCCATTTCTTTTTGCACATAAGCCATGGGCTTACAAAATATTTGCTTTATGCCCGTTTTACATACATTCATGTATAAAAAATTACATAATAATTATTTATTACATGATTTTGTCATTTCCATGGGGAGGCTGGCCGTGGGCTTGACTTGGGCATGGGCCCGCTTGACCTGGGCTTCGGCCTACCTAGCTTGGGGGTTGACCTTGACTTTGACTCGGTCAACCGGGGTGTAAATTTTTACCCCAACAACCCTGTATTACCAATACATTGATTCTGAACAAATGCTATTAGATACCGAACCTGATATACAAAATCATATCAATCTCTTTATATATTAAAGTAATGATAAAATTTTGTATTGCTGGATAATGTTTTGAACATTTCCTAAATCAAAAGTTGATCGGTTCAGGCACGTTATCTAAAAGCATTGACGTTCTAAATCAAACTACAGTTCCTAGTATACAGTACACACACAAGAGGAAGAGTTCAGAAATGAACGAATCCTTCTTGAGGCATTGTAGACTAGGTTATATCAATGCGACCCGACTGGATGAGGTTACATTTTAGATGAATATTTAAATCAGTTTGAATTTACATCTTGTGAAACTTGCCAGTCATGTCACAAAGATTAGATGACCATAGCCCTGTTTATTGGAAACAGAGAAAGAGTTAATGAACTCTTGGGACTGATACATGATGGTGTATGTAAGGTCTCCTGTCTACACATGCCAGGACTGGTTCTTTATACTTCATTATATTCTCTGATAATCTCTCAAGATTCAGTCATATGTTTCTGTTGAAACATAAGTCCGAAGCTTTTGAGGTATTCATAGAATATAAGTTAGAAGTAGAGAACCAATAACCGGGTATAAGTATTATGTCCTATGATGAGATCAGGGAGGAGAATACTTGTGCATAGAATTCCTGGACTATTCTAAAGGAGAATGATATTCTCTCTCAGTGTTACTCCTCTGAATACACCACAGCACAACGGTGTATCAGGGTGGAGCAATCGCACAATAATAGATATGGTGTGCTCTATGATGAGTACTACTGAGTTTCATATTTCCTTTTGGGAGTTATGCGCTTGAGAAGCTGCATACCTATTGAATTAGGTTCGAATCAGATCACTGCCTACCATTCCATATGAGATATGGTATGGGAAGAGCCTATCTCTTAAGTAAGTTAAGATTTGGGATTGTCCGGCCTATGTCTAAAGCAAAATCCGGACAAGATCGAGTCAAGATCAGTTCTGTAGAACTGGAAAGGTTCCAGCTATACAAAACTGCAGTTGATGATTTGACAGAACCAAAGGATTCTATTGTCCCCGACGAACCTCAGCCTCTCCGCCGATCTGGTAGGGTTCCTCACCTGCCTGAGAGATACCTCGGTTTCTCGATGACAGTGGGAGCGAGGAATGCATCATAAGATGATGACCCAACTAGTTTCGAGCAGGCCATCAAGAGTAGGGACTCTGTAAGAATGGCTGGATGCTTAGCGATCTGAGATGGAATCCATGTACACCAACAAAGTATGGACTTTGGTTGCTATATCTGAAGGGTTAAATCCCCATCAGGAGCAAGTATATCTTGAGAAGATTACTTGGTGTAGATGGAAAAGTTGAGACTTTCAAAGCTAGACTTGTTGTAGGTTTTTTCGTCATCGACCAGGCGTGGATAATGATGAAACCTTTTCCAAGTGACTATGCTTAAGTCCATCCGGATCCTACTTAACATTGCTACATACCATGACTACGATATCTGGTGGTTGGGTGCCCTGACCGCTTTTCTAAATATTGATTTAGAAGAGAACGTCTATAAGAACACAGCCAGAGGGCTTCGTAAACAGTAGGAGCAGCGGAAACGTGTGCAAGTTGCTTTACAGGATAAAGCAGGCATCGCGGAGTTGGAACATCTGTTTTGATGTGGTAGTCAAAGAGTTTGACTTCATCAAAATGGTAGATGAACCTTGTATGTACAAAATGGTAGTATGGAGTATGGTAATGATCCTCGTAGAGTACGTGGATGATATACTCTTGATAGGAAAGGAGTTTCCTATGCTACGATCGGTCGATCTCCTCTTATCACATTGATTCTCCATATAGGATCAAAGTGATACCTCCTAAATCCTAGGTTTTGGATCTATGAGATAGATCTAAATGGATGTTAGGATTCTCACTAGTTATAGTGAGATGGTATCAGTTGATCCTGGGGAGAATCATTGGAAAGGTTCCAGGGTGATAAGGACGACTGAATGTCAGTCACAGGCATTGTCTTTACCCTCAGTAAAGGGACGGTATGTTGGAAGAGTTCCAAGCTAAATACCGTGGCAAACTAGACGATAAAGGCTGGTAACATCGCTATTAAAGATACTACCAAAGAGGTAGTTTGGGTCTATATTGGTTCATAAGATGAACTAGGTTCCCACCATTGTGTGACAATGGAAGTGTGGCTTTGGCCAAGGAACCATGATCCCATCAGTGACCCAGACATATTCTGAGGCAGCATCACCTGATCATGGAGACAGTTGATCTCCAGGGTGATCGAGGTAAGGAGAGTAGAATCAGAGGACAACACAGCGGATCCACTCACGAAGGCCTTTTCCCAAAGAGAGACTTTTACGGGATGGTTGAGTATGTGATACTGCAACCATTGCTACAGAAGGCCCTAGTGCAAGGGGGAGATTGTTAGTTATATGTATGCCCTAGAGGCCATTACTGTACATTGGATGTATACTGTAGTGGATGCTGGGACATATATAGGTAGGACTTTCTTGCTCGACATGATAGTACGCTATCTGGTTGCTCTTTATCTTAACATGTATATTTTCTGTCTCTCTGATTACATGTTGATAAAGCCCTTAAGATGTGTACTCGACTTCCAGGACTATGATGAAGATCATACTAGTGGGGCCTGGGTAGTCAATGAGTACATCCTTCATTGTTCCTAGTCGTGGGAATATCGAGACGGGGCATCGATATTCCAGAGTAGACTAGCGTATATCTTCTCGACCCATGTGATGGGCGATGGATGATCCCATATCCATTGGTGTTTGACATCAGAGATGGTATGCGGGTGCTCAGTGGAGACTGGGTACACTGAACGGACTCGCCGAGAACTCCCAGATGGTATTATACCTCACGTCAGATGGCAGTTCTCTGGTGACACTGGTACAGATTAGTTTGTTGACCCGAGATCGTCATAGAATCTTGTGTGTCTCCCACCGTGCTTTGATTTCCACCCTACCACGGCTCTACTGAGTCGTGCAAACAGGTGGTTTTTGGGTACAGTCCCGATTCACATGGAGGCAATGAGCGATAGGAGGGGATCCGTCTCTCCCGGTATTGGGGGTTGATGTTGCGCAATGCACGACTGGCCATAACAAGAAATCCCTGGCCAGGGTTGCAGTGATCTACTGGTAAGACTTATCAGTAGTTTCACGATTGTTATGGACCACACGTCGGCATGACTTATCAAGCTACTTGGGTCTGACGTTTACCACCCCTAGGTGAGATATGCGACATATCAGACGAACAGACCGGACTGTACGGTAAGTGTTACTGGTTGGATTCACAGGAGTGTGAGCGGGCTTGCTCGTCGATCTTCTGATCGCTCAATACCCGGGTGGCCGTTACGTTTAGCAGACCGCTTGCGGCTTGTGGGTGTTTGATATGATCATCACCTGCTGCCGGCGTATTGACGAGTCTTTAGAGTCCTACACAGAGGTTTCCTGGCTCAAGCGAAACGAAATAGGAGCGCATATGAGATATGTTCGGGACCGAGAATAATGCGTGTATGTGATACCGTATTCCATTCTCACGAAGAATGTATCGATTGATTGTATGCGATATAACCTAGTTATCGAATCATGGATTGATTCGATAAGTCGATACATTGGATACTAGTCGGTTATATGCGACATGACCGGATCGTTAAATCAAGTGTTGATTTAATGATTTAATGATTTAATGTATAATTATATATTTGATATATTACTTTGCATTAACTAGTATTTGTTCACTTAAGATGGATTTTCTCACTTCATGTGCACATTGTGTATATGATATATTTTTGTGCACAAGATTGTATCATGTTTGATGATACATGCTTGTTTGGGTGTATGTTTGGTTTAAACCATGGTTGGTCAATGGTTAGGGTTTCACTTGATTTATTTCACTTATTCTTTTATCTATTTATTTTGGTTGAAAAGGAAAAGAAAAACTAAATGGTTGCTTTCATGCTAGAAGGTTCTTGTAGCTTCATGCATCTTTGACTAAAGCAACCATTTTGTCTTCATCTCCTAACCCTAACCATTCAACTAACCTTAGTTTATTCTTTACACCTAACTATGGTTGCTATATGATAAGTATTCATTTATTTTCTATTTTGGGATAATACTTATCATATTATTTCTTCTTCTTCTTCATCATCAACAAGAAGAAAACCTTGCCTCCATCAATGGCAACTTGTGAAAATGAGTGAGAAATCCAATTCCAAAGTGAACCCACTTCCTATTTCTTCATCCTCTACCTCTTGCCAAGTAGTATAGGGTGTTTTCTTCACAAGTTTCATGGCTTGGTGAAGTTGGAGCTTGATCTTGTGTTGCCTCGACGTAGATCATCTTCGGCATCGAAGCCGACGACCTAGCCCGCCCATTTCTCCGATGAAGCCGATGCTAGAGCCCGGGATCCGATATGGACAGCGAGGGGACGTCATCATGGAGCCTAGGAGGTGGAGGACCGAATCTACAAAGGTTGTAGCCTCTTTCCTTTAAGTTAAAGTTGTTTACTTGTATCGCATCACCTATACATCTAGTTAAGGATCCTTATTAGGGTTTCTCGGCACTTGTAAAATTTTAATTGGCCATGTTTGATCACTTGTGAGACTTCATTAGTGTGCTTAGGAACCCTACAGATAGAAAAACCAAGCAGCATACTACCATGTTTAGCAAGACTGTTATATACATGTGAATATCACAAGCTTCCATTAAGTAATATACAAACTAGTATGATACAATAATGGCCCCTAGGGCATATACACTAACACTAGGGACATTCCAGGATATGCTTATAAACTACAGATGTCTCACTAGTATGATCTCTATTATAATCACAGTAGTCAAGCCTATATCCTCAGGGCAATATCAACATGTGTGATTGAATAAAAGCATGATCAAATCAACATGTCAGATAAAGAAGAACCAGATAGCATACTATCATGTCAAGCAAGAATGTATACTGAATATATATATATATATATAAATACATCCACTATCAAATAATGGCCTCTAAAGCGTACATATATCCAACACAGGCAACCATGACGCAACACCTGAAACCCTAGCCCCTATGGACCTTAGCTGGCCGCAGATTTAATGGTGTAGGCCGCAATTTGCGGCCAAGTCGGAGTGAAACCTTGTGATTTTTTGTCTGGGGCATTGTTATTGTAACATTTCAGAAAATATAAAATATTATTTTTGGAATTTAATATTAAAAAAATATTTTTCCCGAAAACTGCCCGATTTGCGAAATTGGTGTTTTCGAAAAAGGGTATAAATATATACCAATAATTGTTAAATAAATGGAAATTAAAATTATTTATTAATTTAATAATATAATTAAAGGATTTGGCATTTTTAAAATTTATTATTTGCAATTTTGATGAAAACCCGATTAGTGCACTGCTAATCGCGATTAAACAAAATCCGCGTTTTCTACAGTTTTCCATGGTTAATGCACTATGACATGTTTCATTTTGTTACATGTTTCATTTCATTTGGGTTATTGGTGGTGAGAAAATAAAAAGAAAAAGGGTCAAAGGGGACAAAAGGTCTTAGGTTAGGTATCTTGTGAGAGAGAGAGTGTGTGTGATTATGTGAGAGAGAGAGGGGGCTGCTGCCACTCTATTGTTTATCCCATCATTTTTTTGTTCTCTCCTTCATCTTCCTCAAGCTCACAACCCTCCTCTTCCATCCCTAGATCTATCTCTTAATAATTCCCAAAACCATACACTCCCTTCACAAAAATTAATCCCCTCTTCAAGCTCTACACATGGGACCAAGAAAAATTCAGTGTTGATGATCTTAGGGATTCGTGGGTGCTATATGAGGTAATCTCTTCACCAATTGGGTAGTTTTTCATTTACTTTAGTATTCATATGTGTTTAGATGTGAAATTGTGAAAATTAGTGAGACTTTGGGAAAATCTAGTAAAGGGTTGAATGTTTGTTGAAATTGGTGATGTGCAGTGGCTGCCTACAAGCCTTAGTGGTGTTTTACTGACCTGGAACAAGGGATGGAGCCCAAAACACGGATTTAGAAACCCCGACATCGGATAAATGTATGATTTGAGAGGGTATTTTGGTATCTGGAGCAACCTGGGGACACTAGTTTGCAATTACTAGGAGTCGTGCCGGCACCTAAGAAGCTACCACTGAAACCCTAGGCCCATACCCTAATCCAAGGCCGCAGATTTACCCATTCTGGCCGCAATTTGCGGCCAGAGCAGGTAAATTGGGTCCCAGGTTTGGTCCATGGCTCCTTTTGCACTAAAATAGACCCCTACTATATGCAGAATTGTCTAATTGTCACCTGGGGAAAATCTGGGAGCATTTTGGTGTGTTTTAGGCTATGTTTTCCGTATTTTGAAATGCAATTTTTTGACATTTGGATTTGTATTTGGTTGTTGGATGTTTTTACATCAACAACAGGGGTTGTTTGATTGTTTTGCACGTGTAGGCCATAGGTTCTAACCTATGAGCACACTGTGCGCCGTATCAGTTTTCCGGATTCGATTTTAATACGTATTGAGATTGTTTATTATTGTAGGTACCCTCGTATGGATTCCGAGGCGACGGAGTGCGGCGTCATCGATTTCGGCGAGCGAAGACCAGATGAGTAGATCTATATCTACGGGGGAAGTCGGGTGGATGGCGTATAGCACCCCCGCAAAGTATTGATGGAAAACAGATTATAGAATATGGTTAGGAAATCTAGATTATGAAACTAGGGTTATAGTAAAGGATAGTTAGTGATACTATATTAGAAACTAAGGATAGTTAGAAATGAGATAATACGGCTATTATGTGATGACGGAAATTCGAGGACTAAGTTGTCGATATTCCCGTATAGGGTACCGTTGGACTAGATAGTCTATGTAATGTAAGTGCACGGCGGCGCCCCGGCCGTCAATCCGACGCCGGAAATGCGGAAACGAAAAACTTTGCAAACTAGCAAACCGGCACCACCGCTCACTTTTATCCTGGATCGGGCCGTTAACCTAGCTACTAGCAAACTAGAAAGGAGTAGAGAAGCTATACCAAGCGATCCATGTCCTTCGGTCTTCGTCTCCACTCCAATCTCCTCGCGGAATCTCCGGTCGTCGCCTCCTCGTCGAAACGTGCACCACATCGCCGGGTTCTTTTACGGGCTCCCACCTCTGGACCGTGGCAACTCGAGCGCGAAGTTGGCTAGCCGACGCGCCCAAGATATGCTGTAGGCTAGTTTACGAACTTGTCTCTATGGGGTTATGAGGTTGCCTTTAGGATGGAGGAGAAAAAGAACTTTTGAGGAGAAATGGTGCTCTCATTTTTAACAAGGAAAATGAGATGAGAAATTTCCACACATGAAAATGAAAAACCTCTCTCCTTTACAAAGTGGCCGTCCCCATAATGTAGAATGAGGAGAAAATCAAAAAACTAAAACCATGAAGGGAGGTTATGGTAGTAAAAGCCAAAGGGTGACCATATCCAAAAACATTGATAACAATATCATATCAACTTTCATCTCATTTCTAATCTCAATTAAAGCAAAGAGTGGATGGAAAAAGAATCTCATCATGATGCTAATCAAATCATGATCCCACAAATGCAAGAAACCCCTCCACAATAAGTTATTTGCAAACTTACAAATAACCCCCTCCATCACAAAAGTCCGGCCGTGAAGGAACAAAGAAAAACCGGCCGGAACGGAATGCAAACTGGCAACCTCAGAAAACTGATCCCGTAATAAATTACAGGAAAACCCCGCTACTGCATATACATGCCCGCATTTGTATTCCCACTGAACACAAATGCAAAGAGACAAAAACTACACTGTCTAATATTAGGATCCGGCTTAAACCAAAGCCGGCTAGTAAAATCCGTCCGATCACGATTCATGCAATACCGCACGTATCTGATCGAACCCTGCCATATCTCCATACGGCCTCTACAGCGTTTCTCCCGAAACTTGAGTAACTGTGTGTGGTGGACTCTAAAGACTCGTCAGTACTATGGCTGTGGATTTAACCACCAGCACGTCAGAGGTATTAGCCATACGTGACGGGCCACCAGCTATTGACCAAAAGGGACGTCGATGAGAGAACTCATCCTGACACCCTACTGAGCCTGTCAGTGACAATATCCGTACAGTCTGGTCCGTTCGTCTATGAGCATCGCATGGCGGGCCTAGGGGGTTGGTAAAAGTCAGACCCCCAAAAGCGGTACAAGTCGTGTCGGAGTGCAGCCCAGAACACCCTGAGATACTACTGGAATACCTACCAGTAAATCTCCTGCCTTGGCCAAGGACTTTTCATGTACTGGCTCTCCTAGACACAGCGCGACCTCACCCCCAATACCGGGAGAGACGAACCCTTGCAGATCCGCTCACTGCCTCCATGTGGCTCGAGACTGTACCCAACTAAAACCTGTTTACACGACTCCTTTGAGCCATGGTAGGGTAGTAATCAAAGCACAGTGGGAACTCACACGAGACAAATGACGATCTCAGGTCGATGAACTAACCTGTATACATGTCACCAGGGAACTACTATCTGACGTCAGGTATAATACCAACTAGCAGGTTCCCAGCGAGTCCTGTCCGGTGTACTCATAACCCAATGAGCACCTGTATACATCTTAGGTGAACCAACTGACACCAGTGGCTTGTGAGACCGACCACCGCCCCTCGTCGGGGTCTCGACTGTATACACTAGTCTACTCTGGAGTATCGACGCCCTGTCTCGAAACTCCCACGACTAGGGACCTTTTAAGGATGTGCTTATAGACTACCAGCTCCCACATATATGATCGACCTCATACTGCTGGCAGTCAAGCAAGAATCCTAGGGGCTCTATCAACGTGCAATAGTGACCTGTAAGGTCACCTAAAGCAGTACACGATGATAAAGGTAAACTAGATAGCATACTATCATCTTGAGTAAGAATATCCTACCGGAATAGGTCCTTCCTCAATCATTGCAATCACATGCCTATGATCCAATAATTGACTCTTAGGGCACTATCTCCAACATGTAGATGCGTCATCCGAACCATACCTTTTTCTAAACCGAAGAGTCGTATGTATCTTTTAAAAATATACTTTGAGGGATGTTACTGATTTTCAAATGATATCTTTTTCTTAAAAACACCGTAACCCCTATTTTCAAAACTATGATTCGCTTCTTTAAAAATCCGATTGTATGGTTCGGGTGTGTATGTTAGATTAGATACATATACTTATAGTAGAGATAGAATGTTTAGGTAAACTCGGCTTGATATGAGTTATAAATGCGGTGAAAAGATTATAGGACGGATATGATGATCTGATGATATGTTGGTATACGGATGCGAGTCGATCGAGGTGATTTATACACTGTCGGTCCCCTGATGTGAGATTATTGCGGATGTGACCTGGGATGTAGGTATATATATAGATATAGAATGTTATGAATCATGGATGATAGGCCGTACGTGATTTCAGGCCGTACCTTCATTTGTCGTATAGGATCCCTATTAGCTTAATGCCGTCGTACGATGATTTTCCGTGCATGATGAGTTTGACTTGATGATTGATCATTACCCTTAACTAGAGGTTGCCGTACGATGGATCATACCGTACGCGATGTTGTTAGGCTGGATGCCGATTGATAGATTCCCCGACTCGGTCATATTAGATACGTATACCCGTCAGCATTGCATATGATTTACCTTATGCTGCATTCATATTATTTTCATTGCAATGCATATACCTGTGTTAGTACACTTACACCATTATCGATGATGCGTATGTTACACGTACACAGATTTGCCGGCTCACACACTTCATCATCGATAATTGCCATGTCACTACACAGTAGGATTGCTGCATCATGATATGACTCTTTGCATAATCTGCCTTCTATAGTTACCTATGCACTTTTATACGATGTTGCATGATATATTGCTATGCTTACATTTCCATCACATGTCGCATACATCATGCTTTATGATTTTACGTGTTGAGGTATACTGTTTTCATGAGATTTCTGGATTTGAGAACCGTGGTTATTTCAAAGAAAGCATGTATTGTTTTAAAAACCCGGTTTCTCTTGATATGATATTTCAGTGCGTCCACCATGCGTTTTCTCGATTCTGAGATGTGGGATATGTGAAACCCGATTCGAGGAGGCGGATGATTCTGTTTGCGGGTACATGGTGGACCCGGTATGGTTCCCCGGGGCGAGAAATGTTTTTCGTGGAGTAGACGATGAGCCTGGCAGGGTGGCGAGTACCAACCGGTGATAGTATTTGGGCTCGGCGGATATCCGGAAGATACCGACCAGAGTCGAGAGATGAGATGGGCCGATCCGGACTGACGGAGCCCGTGGGCCGATCCGGACCGACGGAGCCCGATATATGAGGATTTACGTGCCGATGCTGGGCACGGTTTTCATGATGTTTTCGAGTGTCGATGCTAGGCACTCAGGTTCCATGATTTTGATGTGTCGAGAGGGACACCGTTGATATATATATATCCTCATACATTCTTGCACACTCCTTTATGATATTTACATGCATGCAGACATTGATTTTGGTTGGACGAGATCCATATGCATGCATTGATTATTACTGTTGGATGTTATCCACATGCACATAGGTATTGATTACCCTGTTGGCACGTATACAGACTCGGTCACCCTAGATATCATAGTATTACCTTTATGATATAGTTGACCTAGGAGTCGTTGTTTATTCGATTTCTATCTGTTGATATTTTTCTACTCACGAGTTGGCAACTCACCCCCGTTGTGTCACAGTTCTTGCAGGTTGACCGCTTGGATCCGTAGCGGCTTCGCTGGCACACAGTTGCATTGAGTGTTTTGCATTGGTAGGTGGGATATTTGTATCATTCCCACTCTTGTATCTACATTTCATATTGTATCTAGTTAACTCCATCAATCCAAAGTTGTAAATTGTATAAGTGATGAGACTTTGTCAGGCTTGTAGTTGCGAGATTTGAGCGATGGGTTTTATATTCACTTTTGGGGTTATATCTTGCTCATTTCTTTATCTTTTTGTGGTGAACTTTGCCGTCGTCGTATACTCATTTATACTGTATTGCGTGGTTGTGATCCGCCGTTTGGCAAAGAGCTAGCTCCCTCTTGGTGATGCAATGGTTTTGGATCAAAAAGTACAAAGGAGGTGCTGCCAAAATTTTCAAAAAGATGAAATATGTTTTCAAACTAGTAAACTTCACTTGCATCATTCATGTTTCTTTCTATGCATTAAGAAAAATTTGATTTCATTATACCTTTATTTCAAAACTTCACCTCCTTTACTTTTCTTAAAAGGTTTAGATTTCTGGGTTTCAGCTTACTTGAATTCCGTTATGCCTTTAGACGTTGCGTGATTCAAGTGCTGGTCACGAGCCATTATTTTGGGTCGTGACAAAGTTGGTATCAGAGCGCTAGGTTTAACCTTGTTCGATTCTATGTTTGACTATGCGGAGTCTAGGGCGGGAGTGTATTTCGGAACCTAGGCTTGACCTTACGGAACTTAGACTTGGACGGGGGGGGGGTATTAGACCCGAACTTTCGTTTCGTAGGCTGACCCGGATTGATGGAGTAGGTAGCTTGAGTAGAGTGACGTACCGTACGTATGTTCCGCGGCATATTTACGATACGATACTCCACTTAAGAAACCTTAGGATGTACATATTTTTGAGACCAGTGATTCTCTTCGATTATACATCCATTTGGGATCCTCGATTCTACTAGTTTCGTGATCATACTTTCATTGAGGCTGTTCCTTCTTATGATCATGTATACATTCTGGATCTGTCATTCTTTTCTTTCCGTTGATCTGCTCTCTTCGATACTCGATTGAGGTTCCTGTCACCATAGTTTGAGCGCAGTTTGAGCTGCTGCTAGTTTTGCGGTCAGGGTGAGCTCGTCTGGTACGAGGGCCGACCATTGTTTTTTTTTTCTGGTGACATGGGAACGTCTCGAGGTAGTGATTGGGTTGTGACCTCTTGTAGAGGCGAGTGCTTGGTTTTACACCGGATGATCGAGCCATTGTTAGAGCTGCCAGTTGCGAGAGGACTGTTGATGTACAGCATACCTCAGAGATTTTGTTGTTGCCTACCGTGCAGACAGGTGACCTAGCTGTTGCTGAGATGATGGGATGTCGCTTCCAGAGCTTACGAGCTAAGATCGCCGGAGCTTCCAGGCAGAAATGCGACAGATGATAGCTAGTCTACCACGATTTGAGAGACGAAGGTGATTCGTCAGATTGATGTGTCGACGCAGGCCCAGTTGAGTTGAAGATTTCCAGTATGGAAGGTCTTACTCAGACCTAGAGCAGACCGATCCAGAGATGAATGCCGAGGTATCGCCTTTCCTGGAGGATTGAGGCATTGATCAGCATGCGGGCGAAGAATATTCACATGTTGTATAGGTGAAGCAAAATGGTTCGAACGAGTGTCAGAAACCCATTTTTCCCAAGTTTGAAGTGTACGGAGGAACATGCAGGTAATTCCGTGGACCCTCTAGAAGAATGAAACCCTAACTCGACATGATGACCATGGAACCGCTTTAAAGCTTAGGGTTTGTGGCAGTTTAGCGGTGGCATCAGTGAGGCTTGGGTTTGCCCTTTTACGGCTGGTCCAGAGGTACTGTGGTATGTACCGGATATTTTTAGACTGTGCTCAGGTGCTGAGCCTTCGGGAAATTTTAGGACCTTGATGACTCGATCGAAAAGATTGACGCCGCCCGGATACCGTGTGATAAGGGATCAGCAAGCTGACCAGATTTGGATAAAGGACCTCACCCAGAGACGTTGTGAGTTGATCGAGAACGGAAGAGTATTGAGTATTCGTCCGATGGTTGGGACGAGTTCCTGAGGACGTGTTCGGCCATATATCTTCTACCGAGTGATGAAGATACCGAGTTCGTGACTTCGAGTCTGTGTGTGAGACTTCGGATTGACCGTGGCTGAGAACAGTTGCAGTGCGCAGATAGCATGGTGTGACGTCATAGTGGACGATGATAAAGACAAGTGGAACCAGAGGTTCATGCGAGACGCTGACGAGCTGTCATTACTCCCCATCAAGACTAGAGACCTGATTTGCTTATAGAGGCGTTAAGATGCGGCCAGTTTCCGAGGAAGTGTGTGCGGAACACGCGGATGTCCAGAAAACGAGAAAGGATTATATAGGAGTACCAGCCTCCATACAGTTCGGCATAGGCGAGATCGGAAGAGACCTTGGGCAGGATTCCTTCCGGGGCACTGCTGCAATGAGAATTGCACCCAGGATCAGATGTGTCACGTGTATTCAGAGGACTAGAGGCCGACGCCAGTAACGTGCCGCCTTACGAGTGGTCGTGATGATTGACCGGGATATGACCAGAGAAGTGCTAGAGCGGAATCGTTCTCGTTAGCACACCTGACAGGGCCGATGAGCCGATGGATTGCGAGATTGGTAATCCATAGAGAAGATAAGGACCCAGAGACAGAGGATGCCAGGCCGTGAGCAGAAGGTGAGCGGATGTTCTTACCCTGCTAGTTTTGGGTGCCCGATATTTTTTGACATTGTAGGAGGTGTACCTCGATGTCATTTATTGCGATTTCCGTTTGTGATCCGAGTGTCGCGCTTATATCTTTTGGATTTGAGTTTTGATGATGAGTTTCCTGATATTGATTTCGTGCACCATGGCTGCACCTACTGAGTGTTTACGTTCTGCGCATAGTTATCACACCTGATATATATTTTATACACCGTTGTATTGATTTGCGATTTGTGCATGCTTATTGCGTTTGATGTCGATTTTATACCTGCGTAGCATGTGTTTATGATTTCATGGATTTCATATGGATGATTTGATTTTTGCACTCGGTATAGCTTATATGTGCTTGCAGTGCATTGATATGTGTTTTGTGCACGCAGTTGCACACGATTTTGAATTATACACCTTGGTATACTCGGTGTTGCTTTTTATGCGTTCGATTTATTGATTGTATTTCGTGCATTTGATGCACCCGATGTTATTTCATGCACAATAGGTGCACCAGATATTGTTGTCATGCATACCGTTGTAGTGGACAGATGCTTTCATGCACACCCGTTGCACGTAGTTTTGGGTTTTTTTGTGCAGATTGTGGCACCTGTATGTGGATTTGATTTCCATGCGCACCAGATGCATGTGATTATTGGATACGCCTTTTAGGCTGATTTTTGCTTTTGAGCACTTTATTTTCAAGTTGAGCACTATATTGTGTATTAGCCAACAGGACTGATCTAAGGACAGTACCTGAGTATTTTGCATGCATTAATATACTACCAAAAAGGTTTTCAAAAGGAGCTATAGTCTCGCTATTCCCTACGTGTCCATGAGCGACACGAACGTTTATAAGGAAAACCTTTTGGGATATTTTGGAAACGACGGAACGTGTATTTAAGAAAACATATATGGACATATATTATTATTTTAAAATGAGTGTCCGTTAGTTATGCCGTGAGTTACGCATTTCCGCGGCGGTTTAGAAAAGATTTTGCATGTATTTCATTCAGATTTTGGAGTTTTTCAAAGATGTGTACTATACACGTATTATAGTATTTGACTAGTGTATATTGGATTTCAGTAGTGGATTTCGAGATCTGTATCTCCATTATAACTCCGAGGATATGCGTGCAAAATGAGATGATTTGCGTAACGCTTGACGGAGTTCGATTTTGAGCTTTGTACTCGTTTTCATGCGCACTTGACACGTGTTATTTCTGCGTTTTCCATGATTTCGGAGCCCCGTTGTTTTGAGCCGATTATTGAAATGTTTTAGATTCGGGGGTTTAAATTTAAATTCGGGGACCGAATTTATTTATGGGGGGGAAGATTGTAACATTTCAGAAAATATAAAATATTATTTTTGGAATTTAATATTAAAATAATATTTTTCCCGAAAACTGCCCGATTTGCGAAATTGGGGTTTTCAAAAAAGGGTATAAATATATACCAATAATTGTTAAATAAATAGAAATTAAAATGATTTATTCATTTAATAATATAATTAAAGGATTTGGCATTTTTAAAATTTATTATATGCAATTTTGATAAAAACCCAATTAGTGCACTGCTAATCGCGATTAAACAAAATCCGCGTTTTCTACAGTTTTCCATAGTTAGTGCACCATGACATGTTTCCTTTTGTTACATGTTTCATTTCATTTGGGTTATTGGTGGTGAGAAAAGAAAAAGGGTCAAAGGGGACAAAAGGTCTTAGGTTATGTAGATTGTGAGAGAGTGTGTGTGTGATTATGTGAGAGAGAGAGGGGGCTGCTGCCACTCTATTGTTCCCCCCATCATTTTGTTGTTCTCTCCTTCATCTTCCTCAAGCTCACAACCCTCCTCTTCCATCCCTAGATCTATCTCCTAATAAGTCCCAAAACCATACACTCTCTTCACAAAAATTAATCCCCTCTTCAACCTCTACACATGGGACCAAGAAAAATTCAGTTTTGATGATCTTAGGGATTCGTAGGTGCTATATGAGGTAATACCTTCACCAATTGGGTATTTTTTCATTTATTTTAGTATTCATATGTGTTTAGATGTGAAATTGTGAAGATTTGTGAGACTTTGGGAAACCCTAGCAAAGGGTTGAGTGTTTGTTGAAATTGGTGATGTGTAGTGGCTGCCTACAAGCCTTAGTGGTATTTTACTGACCTGGAACAGGGGATGGAGCCCAAAACACGGATTTAGAAACCCCGACATCGGATAAATGTATGATTTGAGAGGGTATTTTGGTATCTGGAGCAACCCGGGGACACTAGAAATGATTTTGCAATTACTAGGAGTCGTGCAGGCAACTAAGAAGCTACCACTGAAACCCTAGCCCCATACCCCAACCCAAGGCTGCAGATTTACCCATTCTGGCCGCAATTTGCGGCCAGAGCAGGGAAATAGGGTCCCAGGTTTGGTCCATGGCTCCTTTTGCACTAAAATAGACCCCTCCTATATGCAGAATTGACTAATTGTCACCAGGGGAAAATCTGGGAGCATTTTGGTGTGTTTTAGGCTATGTTTTCCGTATTTTGAAATGCAATTTCTTAACATTTGGATTTGTATTTGGTTGTTGGATGTTTGTACATCGACAACAGGGGTTGTTTGATTGTTTTGCACGTGTAGGCCATAGGTTCTAACCTATGAGCACACCGTGCGCTGTATCGGTTTTCCGGATTCGATTTTAATATGTATTGCGATTGTTTATTATTGTAGGTACTCCCGTATGGATTACGAGGCGAAGGAGCGCGGCTTCATCGATTTCGGCGAGCGAAGACCAGGTGAGTGGATCTATATCCACGGGGGAAGTCGAGTGGATGGCGTATAGCACCCCCGCAAAGTATTGATGGAAAACTGATTATAGAATATGGTTAGGAAATATAGATTAGGAAACTAGGGTTATAGTAAAGGATAGTTAGTGATACTTATTAGAAACTAAGGATAGTTAGAAATGAGATAATACGGCTATTATGTGATGACGGAAATTCGAGGACGACGTTGTCGATATTGCCGTATAGGGTACCGTAGGACAAGATAGTCTATGTAGATGCGTCATCCGAACCATACCTTTTTCTAAACCGAAGAGTCGTATGTATCATTTAAAAATATACCTTGAGGGATGTTACGGATTTTCAAATGATATCTTTTTCTTAAAAACACCGTAACCCCTATTTTCAAAACTACGATTCGCTTCTTTAAAAATCCGATTGTATGGTTCGGGTGTGTATGTTAGATTAGATACCTATACTTATAGTAGAGATAGAATGTTTAGGTAAACTCGGCTTGATATGAGTTATAAATGCGGTGAAAAGATTATAGGACGGATATGATGATATGATGATTTGTTGGTATACGGATGCGAGTCGATATAGGTGATTTATACCCTGTCGGTCCCCTGATGTGAGATTATTGCGGATGTGACCTGGGACATAGGTATATATATAGATATAAAATGTTGTGAATCATGGATGATAGGTCGTACGTGATTTCAGGCCGTACCCTCATTTGTCGTATAGCATCCCTATTAGCTTAATGCCGCCGTCCGATGATTTTCCGTGCATGATGAGTTTGGCTTGATGATTGATCATTACCCTTGACTAGAGGTTGCCGTACGATGGATCATACCGTACGGGATGTTGTTAGGCTGGATGCCAATTGATAGATTCCCCGACTCGGTCATATTAGATATGTATACCCGTCAGCATTGCATATGATTTACCTTATGCTGCATTCATATTGTTTTCATTGCATTGCATATACCTGTATTAGTACACTTACACCATTATCGATGATGCGTATGTTACACGTACACAGATTTTCTGGCTCACACACTTCTTCATCGATAATTGCCATGTCACTACACAGTAGGATTGCTGCATCATTGTCACGACCCGAAAGTACGGAACATGACCGGCACTTAAACTACGAACGTCTCGAGGCGTACGTAATCTAAGTAAACCGAAAACCCAGAAATCCAAACCAAGAAAAGTAGTAGAGTGCAGGAAAAACCAACTTAAAGCAAGTAGTTTCAATAGCATAAGCCGAATTATGCGGTTTTTAAACATAAAAAATTTACTGAAAATTTCGGCAGAGTCTCCTTTGTAAATCTGGCCCCCAAACGGGATACAACATGAATAGTATACGAAATCAATAGAAGGCATCCCCAAGCGGGAGCTAGCTCTTCGTCAATCGACGATCACAACCACACAAGCAATATAATATACAACGCCAACGGCGAGGATCAAAAACTCAAAAGGAAACTCAAAACCACCAGAAATATAACGAGCGACTCTAAGGTCGAAAGAATAAACAACACTGGTCTCTATCTCTGAAATAATTACATGTTTGGTTGATGGAACTTCTAGATACAACCGAAATAATAATATACAAGATATAAAATGGGGGTACGATACAAGTAAACCCACCTACTAGCAAATCACCCGAAGGAAACTATGCCCGCAAGCCGTAATGAAACCTGTACGGCAAACCTGCAAGAAACTAGGGCACAACGGGGGTGAGTTGCCAACTCGTGAATAGAAAAACATCTACGAATAGAAATCGCATGTATGACGCAATCCTAGGTCATACGATCAATATACATCCTCAAAAATGTATAACCAGCAGCCTATAACAAGGCTAGGGTAAATATCTAACCCGAGTGTAATCTCATGTACCCGTGTCTGTGCCCAAGGGTAGCAATATATCATATGAATGAGGTATGAATGCATGAAAACAGAATACATGTAAATGAAGAACTGTTTTCATAATTTAGTGAGATTTCCTTTGTATTTTTAAAATGAGGTATCATAATGAAATCAGCATAAAACAGTGCCTAGCATCGGCACAAAACGTAATCCCAATATCTCGATATCTCTGTATCACAGTCTCTGTACCTCAAAATCTCGAAATCTCAATGTCTCAATCACAATATCTAGGGCGCCGTCAGTCCAGACCGGCCCCTACCATCCATCTCAAGACCACGACGGTATCCTCCGGATATCCGACACGTCGGGTAAATCACCGGTAGGTAGTGCTTCCCAACCAGGCTCAACGTCAACACCACATTCCTCTTGCCCTGGGGTACCATACCGGGCCCACCATGTACCCGAAACGGTTCCTCCACTCCTCGAATCGGGTCTCGAAATCCATCAGCAAACTCATGGTGGACGACTCATACATCATGGGAAAACCGCACTTTTTATTTTAAAAGGGAGAAAAGGTTTATTTATGTTTTTGCGGTTTTCCTCCAAATCCAAGAAATCTCATGAAATCCGAATCCAAGTCATCAATAGCATGTAAACAGTGAATATAGGCATGAGAATCCATGAATGCGACACAACAGTGAATAATAACATGCATGAAGTAGTAGGCAATAACTACAATGTCTAACCAGCATATAAGGCAAGTACACTAATATCATGTCTAAACTATTAGCTAACAACCTATGTCAAATGAAATAGTATTTTCTAAAGTATTCGTGACATGTCAATTACCGATGAAGATGTGTGTGAGCCGGCAAGTAAGTGTACGTGGTACATACGCGTCATCGGTAATGGTGCTGGTGTCCTAACAGCATGATATTAATAATGCAATAAGAAATTATAATATAAGTATGCGATGCGGAGCGAACAGTAAAAAAAAGAGCGGGAGCTGAATACTAGACGCAACTATAACTAATCTGTAATAATCTAATATAAGTCCTACAAATGGTGCCTTTTGAAATAACATGAATCATGGGGTTTTGAAAATAGGGGCTACGGTGTTTTTATGAAAAGATACGTCTTTTGAAATATCCGTAGGATCCCTTGGGCTGTCTTTTAAAATACCCACGATTCGTTAGTTTTTGAAATAGGTAAGAATCGAATCTAATCTAACAACTAAACTAAACTAAAGGGCTAAGCTAACCAGCTGGACTACAGGTAAGGAAACCGCCTAACATCTGAGTCGATGTATATATATACCTGTATATATATTAGTCGGTGATCCCGCCTTAATAATATCATATCCGATACCATATCTATAATCAGACATCCCAAGTCAAGAGTGCGGATCAATCATCAATATATAGCTCGTACTTAAATCCGTCGTACGGCATCCCCAAATCTGGGTACGGGTCAAAGTCACATCAATCACACTATTCATTTGGTATCTTCTTCATCAAATATCATGATCCGGAATAATGTCCTACGTCTAGTACAATATTGATGTCATCTATGTATGCATGCGGGTGTAAGAATTACTACGTCAGAAGACCCGCTAAAACATCATGTCGTATCTCAATACGAACCAAATCACGTCACCGATCTCCTGGCCTCAAGCCCAATCTCATCGACTCATCTCAAATTCCAAATACTATCCTCAAATCCAGTATATGAACACATAGTCCCATACCCATGTGAACACATAATATATATATTTCCATACACGCACATATGAAATAAGGAATGTATGCAAGTATGTATATGTGTGTATGTGTAAGTGTAGTGCACCCACTACCTAAGGTTTCGTAACCATGCACCAATCCAACACCAATACCCATCTAAAATCATCAATAATAAATCCTAACAACATATCATAAATTGTTGGTGTGTATACGCATCCGTATACATCACCACGGACTGCGGGGGTGCTATACGCCATCCACCCGACTTCTCCCCGTAGATATAAATCTACTCACCTGGTCCTCGCTAGCCGGTGCCGACGTCCCCACGCGCTTGCTTGTCGTCTCGAAGTCCACATGGGGTACCTACATATCATAACGCACCGTATCGCATTAAAACTAAATTTGAAATCGAAACGGCATACGAAAATCAAATCGGCACGCGTATCACGCGTAGGTCCAAATCTATCGCCTACGCATGCAAGAATAGTCAAACCAACCCTCGATGTCGATGTACAAACGTCAAACCATCGAGAAAAACCCAATCACACTCATTTGCACAATTACAAGCACTAATTATAATATAAAATAGCTTACAATTCCCCAAAACCCCAATTTCACTTAAAAAGTCGTTTTTTCGAAAATCTAGCAAGCACAATTCGCCGTTTTTGTAAAAAACATGATGTTTAAATGAATGTAGCGGCCAATATACTTATTAAATATCTTAAATAAGTCATAGAAACAATTTCCGGAATTTAATCTCATTAAATTCCAAAAACCCTAATATTCTAGTTTACAAAATACCCTTTTTAACAATTTCATAGCAAAAATGCACAAACTACAATTTAGGTTGGATTTCCATGAACTAAAGTGTTAAACTACACTTAATAAAGTTAATAATATGATAAAAACCCTAACCATATTTTTAATCTCATATTTCGAATTAAATCAAAAAAACTAGTTTGCAACAAAAAGCTTAATTTGGACATTTTTCAAATAACAACTTGTAATTAACAACTAGATTAGTTTTCTACAAAACTAAATATGTTAATCCACCTCACTAAACCATACACAATCAAACCCAACTCATTTCCACAAAAAACCCTAACTTGAAATTTTTAATCATGCAAATAAACTCACATAACCCAAATTAACACTTAATTAACTTAGCTCTAAGAAATTAAGTAACAACTAAGCAAAAAGTTTAGAATTATACCCAAAAACATTTGAAGATCCACAAGCATCCATGGCCCTCCAAAATTCTCTCTTTTCACAAGGATCCATGCTATACGGGCTAAGCTAAAATGGGTAGGAGTCGGATTTGGGTTTTGGGATTTTTTTGATGGATTTTGGGGCAATTTTTGATGAAGTTTTGAAGTGAAAAGAGAAGGGAAATGGGGGGGGGGGGGCTGTTGCTGCAGTAGGAGAGGGGGGGTCGCCTGGAATGGGAGGGGGAGAGGAGAAAGAGGGAGGTAGTGAAAGTGGGGGGAGAAAGTCAAGGTCAAAGCAAAGTCAAAAGTCTAACTAATTTATCCAATTTCTTTTCTTTTCTTTCATTTCATTTCCTATGAAATTCAAGTGGGGAAAAAGATGGTGGCTGCTGAATTCAGCCATGGGGAGAAGTGAATGGGGGTGTGTGGGTGTGGGTACGGGTGTGGGGTGATGAAAAATGATAAATACAATACCCCAAACATCCATTTACGCTAAAAAAAGCCTTTTTTCTTTAATAATTTCTAAACCGTTTTGGCAAATGATTTCGTTCCAAAAACCACATGATAAAATTTTATTTAATGTTTTATGATGCACAAAATTTGTTTCAACTCATTCCAATTTGTAATTTTCCCTAATTAAATGTATTAGTGACGGCTTAAAATAATAATAAAATAATATTTTTTTCAGAAAATTTGAAATTTCACCAGCGGCTCAATAAACACCAAATAATAGCAATTACATAGCTAGAATATGTATATTTAATTTTTATAATAAGATATTTGTATTTTGACTTTTTACAGAAAACCCCCTTATTGTACCGATTTTTTTCGAAATTTCACCGAAACGATTTTCAAAACGTTACAATCATGATTTGACTCTTTGCATAATTTGCCTTCTATAGTTACCTGTGCACTTTTATACGATGTTGCCTGATATATTGCTATGCTTACATTTCCATCACATGTCGCATACATCATGCTTTATGATTTTACGCGTTGAGGTATGCTGTTTTGGTATGTCCACGTTACCTCTCCCGGTTCTTTCGGACTTGCGGAAATGGTGAAAAACGATTTTTAGGGTTTGGGTAACATGGACTACGAAAACGGATCTTTGCTAAACTACACACTAGCAACCTAACTAGAGAGTTGTCTACTCAGTTAGGAGTTATACCTCAACTTGAACTCCTTCTTCCTGACTCTTGATGGTGGTCGGATGATGCTTTCCTCGTTGCCTTCTCTTGTCGAAGATGGATCCACCTGAGGGTTTCTCCCTTGAGCTCCTTTCTCGAACTTTGAGAACACTAAAGTCTCCGGCTTGCTAGACCTTTAACCTTAGGAAGAGTAGAGAGTGGCTTAGGGTGTTTTATCTCCAAGGAGATGCTTCTCAACACATGAGAATTGTTCTCCTTGAACTAGAGGAGAAGAAGAAGAAGAGAGGAGAGAGAATGGTTATGATAGAATGAAATGGTTTTTTTACAACCATAACAATATATGTGAATTATCAAATTAATAATATTAATCCAAAATGAAAAAGGTGATGGTTGGTTTGATAAGACCATTATCATTTCACATTAAATGATTTTGCAAAGATCAAGGAGCATCTAGAAAAGAAATGATGATGGTCAAAGTTTCAACCATGGTCAACTAGTCAACCTTGGTCAACAAGTCAACAAACCCAACCATGACACAATTTCATTTAAATAACATTATTAATTGATATATCACAAATTCATTAGGGTTTGGAAAAAGACGACTGTCAACTGTGCATACGCACCCGTTCCAAAACCCTAATGAAAAACCTCTTCCTCCGCCTCAATCAACTGTGCATACACACCCGCATTCGTGTTCCGAGGAACATGAATACAAAGAGATAAAACTAACCCCAAAGCATATACTAGGATATGGCTCAAACCAGAGCCCGCTAGTAATGTCTGTCCGGACGCCAAACGTCCACAAGTGCGCGGATGTGAACGAACCCTATCGCAAAACCATGCGACATCTACTCTGTTTTGCCCAAAGGCGAATAACCCTCTGTGTGGGACTCTAAAGACTCGACACTACGCCGACAGTGGGTTTAACCACAGACCGCAAGCGGCACTAGCGGTGCGTAACGGTCCCCAGGTAGATACCGATAAGAAGACGGACGAGGTGAAACCCATCTGAACTCCTACTGAGCCTGAATGTGACAATCTCCGTACAGTCCGGTCTGTTCGTCTGAGAACATCGCATGGTGGGCCTATTGGGCGGTAAAAGTCAGTCCCCTACTAGCGGTACAAGGTGTGTCAGAGTGTAGCCCAGAACACCTGAGATAACACTGGAAACCTACCAGTCTATCTCGCTTGCCCTGGCCAGAGACTTTGTGTAATGGCTCTCCTAGACACAACGCGATATCAACCCCCAATACCGGGAGAGACGAATCCTGTCTAACCTTCACTGCCTCTAAGTGCTTCGGGACTGCACCCAAAAACTACCTGTTTGCACGACTCTTTTGAGCCGTGGTAGGGTAGTAATCAAAGTACAGTGGGAACACACTCGAGGCGAAGTGACAGTGTCAAGTGAACGGACTAATCTGTACTCATGTCACCTGGGAACTGATAACTGACGATAGGTATAGTACCAACCAACAGTTCCCGATGAGTCCTGTCCAGTGGACTCGTAACCTAACGAGCACCCGCATACTATCTCAAGTACGGCGTACTGACGGCTGTGGGACAGACCGTCTCCCAAGCTGGGATGAGAAGCGCATACGCTAGTCTACTCCGGAGTATCGATGCCCTGTCTCGATAGTCCTACGACTAGGGACCTGCATAAGGATGTGCTTGTGGATTACCCAGCCCCCATGACTGTGACTACCATCACAACGCTGGTAATCAAGCAAAGATCCTAAGGGCTGCACTAATGTGTAAAGGCGATATGCTAAATGAAACACATGCACACATTAAAGCAGAAACAAACCAAGTAGCATACTACTATATTGAGCAAGATTGTCTTTACAAGGTGAATATCCCAAGCTTCCATCAAGTAATATACAAACTAGTATGATACAGTAATGGCCTCTAGGGCATATACACTAACAATCTCCCACTTGCACTAAGGCCATGTACTGGCGTATCGAAGACCTATCATCTCGATCAGCCGCTCGAACTGAGTCTGGGGTAAAGCCTTTGTGAATGGATCAGCAGTGTTATCTTCTGTAGCAACTCTCTGAACCTCGATCTCCTGGCGACCCACGATCTCCCTGATCAGGTGATACCGCCTCAAGATGTGCCTGGACTTCTGATGGGACCTGGGTTCCTTCTCTAAAGCTATAGCCCCATTGTTGTCGCAATACAGAGGTACTGGATCAACAATGGACGGAACCACCTGAAGTTCTATCAAGAACTTCCTCATCCAGACGGCTTCTTTTGCGGCATCAGATGCAGCGATATATTCCGCTTCCATCGTCGAGTCAGCAACGGTTTCCTGTTTGGAACTCTTCCAACACACCATCCCTCCATTGAGGGTAAAGACATAACCCGACATAGACTTGGAATCATCCTTGTCACTCTGGAAAGTGGAGTCAGCAAAGGCCTCGATCTGGAGGTCTTTTCCGCCATACACCAAGAACATCTCCTTAGTCCTTCTCAGGTACTTGAGAATGTTCTTTACCGCTATCTAGTGTTTCTCCCCAGGGTTTGACTGATACCTGCTTACCACACTCAGTGCATAAGCTACATCTGGTCTGGTACATGTTCAGACCATAATATTGCATTTTTCATTCCCCTATTCTTATCCGTTTTATAAATAAACAGGTACTTTTAACGCACGTTTGTTGCATATTACAGGATACAGGTTTCTGGAGCAAATGCAGTGTAAAAGACACAAAACAAC
Source organism: Agapanthus africanus (assembly GCA_030015575.1). Classification (NCBI taxonomy): domain Eukaryota; kingdom Viridiplantae; phylum Streptophyta; class Magnoliopsida; order Asparagales; family Amaryllidaceae; genus Agapanthus; species Agapanthus africanus. The sequence goes on along the minus strand of JASDDO010000022.1, from coordinate 300,677,519 downwards.
AGAAAAAGGGATTTTTGACCAACAATTAGACGGATCCTAGTCAAGCCTAGACGAAGAACAGTGCAAGGTCCAAAATGTCAAAGTGAACGGTCAAAAGATACGAACAAGTTTTCACTGAAGATCTGGAGAAGACCCAGAAGCCAAACAGAGAAAAGTTATGAAGAACTAAGAAGCCCTAACAACCAAGATGCAGCCCAGAAAAGATGGCGGCCCAAGACCACCAAAGGGCCGCGGATCCGCGGCCGTTTATTGCACGTGTCGGCACCGACTTCTTGTGTCGGTGCGACGGTTCGGGTGTTGGGATTTTTAGAGGTCAAATCTGTAATTGCACATGTGCGAGACTCTGAAACCCTAATTCTCCTGTTTACTTATAAATTGTAATCTCAAATCTGTAAAACCCTATGCCTCTTTTCAATCAATAAAATTCAGACTTTCTGGGAGTTTATTCAGATCTGTTCTTCTTGTTTGGAGGGAGCTATCGAATTAGTAAGTAATTTCATTCCTTTAATTAAAATGTTTTATCATTCCCTAATGAGCGAGTAATCTCCTCGCTTGTTAGGGTTAGCCTTAGGGAAAGTGTTGAGAGATGAGATCTCTCACCCCTTTCAATGCCACTTTCACCTAATGAGTTAGAACTCCATGCATACGCGCACAACCGCTCCCTGCGGCATCCTACCCCTCGAGGTAACGATGAACCGTAGTATAAAGGGCCGGTTGCGCGTGTTTTCCATGGAGGTTAGGGTAATTATCAACATAGGAAGGATACGAATCTAGAGGAAGAAACATCTCCCCAAAAGATTCGTATCCACTTTATTGATAATTAACGTAACATCTAATAGATCTAAAAAAAGAAGGCATTGAAAGCGGTGAGGAAAACGTTAATCTCCAAAACTTCCCCTAAGCCTAACCCTAGCAAGACTCTTAATTAGATTAATTAGATCCAGTTTTTATAGATTTTTATAAACCAATCAAAACGACATTTTGAATCAACTCGTTAAAACACATAAAAGAAATTTACCCGTCTTTGTGGATCGACCCGTACTCACCGGCTAGCTGCAAAGCGACGCCGTTTCTGATTGCGGTAAATACAAGCTTTGACACTAATCAAATGGCGCCGTTGCCGGGGATGGCGTAAAATTTCTTTTTGTGTAATTTCGAGTTGATATAAATTTTAAAAATTATAAAAATCTGAAAATATAAAAATATACAAAAAATTATCAATTTTGATCTGTTTGAAGGGTTTATTGTTTGAATCTTGCAGGAACAGCGAAGGATTGCAAATCTGGAAAGTTACAGAAGAACAAAACAGAAATTGGTGCAGAAGAACAGAGGAGAATTTGGACAGAGAAGCAGTACAATTTTTTTCAGAACCTGAAACCCTAATCCTGCCGCGTTTCCGCCGCATATACGGGCTCCCGCCGAGGTTCCGCGCTCTGACTGCCACGTCAGCACATTAAATTTTGTGGGTTTGATTCTCCTTCTCCCCTCTGTAACCTACAATATATCCACTGTAAAAATTTTCTGCAGGGTTCTTTGCGCTAAAAATTCTTTTTCTTCCCCCTTCTAAATAACAGATTTTCTGCAGGTTTCTTTGCGCTGCGCTAAAAATTGATTGCAAGTGAAATTGTATTGTTTTGCATAATTTAATCGGACTCTAAGGGGCTAATTGACCAAACTCAGATTGGGTGGGGATTTCATCACCTTTCCCAGGACCCCAGAAAACACCTAAAGCATGTGCATCGACCACAATTAATTAAAAAAATACTAGACTCAGACCCAAGGACATCGAGCTCAATAGGAAAAGGACTAGTATAGGCATAGACCATTTATCCTAACCGACTTTGCGGTGTCTAGGCTAGTGGTTATTAATTAGGCCCACTATTGTGGTTCCTACCCACTTACCTGGCCGTACTTGTCCGTGAAGAGGCAGTTTGAGGTCCTATTTCTAGCCCTATTTAGGAGCTGTCTAGCAGACCTAGGCGACCCTAGATCTAGGCCTGATTGTGCATGTGTGGTTGATACATTTGTGTCACGAGTCTCTTTTCAAAACTTCTTTGCAAAACTCTCACACAAATAAAAAAAAAAAGAAAGAAAAATCTTTTCAAAACTTGCATCTTGCCGCTAAGAAAACTTGCAACTCACTTCCCTTCATTGACGTTATCGTACCCCCACATTCTGTTTTTCTATTTTTTCTGACTACGCTACCCCTTTAGTGTATGTCACTTTGGACTAGGGATACTAACGCCCGATTAGTCCGTGTTTCGTTTGTACCGACCGACGAACCCTTCGACGAACCCTTCGTCGACATTCCGTCCATTTCCTTACCTCCACCTTCAAATTCTTCTTTCGAAGGTATGTCGGGATTCAACCCCAACGATACCTTACCGACGGGAATGATTCCACCTCCGCCAGGTGCGAATAACCCGAATCTTCCGCCTGTTGTAGCGCCCGCACGGGTTGCGCTCCAGGATCTCTTCTATCCCGTCCTCACTTCTTTACCTACATGTCTTTCACCCCCACCGGCAAATGGGGACAACTTTGAAATAAAACCACATTTCATCAATATGCTGCCAAAATTTCATGGTTTGGAATCCGAAGATGCATATATTTTCATTAATAAATTCCAAAACGTTTGCGCCAAGATGAAGACAACCCAATTAAGTGATGACGCAATAAGGCTAAGGGTCATTCCTTTTACCTTATGTGACCTAGCCGAGAAGTGGCTATACAGCACCGTATCACATTCCATTAGAAATTGGGACGAGTTTATGAGAGCTTTTCTGAAAAAGTTCTATCCTCATCACAAAACTGCTAGAATCCGAAACGAGATTATACAATTTTCACAGCTTCCTTCCGAACCATTTTGGAAGTGCTTCGAGAGATTTAAAGACCTACTTGTTCAATGCCCTCATCATGGGATAGAGAGTTGGCAACTTTGCCAAACATTATACGAGGAATTGAACGCAGCAACGAAGCAGTTGCTAGAAACAATATGTCAAGGTCATTTTCTCTCCAAGTCTAGCGACGAAGCATGGTAGTTTCTTGAGGACCTTAGTGAGCAAACAATTCAGTGGGAGATTACCAAGACCACATCATCTTCTTCAGTTGGTCAATCTAGGGCAGGCATACATCAAGTAGATATGTCGATTGCTATGAAGGCCGAGATGGCCTCACTTATGAAAAAGCTAGAAGCCATTGAGACCAAAATCTCATCGTCTTCTCCTGCCACTGCTTTACCCACGCGAACTGTTTGTGCTTGTTGTTCGAATCCATTGCATCTAACCGAAGAGTGTCCTTATAATGCATCTACTCAAAGGCAGGATCAAGTCAATGCTGTATTTCAGCAACGACAAAGAAACGATCTGTACTCTTCGACATACAATTCGGGGTGGAGGAGTCACCCAAATTTCGCTTGGAACCAAAATCAACAAGTCCAAGGAAATAACAATTTTCAAAGACCTCCTCCACAACAACAACAAGCACCTCCATAAACTCAAAACCGGCAACCTTTCCAACAACAACCTTATACAAATCAAACGAACAATTTGGTTCAACCAAATGATGATAAGGTTATCTCGCTCGAAAAAAGTTTAGATGCATTTCTCAAGCAATCTACAGAATCCGCAGCAAGATTTGAAAATTATGTTCAATCTTTGATGACTAACAATGCTTCACATGATCAAAGTATCAAATCTATTGAGGCACAAATTGCACAATTAACTGCTGCATTGAGCGAGAGAGAAAAGTGAAAGCTTCCATCTCAACCATTGCCCAATCCCGGTCACACACAAAACGCATATCCCAATCACAATGTAAATGCGGTGACCACGTTGAGATCCGGAAGAGAGTTGCAAAATAATGTGGGAACTCATGATGACATCCCCGCCGGTGGTTCTTCTTCTTCTTTTTCTTCGTTTTCTTCGTTTTCTCCATCGTCATCTTCCCCTTCTTCATTTTCTTCACTTCCTTCTTCACCTCTTTCTTTAGAGCCTATTCTCCACCCTTCACACGGCTCTACTTCTTCTAGCTCGAACGGACCCATTTCTCACAACATGAACACATCTACACCGGGATCCGTTCCTACTCCACATTCTACTCCACAGACATTTGACTCAACGAATTTTCAAAATGCTCCATTCCCAAACAGGTTGAGTCCTAATAAACCAAATGCACAAGTGGAGAAGATTGTGGAGATATTTAAGCAGGTTAGCATAAATATACCTCTCTTGGATGCTATCCAACAAGTCCCTTCATACGCGAAAATCTTAAAGGGCTTATGCACCTCGAAGAGAAAGGCATCTCAAGTACCCAAGAAAGTGCTAGTGGCTAGTGCAGTGAGCAATGCTATTAACCACCATCAAACCTTACCCCAAAAACGAAAGGTCCCCGGCTGTCCTACGATTTCAATCACGATTGGGGATAAGAAAATTAATCGAGCACTTTTAGATCTTGGGTCTAGTGTTAACCTGATTCCCTACTCCGTGTACGAACAATTAGGGGTTGGAGAGTTGAAACCCACTCGTTGCACTCTCCAAATGGCTGATCGATCAATCACCCATCCAAGGGGTCAACTAGAGGATGTGTTGATCAAAGTCGGGGAGTTCATATTCCCCGTTGATTTTATCGTTATGGATACACAACCTGTTGCTAATCCAAGAAACCAAATTCCGGTGATTCTTAGTCGACCATTTTTGGCCACTTCCAATGCTGTAATAAACTGTCGCAATGGCTCCATGACTCTATCCTTCGGAAAGATGTCTAGTGAGTTCAATATTTATAAGATGGGAAGTCTGCCCCCCGTACCAAAAACTAGTACACGAGAAGTTTGCTCTATTCACGAAATCACGCAGGAGGACTGCGAGCTTGAAAGATTTCTATTTGATGAAAACAGTTTTGACGCCACTAGTGCGTCCCTCCTTGAGCCTACCACCGTTGACACAACCAAAATTGATTATGAATGTTTCACTTTCTCGGATGACGACGACTCACAACCCGAATATGAGTCTTTTGAATTTTTGGATGAGTTAGTCGAACCATCCGAATCGGTTGTTTGCAGTGATTTCGAACCTGTGTTGGAGTCCTTTAAGTTCGAGGTAGATTCCGCAATGATTCTTTCGCCTCCGAAACTCGAACTCATGTCCTTACCGCCTCACCTTAAATATGCTTACATAGGTGAGAATGAGACTTTTCCCATTATAATATCAGCCTCTCTAGCCTTCGAGCAAGAGAACGCTATTTTAAAAGTCTTACAAGATAGGCGGCAAGTTTTCAGTTGGACTATGGCGGACATCGAGGAAATCAGTTCCCTTATAATTGAATATCATATGCAATTGATGGATGATGCCAAGTCAATAGAGGACCCACAGGAACATCTTGGGGATATTGTGGTTAGTCAACCTCTTCCTTTAGAAGTTGAACCACCCCCATTTCTTTTGGGAAGCTACGAGAATGCCAACATTCCACTGATTGCTGATCATTCACATTCTCGTTTAGATGCATCACCACCTCCTGTATATTCACCTCCACACCCTCCATACCACCACTTCTATCTTCCCCAATTCTTTGTGAATCGCTACAACTTATTCTTCCACCAACTCATACTCTTTACTGATAAATTTTTCAACTGGTTGGTGTTGACGTTTGGTCTATGCAAAGTTTGGCAGTAATGTCTAACATAGTTTAAATGAAGTTTGGGGGAGGGCCTTTTTGTATATATTTTTGTTTTTCTTAACAATAAATTTTTTTAAAAATAAACAGGGGAGTATCGGCATTTTGACCCTCATGGTTTAGCATGACAGTGAGGACATTGTCAAGTTCTAGTTTGGGGGTATGCTCGGTACGTCTTCTTCCTTCGCATTCATTTGTACATATTTTTGCATTTGCATACTTATTTGAAAACCCAACAAAAATTGAAAAATTTCAAAAATATAAAAATTAATGTATTCAATTTTGGCTAATTGACTTGAGTTTGACAAATAGGTTAACTGGCTAGGAACAACTAGATCTTAGACTTAGTGAATTAAAAACCCTAAAAATAATATTCCTTAAAGTTTAACGGTAGAAAGTATATGCCTTGTAGTTTATTTAGAAATGAGCAAATTTTGGGTTCACTTCTTGGGCTAAGTCGAAACAAAGGAAGAGTATTGATGTTCTTATTAAAGTATAAGTTTGAAAAATAGTTCCTAGCTTAAGTCTAGATTCTGAAAATGTATACCCTACAAAATTGCACAATCACACACCTTGAAACTTGGAATAGTAGAAGAGACATTGAAATGCTCTTGTCTAAAGTCCTTAGTACGAAGAAAATAAAAGAAAAAGTGTGAATAAAGAATAAAAAAAAATGGACACTAGTTTTTGTGATTACTTAAGGCTGCAAAAATAGAAAAATATTTAGCGAGGGTACTTCATCACCTAGTGCCTTAGACCAACTGGTTTGGGAGTCACTGCTAAAGCCTTGGGTGTTACAAGACTAGGAAGTACGCTTTAAAGTGCAAACGCATTTTGTAATCGGTCGTTGGTACCTCAAGAAGTATTAACGGTCGCATGAAGGATGTGTAAGCAAAATTCAATTAAAAATTCACCTACTAATGAGTATTTTGGACAACAGACGAGAGTATGATTGCTTGATTTGAATTTCCAAGTGTAGGGGTGATTTATACACACACGTGGGGATATGTGATTGGGATTTAGATAAGAGAAAGGAGTGAAGAATAGAACTTGTATCTTTAGTAAGGGTTGATAGAAATTCCTAAGTGGAGATGGAATTCTAGAAGGAAAACGTAAGAGATGCTGAAAGCTAAGTAAGTCTGCATAACATATATAATCTTAAGTTAAATGATGAGGAAGCGTGAAGTATATGGGTGGATAATTTGCGGGTCGACGATAATATAATTCCTTGTTAGAAAACCTAATTGGAGAACAAAAGTCGAAAAGCCAAATTGATAGGATTTTGTGGGTGTAATCCGCTGAAAACCCTCAGGAGACAACACTCCTCCTACTAGGGACACCTAGAGGTTTAACGGCTTGTTGCACGTGCTCAGTGCAATCGCGTTTCCCAGCGAAAGTGTGGTTAGGATTTTAGAGAATAAAATAATAAGTTTGCTCGAGGACGAGCAAAAGGTAAGTTTGGGGGTATTTGTTCAGACCATAATATTGCATTTTTCATTCCCCTATTCTTATCCGTTTTATAAATAAACAGGTACTCTTGACGCATGTTTGTTGCATATTACAGGATACAGGTTTCTGGAGCAAATGCAGTGAAAAAGACACAAAACAACAGAAAAGGGGATTTTTGACCAACAATTAGACGGATCCTAGTCAAGCCTAGACGAAGAACAGTGCAAGGTCCAAAATGTCAAAGTGAACGGTCAAAAGATACGAACAAGTTTTCACTGAAGATCTGGAGAAGACCTAGAAGCCAAACAGAGAAAAGTTATGAAGAACTAAGAAGCCCTAACAACCAAGATGCAGCCCAGAAAAGATGGCGGCCCAAGACAACCAAAGGGCCGCGGATCCGCGGCCCAAGCCAACATTTGCCGCGGATCCGCGGCCGTTTATTGCACGTGTCGGCACCGACTTCTTGTGTCGGTGCGACGGTTCGGGTGTTGGAATTTTTAGAGGTCAAATCTGTAATTGCTCATGTGCGAGACTCTGAAACCCTAATACTCCTGTTTACTTATAAATTGTAATCTCAAATTTGTAAAACCCTATGCCTCTTTTCAATCAATAAAATTCAGACTTTCTGGGAGTTTATTCAGATCTGTTCTTCTTGTTTGGAGGGAGCCATCGAATTAGTAAGTAATTTCATTCCTTTAATTAAAATGTTTTATCATTCCCTAATGAGCGAGTAATCTCCTCGCTTGTTAGGGTTAGCCTTAGGGAAAGGGTTGAGAGATGAGATCTCTCACCCCTTTCAATGCCACCTTCACCTAATGAGTTAGAACTCCATGCATACGCGCACAACCGCTCCCTGCGGCATCCTACCCCTCGAGGTAACGATGAACCGTAGTATAAAGGGCCGGTTGCGCGTGTTTTCCATAGGGGTTAGGGTAATTATCAACATAGGAAGGATACGAATCTAGAGGAAGAAACATCTCCCCAAAAGATTCGTATCCACTTTATTGATAATTAACGTAACATCTAATAGATCTAAAAAAAGAAGGCATTGAAAGCGGTGAGGAAAACGTTAATCTCCAAAACTTCCCCTAAGCCTAACCCTAGCAAGACTCTTAATTAGATTAATTAGATCCAGTTTTTATAGATTTTTATAAACCAATCAAAACGACATTTTGAATCAACTCGTTAAAACACATAAAAGAAATTTACCCGTCTCTGTGGATCGACCCGTACTCACCGGCTAGCTGCAAAGCGACGCCGTTTCTGATTGCGGTAAATACAAGTTTTGACACTAATCAGTACACAACATCGCATACATTATAGAGCCTACCGCAGAAGCGTAGGGTATAATAGACATGCGATCCCTTTCCAAATCAGTCTTGGGAGACATCTCTTTGGAGAGGGTGATCCCGTGACAAGCCGGTAGATTACCGCGCTTGGAATCTTCCATACTGAATCTTTTCAGTATGGTGTCGATGTACCTGGACTGTGAAAGTCTTAATATCCTCTTGGATCTGTCACGATAGATCCGGATCCCCAGAATGTAAGAGGCATCACCTAGGACTTTCATGGAGAACCTGTGTGACAAGAACCCTTTGACAGATTGTAGCATAGGAATGTCATTTCCTATCAAGAGAATGTCATCCACGTATAAAACGAGGAATACGACAGTTCTTTCTACAAATCTACTATAAATGCATGGTTCATCTGGATTTTTGATAAAGCCAAAATCTTTGACCGTCTCATCAAAACAGATGTTCCAACTCCGTGATGCCTGCTTTAGTCCATAGATGGACTTAAGCAACTTGCATACCTTCCCGCTGCTCCCACTCTGAATGAAACCCTCTGGCTGGTCCATATAGACACACTCCTCTAAATTTCCTTTCAGAAAAGCGGTCTTTACGTCCATCTGCCAAATCTCATAATCGTGGAAGGCAGCAATGGCAAGAAGGATCCGAATGGATTTCAGCATAGCCACTGGAGAAAAGGTTTCATCATAGTCCAAACCAGGTCTTTGACGAAAACCCTTTGCAACAAGTCTAGCTTTATAGGTCTCAACCTGTCCATCTACACCAATCTTCCTTTTGAAGATCCATTTGCATCCTACGGGTTTTACCCCATCTGGAGCAACGTCCAACGTCCATACTTTGTTGGTGTACATGGACTCCATTTCGGTCCGCATTGCATCCAGCCATTTTACCGAGTCAACGCTCTGAATGGCCTGCTGGAAGCTAGTCGGCTCATCACTATCAATGATGCAATCCTCTCTATCCCTGTCTATGAAAAAACCGTATCTCTCGGGCGGATGAGACTGCCTACTACTCCTGCGGAGCGGCGTAGGAATGTCCTGATCTTTCGAACCCTCTGGTTCTACTAAGCTTTCAGTAATAGCTCGTGGTTCTGGAATTTCTTCCAGTTATATTGCGCTCCCACTTATCTGATTTTCCAAAAACTCAGTTTCCAAGAAGTGGGCATGACGAGAAACAAAAACCTTTTGTTCTTCTTCGCAATAGAAAAAATATCCCTTGGAGTTCTTTGGATATCCCACAAACTTGCACTGTACTGAGCGTGCCTCGAGTTTGTCCGCATGCTGCTTTTTGACAAAAGCTAGACATCCCCATGTCTTAATGTGCTTAAGATAGGGTTTCTTCCCACACCACATCTGATATGGAGTAGTAGGCACAGTCTTAGTTGGAACTCGGTTCAAAAGGTATGCAGCTGATTCTAGCGCATATCCCCAGAATGATCGCGGCAACTCAGCGTTACTCATCATGGACCGTACCATATCCAATAGAGTTCGGTTCCGTCTCTCCGATACACCGTTATGTTGCGGAGTGTATGGAGGAGTAAGCTGAGAGAGAATTCCATTCTCTTTTAAGTAATCCAGGAACTCAGCACTTAAGTATTCACCACCTCGATCAGATCTTAGTGTCTTGATACTTTTGCCTGTTTGTTTTTCCACTTCATTCTTATATTCCTGGAATTTTCCAAAGGCTTCGGATTTATGTTTCATTAAGAAGACAAAACCGTACCTTGAAATGTCATCCGTAAAAGTAATGAAGTAAGAATAACCGCTTCGCGCATGTGTAGACATTGGACCGCACACGTCGCTGTGTACGAGTCCCAAGAGCTCGCTCGCTCTTACTCCGTGTCCAGTGAACGGAGTCTTTGTCATCTTTCCTTTGAGACAGGATTGACAAGTTCCATATGATTGATATTCGAACGGATCCAAATATCCTTCTGTATGTAACTTCGTCAACCTTCTCTCATTGATGTGACCCAGTCTACAATGCCATAAGAAAGCCTGATTTGATTCCGGAGACTTTCTTTTGTGTGTATTCTGGACATTGAAAATCTGTGGTTGGTTTAATACGTATATTCCATTGTTTAATGTACCTGACCCAATCAGAACTTGATTAAGGCGAATGTTTACAACATTACTTACAAACGCAAATTCATAACCTTCTTTAGAAACTAAAGATACAGAAATGATATTACAAGTTGCATTGGGTACAAAATAACAATTACGAAAAACCAAAACTTGTCCATCTGACAACCCCAGGTGATAGTCCCTCACGGACTCAGCATCCATGCCAGCTCCGTTTGCAACTCTGAGGGTCATATCACCTGCCTTCAAAACCCTACGGTTTCTCAACGCCTGTAAAGAATTACAGATATGAGATCCTGATCCGGTATCCAATACCCAGGAAGTAGAGTTTATTGATAGACAGTTTTCAATAACATACACACTTGAAGCTGAAGCCGCAACACGCTTCAGATCCTGTGTTCTGGCCTTCCAAGCCCTGCAATCTTTCTTCCAGTGTCCACTCTTATGACAGTAAAAGCATTCTTCCTTTCCCACAAGTTTTCCCACTTCCTTTGTTGCTTTTGCCTTTCCCTTCGTATCCACTTTACTAACACCGCCGCTTGGTTTGGCGGGGGTTTTCTTCTTCTTTCCCTTGGATTTCGCCTTGGACCTAGAAGATGAAGATCCTCCTACAAACAAAGTGGATGTTTCCCTACCTTTCTGTAGGGTGCCCTCTGCACTCTTCAGCATGTTGAGGAGTTCTGAAAGTTCAACTTCCTTTTCCTGTAAGTTGAAGTTCAGGATGAACTGGGCGTAAGTGGAAGGAAGGGAGTGGAGAATCAAGTCCGTATAGAGCTCATTCTCTAACGTGGTCCCAAGGTCCATAAGCTCCTCAATGAAGCCAATCATCTTAAGCACGTGTTCCGCTACCGGTGATCCGATGGCCAATCTCGCCGAAAACAGCTTTTTCGAGACTTCGTATCTGGCGATACGGGATTGCTCCCCATACAGTTCTTTTGTATGAAGAAATATGGATTCAAGGTACATATTCTCGTGCCTCCTCTGGTGTTCATTGTCCATAGAGTCAAGCACGAGGCACTTAGCCTTCGCGCAATCAATCTCCCAAGTCTTACGGATTTCTTTATCCGCGACGCTGGAGGTGGGACCTGGGGCAGGGGGGCTTTGGTGGTAAGGAGATACTCCAACTTGTCGTAAGTGATTGCCATTTTGACATTCCTGAGCCAATCTTTGTAGTTTGGCCCTGTCAGTATGTTTTTATCTAGTAGTAACTTAAGTCCAGTCATGTTGTTTGGTTGCCGCAATTAGGAGAGAGAGAAGAAACACTTTAGCATGATGCTCTTGCAAGTTTAGAGTGGTTTTTAATTTGTCTAAACAGGATGGCTCCCACTGTCTCTCGAATCCCTCCTCAAACCAAAAACGGAAGAATTAGTCAGGATCAATCTCACCGTACAATACTTGCTTAACCATTCAGCCAGGCTAGTGCCGGTACTTCGAGGGAGGTTTTCCAACGCTTTCGCGAAGTTCCTTAATTAAATAACCTCTTTTCCCTGGGGGTGCAGCCCCGCTAACACCTTTCTAGACACCTACTAGGTTTATAGCATTGATCGTTAAGCGAGAATTTTCCCAAGGAGTAGCATATACTCACAGTAGGATCGGGATCCAAATATCATTGCGTGACAAAACTGAAGGAATCCTACCAGAATCATCACACTCCAAATGGTATGCAGCGCTAGCAAGTTTCAGTTCTTTTGAAACTCCCGATGTGGATTTTTGCCCCATGCTCTTATGACCTTGAATTTGGCCAACAAATCATAAGTCACATGTCAAGTTCTACCCGTCATTCTCCAGGTTAATTTGAACCCACCCGCACCTACCCTTGACTTTGTCCATCAAGGCAGTACGACTGTCCCAAACCAACACATCTATCTATGCTGCACATGAATACCCAATAGCTACCAATCACTATGCCTTGACTTTAGCCAACAAACATAGCTTGAATTCTATTGACCATCCATGTGAAACGACGGAGGGCTACGAATGGTTTTGGCAAAATCGTGAACGTAGTGAACTTGATATAATCGATGGAACGAGATAGCTTTTAAAAGGAGTGGTTTAAGCTCCGCGTTTAAAAGTTATTTTGAAAAGAAACCGAGTGGTTTTTGAAAGTGTTCCAACGACTTTTACTTTGGTTTATTTTTCTTGCATTAATTTTAATGCATCCCATCAATTAATCCTACCATTGCAGAAAACAACGAAAATATAACGTACGCTTATGCCATCCGCATTCGTCACGGGGTCCCGTCATCACCCGTTAGGTTACTTAACTAACGACAGAGCGGGGGATGGACTAGCGCGGATGCAAAACATAAGCAACGCCTAAATAGATATCATATAGATATATATAAACATTCGTCACATGCAATGATAGCCATTCCAGATCACAGATGAATACATTAGATATACTAGGAATCCACAATTCGTACGAGCCTGTAACGAAGAGCGGATTACACGGTCGCGATGAATAGCCAAACCCCATCCTAGACCCCTACGGGTGCGGCAAACTACCCGCCAAGTATCCGATGTGAAGTAACCTCCCTCAACGACGTGAGTAGGCCACTCGGCACTTCGAGGTACCCGGTAGTTTGTGCACCCCACCTTGGGTCTATCCTAGGAGCAAAAACAGTAAAAAGAAATTATACAATGACGGCTACAACCCCGACCCGATTGTGTGGCCATACAAATAATATTACATCAATTTACATATTACAAGAATTGAAAGATAAACAAAACTCTCATCTCACAATTCCCCGGGCTATTCATCCGCGACAATCCAACGAATTCATATACACAATTCATCAACATTACATATCACAGATATGTATAACCCCCACTAATCGACGTATAGCGATTAGCAGACGTTCAATACATATATAACAATACAGATATAACCCATTAGCCAAAGTGTACAGAAAATCGACCAAAATACGGATTTCTAACCACCCCAAAAACAAATTTGTTCTCTGGAAAATCTGGGTAGAAACAAACTGTATTAAAAATCCCAAAACAACACAGTAAGAACACTGCAGCAAAACGGAGTCGCGGCCGAGTCAACTCGGCCGCGGATCCGCGACCAAACTCATGGTTTGGCCGTGGTTCCGCGGTGAGTTGGCCGAGTCAGCGGCTCATTTTTGCTGCGTGTTTTATAAAAACCCTGAGACGATTTTTCATGTATGTTAAATATTTTTTTGAACAGTATAAAAAAATCGACAGAAAATGGATTTTTCCCGGACGTGTTTTTTTGTGATTTTTCCGATCGATATTCAAAATACTTTTCTAACATGCTAGGGTGTGTTTAGTTAGGCTCTGATACCACTTTAAGTCCACGTTACCTCTCCCGGTTCTTTCGGGCTTGCAGAAATGGTGAAAAACGATTTTTAGGGTTTGGGTAACATGGACTACGAAAACGGATCTTTGCTAAACTACACGCTAGCAACCTAACTAGAGAGTTGTCTACTCGGTTAGGGGTTATACCTCAACTTGAACTCCTTCTTCTTGACTCTTGATGGTGGTCGGATGATGCTTTCCTCGTTGCTTTCTCTTGTCGAAGATGGATCCACCTGAGGGTTTCTTCCTTGAGCTCCTTTCTCGAACTTTGAGAAAACTAAAGTCTCCGGCTTGCTAGACCTTTAACCTTAGGAAGAGTAAAGAGTGGCTTAGGGTGTTTTATCTCCAAGGAGATGTTTCTCAACACATGAGAATTGTTCTCCTTGAACTAGAGGAGGAGGAAGAAGAAGATAGGAGAGAGAATGGTTATGATAGAATGAGATGGTTTTTTACAACCATAACAATATATGTGAATTATCAAATAAAAAATATTAATCCAAAATGATAAAGGTGATGGTTGGTTTGATAAGACCATTATCATTTCACATTAAATGATTTTGCAAAGATCAAAGAGCATCTAGAAAAGAAATGATGATAAAATTTCAACCATGGTCAACTAGTCAACCTTGGTCAACAAGTCAACAAACCCAACCATGACACAATTTCATTTAAATAACATTATTAATTGATATATCACAAATTCATTAGGGTTTGGAAAAAGACGACTGTCAACTGTGCATACGCACCCGTTACAAAACCCTAATGAAAAACCTCTTCCTCCGCCTCAATCAACTGTGCATACACACCTGCATTCGTGTTCCGAGGAACATGAATACAAAGAGATAAAACTAACCCCGAAGCATATACTAGGATCTGGCTCAAACCAGAGCCCGCTAGTAATGTCTGTCCGGACGCCAAACGTGCACAAGTGCGCGGATGTGAACGAACCCTGTCGCAAAACCATGCGACATCTACTCTGTTTTGCCCAAAGGCGAATAACCCTCTGTGTGGGACTTTAAAGACTCGACACTACGCTGGCAGTGGGTTTAACCACAGACCGCAAGCGGCACTAGCTGTGAGTAACGGTCCCCAGGTAGATGCCGATAAGAAGACGGACGAGGTGAAACCCATCTAAACTCCTACTGAGCCTGAATGTGACAATCTCCGTACAGTCCGGTCTGTTCGTCTGAGAACATCGCATGGCAGGCATAGGAGGGCGGTAAAAGTCAGTCCCCTACTAGCGGTACAAGTCGCGTCGGAGTGTAGCCCAGAACACCTGAGATAACACTGGAAACCTACCAGTCTATCTCGCTTGCCCTGGCCAGGGACTTTGTGTAATGGCTCTCCTAGACACAGCGCGATATCAACCCCCAATACCGGGAGAGACGAATCCTGTCTAACCGTCACTGCCTCCAAGTGCTTCGGGACTGCACCTAAAAACTACCTGTTTGCACGACTCCTTTGAGCCGTGGTAGGGTAGTAATCAAAGTACAGTGGGAACACACTCGAGGCGAAGTGATAGTGTCAAGTGAACGGACTAAGCTGTACTCATGTCACCTGGGAACTGATAACTGACGATAGGTATAGTACCAACCAACAGTTCCCGATGAGTCCTGTCCAGTGTACTCGTAACCTAACGAGCACCCGCATACTATCTTAAGTACGGCGTACTGACGGCTGTGGGACAGACCGTCTCCCTAGCTGGGATGGGAAGCGCATACGCTAGTCTACTCTGGAGTATCGATGCCCTATCTCGATAGACCTATGACTAGGGACCTGCATAAGGATGTGCTCGTGGATTACCCAGCCCCCACGAGTGTGACTGCCATCACAACGCTGGTAATCAACCAAAGATCCTAAGGGCTCCACTAATGTGTAAAGGCGATATGCTAAAAGAAACACATGCACACATTATAGCAGAAACAAACCAAGTAGCATACTACTATATTGAGCAAGATTGTCTTTACAAGGTGAATATCCCAAGCTTCCATCAAGTAATATACAAACTAGTATGATACAGTAATGGCCTTTATGGCATATACACTAACAGTTTTCATGAGATTTCTGGATTTGAGAACCGTGGCTATTTCAAAGAAAGCATGTACTGTTTTAAAAACCCGGTTTCTCTTGATATGATATTTCAGTGCGTCCACCATGCGTTTTCTCGGTTCTGAGACGTGTGATATGTGAAACCTGATTCGAGGAGGCAGATGATTCCGTTTGCGGGTAAATGGTGGACCCGGTATGGTTCCCCGGGGCGAGAAATGTTTTTCGTGGAGTAGACGATGAGCCTGGCAGGGTGGCGAGTACCTACCGGTGATAGTATTTGGGCTCGGCGGATATCCGGAGGATACCGACCGGAGTCGAAAGATGAGATGGGCCGATCCGGACTGACGGAGCCCGACATATGAGAATTTACGTGCCGATGCTGGTGTTAGTGTATATGCCCTAGAGGCCATTACTGTATCATACTAGTTTGTATATTACTTGATGGAAGCTTGGGATATTCACAGTTGTATAGACAATCTTGCTCAAAATAGTAGTATGCTACTTGGTTTGTTTCTACTTTAATGTGTCCATGTGTTTCTTATAGCATATCGCCTTTACACATTAGTGGAGCCCTTAGGATCTTTGCGTGATTACCAGCATTGTGAAGGTAGTCACACTCGTGGGGGCTGGGTAATCTACAAGCACATCCTTATGCAGGTCCCTAGTCGTAGGACTATCGAGACAGGGCATCGATACTCCGGAGTAGACTAGCGTATGCGCTTCTCATCCCAGCTTGGGAGACGGTCTGTCCCACAGCCGTCAGTACGTCGTACTTGAGATAGTATGCGGGTGCTCATTTGGTTACGAGTACACTGGACAGGATTCGTCGGGAACTATTGGTTGGTATTATACCTATCGTCAGTTATCAGTTCCCAGGTGACATGAGTACTGCTTAATCCGTTGACTTGACACTGTCACTTTGTCTCGAGTGTGTTCCCACTGTTCTTAGATTGCTACCCTACCATGGCTCAAAGGAGTCATGCAAACAGGTAGCAGTTGGGTGCAGTCCCGAAGCACTTGGAAGCAGTGACGGTTAGAAAGGATTCGTCTCTCCCGGTATTGGGGGTTGATATCGCGCTGTGTCTAGGAGATCCATTACACAAAGTCCCTGGCCAGGGCAAGCGAGATATACTGGTAGGTTTCCAGTGTTATCTCAGGGTGTTCTGGGCTACACTCTGACTCGACTTATACCTCTATTAGGGGACTGACGTTTACCGCCCCCTAGGCCCGCCATGCGATACTCTTAGACGTACGGAGATTGTCACGTTCAGGCTCAGTAGGAGTTCAGATGGGTTTACCTCGTCAGTCTACTTATCGGCATCTACCTGGGGACCGTTACGTACAGCTAGTGCCGCTTGCGGTCTGTGGTTAAACCCACTGCCAGCATAATGTCGAGTCCTTAGAGTCCCACACAGAGGGTTATTCGCCTTTAGGAAAAAACGAGTAGAGGTCGCATGGTTTTGCGACGGGGTTCGTTCACATCCGCGCACTTGTGCACGTTTGGTGTCCGGACAGCTTATACTAGCGGGCTTTGGTTTAAGCCAGATTCTAGTATATGTTTTGGGATTGGTTTCATCTCATTGTTTTCGTGTTTCTCGGAACACGGATACGGGTGTGTATGCACAGTTGACTGAGGCAGATGCAGAGGCAGAGGAGTTTCATTAGGGTTTATGACCGTTGTCTTTTTCTTAACCCTAATGTTTATGTGAAATATGATAATTAATATTAATTAATTATAATTGTGTTATGGTTAGGGTTGTTGACCATTTGACTATGGTTGACATGTTGACCTATGTTGTCAAATTGACCATCATCATTTCATATGAAAGATGCTCTTTGATTCTTGAAAAATTCATTAATGTGAAATGATAATGGTCATTTCAAGTTAACCATCACAATTATCTTTTAATTAATTATTTAATTATTATAATTCACATATATGTGAGAAGGTTGATATTATCCTCTCATTCTCTCATTCTCATTCTCTCTCATCCTCTTCCTCTCTCTCAAAGCTCTCCCTCTCATGAGTTGAGAACCATTAAGCTTTTGAGATAAAACACTAAAATCATTCTCTACTCTTTCTAAGGTTCTAGGTTTAGCACACCAAGCACCTTAGTTACTTATAGTTTGAGGTAGGAGCCAAATGTAGAGTCCCTCGTGTGGATCTTTCTTCGGCAAGAGAAGGCGACGAGGACGACCCATTCATCCCACTCCAAGGAGCAAGAAGAGAAGTATTTCAAGACTTAGGTATAACCCTTTAACCGAGTAGCTAACTCTCTTAGCTTGTTTGTTAGTTTATGTTTACCAAAGATCCTCCTTTTGATAGTCCATGTTGCCTAGAGTTGTAAAAATTGAATTTTTATACCGTTTCCGCCTCCCCGTAAGCACCGGAGTGGGCAACGTGGACTTACAGTGGTATTAGAGCCTAGCTAAACACAAACTAACGAGTTAGCAAAGTATCTAGAATTTCGATCGGAAAAAATCGCAAAACACGTTTTCAAAAACCTAACTTTCTGCCGATTTTTAAACCTGCTTTAAAAATAATAAATCATACACTAAAAATCGGCTCAGGGTTTTTACAGAACACCTAAGAAAAACGAATCAGCGAGTCGACCAACTCACCGCGGAACGGCGGCAAGAGCATACTCTTGCCGCGGATCCGCGGCCGAGTTGACTCGGCCGTGGGTCGTTTCCCCCGTAATGTTCTTATATTGATGTTTTGGGATTTTTAGGATGGTTTGTTTCTGCCCAGATTTTCCAGAGAACAAACTTGTTTTTGGGGTGGTTACAAATCCGTATTTTGATCGAACTTCTCTAGACTTTGGCTAATGGGTTATATCTGTGATGTGATATATGTATTGAACGTCTGCTAATCGCTATACGTCGATTAGTGGGGGTTATACATATCTGTGATCTGTAATGTTGATGGTTTGTGTATATGAATTCGTTGAATTATCGCGGATGAATAGCCCGGGGGTTGTGAGATGAGAGTTTTCTTATTCTTTCAATTCATGTAATATGTAAATTGATGTAATATTATTTATATGGCCGCACAACCAGGATGGGGATGTAGCCGTCATTGTATAATTTCTTTTACTGTTTTTGCTCGTAGGATAGACCCAAGGTGGGGTGCACAAACTACCGGATATCTCGAAGTGCCGAGTGGCCTACTCACGGTGTTGAGGGACGTTGCTTCGCTTCGGGTACTTGGCGGGTAGTTTGCCGCACCCGTAGGGGTCTAGGGTGGGGTTTGGCTATTCATCGCGACCGTGTAATCCGCTCTTCATTACAGGCTCGTACGGAATGCGGATTCCTAGTATATCCAATGTGCTCATCTGTGATCTGGAATGACTATCATTGCATGTGACGAATGTATATATATCTATATATGATATCTATTTAGGCGTTGCTTATATTTTGCATCCGCACTAGTCCAACCCCCGCTCTATCGTTAGTTAAGTAACCTAACGGGTGATAACGGGACCCTGTGGCGAATGCGGATGGCATAAGCGTACGTCATATTTTCGTTGTTTTCTGCAATGGTAGGATTAATTAACTGGACACATTAAAATTAATGCAAGAAAATAAACCAAGTAAAAGTCGTTGGAACACTTTCAAAACCACTCGGTTCTTTTCAAAAACCAACTTTTAAATGCGGAGCTTGAACCACTCCTTTTAAAAGCTATCTAGTTCCATCGATTATATCAAGTTCACTACGTTCACGGTTTCGCCAAAACCATTCGTAGCCCTCCATCATTTCAGTTAAATATTAGGTAGTATTCAAGCTATGTATTTTGACCTCACGCCAAGGCATAGTGATTGGTAGCTGCCGGATATTTATCTGTTGCATAGATAGAATGCGTTGGTTTGAGACAGTCGTACTGCAATTTTGGCCTACGTCAAGGGTAGGTACGGGTGGGTTCAAATTAACCTGGATAATGATGGGTAGAACTTGACATGTGACTTATGACATTTTGACCTCACGCCAAGGTCATAAGAGCATGGGGCAAAAATCCACATCGAGAGTTTCAAAAGAAACTGAAACTTGCTAGCGCTGCATACCATTCGGAGTGTGATGATTCCGGTAGGATTCCTTCAGTTTTGTCACACGATGATATTTGGATCCCGATCCTACTGTGAGTATATGCTACTCCTCTGGAACTTTCTCACTTAACGATCAATGCTATAAACCAAGTAGGTGTCTAGAATGGTGTTACCGGGGCTACGCCCACAGGGAAAAGAGGTTATTTAATTAAGGAACTTCGCGAAAGCGTTGGAAAACCTCCCTCGAAGTACCGACACTGGCCTGGCTGAATGGTTAAGCAAGAATTGTACGGTGAGATTGATCCCGACTAATTCTTCCTTTAGGGTTTGAGGAGGGATTCGAGAGACAGTGGGAGCCATCTTGTTTAGACAAATTAAAAACCACTCTAAACTTGCAAGAGCATCATGCTAAAGTGTTTCTTCTCTCTCTGCTAATTGCAGCGACCAAACATCATGACAGGACTTAAGTTACTACTAGATAAAAACATACTGACAGGGCCAAACTACAAAGATTGGCTCAGGAATATCAAAATGGCAATCACTTATGACAAGTTGGGGTATTTTCTTACCACCAAAGCTCCCCATGTCCCAGGTCCCAAAACCAGCGTCGCGGATTGGGAAATCCGTAAGACCTGGGAAATCGACTGCGCGAAGGCCAAGTGCCTCGTGCTTGCCTCTATGGATAATGAACATCAGAGGAGGCACGAGAATATGGACCTCGAATCCATATTTCTCCTTACAAAAGAACTGTATGGAGAGCAATCCCGTATCGCCAGATACGAAGTCTCGAAAAAGCTGTTTTCGGCGAGATTGGCCGTCGGATCATCGGTAGCGGAACACGTGCTTAAGATGATTGGCTACACAGAGGAGCTCGCGGACCTTGGTACCACGTTAGAGAATGAGCTCTATACGGACTTGATTCTCCAGTCCCTTCCTTCCACTTACGCCCAGTTTATCCTGAACTTCAACTTGCAAGAAAAGGAAGTTGAACATTCAGAACTCCTCAACATGCTGAGGAGTGCAGAGGGCACCCTACAGAAAGGTAGGGAAACATTCACTTTGTTTGTTGGAGGATCTTCCTCTTCTAGGTCCAAGGCGAAAGCCAAGGGAAAGAAGAAGAAAACCCCCACCAAACCAAGAGGCGGTGTTAGTAAAGTGGATACGAAGGGAAAGGCAAAGGCAACAAAGGTAGCGGGAAAGCTTGTGGGGAAGGAAGAGTGCTTTTACTGTCACAAGAGTGGACACTGGAAAAAGGATTGCAGGGCTTGGAAGGCCAGAAACCAGGATCTGAAGCAAGTTGCAGCTTCAGCTTCAGGTGTGTATGTTATTGAAAACTGTCTATCAATAAACTCTACTTCCTGGGTATTGGATACCGGGTCAGGATCTCATATTTGTAATTCTTTGCAGGCATTGAGAAAGCGTAGGGTTTTGAAGGCAGATGATATGACCCTCAGAGTTGCAAACGGAGCTGGCATGGATGCTGAGGCCGTGGGGGACTATCACCTGGGGATATCAGATGGACAAGTTTTGGTTTTTCGTAATTGTTATTTTGTACCCAATGCAACTTGTAATATCATTTCTGTATCTTTAATATCTAAAGAAGGTTATGAATTTGCATTTGTAAGTAATGTTGTAAACATTCACCTTAATCAAGTTTTGATTGGGTCAGGTACATTAAGCAATGGTATATACGTATTAAACCAACAACAGATTTTCAATATCCAGAATACACACAAAAGAAAGTCTCTGGAAACAAATCAGGCTTTCTTATGGCATTGTAGACTGGGTCACATAAATGAGAGAAGGTTGACGAAGTTACATACAGAAGGGTATTTGGATCCGTTCGAATATCAATCATATGCAACTTGTCAATCTTGTCTCAAAGGAAAGATGACAAAGACTCCGTTCACTGGACACGGAGTAAGAGCGAGCGAGCTCTTGGGACTCGTACACAGCGACGTGTGCGGTCCAATGTCTACACATGCGCGAAGCGGTTATTCTTACTTCATTACTTTTACGGATGACTTTTCAAGGTACGGATATATCTTCTTAATGAAACATAAATCCGAAGCCTTTGGAAAATTCCAGGAATATAAGAATGAAGTAGAAAAACAAACAGGCAAAAGTATGAAGACACTAAGATCTGATCAAGGTGGTGAATACTTAAGTGCCGAGTTCCTGGATTACTTAAAAGAGAATGGAATTCTCTCTCAACTTACTCCTCCATACACCCCGCAACATAATGGTGTATCGGAGAGACGGAACCGAACCCTATTGGAAATGGTACGGTCCATGATGAGTAACGCTGAGTTGCCACGATCATTCTGGGGATATGCGCTAGAATCAGCTGCATACCTTTTGAACCGAGTTCCAACTAAGACTGTGCCTACCACACCATATGAGATATGGAGTGGGAAGAAACCCTATTTTCAATATCTGAAAATCTGGGGATGTCCAGCTTTTATCAAAAAGCAGCATGCGGACAAACTCGAGGCACGCTCAGTACTGTGCATGTTTGTGGGCTACCCAAAGAACTCCAGGGTGTATCTTTTCTATTACGCAGAGGAACAAAAGGTCTTTGTTTCTCGTAATGCCCATTTTCTGGAACACCAGTTCTTAGAAAAAGAAATAAGTAGGAGCGCAATAGAACTGGAAGAAATTCCAGAACCACAGACTATTACTGAAAGCTTAGTAGAACTAGAGGGTTCGAAAGATTAGGACATTCCTGCGCCGCTCCGCAGGAGTAGTAGGCAGTCTCATCCGCCTAAGAGATACTACGGTTTTCTCATAGACGGGGATATAGAGGATTGCATCATTGATAGTGATGAGCCGACTAGCTTCCAGTAGGCCATTCATAGCGTTGACTCGGTAAAATGGCTGGATGCAATGCGGACCGAAATGGAGTCCATGTACACCAACAAAGTATGGACGTTGGACGTTGTTCCAGATGGGGTAAAACCCGTAGGATGCAAGTGGATCTTCAAAAGGAAGATTGGTGTAGATGGACAGGTTGAGACCTATAAGGCTAGACTTGTTGCAAAGGGTTTTCGTCAAAAACCTGGTTTGGACTATAACGAAACCTTTTCTCCAGTGGCTATGCTGAAATCCATTCGGATCCTTCTTGCCATTGCTGCCTTCCACGATTATGAGATTTGGCAGATGGACGTAAAGACCGCTTTTCTAAATAGATATTTAGAGGAGTGTGTCTATATGGACCAGCCAGAGGGTTTCATTCATAGTGGGAGCAGCGAAAAGGTGTGCAAGTTGCTTAAGTCCATTTATGGACTAAAGCAGGCATCGCGGAGTTGGAACATCTGTTTTGATGAGACGGTCAAAGAATTTGGCTTTATTAAAAATCCAGATGAACCATGCATCTATAGTAGATTTGTAGCAAGAACTGTAGTATTCCTCGCTTTATACGTGGATGACATTCTCTTAATAGGAAATGACATTCCTATGCAACAATCTGTCAAAGGGTTCTTGTCACACAGGTTCTCCATGAAAGACCTGGGTGATGCCTCTTACATTCTGGGGATCCGGATCTATCGTGACAGATCCAAGAGGATATTAGGACTTTCATAGTCCAGGTACATCGACACCATACTGAAAAGATTCAGTATGGAAGATTCCAAGCGCGGTAATCTACCGGCTTGTCACGGGATCACCCTCTCCAAAGAGATATCTCCCAAGACTGATTTGGAAAGAGATCGCATGTCTATTATACACTACGCTTCTGCGGTAGGCTCTATAATGTATGCGATGTTGTGTACCAGACCAGATGTAGCTTATGCACTGAGTGTGGTAAGCCGGTATCAGTCAAACCCTGGGGAGAAACACTGGATAGCGGTAAAGAACATTCTCAAGTACCTGAGAAGGACTAAGGAGATGTTCTTGGTGTATGGCGGAAAAGACCTCCAGATCGAGGCCTTTGCTGACTCCAGCTTCCAGAGTGACAAGGATGATTCCAAGTCCATGTCGGGTTATGTATTTACCCTCAATGGAGGGGCGGTGTGTTGGAAGAGTTCCAAACAGGAAACCGTTGCTGACTCGACGATGGAAGCGGAATATATCGCTGCTGCTGATGCCACAAAAGAATCCGTCTGGATAAGGAAGTTCCTGACAGAACTTTAGGTGGTTCCGTCCATTGTTGATCCAGTACCTCTGTATTGCGACAACAACGGGGCTATAGCTTTAGCGAAGGAACCCAGGTCCCATCAGAAGTCTAGACACATCTTGAGGCGGTATCACCTGATCAGGGAGATCGTGGGTCGCCAGGAGATCGAGGTTTGGAGAGTTGCTACGGAAGATAACACTGGTTATCCATTCATGAAGGCCTTACCCCAGACTCAGTTCGAGCGGCTGATCGAGATGATAGGTCTTCGATACGCCAGTACATGGCCTTAGTGCAAGTGGGAGATTGTTAGTGTATATGCCCTAGAGGGCATTACTGTATCATACTAGTTGGTATATTACTTGATGGAAGCTTGGGATATTCACAGTTGTATAGACAATCTTGCTCAAAATACTAGTATGCTACTTGGTTTTTTTCTACTTTAATGTGTGCGTGTGTTTCTTATAGCATATCGCCTTTACACATTAGTGGAGCCCTTAGGATCTTTGCTTGATTACCAGCGTTGTGATGGCAGTCACACTCGTGGGGGATGGGTAATCCACAAGCACATCCTTATGCAGGTCCCTAGTAGTAGGACTATCGAGACAGGGCATCGATACTCTGGAGTAGACTACCGTATGCGCTTCTCATCCCAACTTGGGAGACGGTCTGTCCCACAGCCGTCAGTACGTCGTACTTGAGATAGTATGCGGGTGCTCGTTAGGTTACGAGTACACTGGACAGGACTCGTTGGGAACTGTTGGTTGGTATTATACCTATCGTCAGTTATCAGTTCCCAGGTGACATGAGTACAGCTTAGTCCGTTGACTTGACACTGTCACTTCGCCTCGAGTGTGTTCCCACTGTTCTTAGATTGCTACCCTACCACGGCTCAAAGGAGTCGTGCAAACAGGTAGCAGTTGGGTGCAGTCCCGTAGCACTTGGAGGCAGTGACGGTTAGACAGGATTCGTCTCTCCCGGTATTGGGGGTTGATATCACGCTGTGTCTTGGAGAGCCATTACACAAAGTCCCTGGCCAGGGCAAGCGAGATATACTGGTAGGTTTCCATTGTTATCTCAGGGTGTTCTGGGCTACACTCCGACACGACTTGTACCGCTATTAGAGGACTGACGTTTACCGCCCCCCTAGGCCCGCCATGCGTACTCTTAGACTTACAGACCGGACTGTACGGAGATTGTCACGTTCAGGCTCAGTAGGAGTTCAAATGGGTTTACCTCGTCAGTCTTCTTATCGGCATCTACCTGGGGACCGTTACGTATAGCTAGTGCCGCTTGCGGTCTGTGGTTAAACCCACTGCCAGCGTAGTGTCGAGTCTTTAGAGTCCCACCCAGAGGGTTATTCGCCTTTAGGCAAAACGAGTAGAGGTCGCATGGTTTTGCGACGGGGTTCGTTCACATCCGCGCACTTGTGCACGTTTGGTGTCCGGACAGCTTATACTAGCGGGCTTTGGTTTAAGCCAGATTCTAGTATAGTTTTTGGATTGGTTTTATCTCATTGCATTCGTGTTCCTCGGAACACGGATATGGGTGTGTACGCACAGTTGACTGAGGCAGAGGCAGAGGACTTTCATTAAGGTTGATGACCATTGTCTTTTTCTTAACCCTAATGTTTATGTGAAATATGATAATTAATATTAATTAATTATAATTGTGTTATGGCTAGGGTTGTTGACCATTTGACTATGGTTAACATGTTGACCTATGTTGACAAATTGACCATCATCATTTCATATGAAAGATGCTCTTTGATTCTTGCAAAATTCATTAATGTGAAATGATAATGGTCATTTCAAGTTAACCATCATAATTATCTTTTAATTAATTATTTAATTATCATAATTCACATATATGTGAGAAGGTTGATATTATCCTCTCATTCTCTCATTCTCATTCTCTCGCATCCTCTTCCTCTCTCTCAAAGCTCTCCCTCTCATGAGTTGAGAACCATTAAGCTTTTGAGATAAAACACTAAAATCATTCTCTACTCTTTTGAAGGTTCTAGGTTTATCACACCAAGCACCTTAGTTACTTCTAGTTTGAGGTAGGAGCCAAAGGTAGAGGCCCTCGGGTGTATCTTTCTTCGGCAAGAGAAGGCGACGAGGACGACCCGTTCATCCCACTCCAAGGAGCAAGAAGAGAAGGACTTCAAGACTTAGGTATAACCCTTTAACCGAGTAGCTAACTGTCTTAGCTTGTTTGTTTGTTTATGTTTAGCAAAGATCCTCATTTTGATAGTCCATGTTTCCTAGAGTTGTAAAAATCGAATTTTTATACCGTTTCCGCCTCCCCGTAAGTACCGGGGTGGGCAACGTGGACTTACAGCTGGGCATGGTTTTCATGATGTTTTCGAGTGTCGATGCTAGGCACTCAGGTTCCATGATTTTGATGTGTCGAGAGGGACACCGTTGATATATATATATATATATATATATATATATATATATATATATATCCTCATACATTCATGCACACCCTTTTATGATATTTACGTGCATACAGACATTGATTTTGGGTGGACGAGATCCATATGCATGCATTGATTATTACGGTTGGATGTTATTCACATGCACATAGGTATTGATTACCCTGTTGGCACGTATACAGACCCAGTCACCCTAGATATCATAGTATTACCTTTATGATATAGTTGACCTAGGAGTCATTGTTTAATCGATTTCTATCTGTTGATATTTTTCTACTCACGAGTTGGCAACTCACCCCCATTGTGCCACAGTTCTTGCAGGTTGACCGCTTGGATCGGTAGCGGCTTCGCTGGCACACGGTTGCATTGAGTCTTTTGCATTGGTAGGTGGGATATTTGTATCATTCCTACTCTTATATCTACATTTCATATTGTATCTAGTTAAGTCCATCAATCAAAAGTTTTAAATTGTATAAGTGATGAGACTTAGTGAGGCTTGTAGTTGCGAGATTTGAGCGATGGGTTTTATATTCACTTTTGGGGTTATATCTTGCTCATTTCTTTATCTTTTTGTGGTGAACTTCGTCGTTGGTATTAGTGTATAAGCCCTAGAGGCCATTACTGTATCATACTAGTTTGTATATTACTTAATGGAAGCTGGGATATTCACCTTGTATATACAATCTTGCTTAAAATAGTAGTATGCTACTTGGTTTGTCTCTACTTCAATGTGTACATGTGTTTATACACATTAGTGGAGCCCTTAGGATCTTTGCTTGATTACGAGCGATGTGATGGCAGTCACACTAGTGGGGCTGGGTAATCTATAAGCACATCCTTATGCAGGTCCCTAGTCGCAGGACTATCGAGACATGGCATCGATACTCCGGAGTAGACTAGCGTGTCCGCTTCTCATCCCAGTGTGGGAGATGGTCTGTCCCACAGCCATCAGTACGTCGTACTTGAGAGAGTATGCGGGTGCTCGTTGGATTACGAGTACACTGGACAGGACTCGTCGGGAACTGACTAGTTGGTATTATGCCTATCGTCAGTTATCAGTTCCCAGGTGACATGAGTACAGCTTAGTCCGCTGACTTGACACTGTCACTTCGCCTCGAGTGTGTTCCCACTGTACTTTGATTACTACCCTACCACGGCTCAAAGGATTCGTGCAAACAGGTGGTAGTTGGGTGCAGTCCCGAAGCACTTGGAGGCAGTGACGGTTAGACAGGATTCGTCTTTCCCGGTATTGGGGGTTGACATCGCGCTGTGTCTAGGAGAGCCATTACACGAGTAGTCCCTGGCCAGGGCAAACGAGATATACTGGTAGGCTTCCAGTGTTATCTCAGGGTGTTTTGGGCTTCACTCCGACACGACTTGTACCGCTATTGGGGGACTGACGTTTACCGCCCCCTAGGCCCGCCATGCGATGTATCAGACGAACAGACCGGACTGTACGGAGATTGTCACATTCAGGCTCAGTAGGAGTTCAGATGGGTTTCACCTCGTCAGTCTTCTTGTCGGCTTCTACCTGGGGACCGTTACGCACAGCTAGTGCCGCTTGCGGTCTGTGGTTAAACCCACTGCCAGCGTAGTATCTAGTCTTTAGAGTCCCACACAGAAAGCTATTCGCCTTTAGGCAAAAGAGTAGAGGTCGCATGGTTTTGCGACAGGTCGCATGGTTTTGCGACAGGGTTCGGTCACATCCGTGTACTTGTGCACGTACAGTGTCCGGACAGTTTACACTAGCGGGCTTTGGTTTAAGCCAGATCCTAGTGTACCTTTTGGGATTGTATTTATCCAGTTTGTATTCATGTTCCTCGGAACGCGGATGCGGGTGTGTATGCACAGTTGACGGAGAGACAGAGGCGGAGGATTCTCATTAGGGTTGTTGACCGTTGACAGTTGACCATTGACTTTTTGCTCAACCCTAATGAGAATATGATATGTGATTAACAATTATATTAATTAGGTATTATGGTGACATGGTTGTTGGGTTGTTGACTTTGTTGACTTGTTGACTTTTGTTGACTTGTTGACTTTGTTGACCGGTTGACTAGGCATGACTAGTTGACCATCATGATAACTATAGCTATCATTTCATGGCAAAGACTTTTGCTTGCTTGCTCTTTTGTGCAAAATGAGTGCATGAAATGATATGGCTATGGTTGCTTAAACCATCACATAATACTTGATTGATATGATGTGTTATGATTGTTTTGGATTATGAGAGCCAAATGAGAAAAGTCTTCTCTCATTCTTTCATGCTCATTCTCTCTCTTGTTCTTGAGCTCTCATCTCCTTCCTCTTGCTCTCCCTCTCTTGACTCTATGGTTCACTTGTCTCATGAGTTGAGAACCAAGAACCATAGATAAAATCCCATACAAACTCTTCTCTACTCACTCTAGTTCACAAGGTTTAGCAAACCGAGTGAACTAGTTTCTTCAAAGTTCGAAGAAGGAGCCAAAGGTTGAGGCTTTCAGGTGGATCTATCTTCGGCGCAAGGTGACGACGGGGAGAAGCCGATTCGGACGACCATCAAAGCTTGAAGACGAAGGAGTTCGAGAAATAGAAAGGTATAACCCCCTAACCGAGTAGTTAGCAACTCGCAGTTAGGTTGTTAGTTAGATGTTTAACAAAGATCCGGGTTTTAAGTCCATGGTACCACCTCTAAGAAAATTGTTTTTCACCAAATTCCGCATGCCCGAAAGTACCGGGAGAGGTAGCATGGACTTACAGTGGTATCAGAGCCTAGTTAAACTCTATCTAACATGTTAGCAAAGTAGCTAGAAGATCGATCAAAGAAAAGTCGCAAAACGAACCCAAAATCGCCAAGTTTCTGCCGATTTTTATTCTGCTCAAAAGTTGATAATTTTCATCTTAAAAATCGGCTCAGGCTTTTATTAGAATAGTCACCAAATTTGGTCCAACGATCGAGTCAAAGCGCCGCGGAAACGCGGCGGGAGCACGCTCCCGCCGCGGATCCGCGGCCGAGTTGACTCGGCCGAGGTCCATCTTTGGTGCAGTGTAATTCTGGGGTTGTTTTGGGATTTTTGGAATATATGTTTTCTGCCCAGATTTTCCAGAACGAAAATTTTATTTTTGGGGTCCTGAAAATCCGTATTTTTGATCGAACTTCTAAAAGACTTTAACTGACGGGTTTTTCTGTAATGTGATATTTGTATTGAACGTCTAATAATCGCTATATGTCGATTAGTGGGGGTTATACAAATCTTTGATCTGTAATGTCACTGGAATGTGTATATGAATATGTTGGATTGTCGCGGGTGAATAGCCAGGGGTTGTGAGACGAGAGTTTTCTTTTCTTTCAATTCATGTAAATTTGTAAATTGATGTAATAATTATTTGTATGGCCGCACAACCGGGTCGGGGTTGTAGCCGTCATTGTATAATTTCTTTTTACTGTTTTTGCTCCTAGGATAGACCCATGGAGGGGTGCACAAACTACCGGGTATGCCGAAGTGCCGAGTGGCCTACTCACGGGGATGAGGGAGGTTACTTCGCTTCGGGTACTTGGCGGGTAGTTTGCCGCACCCGTAGGGGTCTTGGGTGGGGTATTGGCTATTCACCGCGACCGTGTAATCTGCTTTTCGTTACAGGCTCGTACGAATTGCAGGTTCCTAGTATATCCAATGTGTTCATCTGTGATCTGAAATATCTATCATTGCAATATATCTATATATGATATTATTTAGGCGTTGCTTATGTTTTACAGCCGCGCTAGCCCAGCCCCCGCTCTGTCGTTAGTTAAGTAACCTAACGGGTAATGACGGGGCCCCGTGGTGAATGCGAATGGCATAAGCGTACGTCATATTTTGGTTGTTTTCTGCAATGGTAGGTTTAAATGATGGGACGCATTAAAAGAACTAATGCAAGTATAACACGCATTAAAAGAACTAATGCAAGTAAAACACGCATTAAAAGAACTAATGCAAGAAAATAAACCAAGTATAAATCGTTGGAACACTTTCGAAAAACCACTCGGTTCTTTTCAAAAACTAACTTTTAAATGCGGAGCTTGAGCCACTCCTTTTAAAAGCTATTTCGTTCCTTCGATTATATCAAGTTCACTACGTTCAAGGTTTCGCCAAAACCATTCGTAGCCCTCCGTCGTTTCGTATGAATATTCAATAGTATTCAAGCTATGTTTGTTGACC
The DNA here is from genome assembly GCA_030015575.1 of Agapanthus africanus. NCBI lineage: Eukaryota > Viridiplantae > Streptophyta > Magnoliopsida > Asparagales > Amaryllidaceae > Agapanthus > Agapanthus africanus. Next base: position 300,646,866 of record JASDDO010000022.1, on the reverse strand, counting down.
TTCGTCAAGGCATAGTGATTGGTAGCTGTTGGGTGTTCATATGTAGCATAGATAGATGCGTTGGATTGGGACAGTCGTATTACCTTGTTGACCTTCGTCAAGGGTATATACGGGTGGGTTCAAATTAACCTGGATAATAACGGGTAGAACTTGACATGTGACTTATGATTTGTTGACCTTCATCAAGGTCATAAGAGCATGGGGCAAAAATCCACATCGGGAGTTTCAAAAGAACTGAAACTTGCTAGCGTTGCATACCATTTAGAGTGTGATGATTCTGGTAGTATTCCTTCAGTTTTGTCACGCGATGATATTTAGATCCCGATCCTACTGTGTATATGCTACTCCTCGGGAAATTTCTCACTTAACGATCAATGCTATAAACCAAGTAGGTGTCTAGAAAGGTGTTAGCGGGGCTACGCCCACAGGGAAAAGAGGTTATTTAATTAAGGAACTTCGCGAAAGCGTTGGAAAACCTCCCTCAAAGTACCGACACTAGCCTGGCCGAACGGTTAAGCAAGTATTGTACGGTGGGATTGATCCTGACTAATTCTTCCTTTTTGGTTTTGAGGAGGGATTCGAGAGACAGTGGGAGCCATCCTGTTTAGACAAATTAAAAACCACTCTAAACTTGCAAGAGCATCATGCTGAGTGTTTTCTTCTATCTCTCTTAATTGCAGCGACCCTTTGACCGCACCTAGGTTACATCTAGATAATAATATGACTGAACCTGAGTGTTATGACTGGCAAAGGTCTGTCCAGATGTCCATTGCCCATGACAAGCTGGGACACCTCTTAACTAATCAAATCCCTGCTGTCTCAGGTCCAGTTTCCCCTGTCACGGATGTTCACATCCGCAGGACATCGGAAAAGGATTGTGCGAAAGCCAAGTGCCTCGTGTTAGCCTCAGTTAATGGTGCAAACCAGAGGCAGCACGAGAAGATGGACTCAGTTTCTATCTTCCTCCATAACAAAGTTTTATATGGAGAGCAATCTCGTATCGCAAAATATGAGACCTCGAACGAATTGCTTCAAGCGAGGTTGGCTGTCGGGTCATCTGTAGGGGGCAACGTCCTTACAGAGACCAGCTATTTTAAGCTCACGGACCTGGAGACCACGTTGGAGAATGGGTCAAGTACTGACCTAATTCTACAGTCCCTGCCCTCCGCTTATACCCTGAAAGAAACCAGGGAAGAAGAAGGAAAAGGAAGGGCAAAAGTTTCGGGACTGGATATGATTAAAGAGGGATGTTCCTATTGTAACGGGAATGAACTATGGCAGAGAGATTGCAGGGCTTGTAAAGCCAGTAGCCAGAATTCGAAGCATGTTGTGGCTTCGGCTTCGAGTGTGTTTGTGATTGAGAACTGTATGTCAGTTAACCCTACTTTCTGGGTATTGGATACCGGATCAGGATCTCATATCTGTAATTCGTTACAGGCTCTGAGAAACCGTAGGGTTATCAGGAAAGGTGATATGACTCTCAGGGTTGCTACGGAATGAGCATGGATGCTGAATCCGTAGGGGAATATCATCTTGGACTGACAACTGGGCAGATATTGATTTTTACGTAACTGTTTGTATATACCAGATGCGACTTGTAATATCATATCTGTATCCTTACTTTCTAAGGAAGGATATGAATTTACTTTTGTAAGCGATGTAGTACACATCCACCTAAATCAAGTTCTGATTGGGTTAGGTATATTACAGAACGGAATATACGTGTTAAATCAAGCTCAGATTTTCAGTGTCCAGACCACACTTAAAAGAAAGTCTCCGGAAACAAATCAGGCTTTCTTATGGCATTGTAGACTGGGTCACATTAATGAAACACGATTAATTAAGTTACATAAAGAAGGGTACTTGAATCCGTTCGAGTATCAGTCTTATGCCACTTGTGAATCTTGTCTCATGGGAAAGATGACAAAGACTCCGTTCACTGGACGCGGAGAAAGAGCGAGCAAGCTCTTGGGACTCATACATAGTGATGTGTGTGGTCCAATATCTACACATGCGCGAAGTGGTTATTCATACTTCATTACTTTCACAGATGATTTCTCTAGGTATGGACATGTCTTCTTAATGAAGCACAAATCCGAGGCCTTCAGGAAATTTCAAGAATACAAGAATGAAGTTGAAAACCAAACCGGCAAAAGTATCAAGATTCTAAGATCGGATCGAGGTGGAGAATACTTGAGTGCCGAGTTTCTGGGCTACTTAAAAGAGAATGGAATTCTCTCTCAACTTACTCCTCCATACACACCACAACACAACGGTGTATCGGAAAGGCGGAATCGGACCCTATTGGATATGGTTCGTTCCATGATGAGTAAGGCTGAGTTACCGCGATCTTTCTGGGGTTATGCACTAGAAGCAGCTGCATATCTCTTGAACAAGGCTCCAACCAAGACTGTGCCTACCACCCCATATCAGATGTGGAGTGGGAAGAAACCCTGTCTTAAGTATCTTAAGGTATGGGGATGTCCAGCTTTTGTAAAAAAGCAGCATGCGGACAAGCTCGAGGCACGCTCAGTACTGTGTAAGTTTGTGGGATACCCAAAGAACTCCAGAGGGTATCTTTTCTATTCCGCAGAAGAACAAAAAGTTTTTGTTTCTCCGCATGCCCACTTCTTGGAAACTGAATTTTTGGAAAATCAGATAAGTGGGGGCGCAATAGAACTGGAAGAAATTCCAGAACCACAAGCTGTTACTGAAAGCTTGGATGAACCAGACGTTTCAGGAGAACCGGACATTCCTACGCCGCTCCGCAGGAGTAATAGGCAGTCTCATCCGCCCGAGAGATACTATGGTTTTCTCATAGACGGGGATAGAGAGGATTTCATCATAGATTATGATGAGCCTACTAGCTTCCAGCAAGCCATTCAGAGCGGTGACTCGGTAAAATGGCTGGATGCAATGCGAACCGAGATGGAGTCCATGTACACCAACAAAGTTTGGACTTTGGACTTTGCTCCAGAAGGGGTAAAACCCGTAGGCTGCAAATGGATCTTCAGAAAGAAGATTGGTGTAGATGGGCAGGTTGAAACCTATAAAGCTAGGCTCGTTGCAAAGGGTTTTCGTCAAAGACCTGGTTTGGACTATGACGAGACTTTTTCTCCGGTAGCCATGCTTAAATCCATTCGGATCCTTCTTGCCATTGCTGCCTTCCACGATTATGAGATCTGGCAGATGGACGTTAAGACGGCTTTCCTAAATGGAAATTTGGAAGAGTGCGTCAATATGGATCAGCCAGAGGGATTCATTCAGAGTGGGAGCAGCGGTAAAGTGTGCAAGTTGCTCAAGTCCATCTATGGACTTAAGCAGGCATCGCGGAGTTGGAACATCTTCTTTGATGATACTGTCAAAGAATTCTACTTTGTCAAAAACCCAGATGAACCATGCATTTACAGTAAGATTGTAGGGAGAAATGTGGTATTCCTCGTCTTGTACGTCGATGACATTCTCCTAATAGGAAATGATATTCCTATGCTACAGTCAGTCAAAGGATTCTTGTCACAGAGGTTCTCCATGAAGGACCTGGGCGATGCCAACTACATTCTGGGGATCCAGATCTATCGTGATAGATCTAAGAGGATGTTAGGACTTTCACAGTCAAGGTACATCGACACCATACTGAAACGATTCAGTATGGAAGATTCTAAGCATGGTAATCTACCGACTTGTCACGGAATCACCCTCTCCAAAGAGATGTCTCCCAAGACTGATTTGGAAAGGGCTCGCATGTCATCAATACCCTACGCATCTGCGGTAGGCTCTATTATGTATGCGATGTTATGTACCAGACCAGATGTAGCATACGCATTGAGCGTTGTAAGCCGGTATCAGTCGAACCCAGTGGAGAAACACTGGATAGCAGTAAAGAACATTCTCAAGTACCTGAGAAGGACTAAGGAGATGTTCTTGGTGTATGGCAGAAAAGACCTCCAGATTGAGGCCTTTGTTGACTCCAGCTTCCAGAGTGACAAGGATGACTCCAAGTCCATGTCGGGTTATGTCTTTACCCTCAATGGAGGGGCAGTTTGCTGGAAGAGTTCCAAGTAGGAAACCGTTGCTGACTTAACCATGGAAGCGGAGTACATAGCTGCTTGCGATGCCGTAAAGGAAGCTGTCTGGATGATGAAGTTCCTCACGGAACTTCAGGTGGTTCCTACCAGTGTTGATCCAATACCGCTGTATTGTGACAACAACGGCGCTATAGCTTTAGCGAAGGAACCCAGGTCCCATCAGAAGTCCAGGCACATTTTGAGGCGGTTCCACCTGATCAGGAAGATCATTGATCGCCAGGAGATCGAGGTAAAGAGAGTAAATTCAGAAGATAACACTACAGATCCATTCACCAAGGCCCTGCCCCAGACTCAGTTCGAGCGGCTGATCGAGATGATAGGTCTTCGATACGCCAGTACATGGCCTTAGTGCAAGTGGGAGATTGTTAATGTATATGCCCTAGAGGCCATTACTGTATCATACTAGTTTGTATATTACTTAATGGAAGCTTAGGATATTCACCTTGTATATACAATCTTGCTCAAAATAGTAGTATGCTACTTGGTTTGTCTCTACTTCAATGTGTACATGTGTTTATACACATTAGTGGAGCCCTTAGGATCTTTGCTTGATTACCAGCGATGTGATGGCAGTCACACTAGTGGGGCTGGGTAATCTATAAGCACATCCTTATGCAGGTCCCTAGTCGCAGGACTATCGAGACAGGGCATCGATACTCCGGAGTAGACTAGCGTGTGCGCTTCTCATCCCAGTGTGGGAGATGGTCTGTCCCACAGCCATCAGAACGTCGTACTTGAGAGAGTATGCAGGTGCTCGTTGGGTTACGAGTACACTGGACAGGACTCGTCGGGAACTGACTAGTTGGTATTATGCCTATCGTCAGTTATCAGTTCCCAGGTGACATGAGTACAGCTTAGTCCGCTGACTTGACACTGTCACTTCGCCTCGAGTGTGTTCCCACTGTACTTTGATTACTACCCTACCACGGCTCAAAGGAGTCGTGCAAACAGATGGTAGTTGGGTGCAGTCCCGAAGCATTTGGAGGCAGTGACGGTTAGACAGGATTCGTCTCTCCCGGTATTGGGGGTTGACATCGTGCTGTGTCTAAGAGAGCCATTACACGAGTAGTCTCTGGCCAGGGCAAACGAGATATACCGGTAGGCTTCCAGTGTTATCTTAGGGTGTTTTGGGCTTCACTCCGACACGACTTGTACCGCTATTGGGGGACTGACGTTTACCGCCCCCTAGGCCCGCCATGCGATGTATCAGACGAACAGACCGAACTGTACGGAGATTGTCACATTCAGGCTCAGTAGGAGTTCAGATGGGTTTCACCTCGTCAGTCTTCTTGTCGGCTTCTACCTGGGGACCGTTACGCACAGCTAGTGCCGCTTGCGGTCTGTGGTTAAACCCACTGCCAGCGTAGTGTCGAGTCTTTAGAGTCCCACACAGAAAGCTATTAGCCTTTAGGCAAAAGAGTAGAGGTCGCATGGTTTTGCGACAGGTCGCATGGTTTTGCGACAGGGTTCGGTCACATCCGTGTACTTGTGCACGTACAGTGTCCGGACAGTTTACACTAGCGGGCTTTGGTTTAAGCCAGATCCTAGTGTACCTTTTGGGATTGGATTTATCCAGTTTGTATTCGTGTTCCTCGGAACGCGGATGCGGGTGTGTATGCACAGTTGACGGAGAGACAGAGGTGGAGGATTCTCATTAGGGTTGTTAACCGTTGAAAGTTGACCATTGACTTTTTGCTCAACCCTAATGAGAATATGATATGTGATTAACAATTATATTAATTAGGTATTATGGTGACATGGTTGTTGGGTTGTTGACTTTGTTGACTTGTTGACTTTTGTTGACTTGTTGACTTTGTTGACCGGTTGACTAGGCATGACTAGTTGACCATCATGATAACTATAGCTATCATTTCATGGCAAAGACTTTTGCTTGCTTGCTCTTTTGTGCAAAATGAGTGCATGAAATGTATGGCTATGGTTGCTTAAACCATCACATAATACTTGATTGATATGATGTGTTATGATTGTTTTGGATTATGAGAGCCAAATGAGAAAAGTCTTCTCTCATTCTTTCATGCTCATTCTCTCTCTTGTTCTTGAGCTCTCATCTGCTTCCTCTTGCTCTCCCTCTCTTGACTCTATGGTTCACTTGTCTCATGAGTTGAGAACCAAGAACCATAGATAAAATCCCATACAAACTCTTCTCTACTCACTCTAGTTCACAAGGTTTAGCAAACCGAGTGAACTAGTTTCTTCAAAGTTCGAAAAAGGAGCCAAAGGTTGAGGCTTTCAGGTGGATCTATCTTCGGCGCAAGGAGACGACGGGGAGAAGCCGATTCGGACGACCATCAAAGCTTGAAGACGAAAGAGTTCGAGAAATAGAAAGGTATAACCCCCCAACCGAGTAGTTAGCAACTCGTAGTTAGGTTGTTAGTTAGATGTTTAACAAAGATCCGGGTTTTAAGTCCATGGTACCACCTCTAAGAAAATTGTTTTTCACCAAATTCCGCATGCCCGAAAGTACCGGGAGAGGTAGCATGGACTTACAGTTGGGCGTCGTATACTCATTTATACTGTATTGCGTGGTTGTGATCTGCCGTTTGGCGAATAGCTAGCTCCCGCTTGGGGATGCCATTATCCTTATTATGTATTTGTGGTTTTGGATCAAAAAATACAAAGGAGGAGCTGCCAAAATTTTCAAAAAGACGAAACATGTTTTCAACCTACTAAACTTCACTTGCATCATTCATGTTTCTTTCTATGCATTAAGAAAATTTTGATTTCATTATACCTTTATTTCAAAACTTCACTTCCTTTACTTTTCTTAAAAGGTTTAGATTTCTGGGTTTCTGCTTACTTGAATTCCGTTACGCCTTTAGACGTTGCGTGATTCAAGTGCTGGTCACGAGCCATTATTTCGGGTCATGACAGTTGAAGGGTTTCCTACAACACCACTACTAGGGTTTGGAGGCAACACACATGCCATATTTAAAAATTACATAGTGCTAAAGAAACAATCATAAGGATTATGCTAGAAAAATTAGGGCAACTAAACTTTAACACAAACACAAGTAGAAAAAGCAAGGGTTTTGAGAGTACAACCTTTGTAGCTCCCTACGCTAGACTCCTTGGCTACTTGAGGGTTGGAAAAAGGTCCGCTTGAGATCCTCTAGGTCCACGACGATCCACCCGGAGTCCTCTTTGTCCAAGCTTGAAGCTTCACTAGATCAAGAGAAGAAATGGAAGATAACACTCTACACTAATGGGCAAGACTAGTGTAGAATGGTGTTGTGGTTGGTTTTCTCATTTCAAAATCCTAACTTGGTGTAACAATTAGGAAAAAGTTAGAAATAAATAAAATTAATTAAATTATGAATAAGCTGATAAATCACAAAATGGTTAAAATCAAATATGTCAATCTTCATAAGTTATAGGTAATACAAATTAAATTAGAATTTTAGAATGTAATATAAATAAGTTATAAGGGTTTTAATGATAATTTTAGCTTCATTTTAACAAAAGATGTGTTTTATAATAAGTAAGTTGTGAGGGGTTAAATTGTAAAGTTTAAGTTTTTATGTAAATATGAAATGGTTGTAGATATAAGTGAAAATGTTGGAAAGGTCAAATTAGCTCAGAATTTAAATGAGATTAAAACAAAATTATGAAGATAATGCTTAAACACCTCATGCTTGCATGTTTTCCAATTTCTTCACACCTCCTTCTTGCATGAAACCTACACCTTCAAACCTTGACACCACTACATTCCCTTATCCCTTCCTCCTCTCACATATAAAACTAAATTTCAGTTCTGAAACCCAATTAAAACTGAAAAGAAAATCAAAAGGGAAGGAAAAATAAAGAAGAGAAAAGAAGGAAAAAGAAAAAACAAGAGGAAGAAGAAGATGAAGGAGCTTGTTCTTGAGTTGTGATCACCATCAAGCTAGGAGGAGCTTATAGATCCTTGGAGGGTTATTCCTACAACTAATAGGAGGGTAAACTTCTTAAACTCAGTAGGTAATTAAGTTCTGTAGATTAGTTACTTTTAGTTTAGATAGATCACATGATATCGTATTTTAACAAATTTAGTGTCTGTGGGAATCTGCTATAATCTGGAACTTAACTAAATAAATTCAACAGAGTAGAAATGATGTAGGAATCAAATTTAACACACCACAAGAAAACGATATTGGGGGGCCGGTTTTGGGCCGGCGACATAAGGGATTTGGCCGGCGTCGCCGGCCATATGGGAAGCTTTGGGGGTTTGGTAAATTGGGAAGTCTACAGTGTACAATTTAGGCTATTTTGGCATTGTTGATTTAACTTAGTTTCACTGTAGTTTAAATCTGGGATGATATATCGGAAAGGGAATCGTAAAACGTTAAAAACGACACGACGAAACTACGTCGCGTATTAAATTCTGAACCAGTACAGATTAGGGTTAAAATACTGAAAAACTAAGTGTTTAATAACTTGAAAGGATCAGATAGTATATAACTTATGGGGGTTAGCGTGTTTCTATGTCCGTTATATCGGAATAGTCGTTTTGCTTATACGCGTTAACTTTGTATATTTAGACACGGATACGAGAAATACGGAAGCCGCGAGGAAAGGGAAAGGATTAGCGATTCCGGAGTAGATTCGACTTTCCGGTGAGTAGACTAAATATCTACCGGGGAATTTAGTAAAGATGGCGTGTTTCGCCCATGGTTTTACTTAATGTGATATTCATATCATCATGTTTAAATGTTAGAATTTCATGCATTAAAATATGTGTATATTACTTAGTTGTTAGAACACTTCACAAGTATCGACGAGTCATGCCACGTGCACCTCTTATATGCTACACACACCTCGTCGATATTGCCATGTCACATACACTTAAATATCATACTTATTAACATGGATTATATTGTATTTCATATGTCAAGTATATTGGTAGAATTCATTAATTACATCCTGTTGATTTATGCGTACTTCCATGTTGGATATGAGATAGATGCGGAATTGAGGATTTATGATTTTGAGTTTTGAATACTACTACATAAATCCAGTTTTTCATGATTGATGTGACATGTCCACCCTGAGATGATTTCTGTTTTTGGTTTTATTCCGGACCGAGTGGGGGAGATATACGGTCGCGGATTTACGTTATCCATACTGAGTGGGGGAGATATACAGTTGGATACAGGGTGGACCCGGTCGAGACCGAGGGGCAGGATAGCCGTATTGAGACGGGGGAGCCTAGCGAGGTTACTCGATACCGGAGTTGGTTATAGAAATACGGCGTGTATCTAGAGGATAACGACCGATATTATGAGTATAGGATCATTCGGGGAATGATGCCTATAAGAAATGAATGTTTTTGTGTCATTGATGGACACCGAGAAATGAATTACTTGAGTTGTGATTTCAGAAGTAAAATGGGATTTATTGTTGGATTTCACATATACTCATATATCATATTGATTCATATTCAGTAGCATGATTGTCATATTTACTTTATTCGCCGTTATATGTTAGTCGTATTCACTGAGTTGGCAACTCATCCCCGTTGTGCCACAGTTCCTTGCAGGGATAGAGTGGACGGGTAGCTGCGAGGCAGGATCACTTTTGCAGTCGTATTTCATCTTTTGATCGGTAGGTTACATGTGTAGTAACCTCCCTTTTGGGTTTTGTACTTTTGTATCTAGAAGACTCCATCAGACTTGTATTTTGACTTAGAAATGAGAGATGGTATGTTTATGTACAGTTGAGATCGGTTGATCAGTTTCATAGCTTCTTTCTTTATGAGATTCAGTGATGTTACATATGTTTATATTCATGTTCATTATTAATATTGTTGATTCCAACTTGGAATACAACCAAACTTAATCTTTATTATTGTTTAAATGAATTAACTTCATAACTTGAGATTTTTACTTAAAAACTAAATTTTTCTAAATAATTCCGAAATAAGGTATTTTGATCTTGGTTTTTGGCTTACTTGGATTGTGCATATCTTTAGATATGATATAATCTGAGTGCCTGTCACATCCAAACTTGGGTCGTGACAAAGTTGGTATCAGAGCTTAGGAGTAACCTTACGGAATTCAGTAAGGGATTTCAATAGGTTGATGTAAGTCTGAGAGTTAGGATGACCTTTGGTTTGATGGAGTAGGTGAATTAGGACGAATGCAGTACCGTACGTATGTTCCGCGGCATATTTACGTTATCGTATTCAGCCTAACTAACCTTAGGAAGTTTATCTTGATCTATTCTTCCGTTGATTCTCCGTTATTGAATTCTTTTGTTCCCACACCTTATCAACTCTCGTTTCTTGTTCCAGTTGCTATGGCTACACGGGCTAGGCGAGCCGCAGCCAGGAATGCAGCTAGGGCGAGTCCGCCTGTGACGAGGACTGGTACACCGGACGTGCAGGAGGTGCATGAGCATGCTGATCCTCCTCCTCCAGATCGCATGACTAGGATCGAGGAGGGTATGTTGGGATTACAGCGAGTGGTAGGACAGTTAGCTGAGACCACTCGAGCTTTGAGATCAGATCCAGCACCGACCGTAGCAGAGTCCGAGGTACAGCCTGCACAGACGGTAGCACCAGTAGATACGAGAGTGATGGAGGTATCACTTGCGGAGTTTATGAGATTGAGACCACCGGTATTCACAGGGACCGATGTGGCGGAAGATCCTCAGTCTTTTCTTGATAGGATGGCAAGAATTGGCAGATCATTGCGATGTTCTGATGCGAGGTCAGTTGAGCTGACTAGCTTTCATTTGGAAGGACATGCACAGGAGTGGTGTGAGTCGATGGAGAGAGGGCGAGCTACGAATCTTCCTCCGATGACGTGGACCGAGTTTTCTACAGTCTTTCTTGCCAGATTTCTTCCCGAGAGTGTGAGGGATGCTAGAGCTAGCAGTTTCGAAGCGTTGAAGAAATCAGCAAGTATGTCAGTAGCAGATTATGACTTACGATTCACCCAGCTATCGCGATATGCCCCATACTTAGTACCTACAGAGAAGCTTCGGTTGAAAAGGTTCCTAAGGAGTTTGGACACACAGTTGTATCTGGCGATAGGCTCCCAGCATTTTGATACATATGCACAGGCCATGGATGCGGCGATTCGAGTAGAGGAGCGTTTGAGCCAGTCAGGAGTTGTTCCGGAGCCAAAGAGGAGTAGACCATTCGTGCCGACAAATAGACAGTTTGGCCGAGGTAGAGGGTCCTATCCAGGCAGACATACTCCAGGCCGCAGAGTTGGACGAGATTGGACACAGGGCCAGATGTTCAGTTCTTATCCTGGTGATCAGAGACCACCATCTACCTGTTATAGTTGTGGACTTCCCGGACACTTTGCGCAAGATTGTAGATCTCAGGGCGGGACCGTTGCTCCACAGGCTGTTTTACCCCTTCCACCTCCTACACCGATGGCTTTACTTCCTCCCCCAGTTGGCGCTACACGCCAGGCAGTTGCACCACGAGGTCGAGGCTATGCGGGACGTGTTCAGAGAGGTAGAGGAGATCGAGGTAGAGGACGACAGGATGCGGGCAGGGGCCAGGCACGGGTTTTTGCACTGACTCCACAGGATGCCCAGGCATCAAATGCAGTCGTGACAGGTACTCTTACAGTATGCTCATTAGAGGCACATGTTTTATTTGATCCCGGTTCTACACATTCTTATGTATCGTCACGATTCGCACCTTTATTGGGGAAGGAGTCGTCATTATTAGAGTTACCATTGGTAGTGATTACTCCAGTTGGAGATTCCTTTATAGCTCGGCACGTATTTAGATCGTGTTCGGTGCGTATTGGTAATAGAGATTCGCTAGTTGATTTGATTCTCCTGGACATGTTGGATTTTGACATACTTCTTGGGATGGATTGGTTAGCCGCTTGTCATGCCTATGTAGATTGTAGAGGAAAAGCGGTTAGTTTCTGTTTTCCAGGTGAACCGGTGTTTGTTGTGCAGGGGGATTGCAAGTTAACCCCTGTCAACATGATTTCTGCTTTTTGTGCGGGGCGGCTTTTGAAGAAGGGTTGTCTTGGGTTCTTGGCTTTTATTCAGGACATAGGGGTCGCTGAAGTTCCATTGGACCAAATCCCGATCATACGAGAATTTCCTGAGGTATTCCCAGCTGAGTTACCAGGATTGCCACCTGATCGAGATATTGAATTCTGTATCGACTTGATTCCGGGTGCAGGGCCTATTTCTATACCACCATATCGAATGGCACCGACGGAATTAAAAGAACTCAAAAGCCAATTGCAAGAGTTGTTAGATAGAGGACTTGTTCGTCCTAGTGTTTCACCGTGGGGAGCTCCTGTGTTATTTGTAAAGAAGAAGGACGGTAGTATGAGAATGTGCATCGACTACCGACGGCTGAATCGCGTCACGGTGCGAAACAGGTATCCATTACCATGAATAGATGACTTGTTCGATCAGTTGCAAGGAGCCGGATTCTTCTCAAAGATTGACTTGAGGTCAGGATATCATCAGTTGAGGGTTTGGAAGGAAGATATTCTGAAGACAGCATTTCCTATGAGATATGGGCATTATGAATTTCTGGTGATGTCGTTCGGACTCACCAATACTCCAGCATCTTTTATGGATATGATGAACCGTATCTTTAGACCATTTATCGATCGGTTTATTATAGTATGCATAGATGATATTCTTGTATATTCTCGGAGTCAGACGGAGCACGAGCAGCATTTACGTATCACGTTGCAGACTTTGAAGGAGCATAAATTGTATGCAAAGTTTTCTAAGTGTGCTTTTTGGCTCGATAGTGTGGAGTTCTTGGGTCACATAGTTACGAGAGAAGGTATATGCGTGGACCCAAAGAAGATTGAAGCGGTACAACACTGGCCCAGGCCTATGTCAGTTACGGAGGTTCGGAGTTTCTTAGGTCTGGCAGGTTATTACAGACGCTTCGTACAGGATTTCTCACGGATAGCGGCACCTTTGACAGGATTGACTAGGAAGGAAGTTCCATTTCAGTGGACAGATGCGTGTGAGCAGAGTTTCCAACAACTAAAGACGCGTTTGACGACTGCACCTGTATTATCTTTACCTTCCGGGTCAGGGGGTTTCGTTGTGTATTGCGATGCTTCTAGAGTAGGCTTAGGCTGTGTGTTGATGCAACACGGCAAGGTTATAGCTGTCACGACCCGAAAGAGCACGTGACTGGCCCTTGAACCATATGAAGCCTATAGGACTCCATCTGATCCAAGTAAGCCAAAAGCCCAGAAATCTAAAACCATTTTAAATAAAAGTAGGGAAAAACTGGTTTAAAGAAGTGAAGAAAACACGTTGAAATCAAGGTTTCAAAATAACTAAGCCGAATGTGCATTTTAAAAACGGTACAGTCTTTTCTAGAAATTTCGGCAGAGTTCCTTTTGTAAAACTGGCCCCGAATGGGGTAAAACGATAATAACAAGATATAACATGATAAAGGCATCCCCAAGCGGGAGCTAGCTCTTCGTCAATCGACGGTCACAATCACACATGATATAATAATATACAACGCCAAGTGGCGAGGATCAAAACCAAAAGAAAGCTCAAAAAGCAACAGAAAACCGCAATACTACTAAGCGCGACTCTAAGGTCGAAATATACAACACTAAAGTCTAGGTCTGAAAGAATATACAGTTTTGGTTGATGGACAATTCTAGATACAAAGAAATAAATAAATACAATGGTAGCTCCTGATGCGAAAGAACCCACCTACCAAAAGCAAGTCACCCGCAAGAAATAGTGTGCCAGAAATACCGCAAAGGAACCTGTACGGCAGAACCTGCAAGAACTGTGGCACAACGGGGGTGAGTTGCCAACTCGTGAATAGAAACATCTACAAGCAGAAACCGAATGCAAGACATAATCCTAAGTCAACGATCAGTATAAAAATCCTCAATATAAAGCATGCAGCCTATAGCAAGGCTAGGGTAAATATCTAACCCGAGTGCAATCTCAATGTGACTGTGTCAGTGCCTCAGATAACAATATAGCAAATGAATGAGATATGAATGCGAGAAAACAGAATACATCTACATGAAGCAACAGTTTTCATACTTTAGTGAGATTTCCCGGTATTTTAAAGATGAGGTACCATAATGAAATCAGCATAAAACTGTGCCTAGCATCGGCACAAACGAAATCCCAATATCCTGATATCTCAAAGTCTCAACCATCACATCTAGGGCGCCGTCAGTCCAGACCGGCCCCTACCATAAATCTCAGACCACGACGGTATCCTCCGGATATCCGACGCGTCGGGTAAAGTCACCGGTAGGCAATCTCCCCCTGTCAGGCTCATCGTCATCACCACGTCTTCTTGCCCCGGGGTACCTTACCGGGTCCACCATGTACCCGAAACGGTTCATCCGTCTCCTCGAATCGGGTTTCCAAATCCATCAGCAAAATCATGGTGGACGACTCATACATCATGGGAAAACCGCACTTTTTATTTTAAAGAGAGAAAGGAAATTTATATAAGTTTTGCGGTTTTCCCCCAAATCCAGAAAATCTCATGGAAATCCAAATCCAAACCTCAATAGCATGCAAAATAGTGAATATATGCATGAGAATCCATGAATGCGGCATAACAATGAATAACAGTATGCAGGAAGTAGCAGGTAATAACTACAATGTCTAACTACTAGCTAAAAGGCTATGTCAAGCAATAATATACTTTCTAAGGTGTACGTGACATGGCAATTACCGATGAAGATGTGTGTGAGCCGGCAAGTAAGTGTACGTGGTACATACGCATCATCGGTAATGGTGCTGGTGTCCTATCAGCATAATATTAAAAATGGAGTATGAAGCATAAAATAAGAATGCGATGCAACCGAACCACAAAAAGGGAGTGGGAGCTGAAACTAGACGTAACCAACACTAATCTGCGTTAATCTAACATAAATCTCACAATTGGTGCCTTTTGAAATAACACAAATCATGGGGTTTTGAAAATAGGGGCTACAGTGTTTTTATGAAAAGATACGTCTTTTGAAATGTCTGTAGATCCCTTGAGCTGTCTTTAAAAATACCCACGATTCGTCAGTTTTGAAAAAGGTAGGAGTCTACTCTAGTCTAATATCTACACTAAACTAAACAGCTGAACTAACAAGCTGACTACAGGTAAGGAAACCGCCTAGCATCTGAGTCGATATATATATAAATATAGTCGGTGATCCCGCCTCAATGTCATATCATAAGGTATCCTCGAGTTATGAGTGCGGATCTATCATCAATATCGGCTCGTACGGTAAATCATCGTACGGCATCCCCAATAGCTGGGTAGGGTCAACATCTCACTATCTCATCACATAATACGTATCAGTATCATCGGATCAAGTCTGGGGTACTACCCTATGTCTAGTACGCTCGATACCATCAATGAAGTAAGCATGCGGGGGTAAACACATATCCCAAGCCCGCAAGAAACACAAGTCATATCCCATATATGAATCAATATCAACTCGCCGATCTCGCGGCGCAAAGTCCACATCATCGACTCATCTCCAAAGGCATCCCAAATCATCAAACACTGCAAGTATGAGTAGTATGCAAGGGTGTGAATGTAGGTATGTAAGTATGTGTGTAAGTATGTGCAATCGCTACCTAGGGTTCGTACTATACCCAAACCATATATCTCATCATCAATAAAACCATTATTCATATCAATGATCCTAACAACACATAATAAATATACGTGGGTATACGTATTCGTATACCACACCACGGACTGCGGGGGTGCTATACGCCATCCACCCGACTTCCCCCTGTAGATATAATCTACTCACCTGTGTCCTGCGTGTCGGTGTCGACGTCACTGTCATCCTCCGCATCGTCTCGGATCGTCGCGGTGTACCTACACATAACACACGTATCGCATCGCATCAAAACCAAATCAAAGCTAAAACGGCATACGAAGTCCAAAACGACACGATAAGGGGCCTATAGGTGAAAACCTATGGCACGCCTTCAAAACCATCAATAAATCCTCTATATCGTCGTATGAACGCCAAATAGTCGAGGTAAAACGAAACAAACCAATGCAGAAATGAAAATACGGAATACGGAAACAAAAAATCCAAAACAGCAACTCTTGAAATATGTCCCAGATTTCACCCTAGGCCACTTTATACAAAACTATATATACCAGGGGCCTAAACTAACAATGTAGAAGCTACAGAACCAATACGAGACAGAATGGTGGGACCCAGGCCGCAATTGGCGGCCAAAAGAGGAAAATTGGCGGCCGGGAAAGGGAGTTGGGGGCTAGGGTTTGGGGTGTTGCCTCTATTGTGCCTGCACATCTCAATTCCCACTCAATATCATTTTAGGGTTCTCGGGGTAATAGCAGATTCAAGTTTACCTCCACAGATTTCACATTTTCCCGATATCGGTTTCTAAAATCCGTATTCTGTGGTTTGGTTCTCAAGTTAGGGTCTCAATTCATGCACTAGGGTGTTTATATAACCTCAATTGAACTCAATTTCACATTACAACTCAAGTTTCCCTCAAACCCTAACTAGGTTTTCACCAAGTCCATAATATCACACAATATCGATATAATCTTAACATGGGGTTAAAGGAAATGCTAAAACTAAGACAATGGTTCAGAAATTACCTCATTTGGCAACTCAAGAATTTTCTTGAGTTGCCCCTAGTGGCCAAAATCCATGCTTTCATAGTCCATTGCGAAGATCTCGGGTTTGTGCACCTTTTTAATGAAATCAAATTAGGGTTTTGGGATGATTTTTGAGATGATTTGAGGGATTGAGGAGGGGAGGAAGAAGGAGGAGCAGCAGCAGCAGTAGGAGGAAGAGAGGGAGGGAAAAAAATGAAGGGAGAAATGGCTAAGTGTGGAGTCAAAGAAGCCCATGCCTCTCTCTCTCTCTCTCACCTACTCTCATTTCTTTTTTCTTTTTTCCTTTTCCTTTTCTCTTCTATTTCTTTTCTAATCAAAACCCTTCTCACATAAATAGAAACCCCAAATGACATGAAAGAAATGCACAAGTGTAGAAAAAGTAGTGTGTGCATGTTTTGCTCAAAATTTGCTAAAAACCCGATTAGCGATTTTTAATCGCGATTAGCACTAAATTAGTGTCAAAATGATCACAACAACTTAAAAATGTCATAATTCACTAATTTACCCTATTTTAGAATTTTTCTTAATTTTCCACAATTTTTCTCATATTTTTCCTATTTATTTGTATTTAAAAATACCAAAATATTAAAATATTCAAAAAAATAATATTAAATTATAAAAATTCCCAAAAATTAATATTTTATTATTTCGAAATGTTACAATCTACCCCCCTTAAAGAAATTCGGTCCCCGAATTTAAATTTAAACCCCCACTACTAAAACAATTTCAGTAATAACCCATTTGTCGGGGCTCCGAAAAATCAACACATAGAGAATATCTAAAAAAAAATGTACTACTCTACTATAATTCAATCCCCAAAATGCATATATAAAAATATCCTATGCGTCTGGTGCGCAAGGAATCAAAATCCAAATATGTGTAAAACAGGTGTATAGAACAACAACTATGTGCAACGGGTGTGCACGAAACATCTGCCGTAGGCAACGTGCGTGCCTGACAGCAACCAAAATAGGTGCATATAACATGCACGAAGAATCCCGATTCAGTGCATCTGGTGTGCACTAGAATCGTATGTCAAAACACTAAAGGTGCATGAAAGCTACGCTGGAAGTGCAAATCAAATCACTGAATACGATAGGCATGAAATCTCAATCAATATCTCAATGCAATAACACAGCGCAAAATATATAAATATCCAGTGGGTGCATGAAACCAAAATCATGAAACTCAGTCATCAAAACTAAATCATGCAAACAGAACGCCCAAAATACCGAAATCCCATAATGACGGATACGTGATAATCGAATCACAAAATCACAAATCATAAGTACCGTCGTCGGTAAATTCATCCTTCAAGGTCGAGAAGGAGTCGGTGCATCCACTGCTAGCAGCGCAGGATATCTACTTGCCTCTTGCTCACGGTCTGGCGTCCTCTGACTCTGGGTCCTTATCTTCTTTGCGGATTTCCTATCTCGCGGTCAATCGGCTCATCGGCCCTGTCAGGTGTGCTAACGGGGACGATTCCGTTCTGGTACTTCTCTGGTCACCTCTCGGTCAAACCTCACGACCACTCGTAAGGCAGCATATCACTGGCGTCGGCCTCTGACTCTCTGAATGCACGTCACACATCTGATCCTGGGTGTAAACATCATTGCAGCAATGCCCTGAAAAGAACCCTGCTCAAGGTCTCTTCCAATCATGCCTATGCCGATCTGTACAGATGCTGGCTCTCTTGTACTACCTCTTCTCGCTCAAAGGGCATCTGTGTCCTCAGCACAACATTTCTCGGAAACCGGTCAATCTGAAGTCTCTCGCACGGACTCGAAATCGCGTACTCTGTAGCTTCATCATCCTGTAGAAGCTGTCTGGTCGAACAGATCCTCGGGAACACGTCTCAACCATCGGAGGAATACTCATCTCTCGACTGTCCTTGCTCAATTCGCAACGCATCTGGGTAAGTCCCTTTATCCGATCCTGGTCAACTACCTTGTCGACAATGCCGAACTCTGGCCTGCTAGGTGTGCGCAATCATGACCACTCCTGGGTCTAGGTCTTCTCGTGTCGTATTCCAGAAAAGTCCTGTCGAGGTTCCTTTCTTAAATCTCAATCCTGCCGAATTGCCTGGAAGTCGTCATCCATTACTGAAGCTAAAGCTTATTCCGGAACGGCTGCATACTTGTCGCGCTTCTTTCCGAAAGATATATCCATATACCACGCCTCGGGGTGCATATCACATCTCTGATGTCAGCGGAGTGGAATGTCATCCCATCGAAATCTCGTGCGAACTCTTTTCTTCACTCTGCTAAAAATGTCGACTGATCCGGACTCGTCTCATCGTGGCTACACGAACTGCGCTCCGACGGCTATCCTCGTCTCTGGAGTCTCCCAAGCAGTATCCCATCACGATGTCCGAAAGATGTCGAATCATCCGATCGACTCGTCAGAACCTCATAATCCCCCAAGAGCTCACATCTCGGGTACAGTTTAATAGTATCGAGTACATGCCACAGCGTCGGTGGTCCAGCCGTAGAAGGGCAAACCCAAGCCTCACTAATGGCGCCGCGGAACCGCCGTAAACCCTAAGGTTCAAAGGCTGTCACACGGTCATTAAGTCGAGTTAGGGTTTCATTCTTCTAGAGGGTCCATAGAATCACCTGCATGTCTTTCCGTATACTTTAGACTTGGAAAATGGGTTCCTGACATTCGATCGTCGCTATCGACTCTCAACGAACCTGCGTGAAGTCGTCTCTAGCTGGAATCAATTCGCCTGACGTCCTCGCATCGGGGTAAGCGAACTCACCACACGTCCTAGTCATTCATCCTCAGGTGGCTAGCGACTCGCTATCATCTCTCTGAGTATATGCTCACGCTGCAACAGCTCCAACCATCTGGGCGATATCTCATCATTTACAGCAGCAACTGGCTCATACGCCTGTACGCCGAACAACGCCTCAATCCTCCAGGAAAGGCAACACAATGGCGGTCGTCTCTGAATCGGTCTGCTCTAGATCTGGGTAAGACTCTCCACCTTGGAAATCTTCAACTCATCTGGGCCGCTCTGGCGCAAAATCGGACGAATCACCTTCGTCTCTCAAATCGGGTAGACTAGCTATCATCTGTCGCATCTGCCTGAAAGCTCCGGCAATCTCAGCTCGTAAGCTCCGAAAGCAACATCCTGTCAATCTCAGCTACAGCTGGTCCATCTGTCTGCACGGTAGGCGACATCACAATCTCTGAGGTACGCTGTACATCAACAGTCCTCTCTCAGCTGGCAGCTCTAACAGTGGCTCGATCATCCGGTGCAAGACCAAGCACTCGCCTCCACTAGAGGTCACAATCACCAACACTAACTCGAGACGTTCCCATGTCACCAGAAAACACAAGTATCGGCTCTCGTACCGAACGAGCTCACACCGGCCGTAACCCTAGCAGCAGCCCAACTGCGCTCAACCATGGTGACAGGAATCTCAATCGAGTATCAAAGAGAGCACATCAGTGGCAAGAAAGGAAACAACAGATCCAGAGTGGATACATGATCATAGGGAGGAACAGCATCAATGAAGGTATGATCATGAAACTAATAGAATCGGGGATCTCAAATGGATGTATAATCCTGGATATGAAAAGAATCACTGATCTCAAGAAATATGCACATCCTAAGGTTCCTTAAGCGGAGTGGCGTGTCGTAAGTATGCCGCGGAACATACCAACGGTACGTCACTCTACTTTAGTCACCTAATCCATCAACCAAGGGTCATCCTAAAACGACGAAAGTTCGGGTTTAGTACCCCCTCGACCAAGTCTAAGTTCCGTAAGGTCAAGCCTAAGTTCCGTATATAAACAACGCCCTAGGCTCCACATAGTCAAACTTAGACTCGAACCAAGGTCAACCTAGCGCTCTGATACCAACTTTGTCACGACCCGAAAGAGCACGTGACTGGCCCTTGAACCATATGAAGCCTATAGGACTCCATCTGATCCAAGTAAGCCAAAAGCCCAGAAATCTAAAACCATTTTAAATAAAAGTAGGGAAAAACTGGTTTAAAGAAGTGAAGAAAACACGTTGAAATCAAGGTTTCAAAATAACTAAGCCGAATGTGCATTTTAAAAACGGTACAGTCTTTTCTAGAAATTTCGGCAGAGTTCCTTTTGTAAAACTGGCCCCGAATGGGGTAAAACGATAATAACAAGATATAACATGATAAAGGCATCCCCAAGCGGGAGCTAGCTCTTCGTCAATCGACGGTCACAATCACACATGATATAATAATATACAACGCCAAGTGGCGAGGATCAAAACCAAAAGAAAGCTCAAAAAGCAACAGAAAACCGCAATACTACTAAGCGCGACTCTAAGGTCGAAATATACAACACTAAAGTCTAGGTCTGAAAGAATATACAGTTTTGGTTGATGGACAATTCTAGATACAAAGAAATAAATAAATACAATGGTAGCTCCTGATGCGAAAGAACCCACCTACCAAAAGCAAGTCACCCGCAAGAAATAGTGTGCCAGAAATACCGCAAAGGAACCTGTACGGCAGAACCTGCAAGAACTGTGGCACAACGGGGGTGAGTTGCCAACTCGTGAATAGAAACATCTACAAGCAGAAACCGAATGCAAGACATAATCCTAAGTCAACGATCAGTATAAAAATCCTCAATATAAAGCATGCAGCCTATAGCAAGGCTAGGGTAAATATCTAACCCGAGTGCAATCTCAATGTGACTGTGTCAGTGCCTCAGATAACAATATAGCAAATGAATGAGATATGAATGCGAGAAAACAGAATACATCTACATGAAGCAACAGTTTTCATACTTTAGTGAGATTTCCCGGTATTTTAAAGATGAGGTACCATAATGAAATCAGCATAAAACTGTGCCTAGCATCGGCACAAACGAAATCCCAATATCCTGATATCTCAAAGTCTCAACCATCACATCTAGGGCGCCGTCAGTCCAGACCGGCCCCTACCATAAATCTCAGACCACGACGGTATCCTCCGGATATCCGACGCGTCGGGTAAAGTCACCGGTAGGCAATCTCCCCCTGTCAGGCTCATCGTCATCACCACGTCTTCTTGCCCCGGGGTACCTTACCGGGTCCACCATGTACCCGAAACGGTTCATCCGTCTCCTCGAATCGGGTTTCCAAATCCATCAGCAAAATCATGGTGGACGACTCATACATCATGGGAAAACCGCACTTTTTATTTTAAAGAGAGAAAGGAAATTTATATAAGTTTTGCGGTTTTCCCCCAAATCCAGAAAATCTCATGGAAATCCAAATCCAAACCTCAATAGCATGCAAAATAGTGAATATATGCATGAGAATCCATGAATGCGGCATAACAATGAATAACAGTATGCAGGAAGTAGCAGGTAATAACTACAATGTCTAACTACTAGCTAAAAGGCTATGTCAAGCAATAATATACTTTCTAAGGTGTACGTGACATGGCAATTACCGATGAAGATGTGTGTGAGCCGGCAAGTAAGTGTACGTGGTACATACGCATCATCGGTAATGGTGCTGGTGTCCTATCAGCATAATATTAAAAATGGAGTATGAAGCATAAAATAAGAATGCGATGCAACCGAACCACAAAAAGGGAGTGGGAGCTGAAACTAGACGTAACCAACACTAATCTGCGTTAATCTAACATAAATCTCACAATTGGTGCCTTTTGAAATAACACAAATCATGGGGTTTTGAAAATAGGGGCTACAGTGTTTTTATGAAAAGATACGTCTTTTGAAATGTCTGTAGATCCCTTGAGCTGTCTTTAAAAATACCCACGATTCGTCAGTTTTGAAAAAGGTAGGAGTCTACTCTAGTCTAATATCTACACTAAACTAAACAGCTGAACTAACAAGCTGACTACAGGTAAGGAAACCGCCTAGCATCTGAGTCGATATATATATAAATATAGTCGGTGATCCCGCCTCAATGTCATATCATAAGGTATCCTCGAGTTATGAGTGCGGATCTATCATCAATATCGGCTCGTACGGTAAATCATCGTACGGCATCCCCAATAGCTGGGTAGGGTCAACATCTCACTATCTCATCACATAATACGTATCAGTATCATCGGATCAAGTCTGGGGTACTACCCTATGTCTAGTACGCTCGATACCATCAATGAAGTAAGCATGCGGGGGTAAACACATATCCCAAGCCCGCAAGAAACACAAGTCATATCCCATATATGAATCAATATCAACTCGCCGATCTCGCGGCGCAAAGTCCACATCATCGACTCATCTCCAAAGGCATCCCAAATCATCAAACACTGCAAGTATGAGTAGTATGCAAGGGTGTGAATGTAGGTATGTAAGTATGTGTGTAAGTATGTGCAATCGCTACCTAGGGTTCGTACTATACCCAAACCATATATCTCATCATCAATAAAACCATTATTCATATCAATGATCCTAACAACACATAATAAATATACGTGGGTATACGTATTCGTATACCACACCACGGACTGCGGGGGTGCTATACGCCATCCACCCGACTTCCCCCTGTAGATATAATCTACTCACCTGTGTCCTGCGTGTCGGTGTCGACGTCACTGTCATCCTCCGCATCGTCTCGGATCGTCGCGGTGTACCTACACATAACACACGTATCGCATCGCATCAAAACCAAATCAAAGCTAAAACGGCATACGAAGTCCAAAACGACACGATAAGGGGCCTATAGGTGAAAACCTATGGCACGCCTTCAAAACCATCAATAAATCCTCTATATCGTCGTATGAACGCCAAATAGTCGAGGTAAAACGAAACAAACCAATGCAGAAATGAAAATACGGAATACGGAAACAAAAAATCCAAAACAGCAACTCTTGAAATATGTCCCAGATTTCACCCTAGGCCACTTTATACAAAACTATATATACCAGGGGCCTAAACTAACAATGTAGAAGCTACAGAACCAATACGAGACAGAATGGTGGGACCCAGGCCGCAATTGGCGGCCAAAAGAGGAAAATTGGCGGCCGGGAAAGGGAGTTGGGGGCTAGGGTTTGGGGTGTTGCCTCTATTGTGCCTGCACATCTCAATTCCCACTCAATATCATTTTAGGGTTCTCGGGGTAATAGCAGATTCAAGTTTACCTCCACAGATTTCACATTTTCCCGATATCGGTTTCTAAAATCCGTATTCTGTGGTTTGGTTCTCAAGTTAGGGTCTCAATTCATGCACTAGGGTGTTTATATAACCTCAATTGAACTCAATTTCACATTACAACTCAAGTTTCCCTCAAACCCTAACTAGGTTTTCACCAAGTCCATAATATCACACAATATCGATATAATCTTAACATGGGGTTAAAGGAAATGCTAAAACTAAGACAATGGTTCAGAAATTACCTCATTTGGCAACTCAAGAATTTTCTTGAGTTGCCCCTAGTGGCCAAAATCCATGCTTTCATAGTCCATTGCGAAGATCTCGGGTTTGTGCACCTTTTTAATGAAATCAAATTAGGGTTTTGGGATGATTTTTGAGATGATTTGAGGGATTGAGGAGGGGAGGAAGAAGGAGGAGCAGCAGCAGCAGTAGGAGGAAGAGAGGGAGGGAAAAAAATGAAGGGAGAAATGGCTAAGTGTGGAGTCAAAGAAGCCCATGCCTCTCTCTCTCTCTCTCACCTACTCTCATTTCTTTTTTCTTTTTTCCTTTTCCTTTTCTCTTCTATTTCTTTTCTAATCAAAACCCTTCTCACATAAATAGAAACCCCAAATGACATGAAAGAAATGCACAAGTGTAGAAAAAGTAGTGTGTGCATGTTTTGCTCAAAATTTGCTAAAAACCCGATTAGCGATTTTTAATCGCGATTAGCACTAAATTAGTGTCAAAATGATCACAACAACTTAAAAATGTCATAATTCACTAATTTACCCTATTTTAGAATTTTTCTTAATTTTCCACAATTTTTCTCATATTTTTCCTATTTATTTGTATTTAAAAATACCAAAATATTAAAATATTCAAAAAAATAATATTAAATTATAAAAATTCCCAAAAATTAATATTTTATTATTTCGAAATGTTACAATAGCATATGCTTCTTGACAGTTAAAGAGGCATGAACAAAATTACCCCACTCATGATCTAGAGATGGCTGCTGTAGTTTTCGCATTGAAGATTTGGAGACATTACTTGTATGGAGAAACGTGTCAAATCTTCACAGATCATAAAAGTTTAAAGTATATCTTTCAACAGAAGGATCTGAATCTCAGGCAGCGTAGATGGATGGAATTGGTGAAAGATTACGACTGTGAGATTTTGTACCATCCAGGCAAAGCAAATGTTGTAGCAGATGCCTTGAGCCGGAGGCCTGGAGGTAAATTATCTCATTTGAGTCTTTTGCAGAGACAGTCTTCTACAGACTGGCAGATCTTATGTGATAGTCGTATACAGTTTGAGTTCACATCGGCAGGAGGTCAGCTAGCACATGTTCGCACCATACCTCAGCTATTGGATCGTATTCGAGATGCGCAGCCTACCGATACTCGCTTGATGGATATTATGGATCATGTTAGGCAGGGTAAGGAGACGGAGTTCGTGATTGATGATTATGGAGTGTTACGTTTTAGGACTCGTCTCTGTGTGCCAGATTCTGACGGATTGAGGCGTGAGATTTTGGAGGATGCCCACAGGTCAGTATACAGTATTCATCCTGGTTCCACCAAAATGTATCGTGATTTGAAGGAAAATTATTGGTGGGAAGGAATGAAGAAGGATGTTACGGATTTTGTTTCTCGATGCTTGACTTGTCAGCAAGTTAAAGCAGAACACCAGAGGCCAGCCGGAGAGCTGCAACCCTTACCTATTCCAGAGTGGAAATGGGAACAGATTTCCATGGATTTTGTGGTGGGTCTACCCAGGACTAGCAGAGGGTATGATTCCATTTGGGTGATAGTAGACAGGCTGACGAAGGCCGCTCATTTTCTTCCAGTGAAGACGACATATGGATTTGCTCAGTATGCACAGGTTTATATCGATGAGATTGTACGTCTACATGGAGTGCCGACATGCATAGTATCAGATCGAGGTACCCAGTTCACGAGCAGGCTATGGCAGAAAATTCAAGACGCTCTTGGTACACGACTGAGTTTTAGTACAGCTTTCCACCCACAGACAGACGGTCAGTCGGAGCGGACAATTCAGATACTAGAGGATATGCTTCGGGCTTGTAGCTTAGATTTCGGTGGTAGTTGGGATCGTCACCTACCTTTGATAGAATTCTCATATAACAACAGTTTTCAAGAGACGATCCAGATGGCATCCTTTGAAGCTTTGTATGGGAGGAAATGTAGATCACCTGTTTGCTGGACGGAACTTAGCGAAAGTGGTATATTGGGACCGCAGATAGTACAGGAAACTACCGAGAAGATTCAATTGATACGAGATAGAATGAAAGCGGCTCAATGCAGACAGAAGTCATATGCAGATTGAAGACGACGCAAACTGGAGTTTGATGTGGGAGATCATGTGTTCCTTCGAGTATCTCCAATGAAGGGTGTGATGCGCTTCGGGAAGAAAGGGAAGCTCAGCCCCAGATATGTTGGACCATATGAGATTTTAGAGAGAGTGGGCACTGTTGCTTATCGGTTAGCACTTCCACCTGGTTTTCCCGACGTACATCCAGTGTTCCACGTATCGATGCTACGCAGATATCTTCACGATCCATCTCATGCGATCCAGCATCAGACTCTACAGCTTGAGCCAGATCTATCCTTCACAGTACAGCCAGTTGCTATTTTGGACAGGCAAGCAAAGCAACTACGCTCAAGGACACTGCCATCTGTAAAGGTTCTCTGGCAAGGAAAGGATCGCGAGGAGATTACTTGGGAGACGGAGGACGCGATGCGGAAGAAATTTCCACATTTTTTCTTAGGTATGTCTAGTAATTATTTTAAATTCGGGGACCGAATTTTCTTAAGGGGGGAATATTGTAACAATTAGGAAAAAGTTAGAAATAAATAAAATTAATTAAATTATGAATAAGCTGATAAATCACAAAATGGTTAAAATCAAATATGTCAATCTTCATAAGTTATAGGTAATACAAATTAAATTAGAATTTTAGAATGTAATATAAATAAGTTATAAGGGTTTTAATGATAATTTTAGCTTCATTTTAACAAAAGATGTGTTTTATAATAAGTAAGTTGTGAGGGGTTAAATTGTAAAGTTTAAGTTTTTATGTAAATATGAAATGGTTGTAGATATAAGTGAAAATGTTGGAAAGGTCAAATTAGCTCAGAATTTAAATGAGATTAAAAGAAAATTATGAAGATAATGCTTAAACACCTCATGCTTGCATGTTTTCCAATTTCTTCACACCTCCTTCTTGCATGAAACCTACACCTTCAAACCTTGACACCACCACCTTCCCTTATCCCTTCCTCCTCTCACATATAAAACTAAATTTCAGTTCTGAAACCCAATTAAAACTGAAAAGAAAATCAAAAGGGAAGGAAAAATAAAGAAGAGAAAAGAAGGAAAAAGAAAAAACAAGAGGAAGAAGAAGATGAAGGAGCTTGTTCTTGAGTTGTGATCACCATCAAGCTAGGAGGAGCTTGTAGATCCTTGGAGGGTTATTCCTACAACTAATAGGAGGGTAAACTTCTTAAACTCAGTAGGTAATTAAGTTCTGTAGATTAGTTACTTTTAGTTTAGATAGATCACATGATATCGTATTTTAACAAATTTAGTGTCTGTGGGAATCTGCTATAATCTGGAACTTAACTAAATAAATTCAACAGAGTAGAAATGATGTAGGAATCAAATTTAACACACCACAAGAAAACGATATTGGGGGGCCGGTTTTGGGCCGGCGACATAAGGGATTTGGCCGGCGTCGCCGGCCATATGGGAAGCTTTGGGGGTTTGGTAAATTGGGAAGTCTACATTGTACAATTTAGGCTATTTTGGCATTGTTGATTTAACTTAGTTTCACTGTAGTTTAAATCTGGGATGATATATCGGAAAGGGAATCGTAAAACGTTAAAAACGACACGACGAAACTACGTCGCGTATTAAATTCTGAACCAGTACAGATTAGGGTTAAAATACTGAAAAACTAAGTGTTTAATAACTTGAAAGGATCAGATAGTATATAACTTATGGGGGTTAGCGTGTTTCTATGTCCGTTATATCGGAATAGTCGTTTTGCTTATACGCGTTAACTTTGCATATTTAGACACGGATACGAGAAATACGGAAGCCGCGAGGAAAGGGAAAGGATTAGCGATTCCGGAGTAGATTCGACTTTCCGGTGAGTAGACTAAACATCTACCGGGGAATTTAGTAAAGATGGCGTGTTTCGCCCATGGTTTTACTTAATGTGATATTCATATCATCATGTTTAAATGTTAGAATTTCATGCATTAAAATATGTGTATATTGCTTAGTTGTTAGAACACTTCACAAGTATCGACGAGTCATGCCACGTGCACCTCTTATATGCTACACACACCTCGTCGATATTGCCATGTCACATACACTTAAATATCATATTTATTAACATGGATTATATTGTATTTCATATGTCAAGTATATTGGTAGAATTCATTAATTACATCCTGTTGATTTATGCGTACTTCCATGTTGGATATGAGATAGATGCGGAATTGAGGATTTATGATTTTGAGTTTTGAATACTACTACATAAATCCAGTTTTTCATGATTGATGTGACATGTCCACCCTGAGATGATTTCTGTTTTTGGTTTTATTCCGGACCGAGTGGGGGAGATATACGGTCGCGGATTTACGTTATCCATACTGAGTGGGGGAGATATACAGTTGGATACAGGGTGGACCCGGTCGAGACCGAGGGGCAGGATAGCCGTATTGAGACGGGGGAGCCTAGCGAGGTTACTCGATACCGGAGTTGGTTATAGAAATACGGCGTGTATCTAGAGGATAACGACCGATATTATGAGTATAGGATCATTCGGGGAATGATGCCTATAAGAAATGAAAGTTTTTGTGTCATTGATGGACACCGAGAAATGAATTACTTGAGTTGTGATTTCAGAAGTAAAATGAGATTTATTGTTGGATTTCACATATACTCATATATCATATTGATTCATATTCAGTAGCATGATTGTCATATTTACTTTATTCGCCGTTATATGTTAGTCGTATTCACTGAGTTGGCAACTCATCCCCGTTGTGCCACAGTTCCTTGCAGGGATAGAGTGGACGGGTAGCTGCGAGGCAGGATCACTTTTGCAGTCGTATTTCATCTTTTGATCGGTAGGCTACATGTGTAGTAACCTCCCTTTTGGGTTTTGTACTTTTGTATCTAGAAGACTCCATCAGACTTGTATTTTGACTTAGAAATGAGAGATGGTATGTTTATGTACAGTTGAGATCGGTTGATCAGTTTCATCGCTTCTTTCTTTATGAGATTCAGTGATGTTACATATGTTTATATTCATGTTCATTATTAATATTGTTGATTCCAACTTGGAATACAACCAAACTTAATCTTTATTATTGTTTAAATGAATTAACTTCATAACTTGAGATTTTTACTTAAAAACTAAATTTTTCTAAATAATTCCGAAATAAGGTATTTTGATCTTGGTTTTTGGCTTACTTGGATTGTGCATATCTTTAGATATGATATAATCTGAGTGCCTGTCACATCCAAACTTGGGTCGTGACACTTGGTAGCTCTTTTGCTCACTTGAGAAAACTAGAGAGCAAGAGAGAAAGGAGGAAGAAGATGATGGCTTATAAAACTCAAGATAATGATAAGCTTCTAAAATAAAAATGAGAAAAGAGAATATATATATTTTCTATCTCTCATTCTTAACCAAGGTTATAAAATATCTAGATATTTTAGTTTGGAACAAAAATGACCATAGAAATAAAATCATGGTTAAACAAAAGGGTTAATGAAAGAATAAAATATTAAACCATGAAACAATTTCCATTTTCATTTTTCTTTTCCAAAAATAATATCCATATATTTTATAAAGGGTGTGAGTCTTATATTGCCACCATCCACTATATCAACAACCATGATAGAATGATGTATGCATGTATGTGTGCATGCACATCCATATGTGCATGAATAAGAATGAATGCATACATGCATGCAAACAACAAAAAAGACAAGAAAGGATTTCAAGTAAGAAACTAATGGTCAAATGATAAATCAACAGTTGATTTAGCAACCCGGTCATATCACATACGACCCGACCAAAAGCAAACCACCCGATTAATATACGGTATCTCATACACGCATTTTAACCGGGTCAACGCGCATATCTCATATGCGCACCACATCGTTTTGCCTGGACTAGGTAACTTCATTGTGGGACTCTAAGACTTGCCAATACGCCGGCAGTGGGTGATGATCATATCAAGCACCCCCAAGCCGCAAGCGGTCAGCTAAACGTAACGGCCACCCGGGTATTGAGCGATCAGAAGAAAACAAGCGAACCTGTCACAACTCCCGTCGAGCCAACCGGCAACACTACCGTACAGTCCGGTCTCTTTATCAGATATGCTGCATATCAAGTCTAGGGATGGTAACGTCGACCTCAATAACTCAATAAGTCATGCAGATGAATGGTCTATAACAGATTGAGAAACTGCTGATAACACTTATCAGTAAATCTCAACAGCCTTGGCCAGGGACTTACTGATAAAGCCAGTCGAGCACAGCACAACATCAATTCCCAATACCGGGAGTGACGAAACTGTAGGGTTCCTAGGCACACTAGTGGAGTCTCACAAGTGATCAAACATGCAAATTTCTAAAAATTACGGTGCCGAGAAAACCTAGAACGGATCGTTAACTAGATAAATAGGCAAAGCAAGCATGTAAACGGAAATAAATGCTAAGGTAAGTGACTACAACCTTTGTAGATCCGGTCCACCACTTCCTAAGCTCCGTGATGATCTCCCTCCGCTGTCCAAATCAAACCCTTGACTCTAGTATTGGCATCATCGAAGAATAGGCGGGCTTGATCGTCGGTTCGATGCCGAAGATGATCTACGTCGAAGCATCACAAGAACAAGCTCCAACTTCACCAAGCTTTGAAAACTTGTGAAGTAAACACCCTATACAACTTGGCAAGAGGTAGAGGATGAAGAAATAGGAAGTGGGTAGACTTTAGTTTTGGATTTCTCACTAGTTTTCATCACTTGCCATTGGAGTAGCAAGCTTTCTCCTTTTGTTGAAGAAGATGAAGAAGAAGAAGAAGATATGATAAGTGTTGAATAATTAGATAAATAATTCAATACTTATCATACTTTCAACCATAGTTAAGTGTAGAGAAATAACATGGGTTAGTTAAATGGTTAGGGTTAAGCAAGACAACAAAAGTGTGACTTAGTTAAAGTTTCAAGAAACTTCAACTAAAAACAAAACATACAACCATTCATTTATCTTTTCCTTTTTCCAAAATGAATAAATAAGAAAAAGATAAATGAATAAATAATCAAAACCCTAATCATTAACTTAAACCATGGTTTGATTCTTTACACTTAACCAAGTAAGCATGTATCATCAAACATGATACAAACATGTGCACAAAACTATATCGCATATACAATGTGAACAATTCAAGTGAGAAAATCTTTTTAAAGTGAACCAATACTAGTTAACGCAAAGCAATATATCAAATATATAAATATGCACTAAATCATTTGTAGCGTCTTGAAAAGTCGTTTTGGTGTTTTCTTGAAATTCGGTGAAAATTCGGTATTTTTCCGAAAACCGTCTTTCTCGATATTTTGCAGTTTAGGGCTAATTATACTTAAAGTGGATAGGTAATTACTTGTTTTTAGTAGCTAATGAGTTTAATATGAAATTTTGGTCATTTAAAAATTTTTCCCTATTTTTCAATTTTTTTATATTATTTTAAGCTGGTAAGAAAATACATTAAATAAGCGATAAATACAAATTTTTCCGGGCTAATTTTAATCTCTAAAATTATGATAATTATAATCTAGTGATAACATGAATTTTTAGTAATTTATTTTGATTTTTAACCAATTTTTATGAATTGAAACGAATTTATTAAATTTTGGGCTAAAACTTGCAATTTTTGAGTTGTAGGGGGCCTTTTTGCATAAAATTTCTTTTGTAACACCCCTCTATCTTTTCCCTCAGCCCTATAACAGCCCAACCCTGACCAAGACCAGAAAATTCTGGGCTCTTTCTTTGGTTGCCTTCTTGTGTGAAATTGGGGTTGTTTTTTTGGATTTATTTTAAATATAATGGTTAAAATATGATACATTGACTTTGGAAACTTGAACCAAGACTTTTCCCCACTTGCCCACACCCTCCCCCTTACCTCCTCTGGCCGAAACTGAAACCCCCTCTTCTTCCTCTCTTTTCTTTTCATTTTTCTTCAAATTTCATCAAAAAACCACATCAAAATCCATAGTTTATTCAAAAATCCATACAAAATCCTTATGCTATCATTTTCCTTAGCCATTCTTGCTTGGATCTTGGTGTTTGAGGCCATCATTTGGAGGAAACTTTCTTGCTTGATCTATTGATCAAGAGGTATAAATTCTATCTTGTTAAATCCTTTGTTTAAGTGCTTATATTATATGGTTTAGTGATAATTTAGTGTAGTTAATCTAGATTTCTTAGATTTTGTTTGAAAATTGAAACTAGGGTTTGAAAACCATAATAGTTAATTAAGTTATTTTATAGTTAATCTAGTTGTTAATGACTAATCTATTTGGTTACCTTGTTGATATAGTTTTCAATTTTGCTAATTTGATTAAATTAGAAGTGTGAAATTTGCTTTTTAGGATTTTCAAGAAAAGGTTTTTGTATGGAAATGGTATTTGAAAACATGATTAGTGAGTTGATTAAACCTAATTTGTGTTGATTAAACCTAATTTGCTATCTAGTGTTTTGCTAACCTTAATCTAAGTGGTTAATTTGCTTATTTGGCTAAAATATAGTGTTAAAGTAAGGATTTCATATATAGTTTGGGTTATGTTTGCTAAGTACAAAAATCAAGAAAAGGTTTTGTTATGTAAATTAGGTTTTTAAGCCTAGTTAATGGTTTAGAATTGGTGTATTGGCTAACTTTTTGGTTAGTTTGGAATGTTGGTGTTGGGTGGTGTTGACTTTGTCGCTATATTGTCGATGTTTGCATCAAATTGCAATTTCTGCTTACTAGATTTTTTATCTAAGTTATGTGATGAGTTAATTGTGGCATCTTGATGATTTTGTTGGCTTGTCCTACGACTTCTAGGATGCGTGAGTGCGGTTTTTGGGTAGTCGGGTTTTAGTTTTGCCGGGTGACCCAAATCGGCGTTTTTGGCAGTTTTTGCGATTTTCGCGTGTGTCCGCGCACTTTGTGCACGTTGTACCTAGCTAGCGAACCTTAGTAGTTTCGTTGGGGTTTTGCGTCGTTCTTGATACGTAACCTTATGTTTGGTATTGATGTAAATTCCAGGTTCGGTCGCGGAGACGTCAGACGCGGCGCGAAAGGGAAAGGCGGTGATTGGACACAGCTAGCCAGGGATCCCGGTGAGTAGATTTAACATCTACGGGGGACGATCGTCTGGATGGCGCAAGTCGCCCGATAGATTTAGTAAACTGGAAAATAGTAAATTGGATAATCACCTGTGACATTAGAATAATAATACTGGCATGATAATTGCTGCAATTAGATCGATAGGTTATACCCATATACGCAAACTCAATTGTAGGACACATGCACCATTACCAGGTTTTTATATGCAGCACGAGCACTATTCATGTTTACACACACACCCTGGTAATTGCCATGCCACCACACTAGATAACCTTTAATTTAAACCTTTTACTAATTGATACTTAAACTGGTGCTATTGCCTTTAATTCCTTAAAATGAAACCGTAGAATTGCTATTCATGTGCATGTACTTCATCATATTAATTGTTCATGCTTAATCCATTAATCACACATCGCAACTTGATTATTGATATCATACGCATTCATTATCATTGATATATGCACTTATGAGGATTTCTTGAGAGTTTATGATATTGCTGGATTTCGGGGGAAAGCCGCAAAATTTCCAAACTTATGATATTTTTAAAACATGTAAATTGCGGTTTTCTAGTGATGTAAGTGTCGTCCACCATGAGTTTGCTGTGGCTTTGGAAATCCGTGTCGAGGAGTGGAGGAACCGGCACGGGTACATGGTGGGCCCGGTAAGGTACCCCGGGGCAAGAGGAATGTGGTGATGACGTTGAGCCTGGCAGGGGACGGATTACCTACCGGTGACTGTTTGGGACGGCGGATATCCAGAGGATACCGACCGTGGCCGCTAGATGATGAGATATTGAGATTTGGGATGGGTCAGCCGGACGGCTGAGGCCAGAGATACATTTATGAGATTTGAGACAGCTTTTGGGTGTCGTTGCTGGACACCGATTTTCGTCGATTCATTGACAGTATGCTGGCATTCTAAAAGAGTTTCAAAAAAAAAAAGAGATAAAATATTTCTTATATATACCTATTGAGACCTCAGATTTTCATGTTGCATACATATTGGCACACTGATATTGTATACACACCTGCTAGTGCATCCAGTCATACCTGTATTTTAGATGCTAGGATGCTTGTGTGCATGCATACGATAGCCTTTGTAGATGTTATTTATTACTCACGAGTTGGCAACTCACCCCCGTTGTGCCACAGTCTTTTGCAGGTCCGCTCCGTCAGTTCAGTAGCGGCGGGCACACTTGTCTTTTGCCTCTTTTGCCTGAGCTCGAGATTTGCTCATAGGTGGGTTATGTTATATTTTTTTGTACCACCTTGTATATTCTTGTATCTAGTGTACTCCATCTACTGTTCTACCAGATATTTGTATATTGACCTAGAGATGAGACTGTGAGGTTTGTGGATTTTATACTGTATTTGGGGTCGAGCTCACTTGAGCCGACATGCTACTTTTTCATGCTTCCTTATGCTTTATTATGCTTTATTATGCTTGTTGTCATTTACATTGCGTGGGATTTGTGACCGCCGTATGGCGAAGAGCTAGCTCCCGCTTGGGGATGCCCTATTTTGTGGATTCATGTATATATTTTGTTGTACCCATTTTTGGGGGTCAGTATTTACAAAGGAGACTCTGCCGAAATTTTCGGGAAAAATTTGTATTGTTTTAAAAAGTGTTTTACATGACTTATTTGATAACTCGCTTTCAATTGATTGGGTTTTCTTCACTCTTTTGCTTCATTGGTTTTGTTTTCTGGGCTTTGGCTTACTTATTTTACGGACGCATTTAGACGTTTCGTGAACTTAAGTGCCAGTCACGTTCCGTACCCTGCGGGTCGTGACATCATTAAATCAACACTTGATTTAACGATCCGGTCATATCGGATATAACCGACTAGTATCATATGTATCGGCTTATCGAATCAATCCTTGATTCGATAACTAGGTTATATCGCATATAACCATTCGATACATTCATCGCGAGAATAGAATACGGTATCACATACACGCATTATTCTCGGTCCCGCCCATATCTCATATGCGCTCCTATTTCGTTTCGCTTGTGCCAGGACACCTCTGTGTAGGACTCTAAAGACTCGTCAATACGCCGGCAGCAGATGATGATCATATCAAACACCCACAAGCCGCAAGCGGTCTGCTAAACGTAACGGCCACCCGGGTATTGAGCGATCAGAAGATCGACGAGCAAGCCCGCTCACACTCCTGTGAATCCAACCAGTAACACTTACCGTATAGTCCGGTCTGTTCGTCTGATATGTCGCATATCTCGCCTAGGGGTGGTAAACGTCAGACCCCAATAGCTCGATAAGTCATGCCGACTTGAGGTCCATAACATTCGTGAAACTACTGATAACTCTTACTAGTATATCACTGCAACCCTGGCCAGGGATTTCCTGTTATGGCCAGTCGAGCATAGCACAACATCAACCCCCAATACCGGGAGAGACGAATCCCCTCCTATCGCTCATTTCCTCCATGTTAATCGGGACTGTACCCAAAAACCACCTGTTTGCACAACTCAGTAGAGCCGTGGTAGGGTGGAAATCAAAGCACAGTGGGAGACACACAAGACTCTATGACGATCTCGGGTCAACCGACTAAGCTGTACCAGTGTCACCAGAGAACTGCCATCTGACGTGAGGTATAATACCATCTGGGAGTTCTCGGCGAGTCCGTTCAGTGTACCTAGTCTCCACTGAGCACCCGCATACCATCTTCGATGTCAAACACCAATGGATATGGGATCATCCATCGCCCATCGCATGGGTCGAGAAGATATGCGCTAGTCTACTCTGGAATATCGATGCCCCGTCTCGATATTCCCTCGACTAGGAACAATGAAGGATGTACTCATGGACTATCCAGGCCCCACTAGTATGATCTACATCACAGTCCTGGAAGTCGAGTACACATCCTAAGGGCTTTATCAACATGTAATCAGAGAGACAGAAAGTATACATGTTAAGATAAAGAGCAACCAGATAGCGTACTATCATGTCGAGCAAGAAAGTCCTACCTATATATGTCCCAGCATCCACTGCAATATACATCCAATGTACAGTAATGGCCTCTAGAGCATACATACAACTAACAATCTCCCACTTGCACTAGGGCCATCTGTAGCAGTGGTCGCAGTATCTAATACTCAACCATCCCATATGAGTATCTCTCTGGGAAAAGGCCTTCGTGAGTGGATCCGCCGTGTTGTCCTCTGAGTTTACTCTCCTAACCTCGATCACCCAGGAGATCAACTATCTCCATGATCAGGTGATGCTTCCTCAGAATATGTCTGGGTCACTGATGGGACCAGGGTTCCATGGCCGAAGCCACACTTCCATTGTCATACAATGGCAGGAACCTAGTTCATCTTATGAACCAATATACACCCAAACTTTCTCTTTGGTAGTATCTTCAATAGCGATGTTACCAGCCTTTATCGTCTAGTTTGCCACGGTATCTAGCTTGGAACTCTTCCAACATACCGTCCCTCTACTGAGGGTAAAGACAATGCCCGTGACTGACATTCAGTCGTCTTTATCACCCTGGAACTCTTCCAGTGATTCTCCCCAGGATCGATTGATACCATCTCCCTACATCTAGTGAGAATCCTAGCATCCAATTACATCTATCTCATAGATGAAAACTCAGGATTTAGGAGGTATCACTTTGATCCTGTTTGGGGAATCCTAGTGATAATAGGAGATTGATCGATCGTAGTTTAGGAAACTCTTTTCCTATCAAGAGTATGTTGTCTACGTACAATACGAAGATGACCACCATACTCCATACTACCCTTTTGTATATACAAGGTTCGTCTACCATTTTGATGAAGTCAAACACTTTGACTATCACATCAAAACAGACGTTCCAACTCCGCGATGCCTGCTTCAGTATGTAAAGCAACTTGCACACGTTTCCGCTGCTCCCACTGTTTACGAAGACCTCTGGCTGTGTTCTTATAGACGTTCTCTTCTAAATCAGTATTTAGAAAAGCAGACAGGGCACCCAACCGCCAGATATCGTAGTCATGGTATGTAGCCGTGGTAAGTAGGATCTGGATAGACTTAAGCATAGCTACTGGAAAAAGGTTTCATCATTATCCACGCCTGGTCGATGACGAAAACCTTTAACAAGTCTTAGCTTTGAAAGTCTCAACTTTTCCATCTACACCAAGTAATCTTCTTAAGATATACTTGCTCCTGATGGGGATTTAACCCTTCAGATATAGCAGCTAAAGTCCATACTTTGCTGGTGTACATGGATTCCATCTCAGATCGCTAAGCATCCAGCCATCCTTACAGAGTCCCTACTCTCGATGGCCTGCTCGAAACTAGTTGGGTCATCATCTCATGATGCAATCCTTGCTCCCACTGTCATCGAGAAACTGAGGTATCTCTCAGGCGGATGAGGAACCCTACTAGATCGGCGGAGAGGCTGAGGTTCGTCGGGAACTATAGAATCCTTTGGTTCTGTCAAATTATCAACTGCAGTTTTGTATAGCTGGAACCTTTCCAGTTCTACAGAACTGATCCTGCCTCGATCTTGTCCGGATTTTGCTTTTGACATAGGCCGGACAGTCCCAAATCTTAACTCGCTTAAGAGATGGGTTCTTCCCATACCATATCTCATATGGAGTGGTAGGCATTGATTTGATTGAAACCTAATTCAATAGGTATGCAGCTTCTCAAGTGCATAACCCCAAAAGGAAATAGGTAACTCAGTAATACTCATCATAGAGCACACCATATCTAATATTGTGCAATTGCTCCGCCCTGATACACCGTTGTGCTGTGGTGTATTCAGAGGAGTAACACTGAGAGAAAATCTCATTCTCCTTTAGAATAGTCCAGGAATTCTATGCACAAGTTTTCTCCTCCCTGATCTCATCATAGGACCTAATACTTATACCCGTATTTTGGTTCTCTACTTCTAACTTATATTCTGTGAATACCTCAAAAGCTTCAGACTTATGTTTCAACAGGAACATATGACTGAATCTTGAGAGATTATCAGAGAATACAATGAAGTATAAAGAACCAGTCCTGGCATGTGTAGACAGGAGACTTTACATACATCATCATGTATCAGTCCCAAGGGTTTACTAACTCTTTCTCTGTTTCTAATAAACAGAGCTATGGTCATCTAATCTTTGTGACGTGACTGGCAAGTTTCACAAGATGTAAATTCAAACTGATTTAAATATGCATCTGAAATGTAACTTCTGCCAGTCGGGTCGCATTGATGTGACCTAGTCTACAATGCCTCAAGAAGAATTTGTTCATTTCTGAACTCTTCCTCTTTTGTGTGTTTAGTATATAAGGAACTGTAGTTTGATTTAGAACGTCAATGCTTTTAGATAACGTGCCTGAACCGATCAACTTTTGATATAGGAAATGTTCAAAACATTATCCAACAATACAAAATTATATCATTTCTTTACTAATAAAGAGACTGATATGATTTTGTATATCAGGTTCGGTATCTAATAGCATTTGTTCAGAATCAATGTATTGGTAATACAGGGTGACAGTGACCAACAGACTTGGCTGCAACACTTGCCCCGGTTTCTGTCTCATGAAACTTATCACCCGTTCTCAGTTTTTCTACCTTTTTGTAGCCCTATGTAACATATTACATATCTGGGATCCTGATCCAGTATCATATACCCAGGATACAGAGGATACTGAGAAACGGTTCTGTTTAACGAACACACCCGAAGAAGATGCATCATATGCACTTTCTTCGTTTGGGCGGCATAGGAATTCTGGTATTCCCCTATTTCCTGCTCGGTCTTATAACAATTATAAGTCGGAGCGGGACCAACGTTCCCCAGCTCAGTATAACAAGCGGGTTCGGTCAATTCATCCATATTATTATCTTGATTAAGGCGTGATATGGTCGCTACCTGGAGAGAGAGAGAAGAAAACACTCTGCGTGCGCTCTTGCAAGATCAGATTGGTTATATATTTTATCTAATCAGGATGGCTCCCACTGTTTTTATCAAATCTTCCTTCAAACCCTAAAAGGAAAGACTAGCCGGGATTAATTACACTCTACAAGTTCGCCAATCTTTCAGCCAGGCCAGTGTCGGTACTTTGAGGGAGGTTCCCCATGCTTTCGCACGGACCTAATTACAGTAAACCTCGTTTTCCCAGAGGCGTAACCTCTTTAACACCTTTCTAGACACCTACTTGATCGGCTAATTGCAAAGTGCAAAACTCTCCCAGGAGTAACAATTACTCGCAGTGGGTATCGGGATCCAACTATCATATAGAAGGTATGCAATCTCATTGCAAGTTTCAACACTTGAAACTCCCGATAAAGGTTTTTACCCCTAGCACCTATGACCTTAACTATGGTCAACAAATCATAAGTACTAGTCAAGTTCTACCCGTCATTTCATGATTAATTAGACCCACCCACATGACCCTTAACTAAGGTCAACAAAGTCACGCCACTGTCCTAACTAATCGCATCATATGCGGTGTAGGAAGACATCACTTAGCTACCGTACACTGTGCCTTGACTATGGTCAACAAACACAGCACGAATACTAAGTACTCTACTTCCTAAAATGACGGAGGGTTGCGGCTGGTTTTTGTGAAAACCTTTAACGCTTTGAACTTGATCTCGTTGCAGAATCAAATGGTTTTAAATGGAATGTTTTTGAGGCTTTTCTAGTTTTTCTAAAGGGGTCACTCCCGGTGAAGGGATCGTCGGCCCTTTCCTCGTCGAATGAGGTGCGGGATATATCATATATATCACTGTGCAAAGCGGAAACTATAGAAGCGATCAAAAGAAAAACCGAGTGATGTAGCATCTGCCAGTTATTGCTAAAGGAGTCACTCCCGGTGAAGGGATCTCGGTCCTTTCCCTATCGAATAAGGTGCAGGATGTTCTACAAGGAACACCACGATGCAAAGCAAGAACTGTAGCTACCTGTTTTATTTTGAAATTCGATTCCACAACATCGATTAGGTTTATTTTCTTTCATTAATCTCATTAATGAATATCCCATCATTTAAATTACCTAAACATCATAGATAAATATGACATACACTTATGCCATCCGCATTCGCCCGATGTCCCCTCGTGCACCGTTAGGTTAGGTAACTAACGGCAGAGCGGGGCAGGGCTAGCGCGGGTGTAAAACATAAGTAACGTTTATATAATATATCATATATACTATAATATCTGAACAGAGCACAGAACATTGCATGATCACATCACAGATAAAGCACAGCAGAAGAAACATATGAAATATTGGATATACTAGGACGTCCGTGTTTTCAATACGAGCCAGTATAAAACACGGATTCCACGGTCGTGATGAATAGCCAATCCCACACCCCTAGACCCCTACGAGAGCGGCAAGCAACCCTACCAATTCTAGGGTTAGGAGACCCAGACTCGACTCCTCGAGTTGGTCTCCCACTGGACCCCAGAACCCGGTTACTTGTGCTCCCCTCCTTGGGTCTATCCTAGTGCAGAAAAGTAAATAATATACATCAACGGTGACTACTTCCGCAACCTGGAAGGGCCCCAATAAAAGAATATTACATACAAGTTTTTACATGAATGAAAATGGAAAAACACTCATCTCACATAAAAACCCCCGGCTATTCAAACACGACGATCCAATATAACATATCCAGCAACACATAACATCACATGTCATCAACGTAAGTAAATATGTCCATCCCAATTGTCGTTGACATATAGCAACGAAACCGGCGACATCACATATTACACTTACGGTCACAGAAAAGAAAGTGTAAAACTACAACAGTTGGAATCCGCAACCACCTCAGACATCGCATGCCTGACCAAATGAATTCCTTAGACATCACATGCCTAACAATTATAAACCCCGCATTTCAGTCTCATTATCGAAAACACTTTTCAACACCAAGTCGGGCAATTCAACAGGATTCCTGACATCCTGATCGAATGCTCGTCGCAAACTTTAGTAGGCGGCCGCACCCACGATACCGTCGACGAAGTGCACCAAGGCGGAACACCGCTGCCGCGAGCACCCAAACGGATGCTTTCGGCGACGGGGTTCTCCTAAAGTCACTTGGTCGGGGCTATGGGGTGAGGCTGTCTATAAAGTTTACCCGGCGAGTATCCTCTTACGCTACGTGATTGCGACGGACTTTTGATCACATCAAAATTCCGTGGCAACCGATCAAGTGAGACTAAACTGCTACATTTATAATATTCATTCCGTTATCTCATAACAATTTGTGAATTCCAATTATTGTATCACATTCCGGATAAATAGAAAATGCTAAACTTTTCGATCGAACACCCAAGTTTTCCCGATACAGCTCAACACATGAAATAAGTCTAACAGCATTCAGTTCGTGCCTCAGTACCAACGGTCCAGCCGTAGAAGGGTCAAGCCAACGCCTCACATGTGGCACGCCGTACTGCCCCAAACCCGAAGGTTCAAAGGGCAGTTCAAGACGGTCACATAATCGAGTTAAGGTTTGTTGTCTTCTAGAGGGTCCATCGCGTTACTTGCACTACTTAGAAAGTCGTTAAACTACGGAAAAATCCAACAATTGGAAATTTCCCGACAGAGGAAAAAGTGGGTATTTATATCCGGTCGAACTTTTTAACATATTCTAAAAATACCCGGAAAAGCACACCGACAAAAATTAGACAGTCCGATCGAATATACCGAGTCCCCAATAAAACTCAGAAAATACAACTCTGGAATAAATATTAAAAGCATCCAGAACACACAAGAAACACCAACAGAAACAACTGAAGAAAACTCACAGCCTGATCTTCACAGACGGCCGCGGAACCGCCGCAAAAGGGGGGTCAACGCCGCGGTTCCGCGGTCGTACTGTAGAATTAGGCTGTCGTTTTCTGCAGTTTTTCTTAGAATTTCCTGCACATTTCTCTGCATATTTTTAATTCCAAAAAATCCACAAATTCAGAAAAAATCCAGAGAGCATTTTTCAAGTCGGGTTTTGGGTCGATCGGACTTCTAACTCCGTCGGGACTTCGCCTAAGGCTCTTGCTAGGCTCTGATACCACTGTAGGGTTCCTAGGCACACTAGTGGAGTCTCACAAGTGATCAAACATGCAAATTTCTAAAAATTACGGTGCCGAGAAAACCTAGAACGGATCGTTAACTAGATAAATAGGCAAAGCAAGCATGTAAACGGAAATAAATGCTAAGGTAAGTGACTACAACCTTTGTTGATCCGGTCCACCACTTCCTAAGCTCCGTGATGATCTTCCTCCGCTGTCCAAATCAAACCCTTGACTCTAGCATTGGCATCATTGAAGAATAGGCGGGCTTGATCGTCGGTTCGATGCCGAAGATGATCTACGTCGAAGCATCACAAGAACAAGCTCCAACTTCACCAAGCTTTGAAAACTTGTGAAGTAAACACCCTATACAACTTGGCAAGAGGTAGAGGATGAAGAAATAGGAAGTGGGTAGACTTTAGTTTTGGATTTCTCTCTAGTTTTCATCACTTGCCATTGGAGTAGCAAGCTTTCTCCTTTTGTTGAAGAAGATGAAGAAGAAGAAGAAGAAGATATGATAAGTGTTGAATAATTAGATAAATAATTCAATACTTATCATACTTTCAACCATAGTTAAGTGTAGAGAATTAACATGGGTTAGTTAAATGGTTAGGGTTAAGCAAAACAACAAAAGAGTGACTTAGTCAAAGTTTCAAGAAACTTCAACTAAAAACAAAACATACAACCATTCATTTATCTTTTCCTTTTTCCAAAATGAATAAATAAGAAAAAGATAAATGAATAAATAATCAAAACCCTAATCATTAACTTAAACCATGGTTTGATTCTTTACACTTAACCAAGTAATCATGTATCATCAAACATGATACAAACATGTGCACAAAACTATATCGCATATACAATGTGAACAATTCAAGTGAGAAAATCCTTTTAAAGTGAACCAATACTAGTTAACGCAAAGTAATATATCAAATATATAAATATACACTAAATCATTAAATCAACACTTGATTTAACGATCCGGTCATATCGGATATAACCGACTAGTATCATATGTATCGGCTTATCGAATCAATCCTTGATTCGATAACTAGGTTATATCGCATATAACCATTCGATACATTCATCACAAGAATAGAATACGGTATCACATACACGCATTATTCTTGGTCCTGCCCATATCTCATATGCGCTCCTATTTCGTTTCGCTTGAGCCAGGAAACCTCGGTGTAGGACTCTAAAGACTCGTCAATACGCCGGCAGCAGATGATGATCATATCAAACACCCACAAGCCGCAAGCGGTCTGCTAAACGTAACGGCCACCCGGGTATTGAGCGATCAGAAGATCGACGAGCAAGCCCGCTCACACTCCTGTGAATCCAACCAGTAACACTTACCGTATAGTCCGGTCTGTTCGTCTGATATGTCGCATATCTCGCCTAGGGGTGGCAAACGTCAGACCCCAATAGCTCGATAAGTCATGCCGACTTGAGGTCCATAACATTCGTGAAATTACTAATAACTTTTACCAGTATATTACTGCAACCCTGGCCAGGGATTTACTGTTATGGCCAGTCGAGCATAGCACAACATCAACCCCCAATACCGGGAGAGACGAATCCCCTCCTATCGCTCATTGCCTCCATGTGAATCGGGACTGTACCCAAAAACCACCTGTTTGCACAACTCAGTAGAGCCGTGGTAGGGTGGAAATCAAAGTACAGTGGGAGACACACAAGACTCTATGACGATCTCGGGTCAACAGACTAAGCTGTACCAGTATCACCAGAGAACTGCCATCTGACGTGAGGTATAATACCATCTGGGAGTTCTCGGCGAGTCCGTTCAGTGTACCCAGTCTCCACTGAGCACCCGCATACCATCTTCGATGTCAAACACCAATGGATATGGGATCATCCATCGCCCATCGCACGGGCCGAGAAGATATGCGCTAGTCTACTCTGGAATATCGATGCCCCGTCTCGATATTCCCTCGACTAGGAACAATGAAGGATGTACTCATGGACTATCCAGGCCCCACTAGTATGATCTACATCACAGTCCTGGAAGTCGAGTACACATCCTAAGGGCTTTATCAACATGTAATCAGAGAGACATAAAGTATACAGGTTAAGATAAAGAGCAACCAGATAGCGTACTATCATGTCGAGCCAGAAAGTCCTACCTATATATGTCCCAGCATCCACTACAATATACATCCAATGTACAGTAATGGCCTCTAAGGCATACATACAACTAACAGAAACCCCTCCTATCGCTCATCGCCTTCGTGTGTCTCAGGACTGTACCCAACGGCCACCTGTTTGCACGACTCAATAGAGTCGTGGTAGGGTGGTAATCAAAGTACAGTGGGAGAACACACAAGTCTCTATGAAGATCTCGGGACTACAGACTAACCTGCACCAGTGTCACCTGAGAACTGCTATCCGACGATAGATATAATTCCATATAGGAGTTCTCGGTGAGTCTGTCCAGTGTACCCAGTCACCACTGAGCACCTGTA
Source organism: Agapanthus africanus (assembly GCA_030015575.1). Taxonomy (NCBI): domain Eukaryota; kingdom Viridiplantae; phylum Streptophyta; class Magnoliopsida; order Asparagales; family Amaryllidaceae; genus Agapanthus; species Agapanthus africanus. Next base: position 300,602,152 of record JASDDO010000022.1, on the reverse strand, counting down.
TACGATCTCGATGTCAAACATCGATGAATGTGGGAACATCCATCGCCCATCATATGGGTCTTGTATCATATACGCTAGTCTACTCTGGTATATCGATGCCCCGTCTCGATAAACCTACGACTAGGGACATTTCAGGATATGCTTATAAACTACAAATGTCCCACTAGTATGATCTCCATCATAATCACAGTAGTCAAGCCTATATCCTCAGGGCTTTATCAACATGTGTGAATGAATAAAAGCATGATCAAATCAACATGTCAGATAAAGAAGAACCAGATAGCATACTATCATGTCGAGCAAGAATGTACACTGAATATATATATATATATATATACACATATATATATATACACACATATATATATACAAGTATAAATACATCCACTATCATATAATGGCCTCTAGGGCATACATATATCCAACAATCTCCCACTTGCACTAAGCCTAGTTATTGGCGTATCTCATACCCAACATCTCAAAAAGTCGCTCATGCTGCGTCTGAGGGAGGGCCTTGGTGAGTGGATCTGCGGCGTTATTCGTTGTGTCTACTCTCCTAATCTCGATCTCACGGTGATCTACAATCTCCCGGATCAATGAAAGCGCCTCAGGATGTGTCTAGACGGCTGATGGGACCTGGGCTCCTTGGCTAATGCCATAGCCCCATTATTATCACAATACAATGGTATTGGATCAATAATGGTTGGAACTGCTCCTAGCTCCGAGACGAACTTCCTCATCCAGACAGCTTCCTTGGCGGCATCATTCGCAGCAATGTACTCAGCCTCCATCGTAGAGTCTGCAACGGTATCCTGTTTGGAACTCTTCCAACTTACCGCCCCTCCATTGAGGGTAAATACAAACCCAGAGATAGATTTGCTGTCGTCCTTATCGCTCTGGAAGCTCGAATCGGTAAAGGCCTCTATTTGGAGATCTCCATTACCATACACCAAGAACAATTCTTTAGTCCTTCGCAAGTACTTAAGAATGTTCTTCACAGCTATCCAGTGCTTCTCCCCTTGGTTGGATTGATACCTGCTTACAACACTAAGTGCATAAGCTGCATCTGGGCGTGTACATAACATCGCATACATTATATATCCTACTGCCGAAGCATAGGGTATAATACTCATGCAAGCTCTCTCTTCTTCGGTCTTTGGGCAAGAGTCCTTAGAGAGAGTGACCCCATGGAAAGCGGGTAAGGCACCCCGCTTGGAGTCTTCCATACTAAAGCTTTTTAGGATGGTGTTGATGTACCTGGTTTGGGATAATCCCAATAATCTCTTGGATCTATCCCTATAGATCCTAATGCCCAGAATGTATGTGGCATCACCTAGGTCCTTCATGGAGAACCTTAGTGATAAGAAAGATTTGACCGATTGTAGCATAGGAATATCATTTCCTATCAGAAGAATGTCATCCACGTACAATACGAGGAATGTGACAGCTCTCCCTACAGCCTTCTTATAAACACAAGGTTCATCTGGATTTTTGATGAAATCAAACTCTTTGATAACATCATCGAAACAGATGTTCCAACTCCGTGACTCCTGCTTTAACCCATATATGTATTTAAGCAATCTACATGCTTTCCCGCTGCTCCCACTGTCAATGAAGCCTTCCGACAGATCCGTATAAACGCATTCTTCTAAATCCCCATTTAGAAATGTCGTTTTAACGTCCATCTGCCAGATTTCGTAGTCGTAGTGAGCAGCAATAGCAAGTAGGATCCGAATGAATTTAAGCATGGCTACGTGTGAAAAAGTATCATCATAGTCCAAACCTGGTTTTTGACAAAAACCCTTCGCCACAAGTATTGCCTTATAGGTCTCTACCTGCCCATCTACACCAATCTTTCTTTTAAAGATCCATTTACACCCCCATAGGTTTTACCCCAGGGGGTACAACGTCCAAAGTCCATACTTTGTTGGTGTACATAGACTCCATTTCGGATCTCATGGCATCCAGCCACTTCACAGAGTCTCCACTCGTGATAGCTTGCTGAAAACTGGTAGGATCATCATCTTCCATGATGCAGTCTTCTCTGTCACCATCATTGAGGAAACCGTAGTACCTCTCCGGTGGGCGAGAAGTCCTACCAGACCTACGGAGTGGCCGAGGTTCCTCAGTTTCTATTGCAACAGCCGGTTCAACCAAGTCGTCATTTGTAGTTTGTGTCTCTAGAACCTCTTCTAGATCCACCACATTGCCATCATCTTTATCTGTGAAAAACTCTTTTTCTAAGAATGTGGCATACTGAGAAACAAACACCTTTTGTTCCTCCTTGTGGTAGAATAGATATCCATAAGAATTCCTTGGATATCCCACAAAGTTACACACGACCGACCGTGTCTCGAGTTTGTACGGATTCTGCTTTTTAACATAGGCCGGGCAACCCCAAATCTTAATTCTCTTAAGAGATGGTCTCTTCCCATGCCATATCTCATATGGCGTGGTAGACACGGTTTTGGTTGGAACCCTGTTCAGTAGAAACGCTGCAGTCTCCAATGCATGCCCCCAAAATGAGACAGGAAACTCAGTATCACTCATCATGGAACAGACCATATCTAATAGGGTCCGATTCCGTCATTCAGACACACCGTTGTGCTGTGGTGTGTAAGGAGGAGTGAGCTGAGAGAGAATCCCATTCACTTTTAGGAAGTTTGCAAATTCTGTACTGAGGTACTCCCCACCTCGATCTGATCGAAGCATTTTGATACTCAAGCCGGTTTGTTTTTCTACTTCGAGTTTATATTCAGTGAATTTCTCGAAAGCTTCGGATTTGTGCTTTAACAAAAATACATGACCGAATCTTGAGAAATCGTCAGTGAAAGTAATGAAGTAAGAAAAACCGCCTCTAGCCTGTGTAGACATTGGCCCATATACATCACTATCTATGAGTCCTAGGAGCTCGGTAGCTCTTTCTCCGTGTCCGGTAAACAGAGTTTTGGTCATTTTACCCTTGATACAAGACTGGAAAGTCGCATAAGATTTATATTCAAAAGGGTTTAAATATAAATCTTTGTGTAACTTGTTTAGTCTTGTTTCGTTAATATGACCAAGTCAACAGTGCCAAAGAAAAGCTTCATTTATTTCTGAAAGTTTTCTTTTATTAGTGTGTTGTATGCTGAAAACTGTGTGTTGATTTAGGACATATATCCCGTTATTAAGCGTACCATACCCAACCAACATTTGATTCAGGTGAATGTTCATAACATTGTTCTGCAATACAAAATTATATCCTTCATTGTCTAACAAAGAAACGGATATTATATTACAAAGCATACTAGGTAAAAATAACATGGGTTCAAAACCAATATACACCTAGACGACAACCCCAAATGATACTCTCCCACTGTGACTGTATGTACATTGGAACCATTTCCAACGCGGAGAGTATGGTCACCTGTCTTCAAAACCTTGCTATTTCTCAGCCCCTGCATACAATTGCAAATGTGAGAACCTGAACCGGTATCTAATACCCAGGAAGTAGAGTTTATTGAAAAACAGTTTTCTGTCACAAACACACCTGAAGCGGAAGCATCCCCATGCTTCTTCTTGAGATTTAAGTACTCCGTGCAGTTACGCTTCCAATGTCCTGTTTTGTGGCAGTGATAACATTCCCCTTTCCCCGATTCTCTAGCTTTGGACTTGTCCTTCCCCTTAACCTTTTTAACTCCTCCCCTAGGTTTGGTGGACTTCTTCTTCATCGTTCCCTTAGCCTTAGCCTTTGGGAGAGAAGAGGAAGATTGCCCAACACTAAAAACGGGAGTTTTCACTGATTTCAGTGTGCTCTCTGCACTCCTTAACATATTAAAGAGTTCAGGTAGCTCCTTCTCCATGTTTTGCATGTTGAAGTTAACAATAAATTGAGCAAAGGTGGAGGGGAGGGACTGCAGAATAATATCCGTATATTGTTCATTGTCCATCGTCCATCCAAGGTCCTCAAGCTCTTCTATGAGAGCTATCATCTTCAGAACATGGTCTCGTACTGGTGTGCCAGGGGCCATTCGCATCTGAAACAATTTCTTTGATGCTTCGTATCGTAATACGCGGGATTGCTCTCCATACAACTCCTTTGTATGGAGGAATATGGCGTGAACGTCCATATTCTCGTGCTGCTTTTGATGTGTGTTATCCATCGATGCAAGCACGAGGAATTTGACCGTGGCACAGTCAGCGTCCCATGTCTTGCGGACTTCAATATCCGCAACTGAGGATTTTGGACCTGGGACGGGCGGGGCTTGAGCCGTGAAGACATATGATAATTTATCATAAGTCAAGGCAATGTTCAGATTCCTCAGCCAGTCTTTATAATTGGTCCCATTCAGTTTATTTTTATCAAGGAGAAGCTTGAGTCCTGTCATTGGTATCTGCCATTAAGAGAAAGAAAATAATACACTCAGCGAAAGCTCTTGCAGAGATCAGATTGGTTATTATCTAGTCTAATCGATGTCTCCCGCTGCTTTAATCAAGTTTTTCTTTCAAACCTTAAAAAGAAAACTAGCCAGGATTAATTACAGTCTACAACTTCGCTAACCGTTCAGCCAGGCCAGTGTCGGTACATGAGGGAGGTTCCCCGTGCTTTCGTACGGACCTAATTAAAGTAAACCTCATCTTCCCAGAGGCGTAGCCCCGTTAACACCTTTCTAGACACCTAATGGGTTAGCTAATTGTAAACTGCAAAACTCTCCTGGGAGCAACTATTGCCCACAGTGGGATCGGGATCCAACCATCATATGGAAGGTATGCAATCTCATTGCAAATTTCAACTATTGAAATTTCCGATGTAGTTTTTACCCCTAGTACCTATGACCATAACTATTGTCAACAAATCACAATTACTAGTCAAGTTCTACCCGTCATTTCTTGATTAATTAGACCCACTCATATGACCCTTAACTATTGTTAGTGTATATGCCCTAGAGGCCATTACTGTATCATACTAGTTTGTATATTCCTTGATAGAAGCTTGCAATATTCACAGTTGTGTAGACAATCTTGCTCAAAATGGTAGTATGCTACTTGGTTTGTTTCTACTTCAATATGTGCATGTGTTTCTTTTAGCATATCGCTTATACATATTAGTAGAGCCCTTAGGATCTTTGCTTGATTACCAGCGTTGTGATGGCAGTCATACTTGTGGGGGCTGGGTAATCTATAAGCACATCCTTATACAGGTCCCTATTCGTAGGACTATCGAGACAGGGCATCGATACTCCGGAGTAGACTAGCGTATGCACTTTTCATCCCAGCAGGGGAGATGGTCTGTCCCACAGCCATCAGTAAGTCGTACTGGAGATAGTATGCAGGTGCTCGTTAGGTTACGAGTACACTAGACAAGACTCGTCGGGAACTGTTGGTTGGTATTATACCTATCGTCAGTTATCAGTTCCCAGGTGATATGAGTACAGCTTAGTCCGCTGACTTGACACTGTCACTTCGCCTCGAGTGTGTTCCCACTGTACTTAGATTACTACCCTACTACGGCTCAAAAGAGTAGTGCAAACAGGTAGTAGTTGGGAGCAGTCCCGAAGCACTTGGAGGCAGTGACGGTTAGACAGGATTCGTCTCTCCCGGTATTGGGGGTTGACATCGCGCTGTGTCTAGGAGAGCCATTACACGAGTAGTCCCTGGCCAGGGCAAGCGAGATATACTGGTAGGTTTCCAGTGTTATCTCAGGGTGTTCTGGGCTACACTCCGACACGACTTGTACCGCTATTTGGGGACTGACGTTCACCACCCCCTAGGCCCGCCATACGATGTATCAGACGAACTGACCGGACTGTACGGAGATTGTCACATACAGGCTCAGTAGGAGTTCGGATGGGTTTACCTCATCGGCCTTCTTATCGACATCTACCTAGGGACCGTTACGTACAGCTAGTGCCGCATGCGGTCTATGGTTAAACCCACTGCCAGCGTAGTTTCTAGTCTTTAGAGTCCCACACAGAGAGTTTCCCTGCACTGAGCGAAACGTGTAGAGGCCGTATGGTTTTACGGCAGGGTTGCGATCACTTACGTGCACTTGTATGCGTATGCTGTTCGGGCAGGCAATACTAGTGGGCTTTGGTTTAAGCCGGATCCTAGTATTGCACGGATGGATTTGTTTTGTCTTCTGTGCATTCGCATTCTACGGAATGCGGATGCGGGTGTGTATGCACAGTTTTGAGGAGCGATGAAGGAGGAGGTGCCTCATTAGGGTTTTGGCAGTTGGTTCGGCCAAAACCATTATGTGGCAGGCTCATTATGGTTTTGGCAATTCGTTTGGTCAAAACCATTATGAGCCGGAGACATTGTTTACTAATCCTTTTAGTGATAGTTTAGTGATGGCTAATTCCATTGACCATTTGACCACCTTGACCACTCTTGACTTTGTTGACCCGTTGACCAAAGTTGACCATTGACCTTCATGAGAGGTCTACACTCTTTTTTGGGTTTCTTTTTCTTTTATGGATTATGAAAATGGTCAATTCAATTAGTAGCCATCAACTTTATCATGAAAGGATTGGTAATGATGATAGTTTTGCATTATTGCAACCATGGTTCATTTCTTTAGCTCATAATTCATTTTCATTTCTCTCTCTTGTTCTTGTGAGAAGAAAAGAAAGGCTCTCATGGTTGCTAGCTAGTCCTTCTTCCTCCTCTTGATTTTTTCTTTTGATCTCATGTGTTGAGAGAAAAAGATCCCACAAAGACAAACACTTCCATATATCTCTACTACACTACCTAGGGCATCTAGACTAGAGATCTCGTTGCCTTAGTTGCCTCGGCTCGAGGTGGAGCTCGGTGTACAACTCTCAGGTGGATCGTCTTCGACTCAAGGAGGCCGTGGAGGTGACCAAGATCCGGATCGTTCCTTGGAGCGTGGATGGACGAGCCGGACAGTGGAGAGAAGACCCGAAGGACCGGTTTCGTGAGGTATAATTTCTACGGCATAGTAGTTAAAGCCTCTAGTAGTTTGCTAGTTTCTAGTTTAGCAAAGATCCGGCTTTTAGTCCATGTTGCCTTTGCACCAAAAATTGTTTTTCGCCGTTTCCGCCTCCCCGTAAGAACCGGGGTGAGCAACGTGGACTTACAGTGGTATCAGAGCCAGGCTAAACATAAACTAGCAAGTTAGCAAAGTGTTTAGAATATCGATCGGGAAAAATCACAAAATAAGTCCAGGAAAATTTTCACTTTCTGTCAATTTTTTATACTGTTCAAAAAATTATTTGACATGCATGAAAAATCGGCTCAGGCTTTTGTTAGAACACTCAGCAAAATTGAGCCGCTGACTCGTCCAACTCACCGCGGAAACGCGGCCAAACCATGGGTTTGGCCGCGGATCTGCGGCCGAGTTGACTCGGTCGCGACTCCGTTTTGCTGCAGTGTTCTTATTTGGTTGTTTTGGGATTTTTAATACATGTTGTTTCTACCCAGATTTTCCAGAGAACAAAATGACTTTTTGGGATGGTTACAAATCCGTATTTTGATCGATATTCCGTAGACTTTGGCTAATGGATATTATCTATGATGTGATATATGTATTGAATGTCCGCTAATCGCTATATGTCCATTAGTGGGGGTTATACACATCTGTGATCTGTAATGTTGATGGTTTGTGTATATGAACTCGTTGGATTGTCGCGGATGAATAGCCGGGGTGGATGTGAGATGAGAGTTTCTTTTTCTTTCATTCATTGTAAAATTTGTAAATTGATGTAATATTATTTGTATGGCCACACAACCGGGTCGGGGTTGTAGCCGTCATTGTATAATTTCTTTTTACTGTTTTTGCTCTTAGGATAGACCCAAGGTGGGGTGCACAAACTACCGGGTATCTCGAAGTGCCGAGTGGCCTACTCACGTTGTTGAGGGAGGTTGCTTCACTTCGGGTACTTGGCGGGTAGTTTGCCGCACCCGTAGGGGTCTAGGGTGGGGTTTGGCTATTCATCGCGACCGTGTAATCCGCTTTTCGTTGCAGGCTCGAACGGATCGCGGATTCCTAGTATATCCAAAGTGTTCATCTGTGATCTGGATTGACTATCATTGCTATGATATCTATTTAGGTGTTGCTTATGTTTTGCATCCGCGCTAGTCCAGCCCCCGCTCTGTCGTTAGTTAAGTAACCTAACGGGTGATGACGGGGCCCCGTGGAGAATGCGGATGGCATAAGCGTACGCCATATTTTGGTTGTTTTCTGCAATGGTAGGATTAAATGATGGGACGCATTGGAATTAATGCAAGAAAATAAACCAAGTAAAAGTCGTTGGAACACTTTCAAAACCACTCGGTTCTTTTCAAAAACCAGCTTTTTAAACGCGGAGCTCGAACCACTCCTTTTAAAAGCTATCTCGTTCCATCGATTATATCTAGTTCACTACGTTCACGGTTTCGCCAAAACCATTCGTAGCCCTCCGTCATTTCGTATGGATAGTCAATAGTATTCAAGCTGTGTTTGTTGGCCAAAGTCAAGGCACAGTGTTTGGTAGCTATTGGGTATTCATATGTAGCATAGATAGATGCGTTGGTTTGGGACAGTCGTACTGCCTTGTTGGCCAAAGTCAAGGGTATGTGCGGGTGGGTTCAAATTAACCTGGATAATGACGGGTAGAACTTGGCATGTGACTTATGATTTGTTGGCCAAAGTCAAGGTCATAAGAGCATGGGGCAAAAATCCACATTGGGAGTTTCAAAAGAACTGAAACTTGCTAGCGCTTCATTCCATTTGGAGTGTGATGATCCTGGTAGGATTCCTTCAGTTTTGTCACGTATTGATATTTGGATCCTGATCCTACTGTGAGTATATGCTACTCCTCGGAAAATTTCTCACTTAACGATCAATGCTATAAACCTAGTAGGTGTCTAGAAAGGTGTTAGCGGGGCTACGCCCACAGGGAAAAGAGGTTACTTAATTAAGGAACTTCGCGAAAGCGTTGGAAAACCTCCCTCGAAGTACCGACACTGGCCTGGCTGAACGGTTAAGCAAGTATTGTACGGTGAGAATGATCCCGACTAATTCTTCCTTTATGGTTTGAGGAGGGATTCGAGAGACAGTGGGAGCCATCCTGTTTAGATAAATTAAAAACTAATCTAAACTTGCAACAGCATCATGCTAAGTGTTTTCTTCTCTCTCTCTTAATTGCAGCAACCCAGTGACCGCACATAGGTTACATCTAGATAATAAAATGACTGAATTTGACTGTTATGACCGGCAAAGGTCTGTCCAGATGTCCATTGCCCATGACAAGCTAGGACACCTCTTGACTGATCCAACCCCTGCCGTCTCAGGTCCAGTTTCCCCTGTCATGGATATTGATATCCGTAGGACATCGGAAAAGAACTGTGCGAAAGCCAAGTGCCTCGTGTTAGCCTCAGTTGATGGTGCATACCAGAGGCAGCACGAGAAGATGGACTTAGTCTCTATCTTCCTCCATAACAAAGATTTATATGGAGAGCAATATCGTATCGCAAGATATGAGACCTCGAAAGAATTGCTTCAAGCGAGGTTGGCTATCGGGTCATCTATAGGGGGCAACGTCCTTACAGTGACCAGCTCTTTTGAGCTCTCGGACCTGAAGACCACGTTGAAGAACGGGTCAGATTCTGACTTAGTTCAACAGTCTCTACCTACTACCCTGAAGGAAACCAGGGAAGTAGAAAGAAAGGGAAGGGCAAAAGTTTCGGGGCTGGATGTAGTAAAAGAAGGATGTTCCTATTGTTACAGGAATGAACATTGGCAGAAGGATTGCAGGGCTAGCATAGCCAGTAGCCAGAATTCGAAGCATGTTGTGGCTTCGGCTTCGGGTGTGTTTGTAATAGAGAACTGTATGTCAGTTAACCCTACTTCCTGGGTATTGGATACCGGATCAGGATCTCATATATGTAATTCATTACAGGTTCTGAGAAACCTTAGGGTTATCAAGAAAGGTGATATGACTCTCAGGGTTGCTAACGGAATGAGCATGTATGCTGAATCCATAGGGGAATATCATCTAGGACTGACAACTGGGCAGATATTGATTCTGCGTGACTATTTTTTTTGTACCAGGTGCGACTTGTAATATCATATCTGTATCCTTACTTTCTAAGGAAGGATATGATTTTACTTTTGTAAGCGATGTAGTAAACATCCACCTAAATCAAGTTCTGATTGGGTCAGGTACATTGAAAAACGGTATATACGTTTTGAATCAAGCTCAGGTCTTCAGTGTCCAGAACACACTTAAAAGAAAGTCTCCGGAATTAAATCAGGCATTCTTATGGCATTGTAGACTGGGTCACATTAATGAAACACGGTTGACAAAGTTACATAAAGAAGGATACTTGGATCCGTTCGAGTACCAGTCTTATGCCACTTGTGAATCTTGTCTCATGGGAAAGATGACAAAGACTCCGTTTACTGGATACGGAGAAACAGCAAGCGAGCTCTTGGGACTCATACACAGTGATGTGTGTGGTCCAATGTCTACACATACGCGAAGTGGTTATTCATACTTCATTACTTTCACTGATGATTTCTCTAGGTATGGGCATGTCTTCTTGATGAAGCACAAATCCGATGCCTTTGAGAAATTTCAGGAATATAAGAATGAAGTTGAAAAACAAACAGGCAAAAGTATCAAGACACTGAGATCCGATCGAAGTGGTGAATACATGAGTGCCGAGTTTCTGGGCTACTTAAAAGAGAATGGAATTCTCTCTCAGCTTACTCCTCCGTACACACCACAACACAACGGTGTATCGGAAAGGCGGAATCAAACCCTATTGGATATGGTTCGTTCCATGATGAGTAAGGCTGAGTTACCGCGATCTTTCTGGGGTTATGCACTAGAAACAGCTGCATATCTTTTGAACCGAGTTCCAACTAAGACTGTGCCTACTACACCATATCAGATGTGGTGTGGGAAGAAACCCTATCTTAATCACATTAAGACATGGGGATGTCCAGCTTTTGTCAAAAAGCAGCATGCGGACAAGCTCGAGGCACGCTCAGTACAGTGTAAGTTTGTGGGATACCGAAAGAACTCCAAGGGGTATCTTTTCTATTACGCAGAGGAACAAAAGGTTTTTGTTTCTCGTCATGCCTGCTTCTTGGAAACTGAGTTTTTGGAAAATTAGATAAGTGGAAGCGCAATAGAACTGGAAGAAATTCCAGAACCACGAGCTATTACTGAAAGCTCAGTAGAACCAGAGGGTTCAAAAGAACAGGACATCCCAGCACCACTCCACAGGAGTAGTAGGCAGTCTCATCCACCCGAGAGATACTACGGTTTTCTCATAGACGGGGATAGAGAGGATTGCACTATGGATTATGGTGAGCCTACTAGCTTCCAGCAAGCCATTCAGAGCGGTGACTCGGTAAAATGGCTGGATGCAATGCGAACCGAGATGGAGTCCATGTACACCAACAAATTTTGGACTTTGGACTTTTCTCCAGAAGGGGTAAAACCCGTAGGCTGCAAATGGATCTTCAGAAAGAAGATTGGTGTAGATGGGAAGGTTGAAACCTATAAAGCTAGACTTGTTGCAAAGGGTTTTCGTCAAAGACCTTGTTTGGAATATGACGAGACCTTTTCTCCAGTGGCTATGCTGAAATCCATTCGGATCCTTCTTGCCATTGCTGCCTTCCACGATTATGAAATCTGGCAGATGGACGTAAAGACGGCTTTCCTAGATGGAAATTTGGAAGAGTGCGTCTATATGGATCAGCCGGAGGGATTCATTCAGAGTGGGAGCAGCGGTAAAGTGTGCAAGTTGCTAAAGTCCATCTATGGACTGAAGCAGGCATCGCGGAGTTGGAACATCTGCTTCGATGATACTGTCAAAGAATTCGACTTTATCAAAATACCAGATGAACCATGCATTTACAGTAAGATTGTAGGGAGAACTGTGGTATTCCTCGTCTTGTACGTGGATGACATTCTCCTAATAAGAAATGATATTCCTATGCTAGAGTCAGTCAAAGGATTCTTGTCGCAGAGGTTCTCCATGAAGGACCTGGGCGATGCCAACTACATTCTGGGGATCCAGATCTATCGTGATAGATCTAAGAGGATGTTGGGACTTTCACAGTCAAGGTACATCGACACCATACTGAAAAGATTCAGTATGGAAGATTCCAAGCGCGGTAATTTACCGGCTTGTCATGGGATCACACTCTCCAAAGAGATGTCTCCCAAGACTGATTTAGAAAGGGATCGCATGTCTATTATACCCTACGCTTCTGCGGTAGGCTCTATAATGTATGCGATGTTATGTACCAGACCAGATGTAGCATACGCATTAAGCGTTGTAAGCCGGTATCAGTCGGACCCAGGGGAGAAACACTGGATAGCGGTAAAGAACATTCTCAAGTACTTGAGAAGGACTAAGGAGATGTTCTTGGTGTATGGCGGAAAAGACCTCCAGATCGAGGCCTTTGCTGACTCCAGCTTCCAGAGTGACAAGGATGACTCCAAGTCCATGTCGGGTTATGTCTTTACGCTCTATGGAGGGGCGGTTTGCTGGAAGAGTTCCAAGCAGGAAACCGTTGCAGACTCAACTATGGAAGCGGAGTACATAGCTGCTTGCGATGCCGCAAAGGAAGCTGTCTGGATGAAGAAGCTCCTCACGGAGCTTCAGGTGGTTCCTACCATTATTGATCCAATACCGCTGTATTGCGACAATAACGGCGCTATAGCTTTAGCGAAGGAACCCAGGTCCCATCAAAAGTCCAGGCACATTTTGAGGCGGTACCACCTGATCAGGGAGATCGTAGATCGCCATGAGATCGAGCTGAAGAGAGTAGATTCGGAGAATAACACTGCAGATCCACTCACGAAGGCCCTACCCCAGACTCAGTTCGAGCGGCTGATCGAGATGATAGGTCTTCGATACGCCAGTACATGGCCTTAGTACAAGTGGGAGATTGTTAGTGTATATGCCCTAGAGGCCATTACTGTATCATACTAGTTTGTATATTACTTGATGGAAGCTTGGGATATTCATAGTTGTATAGACAATTCTTGCTCAAAATGGTAGTATGCTACTTGGTTTGTTTCTACTTCAATATGTGCATGTGTTTCTTTTAGCATATCGCTTATACATATTAGTAGAGCCCTTAGGATCTTTGCTTGATTACCAGCGTTGTGATGGCAGTCATACTTGTCGGGGCTGGGTAATCTATAAGCACATCCTTATACAGGTCCCTAGTCGTAGGACTATCGAGACAGGGCATCGATACTCCGGAGTAGACTAGCGTATGCGTTTCTCATCCCAGCAGGGGAGATGGTCTGTCCCACAGTCATCAGTACGTCGTACTGGAGATAGTATGCGGGTGCTCGTTAGGTTACGAGTACACTGGACAGGACTCGTCGGGAACTGTTGGTTGGTATTATACCTATCGTCAGTTATCAGTTCCCAGGTGACATGAGTACAGCTTAGTCCGCTGACTTGACACTGTCACTTTGCCTCGAGTGTGTTCCCACTGTACTTAGATTACTACCTTACCACGGCTCAAAAGTGTCGTGCAAACAGGTAGTAGTTGGGAGCAGTCCCGAAGCACCTGGAGGCAGTGAAGGTTAGACAGGATTTGTCTCTCCCGGTATTGGGGGTTGACATCGCGCTGTGTCTAGGAGAGCCATTACACGAGTAGTCCCTGGCCAGGGCAAGCGAGATATACTGGTTGGTTTCCAGTGTTATCTCAGGGTGTTCTGGGCTACACTCCGACACGACTTATACCGCTATTAGGGGACTGGCATTCACCACCGCCTAGGCCCGCCATGCGATGTATCAGACGAACAGACCGGACTGTACGGAGATTGTCACATACAGGCTCAGTAAGAGTTCGGATGGGTTTACCTCATCGGCCTTCTTATCGACATCTACCTGGGGACCGTTACGTACAGCTAGTGCCGCTTGCAGTCTGTGGTTAAACCCACTGCCAGCGTAGTGTCGAGTATTTAGAGTCCCACACAGAGAGTTTCCCTGCACTGAGAGAAACGTGTAGAGGCCGTATGGTTTTACGGCAGGGCTGCGATCACTTACGTGCACTTGTGTGCGTATGCTGTTCGGGCAGGCAATACTAGTGGGCTTTGGTTTAAGCCGAATCCTAGTATTGCACGGATGGATTTGTTTTGTCTTCTGTGCATTCGCATTCTACGGAATGCGGATGCGGGTGTGTATGCACAGTTTTGAGGAGCGATGAAGGAGGAGGTTCCTCATTAGGGTTTTGGCAGTTGGTTCGGCCAAAACCATTATGTGGCAGGCTCATTAGGGTTTTGGCAATTCGTTAGGTCAAAACCATTATGAGCCGGAAACATTGTTTACTAATCCTTTTAGTGATAGTTTAGTGATGGCTAATTGCATTGACCATTTGACCACCTTGACCACTCTTGACTTTGTTGACCCGTTGACCAAAGTTGACCATTGACCTTCATGAGAGGTCTACACTCTTCTTTGGATTTCTTTTTCTTTTATGGATTATGAAAATGGTCAATTCAATTAGTAGCCATCAACTTTATCATGAAAGGATTAGTAATGATGATAGTTTTGCATTATTGCAACCATGGTTCATTTCTTTAGCTCATAATTCATTTTCATTTCTCTCTCTTGTTCTTGTGAGAAGAAAAGAAAAGCTCTCATGGTTGCTAGCTCCTCCTTCTTCCTCCTCTTGATTTCTTCTTTTGATCTCATGTGTTGAGAGAAAAAGATCCCACAAAGACAAACACTTCCATATATCTCTACTACACTACCTAGGGCATCTAGACTAGCGATCTCGTTTCCCTAGTTGCCTCGGCTCGAGGTGGAGCTCGGTGTACAACTCTCAGGTGGATCGTCTTCGACTCAAAGAGGCCGCGGAGGTGACCAAGATCCGGATCGTTCCTTGGAGCGTGGATGGACGAGCCGGATAGCGGAGAGAAGACCCAAAGGACCGGTTTTGTGAGGTATAATTTCTACGGTATAGTAGTTAAAGCCTATAGTAGTTTGCTAGTTTCTAGTTTAGCAAAGATCCGGCTTTTAGTCCATGTTGCCTTTGCGCCAAAAATTGTTTGTCGCCCTTTCCGCCACCCCGTAAGAACCGTGGTGAGCAACGTGGACTTACAACTATGGTCCACAAAGTCGCATGAATGTCCTAATTATCTGCATCATATGCAGTGTAGGAAGACATCACTTAGCTACCGTACACTACGCCTTAACTATAGTCAACAAACGTAGCACGAATACTAAGTACTCTACTTCCTAAAATGATGGAGGGTTGCAGATGATTTTTAAGAAAATCTTTAATGCTTTGAACTTGATATCGTCGTAGAATCAAATGGTTTTCAAAAGGAGTGGCTTGAGCTCCGCAATTTTGAAATATAGCTTTTTCATAAAGAGCCGTGTGGTTTTCAAATCTGATTCTACAACATCTTTTTCGGTTTATTTTCATTACATTAATCATATTAATGTAGACCCATCATTTAAGTCCTTAAGCCAACCACATAAAAGAAACAAAAATACAACGTACGCTTATGCCATCCGCATTCGCCGCAATGTTCCGTTATGCTCCGTTAGGTTACTTAACTAACGGCATACCGGGACGGGACTAGCGCGGATGTAAAACATAAGCAACGTCTACTATATATCTCATATATAATATATCATTCGTCTCAGATATCACATCACAGTATACAGGCAGCAGAAACACAGATATAATTTGGGATATACTAGGACGTCCGTATTTAGTATTTAGCCAACAATAGAAAATACAGATTCCACAGTCGCGATGAATAGCCAAGCCCACACCCCTAGACCCCTACGAGAGCGGCAAGCGACCCTACCAATTCTGGAGTTTAGGAGACCCGGTCTCGACTCCTCGAGATGGCCTCCCACTGAACCCCAGAACCTGGTCACTTGTGCTCCCCTCCTTGGGTCTATCCTAATGCGCAAAAGTAAATAATATACAACACTGGTGGCATCAACCTCAATCCGGAAGTGCCCCAAATAAAAGAATATTACATTACATTTGAATTTTACATGAATGAAAAGAAAACTTTCATCTCAAATAATAAAAAACCCGGCTATTCAATCGCGACAATCCTGCACATCATATCTCAGGAACACATAATATCATATATCATCAACGGAAGTAAGTATGCGTACCCCGATTATCGTTGACGTATAGCAACGAAACCGGCGATATGCGACATACTACACTTACGGTCACAGAAAAGAAAGTGTGAAACTAAAACATTTGGAATCCATAATCACTTTAGACATCGTAAATCCGAAATATCACATACTTCGCATTCCATGCCTAACTATATGAATTCCACATATTGTATCACATTCCAGATAAATAGACAGTATTAAACTTTCCGATCGAACAATCAAATACCCAAGATTTTCTTAATAGCTCAACACTTGAGCGGAGTTCAAAAATCCTGGAACATGTCACAGTAGCAGCAGTCCAGCCGTAGAAGGTTCAAGCCAATGCCTCACATGTGGCACGCCGTACTACCCCAAACCCTAAGGTTTAGAGGCAGTTCAGACGGTCACATAATCGAGTTAAGGTTTGTGTTCTTCTAGAGGGTCCACCACGTTACTTGCACATATTTCCGAAAGATTTAAACTCGAGGAAAAATTCAACATTTGAAAGTTTTTCGTGCCGGGAAAAAATGAGTTAATGATATCCGTTCGAACTTTTTAATACTTTCTAAATTACCCGAAAACAGCATGAAATTAAATATTCCGATCGAATCAACGAATCCAAAATAATCCCCAGAACACTCAACACTTGAGTCAGATTAAAAATACCCAAAAATATGTACAAGCAGACAAGAACATTACTGTACAAAAACGAGGCTATAATATTCCTGTACGGCCGCGGATCCACGGCCCAAGCAAGGTCTGGCCGCGGTTCCGCGACGGTATGTACGAATTATGGTTTCGTATTTTACAGTTTTGCTTTGATTTCCCTGCTGAATTTTTTAAGTATTTTTAATTCTGAAAAAACACAGTTTTGAAAAATTGTACAGAGAAGGGTTAAAATGCATATTTTTTTTGGTTCGATCGGAGTTTTAACTTCGCCTAAGCGTCGCCTAAGGTTCTAGCCTGGCTCTGATACCATGAAGGGTCTCCTACAATACCACTACTAGGGTTTGGAGGCAACACACATGCTATATTTAAAAATTACATGGTGCTAAAGAAACAATCATAAGGACCATGCTAGAAAAATTAAGGCAACTAAACTTTAACACAAACACAAGTAGAAAAAAGCTAGGGTTTTGAGAGTACAAACTTTGTAGCTCCCTACGCTAGACTCCTTGGCTACTTGAGGGTTGGAAAAAGGTCCGCTTGAGATCTTCTAGGTCCACGACGATCCAACCGGAGTCCTCTTTGTCCAAGCTTTAAGCATCACTAGATCAAGAGAAGAAATGGAAGCTAACACTCTACACTAATGGACAAGACTAGTGTAGAATGGTGTTGTGGTTGCCTTTCTCATTTCAAAATCCTAACTTGGTAGCTATTTTGCTCACTTGAGAAAACTAGAGAGCAAGAGAGAAAGGAGGAAGAAGATGATGGCTTATAAAACTCAAGATAATGATAAGCTTCTAAAGTAAAAATGAGAAAAGAGAATATATATTTTTTCTATCTCTCATTCTTAACCAAGGTTATAAAATATCTAGATATTTTAGTTTGGAACAAAAATGACCATAGAAATTAAATCATGGTTAAACAAAAGGGTTAATGAAAGAATAAAATATTAAACCATGAAACAATTTCCATTTTCATTTTTCTTTTCCAAAAATAATATCCACATATTTTATAAAGGGTGTGAGTCTTATATTGCCACCTTCCACTATATCAACAACCATGATAGAATGATGTATGCATGTATGTGTGCATGCACATCCATATGTGCATGAATAAGAATGAATGCATACATGCATGCATACAACAAAAAAGACAAGAAAGGATTTCAAGTGAGAAACTAATGGTCAAATGATAAATCAACACTTGATTTAGCAACCCGGTCATATCACATACGACCCGACCAAAAGAAAACCGCCTGATTAATATACGGTATCTCATACACGCATTTTAACCGGGTCAACGCGCATATCTCATATGCGCACCACATCGTTTCGCCTGGACTAGGTAACTCCATTGTGGGACTCTAAGACTCGCCAATACGACGGCAGTGGGTGATGATCATATCAAGCACCCCCAAGCCGCAAGCGGCTAAACGTAACGGCCACCCGGGTATTGAGCGATCAGAAGAAAATAAGCGAACCTATCACAACTCCCGTCGAGCAAACTGGCAACACTACCGTACATTCCGGTCTCTTCGTCAGATATGCTGCATATCATGACTAGGGATGGTAACGTCGACACTAATAACTCAATAAGTCGTGCCGATGAATGGTCTATAACAGATCGAGAAACTACTTATAACACTTATCAGTAAATCTCAACAGCCCTGGCCAGGGACTTACTGATATAGCCAGTCGAGCACAGCACAACATCAACTCCCAATACCGGGAGAGACGAAACCCTCCTATCGCTCATCGCCTTCGTGTGTCTCGGGACTGTACCCAACGGCCACCTGTTTGCACGACTCAGTAGAGCCGTGGTAGGGTGGTAATCAAAGTACAGTGGGAGAACACACAAGACCCTATGACGATCTCGGGTCTACAGACTAACCTGCACCAGTGTCACCTTAGAACTGCTATCCGACGATAGATATAATTCCATATAGGAGTTCTCGGTGAGTCCGTCCAATGTACCCAGTCACCACTGAGCACCCGTATACAATCTCGATGTCAAACATCGATGAATGTGGGAACATCCATCGCCCATCATATGGGTCTAGTATCATATACGCTAGTCTACTCTGGTATATCGATGCCCCGTCTCGATACACCTACGAATAGGAACATTTCAGGATATGCTTATAAACTACAAATGTCCCACTAGTATGATCTCCATCATAATCACAGTAGTCAAGCCTATATCCTCAGGGCTTTATCAACATGTGTGAATGAATAAAAGCATGACCAAATCAACATGTCAGATAAAGAAGAACCAGATAGCGTACTATCATATCGAGCAAGAATGTACACTGAATATATATATATATATATATATATACATGTATAAATACATCCACTATCATATAATGGCTTCTAAGGCATACATATATCCAACAATCTCCCAATTGCACAAAGGCCGGTTATTGGCGTATCTCATACCCAACATCTCAAAAAGTCGCTCATGTTGCGGCTGAGGGAAGGCCTTGGTGAGTGGATCCGCGGCGTTATTCTTTGTGTCTACTCTCCTAATCTCGATCTCACGGCGATCTATAATCTCCCGGATCAAATGAAAGCGCCTCAGGATGTGTCTAGACCGCTGATGGGACCTGGGCTCCTTGGCTAATGCCATAGCCCCATTATTATCACAATATAATGGTATTGGATCAATAATGGTTAGAACTACTCCTAGCTCCGAGACGAACTTCCTCATCCAGACGGCTTCCTTGGCGGCATCATTCGCAGCAATGTACTCAGCCTCCATCGTAGAGTCTGCAACGGTATCCTGTTTGGAACTCTTCCAACTTACCGCCCCTCTATTGAGGGTAAATAAAAACCCAGAGATAGATTTGCTGTCGTCCTTATCGCTCTGGAAGCTCGAATCGGTAAAGGCCTCCATTTGGAGATCTCCATTACCATACACCAAGAACAATTCTTTAGTCTTTCGCAAGTACTTAAGAATGTTCTTCACAGCTATCCAGTGATTCTCCCCTGGGTTGGATTGATACCTGCTTACAACACTAAGTGCATAAGCTACATCTGGGCGTGTACATAACATCGCATACATTATATATCCTACTGCCGAAGCATATGGTATAATACTCATGCAAGATCTCTCTTCATCGGTCTTTGGGCAAAAGTCCTTAGAGAGTGACCCCATGGCAAGCGGGTAAGGCACCCCGCTTGGAGTCTTCCATACTAAACCTTTTTAGGATGGTGTTGATGTACCTGGTTTGGGACAATCCCAATAATCTCTTGGATCTATCCCTATAGATCCTAATGTTGGAGATAGTGCCCTCAAAGTCAATTATTGGATCGCAGGTACGTGATTGCAATGATTGAGGCAGGACCTATACCAATATGACAGTCTTGCTCGAGATGATAGTATGCTATCTGGTTTGTCTTTATCATCGAATACATGCTTTAGTTCACTATTGCATGATGATAGAGCCCATAGGATTTTTGCTTGACTACCAGGAGTATGATGGCGATCATATACGTGGGAGCTGGGGTCTGTAAGCACATCCTTAAAAGTGTCCCTAGTCGTGGGAGTTTCGAGACAGGGCATCGATACTCCAGAGTAGACTAGTGTATACAGTCGAGACCCCGACGAGGGGCGGTGGCCGGTCTCACAAGTCATTGGTGTTAGTTAGTTCACCTAAGATGTATACAGGTGCTCATTGGGTTATGAGTACACCGGACAGGACTCGCCGAGAACATGCTAGTTGGTATTATACATATCGTCAGATAGCAGTTCCCTGGTGACATGTGTAAAGGTTAGTTCATCGACCTGAGGTCGTCATTTGTCTCGTGTGAGTTCCCACTGTGCTTTGATTTCTACCCTACCACGGCTTAAAGGAGTCGTGCAAACAGGTCTTTTTTGGGTACAGTCCCGAGCCACATGGAGGCAAGTGAGCGGATCGGTAGGGGATTCGTCTCTCCCGGTATTGGGGGTGAGATCGCGCTGTGTCTAGGAGAGCCATTACACAAAGCCCTCGGCCGAGGCAGGAGATTTACTGGTATGTACTCCAGTAGTATCTCAGAGTGTTCTGGGCCACTCGCTGACACGACTTATACTGCTATTGGGGGTCTGACGTTACCAGCCCCTAGGCCGATATGCGATACTCATAGACGAGCGGACTGGACTGTATGTATATTGTCACTATTAGGCTCAGTAGGGTTTATGGATGAGTTCGCTCGTTAGCTTCCCTTCCAATCAATACATTGGCAACCGTTACGTACAGCCAGTACCTCTGACGTGCTAGTGGTTATACCCAGTGCCAGTATGTTGATGAGTCATTAGAGTCCCCCACAGACACTTTCCCAAGTTCGGGCGAAACATTGTAGAGGCCGTATGGTTTTATGGCAAGGTTTGGAAAATGCACGTGCGTTTTCGCACGTGTCATTTTTCGGGTAGATAAAACTGGTCGGCTTTGGTTTAAGCCAGATCCGAGTATTATGCTGTGTAGATATAATATCTTTGTCTCAGTTGCATTTGTATTCGGTCGTAATACAAATGCGGGTATGTTTATACTGATACGGGGTTATCCTGAAATTCGTTTCAGGATCGCTTTTGGAAGTTGCCAGTTTCCAGTTTTCTATCAGTCGTATTTAACATTCGGTTAAATGCGGATTTATCTTTTCTTCCATGGGTGAGTCATGAGGGTGAGTCATGAGTGAGGAAGCTTCTTGGTTAATGACTTGGTTTGTGACTCACTTGATTGCATTAAATGTGTTCATACTAGGTGTTGTATGACTCATGCTTTCATTAATGTTATGATAAGTATTGTGCTTGTTATTCTCACCATCCCTCCTCCTACACTCCCCCCTGCCTATATAGTGGCCGGCCCTCTCTCTAGGGTGAGTGTGTGGTTCATTTTGGATAAAAAGAAGATGATAGTTTTGGTTCATAAAAGGATATAGGCTCATTTCTCATTCCACCCGATCCAAAAAGGCAACTTCATTAACCGTTCGTCCATGGCTTTGGACGTAACGAGATAAAGTGTTCTACTCATTCTCTACATCAATCTTGGTCATCTCTTTTAGCAAACTTGATGATCGAGTTGCCTCGGTTCAGTGGCGGGAGCCCGTTTAAAGATCCGTCGACGTGGTGCCACCTGGACGAGAAGACTGGAGATTCAGGAGATCGGAGCAGGCGCAACAAAGCGTGGGATGATGGTTGAAGACTGAAGGACTCGGATCGTTCGGTATAACTCTTCTGCCCACTTTGTAGTTTGTTAGTTTAGCTTTAATGGCAGATCCGGGTTATAGTACGCGATAGCGCCAGTTGTAAAAAGTTTTTGTTCCCCATTTGGCGTCTGTTAGACGGCCGGGGCGCTACCGTGGACGTACAGTGGTATCAGAGCCTCACCATTAAGCTTTACTAACTTGTGCTAACGCGTTTAAAATATCGATCGAACCGATTTTCAAAAACTACACTTTTTCAGTTCTATGTTTCTGTCGATTTTTAAAACAGCCTGAAAATTATTTTACATATCGCAGAAAACTAAGCAGGCTTTTCTAAGCACTCTGGAAAAATATGGGCACGTGATCCCACAAGACCACCGCGGAACCGCGGCTCTTTTGTGGGAACAGTTCTCCAAATTTTTCCAGAGAGCTTTATTTTGTAAATTGTGGTTTTTGGTATATATCTTTTGGGCCCAGATTTTGTTACTATACAGCAGATGTTTGTGGGGCCCACTTTGGGATATTTGGTCGATCGAAATTTAAACATGTTAGTTTGCAGTACTTACTTTATATCTCCGACCGGGAATGTCATTCGAGCGGTAAATTGCGTCTAATTGCTATAGTTCTTTTAGACGGATTTGCGAACATGACATTCGCGTTGATGTTCTGTGTTGTGCTGTTATGTTGCGGATTTGTCGTGGTGGATAGCAGGGTGCAATGATAGTGCAGTTTGGATTTATTTGTACATTTGATATTGCGGGGAGAGCGTCCAACATGTGGACTGCCGTCACTGCCTGTTGTATAATATTCTTTTGGGGCACGACCGGGTTGAGGTCGATGTACCAATTGTACATATTTTATTTTCTGTACTAGGTTTATCCCGCGATGGAGTGCACGGATAGCCGGGTTCTGGAGGGCAACGGGTCCGTATCTCATGGCTTTGAGAGGCAAAAGGGACTCACTCTAGAATTGGCAGACTATTCGCCGCACTCGTAAGGGGTACAGGTTGACCCAAGGAGGGGTGCTCAAGTTACCGGATTCCGTGAAGTGCCGGGTGTTCCATTCACTATATTGTGGGGACTACCTCGCTTCAGGTTTTGGCGGGTAACTTGCCGCACCCGTAGGGGTCTAGGTTTCATTGCACAGGCTTTCCACACGACCAGGGGAACGTCGGGTTTCAGTAGCGGTTCTGTGAAACCCGGGGATCCCAGATTATCTGTATTATTCTGTGATGCTTATTACTTTTCTGTAATGTTGCATATTATCACGCCTGGAGCGATTATTGTATATTGGTATATATACTATTAGATGTTGTATATGTTTTACACCCGCGCTAGTCCAGCCCCCTCTCTGTCGTTAGTTAAGTAACCTAACGGGTGATGACGGGACCCAGTGACGAATGCGGATGGCATATACGTACATTTTATTTTCGTTCTTTTCTGGTGTAATTGATTGATGGGACTGCATTGATTCTTATCAATGCAAGGATAAAACAAACCTATATTTGATGTTGTTGGAACAAATTTAAAAAGGTGTTATTACAAAGACGTTTCTTTTTGTTTTGCATAGTGATATTCAGTTTAAAATATCCTGCACCTCATTCGATGAGGCAAGGGCCGAGATCCCTTCACCGGGAGTGACCCCTTGGGCAGAAGTTTGCGTCAGGGTAATAACTTCACTATAGTCGATTACAAGTTGCTTTGCATCGCGGTATTCAGTTGGAATATCCTGCACCTCATTCGACGAGAAAAGAGCCGAGATCCCTTCACCGGGAGTGACCTCTTTAGCAAAGGTTTTCGTCACTATATTTTATAAAAAGCTATCACGTTCCTTCAACGAGATCAAGTTCGTTACGTTAAAGGTTTTTCGCCAAAAACCAGCCGTAGCCCTCCGTCATTTCTTATAGATAGTCAGTAGTATTCAAGCTATGTTTGTTGGCTAAAGTCAAGGCATAGTGTTTGGTAGCTGCTGGGTATTCATATGTTGCATAGATAGATGAGTTGGTTTGGGACAGTCGTTCTGCCATTTTGGCCAAAGTCAAGGATATGTGCGGGTGGGTTCAAATTGACCAGGATAGTGACGGGTAGAACTTGGCATGTGACTTATGACATTTTGACCAAAGCCAAGGTTATAAGAGCATGGGGCAAAATCACATCGGGAGTTTCAAACATACAGGAAACTTGCCAGGTATGCGCATACCTTCTGGAGTGTGATAACTTGAGTGGCTTCCATCAAGTTATCATGCAATGATAGTTAGATCCCGATTCTCACTGATGAGTTGGTTTACTCTTCGGGCGATCCCGACTAATTCTTCTATAGGTTTGGAGGAGAATTTGAGATTACAGTGGGAGATTTACTGATTAGATAAAGTGATAACCATTCTGATCTAGGTTAGAGTGCACGCAGAGTGTTTCTTTTCTCTCTCTCTCATTGGTAGCGACCTTTTGACCGACCCTAGACTATGACTTAGTGACCAAGTTGACCGAACCTTCTTAAAATACTGGCCTTTGGATTGTCTTAGTTGCATAAGTCATTGCCGCTCATTCTTTTACCCTTTGTATTTCTCAGAACACCCTGTATTGCTACGGATATCCACTTCCATTGGATAGATCCATCGTATGGTTATATACGAACTCGAAGGTACTACTTCGAGGATGGATCCAGGTTCAGGAGAAATATAATTAGTTTATTCAGTTGTCTTTTATTATCACCTTCTCTCAGGTTGCGAGAGCTCCTTAGTTTAGGAGAGTACACCTATTACTCTTATTGGATAGTCTTATTCCAAACCATAGGCTGGTGCCGAAAGGTAGGGAATGAAGAAAACCAATTAGCCTAAGTAGGGTTTACAGAAGGTAATAGCTAAAGACAAAATAAAGGGATTAGAAAGAGGGCAAAGTAAATTGCGACTGTTAACATTCATGACCAAACCGCGTACTTCATCTCCACTCCTATTTCACCTTTGTCTTTTTCCCCAGTTCGGGAGAAATAGAATACGGTATTATTCAGTAATCTTTTATCATCACCTTCTCTCAAGTTGCGAGTACTCATAGGATTAGGAGAGTACACCTATTATGCTTACTGGATAGTCTTCTTCCAAACCATAGGCTGGTGCCGAACGGTAGGGAAGGAAGAAAACCATTTAGCCTAACGAAGGTGTACAGAAGGTAACGCCTAAAGACAAATAAAGGGATTTGGAGAGATGGCAAAAAAATATACGGTTATAGTCATGAATTGGTTTATGGAAGAGGCATTACTAGAAATACCAGGATACCCCTACGAAAAATTTTCATGTTTCAGTTATATTGTGCATTGTTAAAGGAAAACTGATTTCCCGATTAGATGCTTACTCCAGGGTATGTATTTACCATGTATGATTCTCACATCTGTATGGTTTTACAGATGATGAGTGGAAGAAAGTTATTGGGAATAAGGTGATCATCCTCATTATATCGGAATTCGTTGTAATTGGTGATATTTGAGGAAGTCGCCTGGGTTTTTGCCGGACGGCATGTATTTGGTTTTGAGTATCCGTTGTTATGCACCAATTTCAAAATGATATATCTGTACGTTTATTTTTATAAAATGAGATATAACCTTTTGAAATTATGTCCATGACATTTACCTATATCAGTTGACGATTGGGTAAGGAGCATTGAACAACGGAGTAGTTCTTAATCATAAGTACAGTTTTCAACCGACGATGCACAGGTTTTTAGTTATTCAAACTCAGCGGACTTATACAGAGTATTGTATGTTGTCCAGTATCCGTCAGGACAAAGGGGTAGGTCCTCGTACTATGTTCTTTTTACTTGTGACTTCTCTAGTTTTTAGACAAGTGTTTCGTAGAAATACAATATCTAAGTTTTGAGAAATTATGGGTATAAGAATAAAGTAGAGAACCAGATATCGCAAGTATCGGGATTCTTCAAAGAAATCAAAGATGTAGATTCTTGTGAATGGTATTCAAGTAATGATTTTGAGAAACTTGTTTCTCTTTCAGATTACTCATAATTGGATGGATTCCTAAGTTGAGTAATGCTGATTAGCCTCTCTCCATTAAGTTGATATGCACTGGAGACAGCTGCATGATTTGAATCTGGTTCCAATTAAATTAGTGCCTCTATTTCTATATTGTATATAGAATTGTTCATATCTTAACGATGTTAAAGATACGGGAAGTTGTCCAGCTTATGCTTAAAACCAGACACTGGATAACTCAAGGCACGTTTCTGTCATGGCTGTTTGTGGGTTGACCCTGGCTTTGACGAGGGTTGACATTTTCTACCATCTGGAAGATCAATAGTGATATTGTTCTTGACTCGCCACAGTTTTAGTAAAAATGGATTTTTTTCAGAAAACAGTAGTGGGAGTATGGTAGAACTGGAAGTGATTCCAGAACCGCAAAGGTTACGGAAAATTTAATAGGACCTATATATTCAATCATTTTTGACATTCCAATAGCCACTCCACAGATATGGTGGGTAACCTCAGACACCCGAGAGGTACTCCGGTAGCCTCAAGGACGGTGACAGGGAGGTTCTTGTTTACCCAGACTTGACACTACTGTTGTTCCAAACTATGAGACCCGGCAAGAGGATAAGTATAACGTCGTTCTAAACTAGCTTTAGAAGTGTACGTAGATATTATTCTGCCAGAGGGTTGTCGTGGTCAGTGGGAGCAGCGGAAGCATAGTGGGCAAGTAGCTTATGTCTATTTATAGGCTTGAGCAGATATAACGGAGATAAGATCATCTAATTTTGATGTGACAGTCATGGGTTTGACTTCATCAGAATAGGGGATGGATCTGTTAAGAAGGTAGTAAGGTATGATGTCCTGGTATTTGGATGACATACACAGAGTAGGAAGTAAAATTCTTGTACTACGATCGGTTGTACTTTGGTCGTCACACAGTTGTTTCTCCACAAAGGACATGGATATAATATCTGACATTCTGGTTACTAGATCTATGGTTTTAGATCTAGTATTGGGTAGTTTCCCAATCAGGGTACTTTGACAGTATTCTAATAGTATTTTAGAATAGATGACTCCTGGCATGGTAGTGTACCTGCAGGTGATGGAGTCACCCTCTTTAAAGGTGTCTTACAGACTGAAGGGGAGAAGGATGTGCATGATTGGCAGATCACTTGCTTAGGCAATTGAGTTAATCGTGAAAAGTCAAGTACCACACCATATGTTATTTTTGCACTAGATGCGATAAGTTAATATTAATCCAATCCTGGAGAAACATAAGGAAGCAGATTTAGAACATAAGTGAATGTTCTATAGATTTGATGACGGCAGCCTCCTTCGGGAGACGGTTATCATTCCAGGCTTAAAAGGTGACATGGATGACAGAGTGATTTTCAGAGTTATAGTTTTTCCCTCTGACAAGGGATAGTATTATGGACAGGTGGTCCAAGAGGATACTGTGGGAGGCTTGGTGCTGGATACTAATTAGGTTCAGTTATCGATACAGTCTAAGAAGTTTGGATTTGGAGTTCATTTATGAACTAGGTCCCATCAGATATTCAGACATATTCTAAGACAGGTATTACTCGATTCGGGAGATGGCTTTCTCCGCGAACTAGAGATTAAGAGAGACATAGAAAGAAACATCAGGGCGGATCCACTCACTGAGGCTATTTCTCGAACACAAGAGTTTTACAAACTAACTTTGTGAAACTGATTAGTAGAGGAGTTGGATGTTCTGTATCACACGGGCTGTGAGTATGCGACATCGCAATAATTAGCCTTAAGTGCAAGTGGGAGATTGTTGGAGATAGTGCCCTCAAAGTCAATTATTGGATCGCACGTACGTGATTGCAATGATTGAGGCAGGACCTATACCAATATGACAGTCTTGCTCGAGATGATATTATGCTATATGGTTTGTCTTTATCATCGTATACATGCTTTAGTTCACTATTGCATGATTATAGAGCCCATAGGATTCTTGCTTGACTACCAGCAGTATGATGACGATCATATACGTGGGAGTTGGGGTCTGTAAGCACATCCTTAAAAGTGTCCCTAGTCGTAGGAGTTTCGAGACAGGGCATCGATACTCCAGAGTAGACTAGTGTATACAGTCGAGACCCCGACGAGGGGCGGTGGCCGGTCTCACAAGCCATTGGTGTCAGTTAGTTCACCTGAGATGTATACAGGTGCTCATTGGGTTATGAGTACACCGGACAGGACTCGCCGGGAACATGCTAGTTGGTATTATACATATCGTCAGATAGCAGTTCTCTGGTGACATGTGTATAGGTTAGTTCATCGACCCGAGGTCGTCATTTGTCTCGTGTGAGTTCCCACTGTGCTTTGATTTCTACCCTACCACGGCTCAAAGGAGTCGTGCAAAAAGGTCTTTTTTGGGTACAATCCCGAGCCACATGGAGGCAAGTGAGCGGATCGGCAGGGGATTCGTCTCTCCCGGTATTGGGGGCGAGATCGCGCTGTGTCTAGGAGAGCCATTACACAAAGCCCTCGGTCGAGGCAGGAGATTTACTGGTAGGTACTCCAGTAGTATCTCAGGGTGTTCTGGGCCACTCTCTGACACGACTTATACTGCTATTAGGGGTCTGACGTTACCAGCCCCTAGGCCGATATGCGATACTCATAGACGAACGGACCAGACTTTATGTATATTGTCATTGTTAGTCTCAGTAGGGTTTATGGATGAGTTCGCTCGTCATCTTCCCTTCCAATCAATACATAGGCAACCATTACGTACAGCCAGTACCTCTGACGTGCTAATGGTTATACCCAGTGCCAGTATGTTGATGAGTCATTAGAGTCCCCCACAGACACTTTCCCATGTTCGGGTGAAACGTTGTAGAGGTCGTATGGTTTTATGGCAAGGTTCAGAAAATGCACGTGCGTTTTCGCAAGTGTCATTTTTCGGGCAGATAATACTGGTCGGCTTTGGTTTAAGCCGGATCCGAGTATTATGCTGTGTAGATATAATATCTTTGTCTCAGTTACATTTGTATTCGGTCGTAATACAAATGCGGGTATGTTTATACTGATACGGGGTTATCCTGAAATTCGTTTCAGGATCGCTTTTGGAAGTTGCCAGTTTCCAGTTTTCTATCAGCCGTATTTAACATTCGGTTAAATACGGATTTATCTTTTCTTCCATGGGTGAGTCATGAGGGTGAGTCATGAGTGAGGAAGCTTCTTGGTTGATGACTTGGTTTGTGACTCACTTGATTGCATTAAATGTGTTCATACTAGGTGTTGTATAACTCATGCTTTCATTAATGTTATGATAAGTATTGTGCTTCTTATTCTCACCATCCCTCCTCCTACACTCACCCCCCCTTTCCTATATAGTGGCCGGCCCCCTCTTTAGGGTGAGTGTGTGGTTCATTTTGGATAAAAAGAAGATGATAGTTTTGGTTCATAAAAGGATATAGCCTCATTTCTCATTCCACCCGATCCAAAATGGCAACTTCATTAACCGTTCGTCCATGGCTTTGGACGTAATGAGACAAAGTGTTCTACTCATTCTCTACATCAATCTTGGTCATCTCTTTTAGCAAACTTGATGATCGAGTTATCTCGGTTCAGAGGCGGGAGCCCGTTTAAAGATCCGTCGACGTGGTGCCACCTGGACGAGAAGACTGGTGATTCAGGAGATCGGAATAGGCGTAACAAAGCGTGGGATGATGGTTGAAGACCGAAGGACTCGGATCATTTGGTATAACTCTTCTGCCCACTTTGTAGTTTGTTAGTTTAGCTTTAATGGCAGATCTGGGTTATTGTACGCGATAGCGCCAGTTGTAAAAAGTTTTTGTTCCGCATTTGGCGTCTGTTAGACGGCCGGGGCGCTACCGTGGACTTACACCTAATGCCCAGAATGTATGTGGCATAACCCAGGTCCTTCATGGAGAACCTTAGTGATAAGAAAGATTTGACCGACTGTAGCATAGGAATATCATTTCCTATCAGAAGTATTTCATCCACGTACAATACGAGGAATCTGACAACTCTCCCTACAGCCTTCTTATAAACACAAGGTTCATCTGGATTTTTGATGAAATCAAACTCTTTGATAACATCATCGAAACAGATGTTCCAACTCCGTGATGCCTGCTTTAACCCATATATGGATTCAAGCAATCTACATGCTTTCCCGCTGCTCCCACTGTCAATGAAGCCTTCCGGCTGATCCGTATAAACGCATTCTTCTAAATCCCCATTTAGAAATGCCGTTTTAACGTCCATCTGCCAGATTTCATAGTCGTAGTGAGCAGCAATAGCAAGTAGGATCCGAATAGATTTAAGCATGGCTACGTGTGAAAAAGTCTCGCCATAGTCCAAACCTGGTCTTTGACGAAAACCCTTCGCTACAAGTCTTGCCTTATAGGTATCTACCTGCCCATCTACACCAATCTTTCTTTTAAAGATCCATTTGCACCCCACAGGTTTTACCCCAGGGGGTACAACATCCAAAGTCCATACTTTGTTGGTGTACATAGACTCCATTTCGGATCTCATGGCATCCAACCACTTCACAGAGTCTCCACTCGTGATAGCTTGCTGAAAACTGGTAGGATCATCATCTTCCATGATGCAGTCTTCTCTGTCACCATCAATATGGAAACCGTAGTACCTCTCCGGTGGGCGAGAAGTCCTACCAGACCTACGGAGTGGCCGAGGTTCCTCAGTTTCTATTGCAACAGCCGGTTCAACCAAGTCGTCATTTGTAGTTTGTGTCTCTAGAACCTCTTCTAGATCCACCACATTGCCATCATCTTTATCTGTGAAAAAATATTTTTCTAAGAATGTGGCATACTAAGAAACAAACACCTTTTGTTCCTCCTTGTGGTAGAATAGATATCCATAAGAATTCCTTGGATATCCCACAAAGTTACACACGACCGACCGTGTCACGGGTTTGTCCGGATTCTGCTTTTTAACATAGGCCGGGCAACCCCAAATCTTAATTCTCTTAAGAGATGGTATCTTCCCACGCCATATCTCATATGGCGTGGTAGACATGGTTTTGGTTGGAACCCTGTTCAGTAGAAACGCTGCAGTCTTCAATGCATTACCCCAAAATGAGACAGGTAACTCAGCATCACTCATCATGGAACGGACCATATCTAATAGGGTCCGATTCTGTCGTTCAGACACACCGTTGTGCTGTGGTGTGTAAGGAGGAGTGAGCTGAGAGAGTATCCCATTCTCTTTTAGGAAGTTTGCAAATTCTGTACTGAGGTACTCCCCACCTCAATCTGATCGAAGCATTTTGATACTCAAGCCGGTTTGTTTTCCTACTTCGAGTTTATATTTAGTGAATTTCTCGAAAGCTTCGGATTTGTGCTTTAACAAAAATACATGACCGAATCTTGAGAAATCGTCAATGAAAGTAATGAAGTAAGAAAAACCGCCTCTAGCCTGTGTAGACATTGGCCCACATACATCACTATGTATGAGTCCTAGGAGCTTGGTAGCTCTTTCTCCGTGTCCGGTAAACGGAGTTTTGGTCATTTTACCCTTGATACAAGACTGGCAAGTCGCATAAGATTTATATTCAAAAGGGTTTAAATATCAATCTTTGTGTAACTTGTTTAGTCTTGTTTCGTTAATATGACCAAGTCTACAGTGCCAAAGAAAAGCTTCATTTATTTCTGAAAGTTTTCTTTTATTAGTGTGTTGTATGCTGAAAACTGTGTGTTGATTTAGGACGTATATCCCATTATTAAGCGTACCATACCCAACCAACATTTGATTTAGGTGAATGTTCATAACATTGTTCTGCAATACAAAATTATATCCTTCATTGTCTAACAAAGAAACGGATATTATATTACAAAGCATACTAGGTACAAAATAACATGGGTTCAAAACCAATATACACCCAGACGGCAACCCTAAATGATACTCTCCCACTGCGACTGTATGTACATTGGAACCATTTCCAACGCGGAGAGTATGGTCACCTGTCTTCAAAACCTTGCTATTTCTCAACCCCTGCATAGAATTGCAAATGTGAGAATCTGAACCGGTATCTAATACCCAGGAAGCAGAGTTTATTGAAAAATAGTTTTCTGTCACAAACACACCTGAAGCGGAAGCATCCCCATGCTTCTTCTTGAGATTTAAGTACTCCGTGCAGTTACGCTTCCAATGTCCTATTTTGTGGCTGTGATAACATTCCCCTTTCCCCGATTCTCCAGCTTTGGACTTGTCCTTCCCCTTAACCTTTTTAACTCCTCCCCTAGGTTTGGTGGACTTCTTCTTCATCGTTCCCTTAGCTTTAGCCTTTGGGCGAGAAGAGGAAGATTTCCCAACACTCAAAACGGGAGTTTTCACTGATTTCAGTGTGCTCTCTGCACTCCTTAACATATTTAGTAGTTCAGGTAGCTCCTTCTCCATGTTGTGCATGTTGAAGTTAACTATAAATTGAGCAAAGGTGGAGGGGAGGGACTGCAGAATAATATCCGTATATTGTTCATTGTTCATCGTCCATCCAAGGTCCTCAAGCTCTTCTATGAGAGATATCATCTTCAGAACATGGTCTCCTACCGGTGTGCCAGGGGCCATTCGCATCTGAAATAATTTCTTTGATTCTTCGTATCGTAATACGCGAGATTGCTCTCCATACAACTCCTTTGTATGGAGGAATATGTCGTGAATGTCCATATTCTCGTGCTGCTTTTGATGTGTGTTATCCATCGATGCAAGCACGAGGTATTTGGCCGTGGCACAGTCAGCGTCCCATGTCTTGCGGACTTCAATATCCGCAACTGAGGATTTTGGACCTGGGATGGGCGGGGTGGAGCCGTGAGGACATATGATACTTTATCATAAGTCAAGGCAATGTTCAGATTCCTCAGCCAGTCTCTATAATTGGTCCCATTCTGTTTATTTTTATCTAGTAGAAGCTTGAGTCCTGTCATTGGTATCTGCCATTAAGAAAGAGAAAAGAATACACTCAGCGAAAGCTCTTGCAAAGATCGGATTGGTTATTATCTTGTCTAATCGATGTCTCCCACTGCTTTAATCAAGTTTTTCTTTCAAACCTTAAAAAGAAAACTAGCCAGGATTAATTACAGTCTACAACTTCGCTAACCGTTCAGCCAGGCCAGTGTCGGTACTTGAGGGAGGTTCCCCGTGCTTTCGTACGAACCTAATTAAAGTAAACCTCGTCTTCCCAGAGGCGTAGCCCCGTTAACACCTTTCTAGACACCTAATGGGTTAGCTAATTGTAAACTGCAAAACTCTCCTGGGAGCAACTATTGCCCATAGTGGGATCGGGATCCAACCATCATATGGAAGGTATGCAGTCTCATTGCAAATTTCAACTATTGAAATTCCCGATGTGGTTTTTACCCCTAGTACCTATGACCTTAACTATGGTCAACAAATCATAAGTACTAGTCAAGTTCTACCCGTCATTTCTTGATTAATTAGACCCACTCATATGACCCTTAACTATGGTCAACAAAGTCGCATGAATGTCCTAATTAATCTGCATCATATGCAGTGTAGGAAGACATCACTTTGCTACCGTACACTACGCCTTAACTATATTCAACAAACGTAGCACGAATACTAAGTACTCTACTTCCTAAAATGACGGAGGGTTGCAGATGATTTTTAAGAAAATCTTTAACGCTTTGAACTTGATATCGTCGTAGAATCAAATGGTTTTCAAAAGGAGTGGCTTGAGCTCCGCAGTTTTGAAATATAGCTTTTTCATAAAGAGCCGAGTGGTTTTCAAATCTGATTCTACAACATCTTTTTAGATTTATTTTCTTTACATTAATCATATTAATGTAGCCCCATCATTTAAGTCCTTAAGCCAACCACAGAAAAGAAACGAAAATACAACGTACGCTTATGCCATCCGCATTCGCCGCAATGTTCTGTTAGGTTACTTAACTAACGGCATACCGGGACGGGACTAGCACGGGTGTAAAACATAAACAACGTCTACTATATATCTCATATATAATATATCATTCGTCTCAGATATCACGTCACAGTATACAGGCACCAGAAACACAGATATAATGTGGGATATACTAGGACGTCCGTATTTAGTATTTAGCCAACAATAGAAATTACAGATTCCACAGTCGCGATGAATAGCCAAGCCCACACCCCTAGACCCCTACGAGAGCGGCAAGCAACCCTATAAATTCTGGAGTTTAGGAGACCCGGTCTCGACTCCTCGAGATGGCCTCCCACTGAACCCCAAAACCCGGTCACTTGTGCTCCCCTCCCTGGGTCTATTCTAATGCGGAAAAGTAAATAATATACAACACTGGTGGCATCAACCTCAACCCGGAAGTGCCCCAAATAAAAGAATATTACATTACATTTGAATTTTACATGAATGAAAAGAAAACTCTCATCTCACATAAAAAAAAACCCGGCAATTCAATCGCGACAATCCTGCACATCATATCTCAGCAACATATAATATCATATATCATCAACGTAAGTAAGTATGCGTATCCCGATTGTCGTTTATGTATAGCAACGAAACCGGCGATATGCGACATACTACACTTACGGTCATAGAAAAGAAAGTGTGAAACTGCAACATTTATAATCCACAATCACTTTAGACATCGTAAATCCGAAATATCACATACTTTGCATTTCATGCCTAACTATATGAATTCCAAATATTATATCACATTCCAGATAAATAGACAGTATTAAACTTTCTAATCGAACAATCAAATACCCAAGATTTCCTTAATAGCTCAACACTTGAGCGGAGTTCAAAAATCCCGGAACATGTCATAGTAGCAGCGGTCCAGCCGTAGAAGGGTCAAGCCAACGCCTCACATGTGGCACGCCGTACTCCCCCAAACCCTAAGGTTTAGAGGCGGTTCAGACTGTCACATAATCGAGTTAAGGTTTTTGTTCTTCTAGAGGGTCCACCACGTTACTTGCATGTATTTCCGAAAGATTTAAACTCGAGGAAAAATTCAACACTTGAAAGTTTTTCGTGCCGGGAAAAAATGAGTTAATGATATCCGTTCGAACTTTTTAATACTTTCTAAATTACCCGAAAACAGCACGAAATTAAATATTCCAATTGAATCAACGAATCCAAAATAATCCCCAGAACACTCAACACTTGAGTCAGATTAAAAATACCCAAAAATATGTACAAGAAGACAAGAACATTACTGTACAAATACGAGGCTATAATATTCTTGTACGGCCGCGGATCCGCGGCCCAAGCAAGGTCTGGCCACGGTTCCGCGACGGTATGTACGGATTATGGTTTCGTATTTTACAGTTTTGCTTAGATTTCCCTGTTGAATTTTTTAAGTATTTTTAATTCTGAAAAAACAAAGTTTTGAAAAAATGTACAGAGAAGGGTTAAAATGCGTTATTTTTTTGGTTCGATCGGAGTTTTAACTTCGCCTAAGCGTCGCCTAAGGTTCTAGCCTGGCTCTGATACCATGAAGGGTTTCCTACAGCACCACTACTAGGGTTTGGAGGCAACACACATGCCATATTTAAAAATTACATGGTGCTAAAGAAACAATCATAAGGATCATGCTAGAAAAATTAGGGCAACTAAACTTTAACACAAACACAAGTAGAAAAAGCTAGGGTTTTGAGAGTACAAACTTTGTAGCTCCCTACGCTAGACTCGTTGGCTACTTGAGGGTTGGAAAAAGGTCCGCTTGAGATCCTCTAGGTCCACGACGATCCACCCGGAGTCCTCTTTGTCCAAGCTTGAAGCTTCACTAGATCAAGAGAAGAAATGGAAGCTAACACTCTACACTAATGGGCAAGACTAGTGTAGAATGGTGCTGTGGTTGGTTTTCTCACTTCAAAATCCTAACTTGGTAGCCCTTTTGCTCACTTGAGAAAACTAGAGAGCAAGAGAGAAAGGAGGAAGAAGATGATGGCTTATAAAACTCAAGATAATGATAAGCTTCTAAAATAAAAATGAGAAAAGAGAATATATATATTTTCTATCTCTCATTCTTAACCAAGGTTATAAAATATCTAGATATTTTAGTTTGGAACAAAAATGACCATAGAAATTAAATCATGGTTAAACAAAAGGGTTAATGAAAGAATAAAATATTAAACCATGAAACAATCTCCATTTTCATTTTTCTTTTCCAAAAATAATATCCATATATTTTATAAAGGGTGTGAGTCTTATATTGCCACCATCCACTATATCAACAACCATCATAGAATGATGTATGCATGTATGTGTGCATGCACATCCATATGTGCATGAAAAAGAATGAATGCATACATGCATGCAAACAACAAAAAAGAAAAGAAAGGATTTCAAGTGAGAAACTAATGGTCAAATGATAAATCAACACTTGATTTAGCAACCCGGTCATATCACATACGACCCGACCAAAAGCAAACCGCCCGATTAATATACGGTATCTCATACACGCATTTTAACCTGGTCAACTTGCAGATCTCATATGATTACCACATCGTTACGCCTGGACTAGGTAACTCCATTATGGGACTCTAAGACTCGCCAATACGCCGGCAGTGGGTGATGATCATATCAAACACCCCCAAGCCGCAAGCGGTCAGCTAAGCGTAACGGCCACCCGGGTATTGAGCGATCAGAAGAAAACAAGCGAACCTGTCACAACTCCCGTCGAGCCAACCGGCAACACTACCGTACAGTCCGGTCTCTTCGTCAGATATGCCGCATATCAAGTCTAGGGATGGTAACGTCGACCCCAATAACTCAATAAGTCATGTCGATGAATGGTCTATAACAGATCGAGAAACTACTGATAACACTTATCAGTAAATCTCAACAGCCCTGGCCAGGGACTTACTGATATAGCCAGTCGAGCATAGCACAACATCAACTCCCAATACCGGGAGAGACGAAACCCCTCCTATCGCTCATCGCCTTCGTGTGTCTCGGGACTGTACCCAACGGCCACCTGTTTGCATGACTCAGTAGAGCCGTGGTAGGGTGGTAATCAAAGTACAGTGGGAGAACACACAAGACTCTATGATGATCTCGGGTCTACAGACTAACCTGCACCAGTGTCACCTGAGAACTGCTATCCGACGATAGATATAATTCCATATAGGAGTTCTCAGTGAGTCCGTCCAGTGTACCCAGTCACCACTGAGAACCCGTATACGATCTCGATCTCAAACATCGATGAATGTGGGAACATCCATCGCCCATCATATGGGTCTAGTATCATATACGCTAGTCTACTCTGGTATATCGATGCCCCGTCTCGATACACCTACGACTAGGGACATTTCAGGATATGCTTATAAACTACAATGTCCCACTAGTATGATCTCCATCATAATCACAGTAGTCAAGCCTATATCCCCAGGGCTTTATCAACATGTGTGAATGAATAAAAGCATGATCAAATCAACATGTCAGATAAAGAAGAACCAGATAGCATACTATCATGTCGAGCAAGAATGTACACTGAATATATATATATATATACATGTATAAATACATCCACTATCATATAATGGCCTCTAGGGCATACATATATCCAACAACAGTTATCCTATATCTAGAGTAACCCCATATGCAAAATTGGCTTGTTTTACCTGAGTCAAAATCTGGGAGCACATTGGTGTGATTTTTAGTTATGTTTTCCGTATTTTGAATGCTATGTTGTGATATTTGGATTTGTATTTGGTTGTTGGATGTTTGTACATCAAAAACATGGGATGATTTGTTGGTTTTGCATTCGTGGGGTATAGGTTCTAACCTATAGGCGATCCGTGTACCGTATCGGTTTTCCGGATTCGATTTTAATAGCGATTGCGATTGTGTATTATTATAGGTACCTTCGCGTGGATTCCGAGGCGACGGAGCATGGCGTCATCGACTTCGACAAGCAAGGATCTAGGTGAGTAGATCTATATCTATGGTGGAAGTCGGCTGGATGGCGTATAACACCCCCGCAATTTGATGAAAACCGATCTATAGGATACCGTCGTAGAAACCTAGATTAGAAAACTAGGGTTATGGTTTAAAAGATGGTTAGAGATGATATTAGTGATGGAATATATATTTTGAGATAGGAAATGAAAGCTAAGGATATGAAATGTGAATGTGAATCACGACTTATAGATAAGTAGTCGCATCAGAATAAGTATGAATTTTAGAGTAGCATGACATTAGATTGTATATGTAATTGACTTGATGTAAGATGACTAAGTGTGATGAAAATAATATACGAAGTGATATGATGATTTGATTGATATGTCGGTATACGGATGCGAGTCGATATGAGAGGATTGATACCTTTGCCGGTCCCCTGATATGAGATTGCTATGGATGCGACCTGGGATATAGGTATACGGATATATATGTTATGAATCTTGAGTGATATGCCGTGTGAGACGTTAGGTCCGTACCCTCTTTGTCCTATAGGTTGGTAGGATCCCTGATGGTTTAATGCCGCCGTACGATGATTTTCGGTACGAGATGAGTTTTGTGATGATTGATCAGTACCCTTGACTAGAGGATGCCGTACGATGTACTATACCGTACGTGATGTTGTGCTAGATGCCGATTGTTAGCTTCACCGACTCGGTCATGTTAGATACGTATACCTGACAGCATTCGCATACGATTTACTTATGCTACGTTCATGTCATTCTCATTGCATTTCACATACCTGTGCTAGTACACCTGCACCATTATCGATGATATGTATGCTACACTTACAAAGATTGGCCGGCTCACACACTTCATCATCGATAATTGCCATGTCACTACACAGTAGGACTGCTGCATTATGATATGACTCCTTGCATAATATACTTGCTATAGTTACATATGCACCTTTATATGATGTTGCATTTGACTTAGGATAAATTGGGAACCGCGTGATATATTTTAAAGCTGGATTCATTTAAAAGAGCAGTTTTCCCTTGATATGTGCATATTACTGTTCCATGCTGCATGATATACGGATATGCTTACATTCTGTTATATGTCGCATACATCATGCTTTACGACTATACGCATTGAGATATGCTGTTTTCATGAGATTTCTGGATTTGATAACCGTGGTCATTTTAAAAGAAAGCATGTATTGTAAAAACCCAGTTTCTCTTGATATGATATTTCAGTGCGTCCACTATGTGTTTTCTCGGTTCTGAGAGTGGCATGTGAAACCCGATTCAAGGAGCGGTAGGCACCGTCTGCGGGTACATGGTGTACCCGATGAGGTACCCCGGGGTAAGAAGACTCGTATTGTTAGACGGTGAGCCTGGCAGGGGAGCACTACCCATCGGTGATAGTATTTGGGCTCGAAGGTTATCCGGAGGATACCGACTGGAGTCGTGAGATGTTATGGGCCGATCCGGACTGACGGAGCTCGTGTGCCGATCCGGACTGACGGAGCCCAAGAGATATGAGGATTTACGTATCGATGCTAGACACGGGTTTCATGATGTTTCGAGTGTCGATGCTGGACACTCAGGTTCCATGATTTTGTTGTGTCACGAGGGACACCCGTTGATTTATATCCTCATACTTTCATGAATATGCTTTTATGATATTTACATGCATGATGTTGTTGTGTCATTGGTTGACATGTGGACGGGATCCACATGCATACAGTGTAGGGTTACTAGGCACTCTAATAAGGTTCTACAAGGCATCAACCATGCCCGATTAAAATTTTAGCCGTGCCGAATAACCCTAAACAAGATCTTTGCTAGATAATTAGGGTAAGACATTCAAGAAAATAACAATTATCTCTAAGTGAATACGAAATACAACCTTTGTAGATCGGTCCTTCACTTCTTAAGCTCCTTGTAGTAGTCTCTTCGCTGCGATCATCGTGCTCCCGGACTCCTGGACGGCTCCATGAGAAGAGGGCAACGGTTTTGCTTGATGTCTTCGAGGCCGAAGATGATCTACGTCGAGGGAATACGAACTCAAGCTTCTACTTCACTAACTAGAGAATTAGTGAGGCAAACACCCTAAACTAAAGTGCTAGTCTAGTAGAGGATGATGAAATAGGAAATGAGTACACCTTAGAATTTCTTTTCTCACAATGTTTCTCTCTCTTTATCAAACCCTAGAAAGAATTTGAAGGAGGAAGAAGATGAGCTCAAAATGAGAATGAAAACTAATCAAGAGAGAGTGAGCTAACCATAGGTGAGTGAGTATCATATACTAACTCATGTAGAGACATAACCATGGCTACATTATAATGGTTAGGTTAATTAATATCTCAAGTAATCCAAAGTTAGTAGACTAAGTCAATGCAACCCTAAGCTTCATGAAACTTCATGCATGTGAGCTCATCTTCCACTAATTTTAGAATTACTTTAAATATTAAAAACCTAACACTATAATTAGTATGGTATAAGTCTTATACACCCATGATAGTTGTATCAACAACCATGATACAAAATGTACACAAATAAATATATATCACATATATATTAAGTTGTGCACAAGTGAGAAAAATAAATGCTTAAGTGAACCAATGTTAGTTAATGTAAACTAGTATATCACATATACAATTATACACTAAATTATTAAATCAACACTTGACTTAATAATCCGGTTATATCTCATATAACCGACTAACATCCAATGTATCGACTTATCGAATCAACCCTTGATTCGATAACCTGGTTATATCGCATATAACCGATCGATACAAATATCGCGAGAATAGAATACGGTATCACATACACACATTATTCTCGGTCCCGCACATATCACATATGCGCTCCTATTTCGTTTTGCCTGAGCCAGTATAAGCTCTATGTAGGACTCTAAAGACTCGTCAATACGTCGACAGTAGGTGATGATCATATCAAGCACCCACAAGCCGTCAGCGGTACTAGCTGGACGTAACGGCTACCCGGGTATTGAGCGATCAGAAGATCAGCAAGCAAGCCCGCTCCAACTCCTGCAAAAAGCCTGACAGTGACACTACCGTACAGTCCGGTCTCCTCGTCTGATATGTTGCATATCAAGTCTAGGGGTGGTAAACGTCAGACCCCAATAACCGATAAGTCATGCCGATGCGAAGACCATAATGGGTCGAGAAACTACTGGTAACACTTACCAGTAAATCTCTAAACCAGCCTTGGACAGGGACTTCCCTGTTATGGCCAATCGAGCATAGCGCAACATCAACCCCCAATACCGGGAGAGACGAAACCCTTCTTATCACTCATTGCCTCCATATGACTCGGGACTGTATCCAAAAACCACCGTTTTGCACGCCCTCTTGGACGTGGTAAGGTGGAAATCAAAGCATGGTGGGAATCACACAAGACTCTATAACGATCTCGGGTCTACAGACTAACCTGTACCAGTGTCACCAGAGAACTGCCATCTGACGTAAGGTATAATACCATCTGGGAGTTCTCGGTGAGTCCGTCCAGTGTACCCAGTCTTCACTGAGCACCTGTATATCATCTCTGATATCAAACACCAATGGATATGGGATCATCCATCACCCATCTACATGGGTCGAGAAGGTATACGCTAGTCTACTCTGGTATATCGATGCCCCGTCTCGATACACCCATGACTAGGGACCTTGAAGGATGTACTTATGGACTACCATGTCCCTACTAGTATGATCCGCATCATAGTCCAGGTAGTCAAGTACACATCCTAAGGGCTTTACCAACATATAACAGAGAGACAATCAGTGTACACGTTAAGGAAAAGAGTAACCAGATAGCATACTATCATGTCGAGCAAGAAAGTCCTCCCTATATATGTCCAATCATCCACTACAATATACATTTCATGTATAGTAATGGCCTCTAGGGCATACATATAACTAACAATCTCCCACTTGCACTAGGGCCATCTGATAACAGTGGTTGTAGTATCTCATACTCAACCATCCCATAATATTCTTTCTCTGGGAAAAGGCCTTTGTGAGTGGATCCGCTGTGTTGCCCTCTGAGTCTACTCTCCTAACCTCGATCCCTTGGAGATCAACCATCTCCATGATCAGGTGACACTGCCTTAGAATATGTCTGGATCACTGATGGGACGGGCGTTCCTAGGCATAGGCCACAAGTCCATTGTCACACAATGGTAGGAACGAAGTTCATCTCATGAACTAATATACACCCAGACTGCCTTTTTGGTAGTATCTTTGGTAACGATGTGTCTTGCCTTTAATCATCTAGTATGCCACGGTATCTGTCTTGGAACTCTTCCAATATACCGTCCCTTTACTGAGGGTAAAGACAATGCCTGTGACTAACATTCAGTCATCCTTATCACCCTGGAACCTTTCCAGTGATTCTCCCCAGGATCGATTGATACCATCTCACTACAACTAGTGAGAATCCTATCATCTAATTA
The DNA here is from genome assembly GCA_030015575.1 of Agapanthus africanus. NCBI lineage: Eukaryota > Viridiplantae > Streptophyta > Magnoliopsida > Asparagales > Amaryllidaceae > Agapanthus > Agapanthus africanus. The sequence continues at coordinate 300,559,876 of JASDDO010000022.1, read as the reverse complement.
CATCTATCTCATAGATCAAAACTCAGGATTTAGGAGTTATTACTTTGATCCTATATGGAGAATCATTGTGATAAGCGGAGATTGACCGAGCGTAGCATAGGAAACTCCTTTCCTATCAAGAGTATGTCATCCACGTATTCTACGAGGATCACCACCATATTCTCTACTACTTTTTTGTATATATAAGGTTCATCTACCATTTTGATGATGTCAAACTCTTTGACTAACACATCAAAACAGACGTTCCAACTCCGCGATGCCTGCTTTATCACATAAAACATCTTGCATACGTTTCCGCAGCTCCCACTGTCTACGAGGCCCTCTGGCTGTGTACTTATAGACGCTCTCTTCCAAATCAACATTTAGAAAAGTAGTCATGACACCCAACCGCCAGATATCGTAGTCATGGTACGTAGTCGTGGCAAGTAGGATCTGGATGGACTTAAGCATAGCTACATAGAAAATGTTTCATCATAATCATACCTGGTCAATGATGCAAACCTTTAACAAGTCTAGCTTTGAAAGTCTCAACTTTTCCATGTACACCAAGTAATCTTCTCAAGATATACTTGCTCCTGATGGGGATTTAACCCTTCAGATAAGGAAACCAAAGTCCGTACTGTGTTGGTGTATAAGTATTCCATCTCAGATCGTTAAGCATCCATCTATTCTTACAGAGTCCCCACTCCTGATGGCCTACTCGAAACTAGTTGGGTCATCATCTCATGATGCAATCCTCGCTCCCACTGTCATAGAGAAACTAAAGTATCTCTCAGGTGGGTGAGGAACCCTACTAGATCGGCGGAGAGGCTGAGGTTCGTTGGTTGCTATTGAATCCTTTGGTTCTACCAAATCATCAGCTGTAGTTTGTATAGCTGGAACTTCTTCCAGTTCTACCTCATGTCCACTAATTTCTTCACAAGAAATTCCCTTTCACAAAGGTGGCATGCTGAGAAACAAAACATCTTTTGTTCCTAGGTTTGGTAGAAGATATTCCCTTGCGAATACTTGGGATATCCAACAAACTTCTACAGAACTAACATTGCCTCAAGTTTGTCCGGATTATGCTTTTAGACATAGGCCAGACAACCCCAATTCTTAACAAACTTAAGATATGGGCTCTTCCCTTTCCATATCTCATATGAAGTGGTAGGCAACTGATTTGGTTGGAACCCTATTCAATAGGTAAGCAACTTCTCCAGTGCATAACTCCTAAAAGGAAATAGGTAACTCAGTAGTACTCATCATAGAGCACACCTTATCACATAGGGTGTGATTGCTCCGTCACGATACACCGACGTGCTGTGGTGTATACGGAGGAGTAATGCTGAGAGAGAATCTCATTCTCCTTTAGAATAATCCAGGAATTCCGTACTCAAGTATTATCCTCCTCGATCACATCAAAGGACATAATACTTATACCCGTTTCGGTTCTCTACTTTCTAACTTATATTCTGTGAATATCTCAAAAGCTTCGGACTTGTGTTTCAACAGGAACATATGTCTGAATCTTGAGAGATCATCAGAGAATGTAATGAGGCACAAAGAACCGGTCTTGGCATGTGTAGACAGGGGACCTTCATACATCAACATGTATCATCCCAAGAGTTCACTAACTCTTTCTCTGTTTCCTAAAAACAGAGCTATGGTCATCTTATCTCCGTGACATGACTGGCAAGTTTCACAAGATGTAAATTCAAATTAATTTAAATATGCATCTATATGTAACTTCAGCTAGTCGGGTCGCATTGATATGACCTACTCTACAATACCTCAAGAAGGATTCGTTCATTTCTGAACTCTTCCTCTTGTGCGTGTTCTGTACGTTAAGAACTGTGGTTTGATTTAGAACGTCTATGCTTTTATATAATGTGCCTGAACCGATCAACTCTTGATATAGGAAATGTTCAAAACATTATCCAACAATACAAAATTATATCCTTTCTTTATTAATAAAGAGACTGATATGATGTTGTATATCAGGTTCAGTATCTAATAACATTCGTTCAGAATCAATGTATTCTGGTAATACAGGGTGATAACTACCAACAGATTTGGCTGCAACGCTTGCACCGTTTCTTTCTCATGAAACTTATCACCCGTTCTCAGTTCTCTACCTATCTGTAGCCCATGTAAAAAATTACATATGTGGGATCCTGATCCGGTATCACATACCCAGGACGTAAAGGATACTGAGAAAAAGTTCTCTGTAACGAACACACCCGAAGAAGATGCATCATCATGCATTTTCTTCATTTGGGCGGCTCGGGAATTCTGGTAATCCCCTATTTCCTGCTCTGTCTTATAACATTTATAAGTTGGAGCGGGACCAACGTTCCCCAGCTCAGTATAACAAGCGGGTTCGGTCAATACATCCGTATTATTATCTTGATTAAGGCGTGACATGGTCGCTACCTGGAGAAAGAGAGAAGAAAACACTCTGCGTGCGCTCTTGCAAGATCAGATTGGTTATTATTTTATCTAATCAGGATGGCTCCTACTGTTTTTATCAAATCTTCCTTCAAACCCTAAAAGGAAAGACTAGCCGGGATTAATTACACCCTACAACTTCGCCAATCTTTCAGCCAGGCTAGTGTCGGTACTTTGAGGGAGGTTCCCCGTGCTTTCGCACGGACCTAATTAAAGTAAATCTCGTTTTCCCATAGGCGTAACCCCGTTGACACCTTTTTAGACACCTACTTGATCGGCTAATTGTAATGTGTAAAACTCTTCCAGGAGTAACAATTACTCACAGTGGGTATCGGGATCCAACTATCTCATAGAAGGTATGCAATCTCATTGCAAATTTCAACACTTGAAATTCCCGATAATATTTTGCCCCTAACGTGCTATGACCTTGACGAAAGCCAACAAACCATAGCCCGCTAGTCAAGTTCAACCCGTACATTTCTTGACTGAATTAAACCCACCTGCACGACCCTTGACGAAAGCCAACAAAGCCGTACGACTACCCTAATCCAATCGCATCATATGCAGCAGATAAGAAGCATATAGCTACCGCACACTACACCTTGACGAAAGCCAACAAATGCAGCACGAATACTATATACAACTTATCTGAAATGACGGATGGCTACGACAGGTTTTTCTGAAAACCTATTGCGTAATGAACTTGATATCGTTGTAGAATCAAATGATTTTAAAATGGAGTGATTTTGAGGCTTTTGCTAGTTTCGCTAAAGAGGTCACTCCCGGCGAAGGGATCTCGGCTCTTTCTGTCACGACCCAAGGTTTGGCCCATGACCGGCACTTAACCACATAACGTCTACATGCGTAACGCGACTAAGTGAACCGAAAACCCAGAAATCAAACCAGTAAAAGTATAGAGTGTTTTAAGTTTTAAAATGGAAGCATTCACTAGCATGTTAAGAAATCTAAGCAAAAAATCACCAGGATAGCAATATACGACGCCGTAGCGAAGATCAAGAGCAACAAGTGGGAACATCACAGATAGAATAAACTGCAAAAGTAAAGTTGGCTCACAACGAGTTCGACACCAGAATACAAATAATATACATCATCGTCCTCACACCGTCTCTAAGTCAAGTACATATAAGGTGGATGGAGAATACTAGATACAAAAGTGTGTACAATAGAAGTAACCAGATACCACAACCCACCTAACAGCAAAACAGCTCACGCACCAACTGTAGTGGTATCTGTAGCCAAAAGATGTAAGAAAGCAGCCTGCTGCGACTACTCCGAGGGGCAACCTGAAAATACTGTGGCACAACGGGGGTGAGATGCCAACTCGTGAATAGAGATAACATATAAAGGTAATCGCGAGCATGCACGTACTGCGCTACTCTATCAAATGCCAGCAGATAAGTCTATATGCAAGAAGCAGTGTGTGCATAATCATGCAAGTGCTCTGTCGAGTAAAGTAACTACAGGATGTGATGCAAAATAATAATTGCGGGGCATGGGATGAAATAACATCTACACGGAATGTCAACATGGAAAGATAATCGGTACCCACCAATGCACCCCAAATCCCAACAACCCAGACGCCGGCACTCCCATCGACCCTCAAATCCTGTACATCACTGAGAATCACAGGTGCCCAACATCGGCACCCAAATATCATAAATACTCGTGTCTAGTATCGACACGCAAATCTTCCTATATCGACCATCCGTCAGTCCGGGTCAGCCCTCTCTCTCTCATATATCGGGCATCCGTCAGTCCGGGTCAGCCCTCTCTCTCTCATATATCGGGCATCCGTCAGTCCGGGTCAGCCCTCACTCTCTCATATATCGGGCATCCGTCAGTCCGGGTCAGCCCCCTCTCTCTCATATATCAGGTATCCGTCAGTCCGGATCAGCCCCCCCTCTCTCATATATCGCGCTCCAGCACCGAGAAAACACATGGTGGACGCACTGAAATATCATATCAAGGGAAACCGGGTTTTTAAATAATTACCTATTCTCTTTTGAAATATCCACGGTTCCCAAATTCAGAAATAACATGGAAACAACATATCTCAATGCGTAAATCTATGCAGGTATGAGGATATCAATATGTACATGGCACATGTATGAATATGTGATGTAGATGTGTCCAAGTATGAATATAACATCTGCTGATATGCGGCAAATCATGACAAACTTCAATAATGCGGAAACAATCTGACATATGATTTATATCAATCCTATAATGTAAGTGTCATGGCAATCACTAACGGTGTGAGTGTAGCATATAAATTGTGCTCGTGCAACTTGAACCGTTAGTAATAGTGCGGTGTTCTATCAATTCTACTTTATATACTCATAGCAGGGAATGCGGTATGCAATAAACAGTAGTCATGTAGGTGAATGCAAAATATATCGTTATAAGGTCCTATCAGCCCTGACGCATAACGCCATGCGGGCGATATCCCCGTAGATGTTAAATCTACTCACCGTAGTCTCTCGCTACGTATAGCCGACGACTTGTTTCCCCTTCTTCGCGGCGTCCGTCGCACTCGCCTGTGAACCTAGAATTTCACAATATATCACACATAATCTCAAAATCATACAAACACGACATTTAAAGTCAACTAGAAACCTGTGTCGCAAACCAAGCGCGCGTATGCGCGATGCGCTACAACGTGTGACTACGCGCCCGAAGCTACTCCGACGCGTCGCGATACGCAGAAACCCCAAACCCACACTCACGTATCACGCGTGTCGCGAAAGTTTAAAATACGGAAAATAGGGTATTAGATCCCAGATTTTTATACAGGAATGATATTACAAAACTATATATACCAAAATACTACACATAGCAGCAGACTCCTGTGCCCCAACCCCCAACTCAGTCATCTGGCCACAATTTGCGGCCAGAATGCATTTTTCGGCGGCCGGTCTGGGGAATTGGGCTCCCAGGTTTTGTGTGTGCACTCTATACCCCCTATATATGCTACAGTAAATACAATTTCATTCTAAAATAACTCGGGTAGCAGCAGATCCTACAGAGCCCTATTTCTAGTTAAAAACCATACTTTTGCACTAAAATGAAACTTTAGGGTATTTTTTTGAAATCTGAAGCAAACCCAAGTCTAAAACTACACTAACAACTCATTACCATGCTAATTAAGCCATAAAAATGCTAATTTTAACATATCATCACAAAAACCCTTCAATATCACTAAAAGCACATCAAAACATGATTTTTGCTAAAGAATACTACAAGTTTATGGAAAAGGAGTGCTAACATGAGTTAATACCTTCAAAATACCTTATGAAACACCAAAAATCCCAGCTCTAGCCTCAAGTGTGCAGATTTGCCTCCAAACACCTCAAAAACTCATTTTCCCAAGGTTTTGTGAAGGAAATGTGTGGTTTTGTGTAGGGTTTTGTGTAGATCCAAATGGGAATTGAAAAGAGAAGAATAGAGAAAGAAAATGGTGTTGTTGCTGCTGTTATTCTGCAGGAGGAGCAGAAAATGAGAGAAGGGAAAGAAATGAGAGAGAAATCAATAGTCAACCCAAGTCAAACCTTCACCTACCCACCATACCTCATATTCTAATTAAATTTTGAATTATTGAAAGTGTTTTGACTTAATTAAAATGGTGGGGATGAAGGACCATGCAAGGAAATGTAAAAGGGTTAACATGTTACACTTTAAAACCTAAGTCACAACATGCTAAGTGTGCAACACTTACAAAGGAAAATTTTCCAATTAGGGTAACCCGACTAAAAATAACTAATAATTCTATGTACACACATATAATAACACGCACCATTTCTAATTAACACGAAAAACATTCTAACGAAATTTCAAAGTGTTACAATCTACCGCCCCTTAAAGAAATTCGGTCCCCGAATTTCAAAAAAACTAACCACACGTACCTTCGAAAAGATGGGGATACCTCTTCCTCATCTCGCTCTCGGTCTCCCAAGTGATCTCCTCTCTGCTCGGACCACGCCAAAGTACCTTGACGAACGGTATCTCTTTCGACCTCAATTTCTTCACTTGTCGTTCCAAGATCATCACCGGCTGCTCTGCATAGGAAAGGTCGCGCTCATGCTGGATCGTCGGGTGCTGAATCGCATGCGAAGGATCATGAAGATATCTGCGGAGCATCGAAACGTGAAATACGGGGTGCATATTTGGAAAACTGGGAGGAAGGGCTAACCGATACGCAACCGCACCAACACGCTCGAGGATCTCGAAGGGGCCCACATATCTGGGACTAAGCTTCCCCTTCTTTCCAAATCTCATCACACCTTTCATTGGGGAGACCCTCAAGAAAACATGATCACCAACAGAAAACTCAAGTCTGTGCCGCCGATGGTCCGCATAAGATCTCTGCCTACTCTGGGCTGCTTTCATCCTGTCGCGAATCAACTGGATCTTCGCGGTCGTCTCCTCAACAATCTGTGGCCATAAGATACTGCTCTCACTGAGCTCTGTCCAACAGGCGGGCGATCTGCACCTCCTCCCATAAAGAGCCTCAAATGGTGCCATCTGAATGGTCTCCTGGTAGCTGTTGTTGTAGGAGAACTCTATTAAGGGTAAATGATGATCCCAGCTACCTCCAAAGTCTAAGACGCACGCTCTGAGCATGTCCTCGAGAGTCTGAATAGTCCGCTCTGACTGTCCGTCGGTCTACGGATGAAATGTTGTGCTGAAACTCAAGCGAGTGCCCAAAGCCTCCTGAAGTCTCTGCCATAGCCGGCTGGTAAACTGGGTGTCTCTGTCGGACATGATACATGTCGGAACTCCGTGCAGTCGTACAATCTCGTTGGTGTATATCTGGGCATACTGAGCAAATCCGAAACTCGTCTTCACCGGTAGGAAGTGAGCCGCTTTCGTCAAACGATCAAAGATCACCCAGATGGAGTCATACCCTCGACTAGTCCTGGGCAGACCCATAATGAAGTCCATAGAAATCTGCTCCCATTTCCACTCCGGAATGGGTAACGGCTGTAGCTCTCCCACGGGCCTCTGGTGCTCAGCCTTGACTTGCTGACAAGTCAGGCATCTCGACACAAAATCTGCGATGTCTCTCTTTATTCCGTCCCACCAGTAAACACTTCTCATGTCATGGTACATCTTGGTGGAACCGGGATGAACACAGTATACCGATCGATGTGCCTCCTCAAAAATCTCGCGCCGCAATCCCTCAGCATCTGGTACGCATAGTCTAGGCCCAAATCGTAGTATCCCCAGATCATCGATCACGAACTCGGAAAATCTGCCCTGTCCAATCTGTGCCCTGATCTCTGAGCATCGGTCAACACTGTGTTGTGCCTCATGTATACGGTCAAGCAACTGTGGGCATGCACGAACATGCGCAATCTGTCCTTCGATCGGCGTAAACTCGAACTGTACCCAGCTGTCGCATAAAATCTGCCAATCTGCCGACGACTGCCTCTGTACTGCGCTCAAACAAGATAGACTACCCCTGGGCCTCCTGCTCAAAGCATCCGCCACTACATTAGCCCTGCCCGGGTGATATAAGATCTCACAATTGTAGTCCTTCACTAACTCCATCCATCGGCGCTGTCTAAGGTTCAGGTCGCGCTGCTGAAATATATGCTTTAAGCTTTTGTGATCAGTGAATATCTGGTACGACTCGCCATATAACTAATGTCGCTGGATCTTAAGTGCAAATACCACTGCAGCCATCTCCAAATCGTGAGTGGGGTAATTCTGTTCATGTTTCTTCAATTGCCGCGAAGCATACGCGATCACCCTGTCATGCTGCATCAATACGCACCCTAGCCCCACTCGTAAAGCATCACAGTAGACCACAAACCCGTCTGATCCTGAAGACAATGATAGCACCGGTGTCGTAGTCAGTAGAGCCCGTAGCTGCTAAAAACTATGCTCACAGTCCTCCATCCAAACGAAAGGAACTCGCTTCCGGGTCAACCCGGTCAAAGGTGTAGCAATACGGGAGAAGTCTTGCACGAATCGCCTGTAGTAGCCTGCCAGCCCTAGAAAGCTGCGAACCTCAGTAACTGACGTGGGTCTGGGCCAACACCGAACGGCCTCAATCTTCCTCGAGTCTACACATATACCATCTCGTGTAATTACGTGCCCCAAGAAGTCTACGCTGTCCAGCCAGAAAGCACACTTTGAGAATTTGGCGAAAAGCTGATGCTCCCTCAAGGTCTGCAGTGTAATCCGAAGGTGCTGCTCGTGCTCCTCTCTACTCCGAGAATACACCAAGATATCGTCAATGAATACTATGATGAACAGATCAAGATACAGCCTGAAAATACGGTTCATCAAGTCCATAAATGCTGCTGGCGCATTGGTGAGTCCGAACGACATCACCAAAAACTCACAATGGCCGTAGCGCGTGCGGAAAGCTGTCCTAGGAATGTCCTCCTGTCGAACCCGAAGCTGATGGTAGCCTGAACGCAAATCGATCCTCGAAAAGTATCCTTCCCCCTGAAGCTGGTCGAACAAGTCGTCGATGCATGGCAAAGGATACATGTTCCGCATTGTCACCCTGTTCAACTGGCGGTAGTCGATACACAAACGCATACTGCCGTCCTTCTTCTTGACAAACAGGACTGGAGCACCCCAAGGAGAAACACTGGGTCGAATAAGTCCCTTATCCAGCAAATCTTGCAACTGAGCCTTCAATTCTCTAAGTTCCGCCGGGGCCATCCGATAAGACGGTACAGAAATAGGCCCCGTGCCAGGAACCAAATCAATACAGAAAGAAATATCACGCTCGGACGGTAGCCCAGGAAGCTCGTCAGGGAACACATCAGGGAACTCGCTAACAACCGGAACTTGATCCATCGAAACCTTTGTAGCTCTAGTATCACAAACATAGGCAAGAAATCCCTGACATCCCTTCCTCAAAAGCTGCCCAGCGCGAAAAGAAGAAATCACACTGTGAGGAGTGGCACCACGGTCCCCCAACACAATAAAAACCGACTCGCCGGGAAAACAAAATCTAACTGTCTTCTCGCGGCAGTCAACAGAAGAATAGCACGTGGCTAACCAATCCATGCCTAAAAGAACGTCGAAGTCCAACATCTCAAGAAGGATTAATTCGACAGGCAACTCTCTCGCTAATACGGACGATACAGGATCGAAACACGTGCCTAGCGACAAACGACTCTCCCACGGGAGTGGTTACAACCAGCGGCTGATCAAGCAAACCGGACTCTCTACCCAAATTCGGCACAAAGTGTGTGGATACGTACGAGTGCATGGATCCGGGATCGAATAACACGTGTGCATCAACAAAACATACTGGAAGGATACCTGAGACCACCGCATTGGACGCCTGCGCGTCCTGATGCGTCAAAGCAAAAACTCGCGCCTGTCCTCCACCTACGACTGACTGTCCCCTGCCTCGATCACCTCGTCCTCTATGAACAAATCCTCCGCGACCATGACCTCTCTATGCATGAGTCTGGAGCGGAGTAACAGTAGGTACAATAGGTAACGCCGTCTGGGGTGGTAAAGGTGGTAGTGTGACGTGCGGTGCTGTTGCCTCCCTCCGGGGTATCTCAGGACAATCTCGTACACGATGATAAGAACTCCCGCAGTGAAAACATCCCGACGATGACCGCTGACCCTCCTGGGAATAGGAACTGAACAACCGGCCCCGCCCTAAATCTCTGCTACCTGCAAGACGTCTATCATGGCGCCGAAAAGGCTGTTTCTGTGCTGATGTATCCGCACGAACTCTCTTCGGCTCTGGAACTACCGAAGTCTCAGCAAGGCGCTCCTCGAATAATAGGGCTGCATCTAAAGCTGCTGGATATGTCTCGTAATGCTGTGCACTGAGCGCAAGAAACAGTGGTGTAAGCAAGCCTCGGACAAATCTCTTGACTCGCAACTCCTCAGTAGCCACTAGGTACGGAGCATACACTGATAGCTCGGTGAATAGGACATCATACTCGGCCACTGACATCTCCGGAGTCTAACGTAAGGACTCGAACCTGCATGCTCTAGCATCTCTGACGCTCAGTGGAAGAAAACGAGCAAGGAATAGTGCCACGAACTCGGTCCAGGTCATAGGAGGAAGACCTGCCGCTCTACCCTTCTCGACTGATTCACACCATTTCTGCAAGAGACCTTCCAGGAGAAATCTCGCGAACTCAACCCATCTCGCATCTGCGCATCTAAGTGAACGACATATCCGCACCATCCTATCAATGAAAGACTGTGGGTCCTCGGCCGCATCGGTGCCTGTGAAGACCGGAGGCTTCAGCCTCATAAACTCTGACAGCGATACTGAGATGACCTCTGTAGCGGTAGGGACAACTGCCTGTGCTATGGGTATCACCGCGATCTCTGCAACGGGTGGAACTACCTCTGGTCGTTGCGCTCGAAGTGTCTCAACTAAAGATCCCATCATCTGGCGCATCTCTTGCATACTGGATCCCACCGTCTGGCACATCTCCTGCATATCAGCCCCTAACATGGCAATCTGATCTGTCACGGGAGGAACAGCCTGCTCGGGCACAACCGGTGTACTACCCGGATCAGTCCTCGTCTCAGACGAGTCAACTCGAATCTCGGCCCTCACGGCCGCTCTCTAAGCCCTCGTAGTCTTTGGCGGCATAATGGCTGAAAGGAACAATAGGATTCGATAAGGATACGGAAATCGAATCGCAAGAATGTATATACTCAAGAAGGAATTTTAAATCAACAAGTCCTAAGGTCGCCTTGGCGGAGTACTGTGTCATAAGCATGTCGCGGAACATACGCACGCTACGCCACTCTGTTTCAGCTACCTACTCCATCATACCAGGGTCATCCTAGGAACACTCCGAAAGGTAAAACCTACACTTTGATACCAACTTTGTCACGACCCAAGGTTTGGCCCGTGACCGGCACTTAACCACGTACGTAACGTCTACAGGCGTAACGCGACTAAGTGAACCGAAAACCCAGAAATCAAACCGGTAAATGTATAGAGTGTTTCAAGTTTTAAAATGGAAGCAGTCACTAACATGTTAAGAAATCTAAGTAAACAATCACCAAGATAGCAATATACGACGCCGTAGCGAAGATCAAGAGCAACAAGTGGGAACATCATAGATAGAATAAACTGCAAAAGTAAAGTCGGCTCACAACGGGCTCGACACCAGAATACAAATAATATACATCATCATCCTCACACAGTCTCTAAGTCAAGTACATATAAGGTAGATGGAGAATACTAGATATAAAAGTGTGTACAATAAAAGTAACCAGATACCACAACCCACCTAACAGCAAAACAGCTCACGCACCAACTGTAGTGGTATCTGTAGCCAAAAGATGTAAGAAAGCAGCCTGCCGCGACTACTCCGAGGGGCAACCTGCAAATACTGTGGCACAACGGGGGTAAGTTGCCAACTCATGAATAGAGATAACATATAAAGGTAATCGCGAGCATGCACGTACTGCGCTACTCTATCAAATGCCAGCAGATAAGTCTATATGCAAGAAGCAGTGTGTGCATAATCATGCAAGTGATCTGTCGAGTAAAGTAACTACAGGATGTGATGCAAAATAATAATTGCGGGGCATGGGATGAAATAACATCTACACGGAATGTCAACGTGGAAAGATAATCGGTACCCACCAATGCACCCCAAATCCCAACAACCCAGACGCCGGCACTTCCGTCGGCCCTCAAATCCTGTACATCATTGAGAATCACGAGTGCCCAACATCGGCACCCAAATATCATAAATACTCGTGTCTAGCATCGACACGCAAATCTTCCTATATTGGGCATCCGTCAGTCTGGGTCAGCCCCCTCTCTCTCATATATCGGGCATCCGTCAGTCCGGGTCAGCCCTCTCTCTCTCATATATCGGGCATCCGTCAGTCCGGGTCAGCCCTCTCTCTCTCATATATCGGGCATCCGTCAGTCCGGGTCAGCCCTCTCTCTCTCTCATATATCGGGCATCCGTCAGTCCGGGTCAACCCTCTCTCTCTCATATATCGGGCATCCGTCAGTCCGGGTCAGCCCTCTCTCTCTCTCATATATCGGGCATCCGTCTGTCCAGGTCAGCCCTCTCTCTCTCATATATCGCACTCTAGCACCGATAAAACACATGGTGGACGCACTGAAATATCATATCAAGGGAAACCGAGTTTTTAAATAATTACCTATTCTCTTTTGAAATATCCACAGTTCCCAAATCCAGAAATAACATGGAAACAACATATCTCAATGCGTAAATTTATGCAGGTATGAGGATATCAATATGTACATGGCACATGTATGAATATGTGATGTAGATGTGTCCAAGTATGAATATAACATCTGCTGATATGCGACAAATCATGGCAAACATCAATAATGCGGAAAAAAATCTGACATATGATTTACAGCAATCCTATAATGTGAGTGTCATGGCAATTACTAACGGTGTGAGTGTAGCATATAAATTGTGCTCGTGCAACTTGAACCTTTAGTAATAGTGCGGTGTTCTATCAATTCTAGTTTATATACGCATAGCAGGGAATGCGGTATGCAATAAACAATAGTCATGTAAGTGAATGCAAAATATATCGCTATAAGGTCCTATCAGCCCTGACGCATAACGCCATGCGGCCGATATCCCCGTATATGTTAAATCTACTCACCGTTGTCTCTCGCTAGGTATAGCCGACGACTTGTTTCCCCTTCTTCGCGGCGTCCGTCGCACTCGCCTGCGAACCTAGAATTTCACAATATATCACACATAAGCTCAAAACCATCAAACACGACATTTAAAGTCAACTAGAAACCCGTGTCGCAAACCAAGCGCGCGTGTGCGCGATGCGCTAGAACGTGTGGCTACGCGCCCGAAGCCACTCCGATGCGTCGCGATACGCAGAAGCCCCAAACCCACGCACACGTATCACGCGTGTCGCGAAAGTTTAAAATACGGAAAATAGGGTATTAGATCCCAGATTTTTATACAGGAAGGATATTATAAAACTATATATACCAAAATACTACACATAGCAGCAGACTCCTGTGCCCCAAACCCGAACCCCCAACTCACTCATCTGGCCGCAACTTGCGGCCAGAATGCATTTTTCGGCGGCCGGTCTAGGGAGTTGGGCTCCCAGGTTTTGTGTATGCACTCTATACCCCCTATATATGCTACAGTAAATACAATTTCATTCTGAAATAACTCGGGTAGCAGCACATCCTACAGAGCCCTATTTCTAGTTAAAAACCACTCATTTGCACTAAAATGAAACTTTAGGGTATTTTTCTGAAATCTGAAGCAAACCCAAGTCTAAAACTACACTAACAACTCATTACCAAGCTAATTAAGCCATAAAAATGCTAATTTTAACATATCATCACAAAAACCCTTCAATATCACTAAAAGCACATCAAAACATGATTTTTGCTAAAGAATACTACAAGTTTATGGAAAATGAGTGCTAACATGAGTTAATACCTTCAAAAGACCTTATGAAACACCAAAAATCCCAGCTCTAGCCTCAAGTGTGCAGATTTGCCTCCAAACACCTCAAAAACTCATTTTTCCCAAGGTTTTGTGAAGGAAATGTGTGGTTTTGTGTAGGGTTTTGTGTAGATCCAAATGGGAATTGAAAAGAGAAGAAAAGAGAAAGAAAATGGTGTTGTTGCTGCTGTTATTCTGTAGGAGGTGCAGAAAATGAGAGAAGGGAAAGAAATGAGGGAGAAATCAATAGTCAACCCAAGTCAAACCTTCACCTACCCACCATACCTCATATTCTAATTAAATTTTGAATTATTGAAAGAGTTTTGACTTGATTAAAATGGTGGGGATGAAGGACCATGCAAGGAAATGTAAAAGGGTTAACATGTTACACTTTAAAACCTAAGTCACAACATGCTAAGTGTGCGACACTTACAAAGGAAAATTTTCCAATTAGGGTAACCCGACTAAAAATAACTAATAATCCTATGTACACACATATAATAACACACACCATTGCTAATTAACACGAAAAACATTCTAACGAAATTTCAAAGTGTTACACTTTCTCGTCGAATGAGGTGCAGGATATATCATATATATCACTGTGCAAAGCAAGAACTAGAAAAGCAATCAAAAGACAAAACCGAGGGGTGTAGCATCTGCCAGTCATTGCTAAAGGGGTCACTCCCGCTGAAGGGATCTCGGCCCTTTCCTTATCGAATAAGGTGCAAGATGTTCTACAAGGAACACCGCGATGCAAAGCAAGAGCTGTAGCTACTTGTTTTTGAAAATTCGATTCCACAACATCTTTTAGGTTTCTTTTCTTTCATTAATCTTATTAACGAAGTCCCATCATTTAAGTCACCTAAACATCACAGATAAATATGACGTACACTTATTCCATCCGCATTCGCCTCGATGTCCCCTCGTGCACCGTTAGGTTAGGTAACTAAGGGCAGAGCGGGGCAGAGCTAGCGCGGGTGTAAAACATAAGTAACGTCTATATAATATATCATATATACTATATACAATATCTATCACAACATATCAAATGATCACATCACAGATATCGTAGCAGAAGAATCATATGAAATAATGGATATACTAGGAGATCCGTGTTTTAATACGAGCTTGTATAAAACACGGATTCCACGGTCGCGATGAATAGCCAAACCCACGCCCTTAGTCCCCTACAAGAGCGGCAAGCAACCCTACCAATTCTAGAGTCAGGAGACCCGGACTCGACTCCTCGAGTTGGTCTCCCGCTGAACCCTAGAACCTGGTTTCTTGTGCTCCCCTCCTTGGGTCTACCTAATGCGGAAAAGTAAATAATATACAAATGGTGACATCAACCTCATCCCGGAAGTGCCCCAATAGAAGAATATTACATACATTTAATTTTACATGAATGAAAATAAAAACCCTCATCTCACATAAAACCCCCGGCTATTCAAAACGCGACGATCCAATATAACATATCCAGCAACACATAACATCACATGTTATCAACGTAAGTAAATATGCGTATCCCAATTGTCGTTGATGTATAGCAATGAAACTGGCGATACTCCACATATTACACTTACAGTCGCAGAAAAGAAGTGTAAAACTACAACAGTTGGAATCCGCAACCTCCTTAGACATCGCATGCCTAACCAAATGAATTCTTTAGACATCGTATGCCTAACAATTATAAACCCCGCATTTTAGTCTCATTATCGAAAACACTTTTCAATATCAAGTCGGGCAATTCAACAAGATTCCCGACATCCTGATCGAATGCTCGTCGCAAACTTTAGTAGACGGCCGCACCCCCGGATGCCGTCGACGAAGTGCACTAAGGCGGAACACCGCTGCCGCGAGCACCCGAACGGATGCTTTTGGCTACGGGGTTCTCCTACAGTCACTTGGTCGGGGCTATGGGGCGTGGCTATCTATTAAGTTTACCCGGCGAGTATCCGCGTACGCTACGTGATTGCAACAGACTTTTGATCACATCAAAATCCCGTGGCAACCGATCAAATGAGACTAAAGTGCTGGATATATAACATTCAAATTAGCTATCTCATAACTACTTGTGGATTCCAAATATTGTATCACATTCCAGATAAATAGACAATGTTAAACTTTCCGATCGAATAATCAAACACCCAAGTTTTCCCAAATAGCTCAACACTTGAAATAAGTTTTAAAACATCCATTTCATGCTTCAGTACCAACGGTCAAGCCGTAGAAGGGTCAAGCCAACGCCTCACATGTGGCAACGCCGTACTGCCCCAAACCCTAAGGTTCAAAAGGCAGTTCAAGACGGTCACATAATTGAGTTAAGGTTTGTTGTCTTCTAGAGGGTCCATCGCGTTACTTGCATGACTTAGAACGTTCTTAAACTACGGAAAAATCCAACACTTGGAAATTTTCCGGCAGGGGAAAAAGTGAGTTATTGATATCCGGTCGAACTTTTTAACACGTTCTAAAATTACCCGGAAACACACATAGATGAAGTTAAACTTTCCAATCGAATCAACGAGTCCCCAATACAACCCAGAAAACTCAACTCTTGAGTATAAATTAAAAATACCCAGAAACAACAGAAAATATAATAGGGACATTACTGTGCAAAAAGGAAAGAATGACGTCATCTTATGGCCGCTGATTTGATCTCAAAAATACCTAGTAACTGCAATCAAGAACGGCGTCGCTTGGTAGCTAGCCGGTGAGTATGGGTCGGTCCACAGGGATGTTGTGAATTTCCTAATCGCTCTAACGAGTTAATTCCTATGGGAGCCGGATTGATTAAATCTAAAAACTAAAGTAATCTAGATCTAAATCTTGCTAGGGTTAGGTTTTAGGTTAAGTTTGGAAAGTCAATAAATCTCACCGCTTTCTATACCCATATTAAGATCTAATTAGGAGTTATGGTAATTATTAATAAAAGGGATTAGAATCATTTGGAAAGATGTTTCTTCCTCTAGATTCTTGTCTTTCCTTTATCAATCCTTACCCTAACCTCCATGGAAAACAAGCGCAACCGGGCCTTTATACTACGGTATCATCGTTACCTCGTGGGTAGAGTGCCGTAGGGACCGGTATGTGCATGTATGCATGGAAAACTATGAAAATATATGACGGGCAAGAAAGGGATGAGAGATCTTCTTCTCTCAAACCTTCCCCAAAGCTAACCCTAACAAACGAGGAGACTACTCGCTCATTAGGGAATTGAAGAATATTTATCTAGGGCAGAGAATAAAAGATCTAACTATCTAACTAGGGCAAGGAATTAAATTTAACTAGGGCAAGGAATAGAAATTTAACCTAGGGCAGAAAAATAAATTAAGAACTTACAAATTGATGCTCTCCAAAAAGAATTCTGAATTTTATTAATGAAAGGAGGCATAACCTAATACAAGGAATTGGGCTTCTATTTATAGGACATAGAAACCCTAGGTTACAATTGACCCGCATGTCTGCATTTACACAAATACCCCTAGGTAGACCATTCAACGCCGCACTGCATTTTGGTAAAAATATTTTGCATTTTGGGCTCTAGACAGCCGCGGAACCGCGGCCACAGCAGGGGTTGGGCCGCGATTCCGCGGCACAATGAAGGAATTGGCCTCTGAAATTTCTGGGCTTTGTTCTGGTTGTCTTGGGCTAATTTGTTCGTCACTTTATTCTTCATAATAGCTTCTGGTTCTCTTCCAGATTTTCCAGTGAATAATTGTGGTAGACTTTAACCGTGGCTTCGCGATCTTGGACCTTGCATTGCCTTGTACTTTGTGAACTTTATCTTTTATGTAGGTTTGATTAAGATCCTTTTATTTGTTGGTTGTAGTTCCACTTTTGCATCATCTTTTATCTTTTTCATTGTTTTAGATCCAAGAACCTGTAACCTGTACTATGTAGCAGACATGGGTCAAAAGCACCTGTTTATTTGTAAAAAGAATAAGAATGGGGAATATAATAATGCAATATTATGGTATGAACAAATACCCCCAAACTTATCTTTTGCTCGTCCTCGAGCAAACTTATTTTTATTCTCGACAAAAACCTAACCTCACTTTCGCAGGGAATCGCGATTGCACTGAGCTCGTCCAACAAGCCGTTAAACCTCTAGGTGTCCCTAGTAGGAGGAGTGTTGTCTCCTGAGGGTTTTCAGCGGATACTACCCACAAAATCATATCAATTTGGCCCATTGACTTTAATTCTCTAATTAGGTTTTCTAACAAGGAATTCTATTATCATCGACTCGTAAATTATCCACCCATATTCTTCACACTTCCCTATCATCTAACTTAAGATTATATATGTTCTGCAGACCTACTTAGCTTTCGGCATCTCTTAAGTTTTCCTTTTAGGGTTCTATCTCCACTTAGGAATTTTTATCAACTCTACTAAAGATACAAGTTTTATTCTTCATTCCTCTCTCTTATCTAAATCTCAATCACATATCCCTGCGTGTATGTATATATCACCCCTACACTCGGAAATTCAAATCAAGCAATCATACTCTTGTCCGTTGTCCAAAGCACTTCTTAATTGGTGAATTTTTAAGAATTTTGCTTACACATCCTTCATGCGACCGTTAATACTTCTTGAGGTACCAACGACCGATTACAAAATGCGTTTGCACTTTAAAGCGTACTTCCTAGTCTTGTAACACATAAGGCTTTTTAGCAGTGACTCCCAAACCAGTTGGTCAAAGGCACTAGGTGATAAAGCACCCTCGCTAATTATTTTTCTATTTTTGCAGCCTTAAGTAATCACAAAAACCAGGGTTCATTTTTTTTCTTTATTCACACTTGTATATATATATATTTTTTTCATCGTACTAAGGACTTTAGAAAAAAGCATTTCAAGGTCTCTTCTACTATTCCAAGTTTCAAGGTGCGTGATTGTGCAATTTGTAGGATATACATTTTCAGAATCTAGACTTAAGCTAGGAATTATTTTTCAAACTTATACTCTAATAGAAATATCAATACTTTTCCTTTGTTTCGACTTAGCCCAAGAAGTGAACTCAAAATTTGCCTATTTCTAAATAAACTACAAAGACATATACTTTCTACCGTTAAACTTTAAGGAAGGTTATTTTTAGGGTTTTTAATTTACTAAGTCTAAGATCTAGTTATTCCTAGCTAGTTAACCTATTTGTCAAACTCAAGTCAAATACGGCCAAAATTGAATACATTAATTTTTATAATTTTTGAATTTTTATGGGTTTTAAAATAAGTATGCAAAAATATGTACATATGAATGCGAAGGAAGAAGGCTTACCGAGCATACCCCCAAACTTAAACTTGACAGTGTCCTCACTGTCATGCTATACCAAGAGGGTTGAGAATGTCGGCACTCCCCTGTTTATTTATTTGCAAAAAAAAATTTATTTTTATTTTTATTTTTCTTTTTATTTTTTATTTTTGTTAAAAGAAAAAACAAAATATATATACAACAAGGTTCTCTCCAAACTTAAGCAAGGCCTTATACAAGCCAAATGTTAGCACCAACCATTAAAAAATTCTATCGTGATAATGGTAGAGTTGGTGAAAGAATGGGGTGTAGAGAAATGAGATCAGAAGCACACGAGACCGTGTCGAGATAGAAGCATTATACGGTCTCGGTGGAGGAGAAGAATGGCGGGAAGGGAAAAGAAATGGTAGTGGTTCTACTTATTCAAGTGGAGGTTGATTAATCACAAAATTTGTAACGTTTAAGAATGCGAGTTCGTCGGCGAAAATATCTTCGAAACTGTCATCGAAGGTCCAATTGAAAATTATCGAACTCAAAATATCGGATTGTGATTCATCAACACTCGGCATCATTAATGGAAGACTTGTAGAACCAAAGAAAATGGGAATACGAACTTGAGGGTGGGGGTGGAGTGTATAAATTAGCACAATTTGTAATGACCGATGTGTAAAAAACGATTGTGCTAATCTATCAACTCGCGGAAAAATGAGATTAAATCCCTCAAGATTCGTGAGCAAACATGGGTACGTCGAACTTGGTATTGGAGATGAAAGCGTAACGGTCTCTTGCAAGGTCGTAATGAGGACGGAGGGAAGTGAGTAAGGAAGGGTATCAGTTAAAGATTCAGGAAGGTGTACACAATTAGTGGAAGGGACATGATGAATTAGGAAATCCGACTCATCAAACAAAACTGGTTTCTCCTCAATAATTTCCTCAATATTCTCCTCAAAATTTAGCCTAACCATGCCATTATGATCAAAATCAAGACACATATGAAGTTCGGGAGAAACATTTAATGACTCGGGATGATGAATTGGACATAAAATTTCAATCAAATCGACGGGTTCATCATCCAAAATATTCCCGGCGTCTATATCCTCAATCAAGTGAAAATCAATTTTTTCTGACACCTCATCAAAAGCATGGATATTTATCAATTCTGGTTCTAGATTGGAGGTGTAAAGATCGAAAGGATTAGGTGTGGTTTCACTCGAAAGAGATTCTTTACAATCTGGCAAATCAAGCACTACAAAGTCACACAACTCGTTAGATGATTTATTTTTAACTTGTGAATCATTTGGGACAATCGATGGAAAACCGGAGTTGTGGGCTTCAATTGGGTATGGGTAGGTTTGATTTGGAAATGTGTAGAACTCACTCGCTCCTCTCAAATTCTCACTTTGTCCAACCGCCTCCTCATACATTGGAATTTTTGGAGCTAGTTGGAAACTAGCTACCGGTTCACTAGGTTGCATAAGGGCGGCCATGGACGCATCCACATTCCTCACCATTTTGTTTGTTGCTAAAATATAAGCTTCCAACGACTGTTCCAAACTAGACATGGGTTGTGACGGGGTTTCGGTAAAAGATTCGAAATGGTTTTGATACGTGAAACTCCCAAATGGCTGTGTAGAAGCAATGTCTAGTGAAGGTAGGAAAGTCGGGTAGGACTGGTAGGAATTGGATGGTTGGACCGGAATATGATCAACATTTGGATAAAAAGATGAATGGACTTGTTGATCCCTAGGACTTGATGTGTGGAGAGGAGTGAAAGATCGGCTACGAGATTGTGCAATATGCTTAGCAATAAACATCGGTTTAGGAGTTACAATAGGACTCGAAAAAGTAGTGTCAACATAAGAAGGTGGTGAAGGTTGACAGGGTTGACACAAAGTGGATTGCAATGTCAAACTGTTTCTCCTATACGCTTCTATTTGATCTTTCAAAGAAATTTTGGGTGTGGAGGGATCGTCCTTAAATCGACCGAAACAATTGACGTACGAGGAAAAGTTAGGTTCAGGATACCAAAGATCGGCAAGAGATTTATGAGATGGGGTACCCATGATGTAAGAGGGAGAAGAGAAAAAAGATTGGGGTGCACGGATTTCTTAGCGACAAAAGTTGCAAGTCTTTTTATAAAAATTTTCCTCTTTTTTTTTATTTGTAAAATTTTGCAAAAAAGATTTTCGATAAAGGGCTTAGACAAAAATGCAATCAACCAGAAATGCACAATCAGGCCTAGATCTAGGGTCACCTAGATCAGCTAGACAGCTCCTAACTATTCCAAAGGGCTAGAAATAGGACCTCAAACCGCTTCTTCACCGCCAATTGCGGCCAGGTAAGTGCCAGGTGAGTGGGAGGCTCCCCGCTACAAGTAACAGTCCTAATTAAGTAACCACTTGCCTTAGACACACTTGCCTAGACACCGCAAAGTCAGGTTAGGATTAACGGCCGATGCCTATAACTAGTCCTCTGTCCTATTGAGCTCGAAGTCCTCAGGGCTGAGTCTAGTATTTTTTAATTAAAGATTGGTCAAAGCAAATGCTTTATGTGATTTCCGGGGTCCTGGGAAGGGTGATGAAATCCCCACCCAATCTGAATTGGTCAAAAGCCCCTTAAATTCCGATTAAAGATATGCAAAACAGTAAATCACTTGCAATCAAATCTTTTTATTTTATGCGCGGCGCAAAGAATCCAGCACAAGATTTGTTATTGAGAAGGGGGAAGATTTTTAAGCGCAAAGAATCCTACAGGAGATTTGACAAAAGATATATTTTAGGTTGCAGAGGGGGGGAAAGGAAACAAATAGTGAAAATTTCGCGCGATGAAGAGCCAGAAGGACCGCGGATTAGCGGCGGGAGGCGGCTTGCGCGGCGGAAAGGCGGCGGAGTTGAGGCTTCAGGTCTCTGAAAAAATTCTGGTGTTCTGTTGGTCCAATTCACTTCTGTTCTGATATACCTTTTTCAGTTTCGCACTCTGGATTTTTCCAGATCCGTCGATCCTGCAAAGATTCACAAAAACACCCTTCCAAAAATAACAGATGATATATTTTTATATTTTTGTGATTTTTCAGTTTTTATGGTTTTTTAATTTAATATTAACCCGAAATTGCAAAAAGGAAATAACACGCCATCCCCGGCAACGACACCATTTGATTGATCTCAAAAATATCTAGTAACCGCAATCAAGAACGGCGTCGCTTGGTAGCTAGCTGATCGCACGCTTTTGGCGTGTCGGATGTTCAAAGTTCTAAGGTATAACCGCGATCAGGACGGTGTCGCTATGCAGCTAGCCGGTTGAGCACGGGTCGATCCACAGGGAGATGGTTGTATGTCCGTTCGAGTTTTAAACGAGTCAATAAAGAATTTGTATATGTTTGTTCAAACTAACCTATGTGTATTATATGCAAGTATGAAGTTGTTAAGAAAAAGATATGAAATTGTAAGCTAAAGAAATCCGTACTCAAAACCTTTGAGCCGAGTCTTGACCAATTGAAGCTAGAGCAATCGGCAACAATGTGGATTAGGGGATTTAAGCACGGTATTCGTGGAATCCGGATTATTTACCCTTTTCCTTCCGTTCTTGTCTCTTGCTTTCGCCTCCGGCCAAACCGAACGCAACCGGTCGCGGTTAGGAATCACCGTTACCTTGGTAGGGTAGGGTGCCTAACGGAGCGCTTGCGTAACGTTTGGGCGGAGTTCAATGGAAAATAACGGGAAAAGGAAATGAGCAAAGAAACATTAACTTACAATACCGTATTTGTTCTTAACAACGATAATTACAATCATTCACAAAAACGAACCAAAAAGAGAGAACAAAAAGAACGATGAAAAGAAAAGATTACAAGTAAGTAAGGGCATGGAATTTAAAGTGCAAGAAAGTAAAGCATGAATGTAAAGCAAGTAATAAAAAGCAAGAAAGAAATAAGCAAGAAAATAATTACAAGAACACTAGAACTCGAGACAAGCATGGGATCAATAGCCAACCCTTAAACTTGCAAGCTCAATCAAGAGGTTGCAAGATCAAGAGAAGGGTAAAGAACTCATGTGAAATGAAGCACTAATTTCATAAGAAGATACAACCCTTGAAATCAATAACAAACCCTTAAACTTTCAAGCTCAATGAAGAGGTTGAAAGATCAAGAGAAAGCAAGGATCTCAAGGGGAAGTTAAATAAAAGAGAATGATACAAAAACCCTCATCTTCATTGATCTTCCACTCAAAAAGCTCTCACTACAATTTTCATGGAGAAAAGAATGAAGAAGAAGAAGAAGACTAAACTACACTAAATCTTACAAAAGAGGCATAAGAAGTTAACACCAAAAGCTTGGCAAGTTCTGGGGTATTTATAGGAAGGGAACTGGAAACCTAGGGCAAGAATCTGCCCCTACAAGAAAAGACCAACATGCCCCTGAAAAACGACAACGAGAGGAGACTAAATGGCTGCGGTTCCGCGGCCTAAGCGCGCTTATGCCAAGGAACCGCGGCCGTTTAAAGGAGTTAGGCCATGAAATTTGGTGGTTTTCCCTAGTTTTTAGTACTCTTCAGTATGGTATATGACTTTTTCTCAGAAACTTTTTCCATTTCTTCCAGAATTTCAGTAGATCAAAAGGTGATGTGATGTGGATCTTTTGCCAAGATTTCCTCGAGCTCCGCGTAGATATGTTGGATCTTGTGTTGACATTGAGCTTTGTGCACGAAAATGACATCGATTTTCCATTTTTTCCCTTAAACTGGTGTGTGGCAACATACGGATAGAGAGCGGAGACCCGTGTTTTATCTGTTGTTGGCAGTAATCCGGAATTTTGACGTACTTTTCTATGAATTTCACTGTCTAGAGCTGAGAACCAGTATCCTGTAAATATGTAGCAAACACTGATTAAAAGCACATGCCTATAACCAAACAAGCGTAAGAATGGGCGGTATAAAATGCAATATTCTGGTATGAACAAATACCCCCAAACTTAACTTTGGCTCGTCCATAGCAAAACCAATTATTCACAAAAAAGTCCTAACCGCACTTTCGCAGGGAACGCGATTGCACTGAGCACGTGCAACAAGCCGTTAAACCTCTAGGTGTCCCTAGTAGGAGGAGTGTTGTCTCCTGAGGGTTTTCAGCGGATTACACCCACAAAATCCCGTCAAGCTAGTGTCATAAGTTAAAATCGACTCTCCTTCTACAGTTTAGTATTTACATTAGAAACTCTATCATCCTATGTTAGAAATATTCAACCCTTATTTTTCACACCTCCTATCTATTTAACGTTGGATCCTATACGTTCCAAAAAAGTTTAGAAAGATGTTGGTTCTCCTGAGTTTTCCTTCTAAAGCGTGTGGTCTCAAATCAGGGATTTTTTATCAACTTTACAGAAAACATAAGTCTTATTCTTCATTTCTATCTTTTATTCAAACATCGATTGTATACCCCTACGTGTGTGTAAATTTGCACCCCTACACTCGAGAATTCAATTCAAGCTATAGTACCCTTGCCCTAATACATAATACTACTTCTTTTCATTAAGGTTGGACGGATTTGCTCACACGCCTTTCATGCGACTATTAATGCTTCTTAAGGCACTAACGACCGATTACTGAATGTGTGAACTTTAAAGCGTAAATAGCAGTTTCCAGGTCTTGACTTTATTCTATTTTTCTTTTTCTTTTTCTTTTTCTTTTTCTTTTTCAAGACCGGATATATTTTTCAATATGCTCTTTTGGTGTTTAGCTTTAAATACCGTTTTTTCTTTCAAACTAGGCTTTCAGGCAAGAGTATTTCTAGGTATCCTCTACTATCCCAAGTTTCAAGGTGCGTGTAAGTGCAGTTGTAGGGTATATACTTTCTAAATTTGAACTCAAGAAAAGAAACTATTTTTCAGACTTAACCTTCAGTAGAGCTTCAATACTTTTCCTTCATCTTGACTTAACTCAAGAACTGAACTCAAGATTACCTATTTCTCAAAAAAAAAACTGTAAGGACGTATACTTACCAAATTTAGACAGAATGAGGGTTATTTTTAGGATTTTCAATTCCTAATCCTAGAATTTAGTTATTTCTAACATATCAACTAAACTTTCAGAATAAAAATCTAAGTTACCCTGTTAGCTAACTTGACGACAAAGTTTTTATATTTTTGGAAAATTTTCGATTTTTGTGGGTTTTTAATAAGGTATGCAAATGCAAAATATACAAATGAATGCGAAGGAAGAAAGCTTACCGAGCACACCCCCAAACTTGAACTTGACAGTGCCCTCACTGTCAGGCTATACCAAGAGGGTCAAAATTGTCGGCGCTCTCCCTAAAAACAAATTATATACAAAACAAAAAGGAAAACAAAAATATATACAAAAAAAGTGTCCCCCCCAAACTTAAGTAAAACAGTGTTTCCACTGTTAAGCGTTGAAGTTCAGGATTAGGGGGGAAAGAACAGTATCAAGCTATACAAGGCCTTACACAGGCCAAAAGTGAGCACCAACCATTCAAAGATTTTGTCTCTATAATGTGCTGGTTGGTGAAAGAATGCGGAGAGGTAAGAAATAGAGAATACGCGAGACCGTATGGAGAGAGAAGTGGGATACGGTCTCGGTATATGAGAAGAATGGCGGATGGGAGAAAGAAGTGGAATACGAACTTGAGGGTGGAAATGGAGCGAATAAATTAGCACAATTTGTGATGACCGATGTGTAAAAAGCGATTGTGCTAATCTATTAACCCGTCGAGAAATGGGGTCAAATCCCTCAAGATTCGTGAGAAATCATGGGTACGCCGAACTTGGTAAACCAGACACAGGAAATGAAAATGATACGGTTTCTTGCATGGTCGGAACGATGGAAAGGGTGGGGGGAAGTGATTGAGGAAGGGTATCGGGTAAAGGTTCAGGAGGGTGTATACAGGCAATGACAGGGACAGGATGAATTGGAAAATCCGACTCATCAAGCAAAACTGGTTCATCCTCAAAACTATCCTCAAAATTCTCCTCAAAATTCATCTTATCCATGCAATTTTCATCAAAATCCAGACGCATATGGGGTTCGGGAAAAACATTTAATGACTCGGGATGATGATTTGAAGAGACAAACTCAGCCAAATCTATGGGTTCATCATCCAAAATATTCCCAGCGTCAATATCCTGAATCAAGTGAAAATCAATATTCTCAGACACCTCATCAAAAGTATGGATTTCAATCGATTTTGGTTCTAAGATGGAGGTGTAGAGGTCAAAAGGATTGGGATTGGTTTCACTTGGAAGGGACCCTTCACAATCAGGTAAATCAAACACTACGAAGTCACACAACTCATTATCTGTTCTATCTGTAATCAATGAATCGGTTGGAACACTAGATAAATATTCAAAACCGGAGTTGTGGGAGTCAAGATGAATTGGGTAGGCTTGATTCGGAAGGGGGTACATCTCACTCTCTCCACTCAAATTCTCAGCCTGTCCTACCGCCTCTTCATACATTGAAAAATTTGGAGCTAGTTGAAAACTAGCTACCGGGTCACTAGGTTGTATGAGGGCGGCCATGGACGCATTCAAATCCATCATCTGTTGGCTTGACGCTACCCTAAAGTCTTTCAACGACTGTTCCAGACTAGACATGGGTTGTGAAGGGGTTTCAGTAAAAGATTCAAAGTTGTATGGATACTGAAAATTCCCAAACGGCTGTGTAGAAGCAATGTCTAGGGAAGGTGCAAAAGTTGGGTAGGACTGGTAGGAATTGAATGGTTGGACAGGGGTAGGATCAACATTTGGATAAGAAGGTGAATGAAATTGTTGATCCCAAGAATTTGAAGTGGTGACAGGAGTGAAAGATCGGCTACGAGATTGTTCAATACGTTCTGCAATAGACATAGGTCTTGGAGTTACAACATGACTCGAAGAAGGGGTATCAACGTAAGAAGGGGTGAATGTTTGAAATGGTTGATACGAAGTGGATTGCGGAGTCAAATTGTTTGTCCTAGACGCGTCTATCCGATCTCTCAATGAAATTTTTGGCATGGATGGATCGTTCGAAGTTCGGCTAAAGCAAGAACCGTAAGAAGTAATGTCTGGTTGTGGGTACCAAAGTTCGGCAAGAGTTTTGCGAGGTGGAGTACCCATGATATGAAGAGAGAAAGAAAGAAAGGCAGAGAAAAGGAGGGGAAAAAGAATGTGATATATATATATTTTTTTAGTTAGCTATTAACAAAAGAATGAAATATACACACAAAAAAGAATATGGACAAAAACAATCACGACACAAAAATGCCATACACCTAATCGTTCTAGGGTTCACCTAGGTCAACTAGACCTGCTCCAGAACTTGATTGTCGAAGTAAAACTGTGTCGAGAAACGGGCTCAAGATACACTGATCACGAGGCCAGGTAAGTGCAGAGAAAAGGGGAGGTTTTCCAACGCTTTCGCGAAGTTCATTAATTAAATAACCCTTTCTCTTTTGGAGGTTTCGCCGTTAACACTTTCCTAGACACCCCGTAAACAATATACCGTTAAGCGAGGTTCTAAACACAGTTAACTTCTCCTAGTGAGCGCGAAGTCCATAAGGCTTAAAGTCTAATTTCTTTTAAAATTTGTTCGGGTAAACGTTATGCTCAAGTTCGTGATTTGTGGGCCACGGAAAAGGTGATGAAATCCTTTACCGTATATTGTGGGGTTCGCTTGCCCTTAAGTCCGTATTAATGTATGCAATGCGCAATTCAATAAAAATTCTATAAAGAATCAAACAATCGTTTTTTAGTTTAAGCACGGCACTGCAACAAATACGGGTTAGTCAATTTTTAGCGTTTGCTAGCGAACTTGCAAAGAATCCTGCAAAGAATAGTATATTGGATGCGTCGGATTTGAGAAGAAGGTGTTAGTAAAGTACGTACCGTTAAGATTTTGGGTTAGAAAACCCCCGTTGAATCAAATCCGGTAAGCTTGAAAAGTTCGCTTGCGCGGGTCAAACTACCCGGATCTTTGGCACTGTACTTTGCAAACACCTTAGCCTTGAACGTACACTTTGCTCCCCACAATCGCAGTTTGCAAATCCGCAAAAATCTGCACTCTTGCCCACAAAAATGATCAAAAATAACAAAAATATTTTTTTTATAAATATATACAAAAAGAATATTAACCCGAATAACAAGAAAGAAAATACGCTACCGTCTCCCCGGCAACGGCGCCATTTGATCGCACGCTTTTGGCGTGTCGGATGTTCAAAGTTCTAAGGTATAACAGCGATCAGGACGGTGTCGCTATGCAGCTAGCCGGTTGAGCACGGGTCGATCCACAGGGAGATGGTTGTATGTCCGTTCGAGTTTTAAACGAGTCAATAAAGAATTTGTATATGTTTGTTCAGACTAACCTATGTGTATTATATGCAAGTATGAAGTTGTTAAGAAAAAGATACGAAATTGTAAGCTAAAGAAATCCATACTCAAAACCTTTGAGCCGAGTCTTGACCAATTGAAGCTAGAGCAATCGGCAACAACGTGGATTAGGAGATTTAAGCACGGTATTCGTGGAATCCGGATTATTTACCCTTGTCCTTCCGTTCTTGTCTATTGCTTTCGCCTCCGGCCAAACCGAACGCAACCGGTCGCGGTTAGGAATCACCGTTACCTTGGTAGGGTAGGGTGCCTAACGGAGCACTTGCGTAACGTTTGGGCCGAGTTCAATGGAAAATAACGGGAAAAGGAAATGAGCAAAGAAACATTAACTTACAATACCGTATTTGTTCTTAACAACGATAATTACAATCATTCACAAAAACGAACCAAAAAGAGAGAACAAAAAGAATAAAGAAAAGAAAAGATTACAAGTAAGTAAGGGCATGGAATTTAAAGTGCAAGAAAGTAAAGCATGAATGTAAAGCAAGTAATAAAAAGCAAGAAAGAAATAAGCAAGAAAATAATTACAAGAACACTAGAACTCGAGACAAGCATGGGATCAATAGCCAACCCTTAAACTTGCAAGCTCAATCAAGAGGTTGCAAGATCAAGAGAAGGGTAAAGAACTCATGTGAAATGAAGCACTAATTCTATAAGAAGATACAACCCTTGAAATCAATAACAAACCCTTAAACTTTCAAGCTCAATGAAGAAGTTGAAAGATCAAGAGAAAGCAAGGATCTCAAGGGGAAGTTAAACAAAAGAGAATGATACAAAAACCCTCATCTTCATTGATCTTCCACTCAAAAAGCTCTCACTACAATTTTCATGGAGAAAAGAATGAAGAAGAAGAAGAAGACTAAACTACACTAAATCCTACAAAAGTGGCATAAGAAGTTAACACCAAAAGCTTGGCAAGTTCCGGGGTATTTATAGGAAGGGAACTGGAAACCTAGGACAAGAATCCGCCCCTACAAGAAAAGACCAACATGCCCCTGAAAAACGACAACGAGAGGAGACTAAATGGCCGCGGTTCCGCGGCCTAAGCGCGCTTATGCCGAGGAACCGCGGCCGTTTAGAGGAGTTAGGCCATGAAATTTGGTGGTTTTCCCTAGTTTTTAGTACTCTTCAGTGAGGTATATGACTTTTTCTCAGAAACTTTTCCCATTTCTTCCAGAATTTCAGTAGATCAAAAGGTGATGTGATGTGGATCTTTTGCCAAGATTTCCTCGAGCTCCGCGTAGATATGTTGGATCTTGTGTTGACATTGAGCTTTGTGCACGAAAATGACATCGACTTGCCATTTTGTCCCTTAAACTGGTGTGTGGCAACATACGGATAGAGAGCGGAGACCCGTGTTTTATCTGTTGTTGGCAGTAATCCGGAATTTTGACGTACTTTTCTATGAATTTCACTGTCTAGAGCTCAGAACCAGTATCCTGTAAATATGTAGCAAACACTGATTAAAAGCACCTGCCTATAACCAAACGAGCGTAAGAATAGGCTGTATAAAATGCAATATTCTGGTATGAACACTAGCCGGTGAGTACGGGTCGGTCCACAGGGATGTTGTGAATTTCCTAATCGCTCTAACGAGTTAATTCCTATGGGAGCCGGATTGATTAAATCTAAAAACTAAAGTAATCTAGATCTAAATCTTGCTAGGGTTAGGTTTTAGGTTAAGTTTGGAAAGTCAATAAATCTCACCGCTTTCTATACCCATATTAAGATCTAATTAGGAGTTATGGTAATTATTAATAAAAGGGATTAGAATCATTTGGAAAGATGTTTCTTCCTCTACATTCTTGTCCTTACTTTATCAATCCTTACCCTAACCTCCATGGAATACATGCGCAACCGGGCCTTTATACTATAGTATCACCGTTACCTCGTGGGTAGAGTGCCGTAGGGAGCGGTATGTGCATGTATGTATGGAGTCCTATGAAAATATATGACGGGCAAGAAAGGGGTGAGAGATCATCATCTCTCAAACCTTCCCCAAAGCTAACCCTAAAAAGAGAGGAGACTACTTGCTCATTAGGGAATTGAAGAACATTTATCTAGGGCAGAGATTAAAAGATCGAACTATCTAACTAGGGCAAGGAATTAAATTTAACTAGGGCAAGGAATAGAAATTTAACCTAGGGCAGAAAAATAAATTAAGAACTTACAAATTTATGCTCTCCAAAAAGAATTCTGAATTTTATTAATGAAAGGAGGCATAACCTAATACAAGGAATTGTGCTTCTATTTATAGGACATAGAAGCCCTAGGTTACAATTGACCCGCATGTCTGCATTTACACAAATACCCCTTGGTAGACCATTCAATGCCGCACTGCATTTTGGTAAAAATATTTTGCATTTTGGGCTCTAGACAGCCGCGGAAACGCGGCCGCAGCAGGGGTTGGGCCGCGGTTCCGCGGTCCAATGAAGGAATTGGCCTCTGAAATTTCTGGGCTTTGTTCTGGTTGTCTTGGGCTACTTTGTTCTTCACTTTATTCTTCATAATAGCTTCTGGTTTTGTTCCAGATTTTCCAGTGAATAATTGTGGTGGACTTTAACCGTGGCTTCGCGATCTTGGACCTTGCATTGCCTTGTACTTTGTGAACTTTATCTTTTATGTAGGCTTGATTAAGATCCTTCTGTTTGTTGGTTGTAGTTCCACTTTTGCATCATCTTTTATCTTTTTCACTGTTTTAGATCCAAGAACCTATAACCTGTACTATGTAGTAGACATGGGTCAAAAGCACCTGTTTATTCGTAAAAAGAATAAGAATGGGGAATATAATAATGCAATATTATGGTATGAACAGCCGCGGAACCGGCGCGGGAGCAATGCTCGTGCCGCGGTTCCGCCGCGCTTTGGGCGCCAAACTTTGTCGTTTTGCACAGTTTTCCATATAATTGCCTGCTGAATTTTTTAAGCATTTTTAATTCAGAAAATATCACAATTTCAGAAAATGTCCAGAGAAGGGTTTAAATTAGGGTTTCGGGGTTCGATCGGACTTCTAACTTTGTCTACACTTCGCCTAAAACTCTAGCTTGGCGCTGATACCACTGTAGGGTTACTAGGCACTCTAATAAGGTTCTACAAGATATCCACTATGTCCGATTAAAATTTTAGCCGTGCCGAATAACCCTAAACAAGATCTTTGCTAGATAATTAGGGTAAGACATTCAAGAAAATAACAATTATCTCTAAGTGAATACGAAATACAACCTTTGTAGATCGGTCCTTCACTTCTTAAGCTCCTTGTAGTAGTCCCTTCGCTGCGATCATCGTGCTCCTGGACTCTCGGACGGCTCCATGAAAAGACGGCAACGGTTTTGCTTGAAGTCTTCGAGGCCGAAGATGATCTACGTCGAGGGAATACGAACTCAAGCTTCTACTTCACTAACTAGAGAATTAGTGAAGCAAACACCTTAAACTAAAGTGCTAGTCTAGTAGAGGATGATGAAATAGGAAATGGGTACACATTAGAATTTCTTTTCCCACAATGTTTCTCTCTCTTTATCAAACCCTAGAAAGAATTTGAAGGAGGAAGAAGATGAGCTCAAAATGAGAATGAAAACTAATCAAGAGAGAGTGAGCTAACCATGGGTGAGTGAGTATCATATACTAACTCATGTAGAGACATAACCATGGCTACATTATAATGGTTAGGTTAATTAATATCTCAAGTAATCCAAAGTTAGTAGACTAAGTCAATGCAACCCTAAGCTTCATGAAGCTTCATGCATGTGAGCTCATCATCCACTAATTTTAAAATTACTTTAAATATTAAAAACCTAACACTATAATTAGTATGGTATAAGTCTTATACACCCATGATAGTTGTATCAACAACCATGATACAAAATGTACACAAATAAATATATATCACATATATATTAAGTTGTGCACAAGTGAGAAAAATAAATGCTTAAGTGAACCAATGTTAGTTAATGTAAACTAGTATACCACATATACAATTATACACTAAATTATTAAATCAACACTTGACTTAATAATCCGGTTATATCTCATATAACCGACTAACATCCAATGTATCGACTTATCGAATCAACCCTTGATTCGATAACCTGGTTATATCGCATATAACCGATCGATACAAACATCGCGAGAATAGAATACGGTATCACATACACGCATTATTCTCGGTCCCGCACATATCACATATGCGCTCCTATTTCGTTTTGCCTGAGCCAGTATAACCTCTATGTAGGACTCTAAAGACTCGTCAATACGCCGGCAGTAGGTGATGATCATATCAAGCATCCACAAGCCGTCAGCGGTACTAGCTGGACGTAACGGCTACCCGGGTATTGAGCGATCAGAAGATCAGCAAGCAAGCCCGCTCCAACTCCTGCAAAAAGCCTGACAGTGACACTACCGTACAGTCCGGTCTTCTCGTCTGATATGTCGCATATCAAGTCTAGGGGTGGTAAACGTCAGACCCCAATAACTGATAAGTCATGCCGATGCGAGGCCCATAACGGGTCGAGAAACTACTGGTAACACTTACCAGTAAATATCTAAACCAGCCCTGGCCAGGGACTTCCCTGTTATGGCCAATCGAGCATAGCGCAACATCAACCCCCAATACCGGGAGAGACGAAATCCCTCCTATCGCTCATTGCCTCCATATGACTCGGGACTGTACCCAAAAACCACCATTTTTCACGCCCTCTTGGACGTGGTATGGTGGAAATCAAAGCACAGTGGGAATCACAAAAGGCTCTGACGATCTCGGGTCTACAGACTAACCTGTACCGGTGTCACCAGAGAACTGCCATCTGACGTAAGGTATAATACCATCTGGGAGTTCTCGGCGAGTCCGTTCAGTGTACCCAGTCTTCACCGAGCACCCGTATATCATCTCCGATGTCAAACACCAATGGATATGGGATCATCCATCGCCCATCTACATGGGTCGAGAAGGTATACGCTAGTCTACTCTGGTATATCGATGCCCCGTCTCGATACACCTACGACTAGGGACCTTGAAGGATGTACTTATAGACTACTATGTCCCCACTAGTATGATCCGCATGTTGGAGATAGTTCCCTCAGAGTCAATTATTGGATCACAGGCATGTGATTGCAATGATTGAGGGAGGACCTATACTGGTAGGACAGTCTTACTCAAGATGATAGTATGCTATCTAGTTTATCTTTATCATCGTGTACTGCTTTAGATGACCTTACGAGTCGCTATTGCACGTTGATAGAGCCCCTAGGATTCTTGCTTGACGGCCAGCAGTATGATGGCGATCATATACGTGGGAGCTGGGGTCTATAAGCACATCCTTAAAAGGTCCCTAGTCGTGGGAGTTTTCGAGACAGGGCATCGATACTCCGGAGTAGACAAGTGTATACAGTCGAGACCCCGACGAGGGGCGGTGGCCGGTCTCACAAGCCACTGGTGTCAGTTGGTTCACCTAAGATGTATACAGGTGCTCATTGGGTTATGAGTACACCGGACAGGACTCGCTGGGAACATGCTAGCTGGGATTATACCAGACGTCAGATAGCAGTTCCCTTGTGACATGTGTACAGATTAGTTCATCGACCTGAGGTCATCATTTGTCTCGTGTGAGTTCCCACTGTGCTTTGATTACTACCCTACCACGGCTCAAAGGAGTCGTGCAAACAGGTTTTAGTTGGGTACAGTCCCGAGCCACATGGAGGCAGTGAGCGGATCTGCAGGGGTTCGTCTCTCCCGGTATTGGGGGTGAGGTCGCGCTGTGTCTAGGAGAGCCATTTCACAAAGCCCTCGGCCGAGGCAGGAGATTTACTGGTAGGTATTCCAGTAGTATCTCAGGGTGTTCTGGGCTACACTCTGACACGACTTGTACCGCTTATGGGGGTCTGACTTTTACCAACCCCCTAGGCCCGCCATGCGATACTCATAGACGAACGGACCGGACTGTACGGATATTGTCACTGACAGGCTCAGTAGGGTATCAGGATGAGTTCGCTCATCGACGTCCCTTTTGGTCAATACTTGGTAGCCCGTTACGTACGGCTAATACCTCTGAAGTGCTAGTGGTTAAATCCACAGCCAAAGTATTGACGAGTCTTTAGAGTCCCCCACAGACAGCTTCTCAAGTTTCGGGCGAAACGTTGTAGAGGCCGTAAGATATATGGCAGGGTTCGATCTTATACGTGCAGTATTGCACGGATCATGATCGGACGGATCATACTAATGGGCTTTGGTTTAAGCCGGATCCTAGTATTAGATTTGTTGGATTACTTTAGTCGCATTCGCATTCGCATTCAGTCGGAATGCGGGTGTAGGTATGTATATACAGGTGAGGGGTATCCTTGTGATCCGTCACGAGTTTACTTTAGATGTTGCCGGATTTTCTTTGTTTTGGCAAACATTTGGATTAATGTTTGCTTAAGGAAATAATGAGCTAGAAATCATCATGACAATGCATTAATGTGACATAGACTTATATCATGAGTCATGGTCTCTTTTTTAGCAAAGGTGTCACATTAATGAATTGTTTTATGTCATGAAATGAGATGGAGAGAGAGAGGGGCTGCCTAGTGTTGGTAGTGAGCTCTCATATTATTCTACACTCTCTCACTCTCATTATTCATAGCATTAAAAAGAAAAGAAAAGATGAGAAAGCCTTCTCTTCTTCTTCTTCTTCCTCTAGCTCATTGTCTTCCTCCAATGGCAACAACTTCAACCTCCATCTAAGCCATGGATGCAAAGAGACAAAGTGATCACAACATTCTCTACTACACCTTGGACGCGTCGGCTAGCACACTTCGCGCCCGAGTTGCTTCGGATGAAGCGGGAGCCCGTAAAAAGAACCGATGATGTGGTGCCCTTTCCGACGAGGAGATGAAGACCGGAGATTCCGCGAGGAGATCGGATTGGAGGCAAAGACCGAAGGACATGGATCGCTCGGTATAGCTCTCTACCCTTCTCTTGATTGCTAGGTATAGGTTAATGGTTCGATCCCGGTTTTTAGGATGCGGTAGTGCCGGTTTTAAAGTCAAGAAAAATTTTCGTTTCCGCATTTTGGCCTCGGATAGACGGCCGGGGCGCTACCTTAGTCCTATATGGTATCAGAGAAACGCCATTAACCTTTACTAGCTTGCTCTAACGTGTTTAGAACTTCGATCGAACAAAAATTCTGAAACCGCGTTTTCAAATGTGCAGTTTCTGTCGAATTTTTTCTGTTGTCAAAAAATTATTTTGTGTGCTGCAGAAAATCATGCAGGGTTTTTGGAGACCACTGAAGAAAAATGGTTGCATGATGTCACTGTAGCGCCGCGGAACCGCGGCCGTAACCCCCTTTTTGGCCGCGGTTCCGCCGACGAATAATGACATCACTGGACCATTTTTTCTACAGTGATTCCTGACTTGAAAAAGTGGTTTCTTGTTATTTTAGTTTGGGCCCAGATTTATTTGAGTACTGGGAATTATGCTTGGGGCCCACTTCGGGAACTTTTGTCGATCGAAAATTTAAATATGTTAGTTCACAGTATTTACATTATATCTGCGACCGTGAATGTCACTTGATCGGTAAATCCTGTCTAACTGCTATAGCCCTTTCGGACGGATTTGCGAACGTGACATTCACGTTGATGTTCTGTGTTGTGCTGTGATGTTGTGGATTTGTCGTGGTGGATAGCCTGGATGCAATGGTAGTACAGTTTTGGTATTATGTACATTTGATATTGCGGGGCGAGCGTCCGACTTGTGGACTGTCGTCACTGCCTGTTTGTATATTATTCTTTTGGGGCACGACCGGGCTGAGGTCGATGTACCTATTGTATATTTTACTTTCTGTACTAGGATTACCCCGCGGTGGGGTGCACGGATAGCCGGGTTCTAGAGGGCAACGGGCCCGCATCTCATGGCATTGAGACGGAGGGGGATTCACTCTAGAATTGGCGGGCTATTCGCCGCACTCAAAGAGGGTACAGGTTGACCCAGGAGGGGTGCCCAAGTTACCGGATTCCGTGAAGTGCTGGGTGGTCCATTCACGTTGCTGAAGGGGGCTTCCTTGCTTCAGGTTTTGGCGGGTAACTTGCCGCGCCCGTAGGGGTCTAGGATTTCATTGCACAGGCTATCCACACGACCAGGGGAACGTCGGGTTTCAGCAGCGGCTCTGTGAAACCCGGGGCTTCTAGATATCTGTATTGTTCTGTGATGATTATTACATTTCTGTGATGTTGCATTTTATCATGCCTTGAGCGAATATTATATATTGATATATATACTAGTAGATGTTGTATATGTTTTGCATCCGCGCTAGTCCAGTCCCCGCTCTGTCGTTAGTTAAGTAACTTAACGGGTGATGACGGGACCCAGTGGCGAATGCGGATGGCATATACGTACATCGTATTTTCGTTCTTTATTGGTGTGATCAATTGATGGGACTGCGTTGATTCGGATCAATGCAAGCTAAACAAACCTATTCTGATGTTGTTGGAACATTTTTCAAAAAGCTGTTATTGCAAGAACGTTCTCTTTTGTTTTGTACAGTGGTATTCGGTTATGAATATCCAGCACCTCAGTCGACGAGGCAAGGGCCGAAATTCCTTCACCGGGAGTGACCCCTTGGACAGAAGTTTGCGTCAGGGTAATAACTTCACTATAGCCGATTGCCTTTTTCTTTGCATCGTGGTATTCATTTGGAATATCCTGCACCTCATTCTACGGGGAAAGAGCCGAGATCCCTTCACTGGGAGTGACCTCTTTAGCAAAGGTTTTCGCCACTATATTTTTATAAAAAGCTATGCAGTTCCTTCAACGATATCAAGTTCATTATGTTAAAGGTTTTTCGCCAAAAACCAGTCGTAGCCCTCCGTCATTTCCTACGGGTATTATTTAGTATTCGTGCTGCGTTTGTTGACCTAGTCAAGACGTAGTGTTCGGTAGCTAAGTGGTACTTGTTTGTTGCATAAATGGGATTGGTTAGGACAGTCGTGCGGCCTTGTTGACCTAGTCA
The DNA here is from genome assembly GCA_030015575.1 of Agapanthus africanus. Taxonomy (NCBI): domain Eukaryota; kingdom Viridiplantae; phylum Streptophyta; class Magnoliopsida; order Asparagales; family Amaryllidaceae; genus Agapanthus; species Agapanthus africanus. Next base: position 300,522,395 of record JASDDO010000022.1, on the reverse strand, counting down.
AGGGCATGTACGGGTGGGTTTAATGCAATCCAGAATAATGACGGGTTGAACTTGACTGGCGGTTTATGGTTTGTTGACCTAGTCAAAGTCATAAGCCGCTTGGGGTAAAAATCACATCGGGAGTTTCTAAAGAAACTGAAACTTGCCAGCAGGCATGCGCATACCTTCTGGAGTGTGATAACGTGAGTGGATTCCGTCACGTTATCATGCGATGATAGTTGGATCCCGATTCCTACTGATGAGTTGGTTTACTCCTCGGGTGATCCCGACTAATTCTTCTTTCAGGTTTGGAGGAGAATTTGACGATACAGTGGGAGGTTTCCTGATTAGATAAAGTGATAACCATTCTGATCTAGGTTAGAGTGCACGCTGAGTGTTTCTTTTCTCTCTCTCTTTGGCAGCGACCATGACCCGACCCTTGACTATGACTCAGTGACCAAGTTGACCGAACCTTCTTAAACACTGGCTTTTGGATTGTCAGAGTTGCATACCTCATTGCCACTCCTACTTTTACCCTTTTCTCCAGAACACCCCGTATTACTACGAACGTCCACTTCCATTGGATAAAACCATCGTATGGTTATATACGAACTCGAAGGAATTTATTCGAGGATGGTTTCTGGTTCTGGAGAAAATGAATAGGACTATTCAGTTGTCTTTTCCTTTTACCTTCTCTCAGGTTGCGAGTGCTTCTTGGTTTAGGGCAGTACACCCATTACGCAAATTGGATAGTCTTCTTCCAAACCATAGGCAGGTGCCGAACGGTAGGGAATGAAGAAAACCAATTAGCCTAAACGGTGTACAGAAGGTATTAAGTAAAGACATATCAAGGGATTAGTAAGAAGGTAAAATAAATTGCGACTGCTATTCATGACCAAACCAAGTATTTCATTACCACTCCCACTTCACCTTTGTATTTCTCCAGGACACTCCGTATCACTACGAAGATCCACAGTTATTTGGATACTCCATCGTATGGTTATATACGAACTCGAAAGGAACTTGTTCCAGTTCGGGGATGGATTCTGGTTCGGGAAAAATAGGAATAAGGTTTATTCGGTTGTCTTTTATCTTCACCTTCTCTCGCATTGCGAGTGCTCCTAGGATTAGGACAGTACACCCATTATGCTTATTCGATAGTCTTCTTCCAAACCATAGGCTGGTGCCGAACGGTAGGGAAGGAAGAAAACCAGTTAGACTTAGAGGGTGTACAGAAGGTAATGACTAAAGACATTTAAAAGGGATTTGGAAAGATGGCAAAGAAATATACGGTTATAGTTGTGAATCTGGATAATGGAAGAGACATTTAAAAGGGATTTGGAAAGATGGCAAAGAAATATACGGTTAATGCCCGGATACCCCTACGAAACATTTCAATGTTTCAGTTTTACTGTGTACTGTTAAAAGAAAAATGATTTCACAATTAGCCCTTGCTCCAGGGTATGTATTTACCAGGTATGATTCTCACATCTGTATGGTTTTACAGATGATGAGTAGGAGTAAGTTATTGGGAATTAGGTGATCATCCTCATTATATTGGAATTCGTTGTAATTGGTGATATTTGAGGAAGTCACCTGGGTTGTTTGCCAGACGGCAAATATTTGGTTTTGAATATCCGTTGTTATGCACCAATTTCAAATTGATATATCTGTACGTCTATTTTTATAAAGTGAGATATACCATTTTGAAATCATGTCTATGACATTTACCTATATCAATGGATGGTTAGGTAAGGAGCATTGAACAGCGGTGTAATTCTTCTTAACCATAAGTACAGTTTTCAACCTACGACACACAGGGAATGAGTTATTAGACTCAAGGGACTTATACAGAGTATTGTATATTGTCCAGTGTCCATTAGGACAGAGGGGTTGGTCCTCGTACTATGTTCTGTTTACTTGTGACTTCTCAGGTTCTTAGACATGTGTTTCGTAGAAACACAAGGTCCAAGTTTTGAGAAGTTATAGGTATAAGAGTAAAGTAGAGAACCAAGTGTTGCAAGTATCAGGATTCTTCAAGGTGATCGAAGATGTAGATACTTGCGTATGGTATTCAGTTTATAGTAATGATTAAAAGAACTTGCTTCTCTTTCAGGTTACTCATAATTGGAAGCACTCCTATGTTGAGTAACGCTGATCGGCCTCTCTCCATTTAGTTGACATGCACTGGAGACAGCTGCATGATTTGAATCTGGTTCAATTAAATCAGTGCCTCTATTTCTATATTGGATATAGAACAGTTCATATCTTAACGATGTTAAGGTACGGGGAGTTGTCCGGCTTATGCTTAAAACCAGACTCCGGATAACTCAAGGCACGTTTCTGTAATGGCTGTTTGTGGGTTGACCCGGGCTACGACGAGGGTTGAATTTCTACCATCTGCAAGATCAATAGTGATATTGTTCTAGACTCGCCACAGTTTTTAATAAAAATGAATTTTTTCAGAAAACAGTAGTGGGAGTATGGTAGAACTGGAAGTAATTCCAGAACCGCAAACGATTACTGAAAATTTGATAAGAACCTAAAGATTCAATCTGGTTTGACATTCCATTAGCCACTCCGTAGATATGGTGGGTAACCTCAGGCGCTCGAGAGGTACTTTGGTATGCTCAAGGACGGTGGCAGGGAGGTTCTTGTTTACCCAGACTTACCATTGCTGTTGTTCCAGACTGTGAGACCCGGCAGGAGGATGAGTACAGCGTCGTTCTAAACTAGCTTTAGAAGTGCACGTGTATATGACTCTGCCAGAGGGTTGTCGTGGTCAGTGGGAGCAGCGGAAGCATTGGTAGACAAGTGGCTTATGTCTATTTATAGACTAAAGCACATGTAGCGGAGATAGACCATCTATTTCTGATGTGACAATCATAGGTTTGACTTCATCAGAATAGCGGATGGATCTGTTAAGAAGGTAGTAGGGTGTGATGTCCTGGTATTTGGATGACATACACAGAGTAGGAAGTGAAATTCCTATACTACAATCGGTTGTATTTTGGTTGCCACACAGTTGTTTCTCCAGATGGGACTTGGATATAATATCAAGACATTCTGGTTACTGGATCTATGGTTTTAGATCTAGATTTGGGTAGTTTCCCAATCTGGGTACTTAGACAGCATTCTAAAGGTGTTTTAGAATGGACGACTCCTGGCACGGTAGTATACCTGCAGGTGATGGAGTCACCCTCTCTAAAGGTGTCTTACAGACTAAAGGGGAGAGGGATGTGCATGATCGGCAGATCACTTGCTTAGGCAATTGAGTTGATCATAAAATATCAAGTACCACACCAGATGTTGTTTTTGCAGTAGATGCAATAAGTTGATATTGATCCAATCCTGGAGAAACATTCGGAAGCTGTTTTAGAACATAAGTGAATGTTCTAGGGATATGATAACGGCAGCCTCCTTTAGGAGACGGTTATCATTCCAGGCTTCCAAGGTGACCAGGATGACAGAATGACTGGCAGAGTTATAGTTTTCCCTCTGACGAGGGACAGTATTTTGGACAGGTGGTCCAGGCGGATACTGAGGGAGGCATAGCGCAGGATACTGATTAAGTTCAGTTGACGATACAGTCTAAGAAGTTTGGATTTGGAGTTCATTTATGAACTAGGTCCCATCAGACATCCAGACATATTCTAAGACAGGTATTGCTCATTTCGGGAGATGGGTTTCTCTGCGAACTTGAGATAAAGAGAGACATAGAAAGGAACATCACAGCGGATCTACTCACTGAGGCTATTCCTCGAACGCAATAGTTTCGCAAACGAGTTTTGTGAGACTGACTAGTAGAGGAGTTGGGTGTTCGGTATCACACGGGCTGTGAGTATGCGACATAGCAATAATTAGCCTTGAGTGCAAGTGGGAGATTGTTGGAGATAGTGCCCTCAGAGTCAATTATTGGATCACAGGCACGTGATTGCAATGATTGAGGGAGGACCTATACCGGTACGACAGTCTTACTCAAGATGATAGTATGCTATCTGGTTTATCTTTATCATCGTGTACTGCTTTAGGTGACCTTACGAGTCGCTATTGCACGTTGATAGAGCCCCTAGGATTCTTGCTTGACGGCCAGCAGTATGATGGTGATCATATACGCACATCCTTAAAAGGTCCCTAGTCGTGGGAGTTTTCGAGACAGGGCATCGATACTCCGGAGTAGACTAGTGTATACAGTCGAGACCCCGACGAGGGGTGGTGGTCGGTCTCACAAGCCACTGGTGTCAGTTGGTTCACCTAAGATGTATACAGGTGCTCATTGGGTTATGAGTACACCGGACAGGACTCGCCGGGAACATGCTAGTTGGGATTATACCAGACGTCAGATAGCAGTTCCATGGTGACATGTGTACATATTAGTTCATCGACCTGAGGTCGTCATTTGTCTCGTGTGAGTTCCCACTGTGCTTTGATTACTATCCTACCACGGCTCAAAGGAGTCGTGCAAACAGGTTTTAGTTGGGTACAGTCCCGAGCCACATAGAGGCAGTGAGCGGATCTGCTGGGGTTCGTCTCTCCCGGTATTGGGGATGAGGTCGCGTTGTGTCTAGGAGAGCCATTACATAAAGCCCTCGGCCGAGGCAGGAGATTTACTGGTAGGTATTCCAGTAGTATCTCAGGGTGTTCTGGGCTACACTCCGACACGACTTGTACCGCTAATGGGGGTCTAACTTTTACCAACCCCCAAGGCCCGCCATGCGATACTCATAGACGAACGGACCGAACTGTACGGATATTGTTACTGACAGGCTCTGTAGGGTGTCAGGATGAGTTCGCTCATCGACGTCCCTTTTGGTCAATACTTGGTAGCCTGTTACGTACGGCTAATACCTCTGATGTGCTAGTGGTTAAATCCATAGCCAAAGTATTGACGAGTCTTTAGAGCCCCCCACAGACAGTTTCTCAAGTTTCGGGCGAAACGTTGTAGAGGCCGTATGATATATGGAAGGGTTCGATCTTATACGTACGGTATTGCACGGATCATGATCGGACGGATCATACTAGTGGGCTTTAGTTTAAGCCGGATCCTAGTATTAGATTTGTTGGATTACTTTAGTCTTATCGCATTCAGTCGGAATGCGGGTGCAGGTATGTATATACAGGTGAGGGGTATCCTTGTGATCCGTCACGAGTTTACTTTAGATGTTGCCGGATTTTCTTTGTTTTGGCAAACATTTGGATTAATGTTTGCTTAAGGAAATAATGAGCTAGAAATCATCATGACAATGCATTAATGTGACATAGACTTATATCATGAGTCATGGTCTCTTTTTTAGCAAAGTTGTCACATTAATGAATTGTTTTATGTCATGAAATGAGATGGAGAGAGAGAGGGGCTGCCTAGTGTTGATAGTGAGCTCTCATATTATTCTACACTCTCTCACTCTCATTATTCATAGCATCAAAAAGAAAAGAAAAGATGAGAAAGCCTTCTCTTCTTCTTCTTCTTCCTCTAGCTCATTGTCTTCCTCCAATGGAAACAACTTCAACCTCCATCCAAGCCATGGATGCAAAGAGACAATGTGATCACAACATTCTCTACTACACCTTGGACGCGTCGGCTAGCACACTTCGCGCCCGAGTTGCTTCGGATGAAGCGGGAGCCCGTAAAAAGAACCGATGATGTGGTGCCCTTTCCGACGAGGAGATGAAGACCGGAGATTCCGCGAGGAGATCGGAGTGGAGGCAAAGACCGAAGGACACGGATCGCTCGGTATAGCTCTCTACCCTTCTCTTGATTGCTAGGTATAGGTTAATGGTTCGATCCGGGTTTTTAGGATGTGGTAGTGCCGGTTTTAAAGTCAAGAAAAATTTTTGTTTCCGCATTTTGGCCTCGGATAGACGGCCGGGGCGCTACCGTAGTCCTACACCGCATCATAGTCCAGGTAGTCAAGTACACATCCTAAGGGCTTTACCAACATGTAACAGAGAGACAATCGGTGTACACGTTAAGGCAAAGAGTAACTAGATAGCATATTATCATGTCGAGCAAGAAAGTCCTCCCTATATATGTTCAAGCATCCACTACAATATACATCTCATGTATAGTAATGGCCTTTAGGGCATACATATAACTAACATACAGGCATTGATTCTCTGGTTGGATGGGATCCATTTGCATACATACATTGACAACATTGTTGGATGATATCCACATGCTTATAGGCATTGATTACCTTGCTGGTACATATACAGATACGGTCACCCTAGATATCATAGTATTACCATTATGATACAGTTGACCTAGGAGTCGTTGTTTATTCGATTTCTACTTGTTGATGTTTTTCTACTCACGAGTTGGCAACTCACCCCCGTTGTGCCACAGTTCTTGCAGGTTGGCCGCTTAGATCAGTAGCGGCATCGCTGGCACATAGCTATATTTGGGTGATTTGCTTGGTAGGTGGGATATTTGTATCGTACCCACTCTTGTATTTATATTCATATTGTATCTAGTCAACTCCATCAATCAAAACTAATATTTGTATAAGTAATGAGACTTAGTGAGACTTATGGTTGCGAGACTTAGAGCGAGGGGTTTTCTGCTACTTGTGGTTTGATGTCTTGCTTATTTCCTTATCATTTATGGTGATCTTCGCCGTTGGGTGTCGTATACTTATATTTACTGTCTTGCGTGGTTGTGATCCGCCGGTTGGCGAAGAGCTAGCTCCCACTTGGGGATGCCTTTATATTATCGTGTATTGTGGTTTTGGATCAAAAAATACAAAGGAGGTGCTGCCTAAATTTTTAAAAGTCGAAACATGTTTTCAACTAGTAACACCCACTTGCATTTTTATGTTCCATTGTTTATGTATTTAGGAAAACTTTTGATTTCATCATACCTTATTTTCAAAACTTCACCTCTTTTATTTTCTTAAATAGGTTTAGATTTCTGGGTTTCGGCTTACTTGAATTACGTTGCGCCTTTAGACGTGGCATGATTTAAGTGTCGTCCCGAGCTAAATTTCGGGTCGTAACAAAGTTGTTATCAGAGCGCTAGGTTTAACCTTGGTTCGAGTCTATGTTTGACTATGCGGAGTCTAGGGCATATGTATATTTCGGAACCTAGGCTTGACCTTACGGAACTTAGACTCGAATAGGGGGGTATTAGACCCGAACTATCGTTACATAGGCTGACCCTGATTGATGGAGTAGGTAGCTTGAGTAGAGTGATGTATTGTACGTATGTTGCGCGGCATATTTACGATACGATACTCCACTTAAGAAACCTTAGGATGTATATATTTTGGAGATCTGTGATTCTCTTCGTACCCATGATTATACATCCATTTGAGATCCTTGATTCTATCTGTTCCATGATCATACTCTCATTGATGCTGTTCCTTCTTATGATCATGTATCCATTCTGGATCTGTCGTTTGTTAGTTATATATATGCCCTAGAGGCCATTGTTGTACATATGATGTATATTATAGTGGATGCTTGGATATATATAGAGAGGACTTTCTTTCTCGACATGATAGTATGCTATTTGGGTTCACTGTATCTTAACATGTTGACTTGTATTGTTTTACTGTCTTGCTCTCACATGTTGATAAAGCCCGTAGGATATGTACTCGACTACTGGGACTATGATGAGATCATACTAGTAGGGCCATGGTAGTCAAAGAGTACATCCTATAACTGGTCCTAGTCGAGGGTGTATCGAGACAGGGCATTGATACACCAGAGTAGACTAGCGTATACGCATCTTGACCCATATGATGGGCGATGGATGATCCCATATCCATCGGTGTTTGACTTCAAAGATGGTGTACTGGTGCTCAGTGGAGACTGGGTATACTGAACGGACTCGCCGAGAACTCCTAGATGGTATTATACTTATCGTCAGATAGCAGTTCTCCGGTGACACTGGTACAGGTTAGTCTGTAGACCTGAGATCGTCATAGAGTCTTGTGTGATTCCCACTGTGCTTTGATTCCCACAGTGCTTTGATTTCCACCTTACCACTTCCAAGAGGGCGTGCAAAACGGTGGCTTTTGGGTACAGTCCCGAATCACATGGAGGCAATGAGCGATAGGAGGGGTTTCGTCTCTCCCGGTATAGGGAGTTGATGCTGTGCTGTGTTCGATTGGCTATAAATGGAAGTCCCTGGCCAGGGATGATATGGAGTGCTACTGGTAAGAGTTATCAGTAGTTTCTCGACCCGTTATGAGCCTCACATCGACACGACTTATCGGTTACTGGGGTCTGACGTTTACCACCCCTAGACTTCATATGCGACATATCAGACGAAGAGACCAGACTGTACGGTAGTGTTACTGATTGGATTCACAGGAGAATGTATAGGCTTGCTTGTTGATCTTCTGATTGCTCATACCTGGGTGGCTGTTACGTTTAGATGACCGCTTGCAGCTTGTGGGTGTTTGATATGATCATCACCTACTGCCGGCGTATTGACGATTCTTTAGAGTCCTACACAGAGCTTTCCTGGCTCAGGAAAAACGGAGTAGGAGCGCATATGTGATATGTGCGGGACCGAGAATAATACGATATGAGATACCGTATTCTATTCTCGCGATATGTGATATCGGCCGGGTATATGTGATATAGCCGGGTCATCGGATCAAGTGTTGATTCGATGAATTGGTACATGTTATATTAGTCGGTTATATGTAATATAGCCGGGTTATAGGATCAAGTGTTGATTCGATAATTTAATGTATAATTATATATGTGATATATTACGTTACGTTAACTGATATAAGCTCGCTTTATTGATTCATTTTCTCACGGGATAATACATTGATATATATGTAAGTCGATGTATAACACCCCACGACTTGCGGGGAGGCGGAATAATGAAAAACGATCTTGTTTAAAGCGTAAACATCGACTAACCGAGAATCTTTGCATAAACAATAACTAACAACAAAACATAGGAGTTTACAACTACTATGGATAGTGATTATACCTATAGAACCGAGTCCTTCGTCTGGTCGTTCTCCACGTCCTCTCCGGCCTTCTCTAAGTAATAGAAGATCCACCCGAGAGCTTTACTACAAGCTTCACCTCAAACTAGAGATAACTAGATTTCTTAAATCGCTAATTTAAGCAACCTAGGTGATATAGAGAATGGTTAAGGATTAAGTAGTCTAATCTAATCCTTGTACTCAACACATGAGAGGAGAGGATTAGTGTTTGAAGAGGGAGAGCTTGAGGAGAGAGAAAGTGAGCAAGAGAATGAGATGAGAAAATAAGCTATCATAATATATATCAAGCATTATGATTTGTCCAAATAAAAGAAATAAATGATTAATCACCATGTTTAATAAATATAAGAGGGTGATTCATCTCCATGAGTCATTAAGCATTTATGATGCAATAATGACTTGGATGAATCACTCAAATGACTCACTAATCTCATTTAATGCATATGCCACCTTAACCCCCAAGTCACCATCTTCTAGAAGCTTCTCGCACAATTACGAGAACGCCCCTCCTATCCGTGAAAACACGGAAAAACTTTAGACTGTATAAATCCAATAACCGGATACTAGAAACTGGCATAAACTAAAGCCGACTAGTAAAAACTGTCCGGATGTCGTACGTGCGTAAACACACGTATGCGTCCGAACCCTTGTCGTAAAACCATACGACCTCTATATCGTTTCGCCTGGAGTAGGGAAACTCTCTGAGTGGGACTCTAGAGACTCGACTACTACGCTGGCAGTGGGTTTAACCACAGACCGCAAGCGGCACTAGCTGTACGTAACGGTCCCCAGGTAGATGTCGATAAGAAGGCCGATGAGGAAACCCATCCGAACTCCTACTGAGTCTGATGTGACAATCTCCGTACAGTCTGGTCTGTTCGTCTAAGACTATCGCATATCGGGCCTAGAGGGCGGCAAGCGTCAGTCCCCTAATAGCGGTATAAGTCGTGTCGGGGTGAAGCCCATTACACCCTGAGAAACTACTGGAACCTACCAGCAAATCTCGCTTGCCCTGGCCAGGGACTTTGTGTAATGGCTCTCTGACACAGCACGATATCAACCCCCAATACCGGGAGAGACGAATCCTGTCTAACCGCCACTGCCTCCAAGTGCTCGGGACTGCACCCAACTGCTACCTGTTTGCATGACTCCTTTGAGCCGTGGTAGGGTAGCAATCTAAGAACAGTAGGACACACTCAAGGAGAAGTAGCAGTGTCATGTCTGCGGACTATGCTGTACTCATGTCACCTGGGAACTGTTCACTGACGACTGGTATAAAACCAACCAACAGTTCCCTGTGAGTCCTGTCCGGTGTACCCGTAACCTAACGAGCACCTGCATACTATCTCCAGTACGACGTACTGACGGCTGTGGGACATACCATCTCCCCAACTGGGATGAGAAGCGTACACACTAGTGTACTCCGGAGTATCGATGCCCTATCTCGATAATCCTACGACTAGGGACCTGAATAAGGATGTACTTGTAGACTACCCAGCCCCCACTAGTGTGACTGCCATCACAACGCTGGTAGTCAAGCAAGATCCTAAAAGCTCTATCATACGTATACTCACATATTAAGATAGAAAAACCAAGTAGCATACTTCCATGTTTAGCAAGACTGTTATATACATGTGAATATCCCAAGCTTCCATTAAGTAATATACAAACTAGTATGATACAATAATGGTCCCTAGGGCATATACACTAACAATCTCCCACTTGCACTAGGGCCATGTACTGGCGTATCGAAGACCGATGATCTCGAGTAGCCTCTCGAACTGAATCTGAGGTAGGGCCTTTGTGAATGGATCAGCAATGTTCTCTTCAATAGTAACTCTCCGAACCTCGATCTCCCGACGATCAATGATCTCCCTGATCAGGTGATACCGCCTTAAGATGTGTCTGGACTTCTGATGGGACCTTGGCTCCTTCGCTAAAGCTATAGCTCCGTTGTTGTCGCAATACAGAGGTATTGGATTAACAATGGTAGGAACCACCTGAAGTTCTGTTAGGAACTTCTTCATCCAGACTGCTTCTTTTGCGGCATCTCAAGCAGCTATATACTCTGCTTCCATCGTCGAGTCAGCAACGTTTTCCTGCTTGGAGCTCTTCCAGCACACCGCCCCTCTATTGAGGGTAAAGACATAACCTGACATGGACTTGGAATCGTCCTTATCACTCTGGAAGCCGGAATCAGCATAGGCCTCCATCCTGAGGTCTTTTCCGCCGTAAACCAAGAACATCTCCTTAGTCCTCCTCAGGTACTTGAGAATGTTCTTTACTGCTATCCAGTGCTTCTCCCCTGGGTCGGACTGATACCGGCTTACCACGCTCAGTGCGTAAGCTACATCTGGTCCGGTGCACAACATCGCATACATTATAGAGCCTACCGCAGAAGCGTAGGGTATAATAGACATGCGTTCCCTTTCCAAATCAGTCTTGGGAGACATCTCTTTGGATAGGGTGATTCCGTGACAAGCCGGTAGATTACCGTGCTTAGAATCTTCCATACTGAATCTTTTCAGTACAGTGTCGATATACCTGGACTGCGAAAGTCCCAACCTCCTTTTGGATCTATCACGATAGATCCGGATCCCCAGAATGTAAGAGGCATCACCCAGGTCTTTCATGGAGAACCTGTGCGACAAGAATCCTTTGACAGATTGTAGCATAGGAATGTCATTTCCTATCAATAGAATGTCATCCACGTACAAGACGAGGAATACGACATTTCTTGCTACAACTTTACTATATATGCACGGTTCATCTGGATTTTTGATAGTCATATTCTTTGACTGTTTCATCAAAACAGATGTTCCAACTCCATGATGCCTGCTTTAGTCCATAAATGGACTTAAGCAACTTGCATACTTTCCCGCTGCTCCCACTCTGATTGAATCCCTCTGGCTGATCCATATAGACGCACTCTTCTAAACTACCATTCAGAAAAGCCGTCTTTACGTCCATCTGCCAGATTTCATAATCATGGAAGGCAGCAATAGCAAGAAGGACCCCAATGGATTTGAGCATAGCCACTGGAGAAAAAGTTTCGTCATAGTCCAAACCAGGTCTTTGACGAAAACCCTTTGCAACAAGTCTAGCCTTATAGGTTTCCACCTGTCCATCTACACCAATCTTTTTCTTGAAGATTCATTTGCATCCTATGGGTTTTACCCCATCTGGAGCAAAGTCTAAAGTCCATATTTTGTTGGTGTACATGGACTCCATTTCGGTCCGCATTGCATCTAGCCATCGTACCGAGTCGCCGCTCTGGATGGCTTGCTGGAAGCCAGTAGGTTCATCATCATCTATGATGCAATCCTCTCTATCCCCATCTATGAGAAAACCGTAGTATCTCTCAGGCGGATGAGACGGCCTACTACTCCTGCGGAGGGGTGCGGGAATGTCCTGTTCTTCTTGAACTATTTGTTCTACCAAACTTTCAACATTAGTTTGTGGTTCTGGAATTTCTTCCAGTTCTATTTCGCTCCCACTTATTTCCTTTTCCAAAAACTGCTGTTCTAGAAGATGGGCATTACGAGAAACAAAAACCTTTTGTTCCTCTGCGTAATAGAAATAATATCCCTTGGAGTTCTTTGGATATCCCACAAACTTACACTTATCCGATCGTGCCTCGAGCTTGTCCACATGCTGCTTTTTAACAAAAGCTGGACATCCCCAAATCTTCATATGCTGAAGATGGGGTTTCTTCCCACTCCACATCTGATATGGGGTGGTAGGCACAGTCTTGGTAGGAGCCCTATTCAGAAGATATGCCGCTGAATCTAGCGCATAACCCCAAAAAGATCGCGGTAACTCAGTATTACTCATCATGGATCGTACCATATCCAATAGGGTTCGATTCCTTCTCTCCGATATACCGTTATGCTGTGGAGTGTATAGAGGAGTAAGCTGAGAGAGAATACCTTTCTCTTTTAGGTAACCTAGGAACTCAGCACTCAAGTATTCACCACCTCGATCAGATCTTAGTGTCTTGATACTTTACCGGTTTGGTTTTCTACTTCATTCTTATACTCTTGAAATTTCTCAAAAGCCTCGGATTTATGTTTCATCAGATAAATGAATCCGTACCTTGAGTAATCATCCGTGAAAGTAATGAAATAGGAAAAACCACCTCTTGCGTGTGTAGACATTGGACCACATACATCGTTGTGTATGAGTCCTGAGAGCTCGCTCGCTCTTACTCCATGTCCAGTAAATGGAGTCTTTGTCATCTTTCCTTTGAGACAAGATTGACAAGTGGCATAAGTTTGATATTCGAACGAGTCCAAATATCCTTCTCTATGTAACTTAGTCAACCTTCTCTCATTGATGTGACCCAGTCTACAATGCCATGAGAAAGCTTTATTTAAATCTGGAGACTTTCTTTTTAGTGTGTTCTGGACATTGAAAATTTGGAGTTGGTTTAACACATATATACCGTTATCCAGTGTACCGGACCCAATCAAACCATGATTAAGGTGGATGTTAACAACACCACTTCCAAACGTGAAATCATAACCTTTATTTGATAACAAGGAAATAGATATGATATTACACGTTAAGCTGGGTACACAAAAACAGTTATGTAAAACCAAAATGTGTCCACTCGTCAATCCTAGGTGATAATCCCCTACGGACACAGCTCCCACGCTAGCTCCGTTAGCAACCATCAGGGTCATATCACCTTCTTTCAGCACTCTACGGTTTCTCAGTGCCTGCAATGAATTGCAAATATGAGATCCTGATCCGGTATCCAATACCCAGGAAGTAGAGTTGATTGACAGACAATTCTCAATTACAAACACACCTGAAGTCGAAGCCACAGCTTGCTTCGGTTCCTGGTTCTTGGCGTTCCACGCCTTGCAATCCTTCTTCCAGTGCCCTTTCCTGTGACAATGGAAGCACTCATCCTGGCCCACTACCGGTACCGCAAACTTTTTCTTTCCCTTCCCTCCCACCTTACTTACACCTCCTCTAGGTCTGGGGGCGGCCTTCTTTTTCCTTCCTTTGGCCTTAGCCTTGGACCCGGAAGAAGAAGCACCGTTAACAAACATAGAGGGTGTTTCCCTTGCCTTCTGCAAGGTGCCCTCTGCACTCCTTAACATGTTCAGGAGTTCCGGAAGTTCAACTTCTTTTCTTTGAATGTTGAAGTTCAGGATAAACTGGGCGTAGGTGGAAGGAAGGGACTGGAGAATAAGGTCTGTATAGAGCTCATTATCCAAAGTCGTCCCTAGGTCTGCGAGCTCTTCTATATAGCCGATAATCTTTAGGACATGTTCTCCTACCGATGACCCGACAGCCAACCTCGCTCGAAACAAGTTCTTAGAGGTCTCGTATCTTGCTATACGAGATTGCTCTCCATAAAGTTCTTTGTATGGAGAAATATAGCATCAAGTTCCATCTCCTCGTGCCTCCTCTGATGTTCATTGTTCATCGAGGCAAGCATGATGCACTTGGCTTTCGCGCAATTGAAATCCCAGGTTTTGCGCATTTCCTTATCCGCATTACTGGATTTGGGACCAGGGACAGCAGGTGCTTTAGCAGTGAGGACGTACCCCAATTTGTCATAGGTCAAAGCCATTTTGACATTCCGCAGCCAATCTTTATAGTTTGGCCCTGTCAGTATATTTTTCTCTAAAAGTAACTTAAGTCCAGTCATTTTCAGGGTTGCTGCAATTAGGAGAGAGAGAAGAAAACTCTTTAGCATGATGCTCTTGCAAGTTTAGAATGGTTTTTAATTTATCTAAACTGGATGGCTCCCACTGTTTCTCGAATCCTTCCTCAAACCATAAAAGAAGAATTCGCAAGGACTATTCTCATTGTACAATACTTGCTTAACCGTTCAGCCAGGCTGGTGTCGGTACTTCGAGGGAGGTTTTCCAACGCTTTCGCGAAGTTCCTTAATTAAATAACCTCTTTTCTCTGGGGGCGTAACCCCGCTGACACCTTTCTTGACACCTACTTGGTTTATATCATTGATCGTTAAGTGACGAATATCCTGATGAGTAGCATATGCTCACAGTAGGATCGGGATCCAAATATCATCGTATGATAATGTTGAAGGAATGCTACCAACATTCATCAAACTCCAAATGGTATGCATCTCTTTGCAAATTTCAGTTTCTTTAGAAATTCCCGATATAAGTTTTTGCCCCATGCTCTTATGACCTTGGCTTTGGTCAAAATGTCATAAGTCACATGTCAAGTTCTACCCGTCATTATCTTGTCAATTTGAACCCATCCGTACATACCCCTGACTTTGGTCAAATTATAATACGACTGTCCCAAACTAACTCATCTATCTATGCAGTAAATGAATACCCAGCAGCTACCAAACACTATGCCTTGACTTTGGCCAAAATGCATATCTTGAATACTGCTGAATACCCAAATGAAATGACGGAGGGCTACGAATGGTTTTGGCGAAACCGTGAACGTAGTGAACTTGATATGATCGAAGGAACCTGATAGCTTTTAAAAGGAGTGGTTAAAGCTCCGCAATTAAGAATATTATCTGTTTTAAAATAATCGATTGGTTTCTTTTAAATTGTTCCAACGATTCAACTTTTAGTTTATTTTCTTTGCATTATAAATAATGCGTCCCATCATTAACCTATCATTGCAGAAAACAACGAAAATACAACGTCCTCTTATGCCATCCGCATTCGCCATGGGGTCCCGTCATCACCCGTTAGGTTACTTAACTAACGGCAGAGGGGGGGCTGGGCTAGTGCGGGTGTAAAACATAAGTGACGTCTAAATAGCTATCATATATAGATATTGTACATTCGTTAGACGCAATAATATGCATTCCAGATCTCATATGAACTTTATTGGGTTTGCAAGCAATCCGTGTTTGTTTAGAGCCTGCAACAAAAGACGGATTACACAGTTGTGATGAATAGCCATTACCCCACCCTAGACCCCTACGGGTACGGCAAACTACCCGCCAAATACCCGAAGTGAAGCGGTCTCCCTCAACAAAGTGAGTAGGCCACTATACACTTCAAAGTACCCGATAGTTTGTGCACCTCATCTTGGGTCTATCCTAGGAGCAAAAACAGTAAAATGAAATAATACAACGGTCGCTACAACCGCAACCTGGATGCGCCCCGCAAAATAATATTACAACATATTACAATTACATTGAATAAATTAAAATAATAACCCATCACAAAACCCGGCTAATCATCACAACAGTCCAATACAGTTCACATCCACAAACAGTAAAAACCATTACAGAAATGTGCAACCCCCTGCAACCGACATACTAGCAGTTAGGGGAGGTTTACAAATACATTATACAATCACAGATATAATCATATTAGCAAACACCGTAAAATTTCGATCGAGAAAAACACTTTAGATTCTACTGCAATACTTCTCTGTGCACCTGAGATCTTAGCAGAAAATAAAATATCTAGAAATATCACTGTTAACACAAAGGGGTTACTGGAAAAATTTGGGCCGACTCAGACCTAACTCGGCCGAGGATCCGCGGTGAGCTAGCCGAGTTGGGGGTCCAAATTTCTTCAATACCCTATAATTTCATGCTTGTTATTCTGCAGGTCCCTGAAAAAATTTTAGGGCCTGTTTTAAATTCGACAGAAACTATGATAATGCGACGA
Organism: Agapanthus africanus; assembly: GCA_030015575.1. Classification (NCBI taxonomy): domain Eukaryota; kingdom Viridiplantae; phylum Streptophyta; class Magnoliopsida; order Asparagales; family Amaryllidaceae; genus Agapanthus; species Agapanthus africanus. Next base: position 300,505,813 of record JASDDO010000022.1, on the reverse strand, counting down.
TGTTTCCGGTCATTTTGCATTCGAAATTCTTACGACTTTGCTAATGAGTTAATTATTGTTTAGCGAGTCTCTGATACCACTGTAAGTCGATGTACAACACCCCACGACTTGCGGGAATGCGGAATAATGAAAAACGATCTTGTTTAAAGCGTAAACATCGACTAACCGAGAATCTTTGCATAAACAATAACTAACAACAAAACATATTAGTTTACAACTACTATGAAGAGTGATTATACCTGTAGAACCGAGTCCTTCGTCTGGTCGTTCTCCACGTCCTCTCCGGCCTTCTCTAAGTAGTAGAAGATCCACCCGAGAGCTTTACTACAGGCTTCACCTCAAACTAGAGGTAACTAGGTTTCTTAAATCGCTAACATAACCAACCTAGGTGATATAGAGAATGGTTAAGGATTAAGTAGTCTAATTTAATCCTTGTACTCAACACATGAGAGGGGAGGATTAGGGTTTGAAGAGGAAGAGCTTGAGGAGAGAGAAAGTGAGCAAGAGAATGAGATGAGAAAATGAGCTATCATAATATATATCAAACATTATGATTTATCCAAATAAAAGAAATAAATGATTAATCACCATGCTTAATAAATATAAGAGGGTGATTCATCTCCATGAGTCATTAAGCATTTATGATGCATTAATGACTTGGATGAATCACTCAAATGACTCACTAATCTCATTTAATGCATACGCCACCTTAACCCCCAAGTCACCATCTTCTAGAAGCTTCTCGCGCAATTACGAGAACGCCCCTCCTATCCGTGAAAACACGGAAAAACTTTAGACTATATAAATCCAATAACCGGATGATAGAAACTGGCTTAAACTAAAGCCGACTAGTAAAAACTGTCCGGATGTCGTACGTGCGTAAACAGACGTATGCGTCCGAACCCTTGTCGTAAAACCATACGACCTCTATATCGTTTCGCCTGGAGTAGGGAAACTCTCTGTGTGGGACTCTAGAGACTCGACTGCTATGCTGGCAGTTGGTTTAACCACAGACCGCAAGCGGCACTAGCTGTACGTAACGGTCCCCAGGTAGATGTCGATAAGAAGGCCGATGAGGAAACCCATCCGAACTCCTACTGAGTCTGATGTGACAATCTCCGTACAGTCTGGTCTGTTCGTCTAAGACTATCGCATATCGGGCCTAGGGGGCGGCAAGCGTCAGTCCCCTAATAGCGGTATAAGTCGTGTCGGAGTGAAGCCCATTACACCCTGAGAAACTACTGGAACCTACCAGCAAATCTCGCTTGCCCTGGCCAGGGACTTTGTGTAATGGCTCTCTGACACAGCGCGATATCAACCCCCAATACCGGGAGAGACGAATCCTGTCTAACCGCTACTGCCTCCAAGTGCTCGGGACTGCACCCAACTGCTACCTGTTTGCACGACTCCTTTGAGCCGTGGTAGGGTAGTAATCTAAGAACAGTGGGACACACTCGAGGCGAAGTAGCAGTGTCAAGTCTGCGGACTATGTTGTACTCATGTCACCTGGGAACTGTTCACTGACGACTGGTATAAAACCAACCAACAGTTCCCTGTGAGTCCTGTCCGGTGTACCCGTAACCTAACGAGCACCTGCATACTATCTCCAGTACGACGTACTTACGGCTGTGGGACAGACCATCTCCCCAACTGGGATGAGAAGCGTACACACTAGTCTACTCCAGAGTATCGATGCCCTGTCTCGATAATCCTACAACTAAGGACCTGAATAAGGATGTGCTTGTAGACTACCCAGCCCCCACTAGTGTGACTGCTATCACAACGCTGGTAGTCAAGAAAGATCCTAAGAGCTCTATCAATACGTATACTCACATATTAAGATAGAAAAACCAAGTAGCATGCTACCATGTTTAGCAAGACTGTTATATACATATGAATATCCCAAGCTTCCATTAAGTAATATACAAACTAGTATGATACAATAATGGCCCCTAGGGCATATACACTAACAATATATGCGATATATGTTAATTGTATTATTTTCTTTTGTTACAAAATATATTGTATATGTGATATATAATATTGTAACATGTTAGGCTTACAAATTTAACAAAGGTTTAGGGTTTAAACTTGGTTAGGGTTTGGATTAGGGTTAGCTTTTGCATGAAACTTCCATGAAGTTTCATGAAGCTTTGACTTTGTCTTTAACTTGATATTTTGTAAAGATATTTTGTTAACCCAATCCAAACCATTAACTCTAGTTTATTCTCTACAAGAGTTAACTCCTATATACTTAAGCCATGGTTTTATTTGTAACAAAAATAATAATTCATTATTCATCACAAAAAGTTTAGCTCATTATTCTTCTTCTTCTTCCTTTGTGAAAAAGCTTCACTTGGTTTTTGATTTGTGATGAATAAGTGTGAGAAATAGAGAACAAAAGAGAGCAAAATTCCTACTTCATCATCCTCATCTATTTTAGCCACTTAGATTAGGGTGTTCACTTCTCTAATAAGTTAATTAGTGAAGTGTAACCTTGGGTTAAAGATTCTTCAAGGTAGATCATCTTGGATCATGAAGACTACAAGCAAGGTGTTTCATTTACCTCATGGAGCCACTCGAGAGTCGGAGTTCATGTTGATCGCAGCGAAGGGACCTCAACACGGAGCTTATGAAGCGAAGGAACAGACTACAAAGGTTGTAATCCTTATCTCTTTATTTCTTTGTATGTGATACAATATTTGTTACCCTAGAAATTCTAGCAAGATTCATGGTTAGTTATCTTCGCACCTCTCTAAATTTCAAATTGGTATGAGTGATGCTACCAAACCCTAGACCAGGTGCAAGGGTAACCCAATATCGTTTCCTTTCATCCCTTTGATCTATTTCATCGATACTCGATTGAGGTTCTTATCACCATGTTTGAGCGCAGATTGAGCTGCTGCCAGTGTTGCGGTCAGGGCGAGCTCGTCTGGTATGAGGGCTGACCATTATGTTTTCTGGTGACATGGGAACGTCTCGATGTAGTGTTATGTTGTGACCCCTTGTAGAGGCGAGTGTTTGGTTTTACACCGGATGAACGGGCCATTGTTAGAGCTGCCAGTTGCGAGAGGACTGTTGATGTACTGCATACCTCAGAGATTGTGATGTCGTCTACCGTGCAGACAGAGGACCCAGCTGTTGCTGAGATTGATATGATGTCGCTTCCAGACTTTACGAACCGAGATCTCTGGAGCTTCCAGGCAGAGATGCGACAGATGATAGCTAGTCTATCCTGAGTTGAGAGACGAAGACGATTCGTCAGATTGATGCGCCGACACAGGCCCAGTTGAGTTGAAGATTTCCAGTGTGGAGAGTCTTACTCGGATCTAGAGCAGACCGATCCAGAGATGACCGTTGATGTATCGTCTTTCCTGGAGGATTGAGGCATTGTTTAGCATGCGTACGAAGGGTATTCACGTGTCGTCTAGGCGAAGTTAAAAAGTTCAAACGAATGTCAGGAAACCTATTTTTCCAAGTTTAAGGTATTCAGAGGAACATGCAAGTGATTCTGTGGACCCTCTAGAAGATTGAAATCCTAACTCGACATGATGACCATGGAACCACTTTTGCATCTTAGGGTTTGCGGCAGTTTAGCGGTGTCATCAGTGTGGCTTGGGTTTGCCCTTCTACGGTTGGTCCATAGGTACGTTGGCATATACCGAATATTATTAAACTGTGCTCAGGTGTTGAGCTTTCGAAAAATTTTGGGACTTTGATGAATCGATCGAAAAGTTTGACGTCGTCCGGATATCAAGTGATAAGAGATCAGCAAGCTGACCAGCTTCAGTTAGAGGACCTCACCCAGATGCGTTGTGAGTTGATCGAGAACGGACGAGTATTGAGTATTCCTCCGATGGTTGGGATGAGTTCCCGAGGACATGTTCGGCTAGAGATCTTCTACAGAGTGATGAAGATACCGAGTTTGTGATTTCGAGTCCGTGTGAGAGACTCTGGATTGGCCGTAGCCGAGAACATTTATAGTACGCAGATAGTGTGACATGATGTCGAAGTGGAAGATAATAAAAAAGAGTGGAACCAGAGGTTCGTGCGAGATATTGACGAGCTGTTGTTACTCCCCGTCGATATTAGAGATCTGATATGCATACAGAGGCGTTGGGATACGGCCAGTTCCCGAAGGAATGTTGTGCTGAGAATGCAGATGTCCAGAAGACGAGAAAAGATTATACAAGAGTACCAGCCTCCGTATTGTTCGGCATAGGCGAGATCGGAAGAGACCTTGAGTAGGTTCCTTTCAGGACACTGCTGCGATTAGATTTGCACCAGGATCAGTTGTGTCACTTGTTTTCAGAGTACCAGAGGTCGGCGCTAGTGATGTGCTGCTTTACGAGTGGTCATGATAATTGGCCGAGAGATGACCAGAGAAGTGCCAGAGCGACATCGTTCCCGTTAGCACACCTAACCGGGCCGATGAGCCGATGGATTGCAAGATTGGTAATCCACAGAGAAAATGAGGACCCAGAGACAGAGGACGCCAGACCGTGAGCAGGAGGCAAGCGGATGTTCTTGTTCTGCAGGTTTTGGGTGCAACGACATTTTTCGACATTGTAGGAGGTGTACCTCGATGGCATTTATTGCGATTTGCATTTGTGATCCGAGTATCACGCTTATATCATTTCGATTTGAGTTTTGATAATTGAGTTTTATGATATCGTTTTCGTGCACCATGGCTGCACTTACTGGGTATTTACATTTTGTGCATATCTATTGCACTTGATATTGATTTTGTTCCTTGGCCGCACATGTTTATGATTTCGTGGATTTCATACAGTTAATTTGATTTTGTGCGGGTGGTATGCACTCGATTCGATTTTTGCACTCGGTATAGCTTACATGTACTTGCAGTGCATTAATACGTGTTTTGTGCACGCAGTTGCACACGTTTATGATTTTATACGCCTTGGTACACTCAGTGTTGTTGTTTACGCATTTGAGTTATTGATTGGTATTTTGTGCATTGATGCACCAGATTGGTATTTTATGCACTTGATGCACCAGATTTGTATTTATGCATTTATGCACTGTATTTGTATTTCGTGCACTAGATGCACTGGATTTGGATTTCGCGCATGTTGGGCGCATGATTTGAGATGTGATTTTGTGCACACCGGATGCACTCGATTTGGGATTTTCATTCATGCATGTTAGTTGCACTGGATAGTGTTTCTCGTGCACAATAGATGCACTATATGTTATTGTCATGCACACCTGTTGCACTGGACAGATGCTTTCGTGCACACCCGTTGCACTTAGTTTTGCTTTTGTGCATATTATGGCACTTGTATTTGGATTTGATTTCCATACGCACCAGACGCACGCGATTGTTGAATACGCCTTTTGAGGCTGATTTTGCTCTTGAGCACCTTGTTTTCATGAGGGGCACTATGTTACGTAGTAGCCGAACATGACTGATCTGATGACAGTACCTGAGTACTTTGCATGCATTAAAAAGTTTAACTAGAGGTTTCCAAAAAGGAGCTATAGTCTCGCTATTCCTTACGTGTCCGCGAGCGATACAAACAATTACAAAACAAAACCTTTTAGGATATTTCAAATGGACGGGACGTATATCTGAGCAAAACATATACGAAACTATAATTATTATTTTACAAATGAGCGTCCGTCACTAGAGCCGTGAGTTACGCATCATACGACGATTCAGAAAAGATTTTGCATGTATTTTATGTAGTTTTTGGTGATTTTTCAAGTATGCGTACTATATACATGTTTTAGTATTTGACTAGTGTATATTGGATTTCAGCATTAGACTTCGAGATCTGTATCTCCATTGTAACTCCGAGGATATGCGTGCAAATCCGACGATTTGCGTGATGCTTGACGGAGTTCAATTTTGAGTTTTATACTCATTTTCAGGCGCACGCGATACACTGTGTTATTCTGCATCTTCCGTGACTTCGGAGCCCTGTTGATTTAAGTTGAGTATTGAAATGTTTTAGATTTTGAGGGTTTAAATTTAAATTCAGGGACCGAATTTATTTAAGGGGGAAAGATTGTAACATTTCAAAAAATATAAAATATTATTTTTGGAATTTAATATTAAAATAATATTTTTCCCGAAAACTGCCCGATTTGCGAAATTGGGGTTTTCGAAAAAAGGGTATAAATATATACCAATAATTATGAAATAATTGGAAATTAAAATGATTATTCATTTAAAAATATATTTAAAGGATTTGGTATTTTAAAATTTATTATATGCAGTTTAAATGAGAACCCGATTAGTGCACTGCTAATCACGATTAAGCCAAATCCGTGTTTCTACAATTTTCCGTGGCTAGTGCACCATGTCATGTTGAATTTGGTTGCATGTGGTTCATTTGTGTTGTTGGTTTCATAATGTGTTTGGTTTTGTGAGGAAAAAGAAAAGAAATAGAGAAAATGGCAAAAGGGTAAATTAGTGAGAGAGTGGGTGAGAATAAAGGAGAGAGAAAGAGAGGGCAACCACATTCATTTCTCCCCCATTATTTTCTTCATCTCCTTCAACCTCACTTCCCTCCACCTTTAACCCAAAGATCCATCTCAAAAACCATGTCAAAACCCTAAACCCCTTTCATTAAAAATGATTCCCTCCTCATCCTCTACACAATGGACCAAGCAAAGTTGGATTTTGATAACTTTGGGAAGCTTGGGTTTTTCTTGAGCTGCCCAAAAGAGGTATTCCCTACACCATTAGCTTAATAGTTAAGTTGCTTTAGTTTCTAATTAGTTTAGAATTTGTTTAAGGTGTGGATTTGTGATCATGGAAATTCAAGAGAAGGGTTTGGGAAATTGTGTGGGATTGATGATGAGTAATGGCTGTAAACAAGACTTGACTGGTGTTTATTTGACCTAGAACAGAGAATAGAACCCAAACACGATTTAGAATTTTCCGACATCGGTTAAATTGACAGTTTGTGATAGTATTATGGAATCTGGTATCACCCGAGAGCTTCATTAAATAAGTTCCCATGACAGAGAGACATGAAGGCAACCACGATGCATCACCTAAAACCCTAGCCCCTATGGACCTTTTCTGGTCGCAGATTTAATGGTATAGGCCGCAATTTGCGGCCAAGTTGGAGTGAAACCTTGTGATTTTTGGTTTGGGGCATTGTTATCCTATATCTAGAGCAACCCCATATGCAAAATTGGCTAGTTTGACCTGAGTCAAAATCTGGGAGCACATTGGTGTGATTTTTTGTTATGTTTTCCGTATTTTGAATGCTATGTTGTGATATTTGGATTTGTATTTGGTTGTTGGATGTTTGTACATCAACAACAAGGGATGATTTGTTGGTTTTGCATGCGTGGGCTATAGGTTCTAACCTATAGGCGATCCATGTGCCGTATCGGTTTTCCGGATTCGATTTTAATAGCGATTGCGATTGTGTATTATTGTAGGTACCTTCACGTGGATTCCGAGGCGACGGAGCATGGCGTCATTGAATTCGGCAAGCAAGGATCAAGGTGAGTGATCTATATCTATGGGGGAAGTCAGGTGGATGGCGTATAGGACCCCCGCAATTTGATGGAAACCGATCTATAGGATACGGTCGTGGAAACCTAGATTAGAAAGATAGAGTTATGGTTTAAAAGATGGTTAGAGATGATATTAGTGATGAAATATATATTTTTATATAGGAAATGAAAGCTAAGGATATGAAAAGTGAATGTGAATCACGACTTATAGATAAGTAGTCGCATTAGAATAAGTATGAGTTTTAGAGTAGTATGATATTAGATTGTATATATAATTGACTTGATGTAAGATGACTAAGTGTGATGAAAATAATATACGAAGTGATATGATGATTTGACTGATATGTCGGTATACGAATGCGATTCGATATGAGAGGATTGATACCTTTGCCGGTCCCCTGATATGAGATTGCTATGGATGCGACCTGGGATATAGGTATACGGATATATATGTTTTGAATCTTGAGCGATATACCGTACGAGATGTTAGGTCCGTACCCTCTTTGTCCTATAGGTTGGTAGGATCCATGATGGTTTAATGCCGCCGTATGATGACTTTCCGTACGAGATGAGTTTTATGATGATTGATCAGCACCATTAACTAGAGGATGCCGTAAGATGTACTATACCGTACATGATGTTGTGAGGCTAGATGTCGATTGTTAGATTCACTAACTCGGTCATGTTAGATATGTATACCTGTCAGCATTCGCATACGATTTACTTATGCTAGGTTCATGTCACTCTCATTGCATTACATATACCTGTGTTAGTACACCTGCACCATTATCGATGATGCGTATGCTACACTTACAAAGATTGGCCGGCTCACACACTTCATCAACAATAATTGCCATGTCACTACACAGTAGGACTGCTGTATCATGATATGACTCCTTGCTTAATTTACTTGCTATAGTTACATATGCACCTTTATACGATGTTGCATTTGACTTAGGATAAATTGTGAACCGCATGATATATTTTAAAACTGGATTCATTTAAAAGAGCTGTTTTCCCTTGATATGTGCGTATTACTGTTCCATGCTGCATGATATACGGATATTCTTACATTCTGTTATATGGCGCATACATCATGCTTTACGACTATACGCATTGAGATATGTAGTTTTCATGAGATTTCTGGATTTGAGAACCGTGGTCATTTTAAAAAAAAGTATGTATTATTATAAAAACCCGGCTTCTCTTGATATGATATTTCAGTGCGTCCACCATGTGTTTTCTCTGTTCTGAGAGTGGCATGTGAAACCCGATTCGAGGAGCGGTAGGCACCGTCTGCGGGTATATGGTGGACTCGGTGAGGTACCCCGGGGCAAGAAGACTCGTATTGTTAGACGGTGAGCGTGGCAGGGGAGCACTACCCATCGGTGATAGTATTTGGACTCGGCGGTTATCCGGAGGATACCGACCGAAGTCGTGAGATGTTATGGGCCGATCCGGACTGACGGAGCCCGTGGGCCGATCCGGACTGACGGAGCCCGAGAGATATGAGGATTTACGTGTCGATACTGGTCACGGGTTTCTGTAATTCCATGTCACGCACCCCACGAGCTTGCGGGGAGGCGGAATATATGAAAAACAATTATCAAAGCTTCATAACACGGACTTGAGCACACGGATCGTGTCTAAACCATTACTAACAAACTACGAAAGGTTTAACTACTCAGATTCGAAGTTATACCTCACGTTAGTTGTCCTTCGGGTCTTCATCGCTGTCCTCCACTCCTCGTAGGCTCTATGGAACGTCGGCACCTGAACGGCCTCCTCGAGTCAAAGACGATCCACCCGAGAGCTACTACTCCAAGCTTGACCTCTAACTTGAGGTAACTAGGTTTCTCAAAGTGCTAATCTAAGAAGCCTAGGGGATATAGAGTAGGTTTATAGATTAACAAGTCTTGCTAACCCTTGATCTCAACACATGGGAGGTAAGGTTAGGGTTTGAAGAGAGAGAGAAGGTGAGAATGAGAATCCTTTTGGATAAATGATATCATTTGTGTGTATATGAAACATAACATATTATTAAATGAATAACAAATAATGATATATCATCATGTTTCATTAATACACATAGTGATTCATCACATGAGTCATATAAATCATAAATGAATCATTAACTCCATGTATGAATCACACCATGACTCATTAATCCAATAAATGCAAATACCACCTTACCCTCCAAGTCATCATCCTTCTAGAAGCTTCCCGACAAATTACGAGAACGCCCCTCCTATCCGTGAAAACACGGAAAAACTTTAGACTGTATAAATCCAATAACCCGAAACTAGAATCTGGCTTAAACCAAAGCCGACTAGTAAAAACTGTCCGAACATCGTACGTGCGTAAAAACACGTATGCGTCCGAACCTTGTCGTAAAACAATACGACCTCTATATCGTTTCGCCCGAAGCAGGAAAACTCTCTGTGTGGGACTCTAAAGACTCGACACTACGCCGGCAGTGGGTTTAACCACAGAACGCAAGCGGCACTAGCTGTACGTAACGGTCCCCAAGTAGATGTCGATAAGAAGGCCGATGAGGAAACCCATCCGAACTCCTACTGAGCCTGATGTGACAATCTCCGTACAGTCCGGTCTGTTCGTCAAGGACTATCGCATATCGGGCCTAGGGGGCGACAAGTGTCAGTCCCTTAAAAGCGGTATAAGTCTTGTCAGAGCGTAGCCCATTACACCTTGAGAAACTACTGAAAAACCTACCAGTAAATCTCGCTTGCCCTGGCCAGGGACTTTGCGTAATGGCTCTCTGACACAACGCGATATCAACTCCCAATACCGGGAGAGACGAATCCTGTCTAACCGCCACTGCCTCCAAGTGCTCGGGACTGCACCCAACTGATACCTGTTTGCACGACTCCTTTGAGCCGTGGTAGGGTAGCAATCTAAGAACAGTGGGATACACTCGAGGCGAAGTAGCAGTGTCAAGTCTGCGGACTATGTTGTACTCATGTCACCTGGGAACTGTTAACTGACGACGGGTATAATACCAACCAACAGTTCCCCGCGAGTCCTGTCCGGTGTACCCGTAAACTAACGAGCACCTGTATACTATCTCTAATACGACGTACTGCTGGCTGTGGGACAGACCATCTCCCCAACTGGGATGAGAAGCGTACACACTAGTCTACTTCGGAGTATTGATGCCCTGTCTCGATAATCCTACGACTAGTGACCTGTATAGGATGTTGCTATAGACTACCCATCCCCCACTAGTGTGACTACCATCACAACGCTGGTAATCAAGTAAAGATCCTAAGGGCTCTACTAATATGTATAAGCGATACGTTACAAGAAACATATGCACATATTAAAGTAGACACAAACCAAGTAGCATACTACCATTTTTAGCAAGACTGTCAATACAACTATGAATATCCCAAGCTTCCATTAAGTAATATACAAACTAGTATGATACAGTAATAGCCTTCTAGGGCATAAACACTAACAATCTCCCACTTGCACTAGGGCCATGTACTGGCATATCGCAGACCTATCATCTCGAATAGCCTCTCGAACTGCGTATGCGGAATGGCCTTTGTGAATAGATCAGCAGTGTTATTCTCTGTATCTACTCTCTTTACCTCGATCTCCCGGCGATCTACGATCTCCCTGATCAGGTGATACCGCCTTAAGATGTGTCTGGACTTCTGATGGGACTTGGGTTCCTTCACTAAAGCTATAGCGCCGTTGTTGTCGCAATACAGAGGTATTAGGCCAACACTGGTAGGAACCACCTGAAGTTTTGTGAGGAACTTCTTCATCCAGACAGTTTCTTTTGCGGCATCGCAAGCAGCTATGTACCCGCTTCCATCGTTGAGTCAGCAACAATCTCCTGCTTATAACTCTTCCAACAGACCGCCCTCCATTGAGGGTAAAGACATAACCCGACATGGACTTGGAGTCATCCTTGTCACTCTGGAAGCTGGAGTCGGCAAAGGCCTCGATCTGGAGGTCTTTTCCGCCATACACCAAGAACATCTCCTTAGTCCTCCTCAGGTACTTGAGAATGTTCTTTACTGCTATGCAGTGCTTCTCCCATGGGTTTGCCTGATACCGGCTTACAACGCTCAATGCGTATGCTACAACTGGTCTGGTACATAACATCGCATACATTATAGAGCCTACAGCAGAAGCGTAGGGTATAATCGACATGCGATCCCTTTCCAAATCAGTCTTGGGAGACATCTCTTTGGAGAGGGTGATTCCGTGACAAGCCGGTAGGTTATCGCGCTTAGAATCTTCCATACCGAATCTTTTCAATATGGTGTCTATGTACCTGAACTGCGAAAGTCCCAACATCCTCTTTGATCTATCACGATAGATCTGGATCCCTAGAATGTAGGTGGCATCACCGAGGTCCTTCATGGAGAACTTCTGTGACAAGAATCTTTTGACTGACTGTAGCATAGGAATATCATTTCCTATTAGGAGAATGTCATCCACGTACACGACGAGGAATACTACAACTCTCCCTACAATCTTACTGTATATGCATGGTTCATCTGGATTCATGATAAAGTCGAATTCTTGGACAGTATCATCAAAACAGATGTTCCAACTCCGCGATGCCTGCTTTAATCCATAAATGGACTTAAGAAGCTTGCACACTTTACCGCTGCTCCCACTCTGAATGAATCCCTCTGGCTGATCCATACAGACGCATTCTTCCAAATTACCATTTAGAAAAGCCGTCTTTACGTCCATCTGCCAGATCTCATAATCGTGGAAGGAAGCAATGGCAAGAAGGACCCGAATGGATTTGAGCATAGCTACTGGAGAAAAGGTTTCGTCATAGTCCAAACCAGGTCTTTGACGAAAACCCTTTGCAACAAGTCTAGCCTTGTAGGTTTCAACCTGTCCATTTACACCAATCTTCTTTCTGAAGATCCATTTGCATCCTACGGGTTTTACCCCATCTGGAGCAATGTCCAAAGTCCATACTTCGTTAGTGTACATGGACTCCATTTCGGTCCACATTGCATCCAGCCACTTTACCGAGTCGCCGCTCTGAATGGCTTGCTGGAAGCTAGTAGGGTCATCATTATCAATGATGCAATCTTCTCGATCCCCGTCTATGAGAAAACCGTAGTATCTCTCGAGCGGATGAGACTGCCTACTACTTCTGCGGATAGGCGCTGGTATGTCCCTTTCTTCTGAAACTTCTTGTTCTACCAAACTTTCAGTAACAGCTTGTGGTTCTGGAATTTCGTCCAGTTCTATTGCGCTCCCACTCTTCTGATTTTCTAAAAATTCAGTTTCTAAGAAGTGGGCATGACGAGAAACAAACACCTTTTGTTCCTCTGCGTAATAGAAATAATATCCCTTGGAGTTCTTTGGATATCCCACAAACTTACACTGTACTGAGCGTGCCTCGAACTTGTCCGGATGCTGCTTTTTTACAAAAGCTGGACATCCCCATGTCCTAAACTGTTTAAGACAGGGTTTCTTCCCACTCCACATCTGATATGGTGTGGTAGGCACAGTCTTGGTTGGAACCTGGTTCAAAAGATATGCAGCTAATTCTAGTTCATAACCCCAGAAAGATCGCGGTAACTCAGCCTTACTCATCATGGAACGAACCATATCTGATACGGTTCGATTCCTCTTTCCGATACACCATTGTGTTGTGGTGTGTATGGAGGAGTAAGCTGAAAGAGAATTCCATTCTCTTTTAAGTATCCCAGGAACTCGGCACTTAAGTATTCACCACCTCGATCAGATCTCAGTGTCTTGATACTTTTGCCTGTCTGTTTTTCCACTTCATTCTTGTATTCTCGGAATTTCTCAAAGGCCTCGGAATTATGATTCATTAAGAAGATATATCCATACCTAGAGAAATCATCCGTAAAAGTAATAAAGTAGAAATAACCACCTCGCGCATTTGTAGACATTGGACCGCACACATCACTGTGTACGAGTCCCAAGAGCTCTCTCACTCTTACTCCGTGTCCAGTAAACGGAGTCTTTGTCATCTTTCCCATGAGACAAGATTCACAAGTAGCATAAGATTGATATTCGAACGGATTCAAATATCCTTCTCTATGTAACTTAGTTAATCGTGTTTCATTGATGTGACCTAGTCTACAATGCTATAAGAAAGCCTGATTTATTTCTGGAGACTTTCTTTTAAGTGTGTTCTGGACATTGAAAACCTGAGCTTGACTCAATACGTATATACCGTCATCTAATGTACCGGACCCAATCAGAACTTGATTTAGGTGGATGTGAACTACATCGCTTACGAATGTAAAATCATATCCCTCTCTCGAAAGTGAGGACACTGATATGATATTACAAGTCAAACTAGGTACATACAAACAGTTACGTAGAATCAATATCTGCCCACTTGTCAAACCTAAGCGATATTCTCCCACGGATTCAGCGTCCGTGCTCATTCCGTTTGCAACTCTTAGAGACAAATCACCTACCATTATAACTCTACGGTTTCTCAAAGCATGTAATGAATTACATATATGAGATCCTGATCCGGTATCTAGTACCCAGGAAGTAGAGTTAATTGACAAACAGTTCTCAATTACAAACACACTTGAGGCCGAAGCCACAACATGCTTCGTATCCTGGCTACTGGCTTCAAAAGCCCTGCAATCCTTCTGCCAATGCCCAATCCTATAACAATAGGAACATCCCTCTTTAGCTAAACCAAGTCCCGAAACTTTTTCTCTTCCCTTTCCTCCTACTTTACTGAAACCGTATATCGGCTTTGTAGAGGTCTTCTTCTTTTCACCCTTTTCTTTCGCCCTGGATGTAGAAGAAGAAGGTCCCCCATTAAACAGAGCTTGTGTCTCCCTGGTTTCTTTCAGGGTGTAAATAGAGAGTAGGGACTGTGGAAATAAGTCAGCATATGACCTGTTTCCCAACGTGGTCTCCAGGTCCTTGAGCTCATCAATATAGCTAGTCATCGTAAGGACGTCGTCCCCTACAGATGACCCGACAGCCAACCTCGCTTGAATTAATTCGTTCAAGGTCTCATATCTTGCGATATGAGATTGCTCTCCATATAAATCTTTGTTACGGAGAAAGATGGAAACTGAGTCCATCTTCTCGTGCTGCTTCTGGTATATACCATCAACTGAAGCCAACACGAGGCACTTGGCTTTCGCATTATCCTTTTCCCTTGTCTGACGGATATCCATATCCGCGATGGTGGAAACTGGACCTGGGACGGCGGGATCTTGAGTAGTAATAGGGTGGTCCAGCTTTTCATAGGCAATGGAAATCTGGACAGCCCTTTGCCAGTCATATAAGTTAGATTCAGTCAACCTGTTATCTAGATGTAACCTAGTCATGGTCACAAGGTCGCTGCAATGAGAGAGAGAAAAGAAAATACTTTAGCATGATGCTCTTGCAAGTTTAGATTGGTTTTTAGTTTATCTAAACTGGATGGCTCCCACTGTTTCTTGAATCCTTCCTCAAACCATAAAAGAAGAATTAGCCAGGACTATTCTCACTGTACAATACTTGCTTAACCGTTCAGCCAGGCCGGTGTCGGTACTTCGAGAGAGGTTTTCCAACGCTTTCGCGAAGTTCCTTAATTAAATAACCTCTTTTCTCTGGGGCCGTAGCCCCGCTGACACCTTTCTCGACACCTACTTGGTTTATAGCATTGATCGTTAAGTGACGAATCTTCTGATAAGTAGCATATACTCATAGTAGGATCGGGATCCAAATATCATCGTGTGATAATTTTGAAGGAATCCTACCAACATTCATCAAACTCCAAATGGTAAGCAATACTAGCAAGTTTCAGTTTCTTTAGAAACTCCTGATGTTGATTTTTGCCCCATGTTCTTATGACCTTGACTAAGGGCCAACAAATCATAAGTCACATGTCAAGTTCTACCCATCATTATCTTGTTAATTTGAACCCACCCGTATATACTCTTGACTAAGGGCCAAAAAAGTAATACGACTGTCCCAAACCAACTCATCTATCTATGCAACAAATGAATACCCCAGCAGCTACCAATCACTATGTCTTGACTAAGGGCCAAACAAACATAGCTTGAATACTACCGACCATCCATAAGAAATGACGGAGGGCTACGACTGGTTTTGGCGAAATCGTGAACGTAGTGAACTTGATATAATCGAAGGAACCTGATAGCTTTTTAAAAGGATGGTTAAAGCTCCGCAATTAAAAAAAATTCTGCTCTTTTAAAATAACCGAGTGGTTTCTTTTAAATTTGTTCCAACGATTCAACTTTGGTTTGTTTTCTTTGCATTATAATAATGTGTCCCATCAATTAACCTATCATTGCAGAAAACAAAGAAAATACAACGTCCTCTTATGCCATCCGTATTCGCCACTGGGTCCCGTCATCACCCGTTAGGTTACATAACTAACGACAGAGCGGGGGATGGGCTAGCGCGGGTGTAAGAGATAAGTGACGTCTAAATAGCTATCATATATAGATATTGTACATTCGTCTGATGCAATAATAGTCATTCCAGATCACAGATGAACATTATTGGATATACAAGCAATCCGCATTTTCTTTGTGCCTGCAACGAAAGACGGATTACACAGTTGTGATGAATAGCCATTGCCCCACTCTAGACCCCTATGGGTATGGCAAACTACCCGTCAAGTACCCGAAGTGAAGCGGTCTCCCTAAACAACGTGAGTAGGCCACTAAACACTTCAACGTACCCGGTAGTTTGTGTACCCCACCTTGGGTCTATCCTAGGAGCAAAAAACAGTAAATGAAATAATACAACGGTGGCTACAACCGCAACCTGGATGTGCCCCGCAAAATAATATTACATCATATTATAATTTACATCGAATGAATGAATATAAAACCCATCTCAAACCCTGGATAATCATCACAACGATTCAATCAAGTTCATATACACAAACAGTAAAATCATTACAGAAATGTGCAACCCCTGCCAACCGACAAACTAGCAGTTAGGGGAGATTTACGAATACATTAAACATTACAGATAAAAATCCGATTAGCAAATAACATAGAATATTGATCGACAACCTTTTTCCGTGTCTACCCCAAATGCAAGCCAGCACAGAAGTAACCTGGGCAGAAACAGAATATACTGGAAAACAAAACACCACAAAATATGAATTACTGCGCAAATCCGAGTCAACACGGGGTTGGCTCGGCGGCGGATCCGCGGCCAAAAGCATCATTCGGCCGCGGAACCGCGGCCGTCTTACCGAGTTAGGTCCTCGTATTTTCCCAGAATTCTTATAATCCCCTGCTGTTAATTTTCAGGCACATCAAATAATTTTTTCGACACGTTTAAAATTGACAGAAACTTGAGGGGTCCGGGGTTTTGTTTTCTCGTTTTTCCGACGATCGAAGTTCTAATTAGTTGCTAACAAGCTAGTAAAGGTTTAGTTGGCTCTGATACCATTGTAAGTCCATGTCACGCACCCCACGAGCTTGCGGGGAGACAGAATATATGAAAAACAATTATTAAAGCTTCGTAACACGGACTTGAGCACACGGATCGTATCTAAACCATTACTAACAAACTACGAAAGGTGTAACTACTCGGATTCGAAGTTATACCTCACGTTACTTGTCCTTCGGGTCTTCTGTAAGTCGATGTAGTACACCCCAGTTATTATGGGGAGGCGGAATTTTCAAAAACTATCAAGTTTAAACAACGAACATCGACTAACCGCTTGAATCGAAGCTAAACTATAAATAACCGTATCTTATGAGTTTCTTTTCATAAGTGATTAGGGATTATACCTATCGATACTAGTCCTTCGTCTTTACGATCTCCTTGTTCTCCTCGGCCTTCTCTAGGTAGTAGACGATCCACCCGAGAGCAAAACTCCAAGCTAAACCTCTAAGCTTGAGGCAACTAACCTTCTTGGATTGCTAATCAAAGAAGCTAGGTATAATATAGAGATGGTTATGGATTGATTAGTCTTACTAATCCTAGATCTCAACACATGAGGGTGAGGATTAGTCTTTTGAAGAGAGAGAGCTTGAGGAGAGAGAAGGTAAGAGTGAATGTAATGAGAATAGTAAATCTATCATAATATATATGAACCTTTAAAATTCATCCATTAAAGAAAAACTAAAATGATGAATAATGAAGTTTCATAAATATCAAGTGGTGATTCATAACCATGACTCATTAAGCATTTATCATGCATTAATGATATGCATGAATCACCCTCATGACTCACTAAACTCATTAAATGCAAATGACACCTAAACCTCCTTAGTCACATCTTCTAGAAGCTTCTCGAGTAATTACGAGAACGCCCCTCCGATCCGTAAAAATACGGAAAAACTTTAGACTGTAAAAAAACCAATAACCGGATACCAGTAACTGGCTTAAACCAAAGCCGACTGGTAAAATCTGTCCGAAAGTCGTACGCGCGTAAACGCATGTATGCGTCCGAACCCTTTGTCGCAAAACCATGCAACCTCTATATCGTTTCGCCTGGAGTAGGAAACTCTCTGTGTGGGACTCTAGAGACTCGACTACTACGCTGGCAGTGGGTTTAACCACAGACCGCAAGCGGCACTAGCTGTACGTAACGGTCCCCAGGTAGTTGTCGATAAGAAGGCCGATGAGTAAACCCATCCGAACTCCTACTGAGTCTGATGTGACAATCTCCATACAGTCCGGTCCGTTCGTCCATGACTATCGCATATCGGGCCTAGGGGGGCGGCAAGCGTCAGTCCCCTAATAGCGGTATAAGTCGTGTCGGAGTGAAGCCCATTACACCCTGAGAAACTGCTGGAACCTACCAGCAAATCTCGCTTGCCCTGGCCAGGGACTTTGCGTAATGGCTCTCTGACACAGCACGATATCTACTCCCAATACCGGGAGGGACGAATCCTGTCTAACCGCCACTGCCTCCAAGTGCTCGGGACTGCTCCCAACTGCTACCTGTTTGCACGACTCCTTTGAGCCGTGGTAGGGTAGTAATCTAAGAACAGTGGGACACACTCGAGGCGAAGTAGCAGTGTCAAGTCTGCGGACTACGCTGTACTCATGTCACCTGGGAACTGTTCACTGACGACTGGTATCAAACCAACCAACAGTTCCCTAATAGTCCTGTCCGGTGTACCCGTAACCTAACGAGCACCTGTATACTATCTCTAGTACGACGTACTGATGGCTGTGGGACAGACCATCTCCCCAACTGGGATGAGAAGCGTACACACCAGTCTACTCCGGAGTATCGATGCTCTGTCTCGATAATCCAACGACCAGGGACCTGAATAAGGATGTGCTTGTAGACTACCCAGCCCCCACTAGTGTGACTGCCATCACAACGCTGGTAGACAAGCAAGATCCTAAGAGCTCTATCAATACGTACACTCACATATTAAGATAGAAAAACCAAGTAGCATACTACCATGTTTAGCAAGACTGTTATATACATGTGAATATCCCAAGCTTCCATTAAGTAATATACAAGCTAGTATGATACAGTAATGGCCTTCTAGGGCATAAACACTAACATCTTCATCGCTGTCCTCCACTCCTCGTAGGCTCTATGGAACGTCGGCACCTCAACGGCCTCCTCGAGTCAAAGACGATCCACCCGAGAGCTATACTCCAAGCTTGACCTCTAACTTGAGGTAACTAGGTTTCTCAAAGTGCTAATCTAAGCAACCTAGAGGATATAGAGTAGGATTATGGATTAACAAGTCTTGCTAACCCTTGATCTCAACATATGAGAGGTAGGGTTAGGGTTTGAAGAGAGAGCTCGAGGAGAGAGAAGGTGAGAATGAGAATCCTTTTGGATAAATGATATCATTTGTGTATATAAGAAACATAACCTATTATTAAATGAATAACAAATAATGATATATCATCATGTTTCATTAATACACATAGTGATTCATCACATGAGTCATATAAATCATAAATGAATCATTAACTCCATGTATGAATCACACCATGACTCATTAATCCAATAAATGCAAATGCCACCTTACCTTCCAAGTCATCATCCTTCTAGAAGCTTCCCGACAAATTACGAGAACGCCCCTCCTATCCGTGAAAACATGGAAAAACTTTAGACTATATAAATCCAATAATCCGAAACTAGAATCTGGCTTAAACCAAAGCCGACTAGTAAAAACTGTCCGAACATCGTACGTGCGTAAAAACACGTATGCGTTCGAACCCTGTCGTAAAACCATACGACCTCTATATCGTTTCGCCCGAAGCAGGGAAACTCTCTGTGTGGGACTCTAAAGACTCGACACTACGCCGGCAGTGGGTTTAACCACAGACCGCAAGCGGCACTAGCTGTACGTAACGGTCCCCAGGTAGATGTCGATAAGAAGGCCGATGAGGAATCCCATCCGAACTCCAACTGAGCCTGATGTGACAATCTCCATACAGTCCGGTCTGTTCGTCAAGGACTATCGCATATCGGGCCTAGGGGCGGCAAGCGTCAGTCCCCTAAAAGCGGTATAAGTCGTGTCGAAGCGTAGCCCATTACACCTAGAGAAATTACTGAAAAACCTACCAGTAAATCTCGCTTGCCCTGGTCAGGGACTTTGCGTAATGGCTCTCTGACACAGTGCGATATCAACTCCCAATACCGGGAGAGACGAATCCTGTCTAACCGCCACTGCCTCCAAGTGCTCGGGACTGCACCCAACTGCTACCTGTTTGCACGACCCCTTTGAGCCGTGGTAGGGTAGCAATCTAAGAACAGTAGGACACACTCGAGGCGAAGTAGCAGTGTCAAGTCTGCGGACTATGCTGTACTCATGTCACCTGGGAACTGTTAACTGACGACGGGTATAATACTAACCAACAGTTCCCCACGAGTCTTGTCCGGTGTACCGTAACCTAACGAGCACCTGTATACTATCTCTAGTACGCCGTACTGATGGCTGTGGGACAGACCATCTCCCCAACTAGGATGAGAAGCGTACACACTAGTCTACTCCCGAGTATCGATGCTCTGTCTCGATAATCCTACGACTACCCAGCCCCCACTAGTGTGACTGCCATCACAATGCTGGTAATCAAGCAAAGATCCTAAGGGCTCTACTAATATGTATAAGCGATACGTTATAAGAAACATATGCATATATTAAAGTAGACACAAACCAAGTAGCATACTACCATTTTTAGCAAGGCTGTCAATACAACTGTGAATATCCCAAGCTTTCATTAAGTAATATACAAACTAGTATGATACAGTAATGGCCTTCTAGGGCATAAACACTAACAGTTTCATGATGTTTCGAGTGTCGATGATGGACAATCAGGTTCCTTGATTTTGTTGTCTCGCGAGGGACACCCGTTGATTTATATCCTCATACTTTCATGCATATGCTTTTATGATATTTACATGCATGATGTTGTTGTATCACTGGTTGACACGTGGACGGGATCCACATGCATACAGGTATTGATTCTCTGGTTGGACGAGATCCATATGCATACATACATTGACTACATTATTGGATGATATCCACATGCTTATAGGCATTGATTACCTTGCCGGCACATATACAGATACGGTCACCCTAGATATCATAGTATTACCATTATGATACAGTTGACCTAGGAGTCGTTGTTTATTCGATTTCTACTTGTTGATGTTTTTCTACTCACGAGTTGGCAACTCACCCCCGTTGTGCCACAGTTCTTGCAGGTTGGCCGCTTGTATCAATAGCGGCATCGCTGGCACATAGTTACATTTGGGTGATTTGCTTGGTAGGTGGGACATTTGTATCGTACCCACTCTTGTATTTATATTCATATTGTATCTAGTCAACTCCATCAATCAAAACTAGTATTTGTATAAGTAATGAGACTTAGTAAGACTTGTGGTTGCGAGCTTAGAGCGAGGGGTTTTCCGCTACTTGTGGTTTGATGTCTGGCTTATTTCCTTATCATTTGTGGTGATCTTCACTGTTGGGTGTCGTATAGTTATATTTACTGTCTTGCGTGGTTGTGATCCGCCGGTTGACGAAGAGCTAGCTCCCGCTTGGGGATGCCTTTATATTATCATGTATTGTGGTTTTGCATCAAAGAATACAAAGGAGGTGCTGCATAAATTTTTAAAAGTCGAAACATGTTTTCAACTAGTAACACCCACTTGCATTTTTATGTTCCAATGTTTATGTATTTAGGAAAACTTTTGATTTCATCATACCATATTTTCAAAACTTCACCTCTTTTATTTTCTTAAAAAGGTTTAGATTTCTGGGTTTCGGCTTACTTGAATTATGTTGCGCCTTTATACGTGGCGTGATTTAAGTGCCGGTCACGAGCTAAATTTCGGGCCGTGACACAATCTCCCACTTGCACTAAGGCCATCTGTTGTAGTATCCAATACCCAACAATATAGCAGTGGTTGTAGTATCCTATACTCAACCATTGTAGAGAAGTCTCTCTCGGGGTAAGGCCTTTGTGAGTGGATCCGCTGTGTCAATCTTCTGGTCTACTCTCTTATCCTCGATCTCTTGGAATTCAGCCATCTCCCTGATAGGTGATACTTGCCTCAGAATATGTCTGGACCATTGATGGGACCGGTGTTCCTAGGCCAAAGCCACAACTCCATTGTTGTCACAATAACAGTTATTGGACACTCAATGGTAAGAACCTTGTTCATCTTATGAACAAGAAATATCCAGACATCCACTTTGGTAGTATCGTTGGTAGCAATGTATTCATCCTTTATCGTCTAGTATGTCACGGTATCTAGCTTGGAACTCTTCCAACATACCGTCCCTCCACTGAGGGTAAAGACAATGCCTGTGACTAACTCTCAGTCGAACTTATCACTCTGGAAGTTGGAACCAAGAACTTTCTTTTTGTGCTTCTCAAGTACTTAAGAATGTCCTCCACAGCTTTCCAGTGATTCTCCCAAGATCCGATTGATTCCTCATCACTACACCTAGTGAGTCATCTACATCTGGTCTGGTACATAACATCACACACTCTGTTAGAGCCTACTACCGAAGCATAGGGTATCTCTTGCATGCGAGCTCTCTTCAAATCAGTCTCAGGAGACGTCTTTTTGGAGAGAGTGATCCAAGAGTAAGTGGGCGAACCACCACTCTTAGAATCTTCCATACTAAACCCTTTAGTATGGTGTTTATGTACCTGGATTTGGGACACTCCCAGCATCCACTTAGATCTATCACCATAGATCATAATCCATAAGATGTAGTAGGTATCATCCAGATCTTATATCGAGAATTCTTGTGATAAGAGAAGCTTGACCGAGTGTAGCATAGGAATCCATTTCCTATCAAGAGTATGTCATCTACGTACAATACGTGGAAGACAACCTTACTTTCTACAACCTACTTGTGTATACAAGGTTCATCTACCATTTTTGTCACGACCCGAAAGAGCACGTGACTAGCCCTTGAACCATATGAAGTCTATAGGACTCCATCTGATCCAAGTAAGCCAAAAGCCCAGAAATCTAAAACCATTTAAAGAGTAAATAAATGAACTGGTTTTTAATAAGTAAAGAAATCATGTTTGAAATCAAGTTTGCAAATAACTAAGCCGAAAATGCATTTTAAAAATGTGTAGTCTTTTCTGAAAATTTCGGCAGAGTTTCCTTTGTAAAAACTGGCCCCGAATGGGGTACAACAAGAATAATATATATGAAATGATAAAAGGCATCCCCAAGCGGGAGCTAGCTCTTCGTCAATCGACGGTCACAACCACACAAGCAATAATAATATACAATGCTAAAGGGCGAGGTTCAAAACCCAAAAAGGAACTCAAAACAGCCAGAAAACCACAATACTACAAGCGCGACTCTAAGGTCGAAATAATACATCACTGTGTCTAAGTCTGAAACAATATACAAGTTTTGGTTGATGGAATTCTAGATACAACTGAAAAGTATATGTACAAGAGTGGTTCTGATGCAAAAGAACCTACCTACCCAAGCAAGTCACCCATATGTAAGCAGTGTGCCAGAAAAGCCGCTATGAAATCTGTACGGCAAAAACGTGCAAGAACTGTGGCACAACGGGGTGAGTTGCCAACTCGTGAATAGAAATAACTATAAGTAGAGATCAAATGTACGACCCATCCTAGGTCAATACAATCAGATATAAATAAACCTCAATATGAATAAGTCTGAAGCATGCTAAACTGGCAATGTAATCTCTATACATGAGTGTAGTGCCAAGTGCTCGTGCCAGTGCCTCAGGTAATAGCATATCATAAATATGAGGTATGATCAATGTATCTGCATATACGTGGATCCCGTCCACTCGTCACCCAATGAAAATAACCATCATGCATGAAAATATCATCAGTATATGCATGGAAATATGATGATATAAACCACGTGTGTCCCTCGCAACACGTCAAAATCATGGAACCGGAGTGTCCAGCATCGACACTCGAAAACATCACGAAAACTGTGCCCAGCATCGGCACGTAAGTCCTCATATATCGGGCTCCGTCTGCGGAATCGGCCCTCGGCCCCAGCAGTACGCCCATATCCATCTATCGACTCTGGTCGGTATCCTCTGGATAACCACCAGGTCCAACCAATCACCAGTAGGTACTCGCCCACCTCCAGGCTCAATCGGCAAAGTCCTTCGATCATCTTGCCGAGGGGAACCATACTGGGTCCACCATGTACCCGCAATCGGCTCGTCCACTCCTCGAATCGGGTTTCACATGTCGCTCTCAGCACCGAGAAAACACATGGTGGACGCACTGAAATATCATATCAAGGGTAACCGGGTTTTTAAAGCAATGACATATTCTCTTTTGAAATACCCACGGTTCCCAAAATCCAGAAATATCATGGAAACAGCAACTCTCAATGCGTATAATCAGAAAGCATGATGTATGTGACATGTAAAAGAAATGTAAGCACATCAGTCTGTCATGCAAGAATCATATCCTGAATGCAACAGTACTACAGTGTAGTGACATGGCAATTATCGATGATGAAGTGTGTGAGCCGGCAAACAAGTGTACGTGGAACATACGCATCATCAATAATGGTGCTGGTGTCCTAGCAGCATGACTGTAATATATCAATAAACACAAGCAATGCAATGAAAATAGCATGAGTATGCAGAATCGAATAATCAACGCAACAGTACAGACTCTATCTCAATAAATATATCATGCATCCTTGCCTATTGAAATAAGACGAATCAGGGTTTTTGGTAAAATAAAGGCTACGGTGTTTTAAGAAAAGATGTGTCGTTTTGAAAATATCCGTAGAATCCATTTTTCCTGTCTTTAAAATATTCCCGATTCGTTAGTTTTGAAATAGGTATGACTCGAGTCTAGTCTAACGCCTACTATGCGAACTACGGACCCAATAATCAAATCAATCGGGAGGGGTATGAAAACCACCTAAATCTGAGTCGATATACAAATATATATACAATTGTAACATTTCAAAAAAATAAAATATTATTTTTGGGAATTTTCATAATTTAATATTAATTTTTAATGAATATTTTAATAGTCGGTATAATTAAATACCGATAAATGGGGAAAAACTTATGGAAATTCTAAAATAGGTTATTTTGTGGAAATATACCATTTTACCGTTTTGATGATGAATTATATGCTATGTTGGTGTTAGTCGCGATTAAAAATCGCTAATTGGTCTTTTTGGCTTTTGGTGTAAATTGTGCACCATAACATTTCTACACTTGTTACACTTGTTTCTTGTTTTGGTCATGGTAGCCTAGGGTTGGACCATGTTTAGATAACCATGGTGGGTTGAACCATTTGATTAAGTTAATTGGGTTAATTAAGGGTTTTAGCTTGTTAAGGGTGATTAGGATGGGAATTGACCTTGTGTAAGAGAGAGAGAGAGAGAGAGAGAGAGAGAGAGAGATAGATGGTTAGGGTGTGCCATGATCCATTTCACTCCTTAACCCCTTGTGCTCTTTTACTCCCTCTCACACATCTTCCTATATCAACCCTTTAGCCACCATCAGCACACAAGCCCCTGATTTCAGCTGAAACAACACATCAGCCCCCAATCTTGCATCAGCACACTCCAGCAGCAGCTGCATCAGGTCCCTTCACCCACACATCAGCCCCCTAGCTGCTTCTACAAGCTGTAACATCAGCCCCAATTCAATCAACATGAGCAGCTACATCAGCCCCCCCAATATCAACACTTCAGCCACAAGAAAATAGATTGCAAGCAGGCTGTGAAAAAAACAGCAACAGCAACAGCAACTTCCTTTCAAAACAACCCCATGAACAACTCCAACACTTCACCACAAATACCTCAAAACCCTTCCTTAACTTCTACTTCATCAACAACAGAAGATAACAAATAACAAGGCAGCAGCAGCAGCTTGAGTAGCAGCAACAGCAACAAGCAACAAGCAGAACCAGCATCAGCCTCAGTTGCAACAGCAACTTCAGCCCCGGGGCACTTCAGCAGCACCACCCCACTTCCTCCTTCCCTTCTCCTTCATCTAAGATCTCTTGAGGTATAATCTTGCAACCCAACTCCTATCTTGCCAATTTCTAGTTTTATAGCTGAAATTTAGTGTTTATATCGTGATTAGTGCTAGTTTAGGCAAATTTGAGTGAGACTTGACCGAGGGTTGGTTTTGATGGTTGGTATAACCATATTAGGTGTATTTGAGACCAGTGTAACCAAGATTGCCCCAGATTTTCAGTAATTTACCAGAATTGTTATACTTGGCGTATTTTAGCGATTTTGTCGATTTTGTGACCTTTCTGGTATCTGCTTCAACCCGAGACCTCCTAAAATAAAATTGACTTGGCAGTAAGCTGTGCAGGCATCCTGGAACCATCCCACAATGCCCTAGCCCCGAACACCCATACCAGGCCGCAGATATATTCCTTCTGGCCGCAATTTACGGCCAGAGCAGGAGGAAACCGCCTCGTTTTGCGTGCACAACCCTATTTCATGTAAACTTGACCCTGGGTATGTCTAGTTTTGATTGATTCCAGTTAGGGTAGAATCTGGGTGGATTTTCATGAGTTGGAGCATGATTTACGACTTGTTTTCGTATGGATTTTGGGTATTCGGTGATTCGTTTCTGTCGGGTGGCGTTTGAACGCCAACGGCAGCAGGTTGTTGGCCGTGTTTGCACGCAAGGCTACAGGTTTTTACGTATGAGCATAGCGCGCACCATTTTGGTTTCCGACATGATTTTCATGTGTTTTAGCGTGTGATATCCTTGTAGGTACCCCACATGGCGTCGAAGCGTTGGAGATGCGAATGGCAACATCGGTACCGGCACGCATAAAGAAAGGTGAGTAGATTTATATCTACGGGGAGAAGTCGGGTGGATGGCGTATAGCACCCCCGCAATTCGTCGTGATGTATACGGATGCGTATACACACTTACATTTAATATATGTTATTCGGGATCATTAATAATGTAAAAATGGATATTTGCATGTTGGATTGGTGAAAGGTTACGAACCCTAGGGTAGTGGGTGCACTACACATACATATTCACACATACATACTTGCATACATCCTTATTACATATGTGGTTATGGGATTCTTATAGATATGTGTTCACGTGGGTATGGGACTATGTGTTCACATACGGATTTGAGGATGATACTTGGGATTGAGATGAGTCAATGAGAGTTGATCTGCGATTATGATATCGGTGATTGGCAGGATTCGTAGTTGATATACGTCCCGATATGATAGCGGGTCTTGGATGATAATGCCATAGGAATAGTGATATGTATATAAAATGATCGACATGTGATTATGATACGAGATAGGATATGATATGATATGAGATGACAAGATATTATGATAGGCCGCCTTGGGCGTTGTCTACTCCTTGAGATGATATCTGCTGATGATAGCGATTCATTCGAGACTGTTGATCAGTAGTCAGATCATGATGATAGTGATGATGTTAGCTTTGTACTAGACGTAGGTCAGTACCCAGATTATGATCTTTGATATAGAGAATACTAGATGGATGATATGACGAATTTGATATTGACCGTACCCAGATTTGGGGATGCCGTACGACGGATTTACGTACGAGCTGCAATTTGATGTTTGATCCGCACTCTTGACTTGGGAATAACCGATTATAGCAATATGGTATCGGATGTGATATTATCGAGGAAGGATCACCGACTATATGTATAGATATGTATCGACTCAGAGGTTAGGCGGTTTCCCTTACCTACTGATAGCTTTAGCTCAGCCTTATAGTGGTATAGCTATATGACTCTTATGACATTAGATGCAGTTTAGTTATCCTGGTATTTGGTATCAGCTCCCGCATATTATTATTGTTGTTCTGTATCGCACACTTATTGTGATTCATATTCTATTGTTGACATCATGCTGTTAGGACACCAGCACCATTACCGATGATGCGTATGTACCACGTACACTTACTTGCCCGTTCACACACATCTTCATCGGTAATTGCCATGTCACTACACAGTAGTATTATTGCTGCAGGATATGACCCTTGTATGTGCATACTATTATTCCATGTTGCATGATATACTGTTATACTTGCACTTAATTGATATGTTACATACATCATGTTTTCTGATTATGCGCATTGAGATATGTTCTATGATATTTTTGGATTTAGGAACCGTGGGTATTTCAAAGAGATTATGTAATTATTGTAAAAACCCGGTTACCCCTGATATGATATTTCAGTGCGTCCACCATGTGTTTTCTCGGTGCTGAGAGCGACATGTGAAACCCGATTCGAGGAGGCGGATGAGGCCGAATGCGGGTACATGGTTGGCCCGGTGCGGTATCCCGTGGTAAAAAGATCGCAGGAGATGGCGTTGAGCCTGGCAGGGGAGCACTACCGACCGGTGATTTTACCCGACGCGTCGGATATCCGGAGGATACCGTCGTGGTCTTGAGATTGATGATAGGGGCCGGTCTGGATTGACGGCGCCCTAGATAGTGAGACTTATCAGAGATATTGAGATTGAGGCTATGTTTCGTGCCGATGCTGGGCACAGGTTTCATGATGTGTTTTCATGATTTTGACTATATCCTCATATTTACATGCATGATGCTTATTGTCATTGGGTGACACGTGGACGGGATCCACTTATATACAGACATTGATCACATACAGACTTGATTACATTGATCATACTTTTCATGCATTCATACATTATCCATATGATATATTGCCACCTGGTGCACTGACACGGGCACATGGGATTTCTTTTGGGTTAGATATTTACCCTAGTCATATTTATAGAATGCTGGTTACATATTTGAGGATTATATATCTTGATCGTATGACCTAGGATTGCGTCATACATG
Organism: Agapanthus africanus; assembly: GCA_030015575.1. Taxonomy (NCBI): domain Eukaryota; kingdom Viridiplantae; phylum Streptophyta; class Magnoliopsida; order Asparagales; family Amaryllidaceae; genus Agapanthus; species Agapanthus africanus. Next base: position 300,477,009 of record JASDDO010000022.1, on the reverse strand, counting down.
CGATTTTCTGTTCGTAGATGTGTTTCTATTCACGAGTTGGCAACTCACCCCCGTTGTGCCCCAGTTTCTTGCAGGTGTTGCCGTACGGGTTCCATTACGGCTTTGTGGGCACAGCTTCTTCAGGTGACTTGCTACTAGGTGGGTTATTTGTATCTTACCCATCATTATACTTTGTATATTATATTTCCGTTGTATCTAGAAGTTCCATCAACCAAACATGTACTTATTTGAGATAGAGACCAATGGTGTTGTTCTTTCGACCTTAGAGTCGCACGTTATATTTCTCTGGGTTTCTTGCTGATTGGAGTTTCCTTTCCTATTGTGATCCTCGCCTTTAGGCGTTGTATATTATGTTGCAAACTGGTTGATTTACATATGGTTTTTCCTTCACTCCACTGCTTTTCTTGGTTTGGATTTCTGGGCTCGTCTTACTTAGAGCACGTACGCCTTGAAACGTTCGTAGCCTAAGGCCGGTCATGTTCCGTACCTTCGGGTCGTGACAAAGTTGGTATCAGAGCCTTAGGTTTTACCTTCGGAGTATAGGATGACCCTTGGTTGATGGAACAGGTGACTAAAGTAGAGTGACGTACCGTGGGTATGTCCGCGGCATATTTACGATACGCCACTCCACTAAAGAAGCCTTAGGATGTACATTTCCTTGTTCAGTATTATATTCCTTCCAGATTTAGCCTCATCGGTACCAGTTATGGTTTTGTTGCCACGATTACGGGTAGGGAGAGATACGGCTAGAATTGCGGTCAGCATGAGCTCGTTACGGACGAGAACTGACCGAGGCGTAATTTCGGGTGACACACGATTGTAGAGATGTGTCTTTTTACTGTGTTTCACGCCACGAGCGTGGATGGATTGCTGTATGAGATTACTCGGACGTACAGATTGGCACCCGAGGATTGAGCCACTGATAGAGGCCAGCCAGATTTTGATGACCGTGGATGTATGGCTTATTCATGATGACTGAGGCACAGTTCAGCGTGCAGACGAGTGAGCCAGTTATTGCTGCGGACGACGAGACATCGCCCCAGATATTGGAGCTATTGCGGTACGAGTATACTAAGAGATGATAGAAGGTCGCTAGTCCCCGATGATGAATGACTAGGACGTGTGGTTTGTTCGCTACCCCGATGAGAGGTCATCAGATAGATTGATTCCAGCTGAGACGACTTCACGCGGAGACGTTGAGAGTCGACAGAGACGATCGGATGTCAGAAACCTATTATTCCAAGTTTAAAGTATTCGGGAAGACATGCAGGCAATTCTATGGTCCCTCTAGAAGAATGAAACCCTAACTCGACATAATGACCGTGTGAAAGCCTTTAAACCTTAGGATTTACGACAGTTCTGCGGCGCCATTAGAGAGGCTTGGGTTTGCCCTTCTACGGCTGGACCACCGATGCTGTGGTATATACTCGATACTATTATACTGCACCCAAGATGTTGAGCTCTTGGGGGATTATGAGGTTTTGACGAATCGATCGGATGGCTCGACTTAATTCGGATACTAGGTTGTGAGATACATTTCTTGGGAGACTCCAGATACGAGGATAGCCGTTGGAGCTCAGTCCATGCAGCCACGACGAGGCATGTACGAAGCAGTCGACATTAGAGAAAAGTGGAGTAAGAGGTTCGTACAGGATCTGGATATGATGACGTTCCACTCTGCCGACATCAGAGATGCGATACGCATGCCGATGCATAGTACTGGATATACCTTCCAGAAGGAGTCGCGATGAGTACGCAGCCGCTCCGGAATAAGAAGCTGATATGGTAAAGGACGATGACTTCCGGACGATTGGCCGAGATGAGACTTGGAAGAGACCTTGAGCAGGATTCCTTCCAGGACACCGCTGCAATGATATTTACAACCAGGATCAGATGTATCACGTACATTCAGAGAGCCAGAGGCCGACGTCAGTGACATGCTGCTTTACGAGTGGTCGCGAGGATAGACCGAGAGATGACCAGAGGAGTGCCAAACGGAATCGTCCCCGTTAGCACGTCTGACAGGGCCGATGAGCCGATGGATCGTGAGATTGGTAATCCACAGAGAAGACTTGGACCCAGGAGTGGTCATGTTACGCACGCCAACAGGCCAGAGTTCAGGATCGTCGACGAGATATGCTATGAGTGACCACGACAGTTGGCCAGAGATTCTTGGAGGATGCGCTTGAGCGGGACTATTCTGCCATACTTGATTTCGGTATTTTGGGCGATTTATTCGCATGAGTTGATTTTGAATGATTGAGGATTTACGATTTCCGCACAGTTGTTGCACTTGATATCATTTTCGTGCCTTTGTTTCACATGTTTGTGATTTTATGGGTTTTATATATTGAGTTGATTTTGTGTGTATGCACACACACAATTTGGTTTTTGCACTCTGTATAGTTTACATATGCTAGCAGTGCAGTGACATGTATTTGTGCACCTGGATGCACTGGACTTCGATTTCGAGGGTGATGCTCGATATTTGTTTTGTGCATCTTATGCACCTGATGGGATTTGCGCGTGTTCGGCGCTTGATATTGGATTTCATGATGTCGGGCATGATGAATGCACCAGAATTAGACTTTTTAGCGCATGTTGGGCGCATGTTATGAGATGCGATTTTGTGCACACCAGATGCACTAAATCGAGATTCTTCGTGCATATCAGATGCACCTGTTTTTGCTGTCAGGCACACACGTGGCCTATTACAGATGCTTCGTGCACACCCGATGCACATAGATGTTGTTTTTGTGCGCATGTATGGCACATTTATGGATTTTGATTTCCGTGCGCACCGGACTCACGTAGTATTCTTCTGCACATTTTGGGATTGATTTCTTATGGAGCAGTACGTTTTATGATATTGCGATTTGTTTTTCGCACTGAGCAAGACTAGTCTGAGGACAGTGCATGGATATATTTTGCATGCATAGATAGATTTCAAGGGATTTCCAAAAGCGAGCTATAGTCTCATTATTTACATACGTGTCCGGTACGACACGAAACGTTTGAAAGGAGGGAACCCTTCTAAATTGTTTTTAAAACGGCGGGTCGTGAATGTTAAACAAAAGGTATATACATATATGGCAATTTTCTTATAAAGACGTCCGCCACTGTGCAGTGTTATGTGTATTACACATTGACTTTAAAAAAAATTTGGCATGCATTCCCTTCAAGATATTTACATGTACGGATTGGTATTTACATGTATAGTTCCGATTTCTAGCATATCGGTTTTGCCGTGGATTTGGCATTCGTGTTTTCACCTTAACTCTGATGATTGCGAGATGCTTGAAGGAGTTTTGTTTACGAGATTATCTGCTCTGTACGCATGCGCATGTATTGCGCTACGATGCGTTCTATGGATTGATGATTTCAGAGCCCCGTTGACTTGGACATTTTATTGAAATGTTTTAGAATTTGGGGGTTTAAATTTAAATTCGGGGACCGAATTTCTTTAAGGGGGGAAGACTGTAACATTTCAAAAAAATAAAATATTATTTTTGGGAATTTTCATAATTTAATATTAATTTTTAATGAATATTTTAATAGTCGGTATAATTAAATACCGATAAATGGGGAAAAACTTATGGAAATTCTAAAATAGGTTATTTTGTGGAAATCTGCCATTTAACCGTTTTGATGATGAATTATACGCTATGTTGGTGTTAGTCGCGATTAAAAATCGCTAATTGGTCTTTTTGGCTTTTGGTGCAAATTGTGCACCATAACATTTCTACACTTGTTACACTTGTTTCTTGTTTTGGTCATGGTAGCCTAGGGTTGGACCATGTTTAGATGACCATGGTAGGTTGAACCATTTGATTAAGTTAATTGGGTTAATTAAGGGTTTTAGCTTGTTAAGGGTGATTAGGATGGGAGTTGACCTTGTGTAGGGGAGAGAGAGAGAGAGAGATGGTTAGGGTGTGCCATGATCCATTTCACTCCTTAACCCCTTGTGCTCTTTTACTCCCTCTAACACATCATCCTATATCAACCCTTCAGCCACCATCAGCACATCAGCCCCTGATTTCAGCTGAAACAACACATGAGCCCCCAATCTTGCATCAGCACACTCCAGCAGCAGCTGCATTAAGTCCCTTCACCCACACATCAGCCCCCTAGCTGCTGCTACAAGCTGTAACATCAGCCCCAATTCAATCAACATGAGTAGCTACATCAGCCCCCCCCCCAATATCAACACTTCAGCCATAAGAAAATAGATTGCAAGCAGCAGATGCAACATCAGCATGCTGTGAAAAAAACAGCAACAGCAACAGCAACTTCCTTTCAAAACAACCCCATCAACAACTCCAACACTTCACCACAAATACCTCAAAACCCTTCCTTAACTTCTACTTCATCAACAACAGAAGATAACAAATAACATGCAGCAGCAGCAGCTTGAGTAGCAGCAACAGCAACAAGCAACAAGCAGAACCAGCATCAGCCTCAGTTGCAACAGCAACTTCAGCCCCGGGGCACTTCAGCAGCACCACCCCACTTCCTCCTTCCTTTCTCCTTCATCTAAGATCTCTTGAGATATAATCTTGCAACCCAACTCCTATCTTGCCAATTTCTAGTTTTATAGCTGAAATTTAGTGTTTATATCGTGATTAGTGCTAGTTTAGGCAAATTTGAGTGAGGCTTGACCGAGGGTTGGTTTTGATGGTTGGTATAACCTTATTAGGTGTATTTGAGACCAGTGTAACCAAGATTGCCCCAGATTTTCAGTTAGTTACCAGAATTGTTATACTTGGCGTATTTTAGCGATTTTGTCGATTTTGTGACCTTTCTGGTATCTGCTTCAACCCGGGACCTCCTAAAATAAATTGACTTGGCAGTAAGTTGTGCAGGCATCCTGGAACCATCCCACAAAGCCCTAGCCCCCAACACCCATACCAGGCCGCAGATATATTCTTTCTGGCCGCAATTTGCGGCCAGAGCAGGAGGAAACCGCCTCGTTTTGCGTTCACAGCCCTATTTCATGTAAACTTGACCCAGGGTATGTCTAGTTTTGACTGATTCCAGTTAGGGTAGAATCTGGGTGGATTTTCTTGAGTTGGCGCATGATTTACGACTTGTTTTCGTATGGATTTTGGGTATTCGGTGATTCGTTTCTGTCGGGTGGCGTTTGAACGCCAACGGCAGCAGGTTGTTGGCCGTGTTTGCACGCAAGGCTACAGGTTTTTACCTATGAGCATAGCGCGCACCATTTTGGTTTCCGACATGATTTTCATGTGTTTTAGCGTGTGATATCCTTGTAGGTACCCCACGTGGCGTCGAAGCGTTGGAGATGCGAAAGGGAACATCGGTACAGGCACGCATGAAGAAAGGTGAGTAGATTTATATCTACGGGGAGAAGTCGGGTGGATGGCGTATAGCACCCCCGCAATTCGTCGTGATGTATACGGATGCGTAAACACACTTACATTTAATATATGTTATTCGGGATCATTAATAATGTAAAAATGGATATTTTCATGTTGGATTGGTGAAAGGTTACGAACCCTAGGGTAGTGGTTGCACTACACATACATATTCACACATACATACTTGCATACATCCTTATTACATATGTGGTTATGGGATTCTTATAGATATGTGTTCACGTGGGTATGGGACTATGTGTTCACATATGGATTTGCGGATGATACTTGGGATTGAGATGAGTCAATGAGAGTTGATCAGAGATTATGATATCGGTGATTGGCAGGATTCGTACTTGATATACGTCCCGATATGATAGCAGGTCTTGGATGATAATGCCATAGGAATAGTGATATGTATATAAAATGATCGAAATGTGATTATGATACGAGATAGGATTTGATATGATATGAGATGACAAGATATTATGATAGGCCGCCTTGGGCGTTGTTTACTCCTTGAGATGATATGTGCTGATGATAGCGATTCATACGAGACTGTTGATCAGTAGTCAGATCATGATGATAGTGATGATGTTAGCTTTGTACTAGACGTAGGTCAGTACCCAGATTATGATATTTGATATAGAGAATACTAGATGGATGATATGACGAATGTGATATTGACCGTACCCAGATTTGGGGAAGCCATACGACGGATTTACGTACGAGCTGTAATTTGATGTTTGATCCGCACTCTTGACTTGGGAATAACCGATTATAGCAATATAGTATTGGATGTGATATTATCGAGGCGGGATCACCGACTATATGTATAGATATGTATCGACTCAGAGGTTAGGCGGTTTCCCTTACCTACTGATAGCTTTAGCTCAGCCTTATAGTGGTGTAGCTATATGACTCTTATGACATTAGATGCAGTTTAGTTACCCTGGTATTTGGTATTCAGCTCCCGCATATTATTATTGTTGTTCTGCATCGCATACTTATTGTGATTCTTATTCTATTGTTGACATCATGCTGTTAGGACACCAGCACCATTACCAATGATGCGTATGTACCACGTACACTTACTTGCCAGTTCACACACATCTTCATCGGTAATTGCAATGTCACTACACAGTAGTATTATTGCTGCAGGATATGACCCTTGTATGTGGATACTATTATTCCATGTTGCATGATATACTGTTATACTTGCACTTCATTGATATGTCACATACATCATGTTTTCTGATTTTGCGCATTGAGATATGTTGTTCTATGATATTTCTGGATTTGGGAACCGTGGGTATTTCAAAGAGATTATGTAATTATTGTAAAAACCCGATTACCCCTGATAAGATATTTCAGTGCGTCCACCATGTGTTTTCTCGGTGCTGAGAGCGTCATGTGAAACCCGATTCGAGAAGGCGGATGAGGCCGATTGCGGGTACATGGTGGGCCCGGTGCGGTACCCCGGGGCAAGAAGATCGCAGGAGATGGCGTTTAGCCTGGCACGGGAGCACTACAGACCGGTGATTTTACCCGACGCGTCGGATATCCGGAGGATACCGTCGTGGTCTTGAGATTGATGATAGGGGCCAGTCTGGATTGAGGGCGCCCTAGATAGTGAGACTTATCAGAGATATTGAGATATTGAGATTGAGGCTATGTTTCGTGCCGATGCTGGGCACAGGTTTCATGATGTGTTTTCATGATTTTGACTATATCCTCATATTTACATGCATGATGCTTATTGTCATTGGGTGACACGTGGACGGGATCCACTTATATGCAGACATTGATCACATAAAGACTTGATTACATTGATCCTACTTTTCATGCATTCATACATTATCCATATGATATATTGCCACCTGGTGTACTGACACGGGCACATGGGATTTCTTTTGGGTTAGATATTTATCCTAGTCATTGTTATAGAATGCTGGTTACATATTTGAGGATTATATATCTTGATCGTATGACCTAGGATTGCGTCATACATGCTATTTTCTGTTCGTAGATGTGTTTCTATTCACGAGTTGGCAACTCACCCCCGTTGTGCCCCAGTTTCTTGCAGGTGTTGCCGTACGGGTTCCATTACGGCTTTGTGGGCACAGCTTCTTCAGGTGACTTGCTAGTAGGTGGGTTATTTGTATCATACCCATCATTATACTTTGTATATTATATTTCCGTTGTATCTAGAAGTTCCATCAACCAAACATGTACTTATTTGAGATAGAGACCAATGGTGTTGTTCTTGAGACTAATGGTGTTCGACCTTAGAGTCACACGTTATATTTCTCTGGGTTTCTTGCTGATTGGAGCTTCCTTTCCTGTTGTGATCCTCGCCTTTAGGCATTGTATATTATGTTGCAAACTGGTTGATTTACATATGGTTTTTCCTTCACTCCACTACTTTTCTTGGTTTGGATTTCTGGGCTCGGCTTACTTAGAGCACGTACGCCTTGAGACGTTCGTAGCCTAAGTGCCGGTCATGTTCCATACCTTCGGGTCGTGACAACAATAGTCGGTGATCTCACCTCAATAGTATCACGTACGATACGGTATATCATGTAACATCCTCGAGTCATGAGTGCGGATCTAACATCAATATAAAACTCGTACGGTAAATCGTCCTACGGCATCCCAATAGTTGGGTACGGGTCAATATCACATTATCTCATCACATATCAGGTATCACTACCATCATATCAAATAATCTAAGGTACTACTCTAAGTCTAGTACCATCGATACCATCTATATAAATATGAATGCGGGGTAAAACACATGCCCAAAGGCCCGCTAAAACTATCATGTCGCATCTCAAATACGAACTCTGTGATATCGCCGAATCTCAGGGCCTCAATCAAACCTCATCGACTCATCTCAATCCCACGTATCATCCTCAAATCCTATATATTAACACATAGTCCCATACTCAAGTATAGATATACACACCTCCATATGCGCACAGATAAATGAAAGAATGTATGCAAGTATATGAGTACGTGTATGAGTGGGTGCAACCACTACACTAGGGCTTCACACTATACTAAACCAATACATCCTTATCACATATAATACCATTATTACCATCAATAATCTTAAGCAACACATAATAAATATATGTGTGTGTATACGTATTCGTCTACATCACCACGGACTGCGGGAGTGCTATACGCCATCCACCCGACTTCCCCCGTAGATATAATCTACTCACATTGCTTCTCGTGTGCCGATGCCGATGTCGCCATTTTCATCTTCTTCGCCTCAACATCACGTAGGGTACCTACAAGTATATCACAAACGCTAAAGCACATGAAAATCACATCGGAAAGCCAAAACAGCACACGCTACTCGCATAGGTAAAAACCTATCATCTCGCATGTAAACACGATCAATATCCACTTGTCGTTGACGTCCAAATGCCACCCGACAGAAACGAATCACCAAATACCAAAATCCATGCTAAAACAAGTCGTAAACCATGCACCAACATAGGAAAATCAACCCAGATTTTACCCTGATTGGAACCAGACAAAATTGCACATGCCATGGGTCAAGACTACTGGAAATAGGGCCATGCACCAAAAACGAGACCAAACCCCCCTGCTCTGGCCGCAATTTGCGGACAGATGGGATTTATCTGTGGCCGGGAATTAGAGTTGGGGGTTAGGGTTTGGTGTGGTGGTTCCACGGTGCCTGCACATCTCACTGCCAACTCAATTTTATTTTAGGGTTCTTGGAGTGATAGCATATTCCTAAATACGATCACAGATTCACAGTTTTTCCCCGACATCGTCTCATAAATCCGTATTCTGTGTTTTAGCTTCAGGTTTGGTTCAATCTATCATCACACCAGGGGTTCTAGGGTCACCACAAGCCTCAATTTCACTTTTGATTTCAGGTCTAACCCTAAACCCTAATTAGAATTCTCCAAAGTCCACAAACGACACCATATTGATATGAAACTAGTATTAATGCATAAGAAATGAGATACTACTCTAATAGATGCAGAAATTACCTCCTTTGGCAACTCAAGAAAATTCTTGAGTTGCTCAAAGTCCTCCAAATCCATTCTTGCTAGGTTCAATGTGTAGCTAGTGAGCTCGGGAACATTTTTTGTGAAATGGGAATAGGGTTTTGGGGTGGATTTCATGTTGGATCTAGTGTTTTTGTGAAGCGGGAGAGAGAGGGATGGCAGCAGCAGCAAGGGGAGGGAGAGGAGAGAGAATGAGAAGGGGAAAATGATGGGGAATGGTTCTACAAGTCAAAAAGTAAACCCCATACCTACCTCTCTCCTAATCATCATACTTTTTCTTTTCTTTTCCTTTTCTTCTCCCACCATGGTGAACCCTAAGCAACCTTGCACCCAAAACATGTAACAAGTGCAACAAGTGTGGAAAATGATATGTGGACATTTTTGCACAAAAATGCTAAAAATCCGATTAGCGATTTTTAATCGCGATTAGCACTAAATTAGCACATAACTTATCATTAAAATATTTAAAATGGCATAATTCCATAAATACCGTATTTTAGAATTTTCCATAATTTTTCCCTATTTATTTGTATTTAATTATACCAGAATATTAAAATATTCATTAAAATAATATTAAATTATAAAAATTCCCAAAAATAATATTTTATCATTTTGAAACGTTACACTCTACCCCCCATAAAGAAATTCGGTCCCCGAATTTAAATTTAAATCCCCAAATACTAAAACATTTCGATACAAATTCCGAGTCGTCGGGGCTCCGAAATCATCAATACAAAAAAAACATCATAGCGCAATGCATGCGCATGAGTACTGAGCAGATAACTCAAAAGCAACATTCCTTCAAGCATCCCGCAATCATCGGAGTCATGGTAAAGACACAAATGTCAAATCCAATACAAAACCAATATGATATAGCTCAGAACTATACATGTAGACATCCAATCTATACCTGTGAATAGCTGATGTAAATGCATGCCAAATCTTTTTAAGTCGCTGTGCGATGCGCATAACACTGCACAGTGGCGGACGTTTTTCATAAGAACATAACCATATATGTATATATCTTTTGTTTACTATGTACGTTCCTCCGTTTTGAAAACAATTTAGAAGGGTTTCCTTGTTTTTAAAACGTTTCGTGTCATATTGGACACGTAGGTATATATATACTGAGACCATAGCTCGCTCTTTGGAAATCCCTTCGATAACTATCAATGCATGCAAAATATATCCAGGTACTGTCCTCTGACTAGTCCTGCTCTGTACCAAAACAAATATCAAATATCATAAAAATGTACTGCTCCAAAAGGAATAAATCCCAAAAATGCACATAACACCACCCTGTGCGTCTGGTGCGCATGGAAATCAAAGTCCATATATGTGCCATACAGGTGCACAAAACAACATCTAGGTGCAACAGGTATGCACAAAGTATCTGTCATAGGCAACATGTGTGCCTGACAGCCAAATCAGGTGCATCTGACATGCACGAAGAATCTCGATTTAGTGCATCTGGTGTGCACCAAAATCGTATCTCAAAACATGCGCCCAACATGCGCGAAAATCCAAATCGGTGCATCCATCGTGCACGAATGAAAATCTAAATCCTGCGTACTCAACTTGCACGGATTCATGAAATCCAATAGCAAACGCCGAACATGCGTAAGTCCAATCAAAAGCACGGAGTGCAAGAATCAATCATCAATAACAGGGTCAAAATAGACGATATTATGCGGCTCAATCAAAATCAGGTGTAGCGCAATGGAAAATCTCACAACCGTGTGCATCAGCGTGCACAATTCAAATCAAAACACTAAAAAGTGCATGAAAACTATGCTGGAAGCGTAAATCAAATCACCGGCATAAAGTAGGCATGAAATCACAATCAATACCTCAAGAATAATAACTATGCGCAAGGTATAAATACCCAGTAGGTGCACCCATGGTGCACAAAATCAAATATCATGGAACTCAGTCATCAAGGCTAAATCATCCAAATAGATCGCCCAAAATACCGAAATCCAAAGTGACGGATACGTGATAATCAAATCACAAAATCACAAATCATAAATACCGCCGTCGGTATATCCTCCTTCGAAGTCGAGAAGGTGTCGGTACATCTAATGCTAGCGGTGCAAGTTATCTACTTGCCTCTTGCTCGTGGTTGGCGTCCTCTGCCTCTGGTTCCTTATCTTCCCTGTGGATTACCAATCTCGCAATCCATCCGCTCATCGGCCCGGTCAGGTGTGCTAACGGGAACGATTCCATTCTGGCACTTCTCTGGTCATCTCTCGGTCAATCCTCACGACCGCTCGTAAAGCAGCACATCTCTGGCGCTGACCTCTGGTCCTCTGAATGCACACCACACATCTGCTCCTGGTGCAAATCTTATTGCAGCAGTGTACTGGAAGGAATCCTGCTCAAGGTCTCTTCTGATCTCGCCTAAGCCAAACTGTACGGAGGCTGGTACTCTGGCGTAATCTTTTCTCGCTCTTTGGACATCTGCGTCCTTAGTACAACATCTACTCGGAAGCTGGTCGCATCCCTGCGCCTCTGTATGCATATCCGACCTTTAATCATAACGGGGAGTAGTAACAGCTCGTCTGCATCTCGCACGAAATTCTTGTCCCGCTTGTCTGTATCGTCGTCCACTTCGACGTCACGTCTCTATCTGCGCACTGCAATGTTCTCGACTACGGTCCATCTGAAGTCTCTCACACGGACTCGAAATCACGAACTCGGTATCTTCATCACTCAGTAGAAGATATCTAGCCGAACACGTCCTCAGCGTGCGTATCGCATCTCTAATGTCAGCGGAGTGGTACGTCATCTCATCGAAATCTCGTGCGAACTATTTACTCCACTTGCTCCAATGTCGACTGATTCGGACTTGTCTACTCGTGGCTGCATGGACTACGCTCCAATGGCTATACTCGTATCTGGAGTCTCCCAAGCAGTGTCCCATCACCATATCCGAAAGATGTCGAACCATCCGATCGACTCGTCAGAACCTCATAATCCCCCAAGAGCTCAACACCTTGGGTACATTTTAATAGTATCGAGTACATACCACAGCATCGGTGGTCCAGCCGTAGAAGGGCAAACCCAAGCCTCACTAATGGCGTCGCAGAACTGCCGCAAACCCTAAGGTTCAAAGGCATTCACACGGTCATTATGTCGAGTTAGGGTTTCATTCTTCTATAGGGTCCATAGAATCGCTTGCATGTCTTTCCAAATACTTTAAACTTGGAAAATGGGTTCCTGACATTCGATCGTCTCAATCGACTCTCACGAATCTGCGTGAAGTCGTCTCTAGCTGGCATCAATCTACCAGATGACCTCGCATCGGGGTAAGAGAACGAACCACATGTCCTAGTCATTCATCCTCGGTGACCAGCGACTCACCATCATATCCCTAAGTATATGCTCAAGCTGCAGTAGCTCCAACATCTGGGGCGATATCTCGTCATTTGCAGCAACAATTGGCTCATTCGTCCGTACGCTGAACAACGCCTCAATCATCATGAATAAGCGATATATCAATGGTCATCACATCCTGGCTGGCCTCTATCAGTGGCTCAATCCTCTGGTACCGATCGTTACGCCCGATAAATCTTGTAAAAGCGATCTGTCAAACGCTCATGGCGCGAAAGCATAATAAGACGACGCCTCTATATGCAATCGTATGTCTCTGGAAACACGCCCTGGTCAGTTCTCGTCCACGACGAGCTCATGCTGACGCAACTCGAGCCGTAGCTCACTCGTCCCGTGCAATCGTGGCAGCAAAATCACAACCAATATCGATGAGGATAGATCATAGGAAGGAATATCATACTGTGCAAGGAAATGTACATCCTAAGGTTTCTTAAGCGGAGAGGCGTGTCGTAAGTATGCCGTGGAACATACGTACGGTACGTCACTCTACTCAAGCTACCTACTCCATCAACCAAGGGTCATCCTATGCGACGAAAGTTCGGGTATAATACCCCCTGGACTAAGTCTAAGTTCCGTAAGGTCAAGCCTAAGTTCCGTATATATAAACGCCCTAGGCTCCACATAATCAAACTTAGACTTGAACCAAGGTCAACATAGCGCTCTGATACCAACTTTGTCACGACCCGAAAGAGCACGTGACTGGCCCTTGAACCATATGAAGCCTATAGGACTCCATCTGATCCAAGTAAGCCAAAAGCCCAGAAATCTAAAACCATTTAAAGAGTAAATAAAGGAACTGGTTTTTAATAACTAAAGAAATCATGTTTGAAATCAAGTTTACAAATAACTAAGTCGAAAATGCATTTTTAAAATGTGTAGTCTTTTCTAAAAATTTCGGCAGAGTTTCCTTTGTAAAAACTGGCCCTGAACGGGGTACAACAAGAATAATATATATGAAATGATAAAAGGCATCCCCAAGCGGGAGCTAGCTCTTCATCAATCGACGGTCACAACCACACAAGCAATAATAATATACAACGCCAAAGGGCGAGGATCAAAACCCAAAAAGGAACTCAAAACAGCTAGAAAACCACAATACTACAAGCGCGACTCTAAGGTCGAAATAATACATCACTGTGTCTAAGTCTGAAACAATATACAATTTTTGGTCGATGGAATTCTTGATAAAACTGAAAAGTATATGTACAAGGGTGGTTCTGATGCAAAAGAACCCACCTACCCAAGCAAGTCACCCATATGGAAGCAGTGTGCCAGAAAAGCCGCTATGGAATCTGTACGGCAAAAACCTGCAAGAACTGTGGCACAACGGGGGTGAGTTGCCAACTCGTGAATAGAAATATCTACAAGCAGAGATCGAATGTACGACCCATCCTAGGTCAATACATTCAGATATAAATAAACCTCAATATGAATAAGTCTGAAGAATGCTAAACAGGCAATGTAATCTCTTTACATGAGTGTAGTGCCAAGTGCTCGTGCCAGTGCCTCAGGTAATAGCATATCATAAATATGAGGTATGATCAATGTATCTGCATGAACGTGGATCCCGTCCACTCGTCACCCAATGACAATAACCATCATGCATGAAAATATCATCAGCATATGCATGGAAATATGAGGATATAAACCACCTGTGTCCCTCGCGACACATCAAAATCATGGAACCGGAGTGTCCAGCATCGACACTCGAAAACATCACGAAAACTGTGCCCAGCATCGGTACGTAAATCCTCATATATCGGGCTCTGTCTGCAGAATCGGCCCTCGGCCCCAGCAGTACGCCCATATCCATCTATCGACTCTGGTCGGTATTCTCCGGATAACCGCCAGGTCTAACCAATCACCGGTAGGTACTCGCCCACCTCCAGGCTCAATCGGCAAAGTGCTTCGATCATCTTGCCGAGGGAAACCATACCGGGTCCACCATGTACCCGCAATCGGCTCGTCCACTCCTCGAATCGGGTTTCACATGTCGCTCTCAGCACCGAGAAAACACATGGTGGACGCACTAAAATATCATATCAAGGGTAACCGGGTTTTTAAAGCAATGACATATTCTCTTTTGAAATACCAACGGTTCCCAAAATCCAGAAATATCATGGAAACAACAACTCTCAATGCGTATAATCAGAAAGCATGATGTATGTGACATGTAAAAGAAATGTAAGCACATCAGTCTGTCATGCAAGAATCATATCCTGAATGCAATAGTACTACAGTGTAGTGACATGGCAATTATCGATGATGAAGTGTGTGAGCCGGCAAACAAGTGTACGTGGAACATACGCATCATAGATAATGGTGCTGGTGTCCTAGCAGCATGACTATAATATATCAATAAACACAAGCAATGCAATGCAAATAGCATGAGTATGCGGAATCGAATAATCAACGCAACAGTACAGACTCTATCTCAATAAATATATCATGCAGCCTTGCCTTTTGAAATAAGATGAATCAGGGTTTTTGGTAAAATAAAGGCTACGGTGATTGAAGAAAAGATGTGTCGTTTTGAAAATATCCGTAGAATCCCTTTTGCATGTCATTAAATTATACCAGATTCGTTAGTTTTGAAATATGTATGACTCGGGTCTAGTCAAACGCCTACTATGCGAACAACGGACCAAATAATCAAGTCAATCGGGAGGGGTATGAAAACCACCTAAATCTGAGTCGATATAAAAATATATATACAATAATCGGTGATCTCACCTCAATAGTATCACGTACGATACGGTATATCATGTAACATCCTCGAGTCTTGAGTGCGGATCTAACATCAATATAAAGCTCGTACGGTAAATCGTCCTACAGCATCCCAATAGTTGGGTATGGGTCAATATCACATTATCTCATCACATATCAGGTATCACTACCATCGTATCACATAATCTGAGGTACAACTCTAAGTCTAGTACCATCGATACCATCTATATAAATATGAATGCGGGGTAAAACACATGCCCAAAGGCCTGCTAAAACCATCATGTCGCATCTCAAATACGAACTCTGTGATATCGCCGAATCTCACGGCCTCAATCAAACCTCATCGACTCATCTCAATCCCACGTATCATCCTCAAATCACGTATATGAACACATATTCCCATACTCATGTGTAGATATACACACCTCCATATGCGCACAGATAAATGAAAGAATGTCTGCAAGTATATGTGTACGTGTATGAGTGGGTGCAACCACTACTCTAGGGCTTCGCACTATACTAAACCAATACATCCTTATCACATATAATTCCATTATTACCATCAATCATCTTAAGCAACACATAATAAATATATGTGTGTGTATACGTATTCGTCTACATCACCACGGACTTCGGGGGTGCTATACGCCATCCACCCGACTCCGCCGTAGATATAATCTACTCATATTGCTTCTCATGTGCCGATGCCGATGTCGCCATTTTCATCTTCTTCGCCTCAACATCACGTAGGGTACCTACAAGTATTTCACAAACGCTAAAGCACATGAAAATCACATCGGAAAGCCAAAACAGCACACGTTACTCGCATAGGTAAAAACCTATCGTCTCGCATGTAAACACGATCAATATCCACTTGTCGTTGACGTCCAAACGCCACCCGACAGAAACGAATCACTAAATACCAAAATTCATGCTAAAACAAGTCGTAAACCATGCACCAACATAGGAAAATCAACCCAGATTTTACCCTGATTGGAACCAGACAAAATTGCACATGCCATGGGTCAAGACTACTGGAAATAGGGCCATGCACCAAAAAAGAGACCAAACCCCCCTGCTCTGGCCGCAATTTGCGGCCAGATGGGATTTATCTGCGGCCGAGAATTGGAGTTGGGGGTTAGGGTTTGGTGTGGTGGTTCCAGGGTGACTGCACATCTCACTGCCAACTCAATTTTATTTTAGGGTTCTTGGAGTGATAGCAGATTCCTAAATACGATCACAGATTCACAGTTTTTCCCCGACATCGTCTCATAAATCCGTATTCTGTGTTTTAGCTTCAGGTTTGGTTCAATCTATCATCACACCAGGGGTTCTAGGGTCACCACAAGCCTCAATTTCACTTTTGATTTCAGGTCTAACCCTAAACCCTAACTAGAATTCTCCAAAGTCCACAAACGACACCATATCGATATGAAAATAGTATTGATGCACAAGAAATGAGATACTACTCTAATAGGTGCAGAAATTACCTTCTTTGGTAACTTAAGAAAATTCTTGAGTTGCTCAAAGTCCTCCAAATCCACTATTGCTAGGTTCAATGTGTAGCTAGTGAGCTCGGGAACATTTTTTGTGAAATGGGAATAGGGTTTTGGGGTGGATTTCATGGTGGATCTAAGGTTTTTGTGAAGAGGGAGAGAGAGGGATGGCAGCAGCAGCAGCAAGGGGAGGGAGAGGAGAGAGAATGAGAAGGGGAAAATGATGGGGAATGGTTCTACAAGTCAAAAAGTAAACCCTATACCTAACTCTCTCCTAATCATCATACTTTACCTTTTCTTTTCTTTTCTTTTCTTTTCCTTTTCTTCTCCCACCATGGTGAACCCTAAGCAACCATTCACCCAAAACATGTAACAAGTGCAACAAGTGTGGAAAATGATATGTGCACATTTTTGCACAAAAATGCTAAAAATCCGATTAGCGATTTTTAATCGCGATTAGCACTAAATTAGCACATAACTAATCGTTAAAAACTTAAAAATGGCATAATTCCATAAAATACCCTATTTTAGAATTTTCCATAATTTTTCCCCATTTATTTGTATTTAATTATACCAGAATATTAAAATATTCATTAAAATAATATTAAATTATAAAAATTCCGAAAAATAATATTTTATTATTTTGAAACGTTACAATTTTGATGAAGTCAAACTCTTTGACTGTCACATCAAAATAGATGTTCCAACTCTGCGATACTTGCATTGTACCTGATGGACTTAAGCAGAGGTTTGAAAGTCTTGACTTTTCCATTTACACCAATAATTTTCTCAAGATCCATTTTCTCCCAATGGGTTTTACCCCTTCACGTGCAACATACAAAGTCATACTTTGTTGGTGTATATGGATTCCATCTTTGATCGCATAGAATCCAACCATTTCAAAAAGTCCCCACTTGTGATGGCCTGCCTGAACCCGGTTGGGCCATCATCTCATGATGCAATGTTCGCTCCCACTGTCACC
Organism: Agapanthus africanus; assembly: GCA_030015575.1. Lineage (NCBI taxonomy): Eukaryota > Viridiplantae > Streptophyta > Magnoliopsida > Asparagales > Amaryllidaceae > Agapanthus > Agapanthus africanus. The sequence continues at coordinate 300,458,984 of JASDDO010000022.1, read as the reverse complement.
GAGAAGACCGTAGTATCTCTCGAGTGGATGAAGAACCCTACCAGATTCGCGGAGAGGTTGAGGTTCGTTGGAGACTATTGAATACTTTGGTTTTACCAAATCATCAGCTGTTAGTTTGTCTAGCTGGAACTGCTTCCAGTTTTACCTCATGTCCCCAATTTTCTTCACAAGAAATCCCTTTTCTAAAAAGGTGGCATGCTGATTAAACAAAACACAATTTGCTCCTCAGAGTGGTAGAAGATATTCCCTCACTAATGTTTGGGATATCCTGACAAACTTACACAACTGACCTTGCTTCGAGCTTGTCCGGATTTTGTTTTTCAACATAGGTCGGACTACCCCATATCTTAACTCGTTTAAGACATGGTCTCTTCCCATTCCATATCTCATATGTAGTGGTAGGCCCTGATTTGGATGGAACTTCATTCAATAGGTATACAGCTTCTTAAGTGCATAACTCCCAAAAGAAAATAGGTAACTCAGCATTACTCATCATAGAGCGTGCCATATCTCATGGGGTGCGATACCTCCGCCTCGATACACCGTTGTGCTGTGGTGTATACGAAGGAGTAAGCTGAAAGAGAATCACATTCTCCTTTTAGAAACTCCAGGAACTCCATGCGCAAGTATTCTCCTCCTCGATCACATCGTAAGACTAAATACTTCTACCCGTCTAGTTCTTTAACTTCAAAACTTATATTCCTTGAATTTCTCAAAAGTTTCAGACTTGTGTTTCAACAGGAACACATGTCCGAATCTTGAGAGATGATCGATGAATGAAAATGAAGTACAATGAACCAACCCTGGCATTGTGTAGATATAAGACCATATACATCATCATGCATCTGTCCCAAGATTTCAGTAACTCTTTCTCTGTTTCCAGCAAATGGATTATTGGTCATATTACCTTTGAGACAAGACTGGAAAGTATCATAAGATGAAAATTCGAACAGATTCTCATATTCATCCTTATGTAACTTAGCTGGTCGTGTCGTATTGATATGACCTAGTCTACAATGTCTCAAGAAGGATTCATTCATTTCTGAATTAGTCCTTTTGTACGTGTTCTACATACTTTGAACAGTGGTTTGATTTAGAACGTATATGCTATTATATAACGCGCCTGATCGAATCAACTCTTGATTCAGGAAAATGTTCACAACATTATCCTCCAATACAGAATTATATCCTTCTTTAACTCAGTAAAGAACATGATGTAATGTTGTATATCAGGTTCGATATATAATAACATTCGTTCAGAATCAATGTATTTAATACAAGGTGATATCTGCCAACAAACTTGGCTGCAACAATTACATCATTCTCTAATACTTAGAGACATATCTCCATTCTCAGTTCTCTACCTTTCTCATGTAACTCTTACATATTTGGGATCCTAATCCGGTATCTCATACCTAGGACGTAGAGGATATTGAGAAACAGTTATCGGTAATAAGGACACCTGAAGAATATGCATCAACATGCACTTTCTTCGAATTGGGTGGCATGGGAATCCGGATATTCCCCTATTTCGTACTCGGACTGTTGGATATATGTATGCCCTAGAGGCCATTATATGATATTGGATGTATTTATACATACATATATATATGTATATATATTCAGTGTACATTCTCGCTCGACATGATAGTATGTTATCTGGTTCTTCTTTATCTGACATGTTGACTTGATCATGCTTTTATTCATGTTAGATATAGTGCCCTCAAAGTAAATTATTGGATCGCAGGCACGTGATTGCAATGATTGAGGGAGGACCTATGCCGGAAGGACAGTCTTACTCAAGATGATAGTATGCTATCTGGTTTATCTGTATCATCGTGTACATGCTTTAGGTGACCTTACAGATCACTATTACACGTTAATAGAGCCCTTAGGATTCTTGCTTGACTACCAGCAGTATGATGGCGATCATATACGTGAGAGTTAGGTAGTCTATAAGCACATCCTTAAAGTGGTCCCTAGTCGTGGGAGTTTCGAGACTGGGCATTGATACTCCATTAGTAGACTAGTGTATACAGTCGAGACCCCGACGAGGGGCGGTGGCCGGTCTCACAAGCCATTGGTGTCAGTTGGTTCACCTTAAGATGTATACAGGTTCTCATTGGGTTATGAGTACACCGGACAGGACTCGCCGGAAATATGCTAGTTGGTATTATACCTGACGTCAGATAGCAGTTCCCTGATGACATGTGTACAGGTTAGTTCATCGACCTGAGATCGTCATTTGTCTCGTATGAGTTCCCACTGTGCTTTGATTTCTACCCTACCACGGCTCAAAGGAGTCATGCAAACAGGTTTTAGTTGCGTACAGTCCTGAGCCACATGGAGGCAGTGAGCGGATCGGAAGAGGTTTCGTCTCTCCCGGTATTGGGGGTGAGATCGCTCTATGTCTAGGAGAGAAATTACACGAAGTCCTTAGCCAAGGAAGGAGATTTACTGGTAGGTATTCCAGTAGTATCTCATGGTGTTCTGGGCTACACTCTGACATGACTTGTACCGCTTTTGGGGGTCTGACTTTTACCAAGCCCCTAGGCCCGACATGCGATACTCATAGACAAACGGACTGTACTGTACGGATATTGTCACTGACAGGCTCGGTAGGGTGTCAGGATGAGTTCGCTGATAGACCTCCCTTTTGGTCAATACCTGGTAGCCCGTTACGTAAGGCTAGTACTACTGACGTGCTAGTGGTTAAATCCATAGCCAAAGTATTGACGAGTCTTTAGAGTCCCCCACAGACAGTTTCTTAAGTTTCGGGCGAAACGTTGTAGAGGCCGTATGATATTATGGCAGGGTTCGATCATATACGTGCAGTAGTGCACGGATCATGATCGGACGGATCATACTAGTGGGCTTTGGTTTAAGCCGGATCCTAGTATTAGATTTTTTGGAATACTTTAGTCTCATTGCATTTGCATTCAGTCGGAATGCGGATGCAGGTATGTATATACAGGTGAAGGGTATCCTTGTGATCCGTCACGAGTTTACTTTAGTAGATGCCATTCTCTTTTTCTTGTTGCAAACATTTGGATTAATGTTTGCAAATGGAAATTGTGAGCTCAAAGTCATGATTAGGAGTATTAATTGTGACACAGGCACAAGTGATGACTCATGGTCTCTTTATTTGTGCATATGTCACATTTTGGATTGATTTAGGTGTTGAAATGATAAGAGGAGAGAGAGAGGGCGGCCATATGGCTTGAGGTTACTCTTGTGTTGATAATTACTATCTCACTCTCATTATCATTGCAACACAAAAAGAAAAAGAAAGCTCTTCTTCTTCCTCTTCTTTCTTGAGCTCACTATCTCCATTAATAGCATCCACTTCAACCTCCATCCATACACTCTCATGTGTTGAGAATCAATGGATGCTTGAGACAAAGTTATCACACACATTCTTTACATCACCTTGGACACGTCGGCTAGCAAACTTCGTGTCCGAGTTGCTTCGAATGAAGCGGGAGACCGTAAAAAGACTCATTAATGTGGTGCCCTTCCGACGAGGAGACTGGAGATCGGAGATGACACGAGGAGCTTGGGATGGTGGCCAAAGACCGAAGGACATGGATCGATCGGTATAGCCACTCTCACTTCTTAGTAGTTAGCTAGTTTAGCGTTAATGGTTCGATCCGGGTGAAAGACTACGATAGCGCCGGTTTCCTAAAAAGTTTTTGTTTCCGCGTTTGGCATCAGATTGACGGCCGGGGTGCTACCGTAGACTTACAATTCATTCACACATGTTGATAAAGCCCTGAGGATATTTTCTTGACTACTGTGATTATGATGGAGATCATACTAGTGGGACGTCTGTAGTTTATAAGCATATCCTGAAATGTCCCTAGTCGTAGGTGTATCGAGATAGGGCATCGATATACCAGAGTAGACTAGCGTATATGATACTAGACCCATATGATGGGCAATGGATGTTCCCACATCCATTGATGTTTGACATCAAGATCGTATACGGGTGCTCAGTGGTGACTGGGTACACTGGACGGACTCGCCGAGAACTCCTATATGGTATTATATCTATCGTCGGATAGCAGTTCTCAGGTGACACTAGTACAGGTTAGTCTGTAGACCCGAGATCGTCATAGAGTCTTGTGTGTTCTCCCACTGTATTTTGATTACCACCCTACCACGGCTCTACTGAGTCGTGCAAACAGGTGGCTTTTGGGTACATTCCCGAGACACACGAAGACGATGAGCGATAGGAGGGGTTTCGTCTCTCCCGATATTGAGAGTTGATGTTGTGCTGTGCACGATTGGCTATATCAGTAAGTCCCTGGGCAGGGATGTTGGGATTTACTGATAAGAGTTATCAGTAGTATCTCGATCTATTATAGAACATTCATTGGCACGACTTATTGAGTTATTGGGGTCGACTTTACCATCCCTAGACTCGATATGCAACATATCTGATGAAGAGACCGGACTGTACGGTAGTATTGCAGGTTGGTTCGACGGGAGTTATGACAGGTTCGCTTGTTTTTTTTCTGATCGTTCAATACCTGGGTGGCCGTTACGTTTAGCTGACCTCTTGCGGCTTGGGGGTGCTTGATATGATCATCACCCACTGCTGGCGTATTGACGAGTCTTAGAGTCCCACAATGGAGTTACCTAGTCCCGGCGAAACAATGTGGTGTGCATATGTGATATGCGCGGGGACCCGATTAAATGCGCGTATATGATACCGTATATTAATCGGGTGGTTTTCTATTGGTTGGGTCGTATGAGATATGACCGGTTTGCTAAATCAAGTGTTGATTTAACATTGACCATTTGCATTTTCACTTTAAACCCTTCTTGTCTTTTGTTGTACGCATGCATGTATGCATTTATTCGCTTTGATGCACATATGGATATGCATGCATACATACATGCATACACTCTTGTATCATGGTTGTTGATACAATGGATGGTGGCAATATAAGACTCACATACTTATAAATATATTGATATTTCTTTTTGGATAAAAGATAATGGAAATGGAAATTCTATCATGCTTGATTATTTTATTCACCCATTGACCTTTGCATTAACCTTGAGTTAATTTCCATGGCCATTATGCATCCAAAAGAAAATATCTAGATATTTATTAACTTGAGTTAAAGGTGAGAAGAGAAAATATATATATTTTCTATTCTCATTTTTATCTTCATCTTTATCATTATCTCTTGAGCTCTCATTTTGCCATCATCTTCTTCCTCCTCTCTCTTTCTCTAGCTTTAATAAGTGAGCAAGATAGTGACCAAGTTAGGGTTTTTAAGTGAGAAAACAAACCACATCACCATTCTACACTACTCTTGCCCATTAGTTTAGAGTGTTGGCTTCTACTTCTTCTCTTGATCTAGTCGAGCTTCAAGCTTGGACAAAGCGGACTCCGGGTGGATCGTCGTGGACCTAGAGGATCTCAAGCGAGCTTCTTTCAACTCTCAAGTGGTCAAGGAGACTAGCGTAGGGAGCTACAAACGTTGTATTCTCAAACCCTAGCCTTTTGTTACTTGTGTTGATGTTAAATGTTTTGTTACCCTAGCTTTTCTAGTATGATCCATAGGATGTTTTCTTTAGCGCCCTATAATTTTTAATATGGCATGTGTGTTGCTATCAAACCCTATTGTGGTGCTTTAGAAATCCATTCATGGTATCAGAGCCTAACTAGAAGCCTAGGCGATGTTATGACAATACGAAAACGAAAAACACCGCAAAATACGATTTTGGAAACCCCATGAAAATGCTCTCTGTAAATTTTTTAAAAAGTGTTCAAAAAATTATTTTAGTAACTGCAGAGTGGTATTTTTGATGACATAAGAACACAGAGGAAAAACGAAGAGGGGTGATCGGTTCCTGGCCGGCGACTTGGCCAGGAAATCCGGCGACGCCGACCTAGTTGGCCCCTCACCTCCTCGTTTTTCTCCAGTGCTCTGTACATCTTGATTTGGGGTTTTTGGTATTGTTTTGAAGTCCAAATTCGCATATGATGTTAGTTTGGAAATGGGCTCTTTGCGGAGTATTTCGTGTTCGTATTTTATAACATTGTATTAGTAACTTTGGCGACGTTAAACAGGTCGAACGAGTTATCAAACACTGGTATTTTCCAGGTTGAACGTACTCGATATATAATGCAGGTATTCTTATGGACCCTCTAGAATAAAGTAATCCTAACTCGAGATGTGACCACCAAACTGCGACTAAACCTTAGGGTTTACCGTAGTTAGTGGCGCCACAAATTAGGCTTAGGACTGCCCTTCTACGGTTGGTCCATTAAATATTGTGGCATAGATTTTGGGTATTGTTTAACGGTGCTCAAGTGTTGAGCTTGCTGGGGAATATGGGCGTTCGTTAATTCGATCGAAGGGTTTAACATTGCCTAGTAGTATGTGATACTTGTTTCTGCGACCGTAAGCGTAGTATACGTATCACCGGTTTCGTTGCTATATGTCAACGGCAATTAGGGTACGCATACTTGCTTACGTTGATGACATGTGATGTTATGTGTTGCCGTGTTGTGTTGTATATGATTGTCGTGATCGAATAGCCGGGGGTTTTATGTGAGATGAGAGTTTTACTTTTCATTCATGTAAAATTCATTTGTAATGTAATATTCTTTTATTTGGGGCACTTCCGGGTTGAGGATGATGTCACCATTGTTGTATATTATTTACTTTTCCGCATTAGGATAGACCCAAGGAGGAGAGCATAAGTGACCGGATTCTGAGGTCCAGTGGGAGACCATCTCGAGGCGTCGAGACCGGGTTTCCTAACTCTAGAATTGGCAGGGTCGCTTGCCGCTCTCGTAGCGGTCTAGGGTGTAGGATTGTCTATTCATCACGACCGTGGAATTCGTATTTTCTATCGTTGGCTAAATACTAAATACGGACGTCCTAGTATATCCTATATTATCATATCTGTGTTTCTGCTGCCTATATTCTGTGATGTGGTCGGTTAATATATCTGAGACGAATGCTATATTATATATGAGATATATAATAGACGTTGCTTATGTTTTACACCCGCGCTAGTCCCGTCCCGGTATGCCGTTAGTTAAGTAACCTAACGGTGCATAACGGAACATTGCGGCGAATGCCGATGGCATAAGCGTACGTTGTATTTTCGTTTCTTTTCTGTGATTGGATTAAGGACTTAAATGATGGGACTAAATTAATATGATTAATGCAAGGAAAATAAACCTAAAAAGATGTTGTAGAATCATATTAGAAAAACCACTCGGCTTTTTACGAAAAAGCTACATTTCAAAACCGCGGAGCTTAAGCCACTCCTTTTGAAAACCATTTGATTCTACGACGATATCAAGTTCAAAGCGTTAAAGGTTTTCTTAAAAACTATCTGCAACCCTCCATCATTTTAGGAAGTAGAGTACTTAGTATTCGTGCTACGTTTGTTGACTATAGTTAAGGCGTAGTGTACGGTAGCTAAGTGATTTCTTCCTATAATGCATATGATGCAGATTAATTGGGACATTCATGCGACTTTGTTGACCATAGTTAAGGGTCACGTGGGTGGGTCTAATTAATCAAGAAATGACGGGTAGAACTTGACAAGTGCTTATGATTTGTTGACCATAGTTAAGGTCATGAGTGCTAGGGGTAAAAACCACATCGGGAGTTTCATGAATTGAAATTTGCAATGTGATTGCATACCTTCCATATGATGGTTGGATCCTGATCCCACTGTGGGCAATAGTTGCTCCCAGGAGAGTTTTGCAGTTTACAATTAGCTAACCTATTAGGTGTCTAGAAAGGTGTTAACGGGTCTACGCCTATGGGAAGACGAGGTTTATATTAATTAGGTCCGTGTGAAAGCACGGAGAACCTCCCTCAAGTACCGACACTGGCCTGGCTGAACGGTTAGTGAAGTTGTAGACTGTAATTAATCCTGGCTAGTTTTCTTTTTAAGGTTTGAAAGAAAAACTTGATTAAAGCAGTGGGAGACATCGATTATATAAGATAATAACCAATCTGATCTTTGCTAGAGCTTTCGCTGAGTGTATTCTTTTCTCTCTCTTAATGGAAGATACCAATGACAGGATTCAAGCTTCTACTAGATAAAAATAAACTGAATGGGACCAATTATAAAGACTGGCTGAGGAATCTCAATGTTGCCTTGACTTATGATAAGGTATCATATGTCCTCAAGGCTCCAGCCCCGCCCATCCCAGGTCCTAAATCTTCAGTTGCAGATAAGGAAATCCACAAGACATGGGACGTTGACTGTGCCATGGCCAAATGCCTCATGCTTGCATCGATGGATAACACACATCAGAAGCAGCACGAGAATATGGACGTCCAAGCCATATTCCTCCATACAAAGGAGTTGTATGGAGACCAATCTCGTGTATTACGATACGAAGCATGCAGAAAGCTATTTCAGATGCGAATGGCCCCTGGCACACCAGTAGGAGACCATGTTCTGAAGATGATAGCCCTCATAGAAGAGCATGAGGACCTTGGGTGGACAATGGACAATGAGCAATATACAGATATTATTCTGCAGTCTCTCCCCTCCACCTTTGCTCAATTTATAGTTAACTTCAACATGCACAACATGGAGAAGGAACTACCTAAACTCCTTAATATGTTAAGGAGTGCAGAGAGCACACTGAAGTCAGTGAAGACTCCCGTTTTGAGTGTTGGGCCATCTTCCTCCTCTCGCCCAAAGGCTAAGGCCAAGGGAAAGATGAAGAAGAAACCCACCAAACCTAAGGGTGGAGTCAAAAATGTTAAGGGGAAAGACAAGTCCAAGGTTGGGGAATCGGGGAAAGGGGAATGTTATCACTGCCACAAAACAGGACACTGGAAGCGCAACTGCACGGAGTACTTGGATCTCAAGAAGAAGCATGGGGATGCTTCCGCTTCAGGTGTGTTTGTGATAGAAAACTGTTTTTCAATAAACTCTGCTTCCTGAGCATTAGATACCAGTTCAGGTTCTCACATTTGCAATTCTATGCAGGGGCTGAGAAATAGCAAGGTTTTGAAGACATGTGACCATACTCTCCGCATTGGAAATGGTTCCAATGTACATACAGTTGCAGTGGGAGTGTATCACTTGGGGTTGCCATCTGAGTGTATATTGATTTTGAACCCATCTTATTATGTACCTTGTATGCTTTGTAATATAATATCCGTTTCTTTGTTAGACAATGAAGGATATAATTTTGTATTGCAGAACAATGTTATGAACATTCACCTGAATCAAATGTTGGTTAGGTATGGTACACTTAATAACGGGATATACGTCCTAAATCAACACACAGTTTTCAGCATACAACACACTTCTAAAAGAAAATTTTCAAAAATAAATGAAGCTTTTCTTTGGCATTGTAGACTTGGACATATTAACGAACAAGACTAAACAAGTTACACAAAGATGGATATTTAAACCCTTTTGAATATAAATCTTATGCGACTTGCCAGTCTCGTATCAAGGGTCAAATGACCAAAACTCCGTTTACAGGACACAGAGAAAGAGCTACTGAACTCTTAGGCCTCATACATAGTGATGTATGCAGGCCAATGTCTACACAGGATAAAGGCGGTTTTTCTTACTTCATTACTTTCACTGATGATTTCTCAAGATTCGGTCATGTATTTTTATTAAAGCACAAGTCTGAAGCTTTCGAGAAATTCATTGAATATAAACTCGAAGTAGAAAAAACAAACCGGCTTGAGCATCAAAATGCTTCGATCAGATCGAGGTGGAGAGTACCTCAGTACAGAGTTTGCAGACTTCCTTAAAGAGAATGGGATTCTCTCTCAGCTCACTCCTCCTTACACACCACAACACAACGGTGTAATAGAACGACGGAATCGAACCCTATTAGATATGGTCCATTCCATGATGAGTGATGCTGAGTTACCCGTCTCATTTTGGGGGCATGCATTAGAGACTGCAGCATTTCTACTGAACAGGGTCCCAACCAAAACTGTGTCTACCACGCCATATGAGATATGGCATGGGAAGAGACCATCTCTTAAACGAATTAAGATTTGGGGTTGTCCAGCCTATGTTAAAAAGCAGAATCTGGACAAACTCGAGACACGGTCGGTCATGTGTAATTTTGTGGGATATCCAAAGAATTCTTATGGATATCTTTTCTACCACAAGGAGGAACAAAAGGTGTTTGTTTCTCAGTATGCCACATTCTTGGAAAAAGAGTTTTTCACAAATGATACAGGTGGCAGTGTGGTAGACCTAGAAGAAGTTCTAGAAACACAAATCACAAATGATGACTTGGTTGAACCGGCTGTTGCAACAGAAACTGAGGAATCTCGACCACTCCGTAGGTCTGGTAGGACTTCTCGCTCATGGGAGAGGTACTACGGTTTCCTCATTGATGGTAATAGAGAAGACTGCATCATGGAGGATGATGATCCTACCAGCTTTCAGCAAGCTATCACGAGTGGAGACTCTGTGAAGTGGCTGGATGCCATGCGATCTGAAATGGATTCTATGTACACCAACAAAGTATAGACTTTGGACATTGTACCCCCTGGGGTAAAACCTGTGGGGTGCAAATGGATCTTTAAAAGAAAGATTGGTGTAGATGGGCAGGTAGAGACCTATAAGGCAAGACTTGTGGTTAAGGGTTTTCGTCAAAGACCAGATTTGGACTATGACGAAACTTTTTCTCCCGTAGCCATGCTTAAATCCATTCGGATCCAACTTGCTATTGCTGCTCACTACGACTATGAAATCTGGTAGATGGACGTTAAAACAACATTTCTAAATGGAGATTTAGAAGAATGTGTTTATATGGATCAGCCAAAGGGCTTCATTGACAGTGGGAGCAGCGGGAAAGCATGTAGATTGCTTAAATCCATTTATGAATTAAAGCAGGCATCACGGAGTTGGAACATCTGTTTCGATGATGTTATCAAAGAGTTTGATTTCATCAAAATTCCAGATGAACCTTGTGTTTATAAGAAGGCTGTAGGAAGAGCTGTCGCATTCCTCGTATTGTACGTGGATGACATTCTTCTGATAGGAAATGATATTCCTATGCTACAGTCAGTCAAATCTTTCTTATCACTAAGGTTCTCCATGAAGGACCTGGGTGATGCCACATACATTCTGGGCATTCGGATCTATAGGGATAGATCCAAGAGGTTATTGGGATTGTCCCAAACCAGGTACATTAACACCACCCTGAAAAGGTTTAAAATGGAAGACTCCAAGCGGGGTTGTAACGTCTTCAAAATAATAAAATATGATTTTTGGGAAATTTTATAATTTAATATTATTTTAATGAATATTTTAATATTCTGGTATAATTAAATACAGATAAATGGGGAAAAATTATGGAAAATTCTAAAATAAGGTATTTTAAGGAATTGCCTCGTTTTCTGTGCATGCCCCCATTTCCTCTAGTTTTGACCCTGAGTATGTCTAGTTTTGACTGATTCCATCTAGGGTGAAATCTGGGTTGATTTTCCTATGTTGGTGTATAATTTGGGACTTGTTTTAGCATGGATTTTGGTATTTGGTGATTCATTCCTGTCGGGTGGCGTTTGGACGTCAACGACAAGTGGATTTTGATTGTGTTTACATGCGAGTCGATAGGTTTTTACCTATGCGGGTAGCGTGTGCTATTTTGGTTTCCGATGTGATTTTCATGTGCTTTAGCATTGTGATATACTTGTAGGTACCCCGCGTGATGCTGAGGCAAAGGAGGTGAAGATAGCGACATCGGCTTTGGCACACGAGAAGCAAGGTGAGTAGATTATATCTACAGGGGGAAGTCGGGTGGATGGCGTATAGCACCCCCGCAGTCCGTAGATAGATTATTATGTAGTTATCGTGATATTAGGTGTATTATAGATAATACAGGGTTAGAAGTGACTAGTGCAGTTCATAGTCGCGAACCCTAGGATAGAATTACACCTATACACACACCCTTGCTTATCACTTGTACTTGCACTATGATTGATGATATGTGATGACTTTGGAGATGAGTCGATGATGTGGGCTTGGTGCCCTGGGATCGGTGATTTGATACGATTCATATGTGGGATATGACTTGTGATTCTTGCGGGCTTGGGATATGTGTTTACCCCCGCATGCATACTTTACTGATGTTACCGTTTTGTACTAGACATAGAGTAGTACTCCAGACTATATGTTCTGATGATGGTGATATCTGTTATGTGATGAGACAGTGAGATGTTGACCCCTACCCAGCTTTTGGGGATGCCGTACGATGATTTACCGTACGTGCCGATATTGATGATAGATCCGCACTCATAACTCGAGGATATCTTATGATATGACATTGAGGCGAGATCACCGACTATATATCTTTATATATATACCGACTCAGATTTAGGTGGTTTCCACACCTATCCCTCCTGTTTGACCTGATACTTAGGTGTAGTTGCATAGTAGATACTTCACTGTGGTGTTGACTACTAGATTTCTGCATCTTCATGCTATTCGCATTGCTGGCATATGTTCATTGCTATATTATTATCATGCTGTTAGGACACCAGCACCATTATCGATGATGCGTATGTTCCACGTACACTATTTGCCGGCTCACACACTTCATCATCGATAATTGCCATGCCACTACACTGTAGTACTATTGCATTCATGAGATGATTCTTCCTTCGACATATGCACATTACTATTCCATGTTGCATGATTTCCGATATGATTACTGTTCTTTACATGTCGCATACGTCATGGATTGACTGCATAGCACATCGCATTGGATTTACTTCCTGATGTTGGATTTTCATGTGATTTCTGGTTTTTGAGGACCGTGGGGTTATTTAAGAAAAGAGGCACTTTTATGAAAACCCGGTACCTCGTGATATGATATTTCGGTGCGTCCACCACGCGTTTTCTCGGTGCTGAGACGTGTGCTTGAAACCCGATTCGAGGAGGTGATGATCCGTTTGCGGGTTCGTGGTGGGCCCGGTATGGTTCCCCTCGGTGAGATTATCGATGGGTTTGCCGATTGAGCCTGGAGGCGGGCGAGTACCTACCGGTGATTGTATTTGAGCTCGGCGAATATCTGGAGGATATCGGCCGCAGTCGAGAGATGGGCTGACCCGTACTGCCGGGGGCCGAGGGCCGATACCGCAGACGGAGCCCAGAGATGGACATGGGTTGACTCGTACTGCCGGGGGCCGAGGGCCGATACCGCCGACGGAGCCCCATATGGATGAGGATTTACGTGTCGATGCTAGGCATGGGTTTTCATGATGTTTTTCCATGATATTGTTTATATCCTCATACTTGCATACTTGATGCTTATCGTCAGTGGGTGACGAGTGGACGGGTTCCACATACATACAGACATGGATTATATACAGACTTGGATCATATACAGACTGGTTTTACATTGATCATACTTTATTTGTATATATAACAGGGTATGAGGGCGCTGTTATATATACCCTTACACCAATATTAGTGGTATGGGACGCTAATATATGTGTATTGATATCATTGATATTTCTTCATGGTTACTTCATGCAGACATACCTTACACTGATGACATGTGATTACCTGAGTACCTGGCACTACATACATGATTAGATGTTACCTTGCCATCCTATTACACTCAGATGTACTCTTGTGGATTATATTATTGATCGTTGACTTAGGTTTATGTCTTGCATTCGGTTTCTGCTTGTAGATGTTTCTATTCACGAGTTGGCAACTCACCCCCGTTGTGCCACAGTTCTTGCAGGTTCTGCCGTACAGGTTCTATTGCGTCATTTCTGGCACACTTTCTTCTTGCGGGTGACTTGCTTTGGTAGGTGGATTCTTTCGCATCAAGAACCACCATTGTATTTATTTATTTCATTGTATCTAGAATTTCCATCAACCAAAACTTGTATTATTTCGACCTTAGAGTCGCGCTTAGTAGTATTGCGTTTTTTTCTTATTGCTTTTGAGTTTTCTTTGGATTTGATCCTCGCCACTAGGCGTTGTATATTATTGCTGCATATGTGGTTGTGACCGTCGATTGACGAAGAGCTAGCTCCCGCTTGGGGATGCCATTATCATTGCATACATATTGTTATACTTGTTGTACCCCATTCGGGGCCAGTTTTTCAAAAGAAACTCTGCCGAAATTTTTAGAAAAGACTTTATTGTTTTCAAAACGCACCTTCGGCTTAGTTATTTAAAAACCTTGATTTCAAACCTGTATTTCTTCACTTCTTTAAACCAGTTTTCTTTACTTATTCTCAAAAATGGTTTTAGATTTCTGGGCTTTTGGCTTACTTGGATCAGATGGAGTCCTATAGGCTTCATATGGTTCAAGGGCCAGTCACGTGCTCTTTCGGGTCGTGACAAAGTTGGTATCAGAGCGCTAGGTTGACCTTGGTTCGAGTCTGAGTTTGACTATGTGGAGCCTAGGGCGTTGTTTATATACGAAACTTAGGCTTGACCTTACGGAACTTAGACTTGGTCGAGGGGGTATTCGACCCGAACATTCGTCGTATTAGGATGACCCTTGGTTGATGGATTAGGTGACTAAAGTAGAGTGACGTACCGTTGGTATGTTCCGCGGCATACTTACGACACGCCACTCCGCTTAAGGAACCATAGGATGTACATACTTTCGAGATCAGTGATTCTCTTCATATCCTGGATTATACATCCATTTGAGATCCCCGATTCTATTAGTTTCATGATCATACCTCCATTGATGCTGTTCCTTCCTATGATCATGTATCCACTTTGGATCTGTTGTTTCCTTTCTTGCCATTGATGTGCTCTCTTTGATACTCGACTGAGGTTCCTGTCGCCATGTTTGAGCGCAGTTTGGGCTGCTGCTAGGGTTACGGCCGGTGTGAGCTTGTTTGGTACGAGGGCCGACCATTGTGTTTTCTGGTGACATGGGAACGTCTCGAGTTAGTGTTGGTGATTGTGACCTCTAGTTGAGGCGAGTGCTTGGTCTTGCACCGGATGATCGGGCCATTGTTAGAGCTGCCAGTTGAGAGAAGACTGTTGATGTACAGCATACCTCAGAGATTGTGATGTCGCCTACCGTGCAGACAGATGGACCAGCTGTGGCTGAGATTGACAGGATGTTGCTTTCGGAGCTTACGATCTGAGATTGCCGGAGCTTTCGGGCAGTCATGTGACTGATGATATCTAGTCTACCCGATTTGAGAGATGAAGGTGATTCGTCCGATTTTGCGCCAGAGCGGGCCCAGATGAGTTGAAGATTTCCAGTGTGGAGAGTCTTACTCAGATCTAGTGCAGACCGACTCAGAGATGACCGCTTATGTATTGCCTTTCCTGGAGGATTGAGGCGTTGTTCGGCGTACAGGCGTATGAGCCAGTTGCTACTGCAAATGACGAGATATCGCCCAGATGGTTGGAGCTACTGCAGCATGAGCATGTTCTTGGAGTTATGATAGCGAGTCGCTAGTCACCGAGGATGAATCACTAGGACGTGTGGTGAGTTTGCTTACCCGATGCGAGTCATCAGGTGGATCGATTCCAGATAGAGACGACTTCACGCAGGTTCGTTGAGAGTCGATAGAGACGATCGAATGTCAGGAACCTATTTTCCAAGTTTAAAGTATACGGAAAGACATGCAGGTGATTCTATGGACCCTCTAGAAGAATGAAACCCTAACTCGACTTAATGACCGTGTGAAAGCCTTTGAACCTTCGGGTTTGCGGCGGTTCCTCGGCGCCATTAGTGAGGCTTGGGTTTGCCCTTCTACGGCTGGACCACCGACGCTGTGGCATGTACTCGATACTATTAAACTGTACCCGAGATGTGAGCTCTTGGGGGATTATGAGGATCTGGCGAGTCGATCGGATGGTTCGACATCTTCGGATATCGTGATGGGACACTGCTTGGGAGACTCCAGATGCGAGCATAGCCGTTGGAGCACAGTACATGCAGCCATGATGAGACGAGTCCGAATCAGTCGACATTGACGCAGAGTGAAGAAAAGAGTTCGCAAGATATTTCGACGAGATGACGTCCCACTCCGCTAACATCAGAGATGTGATACGCACCCCGAGGCGTGGTATGTGGATAGATCTTCCAGAAAGAAGCGCAATATGTATGCAGCCGTTCCGGAATGAGCTTTAGCTTCAGCATCGGATGACGACTTCCGGGCATTTCGGCAGGTTTGAGATTTGAGAAGGAACCTCGACAGGACCTTTCTGGAGTACGATACGAGAAGACCTAGACCAGGAGTGGTCGTATTGCGCACACCCAGCAGGACAGAGTTCGGCATTGTCGACGGGGTAGTCGACTAAGTTCGGATAAAGGAACTTACCCAGATGCGTTGCGGATTGACCAAGGACGGACGAGTGATAAGTATTCCTCCGATGGTTGGGACGTGTTCCCGAGGACCAGTTCGGCCTGACATCTTCTACGGAATGATGAAGCTACAGAGTACGCGATTTCGAGTCCGTACGAGAGACTTCAGATTGACTGCGGCCGAGAACAGTGCGGTGCATCGTAGCTTAGCATGACGCCATAATGGACGGCGATAGATACAGGTGGAACAAGAGGTTCGTGTGAGACACTGACGAGCTGTCATTGCTTCCCGTCGAGACTAGAGACCTGATATGCTTACAGAGACGTTGGGATGTGACCAGTTTCTGAGAAAATATTGTGCTGAGGACACAGGTGTCTTTTGAGCGAGAAGAGGTTGTGCAGGAAGGCCAGCCTCTGTACAGATCGGCATAGGCATGCTTGGAAGAGACCTTGAGCAGGATCCCTTCCAGGACATTGCTGCCATGATGATTGCACCCAGGATCAGATGTGTGACGTGCTTTCAGAGAGCCAGAGGCCGACGCCAGTGATATGCTGCCTTACGAGTGGTCGTGAGGTTTGACCGAGAGGTGACCAGAGAAGTGCCAGAACGGAATCGTCCCCGTTAGCACATCTGACAGGGCCGATGAGCCGGTTGACTGTGAGATTGGAAATCCACGGAGAAGATAAGGACCCAGAGAGCCAGAGGACGCCAGATCGTGAGCAAGAGGCAGGTAGATATCCTGCGCTGCTAGCAGTGGATTGCATCGACTCCTTCTCGACCTTGAAGGAGGAACTACCGACGACGGTATTTATGATTTGTGATTTTGTAATTCGATTATCACGTATCCGTCATTTTGGATTTCGGTATTTTGGGCGTTCTGTTTGCATGATTTAGTTTTGATGACTGAGTTTCATGATATTTGATTTTGTGCACCATGGTTGCACCTACTGGGTATTTATACCTTGTACATAGTTATTACTCTTGAGCTGTTGATTGCGATTTCATGCCTATTTTATGCTGGTGATTTGATTTACGTTTCCAGCAGAGTTTCATGTAATTTTAGTGTTTTGATTTTGCACTCGGTATAGCTTATATGTACTTGTAGTGCATCGATATGTGTTTTGTGCCCGCAGATGCACACGTTTATGATTTTCTTCATATCTGGATACACTTGGTGTTGCTGCTTACGTATTTGAGTTATTGCTTGGTATTCGTGCATGGGATGCACCAGTTCTATACTTCGTGCATTTGTCGCACCAGTTTTATGTTTCTTGCGTTTATCGCATCAGATTTATATTTCGTGCCTTTGTTGCACCGGATTTATATTTTGTGCATTACGATTGCACCTGACTTCGATTTGATGCCTTTCGGTATGTCGATTTTGATTGTGATATTGATGTGGATTCTTGCACTCCGTGCTTTGGGGTTTGACTTACGCATATTCGACGTTGCTATTGGATTTTGTGATTCCGTGCATATTGAGTGCGCAGGGTCTAGATTTTCATTCGTGCATGATGGATGCACCGATTTGGATTTTCGTGCATGTTGGGCGCATGTTTTGAGATACGATTTTAGGGCACACCAGATGCACTAAATCGAGATTCTTCGTGCATTTCAGATGCACCTGTTTTGGCTGTCAGGCACACATGTTGTCTATGACAGATGCTTCGTGCACACCCGTTGCACCTAGATGTTGTTTTGTGCACATGTTTAGCGCATATATGGATTTTGATTTCCGTGCGCGTCAGACGCACAGGGTGGTGTTATGTGCATTTTTGGAATTTATTCCTTTTGGAGCAGTACATTTTTATGATGTGGGATATTTGCTTTCATACTGAGCAGGACTAGTCAGTGGACAGTGCCTGGATATATTTTGCATGCATCGATAGTTATCGAAGGGATTTCCGAAAAGCGAGCTATAGTCTCAGTATATACCTACGTGTCCGATATGACACAAAACGTTTTAAAAACAAGGAAACCCTTCTGATTATTTTCAAAATGGTGGAACGTGCTTATTAAACAAAGGATATATATACACATATATAGTTATTTTCTTATGAGAAACGTCCGCCACTGTGCAGTGTTACGCGCATCGCACAACGACTTAAAAAGATTTGGCATACAGTTGCATCAGCTAATTACATGTATAGATTGGGTGTCTACATGTATAGTCTTGGTCCATATCATATTGATTTTGTATTGGATTTGACATTGTATCGTTACCATAACTCCGATGATTGCGGATGCTTGATGGAGTGTTGCTTTTGAGTTATCTGCTCAGTACTCATGCGCATGCATTGCGCTATGATGTTTTATGCATAGATGATTTCGGAGCCTCGATGACTTGGAATTTGTATTGAAATATTTTAGTATTTGGGGGTTTAAATTTAAATTCGGGGACCGAATTTCTTTAAAGGGGGTAGATTGTAACGTCTTCAAAATAATAAAATATGATTTTTGGGAAATTTTATAATTTAATATTATTTTAATGAATATTTTAATATTCTGGTATAATTAAATACAGATAAATGGGGAAAAATTATGGAAAATTCTAAAATAAGGTATTTTAAGGAATTGCCTCGTTTTCTGTGCATGCCCCCATTTCCTCTAGTTTTGACCCTGAGTATGTCTAGTTTTGACTGATTCCATCTAGGGTGAAATCTGGGTTGATTTTCCTATGTTGGTGTATAATTTGGGACTTGTTTTAGCATGGATTTTGGTATTTGGTGATTCATTCCTGTCGGGTGGCGTTTGGACGTCAACGACAAGTGGATTTTGATTGTGTTTACATGCGAGTCGATAGGTTTTTACCTATGCGGGTAGCGTGTGCTATTTTGGTTTCCGATGTGATTTTCATGTGCTTTAGCATTGTGATATACTTGTAGGTACCCCGCGTGATGCTGAGGCAAAGGAGGTGAAGATAGCGACATCGGCTTTGGCACACGAGAAGCAAGGTGAGTAGATTATATCTACAGGGGGAAGTCGGGTGGATGGCGTATAGCACCCCCGCAGTCCGTAGATAGATTATTATGTAGTTATCGTGATATTAGGTGTATTATGGATAATACAGGGTTAGAAGTGACTAGTGCAGTTCATAGTCGCGAACCCTAGGATAGAATTACACCTATACACACACCCTTGCTTATCACTTGTACTTGCACTATGATTGATGATATGTGATGACTTTGGAGATGAGTCGATGATGTGGGCTTGGTGCCCTGGGATCGGTGATTTGATACGATTCATATGTGGGATATGACTTGTGATTCTTGCGGGCTTGGGATATGTGTTTACCCCCGCATGCATACTTTACTGATGTTACCGTTTTGTACTAGACATAGAGTAGTACTCCAGACTATATGTTCTGATGATGGTGATATCTGTTATGTGATGAGACAGTGAGATGTTGACCCCTACCCAGCTTTTGGGGATGCCGTACGATGATTTACCGTACGTGCCGATATTGATGATAGATCCGCACTCATAACTCGAGGATATCTTATGATATGACATTGAGGCGAGATCACCGACTATATATCTTTATATATATACCGACTCAGATTTAGGTGGTTTCCACACCTATCCCTCCTGTTTGACCTGATACTTAGGTGTAGTTGCATAGTAGATACTTCACTGTGGTGTTGACTACTAGATTTCTGCATCTTCATGCTATTCGCATTGCTGGCATATGTTCATTGCTATATTATTATCATGCTGTTAGGACACCAGCACCATTATCGATGATGCGTATGTTCCACGTACACTATTTGCCGGCTCACACACTTCATCATCGATAATTGCCATGCCACTACACTGTAGTACTATTGCATTCATGAGATGATTCTTCCTTCGACATATGCACATTACTATTCCATGTTGCATGATTTCCGATATGATTACTGTTCTTTACATGTCGCATACGTCATGGATTGACTGCATAGCACATCCTGATGTTGGATTTACTTCCTGATGTTGGATTTTCATGTGATTTCTGGTTTTTGAGGACCGTGGGGTTATTTAAGAAAAGAGGCACTTTTATGAAAACCCGGTACCTCGTGATATGATATTTCGGTGCGTCCACCAAGCGTTTTCTCGGTGCTGAGACGTGTGCTTGAAACCCGATTCGAGGAGGTGATGATCCGTTTGCGGGTTCGTGGTGGGCCCGGTATGGTTCCCCTCGGTGAGATTATCGATGGGTTTGCCGATTGAGCCTGGAGGCGGGCGAGTACCTACCGGTGATTGTATTTGAGCTCGGCGGATATCTGGAGGATACCGGCCGCAGTCGAGAGATGGGCTGACCCGTACTGCCGGGGGCCGAGGGCCGATACCGCAGACGGAGCCCAGAGATGGACATGGGTTGACTCGTACTACCGGGGGCCGAGGGCCGATACAGCCGACGGAGCCCCATATGGATGAGGATTTACGTGTCGATGCTAGGCACGGGTTTTCATGATGTTTTTCCATGATATTGTTTATATCCTCATACTTGCATACTTGATGCTTATCGTCAGTGGGTGACGAGTGGACGGGTTCCACATACATACAGACATGGATTATATACAGACTTGGATCATATACAGACTGGTTTTACATTGATCATACTTTATTTGTATATATAACAGGGTATGAGGGCGCTGTTATATATACCCTTACACCAATATTAGTGGTATGGGACGCTAATATATGTGTATTGATATCATTGATATTTCTTCATGGTTACTTCATGCAGACATACCTTACACTGATGACATGTGATTACCTGAGTACCTGGCACTACATACATGATTAGATGTTACCTTGCCATCCTATTACACTCAGATGTACTCTTGTGGATTATATTATTGATCGTTGACTTAGGTTTATGTCTTGCATTCGGTTTCTGCTTGTAGATGTTTCTATTCACGAGTTGGCAACTCACCCCCGTTGTGCCACAGTTCTTGCAGGTTCTGCCGTACAGGTTCTATTGCGTCATTTCTGGCACACTTTCTTCTTGCGGGTGACTTGCTTTGGTAGGTGGATTCTTTCGCATCAAGAACCACCATTGTATTTATTTATTTCATTGTATCTAGAATTTCCATCAACCAAAACTTGTATTATTTCGACCTTAGAGTCGCGCTTAGTAGTATTGCGTTTTTTTCTTATTGCTTTTGAGTTTTCTTTGGATTTGATCCTCGCCACTAGGCGTTGTATATTATTGCTGCATATGTGGTTGTGACCGTCGATTGACGAAGAGCTAGCTCCCGCTTGGGGATGCCATTATCATTGCATACATATTGTTATACTTGTTGTACCCCATTCGGGGCCAGTTTTTCAAAAGAAACTCTGCCGAAATTTTTAGAAAAGACTTTATTGTTTTCAAAACGTACCTTCGGCTTAGTTATTTAAAAACCTTGATTTCAAACCTGTATTTCTTCACTTCTTTAAACCAGTTTTCTTTACTTATTCTCAAAAATGGTTTTAGATTTCTGGGCTTTTGGCTTACTTGGATCAGATGGAGTCCTATAGGCTTCATATGGTTCAAGGGCCAGTCACGTGCTCTTTCGGGTCGTGACAGGGGTGCCTTACCCGCTTGACATGGGGTCACTCTCTCTAAGGACTCTTGCCGAAAGACCGATGAAGAGAGAGCTCGCATGAGCATTATACCCTATATTTTTGCAGTAGAATCTATAATGTATGCGATGTTATGTACAGGCCCAGATGTAGCTTATGCACTTAGTGTAGTAAGCAGGTATCAATCCAACCCAGAGGAGAATCACTGGATAGTTATGAAGAACATTCTTAAGTACTTATGAAAGACTAAAGAATTGTTCTTGGTGTATGGTAATAGAGATATCCAGATGGAGGCCTTTACCGATTCGAGCTTCCAGAGTGATAAGGACGACAGCAAATATATCTCTGGGTTTGTATTTACCCTTAATGGAGGGGCGGTAAGTTAGAAGAGTTCCAAATAGGATACCGTTGCAGACTATACGATGGAGGCTGAGTACATTGCTGTGAATGATGCCGCCAAGGAAGCCGTCTTGATGAGGAAGTTCGTCTCGGAGCTAGGAGTAGTTCCAACCATTATTGATCCAATACCATTGTATTGTGATAATAATGGGGCTATGGCGTTAGCCAAGGAGCCCAGGTCCTATCAGCAGTCCAGACACATCCTGAGGCGCTTTCATTTGATCCGGGAGATTGTAGATCGCCGCGAGATCGAGATTAGGAGAGTAGACACAAAGAATAACACCGTGGATCCACTCACCAAGGCCCTCCCTCAGTTGCAGAATGAGCGACTTTTTGAGATGTTGGGTATGAGATACGCCAATAACTGGCCCTAGTGCTAGTGGGAGAATGTTGGATATATGTATGCCCTAGAGGCCATTATATGATAGTGGATGTATTTATACATACATATATATATATATATATATATATATATTAAGTGTACATTCTTGCTCGACATGATAGTATGCTATCTGGTTCTTCTTTATCTCACATGTTAACTTGATCATGCTTTTATTCATTCAAACATGTTGATAAAGCCCTGAGGATATTGGCTTGACTACTGTGATTATGATGGAGATAATACTAGTGGGACGTCTGTAGTTTATAAGCATATCCTGAATTGTCCCTAGTCGTAGGTGTATCGAGATGGGGCATCGATATACCAGAGTAGACTAGCGTATATGATACTAGACCCATATGATGGGCAATTGATGTTCCCACATCCATTGATGTTTGACATCAAGATCGTATACGGGTGCTCAGTGGTGACTGGGTACACTGGACGGACTCGCCGAGAACTCCTATATAGTATTACATCTATCGTCGGATAGCATTTCTTAGGTGAAACTGGTACAGGTTAGTCTGTAGACCCGAGATCTTCATAGAGTCTTGTGTGTTCTCCCACTGTATTTTGATTACCACCCTACCACGGCTCTACTGAGTCGTGCAAACAGGTGGCTTTTGGGTACAGTCCCGAGACACACGAAGACGATGAGCGATAGGAGGGGTTTCGTCTCTCCCGGTATTGGGAGTTGATGTTGTGCTGTACACGATTGGCTATATCAGTAAGTCCCTGGTCAGGGCTGTTGGGATATACTGATAAGAGTTATCAGTAGTTTCTCGATCTGTTATAGACCATTCATCGGCATGACTTATTGAGTTATTGGGGTCGACATTACCATCCATAGACTCGATATGCAGCATATCTGACGTAGAGACTGGACTGTACGGTAGTGTTGTCGGTTGGCTCGACAGGAGTTATGACAGGTTCGCTTATTTTCTTCTGATCGCTCAATACCTGGGTGGCCGTTACGTTTAGCTGACCTCTTACGGCTTGGGGGTGCTTGATATGATCATCACCCACTGCCGGCGTATTGACGAGTCTTAGAGTCCCACAATGGAGTTACCTAGTCCAGGCGAAACAATGTGGTGTGCATATGTGATATGCGCGGGGACCCGATTAAATGCGCTTATATGATACCGTATATTAATCGGACGGTTTGCTATTGGTCAGGTCGTATGAGATATGACCGGTTTGCTAAATCAAGTGTTGATTTAACATTGACCATTTGCATTTTCACTTTAAACCCTTCATGTCTTTTGTTGTATGCATGCATGTATGCATTTATTCTCTTTGATGCACATATGGATGTGCATGCACACATACATGAATACACTCTTGTATCATGGTTGTTGATACAATGGATGGTGGCAATATAAGACTCACACACTTATAAATATATTGATATTTCTTTTTGGATAAAAGATAATGGAAATGGAAATTCTATCATGCTTGATTATTTTATTCACCCATTAACCTTTGCATTAACCTTGAGTTAATTTCCATGGCCATTATGCATCCAAAAGAAAATATCTAGATATTTATTAACTTGAGTTAAAGGTGAGAAGAGAATATATATATATATATATATATATATATATATATATATATATATATATATATTCTATTCTCATTTTTATCTTCATCTTTATCATTATCTCTTGAGCTATCATTTTGCCATCATCTTCTTCCTCCTCTATATTGCTCACTCGCTTTCATAAGTGAGCAAGATAGTGATCAAGTTAGGGTTTTTAAGTGAGAAAACAAACCACATCACCATTCTACACTACTCTTGCCCATTAGTTTAGAGTGTTGCTTCTACTTCTTCTCTTGATCTAGTGAAGCTTCAAGCTTGGACAAAGAGGACTCCGGGTGGATCGTCGTGGGCCTAGAGGATCTCAAGCGAGCTTCTTTCAACTCTCAAGTGGTCAAGAAGTCTAGCGTAGGGAGCTACAAAGGTTTTATTCTCAAACCCTAGTCTTTTGCTACTTGTGTTGATGTTAAATGTTTTGTTACCATAGCTTTTCTAGTATGATCCATAGGATGTTTTCTTTAGCACCCTATATTTTTTAATATGGCATGTGTGTTTCTATCAAACCCTATAGTGGTGCTGTAGAAATCCCTTCACGGACTTATAACAGTTATAAGATAGAGCGGAACTAACGCTCCCTAGCTCAGTATAATTAGTAGGTTCGGTCAATGCATCCATATTATTATCTTGATTAAGGCGTGACATAGTCGCTACCAGGAGAGAGAGAAAAGAAAACACTCTGCATGCGCTCTTTCAAGATTAGATTGGTTATTAGAATATCTAATCAGGATGGCTCCCACTGTTTTAGTCAAATCTACCTTCAAACCCTAAAAGGTAAGACTAGCCGGGTGTAATTACACCCTACAAGTTCGCCAACCTTTCGGCAAGGCTAGTGTCGGTACTTTGAGGGAGGTTCCCCGTGCTTTTGCACGGACCTAATTAAAATAAACTTCGGTTTCCCAGGGGCGCAACCCCGCTAACACCTTTCTAGACACCTACTTGATTGGCTAATTGTAATGTGTAAAACTCTCCCAGGAGTAACTCTTACTCGCAGTGGGTATCGGGATCCAACTATCTCATAGAAGGTATGCAATCTCATTGCAAATTTCAACACTTGAAATTCCCGATAATCTTTTTACCCCTAGCGTCCTATGACCTTGACGAATGCCAAACAATCCATAGTCCGCTAGCCAAACAACGCCGTACGAATACCCTAATCCAATTGCATCATATGCTGCAGATAAGCAGTAAATAGCTACTGCACACTACGCCTTGACGAAAGCCAAACTACCGTAGCACGAATACTAAATAATAATTATCTGAAATGAAGGAGGGCTACGCAGGTTTTTAAGAAAACCATGAGCGTAATGAACTTGATATCGTTGTAGAATCGAGTGAATTTTGAAAATGAGTGTTTTTAGGCTTTTACTAGTTTCGCTAAAGAGGTCACTCCCGGTGAAGGGATCTCGGCTCTTTCCTTATCGAATAAGGTGCAGGATATTTCACAAATACCATTACGCAAAGCAAAGACTATAGAAGCAATCAAAAGACAAACCGAGTGGGTAGTAGTATCTGCTAGTTTTGCTAAAGAGGTCACTCCCGGTGAAGGGATCTCGGCTCTTTCCTTATCGAATAAGGTGTTGGATATTCTACAAGGAATACCTCTATGCAAAGCAAAAACTAGAACTACCAGTTTTTAAACAAGTTTGTACAACATCTATAGGTTTCTTTTTCTTTCATTAATCTCATTAATGAAGTCCCATTTATTATGCTTCCTAAGCATCACATAAGAAACGAAAGCAGTAATATTTAATATATCTCATATATATAATATAAGCATTCGTCTCAGAACATATAAAATGATCTCATCACAGAATATCAGCAGCAGAAGAATCACATATGAAATATTGGATATACTAGGAATTCCGTGTTTTATTTAACCCAGTAAAAACGTGGATTCCACGGTCGTGATGAATAGCCAAACCCACATCCCTAGACCCCTACGGGAGCGGCAAGCGACCCTACTAATTCTAGAGTTAGGTGACCCGGTCTCAACTCCTTGAGATGGTCTCCCACTGGACCCTAGAACCCGGTTACTTGTGCTCCCCGTCTTGGGTCTATCCTAATGCGGAAAAGTAAATAATATACAATGGTGACATCATCCTCAACCCGGAAGTGCCCCAATAAAAGAATATTACATACAAGCTTTTACATGAATGAAATTGAGATACTCTCATCTCACATAAAAACCCCGGCTATTCAAAACACGACGATCCAATATAACATATCACAGCAACACATAACATCACATGTCATCAACGTAAATAAATATGCGTATCCCAATTGTCATTGACATATAGCACCAAAACCGGCGATACACCACATATTACACTTACGGTCCCAGAAAAGAAAGTGAAAAACTACAATAGTTGGAATTCGCAACCACCTTAGACATCATAAACCCAACGCATCACATACATTGGATTTCATGCCTAACCAAATGAATTCCTTAGACATCGCATGCCTAGCAATTATAAACCCCGCATTTTAGTCTCGATATTGAAAACACTTTCCAATAACCTGTCGGGTAATTCAACAAGATTCCCGATAACCTGATCGAATGCTCGTCGGAAACTTTAATAGAAGGCCGCACCTCCGATGCCGTCGACGAAGTGCACCAAGGAGGAACACCGCGGCCGCGAGCACCCGAACAGATGCTTTTGGTTATGGGGTTCTCCTACAGTCACTTGGTCGGGGCTTTGGGGTGTCACTCTCTAGTAAGGTTACCCGGCGAGTATCCGCGTACACTACGTAATTGCGACGGACTTTTGACCAACATCAAAATTCTGTGGCAACCGATCAAATGAGACTAAACCGCTAGATTTATAAAATTCAAACTAGTTATCACATAACCAATTTTGTGGATTCCAAATATTGTATCACAATAACAGATAGCTAGCGAAGTTAGATAATTCGATCGATGCAACGAATTCCCAAAAATTCCCAAAGAGCTCAACACTTAAGCACAGTTAAAGTTAACCAGAGACATGCCACAGTACTTACGGACCAACAGCTGAAGGGCCCGACCCAAGCCTCTCAAGTGGCGCCGCGGATCCGCCGCCCAAACCATGTTTTTGCCGCGGAACGGCAGTCACTTGGACGAGTTAGGGTTTCGTTCTTCAGGTGTGTCCATAGAATTCCCTCCATGATTTTCTGAGTATTTTTAACATGGAAAAATCCAACTTTTTGAAAAAAATCCAGAAAGGGGGTCATTTCGGGCTTTCGGAGGTCGATCGAACTTAAACTTCATCTAGACAACGCCTAATGCTCTAGATTGGCTCTGATACCGCTGTAAGGATGGCTTAGCACCTTATCAAGGTTTTGGCAAGTATCAATCATGCTACTTTAAAATTTTGAGGTGCTAAACAAACCCTAACCAAGATCTTAACTAGAGACTAAGGGTTAAACAAGATATGTAAACTTTTTACATCTAAGTGAACAAGGAATACAACCTTTGTAGACCGGTCCTTCACTTCAATAGCTCCGCGTAGTAGTCCCTTCGCTGCGATCACGATCCTCCGGACTCTAGAAAGGCTCCCATGAAGAAACGAACAAGCTTGCTTCGAAGTCTTCGAGGCCGAAGATGATCTACTTCGAGGAGACAATAGCTCATGCTATCTCTTCACGAATTGTGTAGATTAGTGAAGCAATCACCCTAAACTAAATGGCAAGTAGTAGAGGATGATGAAGTATGAAGTAGGTTCACTTTGGTTTTATTTTTCTCACAATAAATCGTCACTTAGAAAAAGCTAGCAAGATTTTTCTCTTGAAGAAGAAGAAGAAGTGATGAAGCAAATGAATGAAAGAGTGAGGTTAGAATTGCAACCATGGATGAGTTAGTGTCATGCCTAACTCATGTAGAGAATAAACCATAGCTATGAGTTAGAGGTTGGGTTAAAAAATATCTTAAGCAATGACAAAAGAGTGGACTTGGTCAATAATTTCTACAAGCTTCTCCAAGCTTCATCCATGACTCATTCTCAATCTTTTGTTAATTACTTAATGATAAATAAAACCCAAACATAAACCCTAGTATGGTATAAGTCTCTTACATACATGTTGCAAGTGTAACCTATCATGACACAACAATATATATCACATATATATTTTGTGTACAAGAAGAAAATTATACAATTAACATATATCACATATATATTAATGTATCATCAAGTGAGAAAAAGTAATACCTAAGTGAGCTAATATTAGTTAATGTAATTTAATATAGCAAATATATAATTATACATTAAATTATCAAATCAACTCTTGATTTAATAATCCGGTTATATTACATATAACCGACTAATATCATTTGAATCAACTTATCGAATTAACACTTGATCCGATAACCCGGCTATATCATATATAACCGACCGATATCACATATCGCGAGAGTGGAATGCGGTACCACATACTCACATTAATCTCGGTCCTGAACATATCACATATGTGCTCCTACTCTGTTTTGCATGAACCAGGAAACCTCTGTGTAGGACTCTAAAGACTCGTCAATACTCCTGCAGTAGGCGATGATCATATCAAATACCCACAAGCCGCAAGCGGTCTGCTAAACGTAACGGCCACCCGGATATTGAGCGATCAGAAGATCAACAAGCAAGCCTGCTCATACTCCTGCGAATCCAATCAGTAATACTACCGTACAGTCCGGTCTCTTTGTCTGATATGTCGCATATCAACAGCCTGGGGTTGGTATAATGCTAGACCCTAATAGCCTGAAAAGTCATGCCGATGCAAGGTCCATAACGGTTCGAGAAACTACCGATAACACATACCAGTAAATCTCAGCAACCCTGGCCAGGGATTTCCTATTATGGCCAATCCAGCATAGCGCAACATCAACTCCCAATACCGGGAGAGAAGAATCCCCTCCTATCGCTCATTGCCTCCATGTGATTCGGGACTATACCCAAAAACCACCTTTTTGCACGATCTCTTGATCATGGTATGGTGGAAATCAAAGCACAGTGGGAATCACACAAGACTCTATGACGATCTCGGGTCTATAGACTAACCTGTACCAGTGTCACCAGAGAACTGCTACCCGACGATAGGTATAATACCATCTAGGAGTTCTCTGCGAGTTCGTCCAGTGTACCCAGTCTCCACTGAGCACCCGTATGCCTTCTCTGATGTCAAACACCAATGGATATGGGATCATCCATCGCCCATCATATGGGTCAAGAAGCGCATACGCTAGTCTACTCTGGAGTACTGATTGTTGGTTATATGTATGCCCTAGAGGCCATTACTGCACATGAGATGTATATTGTAGTGGATGCTGGGACATATATAGGGAGGACTTTCTTGCTCGACATGATAGTACGCTATCTGGTTGCTCTTTATCTTAACATGTATACTTATTATCTCTCTGTTACATGTTGATAAAGCCCTTAGGATGTGTACTCGACTTCCAGGACTATGATGTAGATCATACTAGTGGGGCATGGGTAGTCCATGAGTACATCCTTCAATGTTCCTAGTCATGGGAATATCGAGACGGGGCATCGATATTCCAGAGTAGACTAGCGTATATCTTCTCGACCCATGAGATGGGCGATGGCTGATCCCATATCCATTGGTGTTTGACATCAGAGACGGTATGCGGGTGCTCAGTGGAGACTGGGTACACTGAACGGACTCGCCGAGAACTCCCAGATGGTATTATACCTCACGTCAGATGGCAGTTCTCTGGTGACACTGGTACAACTTAGTTTGTTGACCCGAGATCGTCATAGAGCCTTGTGTGTCTCCCACTGTGCTTTGATTTCCACCCTACCACGGCTCTACTGAGTCGTGCAAACAGGTGGTTTTTGGGTACAGTCCTGATTAACATGGAGGCAATGAGCGATAGGAGGGGATTCGTCTCTCCCGGTATTGGGGGTTGATGTTGCGCTATGCTCGACTGGCCATAACTGGAAATCCCTGGCCAGGGTTGCCGTGATTTACTGGTAAGTGTTATCAGTAGTTTCACGCTTGTTGTGGACCTTACATCGGCATGACTTATCAAGCTACTGGGGTCTGACGTTTACCACCGCTAGGCGAGATATGCGACATATCAGACGAACAGACTGGACTGTGCGGTAAGTGTTACTGATTGGATTCGCAGGAGTACTAGCGGGCTTGCTTGTTGATCTTCTGATCGCTCAATACCCGGGTGGCCGTTACGTTTAGCAGACCGCTTGCGGCTTGTGGGTGTTTGATATGATCATCACCTACTACCGGCGTATTGACGAGTCTTTAGAGTCCTACACAGGGGTTTCCTGGCTCAAGCGAAACGGAGTAGGAGCACATATGTGATATGTGCGGGACCGAGATTGATACGATATGAGATACCGTATTCTATTCTCGCGATTTGTGACATTGATCGGTTGTATGCGATATAGCCGGGTTATCGGATCAAGTGTTGATTTGATAAGTTGTTACTATTGATATTAGTCGGTTATAGACGGATTATTAAATCAAGAGTTTATTTAATAATTTAATGTAAAATTATATATTTGATATATTACATTACATTAACTAGTATTAGCTCACTTATGATTTATTTTCTCACTAGAATGTGCACATTGTTTATATGTGATATATGCAAGTGTACATGTTTGTATCATGCTTGATGATACATACAAGATGGGTGCATGAGACTTATACCAAATCAAGGGTAAATTAGGGTTTACTAATTTCCTAACGAATAACAAAAGAGATAAGACTTTGGTCAAAGTTATCAAGCTTCATGAAGCTCGATAAACATTGACAAAGTCAACTCTTTTGTCATTCCTTAGGATATTAGTTAACCCAACCCTTAACCTCATACTTTGGTTAATTCTCTACATGAGTTAAGCATGAGGGCTTAACTCAACCATGGTGCAATAATTAAAAGGATAAGTTTTCATTTGGATGTATTATCCTTTCTTCTTCTTCTTCTTCATCAAGCTCCATGAAAAGCTTACTAGCTCCAATGGTGCCATGAGAAAAAGTGTGAGAAAATCAATTCTAAAGTGAGCCCACTTCCTACTTTTTCATCCTCTACCACTTGCCATGTAGTAGAGTGTGTTCTCTTCACAAAGTTCATGACCTAGTGAAGGAATAGCTTGAGTTAGTGTCTCCCCGACGTAGATCATCTTCGGCCTCGAAGTCATCGAAGCAAGCACGTTCGTTCTTCTCGTGAAGCTTCCCTAGAGTCCGGAGTTCATGATCGCAGCGATGGGGACATCTACACGGAGCTAATGAAGTGAAGGACCGGATCTACAAAGGTTGTAATCCCTTTCACTTAGTAGTAAAGTTGTTTGCTTGCTTTTAGTTTCGCCTGATCTCTAGTAAACGATTTTGCATAGGGTTGTTCAGCACATAAAAATTTTGATTATAGCATGGTTGATACCTTGTAGAACCTTGTTAGAGTGCCTAGGAACCCTACAGTGGTATCAAAGCCAGGCTAGAGCTTCAGGAGAAGTGTAGACGAAGTTAGAAATCCGATCGAACCCCGAAACCCTAATCTATACCCTTCTCTGTACATTTTTTAAAACTGTGATTTTTTATGAATTAAAAATTCTCAGAAAATTAAGCAGGAAAAACTAAGAATTACTGTGAAGTACGGCCCACTGATTCTTCTATATGACCGCGGAACCGCGGCCAAACCAAGGGTTTGGCGGCGGTTCCGCGGCCCAAATTATGACTTAGTCCCTCATACTTCATATATTTATTTTTAGGTCCTTTCTAGTCAATGTTTTCTGGGAATTTTTTAATTCCACTCAAGTGTTGAGTTTTCTTAGGGTTGTATTGGGGACTCGTTGATTCGATCGAATAATTTAACTTTGTTTAGTTTGTCCGGGTAATTTTTAGAAAGTGTTAAAAAGTTCGGCCGGATATCAATAACTCACTTTTTCCCCTGCCAGAAAATTTCCAGGTGTTGGATTTTTTCGTAGTTTAAGAACGTTCTAAGTCGTGCAAGTAACGCGATGGACCCTCTAGAAGACAACAAACCTTAACTCGATTATGTGACCGTCTTGAACTGCCTTTTGAACCTTCGGGTTTGGGGCAGTACGGCATGCCACATGTGAGGCGTTGGCTTGACCCTTCTACGGCTGGACCGTTGGTACTGTGGCATGACATGGATGTTTTTAAACTTATTTCATATGTTGAGCTATTTGGGAAAACTTGGGTGTCTGATTATTCGATCGGAAAGTTTAACATTGTCTATTTATCTGGAATGTGATATGATTGATTCGATTTTCCGATTGTGTCGGTATTTAGAAAATTTAGTAGAAATCACAACCAAAAATATTTGACCGCAATCAATAACGGTGTCGGTTTGTAGCGCGTTAGTAAGTGCGGATCGTCCATAGGGATTGCGCGATTCGTTCGTATTTTGTTTTGTTTGAATCGAAAATTTAATAGAAAAGAAAAGCAAAAACGATTCAAGATTTATATCGATGGATTTCAAGAATCAACTAATCTAATCAAGAATCAAGAAAGCGATAAACATCAAGAATCAAGTAGTGATATAATTCCAATCAATTTAGGTTTCAAGATTTGAAGTAAAGCTCGTAGGAATCGATTCGATCGTAGATGTGAAGAAGATTCGAAATTACGATTTCTTATCCATTAACAAATTGATGCTAAATCGATGTAGATTCATCAAGGTTTAAGGATCTTGCGAAGAATTAGGGTTCCTCATCCTATCCTTTGTCCTTTCGATGAATCACATTCACTAGATAGCTTCTAGGAAATCGAATGATCGATCGTTGATCTCTAGATCGTGCGAAAAGAATCAAGAATGCATTTCACATCGATCTAGATCATTGATCATTCAATTTTCAAGAATTTACAATTGTTATAGGACTTAAGTAAACGTTTAAAGATTCGTCAACATCATCATTCTACAATCGTTTCGATTCCTCCACGAGCGGAGTTTTATTCAAGCATCATCACAAAGAATACATTCAAGAATTGAAGATGAATCATAATGCTCGAATTGAAATATAAGCAAGTTTAAAGAATCTTCACCTTTATTATATCAACAATTAGTTACAACTCTCAAGAACTACAAGAGGAAGGAACTTTGATCGTCGATTCTAGCGTCGCTCGGCTCCTTGAGTCGTGGATCGGCTTGGATCTCGTGCTCCGTTGAAGTCCGGCTTCGCTTCTAAAGGATCGTTGAAGACTTGCTTTGCTTGCACTCAAAGGATCTTGAATTTGAGTTCTTGATTTGGATTAGGGTTAGGGTTTGGAGGTTGCTAGAGTTGGTTTGAAGATGAAGAACAACCACAACAATTGAATTGAGGAACAAAAGAACAACCTTGAACAACCATTTCAAGTGAGCCTTGGGTCCCTTTTATAAGTTTCCAAACCCTAGGTCTAGGATTTTGAATTTTGAATTTCCCTCCAAAAGTTAGTTATAGGGAGAGGCTTCTAGAAGTAGTTAGTTAGGGATTAGCTTCTACCCTAAGCTAAGAGGTTAGGGAGAAGGTTCTAGGTTCTTAATGGAGTTTAGGTGAAGCTTGTTGTGGAAGCTTGGGGATGTTTAGTTTAGAACCCTAGGGTTGCTGATCTGGCAGAATGTTCTGGAGTAATATGGATATTGAAGTAGCTTGATGAAGTGTACACACTGAGGGAGGAGTTCTGGAGCTGAAGTTGCATGATGACGTGTCCAAGCCGCCGCGGTTCCGCGGCGCAAGGCGGCTCCGGCCGCGGAACTGCGGCCAAGTTGATGGCTCAGGGCATGAAACTTCATGTGTTGCTTAGTTCTGTCTTTGAGTGTACATTCTGATATGTTGAATCTCTGAATGCCTTTTAGATCATTGCCAGATTCCAAATCCTTGAGCTGGCGTCTTTTTAACAGTCTTTGTTTTGTAAATTTGACCGATCTTCTGTAATTTCCTGCACAGACTTCGAAATACAAGTTGCGATATGCAAGAATAATGCGATGCTATGAAATACAGTCAATTTCCCTTATAGTGCCAGTTTTAAAGTCTAACACATGAAATCTGATATTTTACGTCTGTTTTGCTAATTTGTGCTATATGAATGCCGAACACTTCTAGATGAGTGCAAAAGATAAGGAAATTGTCGGTTTAAAGATGTAGTATTTTCGACTGATCAAATTCCCCCAAACTTATTTTCGATCGTCTCGAGCGAACTTTTTATTTAAAAAGAGAAGGAGAAAATAAAGAAAGAGAAAAACTAACTAGCACACTTTCGTAGGCAACACGATTGCACTGAGCACGTACAACAAGCCTTTAAACCTCTAGGTGTCCCTAGTAGGAGGTGTGTTGTCTCTTGAGAGTTTTCAGCGGATTGCACCCACAAAATCCAATAATAAAAGGAAGATCATGAATATTACATTTAAAGAAAAGAATTGTAAAAGAAAAGCCTTGAAAATTAGGGTTTCCAACTAAGCTAGCTTTTCGGTTGTCATGAGCCCTATCTTAATACTCATGAAAAGATGTCAGAAATCACATCCTCCCTCAATAAAACATCGTCTTATTCTTCATTCCTATCTTTATTCCAAACATCGATCATATCACCCTGCGTGTGTGTAAAGACATCCCTACACCCGGAGAATTCAATTCAAGCTATCATACTCTTGCCCATCAGCCTCGGTACTTTTTTAATTAATGAATATTTAGATAAGATTGCTCACACACTTTCATGCGACCGTTAATACTTCTTGAGGTACTAACCGACCGATTACTCATGTGCTTGCTTATTTGGTGTATTTTCCTCGTCTTGCACCACCTAAGGCTTAGCAGTGACTCCCAGACCAGTTGGCCTTAGGGCACTAGGTGAAGAGGCACCCTCGCTATATTTTTTTATTGCTGCCTTGGCGATAACAAAACCAGTGTTCGTTTTTCTCACCACTTTATATTTTCTTCATTTTTTTTATTTCCTTCATACTTTTGGCTTTAAGACAAGAGCATTTCAAGGTATCCTCTACTATCCCGGGCTTCAAGACGTGTGTAAGTGCAAATAGCAGGGTATCAACGTTCAAAATGTTTGGCTTCAAGAATAGAAACTATTTTTCAGACTTATTTTTATCCTCAGATTAGTGACTTCTTTCATCTTACTAACTCTTGGGACAACGGCTCATAACTACTTATTACTAGTTCGTATAAGAAAACTTCTAATTTTCTTGGTTTTCTTAAATTTTTCTAATCTCATGGATGTAATTTTTCACTATCTAATCTTTTATTATCTTATTTATATACAAAAATGTTAAATATTAAAATATTTTTATATTTTGAAATTTTGTAATTTTTATGGATTTTGAAAAAATTTCAATTTTTATAGGTTTTAAAAGAAGTGTTTTGTGCTTATGCAAATGATATGCAAATGATGCAAAAATAAGCACAAACCTCCCCCAAACTTGTTTTCAACAGTGTCCTCACTGTTGCCATATGCTAAATCTACAAAACCTGTAAGCCTGGGAGGAATTTATTAGTGGGGGCAAAATATTTAAGTGAAGAACCTCCCCCAAACTTATTCTTTTCACTCACCTCCATTCAAAAAATGATGCAGTGATATGCATGACAAGGGGTGAGACGGAGGAATATACGGCTTTAGTCTATGTCCATTCACTTTGAAAAATGTGTCATTTTTAACATTTTCTACTTCTACTGCCCCGTGCGGGTATACAGACCGCACAACAAAAGGTCCCTTCCACCGAGATCGAAGCTTACCCGCGTGAAGGTGTTATCGTGAATCATAAAGAAGGACTTGTTGACCTGGTGAAAATGTTTTCCTCAAAATGTTTTTATCGTGAAAAACCTTAGTCCTATTCTTTACGATTACAGCGTTATCATAAGCTTCATCGCGGAGTTCGCTTAGCTCATTTATTTTCAGCTTCCGAAAGTTGCAGGCTTGGTTTAGGTCAAAGTTGATTTCCTTAATAGCCCACAATGCTTTATGCTCAATCTCGACAGGTAAGTGACATGCCTTCCCAAACACTATCCTATATGGAGACATCCCTAGGTCGGTTTTAAATGCAGTTCGGAATGCCCAAAGAGCATCCGTCAGTTTGGTCGACCAATCTTTTCTATTCTTAGCAACAGTCTTCTTCAGGATTAGTTTGATCTGTCTATTTGAAATCTCAGCCCGTCCGCTCGTTAGGGGATGATAGGGTGTAGAAATTCTGTGGTTGATTGCGTATATCCGCATCAGAGTCTCGAAAGACCTGTTGCAGAAATGTGTCCCATTATCGCTAATGATAGCGCGTGGGTGTCCAAATCGCGAAAAGATATTCTCTTTTAAGAACTTAATGACAACTTTCTTATCATTAGTGCGACATGGAATGGCTTCAACCTACTTTGAGACGTAATCAACCGCCGGCAGTATGTACAAATTCCCAAAGGAGTTGGGAAAGGGACCCATAAAATCAATGCCCCAAACATCGAAAATTTCAACCACTAAAATGGGTTGCTGAGGCATTTCATTTCTCCGGGAAATTCTACCCGTGTACTGACATTGTGTACAGGTTTTGCAATGCTCAAATGCTTCCTTGAACAAGGTCGGCCAATAAAATCCACATTGCAAAACCTTCTCCGCCGTCTTTTTAGGACCGAAGTGACCCCCGCAAGTCTGATCATGACAAAAAGAAAGAACACTCTTGAACTCTTCTTTCGGGACACACCGGCGAATGATCTGATCAGGACAATACTTAAACAGATATGGATCATCCCAGTAAAAGTGTTTTACTTGGGATAGAAAACGGTATTTGTCCTGTTTTGACCAATCGCTGCGTATAAGTCTCGTGACAAGATTGTTCACAATATCCCTGAACCAAGGTTCATTGGATACGCTCAAGAGTTGTTCGTCCGGAAACGAATCATTGATCGGCAGGGTCACAAGGGAAGAAGAGATGCGTGAAAGATGGTCGGCTACTACGTTTTCACATCCTTTCTTATCTTTGATAACAAGATCAAATTCTTGTAACAGAAGGATCCAACGTATTATCCTACCTTTTGCATCTTTCTTCGCCAGAAGATGTTTTAAGGCGGAATGGTCAGTGTACACAACTATAGGTGAGCCAGTCAAGTAAGGCCTGAATTTTTCTAATGCAAATACAACCGCCAAAAGTTCTTTTTCGGTAGTTGTATAGTTGATTTGAGCATCATTCAGGGTCTTACTCGCATAATAGATCACGTGTGGCATCTTTTCAATGTGCTGTCCTAAGACTGCACCTACTGCAAAATCGGATGCATCACACATCAGCTCAAAAGGGTAGTCCCAATTTGGAGACGATAGAACGGGGGCTGTAGTGAGGGAGTGTTTGAGTGAGTCGAAAGCTGCCTCACAATCCGAGTCAAAGTGGAAGGTCGTATCCTTGGCCAAGAGAAGCGTTAATGGACTAGCAATTTTGCTAAAATCCTTAATGAATCTCCTATAAAAGCCCGCATGGCCAAGAAAGGATCGAATGTCCTTGACGCTTTTGGGATGAGGAAGGTTTTGAATGACATCTATCTTAGCTCTGTCAATCTCAATGCCTTTCTGTGAAATAACATGTCCAAGCACAATTCCCTCTTGGACCATGAAATGGCATTTTTCCCAGTTCAAGGTTAAGTTCTTCTTTTTGCAACGAGTAAGAACTGCGTCAAGATTCGCTAGGCAATCAGAAAAAGAGTCTCCAAAAATCGAGAAATCGTCCATAAAGATCTCCAGAAAATTCTCTACCATGTCAGAGAATATCCCCAACATACACCGCTGAAAGGTAGCGGGAGCATTGCATAACCCAAAGGGTATGCGTCTATAAGCAAAGGTACCAAAAGAACAAGTCAAAGTGATTTTATCTTGATCCTTTTTGGCTATGGGGACCTGATTATAGCCTGAGTATCCGTCCATAAAGCAATAATACTCTCGTCCAGCTAAGCGTTCCAGCATTTGATCAATGAAAGGTAGAGGAAAGTAGTCTTTCCTAGTAGCGGCATTGAGTTTTCTGTATTCAATACATACACGCCACCCAGTTTGGACGCGTATCTGAATCAACTCATTTGCCTCATTGGTAGTAACAGTGATGCCGGATTTCTTAGGGACGACATGTATAGGACTCACCCATTGGCTATCGGAGATTGGGTATATAATACCATTATCAAGGCATTTGACGATCTCTTTCATCACCGCTTCCTTCATGACGGGATTTAACCGTCTCTGTGGTTCTCGGGTTGGTCTGGCATCATCCATCACATGTATATGATGTTCAACAATCAAGGGACTAATCCCTTTGATGTCCGCCATAGTCCAACCAAACGCCTCTCTATTAGATCTCAATACCGATAAAAGTGCATGCTCTTTCTCTGATGCAAGAGAAGTGGATATGATAACCGGTAAAGATTCATTCTCACCTAAATAAGCATATTTAAGATGAGAAGGAAAAATTTTGAGATCTAATGCGGGTGGAGAAATAATAGAAGGTGGGATCATCGAGTGATTTTTGGAGTCACAAAGAAGCTCAGAGCCTGTGAAAGATACAGACTCGGGTGGTGATAGGTCAGGAGTGTCGGACTCAAGTGTAGGAAAAGTGTCCTCACTAAGATCATGTGTAAGATCAAACAGAGATGTGGTAGTGTCGTCGAGATCTGTAAAGCAAAGTTCCTCAGCTCCGCAACTTTCGGGAGCGATCTCGTGGACAAAGCACACATCAAGAATATGAGCAGAGGGTTCTGATGGCTGACTTCCAACTTTGTAGATATTTAGTTCAATGGTCATATTTCCAAATGATAAGTTCATTGAACCGTTTCTATAGTTGATAACAGCGTTGGAAGTGGCAAGGAAAGGTCGACCCAGAATCACCGGAATTTGGCCCCGGGGGTTTGCTACAGGCTGTGTATCGAGTACAATGAAGTCTACAGGGAATACAAATTCCCTGACCTTTATCAACACATCCTCTAGTTCACCCCTTGGTTTGGTGATTGAACGGTCTGCCATTTGGAGAGTGCAGTGAGCAGGTTTCAACTCTCCAATCCCTAGCTGCTCATAGACAGAATATGGAAGTAGGTTAACACTTGCGCCAAGGTCTAAAAGAGCACGATTTATGTTTTTACCCCCAATAGAAATTTATATCGTAGGACATCCAGGGTCCTTACGTTTCTTTGGTAGCTGGGGGATAAAAGCAGTGCTAATATTATTAGACATGAAGACCTTCTTCGGCACTTGAGTCTTCCTCTTCCTAGTGCATAAGTCCTTGAGAATTTTCGCATAAGCGGGGACTTGTTGAATCGCATCTAGGAGAGGGATGTTGATGTTAACCTGTTTGAACATTTCTATAATTTTCTCCATATGTGGACTTGCTTTGTTACCCCTTAACCGATTCGGGTAAGGAGCATTCGCAATAAGCGCTGGGTCCATCATAGGAGAAGGAACAGGGGGTAGACGTGATCCCAAAAGAGGAGTGGGGATCGTCTGTGTTGGAGATAGTGCCCTCAGAGTCAATTATTGGGTCACAGGTACGTGATTGTAATGATTGAGGGAGGACCTATCCCGGTAGGACAGTCTTACTCGAGATGATAGTTTGCTATCTGGTTTACCTTTATCATCGTGTACTGTTTTAAGTGACATGACACGTCGCTATTACACGTTGATAGATCCCCTAGGATTCTTGCTTGACCACCAGCAGTATGAGGGCGATCATATAAGTGGGAGCTGGGGGTCTATAAGCTTTTCCTTAAAAGGTCCCTAGTCGTGGGAGTTTCGAGACTGGGCATCGATACTCCATTAGTAGACTAGTGTATACAGTCGAGACCCCGACGAGGGGCGGTGGCCGGTCTCACAAGCCACTGGTGTCAGTTGGATCACCTAAGATGTATACAGGTGCTCATTGGGTTATGAGTACACCGGACAGGACTCGCCGGGAACATGCTAGTTGGTCATATACCAGACGTCAGATGGCAGTTCCCTGGTGACATGTGTGCAGGTTAGTTCATCGACCTGGGGATCGTCATTTGTCTCGTGTGAGTTCCCACTGTACTTTGATTACTACCCTACCACGGCTCAAAGGAGTCGTGCAAACAGGTTTTAGTTGGGTACAGTCCCGAGCCACATGGAGGCAGTGAGCGCATCTTCAGGGGTTCGTCTCTCCCGGTATTGGGGGTGAGGTCGTGCTGTGTCTAGGAGAGCCATTACACAAAGTCCTTGGCCAAGGCAAGGAGATTTACTGGTAGGTATTCCAGTAGTATCTCAGGGTGTTCTGGGCTACACTCCGACACGACTTGTACCGCTTTTGGGGGTCTGACTTTTACCAACCCCCTAGGCCCGCCATGCGATACTCATAGACGAACGGACCGGACTGCACGGATATTGTCACTGACAGGCTCAGTTGGGTGTCGGGGTGAGCTTCCTCATCGACGTCCCTTTTAGTCAATAGCTGGTGGCCCGTTACGTATTGGCTTATACCTCTGACGTGCTAGTAGTTAAATCCACAGCCATTGTATTTGACGAGTCTTTAGAGTCCCCCACACTTTCAGTTACTCAGCTTTCGGGCGAAATGCTGTAGAGGCCGTATGGAGATATGGCAGAGTTCGATCAGATACGTGCGGTATTGCACGGATCGTGATCGGACGGTTTTTACTAGCCGGCTTTGGCTTAAGCCGGATCTTAGTATTAGATAATGTAGTTTTGTCTTTTTGCATTTGTATCCGGACGGAATACAGATGCGGGTGTGTATGCACAGTATCGGGGTTTTCCTGTAATTTATTACGGGACCAGTTTTCTGGGGTTGCCAGTTTGCATTCCGTTCCGGCCGGTTTTCTCTTTTTCCTTCCCGGTCGGACTTTTCGTTGGGGGTGTTAATTGCAAATTTGCAATTAACATTTTGTTGAGGGGGTTTATTGCAAAAGGATTGATATGATTGCATCTTTTCTTTTGGACCATTCTTGCATTAATTGAGACTTGATGGAGTATGGGATTGTGATGGATGATGGTTGGCCGGCCACTGTTTAGGCATGGGGTGAGGATTAATTTTTTGGGTGGAATTTTTCCTTGATTAATTAATGGGAATGGATGATAAATGTGTATGCTGGAATTGTGTTGAATAATTTCCCTTGTTGATTTTTCGTGGGCCCCTCTTCTATGTGTGTGTGTGTGCAGTGGAGTTTTTCTTATGCATGGTTTTTAATTAATGCAACTCCACACACATATTTCATGAGAGAGCCACAACATTTCCAGTGAGCACAGAGGGTTTTTTTTTTTGGCCGAGCTCATCATTTTCATTGCAAGCTCCAATTTCTCCATTATTCCCTCTAGCATCCATGAAAATTCTTGTGCTCAAAATTCCTCCTTCTTGGCAACCTCCTTAACCCCAAAGAGACAACGATTCTACATTATTCTGCAGCAAATCTTAGACGCGTCGACTAGCCTACTTCGCGCTCGAGTTGCCTCGGTATAGAGGCGGGAGCCCGTAAAAGATACAGGCGATGTGGTGCCCTTCCGGCAAGGAGGCGACGACCGGAGGATCCGCGGGAGATCGGGACGACGACGAGAAGACCGGAGGACTCGGATCAGTCGGTACATCTCTAACCCATCTTCTGGTTAGCTTAGACTAGTTAATGGTTCGATCCGGTTAAAGTGCGCGGTGGTGCCGGTTTGCTAAGTCCGCAAAAAAAAAATTTAAGTTATTCACCGCTTCCGCATTCCGGCGTCGGTTTGACAGCCGGGGCGCCGCCGTGCACTTACAGTGGTATCAGAGCCACGCCATTAACTTCGTCTAGCTTTGTGTAATGTGTTTATCAGTTCCGATTGATCGAAATGTCCAAAAACCCGTATTTTGTTCACATCAGTTTCTGTTGAAATATTTTGGTCTCGAAATTTTTTTCAGGTGGTCTCAGAATGATGTGCAGGGAGTTATAAGACATCTGGGAAAATCCGAGTCATTGACCTTTCAACAGGAGCGCGGAACCGCGGCCAATACCCACTTGGGGCCGCGGTTCCGCCGCCGTTTGTAAGGATCAATGGGCCGGGTTTTTCTAGTGGGCTTCTGGGCTAAAATTAGGGGTTTTGGAATGTTAAA
Organism: Agapanthus africanus; assembly: GCA_030015575.1. NCBI lineage: Eukaryota > Viridiplantae > Streptophyta > Magnoliopsida > Asparagales > Amaryllidaceae > Agapanthus > Agapanthus africanus. The sequence goes on along the minus strand of JASDDO010000022.1, from coordinate 300,416,769 downwards.
GTTGGGCCAATTATTTCTGTGAGTGCTACAGTTTTCTTTGGGGCCCACTTGTTAATTGTTTGATCAATCGGAAATTTTTTAAACACATTTTTCACAGTATTTACATTATATCTGCGACCGTGAATGTCACTCGATCGGTAAGTCCGGTCTAACTGCTATAGCCCGGTTAGACGGATTTGCGAACGTGACTTTCACGTTGATGTTCTATGTTTATGCTGTGATGTTGCGGATCGGTCGTGGGGGATAGCCTGGATGCAATGCTAGTACTGTGCTGTTGTATTATGTACATTTGATATTGCGGGGCGAGCGTCCGACATGTGGACTGCCGTCACTGCCTGATTGTATTATTCTTTTGGGGCACGACCTGGTTGCGGTCGATGTACCCGTTGTATGTATATTTTACATTCTGTACTAGGATTACCCCGCGGTGGGGTGCACGGATAGCCGGGTTCTAGAGGGCAACAAGCCCGCATCTCATGGCATTGGGATGGAGGGGGCTTCACTCTAGGATTGGCGGGCTATTCGCCGCACTCGTAGGGGGTACAGGTTGACCCAGGAGGGGTGCCCAAGTTGCCGGATTCCGTGAAGTGCTGGGTGGTCCATTCACGGAGCTGAAGGGGGCTGCCTCGCTTCAGGTTTTGGCGGGTGACTTGCCGCGCCCGTAGGGGTCTAGGTTTTCATTGCACAGGCTATCCACACGACCAGGGGAACGTCGGGTTTCAGTAGTGGCTCTGTGAAACCCGGGGATCCCAGATATCTGTATTGTTCTGTGATGCTGTACTTTTCTGTGATGTTGCATTTCTTTTCACGCCTTGAGCGAAATATAATATATTGGTATATATATTAGTAGATGTTGTATATGTTTTTCATCCGCGCTAGTCCAGTCCCCGCTCTGTCGTTAGTAAGCTAACCTAACGAGTGATGATGGGACCCAGTGGCGAATGCGGATGGCATATACATACGTCAGTATATTTTCGTTCTTTGTGGTGTGATTAATTGATGGGACTGCGTTGATTCGGATCAATGCAAGATAAAACAAACCTATTCTGATGTTGTTGGAACACTTTTCAAAAAGCTGTTATTGCAAGGACGTTCACTTCTGTTTTGCATCGTGGTATTCATTTGGAATATCCTGCTCCTCAGTCGACGAGGCAAGGGCCGAGATCCCTTCACCGGGAGTGACCCCTTGGACAGAAGTTTGCGTCAGGGCATTAACTTCACTATAGCCGATTACTTTTGCTTTGCATCGTGGTATTCAGTTGGAATATCCTGCACCCCATTCTACGGGGAAAGAGCCGAGATCCCTTCACCGGGAGTGACCTCTTTAGTAAAGGTTTTCGTCACTATAATTTTCTAAAAAGCTATCCGTTCCTTCAACGAGATCAAGTTCATTACGTTAAAGGTTTTCGCCAGAAACCATTCGTAGCCCTCCGTCGTTTCATATGGGTAGTCAATAGTATTCAAGCTGTGTATGTTGGCCAAAGTCAAGGCACAGTGATTGGTAGCTATTGGGGTATTCATATGCAGCATAGATAGATGCGTTGGTTTGGGACAGTCGTACTGCCATTTTGGCCAAAGTCAAGGGTATGTACGGGTGGATTCAAATTAACCTGGAGAATGACGGGTTGAACTTGACATGTGACTTATGATATGTTGGCCAAAGTCAAGGTCATAAGAGCATGGGGCAGAAATCATATCGGGAGTTTCAAAAGTACTGAAACTTGCCAGATATGCGCATACCTTCTGGAGTGTGACACCGTGAGCGGATTCCGTCACGTTATCATGCGATGATAGTTGGATCCCGATTCCCACTGATGAGTTAGTTTACTCCTCGGGTGACCCCGACTAATTCTTCTTTCAGGTTTGGAGGAGAATTTGCGGTACAGTGGGTGGTTTCCTGATTAGAAAAAGTGATAACCATTCTGATCTAGGTTAGAGTGCACGCTGAGTGTTTCTTTTCTCTCTCTCTCTGGCAGCGACCATTGACCTGACCCTAAGACTATGACTCAGTGACCAAGTTGACCGAACCTTCTTAACACTGGCTTTTGGATTGTCAGAGTTGCAGACCTCATTGCCACTCCTACTTTTACCCTTTTCTCCAGGACACCCCGTATTACTGCGAACGTCCACTTCCATTGGACAAAACCATCGTATGGTTAGATACGAACTCGAAGGAATTCGAGGATGGTTTCCGGTTCTGGAGAAAACGGATAGGATTATTCAGTTGTCTTTTCCTTTTACCCTCTCTCAGGTTACGAGTACTCCTTGGTTTAGGGGTAGTACACCTATTACGCAAATTGGATTATCTTCTTCCAAACCTTAGGCTGGTGCCGACCGGTAGGGAATGAAGAAAACCAATTAGCATAACGATGGTGTGCAGAAGGTATTAAGATTAAGACAAAGCAAGGGATTAGTAAGGGGGCAAAGTAAATTGCGACTGCTATTCACGACCAAACCAAGTATTTCTTCGCCAATCCTAAATCACCTTTGTATTTCTCCAGGACACTCCGTATCACTACGAAGATCCCATTTTATTGGATAATCCATCGTATGGTTATATACGAACTCGAAAGGAACTTGTTCCAGTTCGGGGATGGATCCTGGTTCAGGAGAAATAGGAATAAAGTACATTCAGGTGTCTTTTATCTTCACCTTCTCTCGCGATGCGAGTGCTCCTAGGATTAGGACAGTACACCCTTTATGCTTTTTGGATAGTCTTCTTCCAAACCATAGGCTGGTGCCGAACAGTAGGGAAGGAAGAAAACCATTTGGCCTAAAGGGGTGTACAGAAGGTAAAGACTAAAGACATATGAAGGGATTTGGAGAGGTGGCAAAGAACTATACGGTTACAGTCGTGAATCTGGAAGAGGCATTACTAGGAATACCGGGATACCCCATCGAAACATTTCAATGTTTCAGTCTCACTGTGTAATGTTAAAAGAAAACTGATTTCCCGATTAGATACTTACTCCAAGGTATGTATTTACCAGGTTTGATTCTCACATCTGTATGGTTTTACAGATGATGAGTGGGAGTAAGTTATTGGGAATTAGGTGATCATCCTCATTATATCGGGATTCGTTGAAATCGGTGATATTTGAGGAGATCGTCTGGGTTGTTTGCCGGTCGGCAAATATTTGGTTTTGAATACCCGTTGTTGTGCACCAATTTCAAATTGATATATCTGTACGTCTATTTTCATAGAGTGAGATATACCTTTTGATATTATGTCGATGACATTTACCTATATCAGTGGATGGTTAGGTAAGGAGCATTGAACAGCGGTGTAATTCTTCTTAACTAAAAGTACAGTTTTCAACCTACGACACACAGTGAATGAGTCACTAGACTCAAGGGACTTATACAGAGTATTGTATGTTGTCCAGGGTCCATCAGGACAGAGGGGTTGGTCCTCGTACTGTATTCTGTTTACTTATGACTTCTCTAGTTCTTAGACAGGTGTTTCGTAGAAACACAGGGTCGAAGTTTTGAGAAGTTATAGGTATAAGAATAAAGTAGAGAACCAGGTGTTGCAAGTATCGGGATTCTTCAAAGTGATCGAAGATGTAGATACTTGTACATGGTATTCAGTTGATAGTAATAATTAAGAGAACTTGCTTCTCTTTCGGGTTACTCATAATTGGAAGTATTCCTAAATTGAGTAACGCTGATCGGCCTCTCTCCATTTAGTTGACATGCACTGGAGATAGCTGCATGATTTGAATCTGGTTCAATTAAATCAGTGCCTCTGGTTCTATATTGGATATAGAACAGTTCATATCTTAACGATGTTAAGGTACGGGAAGTTGTCCGGCTTATGATTAAAACCAGACTCTGGATAACTCAAGGCACGTTTCTGTAATGGCTGTTTGTGGGTTGACCCAGGCTATGATGAGGGTTGACTTTCTACCATCTGGGAGATCAATAGAAATATTGTTCAAGACTCGCCACAGTTTTATTAAAAATGGATTTTTTCAAAAACAGCAGTGGGAGTATGGTAGAACTGGAAGTGATTCCAGAACCGCAAACGATTACTGAAGATTTGATAAGGAACCTAAAGATTCAATCTGATCTGACACTCCATTGGCCACTCCGCAGATAAGGTGGGTAACTTCAGGCACCCGAGAGGTACTCCGGTAGCCTCAAGGACGGTGACAGGGAAGTTCTTGTTTACCCACACTTGCCATTGTTGTTGTTCCAGGCTGCGAGACCCGGCAGGAGGATGAGTATAGCGTCGTTCTAAACTTGCTTTAGAAATGCACGTCTATATGACTCTGCCAGAGGGTTGTCGTAGTCAGTGGGAGCAGCGGAAGCATTGGTGGACATCAGGCTTATGTCTATTTATAGACTAAAGCAGATGTAGCGGAGATAGATCATCTATTTCTGATGTGACAGTCATAGGTTTGACGTCATCAGAATAGGAGATGGATCTGTTGAGAAGGTAGTAGGAAGTGATATTCCTATACTACGATCGGTTATACTTTGGTCGTCACACAGTGGTTTCTCCACATGGGACTTGGACATAATATCAGACATACTGGTTACTAGATCTATGATTTTAGATCTAGATTTGGGTGTTGACAGCATTCTAAGAGTATTTAGAATGGACGACTCCTG